>JBBGZY010001093.1:817500-2190000 GCA_037952925.1 Lithobates clamitans
ATTTTCCGTCTTTTTTTATCTGTTTCGCAAAAAATAAAAATCCCAGAGGTGATCAAATACCACCAAAAGAAAGCTCTATTTGTGGGAACAAAATGATAAAAATTTAGTTTGGGTACAATGTAGCATGACCGCGCAATTGTCATTCAAACTGCGAAAGCGCTGAAAGCTGAAAATTGGTCTGGGCAGGAAGGTGTCTAAGTGCCCTGTATTGAAGCGGTTAATTAGCTCCACTTTCGTAATATACGAGCTGTGGGTATTTTTTTATTTCTTGCATGTAAAAGTGGTGTATTTTAGACCCCTTTCACACTGAGGCAGTTTTCAGACGTTTGGCACTAGAAATAGCGCCTGAAAACTGCCTTTCCTGTACTTGTATGTGGTTATTTAGCATGAAGTGTTCTGTACTATGTCATCTGGTATACTGGATTTACTTTATATGACAACAATAAAGCACCTTTGATTGTAAAAAGAAGAAAACTGCGTCCCATGTCACCCGGGTACTTTCACACTGGGGGGCGGGGCTCTTGCGGGACGTTAGAAAAAGTCCTGCCCGCAGCGTCTTTGGGGCGGTTTGGAGAGCGATGTATTTAGCGCTCCTATAACGCCCCGCACATTGCAATGAATGGGCAGCGCTTCCAAAGTGCCTGAAAAGCGATTCAGAGGCGCCGCAACACGGGAGTTTTAGACCCCTTTTTTGGGGTTAAAAGCGCCCCGCTAGCGGCCAAAAAAGCCCCGCTTAAATAGCGGTAAAGCGCCACTATAACTAGCAGCGTTTTCCCGCGAACGCACAGGCGGCCCCTAGTGTGAAAGGGGTCTTAGAATGACCTGAATTTGGCACAGGAGTCGCTGTCAGAATTAGAGATGGTCACAAACGCGACATGAATTGGCACAAAACATTAACGCCAAAAAAAAGCCCCCCACCCCCCATGTGTATGTTGGGGGCTGTGCACCCACAATGGATGTCACATTTGGGGGCGGCGGTGTCCTGACATGAATGGGACGCCTGTATTAGGGGTGAACACGACTCCTGTATATCCCTGTGTGGGGGGCGTCATGTCAACAAATCCTTCAATGTTGAAAACTTTGGAGCAGACGGGCAATTTATTGTAGAAAATAAATGCAGCATTAATTCTGTAATAAACTGAACCGCCCCGCTGAGCGTCTTCATCAGCATGCGCAGTTTACATCCCCACATAGAGCCTGTGTGCCGGGGGAACCAAACGCCCATGCATGCGTGTGACTGCTATACAAACACATATCTCCTCTCTGATTGGTGATTCCTCCATAGAGACACCCCGGGATTTATTCTGAATCTGCACAGGAGGATTGGGGACATTTGTGGTTGCTATGGGTTACAGCGAGAACCCCGCCCTCATCCCGGGGAGAGGATTGTGTTGGGGGGGAGGGGTACAGCATAATTGTCTATAGAAGAGATCAGATTGTGTTTTATATAAAAGCCGAGTGTTGGGGATTTATTGATGAACTCAGGAGGGGGGAGGGGAGGACCACACCTATTAACCACTTACCTACGAGGGGCAATTATGACATTTTTCACACACAAACATTGGAAAATCAGCTTTTCTTTTGTTTTGTTTTTTGCTAGAAAATGACTTATGGCCCAAACACCTGATCCGAAAATCGTACAAAAAATACTCCTGTGATGGTGGAGGTGAGCCGTGATGACCAGGCCTCACTTAGCAACGTCCTGAGGAGTATTCCAGTCAGGCTTCATAAGGTATGTGAATGGCCTCCACCTATAGAGAGGGTATTATTCATCTTTAGTCCGAGCCGCACAGTTTGTTTTCATCTACAGACTCCCCTTATCTGCATAGGCAGGATTTGTTTGTAAAGGGGAATTATCCTTGTAACCACTTAAAGACCGGGCCTAGTTTTCAGACTCCGTGTTTACAAGTTAAAATCATTTTTTTCCCTAGAAAATTACTTAGAGGAAAAAAAAAATATATATATGGAAAGCCCTACATAACCCTACATATATATAAATATATATACGGAAAGCCTTATATATATTTTTTTTTATTATAATATGTTTGGGGGTTCTAACACCCCAGGGCAGGGATATGCAATTAGCGGACCTCCAGCTGTTGCATTACTACAACTCCCATGAGGCATAGCAAGACTAACAGCCATAAGCATGACACCCAGAGGCATGATGGGACTTGTAGTTTTGCAACAGCTGGGAGGTCCGCCAATTGCATATCCCTGGCCTAGAGAATAAAATGGCGGTCGTTGCAATACTTTCTGTCACACCGTATTTGCGCAGCGGTCTTACAAGCGCACTTTTTTTGGAGAAAATCCATTTTTTTGACCTAAAAAAATAAAACAACAGTAAAGTTAACCCAATTTTTTTTTTTTTTTATATCGTGAAAGATGTCAAGTAAATTGATACCCAACATGTCACGCTTCAAAATTGTGTCCGCTCGTGGTATGGCGACAAATCTTCACCCTTAAAAATCTCCATAGGCAACATTTAAAAATTTCTACAGGTTGCATGTTTAGAGTTACAGAGGAGGTCTAGGGCTATAATTTTTGCTCTCCCTCTACCGATCGCGGCGATACCTCACATGTGTGGTTTGAAGACCGTTTTTATATGCGGACGTGACTTACGTTTACGTTCGCTTCTGCGCACGAGCTCACCGGGACGGGGCACTTTAAATTATTTTATTGTTTTTCTTATTTATATTATTTTAGTTTTTACTTTTATACTGTTCTTTTTTTTAAAAACAAAACATTAGGTCACTTTTATTCCTATTACAAGAATGTAAACATCCCTTGTAATAGAAAAAAAATCATGACAGGACCTCTTAAATATCAAAAATACCTCAGATCTCATATTTACACTAAAATGCAATAAAAAAAATAGATACATATATAAAAATGAAATGTCTTTTTTTTTTACAAAAAATAAAAATGAAAATCCCCCCTTTAAGATCATTGGGTGTTAGTGATGTTTTACGTCTCTTTCGCCCTCCAATGCTATGGAGCCGGGTGGGGGGGGGACCATCTTTCCCTCACTCAGCATCCATGCAGTGAGGGGAGCGGACGCGATCGTCTCCGCCGCTACGGACGGCTCCAGTATGCAGCTTCAGTAAGAGGACTGGAGTGCGGCAGGAGGGGGTAGGGGGCCCCTCTCCCACCCTCGATAAAAATGATCTTGCGGTGAATCCGCCGCTGAGACCACTTATCTGAAAGAGGACCGCCGGCCGTTTTTAGAAATACCGGGGGTTATGGTAGTGAGCTGCCTCCATAATAATGGTATTTACACGTCAAAGTAGTGACGTATAACGACAGCGGCTGGTCCTTAAGTTGTTAGAGACAATTGTGCAGCTTCATCCACAGATGTCTATTGAAGTCGCACTCAAAAATTTGTTTTTTAAAAATCGACTTTTGCGGCAATAGGCTGAAACTTGTCATGTGATTTGATCTGCTTCAATGTGAAGGAGAGAAAAGACACATCGGGATTTATTGTGAATCTGCACAGGAGGATTGGGGAGATTTGTGGTTGCTATGGGTTACAGCGAGAACCCCGCCCTCATCCTGGGGAGAGGATTGTGTTTTCGGGTACAGCACAAATTATCTATAGAAGAGATCAGATTGTGTTTGATATAAAAGCCGAGTGTTGGGGATTTATTGATGAACTCAGGAGGGGGGAGGGGAGGACCACACCTATTAACCACTTACCTGCCAGGGAAAATTACATCACACACACACACATATATAGGAAAATCAAGTTTGTTTTTTTTTTTTTTTTTTTTTTTTTTACTAGAATATGACTTATGGGGGGGCGTGGCTTGATGGTGGAGCGAGCGGTCGCATAGTCACAGCGCTCCGGCTCTCAACAACCATCCTACAGGCATCCTGAGTCCTATCTCCTCGCCGAAGGTCTCAATTTGTTCCCCACGCCAGTGGGCAAGAAGCAGGCTGGCTAACATGGTGAAATACGGGCCGGCTTGGCCCCCATCCACGTCGGACCGTCTGGCGGGATTCCGGAGGCAAGATGGCGCCGGGACACAAACATCTCAGGCAACCATGCTGCAGGCGAATATGTCTGATGACCGGAGCTCTGCTAGTGGGGTGAGTGCCTCTACTCCTGCTATCTTCCGTACACAGTCTGTCTCCCAGATATCACAAGACCCCCAGACAGCCCAAGACCCCCAGCAATTCACAGATGATGATGATGGAGAGCTAAATCCCCCTGCTGAACCAACCCTAGCCACTATTATGCTGGCTATACAAGATTGTAAGGCCTCCCTCACTACTCAAATAGCCTCCATAAGAATGGATTTCTCACTCCTCAAACAGGATGTCCAAAACCTACGTGACAGGGCTGGGGATATGGAGGAACGTATTAGCTCCGTGGAGGACACTATGCACCCCCTAACTGTTAAAGTGAGAGATAATACTGGGGAACTAGCAGCTCTTCGCGCCAAAATCGACGATTTGGAAAATCGTTCTAGAAGGAACAATTTACGTTTTGTTGGATTCCCTGAACGCGCGGAGGGCTCCCACCCTGAAAAATTCCTGTACTCCTGGCTGCGGGATATTTTTGGCACTGATGCGCCATCATTTTCATATGTGATTGAGAGGGCACACCGCACACCCCCACGTCCTCCCCCAGAGGGAGCACCTCCACGCTCAATCATTGCCCGCATCCTTAATTTCCAGGATAAAATGGCCATTTTACGAATAGCAAGAGAGAAAGGTCCGCTTAAATACAACGGCAACAATATCTCTATTTATCCTGACTTCTCTGCTGAGGTGCAGCGCCAGCGCATATCATTCTCAGCAGTGAAGAGTCGTTTACGTGAGGAAGGATTGAAATATGCCATGCTGTTCCCTGCCAAGCTCCGCATCATATCCGATGGTAAAGCTCACTTTTACTCCAACCCTAAAGAAGCTATGGCTTGGCTAAATGATCGCTATGGGCCCGCAGACAGGCGTAGAGGACACTGACAGCTTCCCCTGTGTAATGTTCCCCTTGGCTGAACTCTTCCTGGATGAAACCATGCAGTCCCCTATTCACCACAGGCCTACGTCAGCATATGGGACTACTCGCCTATACCTGAGGTCTTGTAATGAAAGGAAAAAGAGAGAGAAGAAGGAAGAAAGATCTATAATCCTGCAACGGTCCTTGGCATTTTCGCTTGATCCGGCATTTCAACTTCCTTTTTCTTCCATTTACTAGTGCGAAGGACTGATCCTGAATCAGGACATAACTTTATTTTTTTTTCTAATATCAGTTGGGAGCCACACTGATCTCCACGTTACCTCCCCACCGGATAGTGGTGTGACCACGGAATAGTTAGACCCTCAATAACACTTTCTTCCCCCTTTTTTACGGGGTAGAAGGGGTCTGTTTGGGTTTTGGGATCCAAGGCTCGCTAAGTTGGGGATGGCCGAGCGGGGCGGGGGTTACGGGTTTTTCAAACACGGTTTGCACCTTTTTGTGCTCTTTGGTATTTTTTCTTATTTTTTTTCTTTTTTTTTCTTTTTTACAATTTATATAGATACTGCTCGGATCGATTTATTGGCTTACTCTGGCCTGTATACTGACGATACAGACTCAAGTAAACATAGATATTTGAAATATGTTATACATATCATTGAATGCATGTGGCCTGGCGCGGCCTGTGAGGTACTAGATGAGTATGTGCATATATATCCTTATGAACATGATATATTGTTTGGCATACAATGTCGGGGTCCCTAAAAATAGTATCATGGAATACTAGAGGTTTAAATGCCCCCCAAAAACGAGCTCTCGTTTTTTCAGTCCTAAAGAAATGTCGCCCTCATGTGGTATGTCTACAGGAGACCCACCTAACTGACACGAAGGTGAGGGCCCTTAAGCGTCCATGGCTGGCTCGGGGTTATCATGCTACGCACACAAATTACTCTAGAGGAGTCTCCATCTTAGTGGCAAAATCCCTCCCAGCAGAAACTTTACAAGTCAAGACAGATCCAAACGGGAGATACGTTGTACTTACTCTACAAATCTCCTCAATAACGTTTACTATTGTTAACCTCTATATTCCACCACCCTTTTCGGTGGAGGTATTATTGAAATTGTCATTGCACTTATTGGATAGACCCCCCGGACCTCTCCTCTACATCGGTGATTTTAATGCTGTACTTGACCCGGCCGTGGATCGCTTGGGGGGTGGGGGTAGACCCTTTCCCTCCCTTTTGAACTGGATGCAGGTTTATAACCTTACTGAACTATGGCGCTGGAAACATCCAGATGATAGTCAGTTCTCTTGTCATTCAGACTCATTTCACACCATGTCTCGAATTGATATGGCCTTTGCCCCAGCAGACACCCTCCCCTTTGTCGCTGCAACTTCCTATTTACCTAGGGGGGTTTCAGACCATGCGCCCCTTTCTGTGGACCTCACCATCCTTCCAGGATCTACCCCCTCCATTTGGAGGTTAAATTCTTATTGGCTGGAGGATGAGGTGGTACAGGGAACATGTAAACAAGGTATCAAGGAATACTGGAGAGACAATGTGGGGACAGTGGACCCTTCTATAGAGTGGGAGGCCTTCAAGGCCTCATTGAGGGGCACCTTTATGTCCATCACTGGAGTCTTGAGAAAAAATAACCAACAACATACGGCAGAACTTGAAACTGCCATGGTACAAGCGGAGTCGGTATATACCTCTGATCCAACTCCAGACAAAAGAGAAACATGGCTATTGAAACGTAGGGAGTATGAAATACGTCTTTTAGACCTTACAAAAAAGAAATTGTTACACACGGCACAGAAATCATTTGAGCATGGCAACAAGGCCGGGCGCCTCTTAGCATATCTGACGAGGCCTGACCACCCCCCAGTATCTATTCCTCGTATCTATACTAAGACAGGCCAAATGAGTGAGGCCCCTGGGGATATTATGGAAACTTTTCTAAATTTCTACACAGAACTTTACACTTCTAGAGCTGAGTACACTGAGCCCCAGCTAAACGAATACCTCGCTGACATATCTCTCCCCTCCATTTCCACTGAGGAAAGGGAAATGTTAGACGCTCCCATCTCAGTTGAAGAAATTGCAGTAGCCATTACTCAAATGCCAGCCCACAAGACTCCTGGGCTAGATGGTTATCCCACTGAATGGTATTCACAATTTAAGGAATTATTGTGCCCATTTCTGCTACGTACATATAATAAGGCTTTGGATGCTGGTATCCTTCCCCCCACCATGCGAGAGGCCTTGATCGTGCTCCTGCTGAAACCCCGCAAAGATCCACTTAAATGCGAGTCATACCGCCCAATATCCCTCATAAATGTGGATGTTAAGATCCTAGCAAAAGTGCTTGCAAATCGCTTAAATACTGTAGTTACGTCCCTGGTTAATAGCGACCAAGGGGGTTTTATACCTGGGCGGTCCACAAGAATGAATATCCGCAGACTATTCCAAAACTTGCAATACCCTCATGAATGCCCCCGCACCCGTGCCATTGTGTCTTTGGACACATGCAAAGCATTTGATAGTGTGGAGTGGCCGTATCTCTTTCGTGTGCTGCGGGTGTACGGTTTCGGTCCTTGCGTGGTGGCATGGATTAGGCTACTTTACACATCCCCCCAAGCCCGAGTGCGCGTTAATTCCTCCATCACTAAATCATTCTCCATTACCAGGGGCACGAGGCAAGGATGTCCTTTATCCCCGCTTCTATTCGCCTTGGCTATGGAGCCACTGGCGGCTAGGATACGTACATCCTCCTCCATCAAAGGCCTACCTATTGCTACCATTGAGGAACGCATTTCGCTGTATGCAGATGACACTTTGGTGTATCTGGCAGACACCAGTGCATCACTTCGGTCGCTACTGGCTGAGATTAATAGGTTTGGGGATTTTTCTGGATTCCGAGTGAACTGGGACAAGTCCAGCCTGTTCCCCTTGGATTCAGCGGCGGTCTCCCAGATCCACCCGGACTCCAACCTACAGGTAGTGACTTCCTTTCGATACCTTGGGGTGTTGGTACAGTCGCCCCTGTCCACCTACATTACTAATAACTTAGACCCCATACTGAATAGACTACAGGAACAAATTAAACAGTGGATGGACTTACCCCTGGATCTCATGGGAAGAGCAAACCTCCTTAAAATGATCTACTTACCAAAACTACTATACGTACTAGCTAACTCCCCTTGCAAAATCCCCAGATCTGTTTTTAAAAGGATAGATGCGATCTGTACAACGTTCCTGTGGAGTGGGGGGACCCCCAGGGTGGCACTGGAGACGTTGCGGCTGCCGTCACATATGGCGGGGTTAGCGTTTCCAAACTTTTTTCTTTATTACTTAGCATCACAGTTAGTGCATGTGCATGATTGGCTATGTCCAGTCCCGGCAAACGCATGTACTACCACCGAGGGAGCCATTGCGTCTTCCATGGAAACTCTACATAACATTGTCTATAGAGGTGGGGTTCCAAGCCGACCGGGCACTTCCATGCTAGCAACTTCTTTTTTACTTTTTCGATATATCACTACAAAAATATCTAAATCTTCCTGGTCCACATCCCCAAACAATCCCCTGTGGTTCAACCCTACTCTGCAGGAACTATACTCATTGCCAGACACTCAGAGATGGTACTCTAAGGGAATAAAATACCTATGTCATCTGTATGATGCCCAGGGGTTTAAAACCTTTCAACAGCTGAGACTGGACTTCGACCTACCAAGCTCCTATTTACTCTACTACTATCAACTTAGGCATGCTATACGAGCTCAGTTTGGCTCCTTAAAGAATCCCATTAATTTGCCCCCACTAGAGAAACTACTAAGACAACCAGACCCTAATAAGCTTATTTCAACCTACTATGAGGCCCTAATGACGGACGTTAACCCCCGATTTAGTAAAGCACAGGACAAATGGGCATCTATGAACATCTCATTTACTGAGGAAGACTGGACTGAATTTAGAGACACATATAAAGCGACGGTCATCTCATCTAGAGATAGAGTTATACAGATTAAATTTTTTCACCACTCTCATCTTACTCCGGCCAGATTACACAAAATGGGACTGAGGACCTCTGATGAGTGCTTCCGCGGTTGTGGAGGGAGTGCTGATTTTATGCACTGCTTCTGGAACTGCCCGGTGGTTCAGGACTTCTGGGTGGAAGTGGGCTCCTTTATTTCCTCAGCTCTAGGCCTTCCCAATATTATCCACCCAAAAAATGGTCTATTGGGGATTTTTGGAGACTTACAGATATCCACACAGGCCAAAAGACTACTGCGAATCCTATACTTTTATGTCAGAAAGACCATCCTGTTGTCATGGAGGGGTGTATCAACACCCTTGAAATCTCTATGGCTAAAACTGATCAATGATGTGATACCACTGTATAGACTCACTTTCGAACTAAGAAAGCGGACAAAAACATTCCATAAAATCTTGGACAGATGGCTTGCTAGCCCTCTGACCCTCACCTTGTAGGATATGTAGCTGGGGTGTTTACAGGTCGCGCCAGGATAATATATAATATATAATTTATGCAAACTATTGGTACCGTTATGTACAGACGAACTGCTTGTATGAGTTGTTACGTGCAAATATTCGCAGATGTACCAATGTCTATCTCTGTTTATATGAGCTACATGTTATTGCTGTTTACCAATGACTGACCGAGCATACTAAGTGGATGTTTGTTGTGCTTGTTTTGTACTACTGATTTATAAAATTAATAATAAAAATATCTTTAAAAAAAAAAAAAAAAAAAGAATATGACTTATGGCCTCGTACACACGATCCAAAAATCGTACGAAAAATACGGCTTTCGAACCGATCGTACGATAATCTGATCGTCAGTACAGTTTCGATAGCCGACCACGACAGTTCATCTGATATTCTCTTATGGTGCAAGCGTGAAAAATTTTTCTCTTGTATGATACCAGATCGGACGGCTTTCGTTTAGGCCGGATTCACACTTATGCATTTTTTTCTGCATTTTGCAAATTTGCACCTCAGAACGTGATCCATAGGAAACCATATTATATGGACTGTTGTGCCGATCTGCAAAGAGCACTAAAAATGTAAAGGTGAGAATCAGACCTTAAATCTATACAGTTGTCATCTGAAAATACAGTACAAATACACGACATCACATGACAACACGACATGACATCACATTATTATTATTATTATTATTATTCAGGATTTATATAGCACCAACAGTTTACGCAGCGCTTTACAATATAAAAGGGAGACAATACAGTTATAATACAATACAATAGGATTAAGAGGGCCCTGCTCAGAAGAGCTTACAATCTAACAGGATGGGGCAGGTGGTACAAAAGGTTGTAACTGTGGGGAATGAGCTGGTGGAAGTGGTAGGAGATTAGTTGGAGACGTGATAGGCTTTCCTGAAGAGATGAGTTTTCAGGGATTGCCTGAAGGAAGCAAGAGTAGGGGATAGCCGGATAGATGGAGGTAGCGAGTTCCAGAGGATGGGAGAGGCTCTGGAGAAATCCTGGAGACGAGCATGGGAGGAGGAGATGAGAGGGCTTGAAAGCAGGAGATCTTGAGAAGAGCGGAGAGGTCGATTTGGGTGATATTACATGACAACACATCCACATTTTTATCCTGCCGTAGGAGAATTTTCATAACTTTAGTATCCTCTCCGTTTTCTCCTAGCAAGTAAAAAAAAAGTCAGTATGTGGTCCAATTTTCAGATCACGTATGTACAGGGCATTCCACTGACAAAAAAAAAAAAAAAAATCATTTACAAAATGTTGTATTTTGAGCGTTCATCCAATTTGTGAGCATAAATCAAAAATAGTTTTTAACCGTGGAGAGCAAAAAATAAATAAAAAAGTAAGAAGTTGGAAAATGTTTGCTAAATTACCAAAACACTGAAAGGATAATTAGTTTACCCGACATTAAAAATCGTAATATTTGTATTACACGTGTGAGAAACCTTTATATGGGAGGAAAAAAAAAGTATGTTCGATCAAAACGTTCAATTATAAAAGAAAGATTGTTTATTTATGGAATCTCCACCCCGCCAAAATTATCAACACAATTACGATTTTTTTTTTATTATATAATCGACCAAATATAATAAAATATTCATAATGACAAGGAATGTATTAATGTAACTTTAATGTAAAGTACTTTTTTTAATATCATCATGGTTTAATTTACAACATTGGTTTTTCACAGACAGGTGTTTCTATTTTTTAGGATTACAGAAAGTGTTTTTTTTTTTTTTTTTTTTTAATTCATAAAGCGTTGATATTTTGATACACGCCAATATATTTATAATATCATACAGGATATATGCATGTATTTATTTTATACAGGCTATAGATTATATATACATACACCATTATTACGATAGACGACGATATATATATATATATATATATATATATATATATATATATATATATATATATATATATTATATTATATTATATTATATATATATATATATATATATACACACACACACACACACACACACACACACACACACAGAGATATATATATATATATATATATATATATATATATATATATATATATATATATATATATATATATATATATATATATATATATATATATATATATATATATATATACACATACATACATACACACACACACACACACATACACACACACACCCATCATTTTTATTATACAGGATAGAAAAAAAATTATATATTTATTATTATACAGGATTTATACATACTTTTTTTTTTTAATATCATGATTTACACATTATGTTACAACGTGGGTTTTTCACAGACAGGTGTTTTTTAATCACAAAGTTTTCTTTTTTTATTCATAAAACAATTTTTGAAAACATTGTTGATATTTTGATACACCACTTCACCCATCACTGATTTTTTTTTTCTCCCCCCAAAAACGCTTTTTTCAAACATTCATTCTTTTTTTTTTTCTAATAAACTTAAGTTTTAGTATCAATTATTTATTTTTATTTGTATTATTGCTGCTACCTTAACATTTCATTATAGAGGCCACTTATTTATTTTTAGTATCAATTATTGTACGAGTCGAATTGTATTCTTAAGTTCAAATCGATTGTGACACTTCTCTATGTGAACAAACCAAAATGAGAAATCTATTCATTCCTGCCCATTGAAGGATTTCTCACTGGAAATTTGGTGATGGTTGTACCACGAGTTCTACCAAAACGATTTTTCGTTATTCAAATCACAGCTCAGAAGATTTTGTCTAGTAGTGTATGGCCACTATTAGAGCCCCCAAACATCATCTGTTTTCTGGAAGCAGAGGACCTGGAAAATAAAATGGCTGCCAATTTACACCCCCCCCCATAGATAGCAAATACAAAAAGTGTGAGGGCAGGAGGGGGTGATGGACCCCTCATTTTCTGTATACGTGGTGTAGCGGGATATACGGAAAACATGGACACCCAGATGTACTCAGTTGGCCCCTCAGAGACATCTACATGAACCCCGAGAGATCCAATCATCATCTTCATATCTCAGAGCAGGAAGGATCATAATCCCCATCATCTCCTACATGGAGAAGGCGACTACAACCCAACCTGATCTTTACTTCCATCAGGTGTGGATTTCCTGCATCCTGTATAATCTGATCAGACTATGCTCCCCTCCTCCATCCACTCTATGGCCTCAAACTCACTGGACCTTATAAAACCGCCAGTAGCGTTGCTGCGTTAAAAACGCGATTTCAGCGTTATTCCACTTTTTTTGCATTCGCATCATTGTTTTGTTTTTTTTATCAAGAAAACAAAAGCTACGGGATCAAAAATACCATGTTTGGGCGTGTTTACTATTGTCAGAGCATTTTTACGGTTCAAAAACTCCTCTAAACATTGCAAGTTCTGGGGGGTTTCTTCCAGCCAGAAAACGCTGATAACAGCCGACGTGGACACACACAGGAGAACGTGCTGGGAAATTACTGGCTGTAGAAAAATACCTCTGAAGACGAAAACAGCGACTTAAAAACATCCCATGTGCATGAGGCCTATGCTCCCACCATACGTTTTGATAAACTGAGGCCTACACTCCCACCATACGTTTTGATAGACTGAGGCCTACACTCCCACCATACGTTTTGATAGACTGAGGCCTACACTCCCACTGTTCTTTATGACAGACTGAGGCCTACACTCCCACTGTACTTTATGACAGACTGAGGCCTACATTCCCACCATGACAGACCCTCCTCATATAATGATATTGATCAGCTCAACATCCCCTCCATGTCTCTACACACAAGGCTTCCTCTCCCATCATCCCCCAAGCTTTTCTTATACACCTCCCTCAACACTAGAGGACGATCTGTCCCATAACAGGGCTCCATCTGGTGGCGGTGGCCATTTTGGAGAAGACAGAATGCATTGCATGTAATAGGAGATTTTCCAGACACTAGAGAAACAAGCTTCTCTGAGGAGGCTCCTCCTGGCAGGCGCCATTTTACTGAGGACAAAGTCACCTCAGGGATGTAGGTGGGAAGAAAATGGCGGGAACATTTTCTATACCCAGATAGAGATATATATAATAGGCTGTGTGCACTACCCATCACCTCAGACATATCACCTTCTATACATATATAGTGAATAAATATTATGTAGCGCTGGTAGATTTTCAATCTATCGCTTATAGGTAAATTTAGTGGTTTATTCGTTTTATACATAGTCAGATTTAGCCTCTGTTCCAGTTTGGCTGTGTTGCATGTAGTTTCACACTGTGCCAGTGGGTGTCGTTGTCGCCATGGGTCAGTGTTGGAAAAGCAACACGTTAAAGCGTATGAGTGCTCTTCTGTCCCGGAGATAACTCTCGATAACTTGCATTTTGGGAGAGGGTATTTATGGGGCAGATGCCATGTTCTAGGGTTGTTTCGTTCCACCTGCTGGCCCTCCTGGCTGACAGGTATGTGTTAGGAGTACTACCGAATATATATATATATATATATATATATATATATATATATATATATATATATATATATATATATATATATATATACGCACATACAGTGGTAGTATGTGTCTGTCATCCCCTGGGTGCTGGATGTGGAGGAGATGTAATGGTGGCACACACACCATTCCCCATAAGGACCCAGTCACACTTGTGTGACTTTGGATATGACAAGTCGCAGCCCATTGTTTGCAATGGCACCTGTTCTGATCGGTGCGACTAATGCTGGCCATACACTATACAGAAAATCGGCAGAACGTTCGTTTTTTTACATATACCTAGTGCAGACAGTTCGGACGGGAAACACATTAACCTTGCAATTTATCGTACGTTCGGCAGAAATTTACCAAACTTTCCGTTCGTTTTGTTACCACAAAAACGTCACAAACGATTATCGATTTGTGCCCGTTAACTTGCCGAAAAACGAACGAAGTGTCTATACGAACGATTTTTCGTATAGTGTATGGCCAGCATAAGACCATTTTCACAATGACAGCGCCCGCCGTTAGCGCTGCTAGTTTTAGTGGCACTTTTTGGCCGCTAGCTGGGCAGTTTCAACCCCAAAAAAAGGGTTAAAAACTCTCACTTTGTGGCGCTTTTAAGACACTTTGGAAGCGCTGCCCATTCATTCCAATGGACGGGGCATTTTGGGAGCACTAAATACAGCGCTCCCAGCCCACCCCAAAGATTCTGCTTGCAGGACTTTTCCGAACAACCCGCAAGCGCCCCGCCGAGTGTGAAAAGTCACACTGGAAAGAATGGGAGGCGATTTTCAGGTGCTTAGCAGAGGCTATTTGTAGCACTAAAATGCCTGAAAATCGCCCCAGTGTGAAAGGGGTCTTAAAGTGGCAGCGATTTTGAAAAGTTGCCCGTACTACTTTGGTTCACAGAATATAAAGTGGCATCAAAGTGGCACCAAGAGTCTCTCCAGAGTCACACTGGAAATGGTGCGACTTTGGAGACACGCTGATGTGAATGAAGTCTTTATCTCTCATCTCCTCCTTCCTCCTCTACATTTCTGTTTGATGTGAATTCCACTGAAATCACAGAACACGTCAATACACGGCGTTCAGAAGACACCACGACGCACATCACTGTGTATGGTAATGGAATACAAAGTGCACTAAAAACGCACTTTTTAACCATTTGACCCCCGGAAAGTTTTATTCCCCCTTCATGACCAGTCCATATAACTTATATTTTCTACTTTCTGCTATAAAACATTCCCAATAAGATCACATTTCATAAATTTAGGCCAAAATATATGCTGCTACATGTCTATGGTAACAAACGATCCCAATAAGTGTCTATTGATTGGTTTGTGTGAAAGTTATGGCTTCTAAAAAGTATGGGATGTATACGGGAATTTACACCTCTATAGATGCTGTACTATGATGGCGGAGATCAGCGACTGCAGGTGTGACTGTGATAGGGTGGTGGACAATCCGACACTGACTGACACTACTAGTGACACTAATAAAGAGATCAATGATAATACTGTACATGGGTGACGGGGTACATGGTTTACCTGCACCTGTGACATGCAGCTGTATGAAAAAGTTTAGGAACCCCTGACAAGTTCCATGATTGTCATTTATAAATATTTAGGTGTTTGGATTGGCAATTTCATTTTGAAATATCAAATAACTGAAGGACACAGTAATATTTCAGTAGTGAAATGAGGTTTATTGGATTAACAGAAAATGCGCAATATGCATCAAAACAAAATTAGACAGGTGCATAAATTTGGGCACCCCCAACAGAAAAATCACATCAATAATTTAGTAGAGCCTCCTTTAGCAGAAATAACAGCCTCTAGACCAGTGATGGTGAACCTTGGCACCCTAGATGTTTTGGAACTACATTTCCCATGATTCTCAACTACACTGCAGAGTGCATGAGCATCATGGGAAATGTAGTTCCAAAACATCTGGGGTGCCAAGGTTCACCATCTAGATGCTTCCTATAGCCTGTAATGAGTGTCTGGATTCTGGATGAATGTATTTTGGACCATTCCTCCTCACAAAACATCTCCAGTTCAGTTAGATTTGATGGTTGCCGAGCATGGACAGCCCGCTTGAAATCACCCCACAGATGTTCAATGATATTCAGGTCTGGGGACTGGGGTGGCCATTCCAGAACATTGTACTTGTTCCTCTGCATAAATGCCTGAATAGACTTTGAGCAGTGTTTTGGGTCGTGGTCTTTTTGAAATATCCAGCCCGGAATAACTTCAACTTTGCGACCGATTCCTCAACATTATTCTCAAGAATCTGTTGATATTGAGTGGAATCCATGCGACCCTCAACTTTAACCAGATTCCCGGCACTGGCCACACAGCCCCACAGCATGATGGAACCTCCACCAGATTTTACTGTGGGTAGCAAGTGTTCTTCTTGGAATGCTGTGTTCTTTTGCCACCATGCAGAACGCCCCTTGTTAAGACCAAATAACTCAATCTTTGTTTCAGCAGTCCACAGCACCTTATTCCAAAATGAAACTGGCTTGTCCAATGTTTGCAGACCTCAAGTGACTCCGTTTGTGGTGTGTGTGCAGAAAAGGCTTCTTTCGCATCACTCTCCCATACAGCTTCTCCCTGTACAAAGTGCGCTGAATTGTTGAAGGATGCACAGTGACACCATCTGCAGCAAGTTTATGTTGTAGGTCTTTGGAGGTGGTCCGTGGGCTGTTTTTGACCGTTGTCACCATCCTTCGCCTCTCCAATATTATATGTGGCCTGCCACTTCTGGCCTTAACAAGAACTGTGCCTGTGGTCTTCCATTTCCTCACTATGTTCCTCACAGTGGACACTGACAGCTTATATCTACATTTTGTAGCCTTCCCCTAAACCATAATGTAGAACAATCTTTGTTTTCAGGTCATTTGAGAGTTCTTTTGAAACCCCCATGTACCACTCTTCAGAGGAGAGTCAAAGAGAACAACAAACTTGCAATTGGCCACCTTAAATACCTTTTCTCATGATTGGATGCACCTGTCTATGAAGTTCAAGGCTTAATGAGCTCACCAAACCAATTGTGTGTTCCAATTAATCAGTGCTAAGTAGTTACAGGTATTCAAATCAACAAAATGACAAGGGTGCCCAAATTTATGCACCTGTCTAATTTCGTTTTGATGCATATTGCGCATTTTCTGTTAATCCAATAAACCTCATTTCACTACAGAAATATTACTGTGTCCTTCAGTTATTTGATAGATCAAAATGAAATTGCTGATCCAAACACCCAAATATTTATAAATGACAATCATGGAAATTGTCAGGGGTTCCTAAACTTTTGCATACAACTGTACACAAGTATGTACACTCCATGTCACAGGTATGTACACTCCATGTCACAGGTATGTACACTCCATGTCACAGGTATGTACGCCCCATGTGAGAAGTATGTACGCCTCATGTCACAGGTATGTACTCTCCATGTCACAGGTATGTATGCCCCATTTCACAGGTATGTACACTCCATGTGAGAAGTATGTACGCCCCATGTCACAGGTATGTACACTCCATGTCACAGGTATGTATGCCCCATGTCACAGGTATGTACACTCCATGTCGCAGGCATGTACACCCCATGTCACAGGCATGTACACTCCATGTCACAGGTATGTACTCTCCATGTCGCAGGCATGTACACCCCATGTCACAGGTATGTACACTCCATGTCGCAGGCATGTACACCCCATGTCACAGGTATGTACGCCCCATGTCACAGGCATGTACACCCCATGTGAGAAGTATGTACGCCCCATGTCACAGGCATGTACACCCCATGTCACAGGCATGTACACCCCATGTGAGAAGTATGTACGCCCCATGTCACAGGCATGTATACTGCATGTGAGAGGTATGTACACTCCATGTCACAGGTATGTACACTCCATGTTACAGGTATGTACGCCCCATGTCACAGGCATGTACACCCCATGTCACAGGTATGTACTCTCCATGTCGCAGGCATGTACACCCCATGTCACAGGTATGTACACTCCATGTCGCAGGCATGTACACCCCATGTCACAGGTATGTACGCCCCATGTCACAGGTATGTACGCCCCATGTCACAGGTATGTACGCCCCATGTCACAGGCATGTACACCCCATGTGAGAAGTATGTACGCCCCATGTCACAGGCATGTATACTGCATGTGAGAGGTATGTACACTCCATGTCACAGGTATGTACACTCCATGTCACAGGTATGTACGCCCCATGTCACAGGTATGTACGCCCCATGTCACAGGCATGTACACCCCATGTGAGAAGTATGTACGCCCCATGTCACAGGCATGTATACTGCATGTGAGAGGTATGTACACTCCATGTCACAGGTATGTACACTCCATGTCACAGGTATGTACGCCCCATGTTACAGGCATGTACACCCCATGTCACAGGTATGTACACCCCATGTCACAGGCATGTACACCCCATGTGAGAAGTATGTACGCCCCATGTCACAGGCATGTATACTGCATGTGAGAGGTATGTACACTCCATGTCACAGGTATGTACACTCCATGTCACAGGTATGTACACTCCATGTTACAGGCATGTATACCCCATGTCGCAGGCATGTACACCCCATGTCACAGGTATGTACGCCCCATGTCACAGGTATGTACGCCCCATGTCACAGGTATGTACGCCCCATGTCACAGGTGTGTACGCCCCATGTCACAAGTATGTACGCCCCATGTCACAGGTATGTACACTCCATGTCACAGGTATGTACGTCCCAGGTATGTACACTCCATGTCACAGACATATACTCCCCATGTCACAGGTATGTACACCCCATGTCACAGGTATGTACACCCCATGTCACAGGCATATACTCCCCATGTCACAGGTATGTACGCTCCATGTCACAGGTATGTACACTCCATGTCACAGGTATGTACGCCCCATGTGAGAAGTATGTACGCCTCATGTCACAGGTATGTACTCTCCATGTCACAGGTATGTATGCCCCATTTCACAGGTATGTACACTCCATGTGAGAAGTATGTACGCCCCATGTCACAGGTATGTACACTCCATGTCACAGGTATGTATGCCCCATGTCACAGGTATGTACACTCCATGTCGCAGGCATGTACACCCCATGTCACAGGCATGTACACTCCATGTCACAGGTATGTACTCTCCATGTCGCAGGCATGTACACCCCATGTCACAGGTATGTACTCTCCATGTCGCAGGCATGTACACCCCATGTCACAGGCATGTACACTCCATGTCACAGGTATGTACTCTCCATGTCGCAGGCATGTACACCCCATGTCACAGGTATGTACGCCCCATGTCACAGGCATGTACACCCCATGTGAGAAGTATGTACGCCCCATGTCACAGGCATGTACACCCCATGTCACAGGCATGTACACCCCATGTGAGAAGTATGTACGCCCCATGTCACAGGCATGTATACTGCATGTGAGAGGTATGTACACTCCATGTCACAGGTATGTACACTCCATGTTACAGGTATGTACGCCCCATGTCACAGGCATGTACACCCCATGTCACAGGTATGTACTCTCCATGTCGCAGGCATGTACACCCCATGTCACAGGTATGTACACTCCATGTCGCAGGCATGTACACCCCATGTCACAGGTATGTACGCCCCATGTCACAGGTATGTACGCCCCATGTCACAGGTATGTACGCCCCATGTCACAGGCATGTACACCCCATGTGAGAAGTATGTACGCCCCATGTCACAGGCATGTATACTGCATGTGAGAGGTATGTACACTCCATGTCACAGGTATGTACACTCCATGTCACAGGTATGTACGCCCCATGTCACAGGTATGTACGCCCCATGTCACAGGCATGTACACCCCATGTGAGAAGTATGTACGCCCCATGTCACAGGCATGTATACTGCATGTGAGAGGTATGTACACTCCATGTCACAGGTATGTACACTCCATGTCACAGGTATGTACGCCCCATGTTACAGGCATGTACACCCCATGTCACAGGTATGTACACCCCATGTCACAGGCATGTACACCCCATGTGAGAAGTATGTACGCCCCATGTCACAGGCATGTATACTGCATGTGAGAGGTATGTACACTCCATGTCACAGGTATGTACACTCCATGTCACAGGTATGTACACTCCATGTTACAGGCATGTATACCCCATGTCGCAGGCATGTACACCCCATGTCACAGGTATGTACGCCCCATGTCACAGGTATGTACGCCCCATGTCACAGGTATGTACGCCCCATGTCACAGGTGTGTACGCCCCATGTCACAAGTATGTACGCCCCATGTCACAGGTATGTACACTCCATGTCACAGGTATGTACGTCCCAGGTATGTACACTCCATGTCACAGACATATACTCCCCATGTCACAGGTATGTACACCCCATGTCACAGGTATGTACACCCCATGTCACAGGCATATACTCCCCATGTCACAGGTATGTACACTCCATGTCACAGGTATGAACGCTCCATGTCACAGGTATGTACACCCCATGTCACAGGTATGTACACTCCATGTGAGAAGTATATACGCCCCATGTCACAGGTATGTACACTCCATGTCACAGGTATGTACGCCCCATGTCACAGGTATGTACGCCCCATGTCACAGGTATGTACGCTCCATGTCTCAGGTATGTACTCCCTATGTCACAGGTATGTACACTCCATGTGAGAAGTATGTACGCCCCATGTCACAGGTATGTACACTCCATGTCACAGGTATGTACACTCCATGTCACAGGCATATACGCCCCATGTCACAGGTATGTACGCCCCATGTCACAGGCATGTACACTCCATGTCATAGGTATGTACGCCCCATTTCACATGTACGCTGCATGTCACAGGTATGTACACTCCATGTGAGAGGTATGTACGCCCCATGTCACAGGTATGTACACTGCATGTCACAGGTATGTACACTCCATGTCACAGGTATGTACGCCCCATGCCACAGGTATGTACGCCCCATTTCACAGGTATGTACGCCCCATGTCACAGGTATGTACACTCCATGTCACAGGTATGTACACTCCATGTCACAGGTATGTACACTCCATGTCACAGGTATGTACGCCCCATGTCACAGGTATGTACACTCCATGTCACAGGTATGTACGCCCCATGCCACAGGTATGTACGCCCCATTTCACAGGTATGTACGCCCCATGTCACAGGTATGTACACTCCATGTCACAGGTATGTACGCCCCATGTCACAGGTATGTACACTCCATGTCACAGGTATGTACACTCCATGTCACAGGTATGTACGCCCCATGTCACAATTATGTACGCCCCATGTCACAGGTATGTACACTCCATGTCACAGGTATGTACGCCCCATGCCACAGGTATGTATGCCCCATGTCACAGGTATGTACACTCCATGTCACAGGTATGTACGCCCCATGTCACAGGTATGTACACTCCATGTCCCAGGTATGTACGCCCCATGTCACAGGCATGTATACTCCATGTCATAGGTATGTACGCCCCATTTCACATGTACGCCGCATGTCACAGGTATGTACACTCCATGTGAGAGGTATGTACGCCCCATGTCACAGGTATGTACGCCCCATGTCACAGGTATGTACGCCCCATGCCACAGGTATGTACGCCCCATGTCACAGGTATGTACGCCCCATGCCACAGGTATGTACGCCCCATGTCACAGGCATGTACACTCCATGTCATAGGTATGTACGCCCCATGTCACAGGTATGTACACTCCATGTCACAGGTATGTACGCCCCATGCCACAGGTATGTACGCCCCATTTCACAGGTATGTACGCCCCATGCCACAGGTATGTACGCCCCATGTCACAGGTATGTACACTCCATGTCACAGGTATGTACGCCCCATGTCACAGGTATGTACGCCCCATGTCACAGGTATGTACGCCCCATGTCACAGGTATGTACGCCCCATGTTACAGGCATGTACACCCCATGTCACAGGTATGTACTCTCCATGTGAGAAGTATGTACGCCCCATGTCACAGGTATGTACACTCCATGTCCCAGATATGTACACTCCATGTCCCAGGTATGTACGCCCCATGTCACAGGCATGTACACTCCATGTCATAGGTATGTACGCCCCATTTCACATGTACGCCGCATGTCACAGGTATGTACACTCCATGTCACAGGTATGTACGCCCCATGTCACAGGTATGTACGCCCCATGTCACAGGTATGTACGCCCCATGTTACAGGCATGTACACCCCATGTCACAGGTATGTACTCTCCATGTGAGAAGTATGTACGCCCCATGTCACAGGTATGTACACTTCATGTCCCAGATATGTACGCTCCATGTCCCAGGTATGTACGCCCCATGTCACAGGTATGTACACTCCATGTGAGAGGTATGTATGCCCCATGTCACAGGTATGTACACCCTATGTCACAGGTATGTACACTCCATGTCACAGGTATGTACACTCCATGTCACAGGTATGTACACTCCATGTCACAGGTATGTACACCCCATGTCACAGGTATGTACACTCCATGTGAGAGGTATGTACACTCCATGTGAGAGGTATGTACACTCCATGTCACAGGTATGTACATTCCATGTGAGAGGTATGTACACCCCATGTCACAGGCATGTATGCCCCATGTCACAGGTATGTACGCCCCATGTCACAGGTATGTACGCCCCATGTCACAGGTATGTACGCCCCATGTCACAGGTATGTACACTCCATGTCACAGGTATGTACATCCCAGGTATGTACACTCCATGTCACAGGCATATACTCCCCATGTCACAGGTATGTACACTCCATGTCACAGGCATGTACACTCCATGTGAGAAGTATGTACGCCCCATGTAACAGGTATGTACACTCCATGTCACAGGCATGTACACCCCATGTCACAGGTATGTACGCCCCATGTTACAGGCATGTACACCCCATGTCACAGGTATGTACTCTCCATGTGAGAAGTATGTACGCCCCATGTCACAGGTATGTACACTCCATGTCCCAGGTATGTACGCCCCATGTCACAGGTATGTACACTCCATGTCACAGGTATGTACACTCCATGTCACAGGTATGTACACTCCATGTCACAGGTATGTACGCCCCATGCCACAGGTATGTACGCCCCATTTCACAGGTATGTACGCCCCATTTCACAGGTATGTACGCCCCATGCCACAGGTATGTACGCCCCATGTCACAGGTATGTACACTCCATGTCACAGGTATGTACGCCCCATGTCACAGGTATGTACACTCCATGTCACAGGTATGTACGCCCCATGTCACAGGTATGTACGCCCCATGTCACAGGTATGTACGCCCCATGTCACAGGCATGTACACCCCATGTCACAGGTATGTACTCTCCATGTGAGAAGTATGTACGCCCCATGTCACAGGTATGTACACTCCATGTCCCAGATATGTACACTCCATGTCCCAGGTATGTACACTCCATGTCATAGGTATGTACGCCCCATTTCACATGTACGCCCCATGTCACAGGTATGTACACTCCATGTCACAGGTATGTACGCCCCATGTCACAGGTATGTACGCCCCATGTCACAGGTATGTACGCCCCATGTTACAGGCATGTACACCCCATGTCACAGGTATGTACTCTCCATGTGAGAAGTATGTACGCCCCATGTCACAGGTATGTACACTCCATGTCCCAGATATGTACGCTCCATGTCCCAGGTATGTACGCCCCATGTCACAGGTATGTACACTCCATGTGAGAGGTATGTATGCCCCATGTCACAGGTATGTACACTCCATGTCACAGGTATGTACACTCCATGTGAGAGGTATGTATGCCCCATGTCACAGGTATGTACACTCCATGTCACAGGTATGTACACTCCATGTCACAGGTATGTACACTCCATGTCACAGGTATGTACACCCCATGTCACAGGTATGTACACTCCATGTGAGAGGTATGTACACTCCATGTGAGAGGTATGTACACTCCATGTCACAGGTATGTACATTCCATGTGAGAGGTATGTACACCCCATGTCACAGGCATGTATGCCCCATGTCACAGGTATGTACGCCCCATGTCACAGGTATGTACGCCCCATGTCACAAGTATGAACACCCCATGTCACAGGTATGTACACTCCATGTCACAGGTATGTACGTCCCAGGTATGTACACTCCATGTCACAGGCATATACTCCCCATGTCACAGGTATGTACACTCCATGTCACAGGCATGTACACTCCATGTGAGAAGTATGTACGCCCCATGTAACAGGTATGTACACTCCATGTCACAGGCATGTACACCCCATGTCACAGGTATGTACGCCCCATGTTACAGGCATGTACACCCCATGTCACAGGTATGTACTCTCCATGTGAGAAGTATGTACGCCCCATGTCACAGGTATGTACACTCCATGTCCCAGGTATGTACGCCCCATGTCACAGGTATGTACACTCCATGTCACAGGCATGTACACTCCATGTCACAGGTATGTACGCCCCATGCCACAGGTATGTACGCCCCATTTCTCAGGTATGTACGCCCCATTTCACAGGTATGTACGCCCCATGCCACAGGTATGTACGCCCCATGTCACAGGTATGTACACTCCATGTCACAGGTATGTACGCCCCATGTCACAGGTATGTACACTCCATGTCACAGGTATGTACGCCCCATGTCACAGGTATGTACGCCCCATGTCACAGGTATGTACGCCCCATGTCACAGGTATGTACGCCCCATGTCACAGGCATGTACACCCCATGTCACAGGTATGTACTCTCCATGTGAGAAGTATGTACGCCCCATGTCACAGGTATGTACACTCCATGTCCCAGATATGTACACTCCATGTCCCAGGTATGTACGCCCCATGTCACAGGCATGTACACTCCATGTCATAGGTATGTACGCCCCATTTCACATGTACGCCCTATGTCACAGGTATGTACACTCCATGTCACAGGTATGTACGCCCCATGTCACAGGTATGTACGCCCCATGTCACAGGTATGTACGCCCCATGTTACAGGCATGTACACCCCATGTCACAGGTATGTACTCTCCATGTGAGAAGTATGTACGCCCCATGTCACAGGTATGTACACTCCATGTCCCAGATATGTACGCTCCATGTCCCAGGTATGTACGCCCCATGTCACAGGTATGTACACTCCATGTGAGAGGTATGTATGCCCCATGTCACAGGTATGTACACTCCATGTCACAGGTATGTACACTCCATGTGAGAGGTATGTATGCCCCATGTCACAGGTATGTACACTCCATGTCACAGGTATGTACACTCCATGTCACAGGTATGTACACTCCATGTCACAGGTATGTACACCCCATGTCACAGGTATGTACACTCCATGTGAGAGGTATGTACACTCCATGTGAGAGGTATGTACACTCCATGTCACAGGTATGTATGCCCCATGTCACAGGTATGTACGCCCCATGTCACAGGCATGTATGCCCCATGTCACAGGTATGTACGCCCCATGTCACAGGTATGTACGCCCCATGTCACAGGTATGTACGCCCCATGTCACAAGTATGAACACCCCATGTCACAGGTATGTACACTCCATGTCACAGGTATGTACGTCCCAGGTATGTACACTCCATGTCACAGGCATATACTCCCCATGTCACAGGTATGTACACTCCATGTCACAGGCATGTACACTCCATGTGAGAAGTATGTACGCCCCATGTAACAGGTATGTACACTCCATGTCACAGGCATGTACGCCCCATGTCACAGGTATGTACGCCCCATGTTACAGGCATGTACACCCCATGTCACAGGTATGTACTCTCCATGTGAGAAGTATGTACGCCCCATGTCACAGGTATGTACACTCCATGTCCCAGATATGTACGCCCCATGTCACAGGTATGTACACTCCATGTGAGAGGTATGTATGCCCCATGTCACAGGTATGTACACTCCATGTCACAGATATGTACACTCCATGTGAGAGGTATGTATGCCCCATGTCACAGGTATGTACACTCCATGTCACAGGTATGTACACTCCATGTCACAGGTATGTACACTCCATGTCACAGGTATGTACACCCCATGTCACAGGTATGTACACTCCATGTGAGAGGTATGTACACTCCATGTGAGAGGTATGTACACTCCATGTCACAGGTATGTATGCCCCATGTCACAGGCATGTATGCCCCATGTCACAGGTATGTACGCCCCATGTCACAGGTATGTACGCCCCATGTCACAGGTATGTACGCCCCATGTCACAAGTATGAACACCCCATGTCACAGGTATGTACACTCCATGTCACAGGTATGTACGTCCCAGGTATGTACACTCCATGTCACAGGCATATACTCCCCATGTCACAGGTATGTACACTCCATGTCACAGGCATGTACACTCCATGTGAGAAGTATGTACGCCCCATGTAACAGGTATGTACACTCCATGTCACAGGCATGTACGCCCCATGTCACAGGTATGTACGCCCCATGTCACAGGTATGTACACCCCATGTCACAGATATGTACACTCCATGTGAACAACCCTTTCATTTAAAAAACTATGAGGCAGTTTATTGTAGAAAACACATACAATGTCACTTCTGTAATAAAATTATTTGTCCCGTTACATTAGAATGTGCTGATTACATCCCCGCACAGATCCTGTGTGTCGGGGTGAACTCCTGCGCATGCGTGTGGTTGCTATAGGATACAACAACCCTTCTGTTATCTCTGATTGGTGATTCTTCCATAGAGAAACACCGGGATTTATTCTGAATTTGCACAGGGGGATTGGGGATATTTGTGGTTGCTATGGGTTACAGCGAGAACCCCGCCCTCATCCCAGGAGAGGATTGTGTTTGGGGGTACAGCACAAATTATCTATAGAAGAGATCAGATTGTGTTTGATATAAAAGACGAGTGTTGGGGATTTATTGATGAACTCAGGAGGGGGGAGGGGAGGACCACACCTATTAACCACTTACCTACAAGGGGAAAATTTGACATTTTTCATACACAAAGATAGGAAAATCAGCTTTTTATGTTGGAAAAAGATCTATTCATGAAATGTTCCCCCTCCAAAAAAAAAAATACTAGAGAACAGGAACACATAAAGCAATATATTACCAAACACAATAGAGATTATGGATTACAACATATTTTTAAATTTTTTATATAATCGACCGAAGAACATAAAATATCAATAATGACCAAAAAAAAGGAATACATTAATTTATCGTTACTGCAGAGACTTTTTTTTTTTTTTTTTTTTAGATATTAACATGATATAATTTTTAGACATGTGCACTGCTGAAAAATTTGATCGTTTTCATTTCCATGTCATTTGTTTTTTTTTTTTTCTTTTTCCGTTTGTCGGCTCATTCGTTATGATCGCAATTTGTAAATTCAAACGTCCGAAAAAAAATTTCTTGTGAAAAAAAAAAAACATCCGAAAATAAGAAAGAAAATCCGAAAATTCGAAAGAATAACTATAAAGTTATAGGTATTGGAATTTCCTTTCAAATTTGGCTGTTTACAAATTTATCCGAAATAACAAATGCCGCATCTAAACAAATGGAACAGAACAAATTAATTAAAAAATAATAATGAAAAGTTTTTTTATTATTATTGATATTTATTGTTATTAATTAGTTCCGTTCCATTCGTTTAGATGCGGCATTCGTTATTTTGGATAATTCATAACTTCGGATAAATTCGTATTCGTTACGTTTACTAACAGCCAAATTTGAAAGGGAATTCCAATACCTATACTTTAATAGTTAGTTATTATTAGTTAGTTATTCTTTCAAATTTTCAGATTTTCGAATTTACGAATATTCGGGAAAAATCCTTTAAACGTGTTTTCTTTAATTTGGATATTTCTGAATTAACGAATTTGTTGAAATTAGTTAAAAAAAAAACTTCGGAACAAAACTAATTGCACATGTTTAATATTTTTTTTTAACCATTTTTATGTTACAGCATTGATTTTTCACAGACATGTATTTTGTTTTAACTTTTTTTATTTCTGAATACAAAAAGTGTTTTTTATTGATAAAACAAGTTGATATTTTGATACAAAACCTTTTTCTCCCCCCCCATCACCGTTTTTTTTTTTCTCAAAAATGTGTTTTTCAAACATTGATTTTTCTTTTTAACAAACTTGTGTTTTAGCATCAATCAATTGTAATCATGCCTGTAATGATGTCTTCTTTTTGAAAACCAATAAAACTATTGAACACAAATAAAAAAATAAATAAAAATAAAAAAATGTAAAAGAAATAATTATATAAGTCAAATTGCATTGTTAGTCTTCGGGTCGCACTGAATACGACTTTTAAATCGCGTGACTTCACTTTAAGCCGCCTGATTTTCAAAGTTGCATGTCGGTGACAAGCAGACATCGGTGCGACTTCAGGTGCAACTTTGGCTGACATCGGTGCGACTTCATGCAGATTTGTCTTCGCAAGTCACACCTGAACTTGTAAAAAAGTAGTGCGGGAACAACTTTTAAAATCTGATTGACTCCGATGGAGTTGAAGTCGCACTGACTGGATCTCTTCCATTACAGACAATAGGGGGATCGACTTGTATTATGCAATTTTAAACTACCAAATTGCATGACAAGTCGCACCTGTGTGACTGGGGGGGGGGGGGTCTCAGGCGTTTTCTGGTGCTTTTTTGCAGGAACGCACTACCATTTAACATGGTCTCCTATGGGACATGTTCACATCTATGCTTTTTTTTTTTTCAGCCGCTGCGTTTTTGGAAGGGGGGTCAGGGAACTTATTTCAACGCAAAACTGTGTTTTTTTTTGCTTCTATAGACTTTAACGGAGAAGCTGTGGAAAAGCATGTAGTGCGTCCCCCCCCCCCCCACACACACACACACAATTTGAGTATTGCGTTTTTGAATCTGCCCAACAACAAATTGGCCAAAAACCAAAAAAAAAAAAAGCAAATGCAAAACGCATTAAAAAACACGAGGGGGAAAAAAAAAGAAACGTGTCAAAAACACGTGCGCAAGAACACAAAACGCACGGCAAAAAAGCACTGCAGAAACAGATATTAAAAAAAAAAGCAAACTGCATAGGTGTGAGCCGAGCATAAGACGGAGTTTCTCAAGCGCTTTTGCGTTAAAGAAAAAAAAAAAAACACCTGAAAAGCTCAAGAAAAATGCTTCCCTTTAACCACCTCAATCCCGGGCACAGATATGGATGGCACTGGTGGCCACTGGGCACAGATAGGCGGCACAGATGGGCATTGATGGGTAGCATTGATGGGCAGCACTGGCTGGCATCACTAATGGCCACTGATTGCTGGCAATTGTGGGCACCTAATTGTAATCAGGGCACTGATGCTCAGTGCCCTGATTACATACCTAGATGTCCCCTGTGAGGAGATGCCGCTGATTGGCTCTCCTCTCCTCTCATTCTGTCAGTGTGAGGCGAGGAGCGCCGATTACCGGCATCTCCGTGTTTACATGTGTCCGGCTGTGATTGGACACAGCCGATCACATGGGTAAAGAGCCGCGGCCATGGCTCTTTACAGAGATCGGGGTCACGCCGTGTCTCGGCAGCACGGTGCAGCCACGATCGCTGTGCCTACGGGGGCGCACGAGAGCGGTCGTTCTGGGAAGCCGTCATATGACGTCCACCCAGAACGAGAGCCACACCGCCCAGCCGTCATTTGACGGTGGGCGGCCGGGTGGAAAGTGGTTAAAATAAATGAATGTGTTCACACTGGGGTGGTGCGCTTCCATTGCGGCGGGAAAATTAAATCCTGCTTGCAGCATTTTTGAAGCATGTTCGGAGAGTTAAAAATAAATAAATAAAAATGCACAAAAAAACGCCCCTGGAGACCCGCTCTCACTCTCACTGTGATTGGACACAGCATGTAGCCAGTTCTGCCTGAAGACAGCGCTGTGCTTAAGACTCCTTTCACAATGAAGGCGCTTTTTTGGCGTTTTAGCGCTAAAAATAGTGCCTGTAAAGTGCCTCTCAAGCCACCCCCTAGTGTAAAAGTCCACTTGTGGGACGGGAAGAAAAGTCCTGCAAGCAGCATCTTTGTGGCGGTGCGGGATCACTGTACACACCGCTCCTCCCCCACCCCTGTCCATTGAAATCAATGGGTGCTTTTTGAGGAAGTGATGTAAAAGTATAAGTTGTCTCATTCCACCAGTGGCGTTTCTAGCACAGCTCCCACCCGGGGCTGGATATTTTTTTGCATGTAGCAATATAGCGACGCCATGCCAACACTGTGGGTGTGGTCAGATCGCATCAACAGTGGGAGAAGCTTAACCATTTAAGGACTGGGCCTATTTTTCAAACTTCTTGTTTACAAGTTAAAATCAGTTTTTTTTTGCTTTTTATAACACCCTAGAGAATAGAATGGCGGTCGTTGCAATACTTTTTGCCACACCGTATTTGCGCAGCGGTTTTAGAAGCACACTTTTTTGGGGGGAAAAAAATACACTTTTTTAAATTTAAAAATAAGACATGAGTAAAGTTGGCCCAATTTTTTTTTTATATTGTGAAAGATGACGTTACGTCAAGTAAATTGATACCCAACATGTCACGCTTCAAAGTTGCGCCCGCTTGTGGAATGGCAACAAACTTTTACCCTTAAAGATCTCCATAGACGACATTTAAAAAATTCTACAGGTTGCATGTTTTGAGCTACAGAGGAGGTCTAGGGCTAGAATTATTGCTCTCGCTCTACCGATTGCGGCGATACCTCACATGTGTGGTTTGAACACCGTTTTCATATGCAGGCGCTACTCACGTATGCGTTCGCTTCTGCACACGAGCTCGGCGGGACGGGGCGCATTAAAATTTTTGTTTTCTTATTTATTTTACCTTTTTTATTTTTTATTTTTAAACTGTTCTTTTAAAAAAAAAATAAACATCCCTTATAATAGAAAAAAAGCATGACAGGACCTCTTAAATATGAGATCTGGGGTCAAAAAGACCTCAGATCTCATATTTACACTAAAATTCAGTAAAAACAAAAATAATTTTGTCATTAAAAAAAAAAAAGTCCCTTTAAGAGCTGTGGGCGGTAGTGATGTTTTGACGTCGCATCCACCCTGCAATGATATGGAGACGGGTGGGGGTCATCTTCTCCTCACTCGTCTCCATACCCAGCCAGGGACAGGACGCGATCGCCTCCGCCGCTGCCGGCACCGGAGAGCGGCGGGAGGGGGTGGCCCTCTCCTGCCACTGATAAAAGTGATCTTGCGGCGAATCCGCCACAGAGACCACTTTTATCCTGAAGCGGACCGCCCACTGAAGAAGAGGATACCGGGGTTATAGTAGCTAGCTGCTGCCATAACAACAATATTCATCTTTAAAGTAGTGATGTATAACGACGGCGGGCGGTCCGTAAGTGGTTAAAGAGGGCTTCCAGATTCCAATAAGCGCCCCCCAGTCTGTTCCCGCAGACACTTTTTCTTGATTTCTGTGTGGGGTTCTTCCTTTAAATCCAGACCTAGACCAGACCAGAGGGACTTTTTTTGTTTTGGGGTCCCAAATCCATCTACATCATGTCAGTGTTGCTGTATTAGGTTGTATACATTGTAGAGATACACCACCTCACAGGCAGGATCAGAGCAACCACCAGGCATCTTATTTAATGGAGTTTTGCATTTTTATTGTTTTACTTTAACCACTTCAATACCGGGCACTTTTACCCCCTTCATGCCCAGGCCAATGTTCAGCTTTCAGCGCTGTCACACTTTGAGTGATAATTCCGTGGTCATACAACACTGTATCCCATATGAAATTGTTATCATTTTGTTCACACAGCTAGAGTTCTCTTTCGGTGGTATTTAACCACTTACGGACCGGAAGATTTTCCCCCTTAATGACCGGGCCATTTTTTGCGATACGGCACTGCGTGGCTTTAACTGACAATTGCGCGGTCGTGCGACGTTGTACCCAAACAAAACTAATGTCTTTTTTTTCCCCCCACAAATAGAGCTTTCTTTTGGTGGTAAAAACTATACAAAAATAGGGGATTGGCGCTGTTCACTGATCAAATTATATACTCTTAACAAACTCTCACCACAAGGGAAGGACTTCGCTACATATCTGAGTGAATACATTAAAAGCGGTGAAAACAAAGTGTGCTTCAATATGTATGAATAAATATCCACAATTGAAATTAGGGGTACCAATAAATGTGCAAACTGCTTGAAGTGAAAAAAATATATAATAAAAAATAAAAATAAGATTATCTCCAAACCAATTGTTATATTCTTAATATCTAAATTTTAATTGGCTTTATTAAAAAGAATATGTATTTTCCATATTTGTATGAATGATAGGACTTTGAGCTAATGATTTCCAGATGGCCATTCATTGACTGAAAATGCAGGTCAAGACCCTGTCAGAATTTGATGGATTTTGTAAATAATATATGTATGGGTTGAAAATTTCCTATGTAACCGATACTCTGTTTGATTGATGCGTTTATGTTTTAAGAGGTCTGATGTTTAGTCTGATAGCCTCTCACATATATCTGGTTTCATGTTTAAAAGGTTTGGTTAAAGTGAAAAACAGATGTTGTTCTCTGTTAGCCCCCACTTTTTGGAAGGTGGAGAAAGAGGAGTGTATGGGAGGGATTTGTGTTTGGGCGCGAATTTGAAAGACTGAGTTCATATAGACACAAGGAATCCAGTCTTCTGCCTCTTTGCTTACATCTCCTGCTTCCAAGACACATCTTCCTCCCAAGACACATCTTCCTCCCAAGACACATCTTCCTCCCAAGACACAGCTCTCCTATGCACACAGAATTACTACCAAGACACAAGAAGTTAATCGGCCATTTCTAATAGGCCATGACAAAAGGGAAGCACATGGTCTAATGACTTTAAGAACTTTTTCAGATCTTTGAAACAAATGAACTATATTTGAACATTTTTTGCATATATGAAACAACACTAATTCTGAATATGAATGTATACTATTTTTGTAAGTATTTTCCAAGTTTATGTGTGTACAATAAAACACACAGTTTGATTTAAGCTGACTCAAGCAGAAACAATTCCAAAATTCGTCTCACGAGAATCATCATTATTGAAGGCTTTTTATACAATATTAAGCCATTTATTTCACCAATAAATAAAATTAATAATCAACCAAGTGTACAAAGATGACCAAAAAATTGTTAATATAAAGTATATGTAAATAGCTTCCTGAGAAAAAACAATGCTATCCAATCCAAAGTGGTGTTTTACCAATTCTGTGTAATGGCAATCTAGATAGTGATCAGATGAAAGTAAAAAAAAACAAAAAATGTATTATATTACATGTGCGTTTGAATGTGGTGATCACATACCAAGTAAAGCAAAAAAATGTATAAAATTAATTTAGAAAATTAAAAATACTAAACTCCAGCATAGTAGTCCATATTTTCAAAAAAAGGATTCTCCAGGGATTGTAGCTTTTATCACAGGTTTTAATAAACAATATAAGAATATAGAACACATAGTGAGGAAGTATTGGCCCATATTAAAGTCTGATAGAACTCTGGGGAGCATGCTCACCAAAAAAACCACGTTTCATCTACAGGAGGGCACCTACCCTCAGAAATCACCTGGTTCATAACGTCATTGACCCCCCCCAAAAAATATCAAATTGTTTTACTTTATATTAACAATTTTTGGTCATCTTTGTACACTTATTATTATTAATTTTATTTATTGGTTTGGAGATAATCTTATTTTTATTTTGTATTATTTATTATAGATTTTTTTCACTTCAAGCAGTTTGCACATTTATTGGTACCCTTAATGTCAATTGTGGATATTTATTCATACATATTGAAGCACACTTTGTTGATCAGTGAACAGCGCCAATCCCCTATTTTTGTATAGTTTATAGCATTTGGATTTCACCTAGGTGTTTTCTTCTTTTTTTGGGGGGGGGCTGCAGTTCATATAGGAGCCTGTCCTGAGCGCGGAATATTAATATATATATTTTCTTTTGGTGGTATTTGATCTCCTCTGCGGTTTTTGTTTTTTTGCCCTATAAACAAAAAAATGCGTGACAATTTTGAAAAAAAAACAATATTTTTTACTTTTTGCTATAATAAATATGCCAAAAAAACAAATTTCTTCATCAGTTTAGGCCAATATATATTCTTCTACATATTTTTGGTAAAAAAATATTGCAACACGTGTATATTGATTGGTTTGCACAAAAGCTATAGTGTCTACAAAATAGGGGATAGATTTATGGCATTTGTATTATTTATCTATTTTTTTTTTACTAGTAATGGAGGCAATCTGAGATTTTTAGCGGGACTGCGACATTGCGGCGGACAGATTGGACACTTTTGACACTTTTTTGGGGCCATTGACATTTATACAGCGATTAATGCTATAAAAATGCACTGATTAATGTGTAAAAGTGACTGGCAAGGAAGGGGTTAAAACTAGGGGGGCAATCAAGGGGTTAAATGGGCTCCCTGGGAGGTGATTCTAACTGTGGGGGGAGGGGACTGACTGGAGGAGGAGAGAGATCGCTGTTCCTAATCACTAGGAATAGCAGATCTCTTTCTCCTCCCCTGTTTACATTGACAGATCCCCATTCTGACTCTCTTTCTCAAGATCACGGGTGCCCGGCAGACATCTCGGCCGCCGACCACGCGCATTGGGTCCCCCGCCATGCAACGCCTAGGCATGTGCAGTCCCTTTCGTTCCGAATCGAAATTCGGACGAATTTTTCATTATTCGGAAATTCGGATGCATCTGAATTTCCGAATTACAAAAGTAAAGAATTTAAACGAATCCGAAAAAAAACGAACGAATTTGAAAACATATTCGAATCGAATTCGAAAACATATTCGAATCGAATTCAAAGACAAATTCGAATTTGAATTCGAAAACATATTCGAATCGAATTCGAAGACAAATTCGGATCGAATTCAAAAACAAATTCGAATCGAATTAGAAAAAAATAGAAAACGTTTTTCTAAAAAAAAACAATAAGATAGAATATAAAATAATAAAGCAATAGAATATATAATTTTTTTTATTATTCTCTTCTATTATTTTTTTATGCTTTTCTTTTCTATTATTTTATATTCTTTAATAGTCTTTTCAATTCAAATTCAAATTCATTCTATACGAAATTCGAATTTCGGAACATGGCTTCTGAAGTTTGAATTTCGTATAGAATGAATTCGAATTTGAATAGAAAAGATTAGAACAAAAAATAATAGAAAAGAATAGACTAGAAAAACAATAGAACAAAATAGAAGAAAATATAATATATATATTATATTTTCTTCTATTCTGTTCTATTGTTTTTCTAGTCTATTCTTTTCTATTATTTTCTATTCTATTCTAATCTTTTATATTTTTTTTCGGTCTATATGAAATTCGAATTTTGGAAGATGTTTTATATATATATATATATATATATATATATATATATATATATATATATATACATAATTTTTTTCTATTCTGTTTAATTGTTTTTCTATGCTATTCTTTTCTATTATATTCTAAACTTTTCTATTCGAATTTGAATTCATTCTATATGAAATTCGAATTTCGGAAGATGGCCTCTGAAAGTGGAATTTTGTATAGAATGAATTCAAATTTGAATAGAAAAGATTAGAATAGAGAATAATAGACCAGACAATATATATATTTTATTCTATTCTGTTCTGTTCTAATTTCTATTTTCTATTCAAATTCGAATTCATTTTATAAGAAATTCAAATTTCGGAAGATGGTTTTACATATATATATATACTTATATATATTTTTATATATTTTTTTTTAATTTAATTTCATTTTTTTTTCTCTGCTAGTCTATTGTTTTTCTATTCTTTTCTATTATTTTCTATTTTATTCTAATCTTTTCTATTTGAATGCGAATTCATTCTATACGAAATTTGATTTTCTGAGAATGGTTATACAGAAACAGAATGAAAAAGAATGAAATTGAATTCAAATATAAAAGACTAGAACAGAAAAACAATAGAACGGAATAGAAAAAAATATATATATAATATATATATATATATATATATATAATATATATATATATATTACCATCTTCCGAAATTGGAATTTGGTACAGAATTAATTCAAATAGAAAAGATTAGAATAGAACAGAAAATAACATAAAAAAACAGCATAGAAAAAAAATAGAACAGAATAGAAAAAAATATAAAATATTCTATTCTAATCTTTTCTATTCGAATTCATTCTGTACCAAATTCCAATTTCGGAAGATGTTTTTATTCATATATATATATATATATATAGATATATATATATATATATAGATATATATATATATATATCGATATTTTTATATATCGATATATATATATATATATATATATAATATTTCTTTCTATTCTGTTCTACTGTTCTATTGTTTTTCTATTCTATTTTTTTCTATTAGAATTTGATTTCATTCTATTTCTATATAACCATTTTCCGAAATTCGAATTTTGTATAGAATGAATTTGAATTCAAATAGAAAAGATTAGAATATAATAGAAAATAAAAGAAAAACAATAGAACAGAATAGAAAAAAATATAATTTATATATATATATATATATATATAACCATCTTAGTAGAAAGAATAGACTAGAAAAACAATAGAACTGAATAGAATAAGATATAATATATATATATTATATTTTATTCTGTTCTGTTCTATTGTTTTTCTAGTCTATTCTTTTCTATTATTTTCTATTCAAATTCAAATTCATTCTATACGAAATTCGAATTTCGTATAGAATGAATTCAAATTCCAATAGAAAAGTTTAGAATAGAATAAAAAAGAATAGCATAGAAAAACAATGAAACAGAAAAGAAAAAAATATAATATATATATTATATTTTATTCTCTTCTGTTCTATTGTTTTTCTAGTCTATTCTATTTCTATTATTTTCTATTCTAATCTTTTCTTATCAAATTCGAATTCATTCTATACGAAATTTTTCTTGATGTTTTCCAATGCAACATTACACCCCTTGATCTCCCCAATCAGGATCTGGTCACTTTCAGAGGTGAAAGGATCAGGATCCACAACATCACGATCACCTAAAAAGAGAGAAACCAAAAAAAAAAACAGGTATTATAAATATGCCGGCATCCATCTCTTACCTGAGGCTGTGGTCACAGACACTCACCTGTTGTGGTGACTATTTCCACCACATCTCCTTCCTCCTCCTCCTCCTTTTGTCTTTGGTGGGTCTCCACTTCTTCCTGAGGTGGGGGGTCTGTGGTCTTTTCAGATGAGTGGTGTCCTCCGAGTCTTTTCTCCCCTATGTAAAAAAAAAATAGGTATACTTAGCACACAGATATTTGATGACATAAATAGGAATATGAAACATTGCTTGGAAGTGGGGTACAATTGTCTATTTTGGCAGAGTTCCAAGATGAAGAAAAATTTTTGTCCTTTGTCAAGCTTGAATACTTACTGTTTTGTACAAGCTTCACAGATGGAGTCACCCCTATAGTATACACTGGAGCACCTGTGTGGGACCCCCTAATAAAAAGGGTGTTCTTGTGTCCCACACTAGTGCTCCAGCATCTAGATGTGAAAACTGCTACTGAGTGTCCTCTCCTTACACAGAATCTAGTTTGCATTACATTCTAGTTACAAACCCATCTAGACACCAAAATTATTTGAATAGAAGTAGGGCCGAAAAAATGTCTTCAAATGCATATGGCCAAAACAATGGTGTTTTCTAGGCCGAATGAACAATGTTTCATACGAATGAACAATGTGCCCATGAACATGAAAGTTGCCATTTTAAACTGTACAACAGTAAAGAAAAGCACATGGAGCAGCACGAACGTAATAAAAATAAAGAATAGGAACACAGCACAACTACTTACTTTTTTGCAGCACTCTCCTGATCTTTCTGTACTGCTCGTGCTCCCTTAATTTGAGGTCTGACCACCGCTTCCTGAGCTGATCCTTCGATCGTCGTACCCCAAAATTCCGGTGCAGACTCTTGACCACTTTTGCCATGATCTTGGCCTTTCTGACATTGGGGTTGAGGTAAGGTCCATACTTCCCGTCATAGTCGGTCCTTTTCAGTATGTCGACCATCTCCAACATCTCCCCAAAGGACATATTTGAGGCCTAAATCGTCTCTTCCGGGATTGGGACATTTCAGGCTCCGGGCTTTCCTCCTCCTCCTCCTCGTTGCTGTAATTAACACACACCTGCTGTGTCTCCGCCATGTGCTCTTCCCCCACTGCGCCGAACGAGAAGGGGCGGGGAATAGACTAGAAAGAACGTCAGGGGAGGGCAAAGTTTTACGCATGCGCAGTGTATATAAAGCGTAACACGCGTGCGTAGTACATACGATCTGTGAGCGGAGGAAGGAGTGTCGGAGGCGCCGATCGTAAGAACGAAGGTAAGATCTAAACTTGGGCCTATACTGCTTCTAGATTGAGGCCTATATTGTAACAAGATTAGTAGAGTTTCGCCTGACATTAGGGTTTGTCTTGTGTTGTGTCTTGCAGATAAAATGGATGGCTTCAATGACCACAACTTCCTCCCCCTGTACATAGACAAATACAGGGCGCTGCCCTGTCTGTGGCAGATCAAACATCCCCAATACAACAATAAACAAAAGAGGCAGGCAGCGCTGGAGAAACTGCTGGAGTTGGTGAAGCCGGTGGTCCCCATGGCAACCTTCCCCTATTTAAAAGCCAAAACTGGTGGCCTGAGGAGCACTTATCTTAGGGAGCGCAAGAAGGTCACGGATTCCCAGAGATCAGGAGCTGCAGCAGATGACATTTATGACCCCAGGCTGTGGTACTATGAGAGACTGCGATTTCTGTCAGACCAGACTGAAGTCAGGGAATCCCTCTCCACTCTTCCTTCCACTCTTCCTTCCACCCTATCTTCCACCCCAGCTGAGGCTTCCGATGTCCAACCTGGGACTTCCAGCCAGGAAGAAGTGGAGGAGCCCAGCTGGAGCCAGGTATAGAATTCTTCTACAGATTTCTGGTCAATAAATAAATGATGTTTACTAGATGTTATTATTGATCACTAGACAAGAATGAAAAATGCTGGGCTCAGAATGATAATCTGTTATATTTGTTAACATTCAATTTGCAACAATCATGAGGTGAAAATTGTGTGTGATTGATGAATAAAAAACTCAAACTATGTCCCTTTTTCATACACAGGAAGACCTCAGCCAGGACGAGGCTTTGGAATGTGCCACACAGGAGGAGGCTGTGGAATGTGGCAGCCAGGAGGAGGCAGGGGTTAGTGGCAGCCAGGAGGAGGAGGGGCTAAGTGGCAGCCAGGAGAAGGCCGGGCCCAGTAGGAGCCTGACAGAATCGCAGGTTCCTCCCCTCCGTCTTCCAACCAAAAGACCCAGGAAGGGGAGTAACGTGGAGGATTCAGCACTCAGGCTGATTCAGGAGGCTTCTGCGTCCCTCAGAGCCACCCCCACTCCTGAAGAGGCCTTTGCCTGCATGGCTACCACAAAACTGCAGGGCATGCAGTAGGGTCAACGCCAGCTGTGTGAGGATCTTCTTTACAAAACACTAACTAAGGGGGTGAGGGGCGAAATCACACACAAAACCCACCTGTGTGAGTTGGACCATCCTCCTCCTCCTCCTCCTACAACTCCAACACCACAGACACAGCGTGGAAGGAAGCGTGGAAGGAAGACCAGAGAGTGATGACCTGGGTTCAGTCTGGTCTGGCAAAAGATGCAGGCTCTTGTATGACCACATCCTGGGGACACAGATGTCATCTGCTGCTTTCATGATCTCTGGGACTTCTGGACCAGACTGCACTCCCTTAGATAAGGACTCCTCAGGCCACCAATTTTGCAGGAAAATAATTGATGTGTGCCCAGGGGGCCAAAGGTTTCGCCAATTTCTGCTGTTTCTCCAGTGTTGCCTCCCTCTTTGTTTGGTTCTAAGCCCTTAATAAAGGATTTTTTGTTTCAATTAGACTCGCCTATGTGTGTTTTCCTTTAAAGAGGACAGTTTGTTTGTGAGGAGGCAGGTACCTTTGTAAACTACAATGTGAAATTAACAAGAGACACCAACACCAAGCAATCTCCTTGAGATTAAATAATACAAGATAATAATGGTGTTGTGGTAACTTGACACACAAAACACACCCAAAAATATTCAGGATGTAAAATCAAAAAATAAAAATAATTAACAAGATCAGGCTTGAAAACAATACAAAACAAAAAAATAAGAATAAATATATTTTTGGTCAGATGTGACAAATCTAAATATAGTGATGAAATCACGAAAAATAATAAAGAAAGAAGTTTGTGAGAAGTCTGTGTGAATATGAGCAGCAAAACTACTTCATTCTTCTAGTATTATAAAGAAGAAGAGAGTGCGCTGCATTGAACAATTTAAAACATTGCAGCCTGACGAAAGTGCTGTATCTATTCCGAACGCTAATTTTACCAGACCGAGCAATTCCATCTTGGAATTTCTTCTGAGCATGCGTGGCACTTTGTGCGTCGGAATTGTCCACACACGGTCGGAATTGACGCAATCGGATTTTGTTGTTGGAAAATTTTATAGCATGCTCTCAAACGTTGTGTGTCGGAAAATCCGATGGAAAATGTCTGATGGAGCCCACACACGGTCGGAATTTCCGACAACAAGCTCCGATCGCACATTTTCCGTCGGAAAGTCCGACCGTGTGTACAGGGCATTAGAGACTTAAACTACTAGTTTGAAAAGGGAAAACTACTAGCATCAAAAAATGTACTACTACCAAAAATATGCTCTATCTTGGTCCATATGGTTAAATAACCCAAACTGTACTGTATAAGATTCATGACATGTACTTACATTGCCTTCTCTTACTGACTGGAACTATATCCTTGTTTTATTAGTTCACTTCCTTATTTGATTACCCTCCCTTCCCCCGCTGTCTCCCTCTACTACCCAGGCTTAACCCTAATCCTTAATCCTCCCTCCCTATACCCCCTTCCCCCTTCCCGCCTACATCCCCAGGATGAAGACATTGGTTCTACACCAACACTACTGGCTGTAAGCTTAATTTCAATCTACTAATTCTATCTGACCTCACCTGCTGATTGAATGATTGTTCTTCTTCATAATTCTGCTCTTGTCATTCATGCTGCTGTTGTTTGTACGGCTTCATCCTTCTGTACCCCTCTACTGTTTTATAAAGTCAATAAAAACTATTGGAAATAAAATGAGGTCAACTTATCACTTAAAATGTGAATTTACTGAGAACATGTTCTCATCAACTTCAACTAATGTTACAAATTATTGTAGAATACACCAAGCCAAATGAATTTATTAATATAGCTGGATACATCTGCATACAATAATAAATATGAACTATGATATTACAAGCAGCTTATAAAAGAACATGCTTCATATTTACTTTTCTGGAGGGTGGTGAGTAAAAATTTTACCATCTTGAAGAGCGATGGGTGGTGCTGGTACCTGACACTTTGTGATGGTTTTGTTCCCCTCTGGACTCTGTGGTTCCTCCTCACTAAGTGACTGCTTTGTTCTGTTTTGATGTAACAGCCGGTGGGAGGAACCACTACACCCAGCAGGGGACAAGGTTCTTCAAGAGAGCAAAAACTCACGGTACCTCTCCGGTAGATTAAAAAGTTTAAATGTAATAATGTTCATTCTCAATATGCTAAAAAAATACTAAAATTAACAATAATAGAGGTAAAGCTATAACTACTGGTAACCCAGTGTTCCTCCATAAATATTAGTGGATAACTATTTTTTTATTCAGGTCAGGTCTGAACAGAATTTTGTAACATTTGTGGAAAAATATACATCCAAGAAGTCCAGTACTTGATGCCATTATAGCAAACACCTCTACAGCCACCATGTATTTCCCTCTGGTGCTCAGATAGGCCGGAATCATGGAAATCCAGACACTGCAGAACACCAGCATGCTGAATGTGATGTACTTGGCCTCATTAAAACTATCCGGTAATGTCCTGGCTAAAAAAGCTATAATGAAACTCACAGCTGCCAGAAGTCCCATATATCCCAGGACAGAGTAGAAGCCGATAACCGAACCCTCATTACACTGAATGATGATCTTTTCCTGATAAGAGTGAGTGTCCTGATCCTGGAAGGGGGGAGAAATAGACAACCAAGAGACACAGATTATTACTTGAACCAGTGAGAAGACACAAATGATACAATTGGTCAGTTTTGATCCCATCCATTTCCTCCAGGGACTCCCAGGTTTGGTGGCTTTAAAAGCAATACACACCATGATACTTTTGGCAAGTAAAGAAGAGACAGCAACTGAGAAGATGATTCCAAAAGAGGTTACACGCAGTATGCAGGTTACATCTACTGGGCGGCCAAGGAACAAGAAGACACAGAGGAAGCTCAACATGATGGAGACCAGGAGAAGATAGCTCAGGTTCCGGTTATTAGCTTTAACAATGGGGGTGTCCCGGTAATGTATAAATAACCCCAATATTAAACCAGTCAGAAGACAACAGAGTATGGAGACAGCTGAAAATACTGCAACAATTGTATCATCAGTGTAGGAGAGAAATTCCACCATTTTTGAAACACACCGATCCTTCTTCTCATTTGGAAATTTATCATCGGGACATTTCACACAGTTTTCACTGTCTGCAGGAAGAACAATAAAAACACAATGAGCATCTGGATCAAAGCTTCTGAGAAAACATAGTTAGTCTGGTTGGTACAATCCTATACCCACAGTTGGTCCAGAGGAAGGCAAAAAACCCAAGGAAAGCATGATCCAATTTGCTCCAGCAGGGGGAAAATTCTTTCTGATCCCTCGAGAGGCAATCAGATATTCCCTGGATCAACTTTACCTATAAAACGGAAAATTTATATCAAATACTTACCGTAATTTTCCTTTCCTGATAGGTTCCATGGCAGCATACGTGTGGGTTGACCCCGCCTCCATAACTACCCAATAGGACCCCTCCCTTATAAATTCCAGCTGTGGGCTCTCAGCCGTGTTTCGTAACTAGCCTACTCCAAGCATTGGGAGGGACTCCTGCTGCCATGGAGCCTATCAGGAAAGGAAAATTACGGTAAGTATTTGATATAAATTTTCCGTTTTCCTGACAGGCTCCATGGCAGCATACGTGTGGGAAATAACTCGCCAAACACACCCGGGTGGGCACAATGCTGAGCAAGAAAATAAATTTATTTAACACTGTCCACTGACAGCACTTTCAAACCAAAATTAATGGATGACAAAGCGGCTGGTTCAACGCAATAGTGGGAAACAAACGTATTGATAGATGACCAAGAAGCCGCTCTACATATGACTTCGGGTGCGACATGAAGAGAAGCCGCCCACGAGGTTGAAATACTCCGAGTTGAGTGAGCAGTCACTGCCTCTGGAGGAGCCAAGCCCTTCGCTTTATAAGCCCTTTGAATGGTCTGTACTATCCAAGCAGAGATGGATCTGATTGAGGCCCGCTTTCCTCTATTTTTACCCTGTAGAAGAATGAAAAGAAAATCTGTCTGTCTAAACGATTTTGTAGCTTCCAAGTATTGACTCAAAGTATGTCCCACATCAAGGGGATGGACATCTTGACCTTCTGTTGTGCTAAAGGTAGGCAACACAATTTCCTGATTTTCGTGAAAAATAGATGTCACTTTAGGGTTTGAGCCCAACATGGGAATTAATACTGCTCTATCCGGAAAAAAGGTCAGGAAAGGCTCTTTGGAACCTAAGTTCCTGATTTCAGACACTCTTTTGGCTAAAGTTACTGCCACCAGGAAGACGGTCTTGAGTGTGAGGTCTTTAACTGATAGAGGATTTTCAGGATCTGTTCCAAGCGTGGAAAGGAAATCTAGAACAAGGGGAAGATCCCATTTAGAGAATCTTGGTTTCCTTTGAGGTCTTAGCCTGATAGCACCCTTAAGGAATTGGCGAACCAGGGCGTGGTTGGCCCATGAAACTCCTGTAAATGCCGAGATGGCTGATATTTGCACACGAAGGGAACTTACTGCTAGAGGCAAATCCAACCCTGTTTGCAGAAAGCTGAGGATATCCTGGATTTTTGGAGAACCACAAGGATTGGTCTAGAGGCCATGTGCTCTGTGAACTTGGACCAGATACGTTCATACACTCTATTAGTGCTCTTCCATCTGGCATTCAGAAGCATCGGGATGGCTTCTTCTGGACAACCTAAGGCTTCAAGCCTTCCCCTCTCAAAAACCAAACCCTGAGATGTAGATGAGCAGGGCATGGATGCAGGATAGAACCTTGGGATAGAAGATCTGCCCTGAGAGGCAGAGGGATTGACTCCCGATAACTGAGGAGAGTTAAGAGGGGAAACCATGGCATGTTGGGCCAAAACGGTATCACTGCCATGACTTCCACTTCCTCTGTTCTGAGCCTGCGGAGAAACTGGAGTATCACAGGCACCGGAGGGAAGGCATACGCCTTGTTGAACCTCCACCGATCTGTGATGGCATCTATCCCATATGCTTGGGGATCCCGGAACCTCGAGTAATACTTGGTGAGTTTGTAATTGCATGGGGATGCAAACAGATCCACCTCTGGAGACACTCCCAGTGTCAGGAGCCATTCGAACACCTCTTTGTGCAGGGACCACTCGTTGTTGTCCATTTGAACACGGGACAGATAGTCCGCCTGAACATTCTGGACCCCCGGAATGTAGACTGCCGAAATGTTTGACAGATTCTTCTAAACCCAGTTCATGATTGGCTCCACCTCCCGTAGGAGGGACCAGCTGCGAGTCCCACCTTGTTTCCTTATATAGGCCACAGCGGTTGTATTGTCCAACCGGAGCATCACTGAGGAGTTCTTTATCAGATGGTAGAAGGATCTGAGCACCTGAAAGGCCGCTCGAAGTTCCAGAATGTTGGATACAGTCTTCTGAGATGGTGAGTTCCATCTGCCCTGAGCCACTTCTGACAGGCAATGAGCATCCCAGCCCCGATTGCTGGCATCTGAGGTCACTGTGACCCATGTGATGGGGAGAATTGAATGGTAATTGCGGAGATTCTTCCCTTGGAGCCACCAAAGGAGAGACTCTCTCATTGATGGAGTGAGAAGGATGCGCTAATTCTTGCTGGGAGAATCCCATGGCTGGAGAAACCCTTTCTGGAATGGGCGAGTGTGCCATTGAGCCCACTTCACCATGGGAATGGTGGCTACCATTGTGCCAATCACCTTCAGACATTGAAGAGCGGATAGGTGAGATGAAGCAAGTGTTGAACGGATCCTGTCCCGGATCACCACAATCTTCTCCTCGGGTAGCGAGATGGTGCCTTCTAGTGTGTTGAAATGGGCACCTAGAAATATGAGAGACTGAGATGGAATCAGGTGACTTTTCTCCAAATTCAGGAGCCACCCAAACTCTTGGAGAGTGGTAATTACTAGACTCCTGTGCTCTAGAAGCTGACCCCTGTCTTGGGCTAGAAGGAGGTCGTCTAGATAGTGGTGAAGACGAACTCCTTTGACTCGGAGCAGAGCAACCACAGCCAATAGAACCTTGGAAAACTCCCGAGGTGATGTCGTGAGACCAAATGGAAGGCAGGTAAATTGTAAGTGTTGATCGTCTACAGCAAAGCGAAGGAACTTTTGGAAGTCTGCTGCCACTGGGACATGAAAGTAGGCGTCTTTCAAGTCTATTGACACCAACCAGTCTCCTAGATGAACTGATTGTTGAATCGTTAATAGTGACTCCATCTTGAATTTTTCCTTTCGGATAAACCGGTTGAGATGAGTCAGGTCTATAACAGGCCTCCATGTGCCGTTCTTCTTCTGCACCAGAAACAGAGGGGAATACATGCCTTCTCCTCGTTCGCCATCTGGAACAGGAATGGCTGCGTTTTGAGTTAATAAAGAGCTTATGTAAGCTAAAAGAACTTGTCTCTTCTCCCCTGAACTTGGAAGATTTGTTGGTATGAATCTTAGTCTGGGAGTGCTGTTGAAGACCCAGGTGTGGCCTGAGGACACTGTTTTGACCGTCCAGAAATCCCGAATTGAGGCCGCCCAAACATGTCTGAAGTGGAGCAGACGAGCCCCCACCTGACATGTTTGAGCGGGCCCAATTTCAAAAGGACTTAGTGGAGTCCTGGTTACTAGTAGAAGCCCCTTTTGTGGGCCTTTTAAAAGAGGACTGCCTGGATTTCCAGGATCTAGAAAATTCCCGACCAGGCCTATAACTACGTGCCTCCCTTGCACGGTCAGTGTTCTGTGATCTTGAAAAGATGCGTTTTTGGTTCTGTAAACGCCTGTCTTGAGGGAGGAACCCCGATTTACCACCCGTAGCCCGGGTAATGGCGCTATCAAGCTTGTTGCCGAAGAGGGATGAACCCTCAAATGGAATACGGCACCAAGCCTGCTTAGAGGCTGGATCCGCCAACCAGGGTCGCAGCCACAAGGCCCGACGGGCGGTGACCGATGACAACATCACCCGAGCCACTAGGCGAACAATGTCAATAGAGACCTCCCCCAGAAAGGCGGAAGCAAGCCTGATTTCCTGAATAGGGGAGCTCTTAGCCGCTTCTTCAGAGATACCTCTAAGAGACTCATTCACATTGTCTGACCATGCCTCTAAAGCTTTAGAGACTGCTGCTAAGGCCAGAGCTGGTTTGCACACTGTGCCTGCTGTCAGATAAATCCTTTTTAGGTCGGCATCGATCCGTCTCTCCAGCGGATCTTTAAATGAGACTGTATCTTCAAGAGGCAGAGTCACATACCTCACAAGCCTCATTAATGCAGCATCTACCAAGGGAGCTGACTCAAGGTGTTTAACCTCTTCTTCCTTGAAAGGGTATAGCTTTGAGACTTTAGACTGCATAGAGCTTTTTCTATCCATCTTTCCCCATTCTTCAAATATTATAGCTCCTACTTCCGTGAGAAAAGGAAAATAATGACGCTCCTTGCTGAGTTGTTTGAAAAACTTTCTCTGTTTAGCAGGAGAAGTAACTGGGTCTTCCCAATCCAAAGCGTCTTTAACAGCTTTCACCAGAGAAGGAACCAGGGCATATTCAAAGCCAATCCCAGGATCATCTGCTTCTGACCCACTATCTGAAGGGGGAGCTGACTGGTGACTAGGTTGAGAAGACTCCCACGTCTCCTGGACTGGACCCTCTCCTGACAGGGGAATCAGTGGATCTGGAGGGGAATCACGAGGCTTTGCAGCGTCTCTTTCCTGCAGCGATTCTTTCACGACTCGCTTGATTAGCGTTTCCAGGTGTTGGTCTGCACCTACCCTCTCATTAGCTGCTTTAGAAAAACAGCGGTCACAGAGAGACTTGCTGGCAGGAACTGGGGCCCTGCATCCCCAACATATTTTCTCGGTCCCCTACTATGAGATGAGGGGGGTTGAGGAGAGCCTCTACTGTGGTCTTTAGACTTAGAGGATGCCAGAGCCAGAGCCAGAGGAGGAATGCCGGTGGTGTGATTTAGACGACCCGCTCCTTCTGCGGGAACTACTTTGTCTTTGGTCAGACCTAGAAGGGCTAAGAAAAGAAGGAAGACAGGAATAGAGAAAAAGAAAGGCACAAAGTCAGAGTAATACCCTACACTCCGCTCTCTTCCCCCCAGCAGGCAAGTAAAGAAAAAGCTTTCAAATCCTACCTGCTGCGAGAGGACTGGCCACCAGGAGGCAGTGAAGAGTCCATGGCTGATGCTGGGAATCATTGCAGGTGAACACAGATCAATCAGATATACCAGAAAGCAAAGAAAAACAGCAAGCACAGACCCATCTGTACTGCACTTACCTGAGGAAGGCTCTGCAGATGCTCAGGGAAGTCGCCGCTATGCCCACGATCATTCCCGAGCACTGCAAGCCTCCCCAGGCTTTTAAAACTGGCGCCGCGTGACGTCACGGCCGCGCCAGGCCTACGGTCCTCGTGCGCATGCACAAAACCAGGCCTCGCTTTCGTTCCGGGACTGCGCCTGCGCAGAACGCGGGCAGAACCCGGAAGTAGAGGGAGCCGGGGCTGGAACGCACAGGTAACCAGCCGCTGCATAGGCAAATAAACAAAGGGCACACAGATAGAAAGACAAACAACAACAAATATATACACTGCTACCATGAAGGCGATACATGCTCACCACCACCTACAATCGACTCGGCCGGAACATCCATACACACACGGGCTTTTTGGCAGATAATGGCCACCTGCATACTGCTAGGCGATCGGCCTGTGCGCGATTTTCATTCAAAATGACTCCAGCTCTTCAGCGCTTTACTCTGCAATACACTCCATACCCTGCTAACAGTCAAGGCTTATTGGAGGGATGAGACATCACATCGGTCGGCCGATACGATCGCAGGGCATCGTCTTCTGGTAGGAGAACCAAAACATAAGGTCCTACGGAGGAGGACAAAAAAGGAACACGGCTGAGAGCCCACAGCTGAAATTTATAAGGGAGGGGTCCTATTGGGTAGTTATGGAGGCGGGGTCAACCCACACGTATGCTGCCATGGAGCCTGTCAGGAAATGTTATATTTTGTGCATTTATGAAAGAATCCAGGACTTTTTTTTAAAGCAATCTACTGAGCTGGCCAAACCCAGCTATTTCACATTTTCACAGCTCTTACTGTGAAGAAACCTTTCTGTATTTGGAGATTAAATCTCTTTTTCTCTAGATGTAAAGAGTGCCCCCTTATCCTCTGTGATGACCTAAACTGAATAACTCAACACCAAGTTCACTATATGGGCCACTTATGTATTTATACATGGAGATCATATTCCCGCTTATCTCCTCTTCTCAGGAGAGAATAAATTCAGTTCCTCTAAACTTTCCTCATAGCTGAGCTCCTCCATGCCTCTTATCAGTTTGGTTGCCCTTCTCTGCACTTTCTCCAGTTCCTCGATATCCTTTTTGAGAACTGGTGCCCAAAGCTGAACTGCATATTCCAGATGAGGTCTTACTAATGATTTGTACAGGGGAAAAAATATATCTCTCTCTGGAGTCCATACCTCTCTTAATACGCTGCTGCCAGACTCATCCACCTTACCAATTGCTCTGTCTCTGCTACCCCTCTCTGTCAATCCCTCCACTGGCTTCCGGTCAGCCAAAGAATTAAATTCAAATTACTAACAACTACGTACAAAGCCATCCACAATTTAGCCCCCAGCTACATCGCTAGCCTAGTCTCTAAATACCAACCTACTCGTTCTCTTCATTCCTTTTAAGACCTTCTGCTCTCTAGCTCCCTCATCACCTCCTCCCATGCTCGCCTCCAGGACTTTTCCAAAGCCTCTCCAATCCTATGGAATGCCTTACCCCAATCTGCCCGCTTATCTCCTTCTCTATTAGCTTTTAGACGATCCCTGAAAACCCTTCTCTTCAGAGAAGCCTACCATACCCACACCTAACAACTGTTTTTTTTTTTATTTTCTCCATCAGCTTATCCCCCACAGTTATTACCTTTTTGTTTTTACTTGACCCTCCATTCTAGATTGTAAGCTCTAATGAGCAGGTCTCTCTGATTCCTCCTGTACTGATTTTTATTGTAATTGTACTGTCTGTCCTCATGTTGTAAAGCGCTGCGCAAACTGTTGGTGCTATATAAATCCTGTTTATTAATAATAATCATAATAATAATACAAGAAAGGACTTTGCTCGCTTTGGAAACTGCAGCTTGGCATTGCATCCTATCATTAAGCTTATGATCTACCAAAACCCCCAGATCCTTCTCCACCATTGATTCCCCCAGTTGTACTCCCCCTAGCATGTATGATGCATGCATATTCTTAGCCCCCAAGTGCATAACTTTACATTTATCAACATTAAACCTCATTTGCCACATAGTTGCCAAATTAGACAGTGCATTGAGATCGGCTTGTAAGTTGGAGACATGCTGTAAGGATGTTATTCCACTGCATAGCCAGAGACAGAAATGTTACTTTTAATCTCAGACCCAATATCATTTATAAATATATTAAAAAGTAAAGGTCCCAATACTGAACCTTGGGGTATACCACTGATAACCTTAGACCATTCAGAGTAAGTCCTCATGCACATGGACGTTTTAAAAAACGAGCTGTAAAGCTAGGTTCGACGCCTGGAAAAACCGGCGTTAAAAACGCGATTTTTACCGCGTTTTGCATTAGCGTTTTTGCGCGTTTTTCCGCGTTAGCGCTAAGTAGTGTTTTTCAATGAAAAACACATCTCTCAGCTATATACACTCCCAAATTTCCCACAATGCTACAGAAACCAAAGAAAATATGTTAATGAGCATGTGTCGGTGCCATTTTGGTAGGGGAGAGAGAGAGAGGAGAGAGTGTTTCAGAGTGTTTTAGAGTTTTCAGTATATTTCAGTATTTTTCAGTATTTTTCTGAGAAATATGGATCCTGTCATGCAAAAGATCGATGAGGCAATCCTTCTGATTGTGTTGCGGAGGCAGAGGAGAATGAGACAGGAGGAGGAGAGAAGCAGCAGACGTCGATTTTGGGTGCATCCAATGGTATCCAATCGGTTTTCTACGGGGTACTTTGGCAATATTTATTCCCAACTGCGCTCATATCCAACAAAGTTCTTCAACTTTACAAGGATGTCAGTGCCGCTCTTTGATGACCTGTTGGAGAGGCTCAGGCCAAGGCTCACAAGGATGGACACTGTGATGCGTAGCTCTGTGTCACCGGAGGAACGGATGCTAGTGACGCTCAGGTAAGTGAATACACATATGGGAGGAGGGGCTAGGGTTACGGTTAGGGGTTAGGGGGTTAGGGGTTAGGGGTTAGGGTTAGTGGTTAGGGGTTAGGGTTAGGGGTTAGGGTTAGGGGTTAGGGTTAGGGGTTAGGGTTAGGAGTTAGGGTTAGGGGTTAGGGTTAGGGTTTAGGGTTAGGAGTTAGGGTTAGGAGTTAGTGGTTAGGGTTAGGAGTTAGGAGTTAGGGTTAGGGGTTAGGGTTAGGAGTTAGGAGTTAGGGTTAGGGGTTAGGGTTAGGGGTTAGGGGTTAGGGTTAGGAGTTAGGAGTTAGGGTTAGGGTTTAGGGTTAGGGGTTAGGGGTTAGGGTTAGGAGTTAGGGTTAGGGGTTAGGGTTAGGAGTTAGGAGTTAGGGTTAGGGGTTAGGGTTAGGGGTTAGGGTTAGTTGTTAGGAGTTAGGGTTAGGGGTTAGGGTTTAGGGTTAGGGGTTAGGGTTAGGAGTTAGGGTTAGGGGTTAGGAGTTAGGGGTTAGGGTTAGGGTTACGGGTTAGGAGTTAGGAGTTAGGAGTTAGGGTTAGGGGTTAGGGTTTAGGGTTAGGGGTTAGGGTTAGTAGTTAGGGTTAGGGGTTAGGAGTTAGGGTTAGGGGTTAGGGTTAGGGGTTAGGGTTAGGAGATAGGGTTAGGTTTAAGGGTAGGGTTAGGACTTATGTTTATGCTTTACTCTTTCAATAACTAAATTTATTATGTTATCTTAGGTTCCTTGCCACGGGACAAAGTTATGCTTCCTTGCATCACTACTTCCTCCTTGGCCTCTCAACGGTCTCAAAAATAATAAAGGAAACATGTGTGGCAATATGGGAGGAATTGCATAACGTTGTAATGCCAGAGCCAACCGAAGACATCTGGGAATCAGTTGTGGACACTTTTTGGGAAAAAACTCAGTTCCCAAATTGTATAGGAGCCCTTGATGGGAAACACATCAGGGTGAAGAAGCCTCCCCACTCTGGATCTTCATATTTTAATTACAAAAAATATTTTTCGGTGGTCCTCCTGGCATTGTCCGATGCACACCTCAAATTTCTGTTTGTAGATGTGGGAGCATATGGAAGCCAAGGTGATGCCCGCATATTCCGCGAGTCGGCCTTCGGACGTCGTCTACATGAGGGACGACTCAATATTCCTGAAAGCAGGCCTCTACCCTGCACTGAAGAACCCAGCTTGCCATTAGTCATGGTGGCAGATGAGGCCTTTGGACTGGCTGAAAATCTAATGAGGCCATACAGTGGCACTGGTCTCAGCCGACAACAAAAAATTTACAATTATCGGCTCAGCTGTGCACGCCGTGTTGTTGAATGTGCATTCGGGGTGTGCACGGCCAAATGGCGAGTTTTGCTGACAAGTATGCAATTGGATGTTGACAACGCCATTCAAGTCGTCCTGGCATGCTGCGTTCTGCACAATTTTCTGCGGGACAGTGACAGAAATAATGTTGAACAGGAGCCCATTAGACAACTTCAGAGGGTTCAATTTATGGACTTGCGTTCAACTGCACGTGTCATGAGCATTCGAAACCAATTTGCAGAATTTTTTTAAACACCTGATGGAGAGGTATCATGGCAGAATGATTATGTCTAAAAAATATTTGCAATACATCTACCTTTGCTGTCTTGTGTTTTTTGAAATAAAGCATTTCAAAATTGAAGTTTGTTAATTTTTTGGTCCATTTGTCAACGATTGTTCTACAAGTCAATTTGACTCTGCCTTTGGGGTAAGCCTAGGCTAAGCCCAAAAAAGAGCAAGCTTACGCTTGTCCGAAGGCAGAGTACGATAGAGTCCTTTGCACTCTGCCTTCAGGGCAAGCAGAGTGCAAAGGAGTGCTGTTGTGCATCATATAAAAGACTTTTCAAAAAAAATAAAAAATTAAATAAAGGATTGGGATCACAACTGGTATTTCAAGAAAAAAAAGATTTTATTTTGTGATTACAACTGGTGATAGGTGGTGGTGGATGGTTGATTGCATTGGGGATGTGGGGATTGGGGACGGGGTAACGGTTGGGCCTGGCGATCACTCCCAAAATCTTGCTGGTAGCGGGGTAGAGGGTGTGAGGGCTGAAAAAGGGAGGTGGAAGGTGGACAATCAGCATACGCTTGCAGGCTATGGTATGAGGTCTGGGACGGCATAGGTGGTGGTTGGCGTGGAGGAGGGGGCTGATAGTGAGAGTGGGGTGCTAGCACTGCTGAGGTCCCAGGGGCCATTGGGGGATCATGAGAAACATTATATGGATTGCATGGAGGTGGCCCGCCACTCAATTTTGCATGTCTGTATTGCATTGCAATACCGTACATGCGATCCATACAAAGTTTCTCTTGGTCTCCCCCAATGTCCTCCAGGATGTGGTAAAGGCTGCGGCAGAAGCAGGCGCGTGGGTTATTGGTGTCTAAAAAGGCATCCATACTGCGCCTCTCCTGCCGCACTTCCTGCAGCAGTGCTAGCACCCTGTCATCAGCCTCGGGATTATAGCCGCCCCTCGCCTGACGTCCACGCCCACGGCCACGAACACCGCCACGACCGCGCTGCTCTCCACTTTGTAAACTGGCAGGAGATGGTGTTTCCACAGCCCTCGATTCCTGCAAAAGAACAAAAATGTTTACATTGACATGTACATGGACAGACAGACAATGAGATAGAAAGGCAGACCGAAGCAGTTACCTCATCTGTGCCCTCAACAACTCCCTCGCTGATTGGACGTGGAGATCCAGAGGTGGTCATTGGACTGTTTGGTCTCTGAAGCTCTGTATCTTCCTCATCGACCTCTCCGAGTCTAAAATTTGAAGTTGTCCTGCAAACAATACAAATTGTATAAACGTAACTACTTTAGCCCCGACCATTTTTTTTTATTAGTAATGGGGGAGATCAGCGATTTTTAGCATGACTGCGACAATACGGCCGACACATTTGACAATTTGGACACATTTTTGGAAAAAATTGACATTTTTACAGCGATCACTGCGATTAAAATTGCAATGATTGCAAATTTTTTTTTATTAGTAATGGGGGAGATCAGCGATTTTTAGCATGACTGCGACAATACGGCCGACACATTTGACAATTTGGACACATTTTTGGAAAAATTGACATTTTTACAGCGATCAGTGCGATTAAAATTGCAATGATTGCAAATTTTTTTTTATTAGTAATGGGGGAGATCAGCGATTTTTAGCCTGACTGCGACAATACGGCCGACACATTTGACAATTTGGACACATTTTTGGAAAAATTGACATTTTTACAGCGATCAGTGCGATTAAAATTGCAATGACATACTGTAAAAATTACACTGGCATTGACCTCTTCCTCTCCCTGAGACGATCGCCGGTGTGCCCGCGGACATTGAGTCCGCAGGACCCGCTGTCAGACTCATGGACCTCAAAATGGGAAAGCGCGCCGCCAAGGCGGCAACTTAAAAGGGACGTACAGGTACGCCCATTTGTGCTGCCGTGCCATTCTGCCGACGAATATGTACATGTGGCGTTCGGAAAGTGGTTACAATAGCCATGGAACATACTGCCTGAAAAGCAATGTACATAGGCAAATATATGCAAAAAACTTACGGTCTGGTATGGCTCTGCATATTTTGCCTGAGGAATTGGAGATTGGTGTGGTAAACATGCTTTTTTTTGGTTGGCGCTGGTGCTCCGCTACGTGCCGCCTTGTCTTCGTCCGTGAGGTCCCTCCTGACACGGTCACGTAGGGACTTCCAGCGCCGCTGCATAATTTTACCTAAAATAACATGGAAAACAAAGGGTTAAATATGCAATCTTCATTTACATTACACACAAACAGATCATGCATTCAAGGAAAATAGACTTACTTATCTCCTTTCTTTCAGAATTTCTGATTTGTTCCCAGCCAGGGGTAATCGCAGCACTTATGTCCTCCCAGGCTTTCACCTTGCGGATGTGGTCTCCATGCAGTGGATGTGCCACATCCCACAATTCTGGATGGGCCTGTACCGCATTGATTAATTCGACTTGAGAGACTGCACTAGCACTAGCCATCTTGGTGCCAATATCACCACAGTCACACGGCTGTGCAAAGGACTCTTGGGTAATCTAATGTCCAGACAGGAAATTCCTGTTTTTACAGAGATTACAGTGTCCAATCATCTCTTTTTAACCAAAAAACGCCGGAGTTAAAAAACGCGAAAAAACGCCGCGGTCGCGTTTTTGCGCGTTTTTGCGTGTTTTTCCGCGTTTCGCGTTTTTACAGCTCTAGCGCCGCTCCTCGGAACGCACTGGTCCTGGGTTTTTTTTACAGCTTAAAAACGCCTAGGCTATTTGCAGCTCAAAAACGTCTAGGTGGGCATGAATCCATAGACTAACATAGACAGGCGTTTTTAAGCTGTAAAAAACGCTAAAAAACGCGGCTGTAAAAACGTTCGTGTGCATGAGGACTAAGAATCATTAACCACTACTCTCTGAATTTGGTCTTTTAGCCAGTTTTCTATCCATTTACAAACTGATTTTTCTAGGCCTATAGACTATACCTTACATGTTAGCAACAAATTGTCAATGGGATTTCCATCGTCGTCCTCGCAACATTTTATGCCACATTCATTTTCTTGCGCAACAAAAAGTGCTCCATAAGGTTTGACAAATGCAAAGGATTGACTTTGATGCAGCCACCTTGCAAATCCTCCCAGACCTGTCCACGAATACCCTACGATAGCAGGTGATCCTGAAACCCCTTTTGGATAAGCTTTGTGAGATTGGTGCTACTTATCAGTGGGGGTAACCTCTGCACGTGATAGTCCGGAAGGGTACGGATACATTCTTGATCCATTCCATGACAGATGTTCCTCCTACTTTGGAACACCTGAGGATCCCACAATTCCATCTAGATGGAAAATAGAATAAAATGGCGGTCGTTGCAATACTTTCTGTTACACCATATTTGCGCAGTGGTCTTACAAGTGCACTTTTTTGGAAAAAATACACTTTTTTGAATAAAAAAATAAGACAACAGTAAAGTTAGCCCAATTTTTTTATATTATGAAAGATAATGTTACGCTGAGTAAATTGATACCCAAAATGTCATGCTTCAAAATTGCACCCGCTCGTAGAATGGCGACAAATTTTTACCCTTAAAAATCCCCATAGGCGACGCTTAGTTAGGAGGTCTAGGGCTAGAATTATTGCTCTCGCTCTACTAATCGCGGCGATACCTCATATGTGTGGTATGAACACCGTTCTCATATGCGGGCGCTACTCAAGTATGTTCACTTCTGCACGCAAGCTCGGGGCGCGTTTAAAAAAAAAAATTCTTATTTATTTTACCTTTTATTTTTTTATTTAAATAAAAAAAATTGTGTCACTTTTATTCCTATTACAAGGAATGAAAACATCCCTTGTAATAGAAAAAAAAGCATGACAGGACCTCTTAAATGTGAGATCTGGGGTCAAAAAGACCTCACATCTCATATTTACACTAAAATGCAATAAAAAATAAATAAATAAATTTGTCATTTAAAAAAATAAAAAAATAAATGGCCCTTTAAGAGCTATGGGCAGAAGTGATGTTTTGACGTCGCTTCACCCTGCATTGTTATGGAGACGTGTGGGGGCCGTCTTCCCCTCACTCGTCTCCATGCCCAGAAAGGGTGAAGATCCGATCGCCTCCGCCACTGCCGACGCCTCCGGTAAGCAGCGGAGGGCACCGGAGCATGGCGGGAGGGGGGAGGGCCCTCTCCCGCCGCCGATAAAAGTGATCTTGTGGCGAATCCGCCACAGAGACCACTCTTATCGGAAAGTGGACCGCCGGCCTGAAGAAGAGGATACCGGGGTTATGGCAGCTGCTTAGAAAGGGAAAGTGTGTAGATCGCGCCAACTCTCAAAACAACTAAAGTAAAGCAGCCAACACAACAATCTGACCGTTGTAAATGTGAAAATAATAATAAAGTGTGGCGCTAATAGAATACTGAACAAGTGATATCTGTGAAGACCGTGTTCAAAACTTAAAATGTGTAACCATAGAGAGAGTGTTAAAGCATCACAGAAAATAAACACAATTAATACCAATAATTGCTTAGGTATGTAAAGAAGTGAATGCTGAGTAGCAAAAGATGGGAAATAGAAAACAATTATGCATAAAGTGCTGTATTCAACCAAAGTATATGCAAATAATAAAATGTCCCAATGGATTGAGTGTATGACTCAATACGGACGTATTATCCGTTTGTGCAAGTGCTAAAGGAAAAAAAGTCCAAAGCCATAGAAAAAATGAAAAATTGTGAAAGTCTATTGGTGAAGAGGTGCAATACTTCAAGTGGGCCCCCAAACATCTGGATGTAAGCCTTCTTCATATGCAGTAATGTAGGGTTGCTTAAAACATCTTTAAATGTAGGTGGGTTCTTCACTCATATAGGTGTTTTCAACGTGGAGAGAGAAAGACAAAAGAATGCCCTTACCGGATAAGGTGGACTCACAGGCCCTTGGCGGTGAGTCAGACAAGCTTGTACCGTCAAGCGGTATGAGGTGACACTCTGTAAGAGGATTTTATGTGGAAACCCATCCGAAGTCCTCACGTGTTATGCCAGTATGGGAACCGGAACCTCCAGAGATCGGCTTCGATCGACAGTTGTTTGTTCAGTGGTCCATCCCATATACAAATGCACAAGGAAAAGAAAAAAGCTTCCACATGGTGTAAATCCTTATTTAAAAAAGCATGGTAGCATTTTATTCAGGAATACACTCCGAAAAATTACAAGCGGGGGCAGTAAAAACTCGGTTCAAATTACAAAAAATATAAAAATATGTTAAAAGAACAGCGCAGTAAGTAGTGGTGGGGTGTAGACATAGAGACCCGACGCGTTTCGCCTTCATAGGCTTCTGCTGGGGTATGAATAAGCCCCCCACACAACTGCGCTTTATATAATGCCTTTTGAATGGAGTAAAACAGCTGATCAGCGCTGTTACGTTAGATGACTTCCGGGTCACGCGGCGTCACAGGTGACCGGCGGTCACATAATGCTTTAGTGGCCAATAGTATCTCAAAGAGGCAGGTCACAGAGCCAAGCCTCGCATTCACTGTCCACTCAACAAAGCGTCACTCCTATTGGTCTCCCGGGTCACGTGTCAGTCACGTGATGTATATCCTAAGGAGTGACGATGGGTCGCTCACGGCCTGCGTATCACAGAGGACAGGAAGTAGAGACTTTACATGTTAGGACCTGGAACGCAGACACAGTCACGATCCGTGATACTGTCATTTTACTTTGGGTTCAATTTCATACAGAGCGATCCAAGTCCCGGGAGTCATCCCCTAATATCTCCATGTACAGCTCAATGGATGGCGCAATAGATGGATAAATGGCCACTAAGGGTTTGACTGTGTAAAACAGCGAATAAAGACCTGATGTTATCTAACATTCTTAATAAATCTTAAAAATGCATAGTGAACAACAAAAAATATAAAAAATAAAATAAAAATAAAAATAAAAATAATCTGAACGGAACAAAAAATGTAAAACATATTAAATAAATAGACTAATGCAAGAAATCAATGGATCAATGAAGCAAGTCTATATACATTGTATAGCAGAGACCTATATCGAATTGTATTTGTGAGATTGTGTTTTAGGAACACGCAACCTGTACAGGGTTACCTTTAAAACAGTTCCTATTATCAAGGAACGATTCAAGAGAAGAAAAAAAGGAGAGGGGTACCCTTATCCGTCTAAGAGATATACCACACTGTAGTGAGGTCCTAAGAGTGATAAAAGGTAAAACAATAAAGGTAAAAAAATATTTAGTTTAATATTTAATAGAAACATATGATACTGTCTAGAACGAGGAAATGTTGTAATGAGGAGTGCTCTTAGTTCTCACTCCGATAGAATTGGATGGACTCTCTGAGGTGGTATTCAATAGTCAAGTCATTTATTGAAAAGGCAAAGAGGGGTAGAGGGAAAAAAAGGCAAAAGAGGGGTAGAGAGAAAAGAAACAAAGGGTGGTAAAATGCATATATCTAAATAGTCTGGAGGGGTGCCATGTGAACCACAGATGATCAGGGACAATCGTCGGGGGGGTACCAACGTCTAAGATTGATTAATGAAAGCATTGATGTCCCACTCGACGTTAAGTCCGTGTGGCACGTAGCACTTCATAAGTTGTATCCAAAAAGTTTCCAGTTTGGAGACCCCTCTTATACTTGATTCCCCTCTCCAATGTGGAACGAATTTATCGATAATTTGGAACTTCGTTCCGGATGGGTTCTGGTTGTGATAATGTAGGTAGTGTTTAGGAACACTATGATTAGTGCGTCCTTTTAGTATAGCTGTGATATGTTCGTTTACTCGGATAGAAAAATTGCGTATGGTTCGTCCTATATATTGCTTACCGCAGGGACAGGTGATAAGGTATACGATGAACTTAGTAGTACAGGTAGCAAATTGTTTCATCTTGTATTCCCTCCCAGTTGAAGATGACACAAAGGTTTCTATTTTGCGGGATTTGCAAACATTAGTCCTACAAACCGTGCATTTCCTGCAGGGATAAAAACCTTTGAGGTCAAAAAAGAATGATGGTATTTTAGGGGGGTCTACTACGCCCGGCGCAATCTTGCCCCCTATCGATGGTGCACCTCTATAGATCACCCCTGCCTGTTCAGGTAATAACGGGCTCAGTATTCGATCGTTTTTTAATATTTTCCAATGTTTTGAGATAATATTCTTTATTTGTTTATGTTGGATGGAATAATTGGTAAGAAAAGACCATCTATGTCTGTCATCCAAGGATCTTTTGGATTGTTCCACCAACAATGATGAGCGGTCGATACGGGCTACTTTCTGAATTTCCTGCTCAATTTGTCCTTCATCATACCCTTTTTCTTTGAATCTAGACTTAATGGTTTCTGCTTGTCTGTAGTACTCTGGTAAAAGAGAACAGTTACGTCTGATTCTCATCAGTTGGCTCCGGGGAACAGATTTCAGCCATGCTGTATGATGACAGCTGTCAATCGGAATGTAACCGTTACGATCAGTAACTTTAAAGAAGGTTTTCGTCTCCAATTGGCCGTTGACAGCTGAAATTTCTAGATCTAAGAAATGTATTGAAGAGGGGCTGGCTTTAAAGGATAGATGGATGCCCACCTCATTGTCGTTTAAGGTCGACATGAAGTGGTTCAGTGATCCCATGGAGCCTCTCCATAGGAGGAGGATGTCGTCGATGTACCTGACCCACAGAGCTAGCTGTGGGGGTTTCAGGACTCCGACGACATCCTCCTCCCATTTGGCCATGAAGATGTTAGCCAGGCTGGGGGCAAACTTTGCCCCCATAGCTACCCCTTTTGTCTGTAGGTAGTAGCAACCATTGTACCAGAAGTAATTAGACTTGGTGGCAAAACGTAGCAAATCCATAATAAACCTTTTTTGGGTTGTGGAGATGTTTTTATCTCTTGACAGAAATGAGTCCACTGCTCCTAGGCCTAGTTCATGGGGGATAATAGTGTACAGGGAAGTAACGTCTGCCGTTACTAAAATAAGGTCATTGCTGTAGGTAATCTGTTGTAATTTATTGATGGTATCTCGGGTGTCTTTCAGGGCATTATATAAAGCGCAGTTGTGTGGGGGGCTTATTCATACCCCAGCAGAAGCCTATGAAGGCGAAACGCATCGGGTCTCTATGTCTACACCCCACCACTACTTACTGCGCTGTTCTTTTAACATATTTTTATATTTTTTGTAATTTGAACCGAGTTTTTACTGCCCCCGCTTGTAATTTTTCGGAGTGTATTCCTGAATAAAATGCTACCATGCTTTTTTAAATAAGGATTTACACCATGTGGAAGCTTTTTTCTTTTCCTTGTGCATTTGTATATGGGATGGACCACTGAACAAACAACTGTCGATCGAAGCCGATCTCTGGAGGTTCCGGTTCCCATACTGGCATAACACGTGAGGACTTCGGATGGGTTTCCACATAAAATCCTCTTACAGAGTGTCACCTCATACCGCTTGACGGTACAAGCTTGTCTGACTCACCGCCAAGGGCCTGTGAGTCCACCTTATCCGGTAAGGGCATTCTTTTGTCTTTCTCTCTCCACGTTGAAAACACCTATATGAGTGAAGAACCCACCTACATTTAAAGATGTTTTAAGCAACCCTACATTACTGCATATGAAGAAGGCTTACATCCAGATGTTTGGGGGCCCACTTAAAGTATTGCACCTCTTCACCAATAGACTTTCACAATTTTTCATTTTTTCTATGGCTTTGGACTTTTTTTCCTTTAGCACTTGCACAAACGGATAATACGTTCGTATTGAGTCATACACTCAATCCATTGGGACATTTTATTATTTGCATATACTTTGGTTGAATACAGCACTTTATGCATAATTGTTTTCTATTTCCCATCTTTTGCTACTCAGCATTCACTTCTTTACATACCTAAGCAATTATTGGTATTAATTGTGTTTATTTTCTGTGATGCTTTAACACTCTCTCTATGGTTACACATTTTAAGTTTTGAACACGGTCTTCACAGATATCACTTGTTCAGTATTCTATTAGCGCCACACTTTATTATTATTATGGCAGCTGCTGCCATAACAACGATACTCCTCTTCAAAGTTAGGACGCATATCGGCGTGCGGCGGTCCGTAAGCAGTTAAGCTACACTAGCTTAGAGTGCACGCTAAGGAAATGGGCCCAAAGTGTGGTCATTCTTTAAAACAAGTAAACTGGCAAGGGCTTAGGGGCAGCAAGAGTTGGGGGGGTAACAGCCCAAAGGCTAACGCTGCACTAGAAAAATAGTTAAAAGGATATAAACACAGCTGCTAGCACCCCAAAGTCTAATACAAACTCAACAGATATAAAATACAAAATTGGTGCAGCGCTCGTGATATTGAAAATTTACAAGTGAAAAAAGGCTTAGAATAAAAGACTAAAGAAGAGTCCCAGATATGCAGTCTTCTTTTTCCCAATGGGCCATAAACAAATTGGCTAGGCTGGGAGCACATTTAGCGCCTCTGATGATATCCCCTTTGGATGAAACATGTCAGGCTGGCTGATGCAAGCACGCTGAGAACCGCAGATTTTATACTTATCATGATGACCTTTTTTACCACATAATTATAAGTGAACTTCAAATAAATTTGAGTCTTTTACCTTACGGGCTTCACTATTTTTTGCCGCCTTGCTTTTTCTCTCTATGTCTTGGGTATTGCTGAAATGCTGAGGTTTGATATTCCACAACTTCTGCCCTGACTTTGGAAACTATTTGAATGGTGGCTATCTCCTGTTGGATGATTGATTCTTTAGAGGATTCATTTTACCTATTGGAGAGTGACACCTACATTGCCCGCGATTAGTGATTTGATGCTCACCTTCAATCATTGTCTGGTAAGCAGATTTGACACACCTGGGTCTTGAGTGCATTTTTCCTTATACACTGGAAGCAGTGAAGGGCTCTTCATACTTTCTACATCTTCAATAAATGAACTTTTTCTGTTTGAATAAGCGCTGCATTTTGGACTATATTTCCCTGTTCTGCCTAGCAACATGACAGAGATCTACTGCTCCCTGTCATCGGGAGCAGTGATCTCTGTTATGTTGTAGAGAGACAATCCCCCCCACAGTTAGAATCACTCCCTAGGACAAACTTAACCCCTTGATCGCCCCCTAGTGTTTAACCCCTTCCTTGTCAGTGTCATTTACACAGTAATCAGTGCATTTTTATAGCACTGATCGCTGTATAAATGACAATCGTCCCAAAATAGTGTCAAAAGTGTCCGATGTGTCTGCCATAATGTCGCAGTCACAATAAAAATCGCAGATACCTTTTCATTTGGTCATTTTATACTTCTGCCACTAGATGGCGGGGTTTTTTGTTTTCACATGCGGCTCCATTACTTCCTTGTTTTTCTCTTATTGTCTGAATGGGTGGCCAGCAGTTAAAATGGCGCTACCGCCCTGCAGCTAATGTTGTACAATATCCAGCGGCCAGTAGTTAAGATGGCGCCGTTGGATTATAAAAACGATATGCGTGGTGACACGATCACCTGGCCAATGCCCAGACGACTTTTTTTGTGATGAAATGCGTAGGGTGGGGCCTACGACAGTAATGTCATCACGCTTCTCCTCTCAGGAGGTTGACAGACAAGCAAACCAAGAAGTTAAGTGAAACTCGTGGAGATGCCACGGTTTTGTTACATGACATGCCGCCTCTGATGCTTTTACTCTGCTTTTATCTTGTAAGTGCAATCCATTTATATTATTAAATTTGGAAACTTAACAGTACTGCACTATGAGAGCATTTCTTTTTTATTTTTCCGAGTTTCATCTGTAAAGTGGTGATTCCAGTTACTACTAAGGTTCCTGGGGAGACCTATTTCCCTGTACTTGGTGAGACCATTATTCTAGTGGTCACGGAGAGCTAGTAAGCAGACTACTTACTCTCACTTGGGTGTGGAGTTGGATGTTTCTAATGTGAAAGATTATCACTTACTCCTCACCTACAGCCTTTTCATCTATACAATACACGGATATTTGTTTTACTTTCACCTATGGACTGCATATTTGGGACTCTTCTTTAGTATTTTATTCTAAGCCTTTTTTCACTTGAAAATTTTCAATATCACTAGCGCTGCACCAATTTTGTATTTTATAAGAGTTATGGTAGTCTTTGGTCCTAACTCTTCAGCTGGATAGGTCGTTGAAGCTCTTTTACTGTTGGCGCACTTTAAGGCAGTCTCTCAGGCTTGCAGACAGTGGTAAAGCTAATATGTGGCTGGCTATGAAGTCCTATTGCAAGAAGTGGCAGTCACAGATACTAGCCTCAAGGGCCTCTAACCAATTCCAGCGACACAGCAACCACTGTGTCCTTTCGGCCAGATGTCACCCTCACACTTGGTTGCCTGTGACAACTCCAGCAACCGGCACTGCGGGGGTTGTGTCTTTTGCAGAAGCTTAGTCCTCTGATTCACAGGTATCACACCTACCCCCAACGCAGGTGATCAGACACTATAGCTAGCTACTATGTGCTTCACCTATAGCAGCACCCTTTCCCTTAAGGCTAGCAGGCCTACCAGTACTTGGTTGCCCCCAGGACTTATACACAATGCTATAGTGCCTGGCCACCATGCCAGGGCAGATGCGAACTGAGCAAACAAACAGACTACTAGCAGTTAGAATACAGATAGCATGGTTCAATGATAGTCTAGGTAAAAGACAGGCTAAGTTTGGGGAATAGTCCAATATCTGATCTAGGTCATACACAGGGAAATCCAAACTAGCAAAACAGGGCAGACAAATGGGGGGGCTCGCTCAGGAACAATGCAGGTATCACTGTCTCCATCACAAGCAAGGGAGAGAGCATTTGGCTTGCTTATAACAGGTGACTGACAATATCAATCACCTTGCAGGTGTACACAGACAGGGAGAATGCAATAGCCAAAACCCGGATGCTGGAATGAGGAGCAGGAGCTCTTAAGTGATCCTGACAGCAGGTCACGGTGCAGTGCCTGGTCTCTCTCTCTCCCTCTGGTGGCATCCTCACGGTGCAGTAGTGGAGAAGCATGGCCCTCTCTCCAACCAGTCACCTCCTGGTCTCCTCTCTCCAGTAACTCTGCCCTTCCTCCTTTTATGGCGCCAGGTTTTCTCCCCTCCTTTAGTTCAGCAGGCTAGGAACAATAGTCTTATGAGTTGCCTGTCAATTGGGAAAATATGTTCCAAAACCCTCCTCTGGTCTTCCTAATTGTCTCTCTCTCATGGCCAATGGGGAGGGAGGGGAAGGAACAGCAGGGCGGGAGGTGATTACAGCAAATGCTGCTTTCCAATAGGGACACAACCTTAGGGGAACCATTCCTCTTTTGCACCATCACTATAGGATGATACCTGCTCTCTTCAGTTCTGCCAGCTGTTTGCATATTTCCTCCAGGTCTCCCAATGGGTTCTTTTGGACTCACCTCCCTGAATGGCTTGTCTTTCCTGAAGGTTGATCTGGTGTTGAGCACTTTTTGCACACCCCACATTGAACTCATTCTTCGAAAACATATTCTGCCATCTCAGGAGCTGGGCTTTGACTCTTTCTTTCCACTCGAGTAACAGTGGAGTAATTTGTGGGTAGATCTTCTGTATGGGAATGCATCCTTTACTCCCCAAACCAAATCAGATAGTGAGACTGGGGTGGCTGGATTCACTTGTCCTAGTAACATTCATACGCAATCTCAGCGGGGAAGCCGTATCATTCCAAACATTGACTGGGATCTTCCCATGGCTTTGTTGCAAAGCCCTAGTCAATATCACTTCTGCGATTATCTCCACCCCCGTGTCCCCTCCTTGACAGTGAGCTTCCAGGATAACAAAGGGCCCCAGTTGTTCCCAATTGAGCTTGACTGAAGCTTGTGGACACGCCACCTCTCCAGGTTGTAGTATCTTTTCACATCTGTTTAGTCGCCATATCTTCCCGACTCCTTCAGCTGGGGCTTTCTGTTCTTGAACTAGACGATGCTATGCTTAGCATGGTGTGTATACCCTTGGTTGAAGTATCAGGTTCCAAGACAAGAGGAGTAAGCAGTCTCCTGAGGTCAGTGTTGGTTCCTGTGATAAGGGAATTCTTGTTGGCTCCCGGTAGGTGAGTACATTGGCACCAATGACAAAGTCAGAGGCAGATGAAGTGTCCTAAAGAACGATTTTAGGGACTTAGGAGCTAAATTGAGGAAAGGGACCTCCAAGGTAGTATTCCCAGGAATACTACCGGTACATCAAGCCACACCAGAAAGGCAGAGGGAGATTAGGGAAGTAAACAAGTGGCTGAAGAGTTGGTGTAGTAAGGAGGGGTTTGGGTTCCTGGAGGACTGGGCCGACTTCTCTGTCGATAACCGGTACTATAGAAGGGACGGACTGCACATAAATGAGGAGGGTGCAGATCTGCTGGGAATGAAGATGGCCATAAAGTTAGAGGGATTTTTAAACTAGGCAATGGGGGGGAGGGTCCAGAGGTAGAGATAGCCAACACGGAAGATATTCCAGAGGGTAGTATTGGGGGCATTAGTGGTAGGTTAACCAAAGCACAAAAACACAAGGTAAGTATAGTAGCAAGTCCTAGTTGCAATCTCGAAACATCCAATACGAGGACAATATACGACTGGTCTAAACTATGTGGCATGTTCACCAATGCCAGGAGCATGGCGGACAAGATGGGTGAACTAGAGATACTGTTGTACGAGGAGGATTTGGATTTTGTGGGAATTTCAGAGACCTGGTTCAACAGCTCTCATGATTGGCTGGCAAACATTCAAGGGTATACCCTTTACCGCAAGGATAGAGAGGGTAAAAAAGGGGGAGAGGTATGCCTATATATCAAGAATAATGCACAAGTGAATGTGAGAGATTACATCACTGAGGGAGCTAGGGAGCTCCAAAGGGATGAAGTTAAGGGGAAAATAATACTGGAAGTATGCTATAGGCCCCCTAACCTGAGGGAGAAAGTGGAGACAGATCTCCTATCACAAATTGGAAAAATTCTGTGAGCCACAATGATCTTATGCCTTGCTTGTGCTACCTCCAGCTGCATGCGCTAATCACGCTTCCTATAACGTGTATAGGATAAATTTACAAGTTATGCTCTGCGCTTGGGTGACCCCAAAAACAAAATTAATAATAACCAATTTTGTGCTTACTAGTGCGATAATATTACAAATAATATGAATCTAGAATAAATAAACAAGGTGTGAAAAAACAAGTGCTTGTTACACCATAAATTAGTGCTTATTAGTGCTTTTTACACCATACATAGTGTCTTAATCAACATAAAAAGTGTGCTTAGTGCTCAATACACAGTAACCTAATTTTCTTAAATGAAAAAAAAAAAAAAAGTTCTCTATGGCACAATGTCCAGCAGTGATAATAAAACAATGTGTGCAGGTGGTGTTCAGCTGTGACAACAATCCAACATCATGCCGAAGATATCCTGAGTGCTGCAAAACATGCTCCTGTGCTCCTTCGTGACCCCCTTAAGCTAATGTGCTCACCTCAGAGCGTGTGACTCAGCTTCTACCCTGAGTCCAAATATGCTTGGAGCCACCCCTGGGCTCAGTCTCAGTGTCTGCTCCACTCCTCCAGCTGGAAACAATGTGGCTCCATACATAGAATGAAAAGGAAACTATATAGTGTAATATAGTCAAAATGCTTTTATTAAAAGAAAACGCTCCCCACCCCGGGGTACTCACATGGCACTGGTGCGTCAGTGCACCATACTATAACAGCTTTCTATGCAAAATCAGTGGAAGTTTGGTGTGGTATGCTGTGCTGTTCATTGATTCCAGTAACCTCATCAGTGATTCCATATTTCCACTCCAGATAATCAGGAGATCATCAATAAATCTTTTGTACAACTGGATATCTCCAAATCCATCACCCAGACCTCGTTCAGCCTCCCACTTGGCCATATAGAGGTTCGCTACGCTCGGGGCGAACTTGGCGCCCATAGCTACTCCTCGTACTTGCAGATAAAATTTATTATCATACCAGAAGAAGTTTTTTATTTTAATCCTAGATTACTGTTATTTATTATATTTTATATGTAGATATGCATTTATCTGTAATTTTGGAGGTATGCTGTGGTATGCGCTGTGCGGGGTACCAGAGCTCTGTCCTGGAACTACACTTACAAATGAGTCTCATTCGGCTGTAAAATCAGGTCGTAAAATAACACTAGGCAAATTTTCCCCACTTACTATTTTCAGCAGCAGTTAGGGTTAATGTGATGGGATAGGCTCATTAGTCGTAACAGAAGTTGTAGCCTAGCATTAAAGTGTCTGCGATCTAAGGCAAAATGGCCGCGATCGCCTTATATAATCCTGTAGAGCATCCATCTAATCATATCCCCCTGATGATGACATGTGATCCCTGTGTCGAAGACGCGTAGGGGAGGGGCCAGGACGGAGAGACTGACACAGACTTTACACCAGCGCTGTCTCAGCACAGCATACCGCACCAAACTTCCACTGATTTTGCATAGAAAGCCGTTATAGTATGGTGCACTGACGCACCAGTGCCATGTGAGTACCCCGGTGTGGGGAGCGTTTTCTTTTAATAAAAGCATTTTGACTATATTACACTATATAGTTTCCTTTTCATTCTATGTATGGAGCCACATTGTTTCCAGCTGGAGGAGTGGAGCAGACACTGAGACTGAGCCCAGGGGTGGCTCCAAGCAATTTTGGACTCAGGGTAGAAGCTGAGTCACATGCTCTGAGGTGAGCACATTAGCTTAAGGGGGTCACGAAGGAGCACAGGAGCATGTTTTGCAGCACTCAAGATATCTTCGGCATGATGTTGGATTGTTGTCACAGCTGAACACCACCTGCACACATTGTTTTATTATCACTGCTGGACATTGTGCCATAGAGAACTTTTTTTTTTTTTTTTTTTTTCATTTAAGAAAATTAGGTTACTGTGTATTGAGCACTAAGCACACTTTTTATGTTGATTAAGACACTATGTATGGTGTAAAAAGCACTAATAAGCACTAATTTATGGTGTAACAAGCACTTGTTTTTTCACACCTTGTTTATTTATTCTAGATTCATATTATTTGTAATATTATCGCACTAGTAAGCACAAAATTGGTTATTATTAATTTTGTTTTTGGGGTCACCCAAGCGCAGCGCATAACGTAAATAGATCTCCTATCACAATTTGGATTAGCAGCAAGGATGGGAAGTGTTATCTTAATGGGGGATTTTAACCATACAGACATAGACTGGGCGGAGGGAACCGCGCATTCTTTTAGGGCTTGCCAGTTCCTTAATGTCATGCAGGACAATTTTGTGGGTCAGATGGTAGACGCACCAACTAGAAATAAAACATTACTGGATCTACTGATTACCAACAATACAGACTTGATCACGGATGTGGAAATACGGGGCAATTTAGTTTCAGTATAAATCACACAAATAGGAAACCTAAAGACACTGAATTTCAAAAGAGCCAACTTCCCTAAACTACAAACCCTGCTAAAATAAATAAATTGGGATAAAATATTAGGAATAAAGAATACGGAGGAGAGATGGGTTTGCTTTAAGAGCATATTAAATAAGGGCATTAGCCAATGTATCCCATTGGGTAATACATTTAAAAGAGCGAACAAAACTCCAATGTAAAAATGCATATAAAAGCAAAGGAGAAGGCCTTCAAAAAAATACAAGGTTGAGGGATCATCCTCAGCATTCAGAATTTATAAAGAATGCAACAAGAAATGTAAGGGTGCAATTAGGACGGCTAAGATCGAACATGAAAGACACATAGCGGAGGAGAGCAAAAAAAAACCCAAGAAATTCTTTAAGTATGTAAACAGTAAAAAAGGGAGGACAGACCATATTGGCCCCATAAAGAATGAGGAAGGACATCTGGTTACAAAGGATGGGGAGATGGCGAAGGTATTGAATTTATTCTTCTCCTCAGTCTTCACAATCGGGGGGCATCAGTAACCAAAACTGCAGTCCTCATGACACAACCTCATGACACAACACAGGAAGCACCTCCATGGTTAACAGAGGACAGAATTAAAATTAGACTTCAGAAACTTAACATTAATAAATCACCGGGACCAGATGGCTTGCATCCGAGGGTACTTAGGGAACTCAGTCAAGTGATTGCCAGACCGTTGTTCCTAATTTTTATAGATAGTCTACTGACTGGAATGGTACCAGCTGATTGGAGAAAAGCCAATGTAGCACCAATATTTAAAAAGGGCCCAAAATACATCCCTGGGAATTACAGACCAGTTAGCCTAACATCAATAGTATGTAAACTCTTGGAGGGGATGATAAGGGACTATATACAAGATTTTAGTAATAAGAACAGTATCATTAGCAGTAATCAGCATGGATTCATGAAGAATCGTTCTTGCCAAACCAATCTATTAACCTTCTATGAGGAGGTGAGTTGCCATCTAGATAAAGGAAGGCCCATAGACGTGGTGTATCTGGATTTTGCAAAAGCATTTGACATAGTTCCCCATAAACATTTACTGTACAAAATAAGGTCCGTTGGCATGGACCATAGGATGAGTACATGGATTGAAAACTGGCTACAAGGGGCGAGTTCAGAGGGTTTTGATAAATGGGGAGTACTCGGAATGATCAGGGGTAGGTAGTGGGGTTCCCCAGGGTTCTGTTCTGGGACCAATCCTATTTAATTTGTTCATAAATGACCTGGAGGATGGGATAAACAGTTCAATCTCTGTATTTGCAGACGATACTAAGCTAAGCAGGGCAATAACTTCTCCGCAGGACGTGGAAACCTTGCAAAAAGATCTGAACAAATTAATGGGGTGGGCAACTACATGGCAAATGAGGTTCAATGTAGAAAAATGTAAAATAATGCAATAATGAACCTCTGGGAGAATCTAGGATGGAAAAGGACCTGGGGGTCCTAGTAGATGATAGGCTCAGCAATGGCATGCAATGCCAAGCTGCTGCTAACAAAGCAAACAGAATATTGGCATGCATTAAAAAGGGGATCAACTCCAGAGATAAAACGATAATTCTCCCACTCTACAAGACTCTGGTCCGGCCGCACCTGGAGTATGCTGTCCAGTTCTGGGCACCAGTCCTCAGGAAGGATGTACTGGAAATGGAGCGAGTACAAAGAAGGGCAACAAAGCTAATAAAGGGTCTGGAGGATCTTAGTTATGAGGAAAGCTTGCGAGCACTGAACTTATTCTCTCTGGAGAAGAGACGCTTGAGAGGGGATATGATTTCAATATACAAATACCATACTGGTGACTAGGGATGAGCCGAACACCCCCCTGTTCGGTTCGCACCAGAACATGCGAACAGGAAAAAAGTTTGCTCGAACACGCGAACACCGTTAAAGTCTATGGGACACGAACATGAATAATCAAAAGTGCTAATTTTAAAGGCTTATATGCAAGTTATTGTCATTAAAAAGTGTTTGGGGACCCGGGTCCCGCCCCAGGGGACATGGATCAATGCAAAAAAAAGTTTTAAAAACGTCCATTTTTTCAGGAGCAGTGATTTTAATAATGCTTAAAGTCAAACAATAAAAGTGTAATATCCCTTTAAATTTCGTACCTGGGGGGTGTCTATAGTATGCCTGTAAAGGGGCGCATGTTTCCCGTGTTTAGAACAGTCTGACAGCAAAATGACATTTCGAAAGAAAAAAACCCATTTAAAACTACCCGCGGCTATTGCATTGCCGACAATACACATAGAATTTCATTGATAAAAACAGCATGGGAATTCCCCACAGGGAAACCCCGAACCAAAATTAAAAAAAAAAATGACGTGGGAGTCCCCCTAAATTTCATACCAGGCCCTTCAGGTCTGGTATGGATATTAAGGGGAACCCCGGCCAAAATTTAAAAAAAAAATGACGTGGGGTTCCCCCTAAATTCCATACCAGGCCCTTCAGATCTGGTATGGATTTTAAGGGGAACCCCGTGCCAAAAAAAAAAAAAAAACGGCGTGGGGTCCCCCCAAAAATCCATACCAGACCCTTATCCGAGCAGGCAACCTGGCAGGCCGCAGGAAAAGAGGGGGGACGAGAGTGCGCCCCCCCTCCTGAACCGTACCAGGCCACATGCCCTCAAAATTGGGAGGGTGCTTTGGGGTAGCCCCCAAAACACCTTGTCCCCATGTTGATGAGGACAAGGGCCTCATCCCCACAACCCTGGATGGTGGTTGTGGGGGTCTGCGGGCGGGGGGCTTTTAGTGAAATGGTAGGGGTAAGTACCCCCTTACCATTTCACACAGGGGGGGCTGGGATCTAGGGGTCCCCTTGTTAAAGGGGGCTTCCAGATTCCAATAAGCCCCCCGCCCGCAGACCCCCACAACCACCGGCCAGGGTTGTGGGGATGCGGCCCTTGTCCTCATCAACATGGGGACAAGGTGTTTTGGGGGGCTACCCTAAAGCACCCTCCCAATGTTGAGGGCATGTGGCCTGGTACGGTTCAGGAGGGGGGGGCCGCACTCTCGTCCCCCCCTCTTTTCCTGCGGCCTGCCAGGTTGCGTGCTCGGATAAGGGTCTGGTATGGATTTTTGGGGGGACCCCACGCCGTTTTTTTTTTTTTTTGGCAGGGGGTTCCCCTTAATATCCATACCAGACCTAAAGGGTCTAGTATGGAATTTAGGGGGAACCCCACGTCATTTTTTTTTTACATTTTGGCCGGGGTTCCCCTTAATATCCATACCAGACCTGAAGGGCCTGGTATGGAATTTAGGGGGACTCCCACGTCATTTTTTTTTTAAATTTTGGTTCGGGGTTTCCCTGTGGGGAATTCCCATGCCGTTTTTATCAATGAACTTCTATGTGTATTGTCGGACTGGCAATGCAATAGCCGCCAGTAGTTTAAAATGGGTTTTTTCCCTTCGAAATGTCATTTTGCTGTCAGACTGTTCTAAACACGGGAAACATGCGCCCCTTTACAGGCATACTATAGACACCCCCCAGGTACGAAATTTAAAGGGATATTACACTTTTATTGTTTGACTTTAAGCATTATTAAAATCACTGCTCCTGAAAAAACGGCCATTTTTAAAACTTTTTTTTGCATTGATCCATGTCCCCTGGGGCAGGACCCAGGTCCCCAAACTCTTGTTATGACAATAACTTGCATATAAGCCTTTAAAATTAGCACTTTTGATTTCTCCCATAGACTTTTAAAGGGTGTTCTGCGGCATTCGAATTTGCCGCGAACACCCCAAATTGTTCGCTGTTCGGCGAACTTGCGAACAGCCAATGTTCAAGACGAACATGAGTTCGGCTCGAACTCGAAGCTCATTCCTACTGGTGACCCTACAATAGAAATAAAACTTTTTCGCAGAAGAGAGTTTAACAAGACTCGCGGCCACTCATTAAAATTAGAAGAAAAGAGGTTTAACCTTAAACTACGTAGAGGGTTCTTTACTGTAAGAGCGGCAAGGATGTGGAATTCCCTTCCACAGGTGGTGGTCTCAGCGGGGGGCATTGATAGCTTCAAGAAACTATTAGGTAAGCACCTGAATGACGGCAACATACAGGGATATATAATGTAATATTGACACATAATCACACACATAGGTTAGACTTGATGGACTTGTGTCTTTTTTCAACCTCATCTACTATGTAACTATGTAACATATCACAGCTAGTGTGTCGAACGTCTCTGTTTTTTTCAGCCACAGAGAGGTCAAAGGTTAACTTGACTGGTAAGTAGCTGTTATAGGGAAATTTCTGGGTCCCGATAGCCCTTATTTCTAATTCATCCAACTTCAGCAGGGGCAAGTGTTTGTGGTGTTTGTTGCAGAAGTCTCAGTATAGAAGGGTCACTTAGGTCCCGGTGTCCAGAAGGGTATTTGTGTAGACTCCTTCCACTTGAATTGACATGACAGGAGAAGATCCCACTAGCTCAACCTGGAATTTGCAAGAAGTAGTAGTAGAATTAGTTTGTCCTGTGGCCGGTATCCGTGCCCCCTTCCTGTGAGGATCCTGTTTTGGCTTGGGTCTCCGTTGAGCCCCTGAGGGTTGGTGTGCACAGAATTTCCGAGACTAGGCAAGGTGAGCAGGATTTCGGGTCGCTCAGAGATAACAGCAAAAACCCTCTGCGAAGGTTTGGACTACCGCTGTGGTCTCTTCATGTTGTTGACTAGCTATGGTAGGCGGGCACCCAGTTTGCGCCTTTACCGGGGCCCTCTGGCTTTGGGCATTTTCTTTCAGACTTTGATGGGCTTGGGCAATCACGTTGGTAATGTCCTACTCCTTCACAGTTGAAACAGACCCCTTGACTTGCTGGTTTCTCGGTAGAGATGACAGAAGGTGTCTAAGGTTAGATCCTGTGACACTCTCACCAGACATTGTGGTGATTTTAGCTGCCAGTAGGTTAATCATCTCCATCACCTGTGACTTTATGATGGCTATTTCCAAATTGAGCTCCATTGCCCCCACTGATCCAACGTCAGCTAAAGGTGCCGATGCTGGCCTGACTGAAGCTTGTTTGCCCTCAAACATGGCTTCTTTCTCCCTCATTACCTTAATGAGCTCACAATATTTCAACATGACATCTGCTGAGGCCTTCAGCTGGATCCAGATTGGATGTGAGTATAGAGCCCCTCTTAGGATCTGCCGCACTCTAGCTTGATCTATGGCAGAGGGTTCTATTCCCTTCTTCAACACGATTTGGTTCAGCATTTTGTTCAAATGTCTCATATACTCAGACAGGCGTTCACTATGGCTTTGGAGATCATGCTTGAACTGGCAAATCAAGTCTGCCACTTTCTCTGTCTGTTCGAACCTTTCCTGTAGCATAATGAGGTAGTCATGGGTTGTTTTGTTGAATTTGAGGTTTCTGATGGCTTCTGTAGCAGCTCCTTGCAAACATTCACTGATGCGCTGTTTCTTTTGGGCTTCTGGCACATCCCACTCTTCCAGAGCATGCATGGCTTGCTCCATTGGAGAGGGAGGGGGGGGGATAGCCTGCAGCTGCTCCAGTCACTCTCTGGGAGTGGCTCTGTTCCTCAGTGGTGACTGGCTGAGTGGGGTGGGGGGTGGAGAATCAGCGCCCCTACACTAGTAGAAGGTGTCACCTGGGTGAGGATCCAGACTGTCAATCTAGTGGTGGACCAAGGTGGAGTAGCAGTAACTTGTTTGCAGGCCAGTAAGCTCAGCAGTGCCTATTGTTCTGGGCATGAATATGTTAAAGAACCTGGACTTGCCCTGCGGTGTGTCCGGGGCAGTGCCCTACGAGCTGTGTGGCCCAATGTCATATGAGCCTAGGAAGCTCACCAGATGGCAGCGAGGAAACATCCTGAGCAGGTGGGAGTCAGGAAGGAGGTGGGCAGAGGCATGTCCATCAGCGTGTCCAGGAGCATCCATGTTTTGGCAGAAAAAAAATGCTTCATGCGTGTAGACGGGTCTAAGCAAACATTAATGCTAGGCGTGTCAAGTGCTTAAGTGTTAATCCATTTCCAAGTGCTTGATGAGCCTAAATGGGTCTAAACACGTTGTACACCTCAATTGTTTTCTCAGCAAAAAAGCAGCTGACAAGAGGAAATGTTTTTAGAGGTTAGCTAAACGCCCGGTGTGCATGTGTCCTAACCATTCCCCTCCCCCCCAGACTGACAATGCTACTGTACAGAGGTGTCCCCATTGCTTCTTTACCCAGAGTGGAGACACTCTAAGACAGGAAGAAAAAAGCCCCAAAAAATAAATAAAATGAATGCAGCCACCACATTTATGGATTGGTAAGGTGCAATATATTAGAGTTTTAGTTTGGAGTTTTGATACGCTTAAAGGTGATGTATGATGAGTAATGTGCGAGAATAACACTTCCAGGTATTTAGTACCAGAGATCCGGCATCATACAGGGTCACCATCTACTTCCTGGACTGAGAGATGACACAATCATGGAAATCCTGGTGCCCGGCTGTGTTCTTAAATTCCTGACACAGATCAGCCCACACTGCAGACTCTCACCGTGTGACTTTCTATGAATCTACAATGTTGGGGAAGAGGAGACTAAGGGAATGTTACCTCCTGCCTGCAGCAGATCAATGACATCATCTTAGCCTCGGAAAAGACACTGACTGGAGCTCAAAGATAACTTGTTTTTTCTTGTTCAATATGTTTAGTGAAAAAAAAAGTTATCTGATATCGTACTTAGCGTTTAGAATTTGTTCTTCTCTCTCTCGCCGTGGTACGGTTTGAGGCGGGGACACCCTTATCATCCACAGTTCCTACTAGAAATACCTGTCCACGCCTGACCTTGTGGGATGCTCCCGCTTGTATTGGTTACCATTAGATTTCCTGTTGTGATTCTCATCATGATCTATGATTCTTTCCTACTACAGTGCCTTGAAAAAGTATTCATACCCCTTGAAATTTTCCACATTTTGTCATGTTACAACCAAAAAACTTAAATGTATTTTATTGGGATTTTATGTGATAGACCAGTGGTTCTCAACTCCAGTCCTCGGGACCCACCAACAGGCTAGATTTTAAGTATTGCCTTGGGGGAGATGCAGACTAGAATACTGCAATCACTTAGGTGTTCGTTTATGAAGCAGTGATCAGCGGTGATCCCGAGGATCGCCGCTGATCACAGTCCATAAACAGTTTATCAAACAGTGATAATCGGGGGAGAACATGTTTGAACTTGTTCTCCCGCCGATTATCTCTACACACGGAGAATCCCCATGAATGACACAATAACGGCCAGTTTATGAAGCGGTGATCTCACCGCTTCACTGGCGATCTGAGTCAAAATTCACACTCCCAGGTTCACCAGCTCAGAGGTGGTGAATCGGGGAGTGAAGAGAGAATCTGGGGGGATCTGAGGGGGAAGGAGGAAGATTTTTAACTTCCTTATGCCTCGTTCAGACCCCCCAACACTGTAAGCATGTCCCCCTGTCATATTTATGTGTATACATATATATACATATATACATATAATGTGTATATGTATATATATATCATGTGTGTGTATATACATGTATATATAATGTGTGTGTGTGTATACATATGTATTTAATGTAGGGGGACTCGTTATTTTATTAACAGTAATCCACGCCGTCTGTCAGTGTATTGAGCGGTGATAATTTATCACTGCTTAATAAACTGACATCTCGGTATTCTGGTGCTGTAATCTTGTAAAGTCTCACGAGATTCCAGTATCAGGGGCCGTTCTCCACTGTTAGAAGCATTTGTAGATCACTTCACTCCTCCAAAGGTGAAGCGATCTACACCGCTTCATAAACTGCACACAGAGGAGAAAAATCTTCACTGTGAATGCCGGAGAACGAAGCAGTGAATAGATTTCACTGCTTCATAAACGGACACCTAAGCAGCAAATTATATCACCTGTGATGTATTTCAGTTATCTTGCAAACCTGGCCTGTTGGTGGGTCCTGAGGACAGGAGTTGAGAACCACTGTGATAGACCAACACAAAGTGGCACATAATTGTGAAGTGGAAGGAAAATGATAAATGGTTTTCAATTTTTTTTACAAATAAATATCTGAAAAGTGTGGCGTGCCTGTATTCAGCCCCCTTTACTATGATACCCCCAACTAAAATCTAGTGGAACCAATTGCCTTCAGAAGTCACCTAATTAGTAAATAGAGTCCACCTGTGTGTAATTTAATCTCAGTATAAACACAACTGTTCTGTGAAGCCCTCAGAGCTTTGTTAGAGAACCTTAGTGAATAAACAGCATCACGAAGGTCAAGAAACACACCAGACAGGTCAGTGATAAAGTTGTGGAGAAGTTTAAAGCAGGGTTAGGTTATAAAAAAATATCCCAAGCTTTGAACATCTCATGGAGCACTGTTCAATCCATCATCCGAAAATGAGAAGAGTATAGCACAACTGTAAACCTACCAAGACATGGCCGTCCACCTAAACTGACAGGCTGAGCATGGAGAGCATTCATCAGAGAAGCAGCCAAGAGGCCCATGGTAACTCTGGAGAAGCTGCAGAGATCCACAGCTCAGGTGGGAGAATCTGTCCACAGGACAACTATTAGTCGTGTTCTCCACAAATCTGCCCTTTATGTAAGAGTGGCAAGAAGAAAGCTATTGTTGAAAGAAAGTCATAAGAAGTCCAGTTTGCAGTTTGCCAGAAGCCATGTGGGGGACACAGCAAACGTGGAAGAAGGTTCTCTGGTCAGATGAGACCAAAATTTAACTTTTTGGCCTAAAAGCAAAACGCTATTTGTGGCAGAAAACTAACACTGCACATCACCCTGAACACACCATCCCCACCGTGAAACATGGTGGTGGCAGCATCATGTTGTGGGGATGCTTTTCTTCAGTTATGGGCTACTGGCTATTCCTTATTCTAGTACGGTCGTATGTCATCACGTTCGAAACGATCTGACTTTGGTGTGATCCAAAGTCCGTTTCGTTGGAACTCCATCAGAACTCCGGCGAAAAGTCCTTTGGAGTTCAGTCCGACGAAAGGTCCGGTCATGTGCACACGGCATTAGTGTATTTTTTTATATATATTTTATTATATATATAATTTTCTTATTCATTGTGTCCAATTTGGCTATATTTAATCTTGTACACACGAGTATTCTAAGCCAACCTAATATTGTGTTTTTATCTAATGGAAACATTACTAGCTATGAATGTGAACCGGCACTGTGGCTGCTTATCAAAAGCCCCTTTTGTCTTTCATCAGAAAAGTGCTTCGGAATCAAATGTTTCTTTATTTTTATATTTACGCCATTTTAATTAATTTGATGTACTGAAAATTATACCTATAAAGGAATGAATACATTTAAGTGCATTAAATGTTTTCCTAGCCGCAAGTAATGCTTTTGCATTGCGATTAGATAATACCATTTTTTCCCTGGTGTGTAATTATCATGCCCACTAGCCCGCCTCCTTCCACTACAAAGGACTGTTTCCTAGTGACCAAGGTACGCTTCCTGAAGACGTTATTACGAAACGTACGTCGGAGCGGTACCTGGTCACGTTACCCTACGCCATATCTGGTTCCTCTGGTTGTTGCTATCATCGGGTGGAAGCACGCCGACCACGGAGGTGGTACACGGCATCCATGCCCAGCCCTAATACCGATAAGTGAGCAGCCCCAGTGTTGGCTAGGCACCAACACATGTAAGTGGACATTTGGCTATGTTTTATGCTTTTAATCTTTCTTATTAAACTGTATTACGCTATGGATCTGTCCATTGTTTTTTTATAAATCCCATGTCTAATAATCCGGGGAGGAAGCTTTCCATTTGATCTCCAGTCTCCATATGTGAGCAGGCACAACCCTGCATAAGCGCTTTATGACTTTCTTTTTTAAATTAAACAAGTCAATTGTATCTGGTAAGCAGATTTGTTACTCAGCACTGTGGGGTGTTCGTTTTGCTTCTTGGTGAAGGAACTCCCACTATCTACACAGAAGAGTCTATACACCTAGAAGACCACTCTGTTTACATTAGAACTGTTGTTGTTCTTCACATTTGGGACTTTATTTTTATCACTATTGTTTATTTTTGTGATCAATCATTTTTTTCACATATACTTAGTGTTTTTGGCAACCATTATTCTTTATCACTTGGTGTTTACATTTTTAGTCTTATAAGATGTTACGTATATAATTAGTTTTTTTCATTAATGTTATCACCACTAGTTAACTCACCAGCGCCCTCTACATACCACCAATATAGTGTATATGTGAAGTGTTGCATATATTTATGGTGCTATATAAGCACCTGTTATAAATAAGTAGCAAGAGCAAAATATAACTGGGCAGGGCTGATACCATTCTTCTGATTTCAGTCCACAAAATCCTGTGTGCAGTCAGCCAACAAAAGGACTTAGGGGCTAAATACATTTCTGACAGGATAAATAGGTATCTTTCTTTACTTGCAGCAACCTTTAAAGTGGTACAAACATGGGAAAATGTGTACAAACTGTACCTGAAATGTTGGAGATCTCTCCTTCTGGACATGGGATGCACTCATAGCAGCATTTATAGATGGAAGATCCAAACATTTTTCTGCTGCCAGGTAAACAGGGATCTGAGCACCGAGATACCGGAACCTGAAATCAGATATTAATTATTATTATAATATAAATGTTGATCATTTCTCATGAGGCTATACAAACTAAGTGTTACAAATATGAATGAGGTTCAGGTTTTCCTCCCCAATGGATTTAAGGTGAATTCTGTAGGTCTGAGATCCATTCAGGGGTCGGTATATTGTGGGTTTTCATTCATTTGTGGTGTTTATTGATTTCTGTTGTATGTTGATAGGTCCTCTATTTTTTATTAAAGTTCACTTTTTTCTTCTAAATTCCAGCAAATATACCATGTACCTATACTCGAGTATAAGTAAAAATTTTCAGCCCCTTTTTTGGGGCTGAAAGTGCCCCCCTCGACTTATACTCGAGTCACCGCCGTCTGCCTACATGATCAGCGTGTCATGCAGGCAGACGGCGGCCAGCGTGTGCTACATACCACTCGGCAGACTCTCACTGTTAAAAGCCCCGCCTCCTCGTCTGTGATAGGCAGTCAGTGTACAGCCTATCACAGACATTCTTTCATCCTGGTCCGTGGTATGAGGATGAGAGAATGTCCGTGATAGGTTGACCGCTGACTGCTGGAAATTGGAGTTTTCTGCCTATCATAGACGAGGAGGAGGCGCGGCTTTTGAACAGTGAATGGCCGCCGAATAATAATAGCACACGCTGATCGGTGCAGAGCGGCACACGGAGGCATGCACAGGACACAGGTAGGATGCACACAGACACATGCACACAGACACATGCACACATACACAGGACACATACATAGGTACATATACACATGACACATGCACACATACACAGGACACAGGTACATATACACATGACACATGCACATATACACAGGACACAGGTACAGGACACATGCACATATACACAGGACACAGGTACATATACACATGACACATGCACATATACACAGGTACATGACACATGCACATATACACAGGACACATGACACATGCACATATACACAGGACACATGACACATGCACATATACACATATACACATGCACATATACACAGGACACATGCACATATGCACAGGAAACATGACACATGCACAGGACACAGGGAGGTATACAGCTGCAGATGGGCATTGTTGACCCTCTTTTTCAACTTACAGTAGCTGCTGCATTTCTCACCCTCATCTTATACTCGGGTCAATAAGTTTTTCCCATTCTTTTGTGGTAAATTAGGGCCTCAACTTATACTCGGAACGACTTATACTTGAGTATATACGGTACTACTTTTCCAGAAATAAAAAGCTTTCTATTTATCTTACACATCCCTTACCTCAGTGTCTAGCTGGATGTATAAAAACATTTCTCCATTACTTCCTGGACAGACCTTGGGACATGACCCAGGAAGGAGTTTACCAGCTGATCTCATTAGTACACACCCTGCATCATCTACCCTCCTACTCCCCCACATCGCTACAACCCTTCATCAGGTGCACGGTTTTCCTATGCAATCAGTGAATACCATTGTCACTAAATACACAGCCATAGATTGTTCATTTGGCAGAGTGTGCAGGAGCTGAGCGATCAGATAACAGCCTGTGTGGATAGAGCTGTAATATTGAAAATAGGAGAAGCATGTTCTGGGTTCTGCAAAGCTCACAATATCCTTCAGATCTACCATCAACTACACTATATACCATTTGGAATGTTGCAGAAGCAAAGTACACTCTATTGTTAAAAGTATTGGGACGCCTGCCTTTACACACACATAAACTTTAATGGCATCCCAGTCTTAGTCCATAGGGTTCAATATTGAGTTGGCCCACCCTTTGCAGCTATAACAGCTTCAATTCTTCTGGGAAGGCTGTTCACAAGGTTTAGGAGTGTTTCTAGGGGAATGTTTGACCATTCTTCCAGAAGCGCATTTGTGAGGTCAGTTACTGATGTTGAACAAGAAGGCCCGGCTTGCAATTTTCGATCTAATTCATCCCAAAGGTGTTCTATCAGGTTGAGGTCAGGCCAGTCAAGTTCCTCCACCCCAAACTCGCTCATCCATGTCTTTATGGACCTTTCTTTGTGCACTGGTGCGCAGTCATGTTGAAATAGGAGGGGGACATCCCCAAACTGTTACCACAAAGTTGGGAGCATGAAATTGTCCAAAATGTATTGGTATGCTGACTCCTTAAGAGTTCCCTTCACTGGAACTAAGGGGCCAAGCCCACACCATAATCCTTCCTCCACCAAATTATTTTGAACCCTACGGATTAAGACTGGGATGGCATTAAAGTTCATGTGTGTGTAAAGGCAGGCATCCCAATACTTTTAACAATAGAGTGTACTTTGCTTCTGCAACATTCCAAATGGTATATAGTGTAGTTGATGGTAGATCTAAAGGATATTGTGAGCTTTGCAGAACCCAGAACATACTTCTCACTCTGCCTTTGTTGGCTATCATTTGCTATTTTTGGAATAAAATTGTTGGAACGTTCATGTGGTGTGCAGCCGTTCTTTTCTTCCAGGCGATGGGGCAGGCAGACCGTTGGAGCATTCGTGGTGAGCAAAGGTTTTTTTCAATTGTTTTTCGGAAAAGCATCGCTTTCATGATTGACGATGGATCTACATGGGGGCACATTTTTTTTTATTCACTTATTTTTTCATTCACTTATTTTTCTTATTTTTATTCACTTTTAGGCTTTTTTGGTGAATGGGTAGGGGGACTAAGTCCCCCTACTCATTCGGATGGGGGGCCAAGATCTGGGGGCCCCCTTTTTAAAAGGGTTTCCAGATTCTGATACACTCCCAGCCTACAAACTCCCACAGCCATCACCCTGTCCCAAAGGTATGGTTCTGGGGGCATGCCTGCTCGTCCCCTGCCTTTTCTGACCTGCCGAACTGCATCTTCGGATAAGGGTCTGGCTTGGATTAGGGGAGAGCCATTTGCCATTTTCTTTTATTTTTATTTTGGCATGGGGTTCCCCTCCAAACCCATACCAGACCCAATGCCATTTTTTTCCTTTTTTTTTGCCGGCAATTCTTTCTTTTACATTCCGCTGTCAGCGGGCAACCCCGCTGACAGCTGACAACTTATTAGTTGTTAAGACTGCAGCATCCAGCTTTCTGGCTTATTCCTTAGCAACCAACTATGTACAGTGTTTTTAAAGGGAAAAAGCGCAGCCCACATAAATGTGAACCTAGACTAAATATATCTTCAGAGAGGGTTCTGGCTGCAGGGCATCACAGCAGCTTAACTGCATACTGCACATTTTCTGGCCAGTGTTCCATCTTTATTACCCAATAATCAAAGGGGTGACATAATATAAGGGTGCCTTTTCTTGATGTCACAAATCCTAGGGTCCTTTGACAGGCTGTGGAGTATGAATGAACCCATCTGCCACAAGTTACCTGAATCTGAGGAACCTGAGTTCTTTGGGTTACTGAGCAAGACATGCATGTTAACTTTCCCTGTGGAAGAGTGGATAGTATTGTCACACACAACCTCTCTGGGCACAACATGGCATGGGGTAACCCCCTCTTGGCTGGATCCTGCAGAGGTGACAGAATCTCCTCGCCAGTGTGGCTCCTATCTACTAGGAACAAGCTGCAGCCCTGCATGGCATTGTTTGCTTTGGCATTTGCATAGTCTCTTTGAACACTTGCATAGGACTGGTGGTATATTGGAAGATTCATCCTAAGCAGGCATTAAGAGGTGCAGGAGATGAAAGGGACTGCACTGTCCCCTGATAATGTGCAGGCGCACAAATTGCATAGGAAAGAGCACTACACGCTGACGTCACACCGCCGCATCTGGGTTCCGGAGCGGCGATCATCTTGATATGTCCAGCTGGCTTGTGTATTATTGTCTCCACATGAATATTTATGCTGTGTATTTTACTTAACTTCCAATAAATACTACACTAGTGTACTACATTTGGGTACCTTGTGGTGAGATCTTCTTTTCTTAAGATGTGTTGCCCAACTACATCTGATTGACTTATGAGGGTTCAGAGATGGGACCAAGACCAGAGGTTTTGCTTTATAGGCGCATTGTGTCATTAGCTCTAGTGAGTGCATTGTGGTGGAGGAGCACTAAACTGTGTGGAAGCACGATAGGTCATTTTGTGGCACTATTCACACCTGACTGGATACAGCCATCACGGTGATACATATATGGACTTATATTAATATATGGACTCTCTTTGATACAATTTGCACATGATACCTTTGTTTGGACATTTTATGAAATATGGGATGTGTTGATTGTAATTAATTTCATTCATTGTTTTGTATTTAAGATCATGTTGTTAATCAGTCTTCTCCCCTCTCTGTAGGCTCATGTTAGTCCCTTCCTCTACCTTAGAACCAACATCAGAATCAAGTAATGTCTGTGCACCCTCAAGAAGCAAGTGGCTGATGCTGTGTTCAAATCATTCAGCTGACTCCTCAATGCATGATGCTGGGGCTATGGCAGGAATAAGTGATTTAAGTTTCATTTGTGTACAGTGTTGCATGACTAAGAAATCAGCAGTTAAATTAGAGCAGTGCTAAATAGCAAAAAATGCTCTGGTCATGAAGTAAAACCTCCTGGAGGTGAAATGGTTAATAATAGACTTTTTCATGGTGTGGGCATTTGTATTTCTTTATCAATGAGTAATAAGTGATATTATGTACCCAGTAGTCATTCACCCACAGGGGCTGGAATGTTTCGGAGGCCTCGTATTCTAAAGTGGGCTATCAGATTCTGATAAGTGCAACTGCAAACCCCCACATCCCATTTGGGGAGCAGGATGTGAGATACGTTTCTTGCCTCCCAACATGGGCACAGGGTATATTGTGGGAGATGTGGTCTTTTATGGTTAAGAAAGGGGGCTGAATACTTGTTGCTTCCCCTTCCCTGGGCACCCAGGCTGCAAGTCTGGATAAGGGTCTGGTATGTATTTTAAGGGGGGGGCCCTTGCCATTTTCTTTAGATGGGACAGTACACATTTTTGTAAAACAAGAAAAAATGGCATGGGGTCTTCCTAAGAAATCAAAATAGACCCTTATCCTTGCATTCACCCTGGGCCACCAGGAAAGGGAAGGCGGCAAATGTGTAGCCATCCTCTCTGGCTTTGTCCAGCTTAAACTTCTCTGCACCTGTTGTGTCACTGATCTTCCTAGAGCCATGTTCTGCTCATGTCTTGAGGACTCTAATTGTCGGTGGCACTAGGTTCATGACAGGTTGGCCCTCACAAGTGTCTGGGGTCACTGTATCTAAATCTATCCCATAATGACATCAGTCACTGCTCTGAATCTCCTATCAACTGTCATAATGACTGATGTCACTGAATTTAATGTATTACTTTCACATCTAATAATCTATCCCACAACTGTCACACCTACTAATGTCACTGTATATAATCTGTCACCAACTAGCAGAAGTATTCCTGTATGGTCACATTATATCAGGCACCATGTATACAGGAGACACCTCTAGGAGCTCTGCGGGTTCCTATGAGATTTATGTTGACCGGCAACATAGAAAACACAATGAGGCACCCAGTTAGAATTATTTTCTTTCCATTTATATTTCTTTTATATATTTCAAGAAGTGCTAAGAACATGTAAGGACATTATAAACTTCTTGAGGGCCCCATTGGATGTATTACTGACAATCTCTTGATTTCAGTGCTGCTGTTTAATAATTATATCTCATGTCACATATTCCAAAGAATTACAGCCCCCATTACCTTCTATGCTAACTTTATTCCATAACACATCTATACACAAAATAGAATATAATTACTGTATCTTGTAAGAAATGTTCTACATCCACAAAATCACCGTAATCAACAATCTTCACTGACTCGGAAAAATAACCCCTTTCATGGACATCCACATTTGCTAGTGTATCTTAAAACAAGGCTAAAAGATCCCAATAAATCTAAATGATGAACCTCCTCAGCAAACAATATAAACAGAAAACATCAAGTCATGACTTACTTTGCCGGTTTTCCAGAAGAGGGGACCAGTCATATTGAGAAATGATATAGGCACAAAGTCTGGGGCAGAAAGAGTGGAAATTGTGCAATGATAAAAAGATCTACTTTTACCAACACCCATGATGTGTAAAATAAGATTAGTTGGCATTACATTCCTCTGATTAAAATGGATCTTTTTTCCATCTGTGTGATGAACATTTCTCACATATTTGTGCAGCTTTTTAATGGAAGACAGAAATACACACATTATCATATACAGTTATACAAAGTCTAAGCTAAAATACAAAGTGGTCAGATTCAATGTGCTAGTTGGCATTTCTATAAATGTGAATAGAAATGAAGGAATCAAGAGAACCACGCATTCTCTATTTTTTAATTATCGTGCAATGTCTCCATGTACATCTCTCAGATATGAAAAGAATCCTCCATCCCACTAATCCTGAGAATCATCAACCATTTGTTTTATTTTCAGATTGGATAATTTTGTATCTATCTATCTATCTATATATCTATTTCGGCACCGGGGACCGGTTGTGTGCAAGAAAATTGTGCCAAGGCCCGGGGGGGGGGTTAAAAGCGCGCGGGGGGTAAGCGATTTTTCACGGGCAATTTTTCAGGGCAATGGCTGGTGTTAGTGCTTCAATCATCCTGGCACTATGGTTGGTATGGTGTCAGGATGATTGAAACGCATTATTTCTATCATTACATTGTAATATATAATAAAATAGTTCAACTCATAATAACTCATAATGCAGAATCATTGGGAGCCTTAAGCGTGTCACTTGCCACCGCCGCTTGTCACTTTCCACTATGCCTATCACCAGATGGGGATGTCACTTGCTACTATGCCTGCCACCAGATGGGGATGTCACTTGCTACTATGCCTGCCACCAGATGGGGATGTCACTTGCCACTATGCCTGCCACCAGATGGAGATGTCACTTGCCACACTGCCTGCTACCAGATGGGGATGTCACTTGCCACGCTGCCTGCTACCAGATGGGGATGTCACTTGCCACTCTGCCTGCCACCAGATGGGGATGTCACTTGCCACTATGCCTGCCACCAGATGGGGATGTCACTTGCCACGCTGCCTGCCACCAGATGGGAATGTCACTTGCCATGCTGCCTGCTACCAGATGGGGATGTCACTTGCCACGCTGCCTGCCACCAGATGGGGATGTCACTTGCCACGCTGCCTGCTACCAGATGGGGATGTCACTTGCCACGCTGCCTGCCACCAGATAAGGATGTCACTTGCCACTATGCCTGCCACCAGATGGGGATGTCACTTGCCACGCTGCCTGCCACCAGATGGGAATGTCACTTGCCATGCTGCCTGCCACCAGATGGAGATGTCACTTGCCACACTGCCTGCCACCAGATGGAGATGTCACTTGCCACAAAACGGGTGACCCCGCCCCCCTCTGACAACATGGGGAAAGCCATAGGGAAGTCCTCGTGCGTCAGAGGGGGGCGGGGTCACTGGGTGGCCCTGCCCTCCGTTATATAAGAGCTGTCATATGGACAGAAGCGTCACACAGCGGGAGACTGTCATTGAGGCGGATCGTCCAGAGCACGAAGCGAAGAAGAAGAAGCCAGAAGAAGATGAAGCCGGAGGAAGATGCCGGACGAGAAGACCAGAGGAATAAGCGGAGGAAGATAGAGGAAGAAGCGGGGAAGAACAAGATGGAGGAAGAAGAACACTAAATGGCTTTCCCCATGTTTACAGAGGGGGGCGGGGTCACCCGTTTATGAAAACAGGTGACCCAGGAAGAAGAAGAACAGAAGAAGATGGAAGAAGAAGAGGGAAAAGAAGAAGACATTAATAAAGGAATTGTCAAAAACCGTCTATTGCCTTTTTTAATACTTTTGACACTTTTTTTGTGAAGTGGTAGGGGTACATTTGTACCTATTTACCAATTCACACAGGGGGGTTGGGATCTGGGGGTCCCCTTGTTAAAGGGGGCTTCCAGATTCCAATAAGCCCCCCGCCCGCAGACCCCCACAACCACCGGGCAAGGGTTGTGGGGATGAGGCCCTTCTCCCCATCAACATGGGGACAAGGTGCTTTGGTGGGCTACCCCAAAGCACCCTCCCAATGTTGAGGGCATGTGGCCTGGTACGGTTCAGGAGGGGGGGTACTCTCTCATCCCCCCTCTTTTCCTGCAGCCTGCCAGGTTGCGTGCTTGGACAAGGGTCTGATATGAATTTTTTTTTAATTTTGGCGCGGGGTTCCTCTTAAAATCCATACCAGACTTGAAGGGCCTGTTATGGAATTTGGGGGGCCCCCCACACATTTTTTTTTACATTTTGGTTCGGAGCTCCCCTGTGGGGGAATCCCATGCCGTTTTTATCAATTAACTTTTATGTATATTGCTGGGACCGACAATTCATTATAGCCGCAAGTAGTTTTAAATTACTTTTTTTCCTTTAGAAATGTCTTTTTGCTGTCAGACTGTACTAAACACTGGAAACATGTGCTACAGGCATACTATAGACACCCCCCCCCCCCCCCGGTATGAAATTTAAAGGAATATTATACTTTTATTGTTTCACTTTAAGCATTATTAATATCACTTCCTGTGAAAAAACGACTGTTTTTAAAACTTTTTTTGCATTGATACATGTCCCCTGGGGCAGGACCCAGGTCCCTAAACACTTTTTAAGACAATACCATGCATATAAGCCTTTAAAATTAGCACTTTTGATTCTTTATGTTCGTGTCCCATAGACTTTATCGGTGTTTGCGTGTTCGGACAAATTTTTTGCCTGTTCGCATGTTCTGGTGCGAACCGAACGGTGGGATGTTCAGCCCATCCTTGCTGTGACACTCATATATTTAACTCAGGTGCTGTCCATTTCTTCTGATCATCCTTGAGATGGTTCTACACCTTCATTTGAGTCCAGCTGTGTTTGATTATACTGATTGGAATTGATTAGGAAAGCCACACACCTGTCTATATAAGACCTTACAGCTCACAGTGCATGTCAGAGAAAATGAGAATCATGAGGTCAAAGGAACCTGAAGAGCTCAGAGACAGAATTGTGGCAAGGCACAGATCTGGCTAAGGTTACAAAAAAATTTCTGCTGCACTTAAGGGTTCCTAAGAGCACAGTGGCCTCCATAATCCTTAAATCCAAGACTTTTGGGACGACCAGAACCCTTCCTAGAGCTGGCCGTCCAGCTCCAGAGATGCAGTCGGGAGATGGGAGAAAGTTGTAGAAAGTCAACCATCACTGCAGCCCTTCACCAGTCGGGGCTTTATGGCAGAGTGGCCCGACGGAAGCCTCTACTCAGTGCAAGACACATGAAAGCCCGCATGGAGTTTGCTAAAAAACACCTAAAGGACTCCAAGATGGTGAGAAATAAGATTCTCTGGTCTGATGAGACCAAGATAGAACTTTTTGGCCTTAATTCTAAGCGGTATGTGTGGAGAAAACCAGGCACTGCTCATCACCTGTCCAATACAGTCCCAACAGTGAAGCATGGTGGTGGCAGCATCATGCTGTGGGGGTGTTTTTCAGCTGCAGGGACAGAACGACTGGTTGCAATCGAGGGAAAGATGAATGCGGCCAAGTACAGGGATATCCTGGGCGAAACCCTTCTCCAGAGTGCTCAGGACCTCAGACTGGGCCGAAGGTTTACCTTCCAACAAGACAATGACCCTAAGCACACAGCTAAAATAACGAAGGAGTGGCTTCACAACAACTCCATGACTGTTCTTGAATGGCCCAGCCAGAGCCCTGACTTGAACCCAATTGATCATCTCTGGAGAGACCTAAAAATGGCTGTCCACCAACGTTTACCATCCAACCTGACAGAACTGGAGAGGATCTGCAAGGAGGAATGGCAGAGGATCCCCAAATCCAGGTGTGAAAAACGTGTTGCATCTTTCCCAAAAAGACTCATGGCTGTATTAGATCAAAAGGGTACTTCTACTAAATACTGAGCAAAGGGTCTGAATACTTAGGATCATGTGATATTTCAGTTTTACTTTTTGAATAAATCTGCAAAAATGTCAACAATTCTGTGTTTTTCTGTCAATACGGGGTGCTGTGTGTACATTAATGAGGAAAAAAATTAACTTAAATGATTTTAGCAAATGGCTGCAATATAACAGAGTGAAAAATTTAAGGGGGTCTGAATACTTTCCGCCCCCACTGTATATATAGATATATATCTATATATCTATCTATAGATATATCTATAGATAGATAGATGGATAGATAGATAGATAGATAGATAGATAGATAGATAGATAGATAGATAGATAGATAGATAGATAGATAGATAGATAGATAGATAGATAGATAGATAGATAGATAGATAGAATAAAAATTTTAATTTTTCTGTCTATAACTCTCAGGCTATTACTCGAAGGGAAATAAGCAGAGGACACAGACGGCTTCATATGGAGTGATTGGCACTGATTGTTATTAAGAATATTCAAACCCATCATTATGTATTGTTCATTAATCATTACCACAATGTTACCTTCTTTGAGGATTGCATAGCTAGATCATCCCTCTCTTTTAGACTTCTAAGAGCTTAATATTGTTAAACAGTCAGTTTTCATGGGATAGATCCTAAGGCCATATTCTCCATCTCCTCCACCATTCATCTGACAAATAACTCTACACTTGGGTTGGGTCTGAGTTTGAAACTTATTTGATTTCTTTTTATATTCATATTTTAATTTTGAACTGGGTTTAATGTCAGTAATCTGTAGTAGGGATGGTCCCGACTGTTCATTTCTTCGTAGAACAAACAAATATATGGGGCGCTCGGGGGAAGTTTGCCCGCCGTGGGGTGCCCCCTAATGCACTGTGAGATCGCAGTGCATTGACAGCTGCTGAGTGGCCACAGAATGCACTGTATGCTTTGACCAATCACAACGCGATGTGCTAGTTAGTGGCGTGCAGGCAGTGTATTTACTATCTATCTATCTATCTATCTATCTATCTATCTATCTATCTATCTATCTATCTATCTATCTATCTATCTATCTATCTATCTATCTATCTATCTATCTATCTATCTATCCACTCTGCATTTAGTGTAGATTAGATATTCAGTGTAGACTCTATATTCAGTCAAGTCCACGCCCCACACTATATAAGGCTGCTGCTTACACGGCGGCCGTATATAGTGTGTATATATGAATGGAGGTTAGGCAAGTAGTTAGTGTAGTGTGCAGTCAGTCAGTGTAGTACGTATAATACAGTTCAGAGTATATAGTGCAGTCAGTGTAGTACATATAATACAGTTCAGACTATATAATGCAGTCAGTATAGTATATATAATACAGTGCAGAGTATATAGTGCAGTCAGTGTAGTCAATATAATACATTGCAGAGTATACAGTATCTCACAAAAGTGAGCACACCCCTCACATTTTTGTAAATATTTTCTTCTATCATTTCATGTGACAACACTGAAGAAATGACACTTTGCTACAACGTAAAGTAGTGAGTGTACAGCTTGTATAACAGTGTAAATTTGCTGTCCCCTCAAAATAACTGAACATACAGCCATTAAAGAGGAAATAAACCCTGATGGGTTTTACTTCCTCTTTTGCTTGCTGCAAAGCCTGCAAATGAAAAGCATTTAGACATACACACATGACCCACACAAACAATACACCAATAATAAATCAAAAATGATCTTAATTTGCAAATAAGGATCATCTCTTCCTCAGAGAACAGTGAGCGGGGCATGGGGGTGGGAAGAAATTAGTAGCAGTAGAAGCAACTTCCTGTGTGATGTCATTCCTGTGTGCTGGCCACCGCTTCCAGGAACCAGATATGCGCCACGGGTACATACCTCCACGCACACAGCAGTTGCGCATCTCACATACACAGCGGTCACGCATCTAGCTGCAGGAACCCAATTTTTATGAAAATTTATAGTAAAGCAGATGCAGATTTCCAGGACTGGACTAACAAATGTTTCTAGTGAAAGGCAACTGGTGTTTTCTATTAAACAAGGTCTAAATGGGCCATTGACATGCATCACAGTTGAACTTAGGAATGTGTCTTTGCAAAGTTAGACTAAATGAAATTCTTTCTTATTTTTGCTTGGGGATAGAGTGCAGAGGGATTAGAAGTCTTGTCAGTTTTTGGGGATGTCTGCACCCCTGATAGGGTGAAGACACCCCCCCAAATTTTGCCGGTTTCTCCTTCAAATTTATTCACTTCCTGTAACATACCCAAACAGGACGTGAGGGTAAAACCCCACCAATGTCGTTCCTTGGGGACACACAGGTCAATCTAACTAGTGTCCCCATTAGGTAAATTGCACTCTATCACTTTCCTGTGTACACCCCAAATTATTAGGTATCTTGGACTTTGGGGTTTATTTACTAAAGGCAAATCCACTTTGCACTACAAGTGCACTTGGAAGTGCCGTTGCTGGAGGACATGTCCGAGGGGGACATGCAAGGTAAATAAAAAAACAGCATCTTCGCTTCTACATGATTGGATGATAAAATCATCAGTGCTTCCCCTCAGATTTACAGCGAGTACACTTGTATTGCAGAGTGGATTTGCCTTTAAATAAACCCCAAAATACCTATTTTGGGGTGTACACAACACAGTGCTAGAGTGAAATTTGCCTAATGGGGACACTAGTTAGAGTGACCTGTGTGTCCCTAAGGAAAATCATTGGTTGGGTTTTACCCTCACTTCCTGTTTGGCTATGTGACAGGAAGTGAAGCCAATTTTCATAAAAGGGACACAAAGCCCAACCTAAAAGACAAGCAGGGGTTCTAACACTCACTTGCTTTCCCTAAAATGCCCACAAACTTTCCTGGTGGCTTCATGGTAGCATATGCATGGATTGTACATATGCTACCATGAAGCCACCAGGAAAGTAGCTTTTGGACACCTTTTTTTGATTTGCCATGCCAATCAGCCTAGTTAAGCTGCAGCTGGGAAATCTGTTGCATGAAAATTGTTTGGGTGGGGGGTGGGGGAGTGTAAAATGCATTACTTGGATTGAGCATGCATCTGCAAAACAAATAAAAAAAAAACCACATAAAACATAAACATTTGCTACAAACTTTATTGGTCAACAAAACAGGACTTGGAAAAGAGCAAGGAAAGGAAAAAATACATGTATTTGAATTTGAGACACTAACAGAATATGGTTTTGAGGTCTGACCATTTTGCAGAGGAAATGAACAGGAGTTAAAAGGCCTGCGCCCACAAATGGACAGTCTCTTAAGGATTTAAACATTTAGTAATCACAACAGCTTGAGGTAGATTTTGCAAAATAATGCAGCACAGACAATTAAATCAAATTGAAACTACCAACCTACAAACAACACAGATTGACAACATCAAAAATATTTCACTGAAAAATATCCGCCCCCCCAAAAAAACACATCTGTTTTGCAAAGACATAATAAACAAAATACAAAGAGAAAATATATGTGTTACAAACTCTATAAAAACACCCAAATGTACTCTCTTGACACACAATTGACATAAATGGGACTGCCTGTACAGGGATCCATGGAATACCTGTGCATCCCTGTGCAGGTAAACATGGCTCCCCCATGGGCGTACACTTTAGTATGCTACTAGGGATGAGCCAAACAGGTTTCCAGCAGAACTTGCGAACAGGTAAAAAAATTTGAACACCGTTAAAGGCTATGAGACGCAAACGTAAAAAATCAAAAGTGCTTATTTTAAAGGCTTATATGCATGTTATTGCCATAAAAGGTGTACTGCGACCTGGGTCCTGCCCCAGGGGACATGGATCAATGCAAAATAAAGTTTTAAAATTGCCTGTTTTTTGGGAGCAATGATTTTAATAATGCTTAAAGTGAAATAATAAAAATGAAATATTCCTTTAACCACTTGCCGCCCGCCATATAGCAAAATGACAGCGGCAAAGTGGTTTCAATATCCTGATCGGATGTCATATGACGTGATCAGTATATTAACCCGCCGCGCGCCCCTTTTCCTCACTCGGGTCTGACAGACGCAAGTAGAGGAGAGCCGATCGGCTGCTCTCCTGACAGGGGGGTGGTCTGTGCTGATTGTTTATCAGCACAGCCCCTCCTCGGATCTCACCCAGGACCACCAGGGAAGCCACCTAGGACCACCAGGATGGCCATCCACACTAGACCACCAGGTATGCCCCCTAGACCCCCAGGGAAATACCAATCTGTGCTCAGGCAGCTGCCAATCAGTGCCCACTCCAATGCCTACCACTGCCAAAGCCACCAGGGATGCCTAACAGTGCCTCATACCAGTGCTACGTATCAGTGCCCATCAGTGCCGCCTATCAGTGCCCATCAGTGCCCAGCAGTGCCGCCTATCAGTGCCCATCAGTGCCGCCTATCAGTGCCACCCATACGAACCCATCTTTGCAGCCTTTCAGTGCCACCCAGTGCCACCCATGAGTGCCCATCAGTGCTGCATATCAGTGCCACCCATCAGTGCCACCTACCAGTGCCCATCAGTGCCACATATCAGTGCCCATCGTCAGTGCCCGCTTATTGGTGCCACCTCATCAGTGATTGTCAGTGCTGCCTTATCAGTGCCCATCAGTGAAAGAGAAAACTTACTTATTTACAAAATGTTTTAAAAGAAACAAAACTTTTATTTTTTTCAAAATTTTCGGTCTTTTTTTATTTGTTTAGCAAAAAATAAAAGCCGCAGAGGTGATCAAATACCACCAGAAGAAAGCCCTATTTGTGGGAACAAAATGATAAAAATTTTGTTTGGGTACAGTGTAGCATGACCGCGCAATTGTCATTCAAACTGCGACAGCGCTGAAAGCTGAAAATTGGTCTGGGCAGGAAGGTGTATAAGTGCCCTGTATTGAAGTGGTTAAATATCATGCCTGGGGGGTGTCCTTAGTATGCCTGTAAAGTAGAGTATATTTCCCTTGTTTATAACAGTGCCACAGCAAAATGACATTTCTAAAGGAAAAAATGGCATTTAAAACTGATTGCGGGAGTAATTATTGCCGGACCCGGCAATATAGATAAAAATACCAAAAAAAGTGGCACGGATGTCCCCCCCCAAAATCCATACCAGGCCCTTCAGGTCTGGTATGGATATTAAGGGGAACACCGCACCAAAATTAAAAAAAAAATGGCATGGGGGTCCCCCAGGCACTATATACTCTGAACAGCAGTATATATACTTTACGGCCTGCCCTATATACTCTGCAGAAAATTGGGCCTTAGGTGTTGATGGTACCAGAACACTGTAAGCCCTCACAGTTACTCTTGTTGGGCGCAGGAACGGGCCGTGCTGTGAAATATTATATCAAGAATTGTAATTACATGCCCCTTTTAAACAGGAGCAGACAAATTGGGCCTTGGGTAGTGGTGGTGCCGCCACAACACTTTAACCCCTCACAGATACTCGTGTTGGGCGCAGGAACGGGCCCTTCTGTGAAATATTATATAAAAAGTTGTAATTACATGCACCTGTTAAACAGGGCCGGAAAAATTGGGCCTTGGCTGGTGGTGAGGGTGCCCTAAGCCAAAAATATTGTTGGAAGCTAGCATCATCAAGATTGAGGAGGAGTAGGATAGTCAGCATAGGCAGTCTTCAAGGGATCCCACATCCATAGCAAATTATGCATCTTCCAGCAGCATATAACCGACACTGTGGTTGAATAATTCTGGGGACTCCTCTGTGCATGATGGTGGGGCTACGGAAGCAGCGACTGTGGACAAGGAGCCGGTGGAATAGGCAGCTTTGGCAGCTTCATCGGAAGGCAAACTACTCTGAGCCTGGGTGACAGAGGATAAGGGGGATGAGGACGGCTTTGTTATAAACTCCACCAACTCTTCTGCATGTTGTGGCTCAATAACACGGCCAGCAGCAGAAAAAAAGGACAAGCGTGCCCCACGGCCACCTGCAGAGGATGCACCATGTCCACGACCAGCACTGTTGACTGTAGAAACAAAGGCTGCTTGCCCTCTTTTAGTGGCCTGTGAGCGTCTGCCTCTCCTTGGTGGCCTTCCGGACATGATGTATTTTTTGTTGTTGCACTGTAGATTAGGCTACACTGGATGCAGAGTATATATATATATACTAGACTGTATATATATATATATATATATATATATTAATACACTGCCTGCTCTCACTGATTATAGAGTAAGCACTGAGTATATATATAGTCTATGCTAAATGCAGAGTATATATATATATATATATATATATATATATATATATATATATACTAGACTGACTGTATGTATGTATATATATATATATATATATATCAAATACACTGCCACTAACTAATTAACCTGCTTAATCTAACTCAAGCTATCTCTCTGTCCACGCCAACAACACTACACATGGCCACCGTGTAAGCAGCCTAATATAGTGTGGAGCGTGGACTTAGTCCCCCTGAGCCATGATTGGCCAAAGGCACCCTGCCTTTGGCCAATTAATGCTCTCTCAGAAGAGAGCACTGTGATTGGCCAAAGCATGCAAGTTAGGTGCATGCTTTGGCCAATCATCATACAGCAATGCACTGTGATCTCACAGTGCATTATGGGGCATTCCGCGGTGCTTAAATTTCATATCACACTGCCTTAAAAATCAGTAGCAGCTTCTTTTTATTCTACTGGCCATGTGCTTTCAGAAAATGTATGGTTTGAGGGGTGTTTTACAAATTCTGAAATCTGTAAGTGAATAAAAGGAAAACCTCCAGATTTTCTAAGAAACTTTTGCCTATGTCCGATGTTCACTATTTCTCAAAATAGCACAATTTAAAATTGACAAATATTTGTTATTTATTAACTCAATACAGGTTAAGCTTTTATATTTAGTAGGAACTTAGCATGAATTTTGTAAAATTAGCTGTGTTTTTATCTGCTAATAATGGTTTTAGTGTATTTTTTGCAAATATATTGGTTTGATAAACATTTGCGCAACAACCACATGGTCTAAAAAAATCAGTAGCACCTTATTTTTTGTTCTAGAGGTCATATGCTTTCAGAAAATATATGGTTTTGGGGGTCTTTCACAAATTCTGTAAGCTGTTAGGGAAAAATTAAAACCTTCAGATTTGTAGAGAAATTTGGATTTTTGCATCTGTTCAATTTTCACCATTTTGCAAAAAGGTGCAATTTACCACTTCAGCCCCGGAAGGATTTACCCCCTTCCTGGCCAGAGCACTTTTTGCGATTCGGCACTGCGTCGCTTTAACTGACAATTGCGCGGTCGTGCGACGTGGCTCCAAAACAAAATTGACGTCCTTTTTTTCCCACAAATAGAGCTTTCTTTTGGTGGTATTTGATCATCTCTGCGATTTTTATTTTTTGCGCTATAATCAAAAAAACGCGACAATTTTGAAAAAATCGCATTATTTTTTACATTCTTCTATAATAAATATCCCAAAAAAAATATAAAAAAACATTTTTTTCCCTCAGTTTAGGCCGATACGTATTCTTCTACATATTTTTGGTTAAAAAAAATTCGCAATAAGCGTTTATTGATTTGTTTGCGCAAAAGTTTACAAAATAGGGGGTAGTTTTATGGCATTTTTATTAATATTTTTTTTTTTACTTGTAATGGCGGCGATCAGCGAATTTTATTGTAACTGCGACATTATGGCGGACATGTCGGACATTTTTTACATCATTTTTGGGACCATTGTCATTTATATAGCAATCAGTGCTATAAAAATGCATTGATTCCTGTATAAATGATACTGGCAGTGAAGGGGTTAACCACTAGGGGGCGGGGAGGGGTTAAATCAGTACTGGGAGTGATTACTAACTGTAGGGGGGATGGGCTGTGTATGTGACGTCCCTGATCTCTGCTCCGATGACAGGGAGCAGAGATCCAGTGACATTGTCACTAGGCAGAACGGGGAGATGCTGTTTACATCAGCATCTCCCCGTTCGTCCTCTCCGTGAGGCGACCCGACACGCGACCCGACTCACGGAGCTCGCGGCAGGCGCGCACGCACACACGGCGGCAAATTCAAAGTAACGTACGGGTACGTTACTTTGCGCAGCCATGCCATTCTGCCGACGTAAATGTACAGGAGCCGGTCGGGGACCGGTTAAAAGTCACAATTATTTGTTATTTATTAACTTAATATAGGTTAAGCTTTTATATTTAGTAGGAATTTTGTAAAAATTGTTGTGTATTTATATGCTAATCATGATTTTAGTGGATTTTTAGCAAGAATATTTATTTGATAAACATTTGTGCAAATATCGTGGAACCTTAGAAATCAGTAGCACCTTCTTTTTATTATACTGGTCATGTTCTTTCAGAAAATATATGGTTTGGTGGGTCTTTTACAAACTCTGAAAGCTATAAGTGAAAAATAAAAAAGTAAAGGAAAAATTGCAGAAATGGTCTGGCCACCTGAGTGTACAAAATGGAGCACAGGGCCTGGCAGCAAAATGGTTAATGAATGCAGTAAAACGTCAGATACCACGATACTGGCAAGAATCAGGGGAGATTGGATCCAAAGAGTGGAGGATACATACAATATGAAATACTTGCAATGCAGTGAGGAGGATGAGATTGAAAAATTCACTGATGTATGGAAAGTTTGGAAAAAAAAAAGAAATATGCAGTAATGATGGAAACATAAAAAATACGAAGGAGGAGGAAGAAGGGAATGAACATAGAAATAATTGATTGAGAAAAGAGGCGACAGGTGGGGGTGGGAAAAGAGAAAGGATGGGGGTGGGATTGAGTAATTATCAAAATGTCAAAGAGAACAATTTTAAATGCTTTGTATTTAATATATGGAAAATTAATAAAGATATGATAAAAAAAGAAACAAACAAATCTAACTTTTCAGCAGTGGACAGATTTCCTATTACTCTGCAGTTTTACAAAAGACAATCACTTATCAAATTTACAATTTTTTTTTTTATTAGTTTTTGCTTTGCTGCTTTGCATATATCTGAAATTGTTCTCTTGAATGGTAAATGTGGTCTACAATTTTTAAGATATTATATTATGGAATAATAAAGTTAAAATATTTATCAGGCGGTCAAATACTGACCAGTTAGGTAAAGGATCTTGGATCACACTATATTCCTGTGCAGACACTAATATTTGTTCTGTTTTACCGGTAAGGCAATATCTTACGTTGAGGCCTCCCGTTGGTGAGTTTTTGTTTATTCACACTAATGGTTTACCTTTGACAAAATCCCAGTTTATTAAAGTACTTCAAAAATGTTTACGGTTTCTCCAGTTTGGAGATTTCCCAATTTCATCTCATTCATTCTGTATAGGGGCTGCAACAGAGGCAGCCAGAATCGGTTTATATTCTGCAGTAATTAAAAACATAGGTAGATGGAAGTCGAATGCTTGTACTTTGTTTATTAGTCCTTTGTCTTTTTGAATTCTAGGTAAACAACTGACTATATGAATTGTCTGGCATTCCTATGTGTTATGGGCGAAACAAAGAGCAGATTGCAGGATCTACACGGAAAATTTGGACCTGCTGCTTTTTAGTATTTTTTGGTAAGCGGGGTATGCTTTGTAAATACTTGATGTCTTTGTCATATGGTTGGCCACTCTCAAATATTTTAATCATCCATTTAGGTGGTAATGACATTGAAAAAAGAAAGACTTTAGATTTAATCTTTTACATGTGTACTACAATTCAGCAATTTAAAGCATTATCTCCCAGTACTGACATTGTTTTCTATACGATCATACCTCGTTTGGTTTGGATAAATTTTGCTATGTTGAAGCCATTTGAGGAAATTCCTAAACAAATTAATAGGATGTTGGAAAAATGTATGTCTTTAGGGTATGTCTTTACTTTTTGCCACCGGGACCTAAAGGGTGTTTTTTTGGGGATATCATTTAATATTATTTGATTCATGGTTATTTTTAATACAGCTTGAGCTATAAAAGCTGAGTTGTTGAGTTGTTAAGTGGTTGGAGTTATTATTTATACATGCATTGTAATTTATACATGCATTTTTATTGATGAGATGTAATATCTAAAAAAAATGTAAATAAATCAACAGTAAAGGCTGGGGCCAATTGCTTTTTCCAAAAGTAAAATTATTTCTGTACATTTATTGCATGTCTGAACTTCCCTCAGTGTCTTGTCTTCACCTGTTCAAGTCCTGGAGGTGGCTATCAAGAGAATCCTTCTGCTTTGGAGCCTGCTGTGGAATAGTGTCAACATGTGTTGGGAGCAGTAACCACAGCTATGGAGGAAGGCAGGCCAGCCAGTGGCTGTCCATATCCAGGAGGTACATGCTATTGCCCTTGGCAATGCTGGTGCAAGTAGACCAGCTATCAATTTACAAAGTTCTCAGCATGAAAGGGGATTTAGTGTGGGAAGCCCAGACAAGACACTGAGGCAAGTGCATTGTTTGTGGTGCATTGAGTGGGGGCATGCTGTCTCCAAGTCCCTTTTGTTCCAACTTACAGCACAAGGTGACATGGCCAGGCATTTGGAAAGCCTGCTCTGAGTGCCAGGAAAGAGCAGGAGGCTGACCAGAAGTTTAAGAGGTGTCCCGTAGCAATGCTGGTGAGGTTAGGCCTGTTGACTTTATGTTAAAGATGTTGCCTACAGATGATGAAGGCAAAGCAAAGAGGAATTCAGAGAGAATTCAGCATGCTTGAAAGAGTCAGCAAGGTTTAGCTGAGAGAGAGTCATCTCCCATGGCAATGAAAGTGTCTTGCCAGGAAGGAGGAACTTCAGGGGAGATGTGGCTCAGCATCCTACCCTACTTGGGAGTCACCAGGAGGGAAAATATTTGGTGAGAAGTTATATGTTACTGTGATTGGAATGTGATCAATTGCGGTAGGATATCCTGACTAGGTTTTGGAATATGGCTGGTTATTGGAGAATATGGCCTGAAAATTTTCCAGGTGTTGGAATATGGCTAAAGATAAAATTGCTGGGCAGGGGGTTTTACTTGCAAGCCCAATCTTATATCTAAAATGTCTGCTTTCATACCTGGCAACAGTGCGGAAGTTCCTTTGAGCCTACATGGGGTGTCAAAGAGCCTGAGATGCCTGCTGTAGTTTCGTTCTATGGCCACCTGGGTGAAATGATGTGGATCCATGACATGGCATGGATCTGGATTCGTTCCAGATCTAACACACTCAAATGAAAATGGTGAGGCCTTCTATGCTGATTCGAAAAACTCTTGCTCATGACTCAAATGCTGGAATTGCTAATGCAGTGATTAAAGAGACTGACTGTGAGACTGCCCATTGTGAAGTAGAGGTCACCCCAGTTTGGAGACCCACTGAATGTTACCTTGAGAGACACTTGCCTCTTTACAATTTGTTGTTCAGTGAGGATGCAAGAGTTAAAGATGCTGGTGCATATGTGATATTGATTCATTATCAATATGAAGTTTACTGCTACTGGGAATATACCGTGTCATGTAGACCAAGGTAGGCTAAGAGTGTGGAGGGTATGAAGGTGAACAGTATGTGTAGGAGGTGAGTGTAGAGGGTATGACAGTGGGCAGTCTGTACATGAGATGAGTGAGGAGGATATGACTGGGTGGTATGTACAGGAGATGAGTGTGGAGGGTATGACAGTGGGCAGTATGTACAGGAGATGAGTGTGGAAGATATGACAGAGAGCAATATGTACAGGAGGGGAGTGTAGAGTGTATGACAGAAGGCAGTATGTGCAGGACAGGAGTGTGGGAGGTATGACAGGGGGCAGTATGTACAGGAGGGGAGTGTGGAAGGTATGACAAAGGGCAGTATGTACAGGAGGGGAGTGTGGAAGGTATGACAAAGGGCAATATGTACTTGAGATGAGTGTAGAGGGTGTGAAAGAGGGCAGTATGTACAGGAGAGGAGTTTATTACAGCAAGCATTATATGCAGGAGAGGAGTGTGTAAGATATGATGGAAGGTAGGTAGAAATGGATATAGCAACACACATAGAGATAAGTTGGTGCTTGCGACAAGCTAAGTGTTAGCACGCCAGCCTGTTTGACATCATGGGGGATGGTCAAGAGGAATTTTACTAAGAAATTACTAAGAAAATTACTAATAAAAATCCATGTAGTCCATGTGATAGCACCTGGAAGGCAGCCCAGTGGAAGTTAGGAAGTAACTTCTGGAACAGCTAAAGATAAAACACAGGTGCCACTCTAAGTATAAAAACTTAGTATAAGTTTTTAAAAGTAAAAACAGTATAAAAGTAAATTCAATACACAAACGGGTATAGGTACTCACAAGAGGTAAAGTAGTAAAAGGGATTGGGCACAAATTGCCGGGTGTCCGGTCAGGTCAGGTCAGGTCAGTTGCAGGGCTTTGCCTAATCAGAGCACAGAGCACTGTCAGAGCCACAATTGGACAAAGTCATGATGACTTTGCCCAATTATGGCTCAGTGCTCATTGTGCTACCCCACACTATAAAAGATTCCTTCCCAGTGGAACCTTTTGCAGTGTGTAGTTGGAGATAGATAGGGCAGGGCTCAGTTTGCTACCAGTGAGCAGGGCCAAAACTAGGGGGTGGGGGGCAGGGGTGTCACCTGCCCCGGGCGCCACACAGAGAGGGGCGCCGCCTACTGGCAGAATGAGTGACAGCGGCATCTGTCAGCTCAGCCCTGGGAGCAAGGAGGAGAGTGCCGGGAGGAAGTGTGGGCTGTGCATAGCTCTATGCAGTTCCGCTTGTTTGCTGTTTGGCCCCTAGATGTTTTCAGGTCGGGCTCCATACCTGGGAAGAGTGTACCTGGACCAATGTAAATATGTCTGTACAATACCTGACTTATGCCCCTTAAGCTACAATTCCTTTCTGGTCTTAAAAGTGAGGAATCAGAGGTCTTTTTAGACCCCTGATATTGCACCAAAGCCCTCAACAGAGCTTCTAAAAAATAATAAAAAATAATATTGTAAAAAAATAATACAATTGTAAAAAGATAATTTAAAAAAAATAATAAAAAATGTAAAAACTGGCACTGTCCACTGCCCTATTATTTCCGACCACTATCCTTCTAACACCATCCTGCTCAGGAACGGAGGGCGTAGAGCTACGTTTTTGCCCCAGGTGAAAGAATGTCTAGCTACGTCACTGCTAGCGAGTTGTGTTATTGTGACTCAGAGTGTAGAGTGTTAGTGTAGTGTGACCAGGGCTTTTTTTCTTGGAGAATAGGTGCAGGAATAGGTGCAGGAACTGCCCCGTCTGAGTCACCCCTTGTTTACATAGGCACTTCTCCGTTCTGAGGCTCCGTGACACAATTGCCGGGAGACCGGCAGACATCAAGTCCACCAGTCCTGCGGGCACGGTCATGCTGTCCCAGATGGTGATGGGGAAAGGAGGAGGGCACCAACAAAACCTTGGAAGTGAAATACCACCCCACGGTGCCGTGGGACGGAGGTCCCAAAGAGACATACCTAAATGTATGAAAAGAAAAAACAATATTCAAAAATGAGGGTGGGGGGGGGGAGCTGAGTACATATGATTAAAAAGGAGTTACATTTTTGTCTGGAACTCCGCTTTAAGTGTTTTTGGGATTTCAATACTGTGCAAGACTGTCTAGGCTGCCTAGCTTTGTGGGTGTTGATTTTATCTTGAAGTAATTGTTTGGTAAAGATTTTATGGGCACAATTAACACACAAGGACCAGTTTTTCCACACCTGTTTGACAGGTGCATGTAATTTAAATGTTTTGCAGCAAGGCCAATTCTTGCTTTCATCAAGAGTACCCTCAAAGGGTTACAGTGTCAAGGCACCATCAGCAGCCAAAGAGCAATTTTTTTGCACATGTTTGACCGGGGCATATAATTTCAATTTTTGACAGCAAGGCCAATTCTTGCTTTCAGCAAGAGTACCCCTATATGATTGCGATGTGAAGGCACCACCAACACCCAAAGACCAATTTTTCTCCACTTGTTACTTCTATCCAAAATCTGCAAAAGAGACACCAGATTTTACGTATAAAAAAATGTTAATCTTGGCCTGAGTGTAATATAATTGCCCTCAGTTTGCAGTGCCGACTTGGAACCATTGTTGTGTGCTTGATTCAACTTGCAACCCCACATATGTGGAAAAAACATCTAAAAATCCTTATATACATTGATCTGTGTGATTTTGTTGAAAATCCCCCCATGTGGTTCCCTGGGTGCAGGATACTGGAGCTCTGAAGGAGATCTGACATACCTTTCAAATGTTTGTGAGTATATACAGTTGTGCTCATAAGTTTACATACCCTGGCAGAATTTGATTTCTTGGCCATTTTTCTGAGAATATGAATGATAACACAAAAACTTTTCTTTCACTTATGGTTAGTGTTTGGCTGCAGCCATGTATTATCAGTCAACTGTGTTTACTCTTTTTAAATCATAATCACAACAGGAACTACCCAAATGACCCTGATCAAAAGTTTACATATCCCAATTCTTAATACCGTGTATTGCCCCCCCCTTTACATCAATGTCACCTTGAAGCCTTTTGTGGTATTTGTGGATGAGGCTTTTTATCTTCTCAGATGGTAAAGCTGTACATTCCTCTTGGCAAAAAGCCTACAGTTCATGTAAATTTTTGGGCTATCTTGCATGAACTTTGAAATCTCCACTAGAGAAGCTCAATGATATTGAGGTCAGGAGACTGAGATGGTCACTCCAGAACCTTCACTTTATTCTGCTGAAGCCAATGGCAGGTCAACTTGGCCTTGTGTTTTGGATCATTGTCATGTTGAAATGTCCAATTATGTCCCATGCACAGCTTCCTGGCTGATGAATGCAAATGTTCCTCCAGTATTTTTTGATAACATACTGCATTCATCTTGCCAACAATTTTGACCCAATTTCCTGTGCCTGTGTAGCTCACACATCCCCAAAACATCAGCGATCCACCTCTGTGTTTCACAGTAGGAATGGTGAACCTTTCATAATAGGCCTTGTTGACTCCTCTCCAAATGAAGCTTTTATGGTTGTGGCCAAAAAGCTAAATTTTGGTCTCATCACTCCAAATGACTTTGTACCAGAAGGTTTGAGACTTGTCTCTGTGCTGTTTGGCATATTGGAAGCGGGATACTTTGTGGCATTTGCGTAGTAATAGCTTTTTTCTGGCGGCTCGACCATGCAGCCCATCTTTCTTCAAGTGCCTCCTTATTGTGCATCTTGAAACAGCCACACCACATGTTTTCAGAGAGTCCTGCATTTCACCTGAAGTTACCTGTGGGTTTTTCTTTTCAACCCAAACAATTTTCCTGGCAGTTGTGGCTGAAATTTTAGTTGGTCTACCTGACCGTGGTTTGGTTTCAACAGAACCCCTCATTTTCCACTTCTTGATTAGAGTTTGAACACTGCTGATTGGCATTCTCCAATCCTTGGATATCTTTTTATATCCCTTTCCTGTTTTATACAGTTCAACTACCTTTTCCTGCAGATCCTTTGACAATTCTTTTGCTTTACCCTTAAACCAGAATCCAGAAACGTCAGTGCAGCACTGGATGAAAGATGCAAGGGTCTGTCAGGAGTCTAGAAACTCATTGACCTTTTATACACACACTAATTACAAGCAAATAGATCACAGGTGAGGATGGTTACTAGGGATAAGCCCAACACCCCCCGGTCCGGTTCGCATCCAGAACATGCGAACGGACCGTAAGTTCACGCGAACGTTCGAACACCGTTAAAGTCTATGGGACTCGAACGTGAAAAATCAAAAGTGTTCATTTTAGAGGCTAATATGCAAGTTATTGTCCTAAAAAGTATTTGGGGACCCGGGTCCTGCCCCAGGGGACATTTATCAATGCAAAAGAAAGTTTTAAAGCAGCCATTTTTACGGGAGCAGTGATTTTAATGATGCTTAAGTGAAAAAATAAAAGTGAAATATTCCTTTAAATATTGTACCTGGGGGGTGTCTATAGTATGCCTGTAAAGTGGCGCGTGTTTCCTGTGTTTAGAACAGTCCCTGCACAAAATTACTGTAATTGTAATTTGGAACAGGTACATTTTTTAATTGTAGCTCCAGCCAAAAAATCTATTTTTAAGATTTTTGGATAACTTAGGGAAGGGTTATCATCATCCCTGTAACATCTGTTTTTCTGTCTGTGCCCCTGTTCAGAAGATTTCACCTCACCTTTCTGTCCCAATGATAATTGGATTTTGAAAATTTGGGGTTTTTAGGGAAACAAGGATTGTTAAAAAAGCATCAGTGGAGACACCCTTTTCCCATATTAACTCTTACAGGAGAGAATTTCCCTTCCTAGGGGTAGATTTCCTCTCACTTCCTGTTGTCTCCCTTCATTTGTAAGTAGGAGTCGTTTGTAAGTCGGATGTTTGAAAGTAGGGGACTGCCTGTATATACTATATGGCCTGCCCTATATACTCTGCAGAAATTTGGGCCTTAGGTGTTGGTGGAACCAGAACACTGTAAGCCCTCACAGTTACTTTTGGTGGGCGCTGGAACGGGCCCTGCTGTGAAATATTATATCAAGAATTGTAATTACATGCACCTGTTGAACAGGGGCAGAAAAACTGGGCCTTTGGTGGTGGTGGTGGTGGTGGTGCCACAACACTGTAAGCCCTCACAGTTACTCTTGGTGGGCACTGAAACGGGCCCTGCTGTGAAATATTATATCAAGAATTTTAATTACATGCCCCTGTTGAACAGGGGCAGAAAAACTGGGCCTTTGGTGGTGGTGGTGGTGGTGCCACAACACTGTAAGCCCTCACAGTTACTCTTGGTGGGCACTGAAACGGGCCCTGCTGTGAAATATTATATCAAGAATTTTAATTACATGCCCCTGTTGAACAGGGGCAGAAAAATTGGGCCTTTGGTGGTGGTGTTGCCACAACACTGTAAGCCCTCACAGTTACTCTTGGTGGGCGCAGGAACGAGCCCTGCTGTGAAATATTAGATCAAAAATTGTAATTACACGCCCCTGTTAAACAAGGGCAGAAAAATTGGGTCTTAGGCAGTGGTGGTGCCACAACACTGTAACCCCTCACAGATTCTGTTGTTGAGCGCAGGAACGTTGTTGAGCGCAGGAGCAGAAAAACTGGGCCTTTGGTGGTGGTGGTGGTGGTGGTGGTGGTGGTGCCACAACACTGTAAGCCCTCACAGTTACTCTTGGTGGGCACTGAAACGGGCCCTGCTGTGAAATATTATATCAAGAATTTTAATGACATGCCCCTGTTGAACAGGGGCAGAAAAATTGGGCCTTTGGTGGTGGTGTGGTGGTGTTGCCACAACACTGTAAGCCCTCACAGTTACTCTTGGTGGGCACAGGAACGAGCCCTGCTGTGAAATATTGGATCAAAAATTGTAATTACGCGGCCTTATTAAACATGGGCAGAAAAGTTGGGCCGCGGTGGTGGTGGTGACACAACACTGTAAAGCCTCACAGATACTCTTGTTGAGTGCAGGAACGGGCCCTGCTGCAAAATATTACAGAAAAAATTGTAATTACACGCCCCTGTTAAATAGGGGCAGAAAAATTGGGCTTTGGGCACTGGTGCTGGTGCCACAACACTGCAACCCCTCACAGATACTCTAGTTGAGCGCAGGTATGAGCCCTGCTGCAAAATATTATAGCAAAAATTGTAATTAGGGGGGGCAAGGCTTGACCGCAGAGATGATTGCTGCCTAATTGCTGAGCTCCCGCTGACAGGGATAGAATCCTGACTATCACGGACTGTTATTGAATGCCTAGATACCCGAAAAATGATGGTAACATCCTCCAGAGCCTCCTCAACATCCTGATCACGTTCGCCCCACGTTTTACACAATAAAACACCCCCTACCATCCCGGAGATGTTCAGATCTCAGGCAAGTAATATGGCGCCGGCTCCTGCCTCATAGGATTCTCAGCGTCAAGTGACAGGCACTAGTGACATGGCTTTCTCCTCACAACCCGAGAATGCTGAGGGAGGAATAGTGCTCACTCCACACCAACAACCAAGCCTAAATGATCTCAGGTCTGTGGCAGCAGACATTAAGGACACCCTGACAGCTGCCATTAAAGAACTGAGAATCGATATCCAGGCTATTCTACAGGCAGTTGAAAAAACAAAGGCTTAATAAACTGATGAGCGGGACAACCTTGTGGACCATACCTCTACCTTTCTACCCTTTTTCTTCTTTCTCTTTCCTTTTCTCCACCTTACGATTAAAGCTCATTATCAGAATTTATTTGACCTATATACACTCTACCTGTAAACAATATGTATAGTAGGTATAAATCATTTAAATACCTACAAAAGTAACTAAGGAAATGTATATGTATGTACATATATCTTTAATTTAGGTTTACGTGAACCCAATGTTTAATATTTGAAATTTCATGATATTTACCTATATAAACCCTACTGTAAAACAATGAGCTTACTTTATAGATCCTTGTAAACTTACTTTATGTATCTTTATAATATTGTATACTCAATAAACTTCTTTTGACAAGGAAAAAACAAAGGCTTTACATCCCTCAGCAATCAGTAAGACCCACCTTACTGTGGACACTTACACATGGCAACTCAGGGATATGAACCAACACCTAGAGGATTTGGATAACCGTGGCAGACGTCACAACCTTCGCTTAAGAGGTCTGCCAGAAAACGTGGATGCTGAACATCTTCAAGAAGAAGTTAATTGCATCTTCAACGGTATACTGAACAAACCGACAGGAACACCAATTATCATGGAGCGACTTCATAGAGCCCTACGACCGAAAGGAAAAGACACAGAACCGCCTAGAGATGTGGAATGCTGTATTGTGGATTACCAACTCAAAGAGGAGATATTAAGAAGAGCATGCCCTGTGGCGCCATTAGTACACCGGGAAAAGAGCTCCGCTGATTCCAAGACCTTTCCAGCATCACTTTACAGAGCAGGAGAGAACTGAAGCCCCTTCTGGAAGTTCTCCGCTCCAAAGGCATAGTATACCGCTGGAAGTTCCCTTTCGGTCTAGCGGCATCAACACAAGGGCGCTCGGCTCTCCTCAGAATCCCTGAAGACCCCCCCATTTCTGCGAAACACTCAACATCCTGCTCACGGAGGTACCAGACTGGTACGCAGAATTCCGCCCCTCTCAGACCCCCAAGCTCCACACCAGAACTGAACCGATGGAGATCCAGGAAGTCCGCTACCGCAGACACCGTTCCCCATCAACGCGGAGGACACACCATCATGGTCCACAGTCCCCTGCAATCAATAGCCCATCACATCCTCTGCACACTCGTAGAGCCAGATGGGATCGGTAGATGTATGAATTCTATACAGCAGGCACAGGTTATGTATTACATTTACATATTATATTTGCCTGATCCTACCCCGCTCCTGACTCTCTTCTCTCTGGAAGCTTAGTTACTCCAGTTATGAATTCACTCTTATGCATGTCTCTGTATTAGCGATTTTCTCCTCTTTATACTGAAACTTTAAGGGGCCCTGAAATTGAGTGCTCATCCAACCCTCAGACTGCTTTGTGGCGGGAAATTGATCTCCCTCATGTCCACATATAAACTGGACTGGACTCTTTTTACTCACGAACTGAGGTAAATACTGCTATACGTTTTGTGGAATCTCTTCTTTATTTCAGGTTTTTATTTATTTATTTATTTATTTTCTTTCTTTTTCTTTCTTCTCCTTCTCTCTTCTGTAAGAATAAGGCATGTCTCATACATACAATTCAGCTGAATCCCAGTAAGTAGATGGCGGCCACGGCAGGCACTTTTTCCCTGAGGAAATGATGTGCAGGTTTATTTGAGAGCTGTTTCCACGTTAGTTACGCCTGACCAGCTACTAAACCAAATAACATGTTACTACTATACACAAGACACAGGGCTATAATGGGGTTAATGGCTTTGAAGTCATAATATGTCACAGAGAGCAGGAGGGTTGGGATGACACATTCACTGACACCTTTTTCTAACATTACTGCACTCTGGTCTCCCTAACCTCGCATTGTAAGGGAAGGAGGCTGGGATATGAATCTACATTGACACGCCCTTTATTAAACTGGTCCATAGACACTGCAATACTTATCCTAGTAAGCAAGAATCTGCATACAGTGAGGACATACAGTTAATCCAACCCCTTACACGTAACGGATGGGGCAAATGCTTATGCCGCGTACACGGGAGCGGACTTTACGGCAGACTTTGCCCGGCGGACTGGCTTTCGTCGGACAATTCGATCGTGTGTGGGCTCCAGCGGACTTTGTTTGCTCAAAAGTTGGACGGACTTAGATTTGAAACATGTTTTAAATCTATCCGACGGACTCTTCTTTCTAGCGGACAAACCGGTCGTCTGTGTGCTAGTCCGACGAACTCAAACTGACGCATGCTCTGAAGCAATTACAAGACGGAAGCGCTCGGTCTGGTAAAACTAGCCTTCATATTGAAGCTAGCACATTCCTCTTCTGTGATCTTTTAATACAGCGCTTTTTGTAGAATTGATAATGCGAGAGGAATGAAGTTGTTTTTGTGCTTTATATTCACACAGAGTTCTCACAAACTACTTTCTTCATGATTTATCCTCATGCCATGACTAATATAATATTTTGAAAAAGCCAGATCTCCATAAATAAAAAAAATTAAATTAGATTTTGGACTCATCTTTATTTTTTGGATTGATTTCAACACTTATCTATTTTACAATGTGTGTTAAATGATAACCACATTTTTTTGATGTTTTTTGTGTGTATTTTCAAGTTACCACAATAACCTTAATATTTTGTGTTGTTTTAATGAACCTTAATGAGGTTGGTGTCCCTTGTTCATTAGACATAGGGGGGTGTATTTAACAAAGGCAAAATCATTTTTCACTACAAGTGCTAATTCTACTTGGAATTCCACAGAAAGAACATTTTGAAGTGCCTTCGCCGTGGATCCGAGGGGCACATGCAAGGAAGCCCAAAAAATAAAAATAATTTTTATTGCACATGATTTTATGAAAAAATCAGCAGAGCTTCCCCTAATTTCAGCTCTTCCCCTCAGATTTACAGCGACTGCACTTCCAACAAGTGCACTTGCTGTGCAATTTCTCAAGTGGACTTTTCATTAGTACTTTTCACTTGATATTCGAAATGATTTAGCCTTTTGTCAAAAACACACATAGGGGTTGATTTACCTAAGGGAAAAAGACTGTGCACTTTGCAAAGCGCAGTTGCCCTCTGCAAGAGCAGTTGCTCCAGAGCTTAGTAAATGAGTAGAAGCTCTGCTGACTTCCATCATCCAATCATGTGCAAGCAAAAATGCTGTTTTTAGAATTTTCCTTGCACAGGATTGGGTACTCTTTGCAAAGTCAAGCTTTTAACTTATTTCTGATGCTCTGGAGCAATTGCACTTGCAGAGGGCAACTGCCCTCTGCAAAGTGCACAGTCTATTTGCTTTTCTCAAATCAACCCTATAGTCTTTTTGACCTGTACCTGCCTACTCCCAAACAAAATGGCGTTTTTTAATCAAAACACATAGGCAATAATGTAAGGTAACCAAAAAATACATTTATTTTTTTTCAAAAAAAAATTAGGAAGGCAACACTGGAGACACTTTTAGAATCTGGGAAGCTCTTCGTCCCCCAGGACACACATCAAGTTTGAGGACAAGAAAATTGGTATCTTGCGACTATAGGGAGCACAAGGAGCACAGTCAGACCAGACAGAAGCCAGGCAATCACTTTCGACTCTTCCGTGGAGCCTTCCCTGCACGCTTCTCTGCAGCCTTCCCTCCACGCTTCTCTGCAGCCTTCCTCGGAGGTTGTGCCTCTGGTGGTGTACTTGGGGCAGGAGGAGGAGGAGGAGGAGGAGTGGCTTCATCAGCCAGATATGTGGTAGCAGTAAGCTCCCCTCTCAAGCCCTTCTGGTAAGCCTCAAAAATCAGACGCTCACAGAGTGTCTTGAAGATCCTGCCAGTAACCAGCAATCCAGGCGCATGGGAACACGGCCACGGGTTCCACTGCGCATGCGCGCGCGTTAACGGGTGTGGCCACGCACGGGCACGCACGCGCGCACTCCCGCTGGTGTCAGGCGGGCTATTTAAACCGGTCTGTCACACTCCATCCCCGCTGTCTGCTCTACAGCGTTCTATGTGTGTTACCTGATCTGATCTGTGTATCCTGTTACCTGACCCGGCTTCCTGTTTGACCATCCTGCTATCCGCCTGCACCAGACCCTCTTGGCTTGCCTGACCATCCCTCTGCATTACCCCTGGTACCTCTGCTGTCCGACCGCTACCGACCACCGGCTTGTTGACCTCCCGCTGTGTATACCGGCTTCCAGTCCAGCGTTCCAGGCTATTACCTGCTGTTGTTCCTGGTTCCAGTCCAGCATTCCAGTCTGCTACCTGCTGCTTGTTCCTGGTTCCAGTCCAGCGTTCCAGGCTATTACCTGCTGTTGTTCCTGGTTCCAGTCCAGCATTCCAGGCTATTACCTGCTGTTGTTCCTGGTTCCAGTCCAGCGTTCCAGTCTGCTACCTGCTGCTTGTTCCTGGTTCCAGTCCAGCGATCCAGTCTGCTACCTGCTGCTTGTTCCTGGTTCCAGCCCAGCGTTCCAGGCTCCTACCTGCTGTTGTTCCTGGTTCCAGTCCAGCGCTCCACTATCCGGCTTGCTTACCTGTTGGGTTCCTGGTCCTACCTGCATTCCAGTCTCTGTCTTCAGTCTTCTCTTCAGGTTCCTGATTCCAGAGGGTGTCACCACTACTGAACTTCCAGCTACTGTTGATCCTGCCAGGCACCCATACCACTCTGTACTCCTGGCCCTCTGTTTCCAGTTCAGGGGAACGGGAGTGGGAGCTGTAAGGGAGGTCTTTCTCTGCACTTCAGGCTCACAACCTACCAGGTACGTGACAGTAGCAGACAGCCATGTCTGAGCCTGAGCAGGGAACGTCTCCCATGGAGGAACTCTGTGCACACCTGGCAGGATTGACTGAAGCAGTCAAGAATCTACAGCAAGGATACACCAGGCTGGAGGAACGAGTGTTAACTCTGTCTAATCCCATTGGGGTCCAGGGGGCTCCCTCTGCTCCTGCTCCTTCAGTGGGGCCTTCCTCAACGGTGGTAATGCTCCCTCCAGAACCTAAGTTTCCTACACCTGAACTTATGCGGAAATCGCCATAAGTTCAGGGCCTTCCGCAACTCCTGTGAATTATTTTTTGCTCTTCATCCACGTACCTTTTCCCTGGAGGCTACAAAGGTGGGCTATGTAATTTCTCTACTCTCTGGTGACCCCCAAACCTGGGCCCATCGCCTCTTAGAGCAAAAGGACATGTCTCTGACCAATCTCTCCACCTTCTTTGACGCACTGGGTCAGTTGTATGATGACCCCCAGCTGTCCGTAACTGCAGAGACGGCTCTGCACACCCTTCAACAGGGTCGCAGAGCAGCAGAGGATTATGTGGCTGAATTTAGGAAGTGGAGTGCGGACACTAATTGGAATGATGCGGCTCTCCGCTATCATTTTCGGTTGGGACTTTCTGATTCTCTGAAGGATGAATTGCCCAGGGTGGGTACACCACAGACTTTAAATGCTTTAATCGATCTAGCCATCCAGATCGTTCGACGCCTACGAGAGCGTAGGTCTGAGAGAGCTATGGGGTCTTCTCGTCCAACTTGGGTTACCCCTAGGGTTCCCCATCACTCATCACCAACACCACCTACCTCCACGTTTAACTTACCTAAACCGATGCAATTGGGAGTCCTGCGGCCTTCGCTCACCCAAGAGGAACGACAACGTCGTCGAGCAAATAATTTGTGCCTGTATTGCGGGGAACCTGGGCACTATGTCAGGAACTGTCCCCTTAAACTCCGTAAGTGCTTATCTCTATCTACTGACTATGTTACACCTCTGGTTAAAAATACCACTCACCTCGCTCTCCCTCTTCTGCTACAGCTTCCAGGAAAGACCCTGCAAATAACCGCCATTATTGACTCGGGAGCTTGCAGCTGTTTCATGGATTCTCTTTTTGCCACCCAACATCAAATACCTTTGCCGCCTAAAGCCCATGGACTCTCTATCCATCTAGCTGATGGAACTGCTATCAAGTCTGGACCTGTTACTCAAGAGACCATCCCAATACCCGTTTCCATTTCCAACGCCCATCAGGAACAGCTACGCCTGGACATTATCGCTTCACCCCTGTTTCCCATAATTCTCGGCATGCCATGGTTACAGGCTCACAATCCGGACATTAATTGGATCACGGGTGAGGTTACCTTCCCTTCTCCTTATTGCCAACAGTTCTGCAGAACTCAGAATACCCAGGAGAACCCTACTCTGCTATGCCTAGATACAGATCCTAGTCTCCACCCGTCCATTCCTTCTGCCTATCATGACTTTTTGGACATATTTAGCAAGCAGAAGGCATAGGTGTTACCCCCTCACCGGGCCTATGACTGTCCCATTGAGTTACTTCCCGGTGCTGAAATCCCTTTTGGAAGAATCTTTCCCTTAACTGAAGTGGAACAAGGGGCGTTGAAAGAATACATTGATGAAAACCTTAAAAGAGGCTTCATTCGTCCATCCACGTCTCCCACAGGTGCAGGCATCTTCTTTGTGCAGAAAAAAGATAAAACCCTTAGGCCTTGTGTGGATTACCGCAAACTAAATAAAATCACTGTGAAGAATCCGGACCCTCTCCCCCTAGTACCAGAGCTGTTCCAAAGACTGGGGACGGCCACCATATTCACCAAACTTGATCTCCGTGGGGCCTACAATTTAGTTCGTATTAGGGATGGAGACGAATGGAAGACCGCCTTTCGTACCCGCTATGGACATTTTGAGTACCTCGTGATGCCTTTCGGCCTGTGCAATGCCCCTGCTACATTTCAATACTTTATTAATGATGTGTTACGTGACTTTCTAGACCTGTTTGTCATCGTCTACTTAGACGACATATTGATTTTTTCTTGTTCCCTTGAATCCCATCGCAGGCACGTCAGAAGTGTGTTGGGCCGACTTCGACAACACGGTCTATATGCAAAGGCTGAAAAATGTGAATTTGAACAGGAAAGTATTCCAGTTTTGGGGTTAGTCATTTCCAGTAAGGGCATTAAAATGGACCCTCAAAAGGTCACTGCAGTCCTAGATTGGCCAGTCCCGACAGACAAGAAAGGAATCCAGCGATTCGTTGGATTCGCTAATTTTTACTGTAAATTTATTAAAGGGTTCTCAGTCATCATTACACCCATCACACAACTAACCAAACAAGGTACACGCTTCCATTGGTCTGCTGAAGCTCAAAAGGCTTTTGAGACTCTCAAGGGTCTTTTCACCTCCGCCTCTGTACTAAAGCATCCAGATTCCTCTTTGCCATTTATACTAGAAGTGGACGCATCTGAAATTGCAGTAGGGGCAGTGTTGTCCCAAAGACAGGGAACTAAGGCCCTGCTGCATCCTGTGGCCTTCTTTTCTCGTAAATTGTCCATGGCAGAGAGAAATTATGATGTAGGTGACAGAGAGTTGTTGGCAATCAAGTCAGCATTGGAGGAGTGGCGCTATCTGTTGGAGGGTGCCGCTCATCCAGTCTTAATTTTTACAGATCATAAGAACCTGGAGTATTTGAGATCTGCAAAGAGGTTGAAACCACGTCAGGCCAGGTGGGCTCTCTTTTTCTCCAGGTTCTCCTTTCATGTCACTTACCGCCCTGGTTCCAAAAATACCAAACCTGACACCCTATCTAGGATGTTTCACAAATCCCAAGAGATTTCCCCTCCAGACACCATTCTGTCCCCGGGGAATTTTCTTTTACTTCAGGGAAACCTGCTTTCCCAGATTAAACAGGCTTCCGCAGGATTGGAATCTTCCATTAAAACAGAGCTCCAAGTTAAGGATGGGTTACTGTGGCATGAGAGTAGGATCTTTATACCTGAAACACTACGAGTTGCAGTACTAGAGCTCTGCCTTGATCATGCGCTGGCTGGGCATTTTGGCGTAGCTAAGACCACTGATTTGGTACAGCTTACCTTCTGGTGGCCTCAGCTACGCAAGGATTGTAAAGAGTTTGTAGAGCCCTGTACCACCTGCATTAGGAACAAAGGGCACAAAACAAAGGCATGGGGTCTACTAAAACCCTTGCCTGTCCCAGATAGGCCCTGGAAAATGCTCTCTATAGACTTTATTGTAGAATTACCCCCGGCTGGGGGCTTCACCTCAATCTTTGTCATAGTGGACTGGTTGTCGAAAATGGCTCACTTTGTCCCAATGAAGGGCACCCCTTCAGCTACAGAAACAGCACAAGCATTCATTAAAGAGGTCATCAGACTCCATGGGGTACCAGTTAATATCGTTTCAGATCGAGGGGTACAGTTTACCTCTCGATTCTGGAGGGCTTTGTGTAAAACCTTGGACATTGAACTTTCATTTTCATCGGCTTATCATCCCCAGACTAATGGGCAAACAGAAAGAACAAACCAGACCCTTGAACAATATTTGCACTGTTTTTCTTCTTTTGCCCAAGATGATTGGATTTCTGTTCTGCCATTGGCCGAATTCGCTTATAACAATTCTATTCATTCTGCTATCAAACAGACTCCGTTTTTTGCGAATTATGGTTTCCACCCTTCATTTTTACCTAACTCTCTTCCAGAATGCACAGTACCCGCAGTCCAGGAGAAATTGGATTTCTTTACTTCCAACAACCAAGTTTTACAGGACACCATGACCAGGACCCAGGAGTATAATAAAGCAACCTTCGACAAGAAAAGGCGAGGTGAGCTCTTACTTGCACCTGGGGATCAGGTATGGTTGTCCACAGTAAACCTCAGGTTGGCCTGCCCTTCCAAGAAGTTGGGTCCCAAGTTTTCTGTTAAGCGGAGAATTAATGAAATTGCATACGAACTTGAACTCCCGGATTCACTAAAGGTACATCCAGTTTTTCACGTGTCCTTGCTCAAACCATCTATTGCCAACCCATTTCCAGGTCGAAGTACGGATCCTCCTGATCCAATCCTGGTAGATGGGGAGGAGGAATTCGAGGTGGATGCTATCATGGACCATAGGAAAAGAGGTAACCAGAATCAATTTTTGATAAAGTGGAAGGGGTTTGGTCCAGAGGAGAATTCTTGGGAACCAGAAGATAATATTCATGCTGAAGATCTGTTACAAACCTTTAAAAGATCCCACCCAGAGAAATTTTCTCAAAGGGGCATCCGGAGGCTGTCCCTTGGGGGGGGCAATGTCATGAAGATCCTGCCAGTAACCAGCGATCCAGGCGCATGGGAACACGGCCACGGGTTCCACTGCGCATGCGCGCACGTTCACGGGTGCGGCCACGCACGGGCACACGCGCGCGCACTCCCGCTGGTGTCAGGCGGCTATTTAAACCGGTCTTTCACACTCCATCCCCGCTGTCTGCTCTACAGCGTTCTGTGTGTGTTACCTGATCTGATCTGTGTATCCTGTTACCTGACCCGGCTTCCTGTTTGACCATCCTGCTATCCGCCTGCACCAGACCCTCTTGGCTTGCCTGACCATCCCTCTGCATTACCCCTGGTACCTCTGCTGTCCGACCGCTACCGACCACCGGCTTGTTGACCTCCCGCTGTGTATACCGGCTTCCAGTCCAGCGTTCCAGGCTATTACCTGCTGTTGTTCCTGGTTCCAGTCCAGCGTTCCAGTCTGCTACCTGCTGCTTGTTCCTGGTTACAGTCCAGCGTTCCAGGCTATTACCTGCTGTTGTTCCTGGTTCCAGTCCAGCGTTCCAGGCTATTACCTGCTGTTGTTCCTGGTTCCAGTCCAGCGTTCCAGTCTGCTACCTGCTGCTTGCTCCTGGTTCCAGTCCAGCGATCCAGTCTGCTACCTACTGCTTGTTCCTGGTTCCAGCCCAGCGTTCCAGGCTCCTACCTGCTGTTGTTCCTGGTTCCAGTCCAGAGCTCCACTATCCGGCTTGCTTACCTGTTGGGTTCCTGGTCCTACCTGCATTCCAGTCTCTGTCTTCAGTCTTCTCTTCAGGTTCCTGATTCCAGAGGGTGTCACCACTACTGAACTTCCAGCTACTGTTGATCCTGCCAGGCACCCATACCACTCTGCACTCCTGGCCCTCTGTTTCCAGTTCAGGGGAACGGGAGTGGGAGCTGTAAGGGAGGTCTTTCTCTGCACTTCAGGCTCACAACCTACCAGGTACGTGACACAGAGGAGGCGTTGGCCCTTTTCCAACTCCAGCAATCTGCTGGCTATATAGGTGCCATACGCCTCCTCTGCATTGGGTGGTTTGCTCAGGATCAGGCTTGCTTCCCGTATGAGGGCTAGGGATTCCTCCTCAGTTGGTGTCATTCTCCTGGGCATTTTGTGGAGAATGCGGAGGGGAGGCACCTGACACTCTGTGCGGCTTCGACTTGGCCCAGCCACAGCCTCCTCCTCTCTCCCACTGGGCAAGGCCTCCTCCTCTCTCCCACTGGTCAAGGCCTCCTCCTGGCTGAGGTCATCCTGTGTCAAAAAAAGGGACATAGTTGTAATTTTGTGTTATGCAATCACACACAATTTTCAGCTCATGACTTTCAAATATAAGTTACACAAAATAGTAAAGGCTATCTATTTGACACCACCATTATTTCAGCTGATTAACAATATCTGAAGTACATAGGCGTGCGCACAGGGTGTGCCAGGTGTGCCTAGGCATACCCTAATTGCCTTGTGTGCTGCATATTTCCCCCTGTTTTGACCACTGATATTTCATCCCCCCCAAAAAATGTTACCCAAGCCCAAAAATTTGGGGAAAAGAAAATTAACAAAATTACACTGTCCATTGCCCTACTGACACCATCAGTACATATACCCATGCATATGTATTTGAGCTTTGGGGTGCACACCCTAATGCAAGAGGCTGCGCACACCTATGCAGAAGTATATTTTTGGCCACTACTGTCTAGTGATATGTCTACATATTAATCTTTGTGCAGAAGTAATTTTTTAGTAAGCACTTTAAAAATTAACACGTTAACATCATTAATAACATTTACACAATCACAAAAGTTAAAAAAAAGGATACCTGGCTGAAGCTGGGCGCATCAACTTCATCAATGATGAAAAGGCCCAGTTCTTCCTGGGACTCCTCAGCTGGGGTGGAGGTGGATGGAAGGCTGGAGGGAAGAGTGGGGGGAAGGCTGGAGGGAAGGGTGGGGGGAAGGGTGGCGGGAAGGGTCGAAAGTGATTGCCTGGCTTCGGTCTGGTCATCCAGGAATCGCATTTTGTTGTAGTACCACAACTTGGGTACATATACTTGGTCAGCTGCTGCACCGGATCTGAGCGACTCCTGGATTTTATTGTGTTCCCGCTTATACATGTTTCGCAAGATACCAATTTTCTTGTCCACAAACTTGAGGTCTGCCTGGGGGACTCGAGTCTTCACAAATTCTAAAAGTGTGCCCAGTGTTGCCTTCCTAACATCCCTATTATAATATAGGGGGTGTTTGACCTCCCACAGGTTTTTCTTTTCCTAATAGAGCTCAATAAATTGGCACAAAAATTCTTCCTCTTTAAAGGGATTCATTTTTTCTGAAAGACAAGACACAAGATCCAAACTAATGTCAGTCACAAATCACAGGATTATTTTTGGTTGTAATCTAGGGGACTCTTCGTTGCGCAGTGGGAGTAGATAGCTAAAGATGGCACAGAGAATCAGTGGAAGTAGCGCGGAGGAAAGCCCGGAGCTCCAAACATCCACATCCCGGAGGAGATATAAGGCCACCAACATGGCTTTTGAAGAGATGGTGGAGATGGTGTCCATATTGAGAAGGGAGGACTACGATGGCAAAAAAGGACCGTACACACGACCCAATATGCGTAAGGACAAAATAATGTCCTCAGTTGTCACCGCTCTAGAAGCAAAATTTGGCACATAACGGTCGAAAGAACAATTGGGGAAGTGGTGGTCTGACATCAAAAGTCGAGAGCCAGAACATTATTGGCGAATAAAGAAGCTGCTTAAAAAAAGTAAGTACCTGTTGTGTTTTACTATTGAGATACTTAACGTGCATGCTGATCCTTATTTTTGGACTTTATACAGCATCGTTCGTAAAGAACGTTCTTTGTAAAATACATATGATACTTTAGAAAATGACGTTATTTTTTCGCCAAATACGATGGGACAGGGTTGGACATACATTTATGTCTTGATAATTTGTCAAATTACCACAATTTGTTGATGTGGTGTAGATGTGTTGGAAAATATAATGCTTCTTCCAAAATGATTCAGTGTAATGTAAGGACAGGTCACAGCAGCTGTTTACACATCTGGACTCACGAGCACTAGTGTACTATGTGACCATAAATACATTTTAGAGGGGTAATACACATAGGAGATAATTGAGGTGTCTGCATCTGTGAAACTTGCCAGAAAATGTGCATTGTTTATAATTGTTGTTCAGAGGGAATGTTCATCCTGTCTTCTAAATTTTTTATGATCAAAAAAAGGCAATTGGCCACAACTCATAACCAACGTTTAAGTTTATTTAATAAGATCTAAAATATCACTGTGTTTTAACTATACCTTTTGTTCAATTCTCATAGGGGAGAAAAGACTCAGACAACAGTCCAAGGATCCCAGGACCCCCCCAAGTCACCAGCCTAAGGCAGAAGATACCCCAAGCCCCAGCCCAAGACCACGCCCACCCAACGACCTGGAGGAAGGAGAGGTGGAGGAAGTGTGCGAGGTTTCAAGCCCACCAAGTGAGTGACTGACACCCCAGCTTAAGTTAATGTATTTTGGCGTGCATATTGTAAACCTTGTTTTTATTCACTCATTTTAGGTGAGTTTCTGGTTGTGGAAGGCCAAGCGGCAGAGCCATTCACCACAGACAGTGCGCAAAGACTGATTGGCCAGATAATGCTGTGGAATGGCCAACTAGATAAAATGCGTGACCAAATTCACAGCATGCAACTTCGCCTGGACTCCATGCAACAGGAAATGAAAAACATGATTGATGTTTTGGGCAGAATATAATAACGTTTGGCCTAAAAACATCAATCATGTTCTTCATTTCCTTGTGAAGCTTGTTTTTTCGAAAAAATGTTTTTTAAATTTATTTGGGATACCACAATTGACATTATGATGCACACGGTGTGTCATCATGTGCTATCTTCCATCATGGGTTATCAATGTACTTGTTTTGTGTTTGCAACCCCTTCATCCTGAAAATTATTTTGTGGTGATAGGAACCAAAAAAGGGATTGCACACACAAAACACGTACATTGCTCACCCATGATGGCAGATAGCACATGTTGACGTGACCCTTTTGTAAATCTCAATTTTGAGCATATTCTAAAGGAAAGATTTCCAAGGGTGACATCACATGCACCGTTCTTTAAATGTTGAACTTTGTAAGTTCTTTAATGTTTTGTTATGTTTATAAAAACACTGTTGTGAATGTAAATTTTTATAGAAAGGTCTATTTTTGCTAAAATATGCCTTTAATAATGTTTTAAAAACATATATTTTTACACAACGAAAATCTTTAAAAAAAAGAAAAACCAAAAAAATATTCAATAATGCACCTTTCAATGTGCACAAAGTAAAATTTTGTTAATAATACAATGTGTGTGGCTGATTATTGCAGACAAATTTTTTTTTTTTTTTTTTGGGGCCTGATTAAATAAAGGTAAATGCACTTGCCACTACTACAAGTGCACTAGGAGACAGACATAACTAAATGCAAACAAGAATAAAAACAAGATATTTAAAAAAAAAAAAAATTATTTATTTTTTTGGCTAAAATTACAGCTGTTGCTGAATAGCAATGGCCCCCCGACCATTAAAATAATTTACATAACGGTCACGCACTTGACGTGCGGTTCGGGGGGCCAAGCCAATACGGCCAATTTCTAGGCCTGTCATTGTGGTATCCTGTTCCAGTCCGGCCTCAGGCACAACAGAGGATATATATGTTGCTGAATGTCTCCCAAAAAAGTTATGCAAGATGCAGCAAGCAAGGATGACGTAGTTTAGTTTATAGTCCGCCAAATTAATTGAAGAAAGGAATAAACGGAACGGGCTGGCCAGAATCCCAAAGGCATTCTCCACAACTCTTCTTGCTCTGGCCAGCCGGTAATTAAATATCCTCCTCTCAGGGGTGAGTGTCCTTTGGGGGAATGGCCTCATCAAGTGCTCACCGAGAGCAAACACTTCATCAGCGATAAAAACTGAGGGGAGTCCATCCACATTCTCGTCATCAGGTGGCAATCCCAGGCCACCAGTCTGGAGACGATGGCACAGCTCGGTCTGTGCAAAGACTCCTCCATCAGACATCCAGCCGTTCTTTCCCACATCCACAAACAGAAAGTCCAAATGTGCCGAGACCACCGCCATCAAAACTACACTATAGAACCCCTTGTAGTTATAGAAATAAGACCCCGAATGCGGTGGTGGCACAATCCGGACATGCTTCCCGTCAATCGCCCCAACACAGTTGGGAATGTCCCAACGGTCAGCGAACTGGGAGGCCACAGTCTGCCATTCCTGTGTACTTGAAGGAAACTGTGGAGTGCAAAAAATTAAAAAAATTAAGATAAGGACTTTGAAACCTAAATTGTATATCAGATTACACCAAAACATTAGTGAACAACAGCAGTCAAACATTATTAATATGTGTGTTTGTAATTGAAATGTTAAAAAACATAAGGCCCACTTATAATATTAATCACCCCCTCTGATGGCCCATTAATACATTTGAATGTGGGGGGAGGGGTTCTAATTAGGGCCGGAAACACACCTGACTGGTTCAAACATTTGTGGGGTGGGGGAGGGGTTCTAATTAGGGCCCAAAACACACCTGACTGGTTCAAACATTTGTGGGGTGAGGGAGGGGTTCTAATTAGGTTAACAAACACACCTGACTGGTTCAAACATTTGTGTGGTGGGGGAGGGGTTATAATTAGGTTAACAAACACACCTGACTGGTTCAAACATTTGTAGGGTGGGGGAGGGGTTCTAATTAGGTTAACAAACACACCTGACTGGTTCAAACATTTGTGTGGTGGGGGAGGGGTTCTAATTAGGTTAACAAACACACCTGAATGGTTCAAACATTTGTGGGGTGGGGGAGGGGTTCTAATTAGGTTAACAAACACACCTGACTGGTTCAAACATTTGTGGGGTGGGGGAGGGGTTCTAATTAGGTTAAAAAACACACCTGACTGGTTCAAACATTTGTGGGGTGGGGGAGGGGTTCTAATTAGGGCCGGAAACACACCTGACTGGTTCAAACATTTGTGGGGTGGGGGAGGGGTTCTAATTAGGTTAACAAACACACCTGACTGGTTCAAACATTTGTGGGGTGGGGGAGGGGTTCTAATTAAGGTAACAAACACACCTGACTGGTTCAAACATTTGTGGGGTGGGGGAGGGGTTCTAATTAGGGCCCGAAACACACCTGACTGGTTCAAACATTTGTGGTGTGGGGGAGGGGTTCTAATTAGGTTAACAAACACACCTGACTGGTTCAAACATTTGTGGGGTGGGGGAGGGTCAAACAAGACAATGGAGCAGACAATATACATTGTTCAAAGGACTATAGGCTAGAGATATAAATGGACACAGGATTGCATGGTGGGGAGGTTAATGAAGGAAAATATGAATGTAGGGCAATAAATGATTAATGTCCAAAAACAGTCATGCATGAAGATAAAGGGGACATTCACAGCATATTGAAAGCATGGCAATTAGGTAAGGAGGACATTTATACAATACATCAAAAAACATTTTATACATATCATGTTATGTTAAAGGATAAAACTTACCTTCATATAGTCCTTCTGCAGGACCTGAATAATAGCAGAACAGGTCTCTGGGATAATGATCCCCAGAGCCTGGGGGGAGATGCCTGTCGAGAACTTCAAGTCCTGAAGACTTCTCCCTGTCGCCAAGTAACGTAACGTGGCAACTAGCCTCTGCTCCGCACTGATGGCTTGCCTCATGCAGGTATCCTGCCTGCTGATATAGGGGGTCAGCATAGCCAACAGACGCTCATCCGGAGATAATTCCTGAAATACTCAGGATTACTCTCACGGAGCTCACGGAGCAAAGGCATATGAGAGAATTGGTCACACTGGCGCAACCAATTCTTCATCCATGAACTCCTCCTCGCCCTGTTCATGGACTGGACTCGGGTCAAAGTATTAACCCCAACACCAAGTCCCCACACAGCACGAACTCAAGAACAAGAACGTCCACGTGACATGGCTTCAAAACGGTCGGCTGGTCAAACAAACAAACTTATAACAAACGCACTGAACAACAGCAAGGCCTATGAAGAACGACCTGAAAATCAGGAACGAGCGGACCAGAACGGCCTGCAAGGCAGGGTACGAACTGACCAGCACGCACTGAAAAGCACATACAAACCTCACAAGCACAAACTGAACCGCAGAAAACGATCGAAATAACCTGAAGTGTGAAAAGCGCAAATCGTCTCTAACCAAACTTCTACTAACACGAGATAAACACGAGATTAGCAGAAGGAGCCCAAAGGGTGCCGTAGTGGGGCTTGAACTTCCTTTTTATAGTCCCGTCGTACGTGCTATACGTCACCGCGTTCCAAACCAGCGGACTTTTGCAGTGAGCGTGTGTGTCCAAGTCCATCCGTTTTTAAGTCTGGCGCAAGGAGCCGACAAAGTCCGGCGAAAAGTCCGCCGAGCAAAGTCTGCTGTAAAGTCCGCTCGTGTGTACGCGGCATTAGTCTTAAGGACCCCACTTGTTCAGATCCTTATCTGCAGTTATTGATTTTTACCAGGTCTCGGCCTTGACAATTCTCTCAATTATAACGGACACAATCAGAGCGCAGTCGGAGATGTAATAAGTAACTAGGTCTAGACCCTGGGCGCATTTACATTATTTCCTCCTTGGAGTCCTAGGCTTGGTTTATCGCCTCTAAATATCACTTGTGTGTCATCTCCTGCTGCCTCTCACCTGCTTCGTTTGCGTGCAATTATAGGATATTATAAATGCATACATGATATCTGAATGCCGCGTAGGAATCAGATGACTTTTCATTAGGACAGGATATCTCGCATTTGCTTAATACAATATACTATGTAATTGATCCTACCATATTATACCCCCAAATTTTCTTAATGGTTCTAACAGCCCTTCAACTAACATCTACCTGGGAGGAGAAAGGCTCCTTTGCTAGTCCCAGTTGTAAGCTGAACTACAGAGCAGAGAACATTCAGGGCTTTGGAAATGTTATAAACTTTATTTTTTCCAGACATACGCAGATCCCTGGGGCTTATACCTAAGGAGTTAAATCCCCACGGCTGAGTCATTTTGATCTCGTCACATAAACTGATAGAGACACATTCTCAACAGGGAGTTGTTTTTTTTTTTCTCTCACGGACTGCTCCTTTGCACTAGCTTAGCCCCCTATTATACACACTGTGCTTGATTCCAGTAGGTTCTATAATGGTTTATTACCTGAGCATTAAGATTACTGACAGGGGTACCTCAGGTTATTTTTGTAAAGCGGTGAGGCTTTCTAAGTCGCTGCTAACTCGCTACTTTCCATCTTCTTGAGTTCTCTCTTTGTTCTTAATCATATGGTTTATGGTTGCATGTTATGATTTCTTATGTTCACAGAGCCTTTTCTGCAATGTGGTTTGCTATTACTTAGTTTGGTGTCTTTTGACCCTTTTTTAGTTGACAAATCATACACGACAGAATTCACTTCCCCACATCCGGAATAATTTCGAATTATTGTCACACTTTCGCTAGTCACCACCTGGTAACTGATGATCTTTAAGACAAGCTTATGTCTTGTACCACAGTAAATGAGTTCATAAATAACCGAAAGCTTACAAACAAACTGCTTATTGACCATCCACTCCCACTTCTCAGGGTACCATGAGATTACCGAAACCATCCTCATGGTTCTCCTCATTTGTTATATTCCCTTGTCAGCGGAACGCCACCCATTTTGAAAAGTTTATCTTCTACTCCAGTGTCGACTCACCCTTCAACACAGTGGTTCCTTTTAACTATCTGCATCCTGTAATCTATTTTTACCCACATACCACTGACACGACCCGGTAACATCTTATTTCAGGTGTGCACTATACTTGGATTAGCAAGCAGGCCTCGCCAATCACCGGGAAATTGCCTATATACCCACTCTCCATCACCTTCAATTACCAAAGACCAGCGTACTTTAACCTTTTACCTGAAAAACATTTTGCTTCTCTTACCCTTCAAATATACTCACCTCCTAGTTTACCTCCATCTTGACACATATTCAGAGATCCCTTCTATCCCAACTGCCAGTTCACGCCACAATAGCTTTATTCTCTCAAGCTATCCCATTCCCATACCGATAACTACCGGTCTCAGACAGTCAAATAAACATTTAGGTACGTCCAAACCCATACAATGTCCTCTACCAAGAATGACGCTCACCCTGAAACCAATCACAAAGCCACAACTAAAATAGTCTCACTAAATGCTAAAGGCCTTAACCTACCTTAAAAACGATCGCAAGCCCTCTTATCCATGCGTAAATTAAAAGCTGACATTATATTCTTTCAAGAAACACAATTCAAAACTGATAATATACCCAAACTCTCAAACCAACATTACCCAACAGAAATACACGCCACGACTAAGGACTCCAAAACAAAAGGGGTGTCTATTATTTTCTCGAAAAATTGTCCATTTCAAATTACAGATTCATGAAGGAGGCCGCTACCTGTTCATTAAAGGCACCCTTTTTGACCAATGTTTAACCTTGGCTAATATTTATGCTCCTAATGTAAAGCAAATTCCCTTTTTCTAAAAATACAATGTAAACACACGCATCCTTTCAAGACGGTATCGTGATCGTAGGAGGAGATTTTAATGTTCCTTTGAATCCTATTCAGGACACCTCCTCGGGCTCATCTTAATTAACATTTAAGGCACTACGTGCGATTAAGAAATGCCTCCAAGACTTAACACTACATGATTCATGGTGCACAATGAATCCTACAACCAAAGATTACACCTTTTACTCTACTCCGCATGGCAGCTATTCCAGACTTGAGTATATCTTCCTAACACAGAGAGACCTTCCCATGCCCCTAAAACCACCATAGAACCAATGTATTTATTGGATCATCACCGCATTACCATGTCCATTGCATTTCCGTCCACTCAATCATGTTCTCAGATTTGGCGCTTAGACCCATCCTTACTTACAGATACCCAGATAGCATCCTCTATCCACGACAGGCTCATACAATACTTCAAAGATAACGATACAACTGACATTTCCCCAATGCTAACATGGGAAGCCCATAAATGCACGATACGTGGGGAGTTAATAGCGATTGCATCCAAAAGACGACGTGAAAGACAAAAACACATCTCAAATCTCGCCTGTCATATTCATGATTTAGAAAAATCGCACAAAAAAACACAAGCAATCTCTACCCTCCAAGACCTCACCCAGGCTGGAACTGATCTGATAGAAGAACTAAACAAGATAACAAAACGTAACTATATTATGTCTCAAAAATTAGTTTATGAATACAGTAACAAAACCGGTAAACTACTGGCTAGAGCATTACGGGCAAAAAAATCGACTACAATCATTCATTAAATGAACAATTCTGAGGGAACCAAATTTACTTCTAATAACCAAAGAGCAGACCAATTTGTCCAGTATTATACACAACTGTACAACATTGAGGCAACTCCCACCCAGAAAGACACTGAAAAAAGATTGGGTTTGGTCAAAGAATTCCTGGCCCAACACGGCCCTAAGCCAGTTTCAGACGCTGAAGTGTCCACATTGGAACAACCTTTATCTAAAGATGAATTGGAAATTGTTCTTAAGCAATTGAAACCTGGTAAAAGCCCTGGACCGGACGGTCTGACAGTGGGGTATTATAAAGCGTTTATCGACACCCTACATCCTCACTTCTTAAAAGCATTCCATTCCCTCTCCCCAGACAACCCTCCACCCCGAGACCTACTCACTGCACATATTACTGTCATTCCGAAGCCTGATAAGGACCCAACTTCAGTATCTAATTATAGGCCTATCTCTTTATTAAATGTTGATCTAAAAATATATGCAAAAATTCAAGCCAATAGACTCTTGCCCCTTCTACCAAATCTAATATCTCTGGACCAAGTAGGTTTCGTTCCAGGAAGAGAGGCAAGAGATAACACTCTGAAAGCAATCAATATACATAAATGGCTAACCTCAAAACACCAACATGTTTTTTTTCTCTCTTTGAACGCGCAGAAAGCATTTGACAGGGTGGCCTGGGACTATCTAACAGAAGTACTTAAACAGATTGGCATACGGGATCGTATGCTACAATTCATACTTGCATTATATTCAAAACCCACGGCCAGGGTCCGGGTCAGCGGACACCTGTCGGATGCCTTCTCCGTCCCCAATGGGACTCGTCAGGGCTGCCCGCTCTCCACACTAATTTTTGTATTAACACTAGAACCCTATTTCCAACGTCTAAGAGATAATCAAGACATTAAAGATATTTCCATAGCACAATCCACCTACAAGCTGGCTGCGTTTGCAGATGATATTTTGTTATTTCTAAAGGACCCACATGTTACGCTACCCAATCTCCTTAAAGAACTAACCTTATTTGATACCCTAGCTAATCTTAAAATTAACTTTTCTAAATCTGAAGCACTAAATATTTCCCTCCCACATGATATCAAAACCCTTTGCCAGGCTAACTTCCCATTCAAATGGAAACCGAACTCCATCAAGTATCTAGGAATACATATCCCGACCAATCTTATGGATCTATATAGCAAAAACTTTCTCCCGATTTTACAAAATATCCAGAAAGATCTCAAGGCTTGGTCGACTGGTCTGTTTTCTTGGTTCGGCAGATCCTCTATTAATAAAAAAACAGTCTTACTGAAAATACTATATTTACTCCAAACGATTCCTGTAAAATTACCACATACATTTTTTACATCTTTTCGTAGATCCTGTTTGGAGTTCATTTGGGGGGGAGGGCGGGCTAGGCTAAGCTATGATAGACTGACTCTGCAAAAAATGAAAGGTGGTCTAGGATTAGGATTACGGATCTCTCTATCAACCTCTCAGAGGAAGAATGTATAATCAATCCGAGGATCCCTTCCACTTGCTGGAGATGTAGTAAAGAAGTAGGCTCACTTCTCCACATCTGGTGGGAATGTCCCTTGATCATAAAATTTTGGACTGATATTTAAAGGTATATTGCCCAAATTACGACTCTTCGCTTGGATTTTTCTCCAGCCCAAGCCTTGCTCCATCACTCTACTCTACCAATAAAACTTACCATAAATCTTTAACCCTTCATCTTCTTAACGCCGCAAAACTATGTATTCCGGTTCTCTGGAAATTCCCCAATCCTCCGACATTAGCGGATTGGCTTAGAAGAGTTAACAAAATAGAATCCATGGAAGAACTCATCCATCAAGCCCATGACTCTTCCAAAGTATATAGGAACACTTGGGCAAGCTGGCATCATTTCAAATCGACACCTGAATATACCCAACTTCTTAGGTAGAGATCCCTCTTTCACCCTTATCCTTCCCTCCTTATGCCACTTAACCCCATCCATATGTAGACAGAGATGGGATTACCACCAATATTAATGAAAGTTGCTATCATAATGGGCTTCTATTCAAGAAGCCCAATAACTACGAACCTATCATTAAGCCCCCTCCAGATACCCTACAGAAGAATAGAAGACAAACTACCAACGCTTTATTACGCAAAGGTCCTCGGTTTTTTATAGGCCGAAAACAAGGTGATATGGAACACTACATTCCACGGCATTTACATTAGTACAAATTGTCCTCCAATTAGAAGTAAATTGGACATTAGTTAATACTTTGACGATTACGCATGGGTCATGTACCGATGTTAATAGGACAATCGATCTACTTGGTACTCCCATCTATTAAGTCAGAAGGGAAAACTACTTTATACTGTCCTCTCACGTGGTTGTTCGCAGTTAGACCCTATCTGTGTATGGAAGGACACATCCTTATGACATCTTTCGGCATTTCCACTGTACTTATCCAAAGTACTTTTCCTCCACTGTTATTATATGTACCAAGCGTTTATAGTTGACTTACTATGTTTTTTGTTACCTCTTGTTATTATTTCTGCTGATTTCCCACTGCATTGTACCTATGATGATGAAATATCTGTATTCATGTGTGTTATCTTAATAAAAGCTTTTCAAACAAAAATTGTAATTACACGCCCCTGTTAAACAGGGGCAGAAAAATTGGGTCTTAGGCAGTGGTGGTGGTGCCACAACACTGTAACCCCTCACAGATTCTGTTGTTGAGCGCTGTGAAATATTGGATCAAAAATTGTAATTACGCGCCCCTATTAAACATGGGCAGAAAAATTGGGCCTTAGGCGGCAGTGGTGGTGGTGACACAACACTGTAAAGCCTCACAGATACTCTTGTTGGGCGCAGGTACGGGCCCTGCTGCGAAATATTACAGAAAAAATTGTAATTACACGCCCCTGTTAAACAGGGGCAGAAAAAATGGGCCTTAGGCACTGGTGCCACAACACTACAACCCCTCACAGATACTCTAGTTGAGCGCAGGAATAAGCCCTGCTGCAAAATATTACAGCAAAAATTGTAATTACACGCCCCTGTTAAATAGGGGCAGAAAAATTGGGCTTTAGGCACTGGTGCTGGTGCCACAACACTGCAACCCCTCACAGATACTCTAGTTGAGGAGGAATAGGATAGTCACTCAGCAAACAGGATAGTCACTCAGCATCAGCATAGGCAGTCTTCAAGGAATCTCACATTCATAAAAAAATGAATCAGTTACATCAGCATCAGTTGCTTGGTAGCTGGTGATCCAAGACTGATTCATTTTTATAAAGGTGAGCCGCTCAACCGAGTCTGTGGACAGGCGCACTCTGTGATCGGTTACAAAGCCTCCAGCAGCACTGAATGTGCGTTCAGATAGAACGCTGGATGCAGGACAGGCCAGTAGCTCAATTGCATACTGTGCAAGCTCTGGCCAGTGATCCATCCTCAAGACCCAGTAAACCAGTGGATTTTTGTTTGGAAAGGTTTCCAAGTCTGCTCTTGCCCCAAGGTATTCCTGCACCATGTAAATCAGACGCGATGGTTGCTGGAACTGATCAGACCTTGGGGCTGCGGACTAAAAAATTGTCTGAATGCATCAGTCAGATGGCTACCTTCTCCACCACTCCTTCTGTGACTGACCGAAGCCTCAGCAACACGTTGTCCAGGAAGACCAGGAAATTGCAACCTCCCAGGCTCTGGAAACACATTGCACAAACCTTTCTGCAAGGCCTCCCAAAGATGTTTCATCCTCTGCTCCCTCTGTGAAGGCTGGATAAGTTCCACAGCCTTACCCTTGTAACGTGGATCAAGAAGGGTTGCAAGCCAGTACTGATACCACAAATTCGTGGGTCATTTCGCAGGCTTTGTAGGATCAGTGAGGCCAAGCAACATAGGTGTGCTGAGGCATTCGGTCCGGAGTCCATTGGGTCACTAAGGATGACATGATCCGCAGCCACCTCCTCCCAGCCACATACAAGTCCATGGGTTTCTGGAGATGAAAACGATCCCTTGAAGACTGCTGCTGATGCTAAGTGCCAGGTTCCACTTCCATGCTGACATAACCCTCCTCCTCCTCCTCTTCCTGTGTGATAGGCTGCAGGAATGCTGTCTGGATAAAGGGGGCCTTGAAAGGTAAGGAAGTCCTCCTCTTCCTTCCTCTGTTCTGCCTCAAGTGCCCTGTCCATTTCACGCAGCGTGTGCTCCAACAGGAAGATAAGAGGGACAGTATCATGCACTGTCACTGCTCACCATCCTCCTGGCCTCCTCAAATGGTGACAGGACAGTGCATATATCCTTGATCATTAGCCACTGGCGAAAAAAAGCCAAGCTCCCCTGACCCTATCCTGGTGCCACACTCGCACAGGTACTCATTGATAGTCCTCTGTTGTGTGTGCAGCCACTGCAGTATTGCCAACGTTGAGTTCCACCAGGTGGGCATGGGCAGTTTGCACTCCTTTTAAAGGTCAGCCAGCTGAGCATTGGCATTATATGACTGGCGGAAATGCCCACAGACTTTCCTGGCCTGCCTCAGGAGATCCTGTAAGCCCGGGTACCTGCAAAAGAACAGCTGCACCACCAAATTAAGGATGTGAGCCAAACAGGGAACATGGGTCAAGTGTCCCTGTCGAAGGGTGGAAAGGAGGTTGGTGCCATTGTCGCAAACCACCATTCCTGCCTGAAGCTGGCGTGGTGTCTACCACCTCTGAACTTGCCCCTGCAGAGCTGCCAGAATCTCTGCCTCAGTGTGGCTCCTGTCCCCTAAGCAGACCAACTCAAGCACCGCATGGCTTCTTTTTGCCTGAGTGCTTGCATAGCCACTAGAACACCTATGAAGCACCGCTGGTTCTGAGGACAACTCTGCACAGGAAGAGGCCATAGAGGAAGAAGAAGAGGAGGGGGTGGAGGAGAGAGTGTGGCAGAATCACCACTACCAGCATTTTGGAGGCGTGGTGGCGGAACAAGCTCAAACATTACTGCACCCTGTCCTGCATCCTTCCCAGCTGCCAGAAGGGTTACCCAGTGCACCATGAAAGAAAGGTAATGTCCCTGCCCATGCCTGCTGGACCATGAGTCAGCGTTAATATGTACCTTACCGCTGACCGCCCTGTCCAACGAGGCCAAGACATTGCCTTCCACATGCTGGTAGAGAGCCGGAATGGCCTTCCGAGAAAAAAAATGGCATTTGGGAACCTGCTACTGAGGTACTGCACATCCCACAAATTCTCGAAAGGGGGCAGAATCTACCAGCTGAAAAGGCAGCAGTTGGAGTGCTAGCAATTTAGCCAAACTAGCATTCAGGCGCTGAGCGTGTGGATGACTTATTTTGACGGTTTAGCAAGTGGGGTAGGAAAATTTGCCAGCTACAATCGGATTTAGGTGTACCGCTAGTAGATTGCCCGCAAGTGCTTGGAACACCTAATTCTACACCTTCATTCCCCTCAGTGCAGGTCTCTCAGAGGACTGAAGGTATAGTGGGGTTGGAGATCCCAGCTGATGAGGAGCAAGGAGAGGTCCTCTTTGTTCTTTAGTGTGGGTCTTTTAAGTACTGTTGCCAACGGACTGCATGGGAGCTCGATACTCTTCAGACATATGTTGCAAACAGCAATGGTGCGATCTGCTGCACACATCTCAAAAAAGGCCCACACCAAAGAACTTTTGAAAAAATGTGTGGAGTCAGCAGTGCCCTGCACATGCAGAGCTCTGCGGTGTGATGCAGTCGGTTGGCTGACCTTAAGCTGGCCCCTGGAGGGCATCCTGCCTCATTGGAGATGTGCCGCCTCCTCCTCCTCCTCTCTTCTATCAGGCACCCATGTAGAGTCAGTGACCTCATCATCCCCTCCCTCCTCACCACTGGAGCAAACCTGGCAGTATGCTGCAGCTGGGGGAACATGACTTCCAGTTTCTTGTCCTTCTTGGGCACCCCCTCTCTCTGAGCTCACGTTACTGCCTTCATCCACAACCTGTGTACCATCATCGGAGACTTAAAATGCTGCGCATCCTCCTGCAGCATGTACCAGACATTGTGGTCGAACAATTCGGGGGACTCCTCAGAGCATGATGGTGGGGCTAGGGAAGGAGTGATTGATGCCATTGAGCAAATGGAATAGGCCGCATTGGCAGCCAAACTTGTCTTAGCCTGGGTGACAGAGGATGAGGACGGCTTTGTGATCCACTCTACCAACTCTTCTGCATGTTGTGGCTCAACACGGCCAGCTGACAAAAAAAGGACAAGCGTGCCCCACGGTAACGTGCTGAGGATGCACCGTGTCCATGACCAGCACTGTTGGCTGTAGACTCAGAGCCTGCTTGTCCTCTTTTAGTGGCCTGCGAGCGTTTGCCTTTCCTTGGTGGCCTTCCAGACATGCTGTAAAATTGGTATAGCAATACACCATCTGAAGTTTACTAGAAAAATTACACCAGGAATGGCCTGCAGTCAGGTATAGGCTTGGCTAGATTAGAATGCAGTGGATATATATGTAGGAGACTGTATATATATCTTTATGCACTGCAGATCACTGAATCACCTGCCTGTCTGAAATTGTCGTTGAAAAAGTACACCAGGAATGGCCTATAGTCAGGTATAGGCTTGGCTAGACTAGAATGCAGTAGTATATACCGTATTTATTGGTGTATAACACGCACTTTTTTCCCCTTAAAATCAGGGGAAAATCGTGGGTGCGTGTTATAGGTCGATCCCCCGCCAATTTTGTTTGATCGGAGCGATCGCGGCAATCGCCGCGATCGCCGCCAACATACACAGCCGTGTGTAGATTCAAATATGGCGCCGAGACTTCTCGGCGCCGCTCACAGTCACGCCCAGTCCCGCCATTGGACCTGTGTTATGTCCATCATAGGGCGGGACTGGGCGTGATTGTGAGCGGCGCCGAGAAGAGCCGAGAACACTCGTCTATGTGTATCTCGGCTCCGCCGAGTCCCTGCAGTCTCGGCGCCATATTTGAATCTACACACGGCTGTGTATGTCGGCGCGATCGCGGCGATCACACAAAGCTGCACTCGGGTAAGGCTGCACTGGGGCAAAGCTGCACTGGGGCAAAGCTGCACTGGGGCAAGGCTGCACTGGGGAAAGGCTGCACTGGGGGAAAGGCTGAACTGGGGCAAAGCTGCACTGGGGCAAAGCTGCACTGACAAGGCTGCACTGGGGCAAAGCGGCACTGACAAGGCTGCAATGGACACTGTGGCAAGGCTGCAATGACACTGAAAAGGCTGCAGATGGACACTGATAAGGCTGCATTGATGGGCATTTTAATGTAAGTTTTTTTCCTTAAACTTTACTCCTAAAAGTTTTTTTCCTTAAAATTCCCTCCTAAACTTGGGGTGCATGTTATACGCCGGCGCGTGTTATACGCTGATAAATACGGTATATGTAGGAGACTGTATATATATATCTTTATGCACTGCAGATCACTGAATCACCTGCCTGCCTGAAAGTGTTTTGAATACATACACCAGGAATGGCCTGTAGTCAGGTATAGACTTGGCTAGACTAGAATGCAGTGGATATATATGTAGGAGACAGTATATATATTTTATACACTGCAGATCACTGAATCACCTGCCTGCCTGCCTGAAAGTGTATTTGAAAACGTACACCAGGAACTACCTGCAGTCAGGTATGGGCTTGGCTAGACTAGAATGCAGTGGATATATACAGTGGGGACGGAAAGTGTGACAGACCTAGCCAGAACAGAGGCTGTTGGAGAGGACTGTATGCAAGCCTGTTGCCTTTTGATTATGGGCCCTGGATTTTCAATGGAACAATACTCTTTGTGAGGTGAATGAGAAATCCAGGCTGAACTGTACTAATCGGACTCAGTCGTGTATATATGTATATATTGTATGGGGACTCCTTACTGTAGATTTGTGTCCCTGAAGAGGGAGGGTGGATTCCTCCAGCAGCCCCCTGCTGATAAGAATGATTCATTCTGTTGGGACACATCCTGTGAGGAGATGCTGGTGTCATCAATTCCAACTACCTGTGTTTATGTTAATTGAATGAGCTAATGACATTGTCCTCTATACAATGTAGGAGACGGGACGACTGCTATTGTGTTGATATAACTGTGTGAAGCTCGGTGACCACAAGTCTGGGCAAAAGGTCATGTCTCAGTCACCTAGGCTGTATAAAGGATTAGATAATTAGCTCATGTTAATTAAGTTACAGTTGTATTGTTAGAGGAGGTTCTAACGGCATATAGTCTTGTAATTTTGATTCTAAATAAAGTGAGTTCTTGGTAGCAACAAGCAAGTGTCGCCTTGTTTTGTGCTCAGAGAGGTTGGGATATCTGTATACAGACTGGGAGGAAGTGGTATATGACGGAAGCACTCAAGCGGAGTGTGGGACGTTCCGTGACAGAAAGTATTCAGACCCCCTTACATTTTTCACTCTTTGTTATATTGCAGCCATTTGCTAAAATCATTTAAGTTCATTTTTTTCCTCATTAATGTACACACAGCACCCCATATTGACAGAAAAACACAGAATTGTTGACATTTTTGCAGATTTATTAAAAAAGAAAAACTGAAATATCACATGGTCCTAAATATTCAGACCCTTTGCTGTGACACTCATATATTTAACTCAGGTGCTGTCTATTTCTTCTGATCATCCTTGAGATGATTCTACACCTTCATTTGAGTCCAGCTGTGTTTGATTATACTGATTGGACTTGATTAGGAACGCCACACACCTGTCTATATAAGACCTTACAGCTCACAGTGCATGTCAGAGCAAATGAGAATCATGAGGTTAAAGGAACTGCCTGAAGAGCTCAGAGACAGAATTGTGGCAAGGCACAGATCTGGCCAAGGTTACAAAAAAATTTCTGCTACACTTAAGGTTCCTAAGAGCACAGTGGCTTCCATAATCCTTAAATGGAAGACGTTTGGGATGACCAGAACCCTTTCTAGAGCTGGCCATCTGGCCAAACTGAGCTATCAGGGGAGAAGAGCCTTGGTGAGAGAGGTAAAGAACAACCCAAATATCACTGTGGCTCAGCTCCAGAGATGCAGTCGGGAGATGGGAGTAAGTTGTACAAAGTCAACCATCACTGCAGCCCTCCACCAGTTGGGGCTTTATGGCAGAGTGGCCCGACGGAAGCCTCTCCTCAGTACAAGACACATGGAGTTTGCTAAAAAAAACACCTGAAGGACTCCAAGATGGTGAGAAATAAGATTCTCTGGTCTGATGAGACCAAGATATAACTTTCGGCCTTAATTCTAAGCAGTATGTATGGAGAAAACCAGGCACTGCTCATCACCTGTCCAATACAGTCCCAACAGTGAAGCATGGTGGTGGCCGCATCAAACTGTGGGGATGTTTTTCAGCTGCAGGGACAGGACGACTGGTTGCAACCGAGGGAAAGAGGAATGTGGCCAAGTACAGGGATATCCTGGATGAAAACCTTCTCCAGAGTGCTCAGGACCTCAGACTGGGCCGAAGGTTTACCTTCCAACAAGACAATGACCCTAAGCACACAGCTAAAATAACGAAGGAGTGGCTTCACAACAACTCCGTGACTGTTCTTGAATGGCCCAGCCAGAGCCCTGACTTAAACAAAATTGAGCATCTCTGGAGAGACCTAAAAATGGCTGTCCACCAATGTTTACCATCCAACCTGACAGAACTGGAGAGGATCTGCAAGGAGGAATGGCAGAGGATGCCTAAATCCAGGTGTGAAAAACTTGTTGCATCTTTCCCAAAAAGACTCATGGCTGTATTAGATCAAAAGGGTGCTTCTACAAAATACTGAGCAAAGGGACTGAATACTTGGGACCATGTGATATTTCAGTTTTTCTTTTTTAATAAATCTGAAAAAATGTCAACAATTCTGTGTTTTTCTGTCAATATGGGGTGCTGTGTGTACATTAATGAGGAAAAAAATGAACTTAAATGATTTTAGCAAATGGCTGCAATATAACAAAGAGTGAAAAATGTAAGGGGGTCTGAATACTTACCATCCCCATATATGTTGGAGACTGTATATATATTTAATGCATTGCAAATCACTGAATCACTTGCCTGCCTGAGAGTGTATTTGAAAACGTACACCAGCAATGGCCTGCAGTCAGATATAGGCTTGGCTAGACTGGAATGCAGTGGATATATATATGTAGGAGACTGTATATATATTTTATGCACTGCAGATCACTGAATCACCTGCCTGCCTGCCTGCCTGAAAGTGTATTTGAAAATGTACACCAGGAACTACCTGCAGTCAGATATAGGCTTGACTAGACTAGAATGCAGTGGATATATATATGTTGGAGACTGTATATATATTTAATGCACTGCAGTCACTGAATCACTTGCCTGCCTGAAAGTATATTTGAAAACATACACCAGCAATGGCCTGCGGTCAGATATAGGCTTGGCTAGACTGGAATGCAGTGGATATATATATGTAGGAGACTCTATATATATATATATATTTTCTGCACTGCAGATCACTGAATCACCTGCCTGCCTGAAAGTGTATTTGAAAATGTACACCAGGAACTACCTGTAGTCAGATATAGGCTTGGCTAGACTAGAATGCAGTGGATATATATTTGTTGGATTCTGTATTTATATTTAATGCACTGCAGATCAATGAATCACTTGCCCACCTGCCTGAAAGTGTATTTGAAAACGTACACCAGCAATGGCCTGCAGTCAGACATAGGCTTGGCTAGACTGGAATGTAGTGGATATATATATGTAGGAGACTGTATATATATTTTATGCACTGCAGATCACTGAATCACCTGCCTGCCTGCCTGCCTGAAAGTGTATTTGAAAACGTACACCAGGAACTACCTGCAGTCAGATATAGGCTTGGCTAGATTAGAATGCAGTGGATATATATATGTTGGAGTCTGTATATATAATTAATGCACTGCAGAGCAATGAATCACTTGCCCACCTGCCTGAAAGTGTATTTGAAAACATACACCAGCAATGGCCTGCAGTCAGATATAGGCTCGGCTAGACTAGAATGCAGTGGATATATATATGTAGGGGACTGTATATATATTTTATGCACAGCAGATCACTGAATCACCTGCCTTCCTGCCTGAAAGTGTATTTGAAAACGTACACCAGGAACTACCTGCAGTCAGATATAGGCTTGGCTAGACTAGAATGCAGTGGATATATATGTAGGAGACAGTATATATATTTTATGCACTGCAGATCACTGAATAACCTGACTGGCCTGCCTGCCTGAAAGTGTATTTAAATACGTACACCAGGAACGGTCTGCAGTAAGATCTAGCTAACTAAACTGGATACAGTATATATATATATATATATATATATATATATATACACACAAAGCCGGGATGTATATATATATACTAAATACACTGCAGCTAACTGAATCAACTGCCTGCCTGAAGTATATTAGAAACAGTACAGCAAGCACGGTCTGCAGTGAGATCTAGCTAAACTGTATGCAATGGATATATATATATATATATACCAGTCAGTGTGTATGTATATATATATATATATATACACTACCGTTCAAATGTTTGGGGTCACATTGAAATGTCCTTATTTTTGAAGGAAAAGCACTGTACTTTTAAATGAAGCTAACTTTAAACTAGTCCTAACTTTAAACAAATATACTCTATACATTGCTAATGTGGTAAATGACTATTCTAACTGCAAATGTCTAGTTTTTGGTGCAATATCTACATAGGTGTATAGAGGCCCATTTCCAGCAACTATCACTCCAGTGTTCTAATGGTACAATGTGTTTGCTCATTGGCTCAGAAGGCTAATTGATGATTAGCAAACCCTTGTGCAATCATGTTCACACATCTAAAAACAGTCTAGCTCCTTCCAGAAGCTACAAAACTGACCTTCCTGTGAGCAGATTGAGTTTCTGGAGCATCACATTTGTGGGGTCAATTAAACGCTCAAAATGGCCAGAAAAAGAGAACTTTCATCTGAAATTCGACAGTCTATTCTTGTTCTTAGAAATGAAGGCTATTCCATGCGAGAAATTGCAAAGAAATTGAAGATTTCCTACAACGGTGTGTACTACTCCCTTCAGAGGACAGCACAAACAGGCTCTAACCAGAGTAGAAAAAGAAGTGGGAGGCCGCGTTGCACAACTAAGCAAGAAGATAAGCACATTAGAGTCTCTAGTTTGAGAAACAGACACCTCACAGGTCCCCAACTGGCATCTTCATTAAATAGTACCCGCAAAACACCAGTGTCAACATCTACAGTGAAGAGGCGCCTGCGGGATTTTTGGCTTCAGGGCAGAGTGGCAAAGAAAAAGCCATATCTGAGACTGGCCAATAAAAGAAAAAGATTAAGATGGGCAAAAGAACACAGATATTGGACAGAGGAAGACTGGAAAAAAGTGTTGTGGACGGATGAATCCAAGTTTGAGGTGTTTGGATCACAAAGAAGAACGTTTGTGAGACGCAGAACAAATGAAAAGATGCTGGAAGAATGCCTGACGCCATCTGTTAAGCATGGTGGAGGTAATGTGATGGTCTGGGGTTGCTTTGGTGCTGGTAAGGTGGGAGCTTTGTACAGGGTAAAAGGGATTCTGAATAAGGAAGGCTATCACTCCATTTTGCAACGCCATGCCATACCCAGTGGACAGCGCTTGATTGGAGCCAATTTCATCCTACAACAGGACAATGACCCTAAACACACCTCCAAATTGTGCAAGAACTATTTACAGCAGAAGCAGGCAGCTGGTATTCTATCGGTAATGGAGTGGCCAGCACAGTCACCAGATCTGAACCCCATTGAGCTGTTGTGGGAGCAGCTTGACCGTATGGTACGCCAGAAGTGCCCATCCAACCAATCCAACTTGTGGGAGCTGCTTCTAGAAGCGTGGGGTGCAATTTCTCCAGCTTACCTCAATAAATTAACAGCTAGAATGCCAAAGGTGTGCAATGCTGTAATTGCTGCAAAAGGAGGATTCTTTGATGAAAGCAAAGTTTGATGTAAAAACAATGTTATTTCAAATACAAATCATTATTTCTAACCTTGTCAATGTCTTGACTCTATTTTCTATTCATTTCACAACGTATGGTGGTGAATAAGTGTGACTTTTCATGGAAAACACAAAATTGTTTGGGTGACCCCAAACTTTTGAACGGTAGTGTATATATATATATATATATATATATATATATATATATATATATATATATTAAATACACTGCAGCTAACTGAATCAACTGCCTGCCTGAAGTATATTAGAAACAGTACAGCAGGAACGGTCTGCAGTGAGATCTAGCTAACTGAATAAACTGCCTGCTCAAAGTAAATGAAATGACACTCTCTCTCTCCGCCAGCAACACACTACACAAGGCACCCTGCCTTTGGCCAATTATGGCTCTCTTTGCTGACAGCGCTGTGATTGGCCAAAGCATGCGGGTCATAGTGCATGCTTGGCCAATCATCAGCCAGCAATGCACTGCAATTACGCAATGCATTATGGGGCATGACGCGCCGCTCAAATTTGGAGAAAACGCCCCATAATGTTTGATCTTCATCGAATGATCCAACAGCCGATGTTCGACTCGAACTCAAAGCTTATCCCTAATGGTTACCTTTAATAGCCATTCAAACCCCTCTGTGTCAACTTGTGTGCATGTTATCAGGCCAAAATCATCAGGGTATGTAAACTTTTGATAAAGGTCATTTGGGTAGTTTCTGTTGTGATTATGATTTAAAAAGAGTAAACACAGTTGACTGATAATAAATGGCTTCAGCCAAACACTAACCATGAGTGTAGGAAAAGTTTTTTGTGTTATTCATATTCTCTGAAAAATGGCCAAGAAGTCATAAATTCTGCCAGGATATGTAAACTTATGAGTACAACTGTATATACAGCTGTATTGATGTGATGCAATGCATGCTAATAGGTAAAAAGAATGTTATATTATAGTGGAATTCTCTGATTTCAGAGTGGTGAAACACATCCCTGAAGAAGATAATTGAAACGTCGATGGATATCCCTGTAGCATCCGATCTATGTTATTGCTGTAGTATGATCAGTCAGTATATTAGGTTGGGTATCACCACTTCTCATTTCCATGTCATTGTATGTATTGCATTGTTTTTAAATTATCCCATGTGGGAATGTTACAAGTTTTTTCAATAAAACCATATTTTTTTATTATATGATTGTTATGTTGGTGGAGATTGCTGTTGTAGACAAAAATAACAGGGATGATGGTAACCCTGATTCAGCTCTAAGTGAAACAATATTGTTAAATGAGTGTACTATAATTTGGCTTCTTAACATAAGGCTTGCTTACTCCCTGTGTGGCAAAACTTTGTTATGTCCATCCAAAGTCTGCCAAAGAAACACCAGAATGTATCCAAAAATCTCTAATCTTTTTCCGAGTGCACTAAAATGTGGCCTCATCCTTCAGACTGACTCCTCAGGCCGTTGTTTACAAAATAAAGAAAGCTTGCAGGGAAAATCAATTTAAATTTCCTTTTTTTCTTTATAAATATCCATTTTGCTGCAGCAGGTTCTATACATGGTACAGATGCACCACTTTACAGGCAGACTAAGGGGACCTCCAATGCACTTTGTTTAAAATATTTTTTTTATTTTCATTGTTTCACTTTAAGCATCATTAAAATTCCAGCTCCTTCAAAAACAATCTTTTTTAAAAACTTTTTTTGCATGGATACATGTCCCCTAGGGCAGTACCCGGGCCCCCATATCCTTTTTATGGCCAATAACTTGCATATAAGCCTTCAAAATGGGGAGTTTTGATTTTTCAATTTCAGGTCCCATAGACTTTAATAGGGTTCGCTGCTCAGGCCAAAACTTTTGCGATGTTTGAGAGATCTGGCGCAAACTTAACCCAGGGGTGTTCAGCCAATCTCTACTCTACTGCACCCGTGGACACCATTTTGTTGATAACCACAGCTATGTTTTTAGTGTAAAGCACAGGGTGATGGGTGGAGTTATCATGGTGTCACACATATCTGAATTTATGTAGCAATGGCTGCTGTGTTCTCAAATACCAGATTGTACCTGTTCAAAGAACACATATGACTGAACAATGGTGATATCACTTTCTAGCTAAAACTTTGTTGAGCCAACCAAAGACACGCTGCTGTGCTCACCTGAAGACCACCCTTCTCTGAGATGTTTCACCCTTATGGGTTTAGTCCTAGAGACAGGGGCTCATAATCAAGATGCACAAAATCTTTAAAGAGACTTACTCTCTTTATTAAAAATATAAAAATTGTAAAAAAAAATCAATAAATTACAAAAAAAGGTGATTGCAGTTTTCATGATCACCTACACAGTAAAGCCACATTCACACTTGTGTGACTTTGGACCTCAAAGTCGCATGACAAGTCGCACCCCATGTTTCCCAATGAGCACCATTCATATCTGTGTGACTTAAATTTGCAACGACTTCAAAGTAGTTCCTGCACTGTTTTGGTCAGACTGTAATGTGACTTGAGTACCATAGGCTTCAATGTAAACCCTCAAGTTGCATTAAAGCCACACCTGCATGTTACACATGCGACTTGTATATGACTCTGTAGAGCACAAACAATCACATTGGTCAAAGCCAAAGTTGCACTCATTCAAAGTCTCATCAAAATTGCATTGAAGTCACGTCAAGTCGCACTGTAAAGTCGCAATGGAAATCACATGATTTTGAAGTCGCACAAGTGTGAATGGACGCTATGAGGGATCTTACTTCATTCACATAATTCTTATATAATATAGGATAGGATCATAATAATATAAACATTTATTATTTAACTTACTTTGTGCTGGAAGCCATTCAGTTTAGATTTAATGTCCATCATGTACATGTCACGTAGAGCTCTGGCCAGAACATATACACCCATGTATGCATAGGAAGGTATAGTTGTATAAATGCTGAACATTTTTGACCATCTGTCATGATATGTTGAATTAGGACAAGGTTCGCAAAGATGCTTAAAGAATATTTCAAAAACATCATTTTTGTATATATTTGGGGAGAGGCACTTAAAACGGAAAATCGAAATATCTTCCAGTATTGGGTCATGTAAGCGTTTAGGAAACATGCTATGATTACAAAAAATTTCATTATTCTTGAATTTTGGTGGCCATAAAAATATGAAGCTGCAGTTGATTAATGTAAAGTCAACATAATACATATGACTTATTTTACTCCATGATGGTGGAAAAATAAATGTGATAGTTCCTATAACAGAGCGTATACGAGATGCAAACTGTTGTAATTGGTTTGTGTAAGGCCCACACACTATGACAACTTTAGCTTTTGATTCACTAATAATCTTTATTTTCTGAATATCATTTTCAATATTCTCAATGAGTGGAATGATATATTCTGTGCAGATCCCATGTTGGCTCATCATCCTACTCAGTTCTTGGGACTCCTCATCGCCGCCGCCATCATCATCTGATGAGAATATTCCAACCCAATTCCACCCAAAATGCTGCAATAACATAAAAATACCGGCATGACGGGCCCGGTCATCTGGTGTAATATGAAATAAAGTTGGAAATATTTTTCCGTCACTCTGGGGAGTGTAAATTACACGATAAGTGATCTAGATGAGATGTTAGGAAACATTTTAAAGGGATGTTATTATTCAAACAATGTAAATATGAGAAATAAAATATATAAATGGCACACAATGATCTCTTGTCATAATACAAGAAGTACTTGTCAGAATTTATATCATAGAGATCTAAGTATATGACAGCACAATGCCTACTTACCTCCTCCAGCCTCACATCCAGCTCTTAAAGTGGTTGTAAACCCCATTCATTAAATGTGACCTAGGCACATATATCTGTAATGTTTACTGATCTCTCTCCAAAGCTCTAAGTGCCATGTCTTTCTGCTGCTCCGTTCCTTTGTTATCAGCACTCACAAGTCGGAGTCACTTTTGACAAGTTCTCCGACACACGAGATAACAGCAACTGAAAATTTGTTTCAGGGGACAGAGCTGTGAAGGGGGCAGAAACACAGCTGTGGTGGGGTGATGTGGAGGGCAGAGGACACTACATTGGGGGGCAGAGCTGTGAATGGGGGCAGAGGACACCAATGTTGGGGGGGCAAAGGACACCACTGTGAGGGGTAATGTGAAGGGGGCAGATGACACAGCTGTGGCGGGGTGATGTGAAGGGGTAGAGGACACTATTGTGGGGGGTCATGTGAAGGGGCAGAGGACACTACTGTGGGGGGTGATGTGAATGGGGTAGAGGACACTATTGTGGGGGGTCACGTGAAAGGCATCAGAGGACACTACTGTGGGGGGTGATGTGAAGGGGCAGAGGACACCACTGTGGGGGGGGGGGTGATGTGAAGGAGGCAGAGGACACTATTGTGGAAGGTGATGTGAAGGGGCAGAGGACACTACTGTGGGGAGTGATGTGTAGGGGGCAGAGGGCACTACTGTGGGGGGGGGGGGGGTTGATGTTAAGGGGTGACAGAGGATACTGCTGTGATGGAGGGATTGTGATATGCAGTGGGACTGAGGATGTAAGAACGATATAACAGAGGGGGCTGTCATGTAAAGGACAGAGTCATTGCACAAACAAGCAATTTGGACCTCCATGAATTTTAATTCAATAGCCCTGATGTAGAACATAAAACAAAAGTGAAAGAGATGAAGTTCTAGTGCAATAAATAAGTTTACTAGTAATAAAATCATAGGTTGAGTATGTACTCAGATGTGGCCAGGTAGAGGGGTGCTTTGTACATGGCCTCTATGTCTAGGAGTGAAGAGGCACAGACCTCCTCCTCAATCTCCTGCTGTCAGACAAGGCAAAGTATAACACATGCCAGTGTCTTGTCTGTCAGGGCTCCTTCTGCAAGTATCTATCAAACCATTTGGTTTGTATACTGCCCTCATCATTTTTAAATGAGCAGTGATTTATTGATCCTTAGAGTGAAATTATAAAAATGAAAAATGCCTTTCATAGTTCCTTGGGGGGAGGGGTCCCCTTAGTCTACCTGTAAAGTGGCACATCTGTACTGTGTACAGAAGCTGCTGCAGCAATAATTGCATTTATAAAGCCCCCAAAAAATTACATTTTCCCTGCAACCTTTCTTTATTTTGTAAGCAACGACTTGCGGAGCCAGTCTGTATGATGAGGCCACAATTTAGTGCACTGGGACTGCAGACTTTGGATGGAAGTAACAGGTGTGGAAAAATTGGTCTTTGAGTGTCGGTGGTGAGGTGGAAATTTTGCTATATGCTGTGCATAATGCATCTTAGTACAACCCTGTTTCCTGTATCTTCCCAAGTAACACAGACATGACCACCATTCTTACATCCTTAGCTCTACTGCTCGACTGTCTGCCCTCACCAGCACAGGCACTTCATTTTTATTTATCGGCATTAAAAGGAATGACAAACAGAAAGTCATGGCCCCAACAGCCAATCGCTTCCTCCATACAAAATGACAACACAGGAAATGACAACAGTAAAGGGGAGGGTATCCACAGGAGTGGGGGGAAGTGCACATGTCTCACCCACTTGAGGCATATACACTGCCCCCCTGCCCAGCAACATGCATGCACATCCACCATCTTGGTCAGCATGGAGCTTATTCAATACTGCTCAGAGTAACCAGTATCTAGTAAGATCATTCTACTTGCTCTCACAGGGTGGATAAGATCTGCGGGGACATTGCTACTGCTGTTGTCAATATACAGTATGGGTATACCAACAAGGCAGATATCAATGTCCTCTTACAGTACCTGCCGCCAATATTGTGTTTCCAGCACGCTGGGATCGCACTGGAAATCACCCCTGCAAGCCTGTGCTTCTCGCCGCCCCCACGAGATGTTGCGCATCCATAGGAATCCATTGGGGGCGGCGAGCGGGAGGAGCAACAGAGCTCAGTGCTGGCTCCCGCGACAAGGCTTGCAAGTGTGAATCTCGCTGCTAACAGCGGCAGGTTTGACACAATATCGGCGGCACCTACTGTATAAAAGCAGATATGTATCCAAAAGGAATAGTGTAGCCAAAACTATATAATAATATGTTATGTTATATGTTATATGTTATAAAATGTTTCTCTCGTTATGCAGACTTCGCTTCTCTAATGTGCATAGACATTTGAAGGCAAGAAGCCCAGCAGCTTTCATTAGCTCAAGCCCCCACCATGTACAAGCAGGAATTCATGCCCAAACCTGGTCGGGGTTGGTGAACAATTCCCTTCTAGCTGTCCCTGACATTCCTACCTTCTCTCGCACCATCACATCCTCACGATCGGCTGTGACATAAGATGCTGGAACGAGTTTCACCAGGACACATGAACCTCTTGCATTAGGGGTAATTACCTTTTAAGCTGTAGACCCGCATGAATACCAAACTAAAGTTGAAGCACACTTGTGGGCTACCTAGTTTTCCCGATATCGAAACTGGCAAAAACCAGAGCTATTGTTAAAACTATAACTAATTTTACCCTCCAGAAATGTATCGTTAAGTTCTATTGACGAGTGTCTGTTTGTTTTTTTTTAATAGTTTGTCAAAACTCCTCATACCAATATGAACATCATATATAGCATGTACCTCTGTCATCGCTGGGGTACTAAAGCTCGGTTGAGATTCAGAGTAGACCCAGCAATGGGTCCTGTTCACTTTCTTAGCTAGTTGGAGAATACACCAAGCTAAAAATATAAATAAAGATACTAATCATCCTTTGGTGTAGTTGAACAGCTTCTTGCAGTGGCTGGCGTGGATCCAGTTGCCTCACCCCCTCAAGCTTCTTTACAATGACCCAGTCACCTGGTTGGAAATAAATGTAAACCGGTTATTGTGTCAGGGTCCAGGAGGGACTCATGAACCCTGTGGTGGACCTTTTGAGGTTCACATTACAGTGACTGCACCTACCCCATCAGCTGAAAATGTAGGCGACAGCTGCTGAGGAAAGTACAACCCTGTTTTCGGTTGACCTCCAAACAAACCTCCATATGGCGATAACCCAGACATGTGAGAACTCAATGACCGTGGTCACTTCATAATCTGTGCTTGGCGTACCATCTGGGGTGTAATACCTAGAACTATTGACAAAAAGGTTCTTAGCATCTGGGATAGGACTTCTTCACCAGATTGCTGCTTGCTGATTAAAATTCCATCAAAGAAAGACAGTCATGGAACATTTCATCCTACTAGGTCACAAACTTAATTAGAATTAGAGCGGTTAGTATTATTAGTTTGAAAACGGTCATTCTCACAATTATCCCCCCATTTTCTTCCTCATTACAAACTGGAGGAAGAGACGCAGGGTTTAGAATGGTGCAGAAAAAAAAAAACAATGAAAAAATGAAACAGCCCATTATACCTTTACCCTCTTTTAGGCGTGTGTATTTATGCATGTGTACAACTATCTACATACACCTTCAGAAACTCACTGGACCTAAAAAGATACTTATAAACAAAAGTTATTACTCTATCCTTCATCTTTAAAGAGGGAGGGAGGAAATTTTTTTTTTAAAAGTCAGCAGCTACAAAAACTGCAGCTGCTGACTTTTAAAATAAGGACACTCACCTGTCCCAGGGTCCAGCGATGTCGGCACCCGAGACCGAACCGCTGCCATTCTCTGTAATGGAATCAGGAAGTGAAGTGTTGTGGCTTCACTTCCCGGTTCCCTACTGCGCGTACGCGAGTCGCGCTGCGCTTCCTTACTGGTCCCCGCTGTCTCTGGGACCTGTGTGTGTCCCAGCAGACAGCGCGGTGGGGACGGGAGGGGGCATAGACTTCCGTGGGAGTCTATACCGGAAGTGGGTGCAAATACCTGTCTTAGAGAGGTATCTGCACCCCCCCCGGAGGGGGGGAGGGTTCCAAAAAGCGGAGGTTCCATTTTTGTTTAAACCTCCGCTTTAACCTGCAAACAAAGGCAACCAATATAATATTCCTGTACATTGGTAAATTGTCACTGATATTCCCCAAGACGTACGGCGAGCCGATGTGATATCTCCATTACGAACGCTAGTTTTACAAGACCGAGTGCTTCTGGCTCGTCCTTGATTCTGAGCATGCATGTTTGTACTTTGGACTTTTGTCCGACAAACTTGTGTACACACGATCAGAAAGTCCGACAACACACATTTGTTGGCGGAAAATTTGAGAACATGCTAGCCAACATTTGTTGGCGGAAAGTCCGACAACAATTATCCGATGGAGCATACACACGGTCGGATTTTCTGCCAACAGCCTGACATCCAAAATTTCCAGTCAGAAAATCTCATCATTTGTATGCGCCATTACTTTCACGTTCCTACACAGATACAACGGCCGCGATGCGTAGGGCTGCCGCGGTGGGTTCTAGCATGTTAATGTTACTACATACAAACAATCAGAAGACAAGACATGAGACAAACATTTAGATACAAAAGTGAGGGAGATCTTTCATAGTTTCCAAAACAAAAATAAAAACAAAAACAACCAGACGGAATACTGCCTTCACTCTTTCAGCAATAGAAAAAAATACAATGGGAAAAACACGAGAGCAGCTCCAAACCTTGCATGGACCAGCCACACAATTTTAATCACACAAGCGTGTACTACACATCCATCAACCCACTCATCATTACAGATTTCTGAAGCCACAGCCATGCTACTTCCAAAGTATTTTTATTCTGGGGTCTCGTACCTGCAGACATCAAAAATACCTTCCAAAGGAATACACCTTACTGTACCCTCTGACCATATATGCCACGGGGGCTCATGTCTGGAGCCCCAAACCCAGACCTCATGTACAGTGCAGCTGTATGGAGCCTAATTTTTTTCCCCCAATGCATGGACGGCACATTACCCATGATGATTCATATCACTTATGACTAGGGATGAGCTTTGTGTTTGAGTCGAACCCATGTTCGACTCGAACATTGTGTTGAATGGGTTTGACTCAAACATCGCGTGTTCGACCATTCGCCGAATTACGAACGATATGGGCCGTTTGCGCCAAATTCGAGTGGCGCGTCACGGCCCATAATTCACTGCGGCAATGCAGTGCATTGCTGGCTGATGATTGGCCAAGCATGCACTATGACCCACAGCCTATACACTGTATTCAGTTTAGCTAGATCGGTTCCTGTTATTCTCTTCCTACTGACAGACAGGCAGGTGTTTTTACAGTATTTACAGCTACCTGAAGAAAATTGCTGGTGTTCTTCTGATCCCATTAGTCCTATTAGCTACAGTATTTACAGTTAGTGTAGTGCGTCCTCTGCACAGTGTGCACCTAAAGCTACCTGAAGAAAATTAGTGGTGTTCTTCTGATCCTATTAGCACAGTACCGCAGGCAGCTGCAGTATTTACAAGTTAGTGTAGTGCGTTCTCTGCACAGTGTGCACCTAAAGCTACCTGAAGAAAATTAGTGGTGTTCTTCTGATCCTATTAGTACAGTACCACAGGCAGCTGTAGTATTTACAAGTTAGTGTAGTGCGTCCTCTGCACAGTGTGCACCTAAAGCTACCTGAAGAAAATTGGTGGTGTTCTTCTGACCCTTTTAGTATCCCAGGCAGCTGTAGTATTTACAAGTTAGTGTAGTGCGTCCTCTGCACAGTGTGCACCTAAAGCTACCTGAAGAAAATTAGTGGTGTTCTTCTGATCCTATTAGTACAGTACCACAGGCAGCTGCAGTATTTACAAATTAGTGTAGTGCGCCCTCTGCACAGTGTGCACCTAAAGCTACCTGAAGAAAATTGGTGGTGTTCTTCTGATCCTATTAGTACCGCAGGCAGCTGTAGTATTTGCAAGTTAGTGTAGTGTGTCCTCTGCACAGTGTGCACTTAAAGCTACCTGAAGAAAATTGGTGGTGTTCTTCTGATCCTATTAGTACAGTACCACAGGCAGCTGCATTATTTCTAAGTTAGTGTAGTGCGTCCTCTGCACAGTGTGCACCTAAAGCTACCTGAAGAAAATTAGTGGTGTTCTTCTGATCCTATTAGTACAGTACCGCAGGCAGCTGCAGTATTTACAAATTAGTGTAGTGCGTCCTCTGCACAGTGTGCACCTAAAGCTACCTGAAGAAAATTGGTGGTGTTCTTCTGATCCTATTAGTACAGTACTGCAGGCAGCTGCAGTATTTACAAGTTAGTGTAGTGCATCCTCTGCACAGTGTGCACCTAAAGCTACCTGAAGAAAATTAGTGGTGTTCTTCTGATCCTATTAGTACAGTACCAAAGGCAGCTGCAGTATTTACAAATTAGTGTAGTGCGTCCTCTGCACAGTGTGCACCTAAAGCTACCTGAAGAAAATTGGTGGTGCTCTTCTGACTCTATTAGTACTGCAGGCAGCTGTAGTATTTACAAGTTAGTGTAGTGCATCCTCAGCACAGTGTGCACCTAAAGCTACCTGAAGAAAATTGGTGGTGTTCTTCTGATCCTGTTAGTACAGTACCGCAGGCAGCTGCAATATTTACAAATTAGTGTAGTGCATCGTCTGCACAGTGTGCACCTAAAGCTACCTGAAGAAAATTAGTGGTGTTCTTCTGATCCTATTAATACCACAGGTAGGCAGCTACAGTATTTACAGTTAGTGTAGTGCGTCCTCTGCACAGTGTGCACCTAAAGCTACCTGAAGAAAATTGCTGTTGTTTTGCTCCTATTAATACAACAGGCAGGCAGCTATAGTATTTACAGTTAGTGTACTGTGTCCTCTGCACAGTGTGCACCTAAAGCTACCTGAAGTAAATTAGTGGTGTTCTTCTGATCCTATTAATACCACAGGCAGGCAGCTATAGTATTTACAGTTAGTTTACTGCGTCCTCTGCACAGTGTGCACTTAAAGCTACCTGAAGACAATTGCTGGTGTTATACTAATAATACTACAGGCAGGCAGTTGATTCTGCTAGCTGCAGTATCAGTATATATATACATCCTAGCTTTGTGCAGCATCATCTCACTGCAGGTCATTAGTATGTCTGAAAGGCTACCAAGGAGAGGCAGACAGTCATAAGCTTATAAAAGAGGGCAAGCAGGCTCTGTGTCTAGAGGCAATAGTGCTGGTCGTGGACATGGTGCATCCTCATCAGCACGTAACCGTGGGACACGCTTGTCCTTTTTTTTCGGCAGCTGGCCGCGTTGAGCCGCAACATGCCGAAGACTTGGTAGAGTGGATGACCAAGCCGTCCTCATCCTCCTCATCCTCTCTCAGCCAGGCTCAGGGTACTTTGTCTGGCAAAGCAGCTGCCAACGCGGCCTCTTCCCTTGGCTCAATGGCATCAGTCAATCCTTCCCTAGGCCCACTATGTCCTCCTTAGGAGTCCCCCTGAACTGTTTGACCACAGTGTTGGGTACATGCTCCAGAAGGATGCCCAGCGTTTTGAAGGCTCTGATGTTGGTACCCAGCTAGAGGAAGGCAGTAACGTGAGCCCAGAGAGAGGGGGTGCCCAAGAAGGACAACAATCTGGCAGTCATGTTCCCCCAGCTGCAGCATACTGCCAGATTTGCTCCAGTGATGAGGAGGGAGGGGATGATGAGGTCACTGACTCCAGGTGGGTGCCTGATAGGAGAGAGGAGGAGGAGGAGGCACATCACCAATGAGGCAGGATGCCCTCCAGGGGCCAGCTTAAGGGCAGCACACCGACCGCATCACACCGCAGAGCTCCGCATGTGCAGGGCGCTACTGTCTCTGCGCGTTATTCCAAAAGTTCTTTGGTGTGGGCCTTTTTTGAAACAAGTGCATCAGATCCCACCGCTGCTATTTGCAACATATGTCTCAAGCGTAAACATCTCCTGTTTGGGCACCACATGCTTGACCAGACATATGTTGACCTGCCATGCAGTTCGTTGGCAAGCGTACCTAAAAGACCCACACCAAAGAACAAAGAGGACCTCTCCTTGCTCCTCATCAGCTGGGATCTCCAACCCCACTATACCTTCAGTCCTCTCTCAGACCTGCACTGAGAGGAATGAAGGTGTAGATTTAGGTGTGTCACAGCCAAGTACTTGGGGGCAATCTGCTATCGGTACACCGATGTCAGATTGTACCAGGCAAATTTCCCTGCCCCAGCTGCTGCACCACCGAAATAAGTTTGCTCCCAGCCATCCACATGCCCAGCGGTTGAATGCTAGCTTGGCTAAATTGCTAGCACTTCAACTGCTTTTCAGTTGATAGACTCTGCCCCCTTCCGTGAGTTTGTGGAATGTGCGGTTCCTCAGTGGCAGGTTCCCAAACACCACTTTGTCTCACGGAAGGCGATTCCGGCTCTCTACCGGCATGTGGAAGGCAATGTCTTGGCCTCGCTGGACAGGGCGGTCAGCGGTAAGGTGCATATTACCGCTGACTCATGGTCCAGCAGGCATGGACAGGGACATTACCTATCTTTCACTGTGCACTGGGTGACTCTTCTGGCAGCTGGGAAGCATGCAGGACAGGGTGCAGTAGTGTTGGAGGTTGTTCTGCCACCACGCCTCCAAAATACTACTAGTGGTGATTCTGCCACACCTTTCTCCTCCACCCCCTCCTCTTCTTCTTCCTCCATGGCCTCTTCCTGTGCTGACTTGTCTTCGGAACCAGCGGTGCTCCGTAGGCATTCAAGGGGCTACGCAAGCACGCAGGCAAAAAGATGCCATGCGGTGCTTGAGCTGGTGTGCTTGGGGGACAGGAGCCACACTGGGGCAGAGATTCTGTCAGCTCTGCAGGGGCAGGTTCAGAGGTGGTTGACGCCACGACAGTTTAAGGCGGGTATGGTGGTTTGCGACAATGGCACCAACCTCCTCTCCGCCCTCCGAGAGGGACAACTGACCCATGTGCCCTGTTTGGCTCATGTCCTTAACTTGGTGGTGCAGCGGTTCTTGGACAGGTACCCGGGCTTACAGGATGTCCTGAGGCAGGCCAGGAAAGTCTGTGTGCATTTTCGCAGGCTGGCTGACCTCCAAAAGGAATTTAAGCTGCCCAAGAACCGCATAATCTGTGACATGCCAACCAGGTGGAATTCAACGTTGGCCATGCTGCAGCGGCTGCACACGCAGCAGAGGGCCATCAATGAGTCCCTTTGCAACTATGGCACCGGGACAGGGTCAGGGGAGCTTGTTTTTTTTCCCCATGCCAGTGGGCCATGATCAGGGATGCATGCACTGTCCTGTCACCATTTGAGGAGGCCACGAGGATGGTGAGTAGTGACAGTGCATGCATCAGTGACACTGTCCCCCTTGTCCACCTGTTGGAGCACACGCTGCGTGGAATAATTGACAGGGCACTTGAGGCAGAACAGAGGCAGGAAGAGGAGGACTTCCTTAGCTCTCAAGGCCCCCTTTATCCAGACAGTGTTCCTGTGTGCCCGCCGATCACACAGGAAGAGGACGAGGAGAAGGAGGAGAAAGAGGAGGATTGTGTCAGCATGGAGGTGGAGCCTGGCACTCAGCATCAGCAGCAGTCTTTAAGGGATCATTTACAGTCCCAAGAAATCCATGGACTTGTACGTGGCTGGGAGGAGGTGGCTGCGGATCATGTCGTCCTTAGTGACCCAGAGGACCTAGGACTGAATGCCTCAGCAAACCTACGCTGCATGGCCTCCCTGATCCTGCAAAGCCTGCAGAAGGATCCTCGTATTCGTGGTATCAAGGAGAAGGATCAATACTTGCTGGCAACCCTCCTTGATCCACGTTACAAGGGTAAGGTTGCGGACCTTATCTTGCCGTCGCAGAGGGAGCAGAGGATGAAACATCTTTGGGAGGCCTTGCTGAAAGGTCTGTACAACGCCTTCCCAGAGACTGGGAGTGTCACGACTAGTACTTACCGAGGCCAAGATGCTGAGAGCGGCTCGCGCTTATGACCACGCGCACCCTGTTCCCCGGAGATGATACAGGGAGCCGAGGGCACGCAGAGGCATGGGCTACCAGCAGGTGAGTACTCCGACGGTAGAAGAACTGGGCACAGGGTGGATGTAACCAGGAGCTGACTGGAGGTGCAATACGGAGTCAGAGGATCAGGCCCGGAGAAAACAGGAAGTCCGTAAAACTAGCCAGGGGTCTTAACCAGGTAATCAGAGTTTGTAGCGAAGTCCGTTTGGGTAGCCAGAGGTCAAGCACAGGTAATCAAGTAGTTAAAGCAGAGTCAGTTTTGGGCAGCCAAGAGTCAAGCACATATGATCAGATCGTTTAGCAAAGTCTGTTTTGGGAAGCCAAGGGTCAAGCACATATAATCAGATCGTTTAGCAAAGTCCGTTTTGGGAAGCCAGGGGTCGAGCACAGGTTATCAAGTAGTAAGCAGAGTACACAGCGAATGGAGAAACAGGAACAGCTGACGACAAACCAGCAACCCGGCTGGGTGCTGGAGCCGTCTGAAATAGCCACACAGTGCACGCGTCGGCGTGACACACTACCACGCACCCGCACGGGCGACGGAGTGCACTCAGGGACCATTGTGCACCCGCACGCGCCGCACCATTGGGCCGCGAACGGGTGTGCGTAGAAGCGCCAGTCCACTGCGCATGCGCCCCAGAGACCGGCGAGCAGAGGCAGAAGCCGTCCTCTGACAGGGAGGTTACAAACTCCTGTTCCTGGACAACGTGCTGCTGAGGCTTCGGTCAGTCAAAGAAAGAGCGGTGGAGAAGGTGGCCGTCTGACCGACGCGTTCAGACAATTTTTTAGTCCGCAGCCCCAAGGTATGATTGGTTCCAGCAACCATCGCCAGCGTCTGTTTTACATGGTGCAGGGTTACCTAGGGGCAAGATCTGACTTGGACACCTTTCCCACCGAAAATCCTCTGGGTTACTGGGTCTTGAGGATGGATCACTGGCCAGAGCTTGCACAGTATGCAATTGAGCTACTGGCCTGTCCTGCTTCCAGCATTCTTTCGGAACGCACATTCAGTGCTGCTGGAGGCTTTGTAACCGATCACAGGGTGCGCCTGTCCACCGACTCGGTCGATCGACTGACCTTCATAAAAATACATAGTAGGTGAGGTTGAAAAAAGACACAAGTCCATCAAGTCCAACCTATGTGTGATTATGTGTCAGTATTACATTGTATATCCCTGTATGTTGCAGTCATTCAGAATCAGAATCAGTCTGGGATCACCACCAGCTACCAAGCACCTGATGCTGATATAACCAAATAATTTTTTTTTAAATGTCAGATCCCTTCAAAGACTGCCTATGCTGATGCTGAGTGACTATCCTGTTATGCTGAGTGACTATCCTCTTCCTCCTCAATGATCATGCTGATAGCTTGTAAGAATATTTTTGGTTCTGGGCGCCGCCACCAGTGGCTAAGGCCCAATTTTTCAGCCCCTGTTTAACAGGGGCGTGTAATTACAATTTTTGATGCAATATTTTGCAAGGAGGGTTCGTTGCTACGCTCAACTAGAGTATTTGTGAGGGGTGGCAGTGTTGTTGCACCAGCACCAGTGCCTAAGGCCCAATTTTTCAGCCCCTGTTTAACAAGGGCGTGTAATTACAATTTTTGATGCAATATATTGCAGCAGGGCCTGTTCCATCTCCCACCAAGACTAACTGTGAGGACTAACAGTGTTGTGGCAACACCACCACCACCAAAGGCCCAATTTTTCTGATCCCTGTTCAACAGGGGCATGTAATTACAATTCTTGATCTAATATTTCACAGCAGGGCCCGTTTCTGCGCCCACCAAGAGTAACTGCGAGGACTTACAGTGTTGTGGCACCACCACCACCACCACCACCACCAAAGGCCCAATTTTTCTGCCCCTGTTCAACAGGTGCATGTAATTACAATTCTTGATCTAATATTTCACAGCAGAGCCCATTCCTGCGCCCACCAAGAGTAACTGTGAGGGCTTACAGTGTTGTGGCAACACTGACACCTAAGGCCGCAATTTCTGCAGAGTATATAGGGCAGGCCCCTACTTTCAAACATCCAACTTACAAACGACTCCTACTTGCAAACGTAAGGAGACAACAGGAAGTGCAATGAAATTTACCCCAGGAAGGGAAATTCATTCCTGTATAGGGATGAGCCGAACACCCCCCGGTTCGGTTCGCACCAGAACCCGCGAACGGACCGCAAGTTCGCACGAACGTTAGAACCCTATTGACGTCTATGGGACTCGAACGTTCGAAATCAAAAGTGCTCATTTTAAAGGCTAATTTGCATGGTATTGTCCTAAAAAGGGTGTGGGGACCCGGGTCCTACCCCAGGGGACATGTATCAATGCAAAAAAAACTTTTAAAAACGGCCGTTTTTTCGGGAGCAGTGATTTTAATGATGCTTAAAGTAAAAAAAAAAAAGTGAAATATTCCTTTAAATATCGTACCTGGGGGGTGTCTATAGTATGCCTGTAAAGTGACGCGTGTTTCCCATGTTTAGAACAGTCCCTGCACCAAATGTCATTTTTAAAGGAAAAAATCTCATTTAAAACTGCTTGCGGGTTTAATGTCATGTCGGGTCATGGCAATATGGATTAAAATCAGTGAGACAAACGGCATGGGTACCCCCCAGTCCATTACCAGGCCCTTTGGGTCTTGTATGGATATTAAGGGGAACCCCGCACCTAAATTAAAATAAGGAAAGGTCCCTATATACTCTGAACAGCAGTATACAGGCGGTGCAAACAAGACAGGGACTGTAGGTTTGTTGTTAAGTAGAATCTGTTTGTAATTTTGAACATTTTTAATGTGTTTAGCTCCAGCCAAAAAATCTTTTCTAAGCTTTTTGGAAAACATAGGGAAGGGTTATCACCCCTGTGACATTTGTTTTGCGTCTTTCCTCCTCTTCAGAAGATTTCACCTCACTTTTTTGTCCCAATGAAAAATGTTTTTTGAAAATTTGGGTTTTTTTGTGGAACAAGGATTGGAAAGCATCAGTGGAAAGGAGAAATTGTTTTCCCATATTAACTCTTACAGGAGAGAATTTCCCTTCCTTAGGGGTAGATTTCATCTCACTTCCTGTTGTCTCCTTCCGTTTGCAAGTAGGAGTCGTTTGTAAGTTAGATGTTTGAAAGTAGGGTCCTGCCCTATATACTCAGCAGAAATTTGGGCCTTAGGTGTTGCTGTGGCCAAAACACTGTAAGCCCTCACAGGGCCCTGCTGTGAAATATTAGATCAAGAATTGTAATTACATGCCCCTGTTGAACAGGAGCTGAAAAATTAGGCCTTAGGCACTGGTGCTGGTGCCACAACACTGCAACCCCTCACAGACACTCTAGTTGGAACGCAGGAACGAGCCCTGCTGCAAAGTATTGCATCAAAAATTGTAATTACACGCCCCTGTTAGACAGGGGCAGAAAAATTGGGCCTTAGGCACTGGTGCTGGTGCCACAACACTGCAACCCCTCACAGACACTCTAGTTGGAACGCAGGAACGAGCCCTGCTGCAAAGTATTGCATCAAAAATTGTAATTACACGCCCCTGTTAGACAGGGGCAGAAAAATTGGGTCTTAGGCACTGGTGCTGGTGCCACAACACTGCAACCCCTCACAGACACTCTAGTTGAAACGCAGGAACAAGCCCTGCTGCAAAGTATTGCATCAAAAATTGTAATTACACGCCCCTGTTAGACAGGGGCTGAAAAATTGGGTCTTAGGCACTGGTGCTGGTGCCACAACACTGCAACCCCTCACAGACACTCTAGTTGGAACGCAGGAACAAGCCCTGCTGCAAAGTATTGCATCAAAAATTGTAATTACACGCCCCTGTTAGACAGGGGCTGAAAAATTGTGCCTTAGGCACTGGTGGTGGCGCCCAGAACCAAAAATGTTCTTACAAGCTATCAGCGTGATGATTGAGGAGGAAGAGGATAATTACTCAGGGATAGTCACTCAGCCTCAGCATAGGCAGTCTTTGAAGGGATCTGAAAAAAATTATTCAGTTACATCAGCATCAGGTGCTTGGTAGCTGGTGGTGATCCAAGACTGATTCATTTTTATGAAGGTCAGCCGATCGACCGAGTCAGTGGACAGACGCACCCTGTGATCGGTTACCACGCCTCCAGCAGCACTGAATGTGCGTTCCGAAAGAACGCTGGATGCAGGACAGGCCAGTAGCTCAATTGCATACTGTGCAAGCTCTGGCCAGTGATCCATCCTCAAGACCCAGTAACCCAGAGGATTTTCGGTGGGAAAGGTGTCCAAGTCTGATCTTGCCCCTAGGTATTCCTGCACCATGTAAAACAGACGCTGGCGATGGTTGCTGGAACCGATCATACCTTGGGGCTGCGGACCAAAAAATTGTCTGAACGCATCGGTCAGACGGCCACCTTCTCCACCGCTCCTTCTTTGACTGACCGAAGCCTCAGCAACACGTTGTCCAGAAACAGGAGTTTGTAACCTCCCAGTCTCTGGGAACGCGTTGCACAGACCTTTCTGCAAGGCCTCCCGAAGATGTTTCATCCTCTGCTCCCTCTGCGATGGCAAGATAAGGTCCGCAACCTTACCCTTGTAACGTGGATCAAGGAGGGTTGCCAGCCAGTATTGGTCCTTCTCCTTGATACCACGAATACGAGGATCCTTACGCAGGCTTTGCAGGATCAGGGAGGGCATGCAGCGTAGGTTTGCTGAGGCATTCGGTCCGGAGTCCTCTGGGTCACTAAGGACAACAACGTCCGCAGCCACCTCCTCCCAGCCACGTACAAGTCCATGTGTTCCTTGGGACTGATCCCTTAAAGACTGCTGATGCTGAGTGCCAGGCTCCACCTCCATACTGACACAATCTTCCTCCTCCTCCTCCTCCTCCTCCTCCTCCTCGTCCTCTTCCTGTGTGATCGGCGGGCACGCAGGAACACTGTCTGGATAAAGGGGGCCTTGAGAGCTAAGGAAGTCCTCCTCTTCCTGCCTCTGTTCTGCCTCAAGTGCCCTGTCCATTATTCCACGCAGCGTGTGCTCCAACAGGTGGACAAGGGGGACAGTGTCACTGATGCATGCACTGTCAGTGCTCACCATCCTCGTGGCCTCCTCGAATGGTGACAGGACAGTGCATGCATCCCTGATCATGGCCCACTGGCGTGGGGAAAAAAAACCAAGGTCCCCTGACCCTGTCCTGGTGCCATAGTCGCACAGGTACTCATTGATGGCCCTCTGCTGCGTGTGCAGCCGCTGCAGCATGGCCAATGTCGAGTTCCACCTGGTGGGCATGTCACAGATTAGGCGGTTCTTGGGCAGGTTAAACTCCTTTTGGAGGTCCGTCAGCCGAGCACTGGCATTATATGACCGGCGGAAATGCACACAGACTTTCCTGGCCTGCCTCAGGACATCCTGTAAGCCCGGGTACCTGCCCAAGAACCGCTGCACCACCAAGTTAAGGACGTGAGCCAAACAGGGCACATGGGTCAGTTGTCCCTGTCGGAGGGCAGAGAGGAGGTTGGTGCCATTGTCGCAAACCACCATTCCTGCCTTAAGTTGGCGTGGCGTCAACCACCTCTGAACCTGCCCCTGCAGAGCTGACAGAACCTCTGCCCCAGTGTGGCTCCTGTCCCCCAAGCACACCAGCTCAAGCACCGCATGGCATCTTTTGGCCTGCGTACTTGCGTAGCCCCTTGAACGCCTACGGAGCACCGCTGGTTCCGAGGAAGAGGCCATGGAGGAAGAAGAAGAGGAGGGGGTGGAGGAGAGAGGTGTGTCACAATCAGCATTTTGGAGGCGTGGTGGCGGAACAACCTCCAACACTACTGCACCTTGTCCTGCATCCTTCCCAGCTGCCAGCAGAGTCACCCAATGCGCCGTGAAACTTAAGTAACGTCCCTGTCCATGCCTGCTGGACCATGAGTCAGCGGTAATATGCACCTTACCGCTGACCGCCCTGTCCAGCGAGGCATGGACATTGCCTTCCACATGCCGGTAGAGAGCCGGAATCGCCTTCCGTGAGAAAAAGTGGCGTTTGGGAACCTGCCACTGAGGAACCGCACATTCCACAAACTCACGGAAGGGGGCAGAGTCTACCAACTGAAAAGGCAGCAGTTGAAGTGCTAGCAATTTTGCCAAGCTAGCATTTAACCGCTGGGCATGTGGATGGCTGGGAGCAAACTTCTTTCGGCGGTGCAGCAGCTGGGGCAGGGAAATTTGCCTGGTACAATCTGACGTCGGTGTACCAAAAGCAGATTGCCCACAAGTACTTGGCTGTGACACACCTAATTCTACACCTTCATTCCTCTCACTGCAGGTCTCAGAGAGGACTGAAGGTCTAGTGGGGTTGGAAATCTCAGCTGATGAGGAGCAAGGAGAGATCCTCTTTGTTCTTTGGTGTGGGTCTTTTAGATATGCTTGCCAACGAACTGCATGGCAGGTCAACATATGTCTGGTCAAGCATGTGGTACCCAAGCGGGAGATGTTTTGGCCACGCGAGATACGCTTGAGACATATGTTGCAAATAGCAACGGTGCGATCTGATGCACTCGTCTCAAAAAAGGCCCACACCAAAGAACTTTTTGAATAACGCGCAGAGACTGCAGCGCCCTGCACATGTGGAGCTTTGGGGTGTGATGCAGTCAATGTGCTGCCCTTAGGCTGGCCCCTGGAGGGCATCCTGCCTCGTTGGTGATGTGCCGCCTCCTCCTCCTCCTCCTCCTCCTCTCTCCTATCAGGCACCCACGTTGAGTCAGTGACCTCATCATCCCCTCCCTCCTCATCACTGGAGCAAACCTGGCAGTATGCTGCAGCAGGGGGAGCATGACTGCCAGATTGCTGTCCTTCTTGGGCACCCCCTCTGTCCGTGCTCATGTTACTGCCTTCATCGAGCTCAGTATCATCATCAGAGCCTTCCAAACGCTGGGCATCCTCCTGGAGCATGTACCCAACACTGTGGTCAAACAGTTCGAGGGAATCCTCAGGAGGACATGGTGGAGCTAGGGAAGGAGTCACTGATGACATTGAGCTGAGGGAAGAGGCCGCTGCTTTGCCAGACAAAGCACCCTGGGCATGGGTGAGAGAGGATGAGGAGGATGAGGACGGCTTGGTCATCCACTCGACCAAGTTTTCTGCATGTTGCGGCTCAACACGGCCAGCTGCCGAAAAAAAGGCCAAGCGTGTCCCATGGCCACGGGCTGATGAGGATGCACCGTCTCCACGACCAGCACTAGACACAGAGCCTGCTTGCCCTCTCTTATTGGCTTGTGACTGTCTGCCTCTCCTTCTTGGCCTTCCAGACATACTAATGGCCTGTAGCTGCACTAAGCTGGGATAGAACACCTGTAATTTTCTTCAGGTAGCTTTATATACTGTAACCAGACAAGCCTGCCTGTCAGTAGGAAGATAACAGGAACGGATCTAGCTGAACACTGTGAGCAGGACGCACTGACTGCACTAAATGTAAATAGCAGGAACGGATCTAGCTGAACACTGTGAGCAGGACGCACTGACTGCACTAAATGTAAATAGCAGGAACGGATCTAGCTGAACACTGTGAGCAGGACGCACTGCACTAAATGTAAATAGCAGGAAAAGATCTAGCTGAACACTGTGAGCAGGACGCACTGCACTAAATGTAAATAGCAGGAACGGATCTAGCTGAACACTGTGAGCAGGACGCACTGCACTAAATGTAAATAGCAGGAACGGATCTAGCTGAACACTGTGAGCAGGACGCACTGCACTCAATGTAAATAGCAGGAACGGATCTAGCTGAACACTGTGAGCAGGACGAACTGCACTAAATGTAAATAGCAGGAACGGATCTAGCTGAACACTGTGAGCAGGACGCACTGCACTAAATGTAAATAGCAGGAACGGATCTAGCTGAACACTGTGAGCAGGACGCACTGCACTAAATGTAAATAGCAGGAACAGATCTAGCTGAACACTGTGAGCAGGACGCACTGCACTAAATGTAAATAGCAGGAACAGATCTAGCTGAACACTGTGAGCAGGACGCACTGCACTAAATGTAAATAGCAGGAACGGATCTAGCTGAACACTGTGAGCAGGATGCACTGACTGCACTAAATGTAAATAGCAGGAACGGATCTAGCTGAACACTGTGAGCAGGACGCACTGACTGCACTAAATGTAAATAGCAGGAACGGATCTAGCTGAACACTGTGAGCAGGACGCACTGACTGCACTAAATGTAAATAGCAGGAACGGATCTAGCTGAACACTGTGAGCAGGACGCACTGCACTAAATGTAAATAGCAGGAACAGATCTAGCTGAACACTGTGAGCAGGACGCACTGCACTAAATGTAAATAGCAGGAACAGATCTAGCTGAACACTGTGAGCAGGACGCACTGCACTAAATGTAAATAGCAGGAACAGATCTAGCTGAACACTGTGAGCAGGACGCACTGACTGCACTAAATGTAAATAGCAGGAACAGATCTAGCTGAACACTGTGAGCAGGACGCACTGCACTCAATGTAAATAGCAGGAACGGATCTAGCTGAACACTGTGAGCAGGACGAACTGCACTAAATGTAAATAGCAGGAACAGATCTAGCTGAACACTGTGAGCAGGACGCACTGCACTAAATGTAAATAGCAGGAACGGATCTAGCTGAACACTGTGAGCAGGACGCACTGACTGCACTAAATGTAAATAGCAGGAACGGATCTAGCTGAACACTGTGAGCAGGACGAACTGCACTAAATGTAAATAGCAGGAACAGATCTAGCTGAACACTGTGAGCAGGACGCACTGCACTAAATGTAAATAGCAGGAACGGATCTAGCTGAACACTGTGAGCAGGACGCACTGCACTAAATGTAAATAGCAGGAACAGATCTAGCTGAACACTGTGAGCAGGACGCACTGCACTAAATGTAAATAGCAGGAACAGATCTAGCTGAACACTGTGAGCAGGACGCACTGCACTAAATGTAAATAGCAGGAACGGATCTAGCTGAACACTGTGAGCAGGACGCACTGCACTAAATGTAAATAGCAGGAACGGATCTAGCTGAACACTGTGAGCAGGACGCACTGCACTAAATGTAAATAGCAGGAACAGATCTAGCTGAACACTGTGAGCAGGACGCACTGCACTAAATGTAAATAGCAGGAACAGATCTAGCTGAACACTGTGAGCAGGACGCACTGACTGCACTAAATGTAAATAGCAGGAACAGATCTAGCTGAACACTGTGAGCAGGACGCACTGCACTCAATGTAAATAGCAGGAACGGATCTAGCTGAACACTGTGAGCAGGACGAACTGCACTAAATGTAAATAGCAGGAACAGATCTAGCTGAACACTGTGAGCAGGACGCACTGCACTAAATGTAAATAGCAGGAACGGATCTAGCTGAACACTGTGAGCAGGACGCACTGACTGCACTAAATGTAAATAGCAGGAACGGATCTAGCTGAACACTGTGAGCAGGACGCACTGCACTAAATGTAAATAGCAGGAACGGATCTAGCTGAACACTGTGAGCAGGACGCACTGCATTAAATGTAAATAGCAGGAACAGATCTAACCTAATCTAGCTAACTCAAATCAAATGACACTGTCTGTCTCTCTCTCTATCAGCACACCGGAACACACTACACAGGGCCGCCGTGCAGGCGGCCTTATATAGTGTGGGGCGTGTACTAAATCCCCTGAGCCATAATTGGCCAAAGCCACCCTGGCTTTGGCCAATTACAGCTCTCTCTACTGACGGCGCTTTGATTGGCCAAGCATGCGGGTCATAGTGCATGCTTGGCCAATCATCAGCCAGCAATGCACTGCGATGCCGCAGTGAATTATGGGCCGTGACGCGCCACACGAATTTGGCGCGAACGGCCCATAACGTTCGCAATTCGACGGACGGTCGAACAGCCGATGTTCGAGTCGAACATGCGTTCGATTCGAACACGAAGCTCATCCCTATTCCTGTAAGAGTTAATATGGGAAAAACGTGTCTCCTCTCCACTGATGCTTTATCACCAATCCTTGTTTCACTAAAAACAACAAATTGTCAAAAAACATTTGTCATTGGGACAGAAAGTGGGGTGAAATCTTCTGAAGAGGTGCACAGACAGTAAAACAAATGTTACAGGGGTGATAACCCTTCCCTATGTTTTCCAAAAAGCTTAAAAATAGATTTTTAGGCTGGAGCTACACTTTAAAAATGTACCAGTTCAAAATTACAAACAGATTCTACTTAACAACAAACCTACAGTCCCTGTCTTGTTTGCACCGCCTGTATGCTGCTGTTCAGAGTATATAGGGCCTGGGGGCCCCACGCCTTTCTTTTTTTTAATTTGGGTGCGGGGTTCCCCTTAATATCCATACAAGACCCAAAGGGCCTGGTAATGGACTGGGGGGTGGGGGGTACCCATGCCGTTTGTCTCACTGATTTTCATCCATATTGCCAGGACCCGACATTACATTAAAGCCGCAAGCAGTTTTAAATGAATTTTATTCCTTTAAAAATGTCATTTTGTGCAGGGACTGTTCTAAGCATGGGAAACACGCGCCACTTTACAGGCATACTATAGACACCCCCCAGGTACGATATTTAAAGGAATATTTAACCTTTTTTTTTTTTCACTTTAAGCATCATTAAAATCACTGCTCCTGAAAAAACGTCCGTTTTTAAAACTTTTTTTTGCATTGATACATGTCCCCTGGGGCAGGACCCGGGTCCCCAAACCCTTTTTAGGACAATACCATGCAAATTAGCCTTTCAAATTTAGCACTTTTGATTTTGAATGTTCGAGTCCCATAGACTTCAATGGGGTTCTAAAGTTCACGTGAATTTTCGGTCCGATTGCAGGTTCTGGTGCGAACCGAACCGGGGGGTGTTCGGCTCATCCCTACTTATGACGTGTCCCTGTGTCCAGGGCACCCTCGCGCTAGCTTTCAGAGCAGTACTGCCTAGTGCCTACTTTTACAGTACTGGCACCTGGCGTTTTCTGATAATTATACACGGCATCCCGGTATGCTAGAATCTACTCTTCACATTTACATGCTCTCCAATCAATTATCGGCAGCCCTATAAATGTATTTGTCAGACAAACTACAAAACACCATGAAATCCTACACTATTCAAAACAATATTATGGCTTCTTTCTACCTGTATCTAGATGTTACAACAATAACGTGGATGCCTCCCGTTTACTCTCTACCCAAAACTGTATTACAGTATAAACCTTTGCAAAACAACTGATATTCAATTTCCTTCCAAACACAAGTCCCTTTGTCCACATGCTTGTTTCAAAAGATCCCAAGCTCCTCCCACCAACTTCCTGTTGATAGATCACTTCTCAGCTCTAAAAACCCATCTAACTGGTTTATTTATATATCAATGGACAGGAAGGGGGAGGGGAAGCCTAGTTTTTTTTGAACTTCATATTATGTCTTTTACACAAAAAGTAGCTATGGCTACCCCCTCTGGACTTTATAACATCACATAGGAAAATTCAACATGTCTAAAAAACACTTTTGTCCAGGAAAGGGTGGGATAAACCCCCCATATTGCAAATGGGAGGGAATCCCCCTCAACTCCCATATCCCCTGGGCAATCAGAGCACAAGTTTTGAGACTGAAATACCACAGAACACAACTAAAGCCAAAAACTGAAACTCCTGCAAAAAGTTGTCTCACCCTCACTAAATGCTGAAACCTGGCCCAAAAGCAGAGCAATTTCACCCAAAACCAAAACACAGCAGACACGAAATGGCAGTTGCAACAAACAAAAATTAGACCACGACCACATGGTGATGAAATCTGGACTACAACAAAATGGACGATGACAAGCGGACCACAACCACATGGTGATGAAATCCGGACTACAACAAAATGGCCGACGACAATCGGACCACGACTGCATGGTGATGAAATTCGGACTACAACAAAATGGCTGATGACAATTGGACCATGACCACATGGTGATGAAATCTGGACTACAATGAAATGGCAGACGACAATCGGACCACGACCACATGGTAGATGAAATCTTGACTACAGCAAAATGGCAGACAAAAGCCGGGCCATGACAAAATGGTAGCATTAACACATGAAATGCAGTCGCTGATCCTGCCAAAACCAACAAAAACCAAGATTTCTTCACTAGAAAAACAAAATTTCTCAACACAAAAACTGACTACACAATTGAGGCACCAAATGAACACTTAACCGTAGACAAACACTTTAGGCCACATCAAATGGGGCCTATAGGAGGCTTAAAACACAGGATCTCCAATCAAACAACACATCCGAAAACGCCAAAGTTACATAAAACTCAAAATAACACGGCTCAAACATACACTCTTGTTCCCAAATACAACACAATACTTGGCTCTGAAAGTTGGAAGGTCAACAGAACTCCCCCCATGCTATTGCCTAGAAACCTGCGACCATCCACAGGGCATAGCCCTTTCAAGAAACAGCTCCTATTGTAAGTGATGTCCCAGCAATGCATGGCCGCTCTTCCCCCCTCAGCCACATGGCCACTTGAATATGAGGCCGCCATTTTCAAAAGCAACTTCAAACACAAAGTTCACTAAATCATTTAAAGGTGAAAAATATTATTACATTTGTGGGGACATGTGTATAGTGTTTAACTGATGCAAGACACAGCTGGTTTGCTCCCATACATAGGTAATAATCACAATTCATACATTTCTATTTCTCATATACATCCCAAACTTATTACGTAACATTCTTATCAGCCTGCTCAGTCATACACAACATACAGTTTCTTACAGAAACATTTTAGGTTGTATTAAATGGGTCCTTTAGCGGAGGTAAGTATCCCAAACAATAGACCTATCTACAATGACAAACATACAATTAATATCCCGCCATTATACCAAAAGATGAAAAATTAGTTCTTTTGCAAAGCAGAACCTACCCAACACATCGGATAGAGAAAACAAACCCCTTTGTCTCAGGACAACAAAGTATTTCAAACGGTTTGTCCTGGACTGAGATCCGCTCTCCCCTCCTCCTTATCTGATGTGTAGGAGGTTATGTTCGCTCCATAACTTCCTGGCCCGCCATCACTGACGTGGATATACGCTGTGCATAATCCATGTCACTTTCAGCCTTTTGGTATAATGCATCTTAGTATGACCCTGTTTGCCATATCTTCCCAAGTAACACAGACATGACCACCATTCTTACATCCTTAGCTCCACAGCTCGACTGTCTGCCCTCACCAGCACAGGGGCTTCGTTTTTATTTATCAGCAATAAGAATGAGCTCCGGCGTGTTCACATGCTGCACGTGCCGAGCCCGCCAGGAAGTCAGGAATGCGCTGCGCTAATCACAGGCAGTGAGACATTTCCCGATCTCTGCAGCTGCACATCGGGAAATGTCTCACTGCTTGTGATTAGCGTTGTGCAGTGCCGAGTTCCTGGCGGGCTCGGCACGTGCAGCATGCGAACACGCTGGAGCTCATCTTTAATCAGCAACAAAAGGAATGACAAACAGGAAGTCATGGCCCCAACAGCCAATCGCTTCCTCCATGCAAAATGACATCACAGGAAATGACAACACAGGAAATGACAACAGTACAGGGGAGGGCATCCACAGGAGTGGGGGGGAAGTGCACATGTCCCATCCACTTGAGGAATATACACTGCCCCCCGCCCAGCCACATGCATGCACATCCACCATCTTGGTCAGCATGAAGCCTATTCAATACTGCTCAGAGTAACCAGTATCTGTAAGATCATTCTACTTGTTCTTACAGGCTTGAGAAGATCTGCGGGGACATTGCTTCTGCTGTTTATATACGGTACAAGTATATCAACAAGGCAGATATCAATGTCCTCTTATAAAAGCAGATATGTATCTAAAAGGGATAGCGTAGCCACAACAGAGATACAGTATAATATCTTTCTCTCGTTATGCCGACTTCGCTTCTCTAATGTGCATAGACATTTGAATGCAAGAAACCCAGCGCATTGTGCTTGATACTTACAAACCGGCAAACGCCCACACACACAGAGAACGTGCTTCCAAGCCCATGAGAAGGTTTTAATATTGAGGGTTTTACCTCTGGTCCCGATTCAATCCAAGTGCACTCTGCTAGAGCGCTCCTCGGTTAAATCAGACAAAAGGAAGATAGATGGCAATCTAAAAAAACACACATCCTAGAATAAAATGTCCTCACGGGTCCGTATAAAAAAAAAAATTCCACAACAGTTGTGCCTTCACACTGTAACTCTATAGAGCAGTGTTTCTCAACCGGGGTTCCACGAGAGGCCCCCAGGGGTTCCGCCACGATCTGCCATTCATCACAAGATGATGAATGGTGGATCGCATCCCCGCATAGCTGACAGGCAGCAGTAAAGAGATAACTGACATCACTGTCCCGCACCAATCACAGCCGCACCTCCCCTCCATCCCAGGTGTCTGCATGTGAATGTGTGACATCACTCGGGAGGGACAAGAGAGGAGAGCGGATGGGAATTGGGCATTCTAGCAGCATTCTGAACATTCCATTGGCATTCTGGGCATTGCAGTGATATTCCAATAATTTCAGCAGCTTTCCTGAGCTACTCTGCAAGAGGAAAATTACTAAAGATGCCAGTAATGCACCCACCAGTTTCCTTCTGGCCCCCCTATACTATTACATCCTGGCCCCCCTGAAATATACTGTTCCCTCCTGGCCCCCCTGAACTATACTGTTCCCTCCTGGCCTCCATATAGTGTTCCCTCCTGGCTCCCAGACAGTGTTCCCTCCTGGCTCCCAGACAGTGTTCCCTCCTGGCCCCCCTGAACTATACTGTTCCCTCCTGGACCCCTGTACTATGCTGTTGTCTCCTGGCCCCCATATGGTTTCCTCCATCCCCCTGAACTATACTGTTTCTTCCTGCCCCTCTGTACTGATCTCTTTCCTCCTGGCCCCCTGAACTGTTTTCTCCTGGCATCATGTACTGTGCTGTTTTCTCCTGCCCCCCTGTACTGTGCTGTTTTCTCCTGGCCACCCTGTACTGTGTTATTCTCTCCTGGCCCCCTGTACTGTGCTGTTCCCCGGCCCCCTGTACCGTGCTGTTCCCCCCTGGCCCCCTGTACTGTCCTGTTCTTCCCTGTTCTTTCCTAGCCCCCTGTATTATCCCATTCTTTCCTGGCCCCCTGTACTGTGCTCTTCCCTCATGGCCCCCTGTGCTGTTCCCCTCTGGCCCCCTGTACTGTGCTGTCTCCCCAGGCCCCCGTACTGTTCCCTCCTGGTCCCCTGTACTGTGCCGTTCCCTCCTGACCCCCTGTACTGTCCTGTTCTCTCCTGGCCCCTGTACTATCCTGTTCTCTCCTAGCCCCCTGTACTGTGCTGTTCTCTCCTGGCCCCATGGACTGTGCTGTTCTCTCCTTGCTCTCTGTACTGTGCTGTTTTCTCCTGCCCCCCTGTACTGTTCCCTCCTGTTCCCCTGAACTATACTGTTTCCTCCTGGCCCCCCTATACTGTTCCCTCCTGGCCCCCTGTAGCATCCTGTTCTCTCCTAGCCCCCTGTACTGTTCTGTTCCCTCCTGGCCCCCATACGGTTCCCTCCTGCCCCCTAAACTATACTGTTTCCTCCTGCCCCATTGTACTGTGCTTTTCCCTCCTGGCCCCCTGTACTCTGCTGTTCTCTCCTGGCCCCCTGTACTGTGCTGTTTTCTCCTGCCCCCTGTACTGTGCTGTTCTCTCTTGGCCCACTGTACTGTGCTGTTCTCTCTTGTCACCCTGTACTATCCTGCTCTCTCCTGTCCCCCTGTATTATCCTGCTCTCTCCTGGCCCCCTGTACTGTTCCCTCCTGGCTCCCCTGTACTGTCCCTCCTGGCCCCCTGAACTATACTGTTCCCTCCTGCCCTCCTTTACTATGCTGTTCTCTCCTGGCCCCCCATACTGTTCCCCCCTGCCCCCCTTTACGGTGCTGTTCCCCCCTGGCCCCCTGTACTGTGCTGTTCCCCCCTGGCCCCCTGTACTGTGCTGTTCCCCCCTGGCCCCCTGTACTGTCCTGTTCTTCCCTGTTCTTTCCTAGCCCCCTGTATTATCCCATTCTTTCCTGGCCCCCTGTACTGTGCTCTTCCCTCATGGCCCCCTGTGCTGTTCCCCTCTGGCCCCCTGTACTGTGCTGTCCCCCCTGCCCCCTCAACTGTGCTGTCTCCCCAGGCCCCCGTACTGTTCCCTCCTGGTCCCCTGTACTGTGCCGTTCCCTCCTGACCCCCTGTACTGTCCTGTTCTCTACTGGCCCCTGTACTATCCTGTTCTCTCCTAGCCCCCTGTACTGTGCTGTTCTCTCCTGGCCCCCTGTAGCGTGCTGTTCTCTCCTTGCTCTCTGTACTGTGCTGTTTTCTCCTGCCCCCCTGTACTGTTCCCTCCTGTTCCCCTGAACTATACTGTTTCCTCCTGGCCCCCCTATACTGTTCCCTCCTGGCCCCCTGTAGCATCCTGTTCTCTCCTAGCCCCCTGTACTGTTCTGTTCCCTCCTGGCCCCCATACGGTTCCCTCCTGCCCCCCTAAACTATACTGTTTCCTCCTGCCCCCATGTACTGTGCTTTTCACTCCTGGCCCCCTGTACTCTGCTGTTCCCTCCTGCCCCCCTGTACTGTTCCCTCCTGGCCCCTGGAACTATACTGTTCCCTCCTGCCCCCCTGTACTATGCTGTTCTCTCCTGGCCCCCCATACTGTTCCCCCTGCCCCCCTTTACGGTGCTGTTCTCCCCTGGCCCCCTGTACTGTGCTGTTCCCCCCTGGCCCCCTGTACTGTGCTTTTCCCTCCTGGCCCCTGTACTGTGCTGTTCCCCCCTGGCTCCCTGTACTGTGCTGTTCTTCCCCTGACCCCCTGTACTGTGCCGTTCTCTCCTGGCTTCCTGTACTGTCCTGTTATCTCCTGGCCCCCTGTACTGTGTTGTTTTCTCCTGGCCCCCTGTAATGTGTTGTTCTCTCCTGGCCCCCCCTATACTATTGCCTCCTGGCCCCCCTAAAATATACTGTTCCCTCCTGGCCCCCCTGAACTAAATTGTTCCCTCCTGGCCCCCATATAGTGTTCTCTCCTGGCCCCCATACAGTGTTCCCTCCTGGCCCCCCTGAACTATACTGTTCCCTCTTGGACCCCCTATACTGTTCCCTCCTGGCCCCCTGTACTATGCTGTTGTCTCCTGGCCCCCATATGGTTTCCTCCATCCCCCTGAACTATACTGTTTCTTCCTGCCCCTCTGTACTGTGCTCTTTCCTCCTGGCCCCCTGAACTGTTTTCTCCTGGCGTCATGTACTGTGCTGTTTTCTTTTGCCCCCCTCTACTGTGCTGTTTTCTCCTGGCCCCCCTGTACTGTGTTGTTTTCTCCTGGCCCCCTGCACTGTGCTGTTCCCCATCCCTCTGTACTGTGCTGTTCCCCCCTGGCCCCCTGTACTGTCCTGTTCTTCCCTGTTCTTTCCTAGCCCCCTTTATTATCCCATTCTTTCCTTGCCCCCTGTACTGTGCTCTTCCCTCATGGCCCCCTGTACTGTGCTGTTCCCCTCTGGCCCCCTGTACTGTGCTGTTCCCCCCAGGCCCCCATACTGCTCCCTCCTGGTCCCCTGTACTGTGCCGTTCCCTCCTGACCCCCTGTACTGTCCTGTTCTCTCCTGGCCCCTGTACTATCCTGTTCTCTCCTAGCCCCCTGTACTGTGCTGTTCTCTCCTGGCCCCCTGTACCGTGCTGTTCTCTCCTTGCTCTCTGTACTGTGCTGTTTTCTCCTGCCCCCCTGTACTGTTCTGTTCCCTCCTGCCCCCCTGTACTGTTCCCTCCTGGCCCCCTGAACTATACTCTTTCCCCCTGGCCCCCTATACTGTTCCCTCCTGGCCCCCTGTATCATCCTGTTCTCTCCTGGCCCCCTTTACTGTTCTGTTCCCTCCTGGCCCCCATACGGTTCCCTCCTGCCCCCCTAAACTATACTGTTTCCTCCTGCCCCCATGTACTGTGCTTTTCCCTCCTGGCCCCCTGTACTCTGCTGTTCTCTCCTGGCCCCTTTACTGTGCTGTTTTCTCCTGCCCCCTGTACTGTTTTCTCCTGGCCCCCTGTACTGTGTTGCTCTCTCCTGGCCCCCTGTACTGTGCCATTCCCTCCTTGCCCCCTGCACTGTGCTGTTCTCTCCAGGCCCCCTGTATTGTCCTGCTTTCTCCTGGCCCCCTGTACTGTGCTGTTCCCTCCTGCCCCCCCTGTACTGTTCCCTCCTGGCTCCCTGTACTGTCCCTCCTTGCCCCCTGAACTATACTGTTCCCTCCTGCCCCCCGTACTATGCTGTTCTCTCCTGACCCCCATACTGTTTCCCCCTGCCCCCCTTTACAGTGCTGTTCCCCCCTGGCCCCCTGTACTGTGCTGTTCCCCCCTGGCCCCCTGTACTGTGCTTTTCTATTTTGGCCCCTGTACTGTTCTGTTCCCCCCTGGCCCCCTGTACTGTGCTGTTCCTCCCCTGGCCCCCTGTACTGTGCCGTTCTCTCCTGGCTTCCTGTACTGTCCTGTTCTCTCCTGTCCCCCTGTACTATCCTGCTTTCTTCTGGCCCCCTGTACCGTGCTGTTCCCTCCTGGCCCCCCTGTACTGTTCCCTCCTGGCCCCCATGTACTGTTACCTCCTTGCCCCCTGAACTATACTGTTCCCTCCTTCCGCCCCTGTACTATGCTGTTCTCTCCTGGCCCCCATACTGTTTCCTCATGCCCCCCGTACTGTGATGTTTCCTCCTGGCCCCCTGTACTGTGCTGTTCTCTCCTGGCCCCCCCATACTGTTTCCTCCTGCCCCCCTGCACTATACTGTTCTCTCCCGGCCCCCCATACTGTTTCCTCCTGCCCCCCTGTACTGTGCTGTTCTCTCCTGGCCCCCTATATTGTGCTGTTCTCTCCTGGCCCCCTGTACTGTGTTGTTCTCTCTTGGTCCCCTGTACTGTGTTGTTCTCTCCTGGCCCCCTGTAATGTGTTGTTCTCTCTTGGTCCCCTTTAATGTGTTGTTCTCCCCTGGCCCCCTGTAATGTACTGTTCTCTTCTGGCCCCCCATACCGTTTCCTTCTGCCCCCCTGTACTGTGCAGTTTTCTCCTGGCCCCCCATACTGTTTCATCCTGCTCCCCCTGTACTGTGCGGTTTCCTCCTGGTCCCCTGTACTGTGCTGTTCTCTCCTGGCCCCCTGTACTGTGCTGTTCTCTCCTGGCCCCCTGTAATGTGTTGTTTTCCCCTGGCCCCTGTACTGTGCTGTTCTCTCTTGGTCCCCTGTAATGTGTTGTTCTCCCCTTGCCCCCTGTATTGTGTTGTTCTCTCCTGACCCCCTGTAATGTGTTGTTCTCCACTGGCCCCCTTTAATTTCCTGTCCTCTCCTGGCCCCCCATACTGTTTCCTCCTGCCCCCCTGTACTGTGCTGTTCTCTCCCGGCCCCCTGTACTGTGCTGTTCTCTCCTGGCCCCTTGTACTGTGTTGTACTCCCCTGGCCCCTATACTGTGCTGTTCTCTCCTGGCAACCTGTAATGTGTTGTTCTCCCTTTGCCCCCTGTATTGTGTTGTTCTGTCCTGGCCCCCTGTAATGAGTTGTTCTCCCCTGGCCCCCTTGTACAGTGCTGTTCTCTCCTGGCCCCCTGTACTGAGCTGCTCCCCCTAGCCCCCTGTACTGTGCTGTTTCCTCTTGGCCCCCTTTACTGTGCTGTTCCCCCCTGGTCCCTGCACTGTGCTGTTCCCCCCTGGCCCCCTGTACTGTGCTTTTCCCTCCTGGCCCCTGCACTGTGCTGTTCCACCCTGGCCCCCTGTACTGTGCTGTCCCCCCTGGCCCCCTGTACTGTGCTGTTCCCCCCTGGCCCCCTGTACTGTGCTGTTTCCCCCCCTGGCCTCCAGTACTGTGCTGCTCCCCCCTGGCCCCCTGTACTGTGCTTTTCCTCCCCTGGCCCCCTGTAGTGTGCTTTTCCCTCCTGGCCCCCTGTACTGTGCTGTTCTCTCCTGGCCCTAGCCCCCTGTACTGTGCTGTTCCCTCTTGGCCCCCTTTACTGTGCTGTTCCCCCCTGGCCCCCTGTACTGTGCTTTTCCCTCCTAGCCCCTGAACTGTGCTATTCCCCCCTGGCCCCCTGTATTGTGCTGTTCCCCCCTGGCCCTCTGTACTGTGCTGTTCCTTCTGCCCCCCTAAAATAAACTATTTCCTCCTGGCCCCTTGTACTCTGCTTTTCCCTCCTGGCCCCCTGTACTCTGCTGTTCCCTACTGGCCCCCTGTACTGTGCTGTTTTCTTCTGCCCCCTGTACTGTTTTCTCCTGGCGCCCTGTACTGTTGTTCTCTCCTGGCCCCCTGTACTGTGTTGTTCTCTCCTGGCCCCCTGTACTGTGTTGTTCTCTCCTGGCCCCCTGTACCATGTTGTTCTCTCCTGGCCCCCTGTACCGTGTTGTTCTCTCCTGGCCCCCTGTACTGTGCCGCTCCCTCCTTGCGCCCTTTACTGTGCTGTTCCCCCCTGGCCCCCTGTACTGTGCTGTTCCTTCCTAGCCCCCTGTACTGTGCTGTTCCATCTTGGCCCCCTTTCCTGTGCTGTTTCTCCCTGACCCCCTGTACTGTGCTGTTCCCCCAGCCCCCTGTACTGTGCTTTTCCCTCCTGGCCCTCTGTACTCTGCTGTTCCCCCCTGGCCCCCTGCACTGTACTGTTCCCCCCAGGCCCCCTGTACTGTGCTTTTCCCTCCTGGCCCCCTGTACTGTGCCGCTGTCTCCTGGGCCCCTGTACTGTGTTGTTTCTTCCTGGCCCCCCTTGAACTGTTCTGTTCCCTCCTGGCCCCCTGAACTATACTGTTCCCTCCTGGCCCCCTTATTCTGTTCTCTCCTGGCCCGCTGTACTATGCTGTTCTTTCCTGGCCCCCCATACAGTTTCCTCCTGCTCCCCTAAACTATACTGTTTTCTCCTGCCCCCCTGTACTGTCCTGTTTCCTCCTGGCCCCTTGTACTGTGTTTTTCTCTCTTGGCCCCCTGTAATGTGTTCTCTCCTGGCCCCCTGTACTGTGCTGTTTTCTCTTGGCCCCCTGTACTGTTCTCTCTTGGCCCCCTGTACTGTTTTCTCCTGGCCCCCTGTACTGTGCGGTTCCCTCCTGGCCCCCGGTACTGTCCTGTTCTCTCCTGGACCCCTGTACTATCCTATTCTCTCCTGGCTGTTGTGGAAATTTGTATTAATGTATGTTGTCAGATGTCCCCCAGTGTCAGTTTTGCTGTAATATGCTCCTGCGAGCGTATTTGCACATACAGATGTTGGTGACCATTGGCTGCAGAAACCTTCCTGTGGACATGGCAGATCTGTTTGCTCTTTTAGGGATATTCGTTTATGCCTCACCAAGAGACGCTCCTAGCAAACAGATCTGCGTACATGGGAACCATAGCATAACCATACAAAAATCATGGCCCACTGAGCCATGATAGAGTACGGCTCGGGTCATTGGTAGCAGTGAGAATGTGCACCTGATCGTGTTCAGAGCCATGCAAGTAGTGTTCTTGCCGCATGGCTCTGCACACGACTATCTGCACACGTCACTACTGGAATTCTATTTGAATATATACATGTGTGCGATTAGTTCTTTTGAAAGAATACAAGTGTCTGATTGGCTGATTCTGAAGCAACCACCTTCTTTTGTTATTCATATTTACAGTATAAATAAAAGCAGCATATCATGGTAGAGAGGATTTTTCTACGCTCAACGTGATACCAGCGTCTGTGTTACTTGGAGATAAACAAGCACGCTTTCCCAGCATTATACAAGAGAGCTATGATTGTGCTTATTAGCGCATGGAATTATTTGCTTATAGGAGAAGCTTTAATTAATCCACAACATGGCCCCTGTACTGTTCTGTTCCCCCTATCCCCCTGTACTGTGCTGTTCTCTCCTGGCCCCCTGTACTGTACGGTTCTATCCTGGCCCCCTGTACAGTGCTGTTCCCCCCTATCCCCCTGTACTGTGCTGTTCCCTCCTGGCTCTCTGTACTGTGCTGTTCCCTCCCGGCCCCCTGTACTGTGCCCCCCTATCCCCGAGCGCCGAGCGAGCGCCCCCCTTCTGAACCGTACCAGGCCGCATGCCCTCAACATTGGGGGGTGGGCGCTTTGGGGGAGGGGGGCACCCTGTGGGCCCCCCACCCCAAAGCACCTTGTCCCCATGTTGATGAGGACAAGGGCCTCTTCCCGACAACCCTGGCCATTGGTTGTCGGGGTCTGCGGGCGGGGGGCTTATCGGAATCCGGGAGCCCCCTTTAATAAGGGGGCCCCCAGATCCCAGCCCCCCACCCTATGTGAATGAGTATGGGGTACATTGTACCCCTACCCATTCACCTAGGGGAAAAGTGTCAATAAAAAAACACACTACACAGGTTTTTAAAGTAATTTATTAGACAGCTCTGGGGGTCTTCCGACTTCGGGGGTCTTCTTCCAACTTCTGGGTCTTCTTAAGACTTCAGGGGTCTTCTTCCGACTTCTGTGGTCTTCTTCTGACTTCTCTGCTCTCTCCGACCTCTTCTCCCGGTGTCCGGTTTTTCTTCCAGGCTCCTCCGCTATCTTCTGCTCTTTTGCCGCTCTCTTGCTAGCGGTGGCCCGGTCTTCGCCGTCTTGTTCCCTCTCTTCTTCTCTTCTTCCGATGTTGACACAACGCTGTCTCCCGCTGTTATGCTGTGTGAGCGGTGCGCGATCACTTATATAGGCATGGGGCGTGGTCACGGGTGCTGTCAGGCAGTGACCCCGCCCCTTATGATGTCGCAGTCCCATCATGCCCTGGGACTGTGACATCATACTCATTCACATAGGGTGGGGGGCCGGGATCTGGGGGCCCCTTATTAAAGAGGGATCCCGGATTCCGATAAGTCCCCCGCCTGCAGACCCTGACAACTGACGGCCAGGGTTGTCGGGAAGAGGCCCTTGTCCTCATAAACATGGGGACAAGGTGCTTTGGGGTGGGGGGGGCCCGCAGGGCGCCCCCCTCCCCCAAAGCACCCAACCCCCCATGTTGAGGGCATGCGGCCTGGTACTGTTCAGGAGGGGGGGCGCTCGCTCATCCCCACCCCCTTTCCTGACCGGCCGGGCTGCGTGCTCGGAAAAGGGTCTGGTATGGATTTTGGGGGGACCCCCACGCAGGTTTTTCGGTGTAGGGTGTTTCCCTTAAGATCCATACCAGACCTAAGGGCCTGGTATGCCCCTGGGGGGGAACCCACGCCGGTTTTTCATTTAAAATTCGGCGCAGTGTTCCCCCTCATGATTCATACCAGACAGCTGTCAGCACTGCCTGTCGCTCATCGCGAAAGGGAAAAAAAGTTTTCCTTTCCCGATCAGCACGAGATGCACAGTACCCTGTCGCTGAGAACCGGCGCGATAATATCGCGCTGGGAACACAATCTCACGGTCAGGTACTGTACCTGAAGACAAGTGTGCTTGTGTGCTTCTTCTGATCCTATTAATAGCACAGGCAGGCTCTTGAAGTATTTACAGTTAGTGTACTGTTTACCCTGCACAGTTGCACCTACAGTATAGCTACCTGAAGACAAGTTACATAGTTACATAGTTACATAGTAGGCGAGGTTGAAAAAAAGACACAAATCCATCAAGTCCAACCTATGTGTAATTATGTGTCAGTATTACATTGTATATCCCTGTATGTTACGGTCATTCAGATGCTTATCTAATAGTTTCTTGAAGCTATCGATGCTCTCCGCTGAGACCACCACCTGTGGAAGGGAATTCCACATCCTTGCCGCTCTTACAGTAAAGAACCCTCTACGTAGTTTAAGGTTAAATCTCTTTTCTTCTAATTTTAATGAGTGGCCACGAGTCTTATTAAACTCTCTTCTGCGAAAAAGTTTTATTTCTATTGTAGGGTCACCAGTACGGTATTTGTATATTGAAATTATATCCCCTCTCAAGCGTCTCTTCTCCATAGAGAATAAGTTCAGTGCTCGCAACCTTTCCTCATAACTAAGATCCTCCAGAACCTTTATTAGCTTTGTTGCCCTTCTGTGTACTCGCTCCATTTCCACTACATCCTTCCTGAGGACTGGTGCCCAGAACTGGACAGCATACTCTAGGTGCAGCCGGACCAGAGTCTTGTAGAGTGGGAGAATTATCGTTTTATCTCTGGAGTTGATCCCCTTTTTAATGCATGCCAATATTCTGTTTGCTTTGTTAGCAGCAGCTTGGCATTGCATGCCATTGCTGAGCCTATCATCTACTAGGACCCCCAGGTCCTTTTCCATCCTAGATTCCCCCAGAGGTTCTCCCCCCAGTGTATAGATTGCATTCATATTTTTGTCACCCAAATGCATTATTTTACATTTTTCTACATTGAACCTCATTTGCCATGTAGTTGCCCACCCCAATAATTTGTTCAGATCTTCTTGCAAGGTTTCCACATCCTGTTGAGAAGTTATTGCCCTGCTTAGCTTAGTGTCGTTTGCAAATACAGGGATTGAACTATTTATCCCATCCTCCAGGTCGTTTATGAACAAAATAAACAGGATTGGTCCCAGCACAGAACCCTGGGGAACCCCACTACCTACCCCTGACCATTCTGAGTACTCCCCATTTATCACCACCCTCTGAACTCGCCCTTGTAGCCAGTTTTCAATCCATGTACTCACCCTATGGTCCATGCCAACGGACCTTATTTTGTACAGTAAATATTTATGGGGAACTGTGTCAAAAAGCTTTTGCAAAATCCAGATACACCACGTCTATGGGCTTTCCTTTATCTAGATGGCAACTCACCTCCTCATAGAAGGTTAGAAGATTGGTTTGGCAAAAACGATTCCTTATGAATCCATGCTGATTACTGCTAATGATACCGTTCTCATTACTAAAATCTTGTATATAGTCCCTTATCATCCCCTCCAAGAGTTTACATACTATTGATGTTAGGCTAACTGGTCTGTAATTCCCAGGGATGTATTTTGGGCCCTTTTTAAATATTGGTGCTACATTGGCTTTTTTCCAATCAGCTGATACCATTCCAGTCAGTAGACTATCTGTAAAAATTAGGAACAATGGACTGGCAATCACACCCTCGAATGAAAGCCACCTGGTCCCGGTGATTTATTAATGTTAAGTTTCTCAAGTCTAATTTAAATTCTGTCCTCTGTTAACCATGGAGGTGCTTCCTGTGTTGTGTCATAAGGATAAACACTGCAGTTTTGGTTACTGAAGCCCCCCGATTCACTCGTGAAGACTGAGGAGAAGAATAAATTCAATACCTTCGCCATCTCCCCATCCTTTGTAACCAGATGTCCTTCCTCATTCTTTAAGGGGCCAATATGGTCTGTCCTCCCTTTTTTACTGTTTACATATTTACAAAAAATTTCTTGGGATTTTTTTGCTCTCCTCCACTATGTGTCTTTCATGTTCTATCTTAGCCATCCTAATTGCACCCTACATTTCTTGTTGCATTCTTTATAAAGTCTGAATGCTGAGGATGATCCCTCAACCTTGTATTTTTTGAAGGCCTTCTCCTTTGCTTTTATATGCATTTTTACATTGCAGTTAAGTGCTTGTGTTCTTCTGATCCTATTAATAGCACAGGCAGGCTCTTGAAGTATTTACAGTTAGTGTACTGTGTACCCTGCACAGTTGCACCTATAGCTACCTGAAGACAAGTGCTTGTGTTCTTCTTCTCATTCTATTAATAGCAGAGGCAGGCTCTTGAAGTATTTACAGTTAGTGTACCCCGCACAGTTGCACCTAGAGTATAGCTACATGAAGACAAGTGCTTGTGTGCTTCTTCTGATCCTATTAACAGCACAGGCAGGCTCTTGAAGTATTTACAGTTAGTGTACTGTGTACCCTGCACAGTTGCACCTACAATAAAGCTACCTGAAGACAAGTGCTTGTGTTCTTCTTCTGATCCTATTAATAGCACAGGCAGGCTCTGGAAGTATTTACAGTTAGTGTACAGTGTACCCTGCACAGTTGCACCTACAGTATAGCTACCTGAAGACAAGTGCTTGTTCTTCTTCTGATCCTATTAATAGCACAGGCAGGCTCTTGAAGTATTTACAGTTAGTGTACTGTGTACCCTGCACAATTGCACCTATAGCTACCTGAAGACAAGTGCTTGTGTTCTTCTTCTTATCCTATTAATAGCACAGGCAGGCTCTTGAAGTATTTACAATTAGTGTACCCCGCACAGTTGCACCTAGAGTATAGATACATGAAGACAAGTGCTTGTGTGCTTCTTCTGATCCTATTAATAGCACAGGCAGGCCCTTGTAGTATTTACAGTTAGTTTACTGTGTACTCTGCACAGTTGCACCTACAGTATAGCTACCTGAGAACAAGTGCTTGTGCTCTTCTTCTGATCCTATTAATAGCACAGGCAGGCTCTTGAAGTATTTACAGTTAGTGTACAGTGTACCCTGCACAGTTGCACCTACAGTATAGCTACCTGAAGACAAGTGCTTGTGTTCTTCTTCTATTCCTATTAATAGCACAAACAGGCTCTTGAAATATTTACAGTTAGTGTACTGTATACCCTGCACAGTTGCACCTACAGTATAGCTACCTGAAGTCAAGTGCTTGTGTTCTTCTTCTGATCCTATTAATAGCACAGGCAGGTTCTTGAAGTATTTACAGTTAGGGATGAGCCGAACACCCCCCTGTTCGGTTCGCACCAGAACATGCGAACAGGAAAAAAATTTGTTCGAACACGCGAACACCGTTAAAGTCTATGGGACACGAACATGAATAATCAAAAGTGCTAATTTTAAAGGCTAATATGCAAGTTATTGTCAATAAAAGTGTTTGGGGACCTGGGTCCTGCCCCAGGGGACATGAATCAATGCAAAAAAAAGTTTTAAAAACGGCCGTTTTTTCAGGAGCAGTGATTTTAATAATGCTTAAAGTCAAACAATAAAAGTGTAATATCCCTTTAAATTTCGTACCTGGGGGGTGTCTATAGTATGCCTGTAAAGGGGCGCATGTTTCCCGTGTTTAGAACAGTCTGACAGCAAAATGACATTTTGAAGGAAAAAACACATTTAAAACTACCCGCGGCTATTGCATTGCCGACAATACACATAGAAGTTCATTGATAAAAACGGCATGGGAATTCCCCACAGGGGAACCCCGAACCAAAAAAAAAAAAAAAAAAATGATGTGGGGGACCCCCTAAATTCCATACAAGGCCCTTCAGGTCTGGTATGGATATTAAGGGGAACCCCAGCCAAAATTAAAAAAAAAAATTGACGTGGGGTTCCCCCTAAATTCCATACCAGACCCTTCAGGTCTGGTATGGATTTTAAGGGGAACCCCGCGCCAAAAAAAAAAAAAAAAAACGGCGTGGGGTCCCCCTAAAAATCCATACCAGACCCTTATCCGAGCACGCAACCCGGCAGGCCGCAGGAAAAGAGGGGGGGACGAGAGTGCGGCCCCCCCCCCTCCTGAACCGTACCAGGCCACATGCCCTCAACATTGGGAGGGTGCTTTGGGGTAGCCCCCCAAAACACCTTGTCCCCATGTTGATGAGGACAAGGGCCTCATCCTCACAACCGTGGCCGGTGGTTGTGGGGGTCTGCGGGCGGGGGGCTTATCGGAATCTGGAAGCCCCCTTTAACAAGGGGACCCCCAGATCCCGGCCCCCCCCCTGTGTGAAATGGTAAGGGGGTACTTACCCCTACCATTTCACTAAAAAACTGTCAAAAATGTTAAAAATGACAAGAGACAGTTTTTGACAATTCCTTTATTTAAATGCTTCTTCTTTCTTCCTTCATCTTCTTCTTCTTCTGGTTCTTCTGGCTCTTCTGGTTCTTCCTCCGGCGTTCTCGTCCAGCATCTTCTCCGCGGCGTCTTCTATCTTCTTCTCCTCGGGCCGCTCCGCACCCATGGCATGAGGGGGGAGGCTCCCGCTCTTCTCTTCATCTTCTTCTCTTCTTCATCTTCTTCTTCATCTTCTTCTTCTCTTCTTCCTTCTTCTCTTCTTCATGTCTTCTGCGGGCCGCTCCGCAGCCATGCTGTGGCATGGTGGGAGGCTCCCGCTGTGTGACGGCGTCTCTTCGTCTGACGGTTCTTAAATAACGGGGGGCGGGGCCACCCGGTGACCCCGCCCCCCTCTGACGCACGGTGACATGACGGGACTTCCCTGTGACGTCACGGGAAATGCCACAGGGAAGTCCCGTCATGTCACCGTCCAATTTTTTTTTTGGTTCGGGGTTCCCCTGTGGGGAATTCCCATGCCGTTTTTATCAATGAACTTCTATGTGTATTGTCGGCAATGCAATAGCCGCGGGTAGTTTTAAATGAGTTTTTTCCTTCCAAATGTCATTTTGCTGTCAGACTGTTCTAAACACAGGAAACATGCGCCCCTTTACAGGCATACTATAGACACCCCCCAGGTACGAAATTTAAAGGGATATTACACTTTTATTGTTTGACTTTAAGCATTAATAAAATCACTGCTCCTGAAAAAACGTCCGTTTTTAAAACTTTTTTTGCATTGATCCATGTCCCCTGGGGCAGGACCCAGGTCCCCAAACACTTTTTATGACAATAACTTGCATATAAGCCTTTAAAATTAGCACTTTTGATTTCTCCCATAGACTTTTAAAGGGTGTTCCGCGGCGAATTTGCCGCGAACACCCCAAATTGTTCGCTGTTTGGCGAACTTGCGAACAGCCAATGTTCGAGTAGAACATGAGTTCGACTCGAACTCGAAGCTCATCCCTATTTACAGTTAGTTTACTGTGTACCCTGCACAGTCGCACCTACAGTATAGCTACCTGAAGACAAGTGCTTGTGTTCTTCTTCTGATCCTATTAATAGCACAGGCAGGCTCTTGAAGTATTTACAATTAGTGTACTGTGTACCCTGCACAGTCGCACCTATAGCTACCTGAAGACAAGTGCTTGTGTGCTTCTTCTGATCCTATTAATAGCACAGGCAGGCTTTTGAAGTTTTTACAGTTAGTTTACTGTGTACCCTGCACAGTTGCACCTACGGTATAGCTACCTGAAGACAAGTGCTTCTGTTCTTCTTCTGACCCTATTAATAGCACAGGCAGGCTCTTGAAGTATTTACAGTTAGTGTACTGTGTACCCTGCACAGTCGCACCTACAGTATAGCTACCTGAAGACATGTGCTTGTGTTTATTCTTCTGATCCTATTAATAGCACAAGCAGGCTCTTGAAGTATTTACAATTAGTGTACTGTGTACCCTGCACAGTTGCACCTATAGCTACCTGAAGACAAGTGCTTGTGTGCTTCTCCTTATCATATTAACAGCACAGGCAGGATCTTGAAGTTTTTACAGTTAGTGTACTGTGTACCCTGCACAGTTGCACCTACAGTATAGCTACCTGAAGACGAGTGCTTGTGTTCTTCTTCTGATCCTATTATTAGCACAGGCAGGCTCTTGAAGTATTTACAATTGGTGTACTGTGTACCCTGCACAGTTGCACCTATAGCTACCTGAAGACAAGTGCTTGTGTGCTTCTTCTGATCCTATTAATAGCACAGGCAGGCTCTTGAAGTATTTACAGTTAGTGTACTGTGTACCCTGCACAGTTGCACCTAGAGTATAGCTACCTGAAGACAAGTGCTTGTGTTGTTCTTCTGATCCTATTAATAGCACAGGCAGGCTCTTGAAGTATTTACAATTAGTGTACTGTGTACCCTGCACAGTTGCACCTATAGCTACCTGAAGACAAGTGCTTGTGTGCTTCTTCTGATCCTATTAATAGCACAGGCAGACTCTTGAAGTATTTACAGTTAGTGTACTGTGTACCTTGCACAGTTGTACCTACAGTATAGCTACCTGAAGACAAGTGCTTGCGTGCTTCTTCTGATCCTATTAATAGCACAGGCAGGCTCTTGAAGTATTTACAGTTAGTGTAATGTGTACCCTGCACAGTTGAACATATAGCTACCTGAAGACAAGTGCTTGTGTGCTTCTTCTGATCCTATTAATAGCACAGGCAGGCTCTTGAAGTATTTACAATTAGTGTACCCCGCACAGTTGCACCTAGAGTATAGATACATGAAGACAAGTGCTTGTGTGCTTCTTCTGATCCTATTAATAGCACGGGCAGGCTCTTGAAGTATTTACAATTGGTGTACTGTATACCCTGCACAGTTGCACCTATAGCTACCTGAAGACAAGTGCTTGTGTGCTTCTTCTGATCCTGTTAATAGCACAGGCAGGCCCTTGTAGTATTTACAGTTAGTTTACTGTGTACCCTGCACAGTTGCACCTACAGTATAGCTACCTGAAGACAAGTGCTTGTGCTCTTCTTCTGATCCTATTAATAGCACAGGCAGGCTCTTGAAGTATTTACAGTTAGTGTACAGTGTACCCTGCACAGTTGCTTCTACAGTATAGCTACCTGAAGACAAGTGCTTGTTCTTTTTCTGATCCTATTAATAGCACAGGCAGGCTCTTGAAATATTTACAATTAGTGTACTGTGTACCTTGCACAGTTGCACCTATAGCTACCTGAAGACAAGTGCTTGTGTTCTTCTTCTGATCCTATTAATAGCACAGGCAGGCTCTTGAAGTATTTACAGTTAGTGTACTGTGTACCCTGCACAGTTGCACCTATAGCTACCTGAAGACAAGTGCTTGTGTTCTTCTTCTGATCCTATTAATAGCACAGGCAGGCTCTTGAAGTATTTACAGTTAGTGTACCCCGTACAGTTGCACCTAGAGTATAGCTACATGAAGACAAGTGCTTGTGTGCTTATTCTGATTAGGGATGAGCCGAACACCCCCCTGTTCGGTTCGCACCAGAACATGCGAACAGGAAAAAAATTTGTTCGAACACGCGAACGCCGTTAAAGTCTATGGGACACGAACATGAATAATCAAAAGTGCTAATTTTAAAGGCTAATATGCAAGTTATTGTCAATAAAAGTGTTTGGGGACCCGGGTCCTCCCCCAGGGGACATGAATCAATGCAAAAAAAAGTTTTAAAAACGGCCGTTTTTTCAGAAGCAGTGATTTTAATAATGCTTAAAGTCAAACAATAAAAGTGTAATATCCCTTTAAATTTCATACCTGGGGGGTGTCTATAGTATGCCTGTAAAGGGGCGCATGTTTCCCGTGTTTAGAGCAGTCTGACAGCAAAGTGACATTTTGAAGGAAAAAACACATTTAAAACTACCGCGGCTATTGCATTGCCGACAATACACATAGAAGTTCATTGATAAAAACGGCATGGGAATTCCCCACAGGGCAACCCCGAACCAAAATTTAAAAAAAAAAATGATGTGGGAGTCCCCCTAAATTCCATACAAGGCCCTTCAGGTCTGGTATGGATATTAAGGGGAACCCCAGCCAAAATTTTAAAAAAAAATTGACGTGGGGTTCCCCCTAAATTCCATACCAGACCCTTCAGGTCTGGTATGGATTTTAAGGGGAACCCCGCGCCAAAAAAAAAAAAAAAAAACGGCGTGGGGTCCCCCTAAAAATCCATACCAGACCCTTATCCGAGCACGCAACCTGGCAGGCCGCAGGAAAAGAGGGGGGGACGAGAGTGCGGCCCCCCCCCTCCTGAACCGTACCAGGCCACATGCCCTCAACATTGGGAGGGTGCTTTGGGGTAGCCCCCCAAAACACCTTGTCCCCATGTTGATGAAGACAAGGGCCTCATCCCCACAACCCTGGCCGGTGGTTGTGGGGGTCTGCGGGCGGGGGGCTTATCGGAATCTGGAAGCCCCCTTTAACAAGGGGACCCCCAGATCCCGGCCCCCCCCCTGTGTGAAATGGTAAGGGGGTACTTACCCCTACCATTTCACTAAAAAACTGTCAAAAATGTTAAAAATGACAAGAGACAGTTTTTGACAATTCCTTTATTTAAATGCTTCTTCTTTCTTCCTTCATCTTCTTCTTCTTCTGGTTCTTCTGGCTCTTCTGGTTCTTCCTCCGGCGTTCTCGTCCAGCATCTTCTCCGCGGCGTCTTCTATCTTCTTCTCCTCGGGCCGCTCCGCACCCATGGCATGAGGGGGGAGGCTCCCGCTCTTCTCTTCATCTTCTTCTCTTCTTCATCTTCTTCTTCATCTTCTTCTTCTTCTTCTTCTTCTTCTTCTTCCTTCTTCTCTTCTTCCTGTCTTCTCCGGGCCGCTCCGCAGCCATGCTGTGGCATGGAGGGAGGCTCCCGCTGTGTGACGGCGTCTCTTCGTCTGACGGTTCTTAAATAACGGGGGGCGGGGCCACCCGGTGACCCCGCCCCCCTCTGACGCACGGTGACATGACGGGACTTCCCTGTGGCATTCCCCGTGACGTCACAGGGAAGTCCCTCAAGTCACCGTGCGTCAGAGGGGGGCGGGGTCACCGGATGGCCCCGCCCCCCGTTATTTAAGAACCGTCAGACGAAGAGACGCCGTCACACAGCGGGAGCCTCCCTCCATGCCACAGCATGGCTGCGGAGCGGCCCGGAGAAGACAGGAAGAAGAGAAGAAGGAAGAAGAAGAAGAAGAAGAAGAAGAAGATGAAGAAGAAGATGAAGAAGAAGATGAAGAAGAGAAGAAGATGAAGAGAAGAGCGGGAGCCTCCCCCCTCATGCCATGGGTGCGGAGCGGCCCGAGGAGAAGAAGATAGAAGACGCCGCGGAGAAGATGCTGGACGAGAACACCGGAGGAAGAACCAGAAGAGCCAGAAGAACCAGAAGAAGAAGAAGATGAAGGAAGAAAGAAGAAGCATTTAAATAAAGGAATTGTCAAAAACTGTCTCTTGTCATTTTTAACATTTTTGACAGTTTTTTAGTGAAATGGTAGGGGTAAGTACCCCCTTACCATTTCACACAGGGGGGGGGGCGGGATCTGGGGGTCCCCTTGTTAAAGGGGGCTTCCAGATTCCGATAAGCCCCCTGCCCGCAGACCCCCACAACCACCGGCCAGGGTTGTGGGGATGAGGCCCTTGTCTTCATCAACATGGGGACAAGGTGTTTTGGGGGGCTACCCCAAAGCACCCTCCCAATGTTGAGGGCATGTGGCCTGGTACGGTTCAGGAGGGGGGGGGCGCACTTTCGTCCCCCCCTCTTTTCCTGCGGCCTGCCAGGTTGCGTGCTCGGATAAGGGTCTGGTATGGATTTTTAGGGGGACCCCACGCCGTTTTTTTTTTTTTTTTTTTGGCGCGGGGTTCCCCTTAAAATCCATACCAGACCTGAAGGGTCTGGTATGGAATTTAGGGGGAACTCCACGTAAATTTTTTTTTTAAATTTTGGCTGGGGTTCCCCTTAATATCCATACCAGACCTGAAGGGCCTTGTATGGAATTTAGGGGGACCCCCACATCATTTTTTTTTTTTTATTTTGGTTCGGGGTTGCCCTGTGGGGAATTCCCATGCCGTTTTTATCAATGAACTTCTATGTGTATTGTCGGCAATGCAATAGCCGCGGGTAGTTTTAAATGAGTTTTTTCCTTCCAAATGTCATTTTGCTGTCAGACTGTTCTAAACACAGGAAACATGCGCCCCTTTACAGGCATACTATAGACACCCCCCAGGTACGAAATTTAAAGGGATATTACACTTTTATTGTTTGACTTTAAGCATTAATAAAATCACTGTTCCTGAAAAAACGTCCGTTTTTAAAACTTTTTTTTGCATTGATCCATGTCCCCTGGGGCAGGACCCGGGTCCCCAAACACTTTTTATGACAATAACTTGCATATAAGCCTTTAAAATTAGCACTTTTGATTTCTCCCATAGACTTTTAAAGGGTGTTCCGCGGCATTCGAATTTGCCGTGAACACCCCAAATTGTTCGCTGTTCGGCAAACTTGCAAACAGCCAATGTTCGAGTAGAACATGAGTTCGACTCGAACTCGAAGCTCATCCCTAATTCTGATCCTATTAATAGCACAGGCAGGCTCTTGAAGTATTTACAGTTAGTGTACTGTGTACCTTGCACAGTTGTGCCTACAGTATAGCTACCTGAAGACAAGTGCTTGCGTGCTTCTTCTGATCCTATTAATTGCACAGGCAGGCTGTCATGAAGATCCTGCCAGTAACCGGCATCCCAAGCGCACAGGAACCTGGCCACGGGTCCCATTGCGCATGCGCGCGCGTTCACGGGTGCGGTCACACACGGGCACGCGCGCATGCACTCCCGCTGGTGTTAGGTGGGCTATTTAAACCTGCCTGTCACACTCCATCCCCGCTGTCTGCTCTACAGCGTTCTGTGAGTGTTACCTGATCTGATCTGGGCTTCCTGTTATCTGACCCGGCTTCCTGTTTGACGATCCTGCTATCTGCCTGCACCAGACCCTCTTGGCTTGCCTGACCATCCCTCTGCATTACCCCTGGTACCTCTGCTGTCCGAACGTTACTGACCTCCGGCTTGTTGACCCTCCGCTGTGTTCATCAGCTTCCAGTCTGCTATTACCTGCCGTTGTTCCTGGTTCCAGTCCAGCGTTCCAGGCTACCTTCTGCTGTGTTCCAGCCCAGCGTTCCAGGCTACCTTCTGCTGTGTTCCAGCCCAGCGTTCCAGGCTACCTTCTGCTGTGTTCCAGTCCAGCTGCCAGTCTGCTATTACCTGCTGTTGTTCCTGGTTCCAGTCCAGCTTCCAGTCTGCTATTACCTGCTGTTGTTCCTGGTTCCAGTCCAGCGTTCCAGGCTATCTTCTGCTGTTGTTCCAGTCCAGCGTTCCAGGCTATTACCTGCTGTTGTTCCTGGTTCCAGTCCAGCTTCCAGTCTGCTATTACCTGCTATTGTTCCTGGCTCCAGTCCTGCATTCCAGTCTCTGTCCTCAGTCTACACCTCAGACTACTGACTCCAGAGGGTGCCACCACTACTGGACTTCCAGCAACTGTTGGTCCTGCCAGGCACCCATACCACTCTTCACTCCTGGCCCTCTGTCTCCATTCCAGGGGAACGGGAGTGGGAGCTGTAAGGGAGGTCTTTTCCTGCACTTCAGGCTCACAACCTACCAGGTACGTGACAGTAGCAGACAGCCATGTCTGAGCCTGAGCAGGGAACGTCTCCCATGGAGGAACTCTGTACACACCTGGCAGGATTGACTGAAGCAGTCAAAAATCTGCAGCAAGGATACACCAGACTGGAGGAACGAGTGTTAACCCTGTCTAACCCCATTGGGGCCCAGGGAGCTTCCTCTGCTCCTGCTCCTTCGGTTGGGCCTTCCTCAACGGTGGTGATGCTCCCTCCGAAACCTAAGGTTCCCACACCTGAACGTTTCTTCGGAAATCGCCATAAGTTCAGAGCCTTCCACAACTCCTGCGAACTATTTTTTGCTTTTCAGCCACGTACCTTTTCCCTGGAGGCTACAAAGGTGGGCTACGTAATCTCTCTACTCTCTGGTGACCCCCAAACCTGAGCCCATCGCCTCTTAGAGCAAAAGGACATATCTCTGACCAACCTCTTCACTTTCTTTGACGCACTAGGCCAGTTATATGATGACCCCCAGCTATCTGTAACTGCAGAGGCGGCTCTACACACCCTTCAACAAGGTCGCAGAGCAGCAGAGGATTATGTGGCTGAATTCAGGAAGTGGAGTGCGGATACTAACTGGAACGATGCGGCTCTCCGTTATCAATTCCGGTTGGGACTTTCTGATCTTCTAAAGGATGAACTGGCCAGGGTGGGTACACCACAGACTTTAAATGCTTTAATCGATCTAGCTATCCAGATCGATCGACGCCTAAGAGAGCGCAGGTCTGAGAGAGCTATGGGGTCTTCTCGTCCAACTTGGGTTACCCCTAAGGTTCCCCATCACCCATCATCAACACCACCTACCTCCACGCTTAACTTACCTGAACCAATGCAATTAGGAGCCCTGCGGCCTTCACTCACCCCAGAGGAACGACAACGTCGTCGAGCAAATAACTTGTGCCTGTATTGTGGGGAACCCAGGCACTATGTCAGGAACTGTCCCCTTAAACTCCGTAAGTGTTTATCCCTATCTACTGACTATGTGACATCTCCGGTTAAAAATACCACTCACCTTGCTCTTCCTCTTCTGCTACAGCTTCCAGGGAGGGATCTACAAATCTCCGCCATTATTGACTCAGGAGCTTGTAGCTGTTTCATGGATTCTCGTTTTGCCATCCAACACCAAATACCTTTGTCACCTAAAGCCCATGGACTCTCTATCCATCTAGCTGAAGGGACCGCTATCAAGTCTGGACCTGTCACCCAAGAGACTATGCCAATACCTGTTTTCATTTCCAACGTCCATCAGGAACAGCTGCGCCTGGACATTATCGCTTCACCCCTGTTCCCCATAATACTCGGCATGCCATGGTTACAGGCCCATAATCCGGACATAAATGGATCACGGGTGAGGTGACCTTTCCATCTTCTTACTGCCAACAGTTTTGCAGAACCCAGAACATCCAGGAGATCTCTACTCTGTTATGCCTAGATACAGATCCTAGTCTACTTCAATCCATTCCTTCCGCCTATCATGATTTCCTGGACGTATTTAGTAAACAGAGGGCAGAGGTGTTACCCCCTCACCGGGCCTATGACTGTCCCATTGAGTTACTTCCTGGTGCTGAAATTCCTTTTGGAAGAATATTTCCCCTGACTGTGGTGGAGCAAGGGGCATTGAAGGAATACATTGACGAAAACCTCAAAAGAGGCTTCATTCGTCCATCCACGCCCCCCGCAGGTGCTGGCATCTTCTTCGTGCAGAAAAAAGATAAAACCCTCAGGCCGTGTGTGGATTACCGCGAACTAAACAAAATTACTGTGAAGAATCGGTACCCTCTCCCCTTAGTACCAGAGTTGTTTCAGAGACTAGGGACGGCTACCATATTCACCAAACTTGATCTCCGTGGGGCCTACAATTTAGTTTGTATTAGGGATGGAGACGAATGGAAGACCGCTTTTCGTAACCCGTTATGGACATTTTGAGTACCTTGTGATGCCTTTCAGCCTGTGTAATGCCCCTGCCACATTTCAATACTTTATTAATGATGTGTTACGTGACTTTTTAGACCTGTTTGTCATAGTCTATTTAGACGACATATTGATTTTCTCTTGTTCCCTTGAATCCCATCGCAGGCACGTCAAAAGTGTATTGGGCCGACTTCGACAACACGGTCTATATGCAAAGGCTGAAAAATGTGAATTCGAACAGGAAAGTATTCAATTTTTAGGGTTAGTCATTTCCAGTAAGGGCATTAAGATGGACCCCCAGAAGGTCACGGCTGTTCTAGATTGGCCAGTCCCGACTGATAAGAAAGGAATCCAGCGATTCGTTGGATTTGCTAATTTTTACCGCAAATTTATTAAGGGGTTCTCAGCCATCATTGCACCCATCACACAGCTTACCAAGCAGGGTACACGCTTCCATTGGTCGGCCGAGGCTCAAAAGGCTTTTGAGACTCTCAAGGGCCTTTTCACCTCCGTCTCTGTACTAAAGCATCCAGATTCCTCTCTGCCATTTATTCTAGAAGTGGATGCATCTGAAATTGCTGTAGGAGCAGTATTATCCCAAAGACAGGGAACCAAGGCCCTGCTGCATCCTGTGGCCTTCTTTTCTCGTAAATTATCCACGGCAGAGAGAAATTATGCTGTAGGTGACAGAGAGTTGTTGGCAATCAAGTCAGCATTGGAGGAGCGGCGCTATCTGTTGGAGGGTGCCGCTCATCCAGTTTTAATCTTTACAGATCATAAGAACCTGGAGTATTTGAGGTCTGCAAAGAGGTTGAAACCACATCAGGCCAGGTGGGCTCTCTTTTTCTCCAGGTTCTCCTTCCATGTCACTTACCGTCCTGGCTCCAAGAATACCAAACCTGACGCCCTGTCTAGGATGTTTCACAAACCTCAAGAGATTTCCCCTCCAGACACCATTTTGTCTCCGGGGAACTTTCTTCTACCTCAGGGAAACCTGCTTTCCCAGATTAAACAGGCCTCCACAGGAATAGAATCTTCCATTAAGACAGAGCTCCAGGTTAAGGATGGGTTATTGTGGCATGAGAGTAGGATCTTTATACCTGAAACACTACGAGTTCCAGTACTAGAGCTTTGTCACGATCATGCGCTGGCTGGGCATTTCGGTGTGGCTAAGACCACTGATTTTGTTCAGCGCACCTTCTGGTGGCCTCAGCTGCGCAAAGATTGTAAAGAGTTTGTAGAGTCCTGTACCACCTGCCTTAGGAACAAAGGGCACAAAACAAAGGCATGGGGTCTACTAAAACCCTTGCCTGTCCCAGATAGACCCTGGAAAATGCTCTCTATAGATTTTATTGTAGAACTACCCCCGGCCGGGGGCTTCACTTCAATCTTTGTCATAGTGGACCGGTTGTCGAAGATGGCGCACTTTGTCCCAATGAAGGGTACCCCTTCTGCTACAGAAACAGCACAAGCATTCATTAAAGAGGTCGTCAGGCTCCATGTGGTACCAGTGAATATCTTTTCAATTCGAGGGGTACAATTTACCTCTCGATTCTGGAGGGCTTTGTGTAAAACCTTGGACATTGAACTCTCATTTTCATCGGCTTATCACCCCCAGACTAATGGGCAAACGGAAAGAACAAACCAGACCCTTGAACAATATTTGCGCTGTTTTTCTTCCTTTGCCCAAGATAATTGGATTGCTGTTTTACCATTGGCCGAATTCGCTTATAACAATTCTATTCATTCTGCTATCAAGCAAACACAGTTTTTTTACGAATTATGGTTTCCACCCCTCATTTTTACCAAATTCTCTTCCAGAATGCACAGTACCCGCAGTTCAGGAGAAATTGGATTTCTTTACCTCTAACAACCAAGTTTTACAGAACACCATGACCAGAACCCAGGAGTACAACAAAGCAACCTTCGATAAAAAGAGGCGAGGTGAGCTCTTACTTGCACCTGGGGATCAGGTATGGTTGTCCACCATAAACCTCAGGTTGGCCTGCCCTTCCAAGACATTGGGTCCCAAATTTCTTAGACCATTCCCTCTTAAATGGAGAATTAATGAAGTTGCATATGAACTTGAACTCCCGGATTCACTAAAGGTACATCCAGTTTTTCACGTGTCCTTGCTTAAACTATCTATTACCAACCCATTTCCAGGTCGAAGTACGGATCCTCCTGATCCAATCCTGGTAGATGGGGAAGAGGAATTCGAGGTGGAGGCTATCATGGACCACAGGAAAAGGGGTAACCAAAATCAATTCTTAATAAAGTGGAAGGGGTTTGGCCCAGAGGAGAATTCTTGGGAACCAGAGGATAATATTCATGCTGAAGACCTGTTACAAGCCTTCAAAACAGCTCATCCAGAGAAATTTTTTTAAAGGGGCAGCCTCCGGCTGCCCCTTGGGGGGGGGCAATGTCATGAAGATCCTGCCAGTAAGCGGTGTCCCAGGCGCACGGGAACCCGGCCACGGGTCCCATTGCGCATGCGCGCGCGTTCACGGGTGCGGTCACGCACGGGCATGCGCGCGCGCACTCCCGCTGGTGTCAGGCGGGCTATTTAAACCTGCCTGTCACACTCCATCCCCGCTGTCTGCTCTACAGCGTTCTGTGAGTGTTACCTGATCTGATCTGTGTATCCTGTTATCTGACCCGGCTTCCTGTTTGACGATCCTGCTATCTGCCTGCACCAGACCCTCTTGGCTTGCCTGACCATCCCTCTGCATTACCCCTGGTACCTCTGCTGTCCGAACGTTACTGACCTCCGGCTTGTTGACCCTCCGCTGTGTTCATCAGCCTCCAGTCTGCCATTATCTGCTGTTTTTCCTGGTTCCAGTCCAGCTTCCAGTCTGCTATTACCTGCTGTTGTTCCTGGTTCCAGTCCAGCGTTCCAGGCTACCTTCTGCTGTGTTCCAGCCCAGCGTTCCAGGCTACCTTCTGCTGTGTTCCAGCCCAGCGTTCCAGGCTACCTTCTGCTGTGTTCCAGCCCAGCATTCCAGGCTACCTTCTGCTGTGTTCCAGTCCAGCTTCCAGTCTGCTATTACCTGCTGTTGTTCCTGGTTCCAGTCCAGCTGCCAGTCTGCTATTACCTGCTGTTGTTCCTGGTTCCAGTCCAGCTTCCAGTCTGCTATTACCTGCTGTTGTTCCTGGTTCCAGTCCAGCTGCCAGTCTGCTATTACCTGCTGTTGTTCCTGGTTCCAGTCCAGCTTCCAGTCTGCTATTACCTGCTGTTGTTCCTGGTTCCAGTCCAGCGTTCCAGGCTATCTTCTGCTGTTGTTCCAGTCCAGCGTTCCAGGCTATTACCTGCTGTTGTTCCTGGTTCCAGTCCAGCTTCCAGTCTGCTATTACCTGCTATTGTTCCTGGTTCCAGTCCTGCATTCCAGTCTCTGTCCTCAGTCTACACCTCAGACTACTGACTCCAGAGGGTGCCACCACTACTGGACTTCCAGCAACTGTTGATCCTGCCAGGCACCCATACCACTCTTCACTCTTGGCCCTCTGTCTCCATTCCAGGGGAACGGGAGTGGGAGCTGTAAGGGAGGTCTTTTCCTGCACTTCAGGCTCACAACCTACCAGGTACGTGACACAGGCTCTTGAAGTATTTACAGTTAGTGTACTGTGTACCCTGCACAGTTGCACCTATAGCTACCTGAAGACAAGTGCTGGTGTGCGTCTTCTGATCCTATTAATACCACAGGCAGGCATTCTGGAAGCTGCTGTATAAACAGTATAGATATACATCCCAGTTTTGTGCAGCTACATCTCACTGCAGTGCAGGCCATTAATATGTCTGGAAGGCCAACAAGGAGAGGCAGACAGTCACAAGCCAATAAAAGAGGGCAAGCAGGCTCTGCGTCTAGAGGCAACAGTTTGTCCTTTTTTTTTGGCAGCTGGCCGTGTTGAGCTGCAACATATGGAAGATTTGGTAAAGTGGATGACCAAGCCGTCCTCATCCTCTCTCACCCAGGCTCAGGGTACGTTGTCTGGCAAAGCAGCTGCCAATGCAGCCTCTTCCCTCGGCTCAATGGCATCAGTCACTCCTTCCCTAGCCCCACCATGTCCTCCTGAGGAGTCCCCGAACTGTTTGACCACAGTGTTGGGTACATGCTCCAGGAGGATGCCCAGCGTTTTGAAGGCTCCGATGATGATACTCAGCTAGAGGAAGGCAGTAACGTGAGCCCAGACAGAGGGGGTGCCCAAGTAGGACAGCAATCTGGCAGTCATGTTCCCCCAGCTGCAGCATACTGCCAGCTTTGCTCCAGTGATGAGGAGGGAGGGGATGATGAGGTCACTGACTCCACGTGGGTGCGTGATAGGAAAGAGGAGGAGGAGGAGGAAGCACATCATCATTGAGGCAGGATGCCCTCCAGGGGCCAGCTTAAGGGCAGCACACCGACCGCATCACACTTCAGAGCTCTGCATGTGCAGGGCGCTGCTGTCTCTGCACTTTATTCCAAAAGTTCTTTGGTGTGGCCCTTTTTTGAGACGAGTGCATCAGATCCCACCGCTTGTATTTGCAACATATGTCTCAAGCGTATCTTGCGTGGCTAAAACATCACCCGGTTGGGCACCACATGCTTGACCAGACATATAAAAGACCCACACCAAAGAACAAAGAGGACCTCTCCTTGTTCCTCATCAGCTGGGATCTCCAACCCCACTATACCTTCAGTCCTCTCTGAGACCTGCACTGAGAGGAGTGAAGGTGTAGAATTAGGTGTGTCACAGCCAAGTACTTGCAGGCAATCTGCTATGGGTACACCAACGTCAGATTTCACCAGGCAAATTTCCCTGCCCCAGCTGCTGCACCGCCAAAAGAAGTTTGCTCCCAGCCATCCACATGCGCAGCGGTTGAATGCTAGCTTGGCTAAGTTGCTAGAACTTCAACTGCTGCCTTTTCAGTTGGTAGGCTCTGCCCCCTTCCGTGAGTTTGTGGAATGTGCGTTTCCCCAGTGGCAGGTTCCCAAACGCCACTTTTTCTCATGGATTCTGGCTCTCTACCAGCATGTGAAAGGCAATGTCTTGACCTCGCTGGACAGGGCGGTCAGCGGTAAGGTGCATATTACCGCTGACTCATGGTCCAGCAGGCATGGACGGGGATGTTACCTATCTTTCACAATGCATTGGGTGACTCTTCTGGCAGATGGGAAGGATGCAGGACAAGGTGCAGTAGTGTTGGAGGTTGTTCCGCCACCACGCCTCCAAAATGCTACGACTGGTGATTCTGACACACCTCTCTCCTCCACCCCTCCTCTTCTTCTTCCTCCATGGCCTCTTCCTGTGCTTTGTCCACAGAACCAGCGGTGCTCCGTAGGCGTTCAAGGGGCTACGCAAGTACGCAGGCCAAAAGATGCCATGTGGTGCTTGAGCTGGTGTGCTTGGGGGACAGGAGCCACACTGGGGCAGAGATTCTATCAGCTCTGTAGGGGCAGGCCCAGAGGTGGTTGACGCCACGCCAGCTTCAGCCAGGAATGGTGGTTTGCGACAATGGCGCCAACCTCCTCTCCGCCCTCCGACAGGGACAACTGACCCATGTGCCCTGTTTGGCTCACGTCCTTAACTTGGTGGTGCAGCGGTTCTTGGGCAGGTACCCGGGCTTACAGGATGTCCTGAGGCAGGCCAGGAAAGTCTGTGTCCATTTCCGCTGGTCATATAATGCCAGTGCTTGGCTGGCTTACCTCCAAAAGGAATTTAACCTGCCCAAGAACCGCCTAATCTATGACATGCCCACCAGGTGGAACTCAACGTCGGCCATTCTGCAGCGGCTGCACATGCAGCAGAGGGCCATCAATGAGTACCTGTGCGACTATAGCACCAGGACAGGGTCAGGGGAGCTTGTTTTTTTCCCCACGCCAGTGGGCCATGATTAGGGATGCATGCACTGTCCTGTCACCATTTGAGGAGGCCATGAGGATGGTGAGCAGTGACAGTGCATGCATCAGTGACACTGCCCCCCTTGTCCACGTGTTGGAGCACATTCTGCATGGAATAATAGACATGTGCACACTGAAATATTTTGTTTCGGAATTTCGTTTTCGTCCGAAAAAGAAATTTATTTAGTTACTCCCAAAATTTGTTTTTCTTTAAAAACTTGCATTCGTCCGAAAATCCAAATTAAGTAAGGTGGAATCTGTCTTTGAAGGCTTATGGTGTCTGTCGAATGTTCAAAGAAGATTCGACAGAGCAGCTAAACTGTACGACGCCGTATAGTTTAGCTGCTCCGTCAAATCCTCTTAGAACTTTCAACAGACACCATAATCATAAATGAAAGTAAGTTGGCTGTACGTGTTAGTTTTAGCTATTTTACTGCCCCTCCTCTTTGGTTACAATCAGCCAATAACTATCATCATCATCATTATTTTTATTTTTCTTCCCCCACCCAATTCCAGCAGCAATCTTTTCTCTCTATGTCGAATCTCTTCTCTCTATGTTGAATCTTTTCTCTCTACGTCAAATCTTTTCTCTCTACGTCAAATCTTTTCTCTCTACGTCGAATCTTTTCTCTCTATGTCGAATCATTTCTCTCTATGTAGAATAATCTGGGACTAACAGAGTTAAGGTTAGGCACATTCTACCACAGGTTTGATGGACACAGATTGTTATTGTCAGCATCATGTCCAATCTCCTATCTATATCGAACTGTTGTAGCAACGAAAACGAAAATAAAGCATGTGTTTATGTCGGATCTTTCGTTTTTCAGATTCTGCACTTTCGTTAACGTTTGTTAAAACGATAACGAAAATACCTTAAATTCGGACGAAAATGCATTTGGACGAAAACAAATGCACATGTCTATGGATTAATGGACAGGGCACTTGAGGCAGAACAGAGGCAGGAAGAGGAGGGCTTCCTTACCTCTCAAGGCCCCCTTTATCCAGACAGTGTTCCTGCGTGCCCGCCGATCACACAGGAAGAGGAGGAGGAGGAGGAGGATTGTGTCAGCATGGAGGTGGAGCCTGGCACTCAGCATCAGCAGCAGTCTTTAAGGGATCATTTACAGTCCCAAGAAACACATGGACTTGTATGTGGCTGGGAGGAGGTGCCTGCGGATCATGTTGTCCTTGGTGACCCAGAGGACTCCAGACCGAATGCCTCAGCAAACCTACGCTGCATGGCCTCCCTGATCCTGCAAAGCCTGCAGAAGGATCCTCGTATTCGTGATATCAAGGAGAGGGATCGTTACTGGCTAGCAACCCTCCTTGATCCATGTTACAAAAGTAAAGTTGCGGACCTTATCTTGACGTCGCAGAGGGAGCAGAGGATGAAAAATCTTGGGGAGGCCTTGCAGAAAGGTCTGTGCAATGCATTCCCAGAGACTGGGAGGTTACAAACTCCTGTTCCTGGACAACGTGTTGCTGAGGCTTCGGTTAGTCAAAGAAGGAGCGGTGGAGAAGGTGGCCATCTGACCGATGCGTTCAGACAGTTTTTTAGTCCGCAGCCCCAAGGTATGATTGGTTCCAGCAACCATCGCCAGCGTCTGTTTTACATGGTGCAGGAATACCTAGGGGCAAGATCTGATTTGGACACCTTTCCCACCAAAAATCCTCTGGGTTACTGGGTCTTGAGGATTGATCACTGGCCAGAGCTTGCACAGTATGCAATTGAGCTACTGGCCTGTCCTGCATCCAGCATTCTTTCGAAACGCACATTCAGTGCTGCTGGAGGCTTTGTAACCGATTACAGGGTGCGCCTGTCCACCGACTCGGCCGATCGACTGACCTTCTTAAAAATGAATCAGTCTTGGATCACCACCAGCTACCAAGCACCTGATGCTGATGTAACCGATTAATTTTTTTTTGAAATGTCAGATCCCTTCAAGACTGCCTATGCTGATGCTGAGTAACTATCCTGTTATGCTGAGTGACTATCCTCTTCCTCCTCAATGATCATGCTGATAGCTTGTAAGACTATTTTTGGTTCTGGGCGCCGTCACAAGTGGTTAAGGCCCAATTTTTCAGCCCCTGTTTAACAGGGGCGTGTAATTACAATTTTTGATGCAATATTTTGCAAGGAGGGTTCGCTGCTGCGCTCAACTAGAGAATCTGTGAGGGGTTGCAGTGTTGTGGCACCAGCACCAGTGCCTAAGGCCCAATTTTTCTGCCCCTGTTTAACAGGGGCGTGTAATTACAATTTTTGATGCAATATTTTGCAGGAGGGCTCATTCCTGCGCTCCAACTAGAGTATCTGTGAGGGGCTGCAGTGTTGTGGCACCAGTACCTAAGGCCCTATTTTTCTGCCCCTGCTCAACAGGGACATGTAATTACAATTCTCTAATATTTCACAGCAGGGCCCCTTTCTGCACCCACCAAGAGTAACTGTGAGGACTTACAGTGCTGTGGTACCAGCACCACCACCACCAAAGGCCCAATTTTTCTGCCCCTGTTCAACAGATGCATGTAATTACAGTTCTTAAACTAATATTTCACAGCAGGGCCCGTTTCTGCGCCCACCAAGAGTAACTATGAGGACTTAGAGTGTTGTGGCACCACCACCACCACCAAAGGCCCAATTTTTCTGACCCTGTTCAACAGGGGCATATAATTACAATTCTTGATCTAATATTGCAAAGCAGGGCCCGTTCCTGCGCTCACCAAGAGTGAGGGCTTACAGTGTTGTGGCAACACCAACACCTAAGGCCCCAATTTCTGCAGAGTATATAGGGCAGGCCCCTACTTACAAACGACTCCTACTTGCAAACGGAAGGAGACAACAGGAAGTGAGATAAAATCTACCCCAAGGAAGGGAAATTCTCTCCTGTAAGAGTTAATATGGGAAAAACGTGTCTCCTCTCCACTGATGCTTTATCACCAATCCTTGTTTCACTAAAAACCCCAAATTGTCAAAAAACATTTGTCATTGGGACAGAAAGTGAGGTGAAATCTTCTGAAGAGGTGCACAGACAGCAAAACAAATGTGACAGGGGTGATAACCCTTTCCTATGTTTTCCAAAAAGCTTAAAATAGATTTTTTGGCTGGAGCTACACTTTAAAAATGTACCAGTTCAAAATTACAAACAGATTCTACTTAATAACAAACCTACAGTCCCTGTCTTGTTTGCACCACCTGTATACTGCTGTTCAGAGTATATAGGGCCTGGGGGCCCCACGCCTTTCCTTTTTTTAATTTGGGTGCGGCGTTCCCCTTAATATCCACACAAGACCCAAAGGGCCTGGTAATGGACTGGGGGGTACCCATGCCGTTTGTCTCACTGATTTTCATCCATATTGCCAGGACCCAACTATACATTAAAGCCGCAAGCAGTTTTAAATTACTTTTATTCCTTTAAAAATGACATTTGGTGCAGGGACTGTTCTAAGCACGGGAAACACGCGCCACTTTACAGGCATACTATAGACACCCCCCAGGTACGATATTTAAAGAAATATTTCACTTTTTTTTTCACTTTAAGCATCATTAAAATCACTGCTCCTGAAAAAACTGCCGGTTTTAAAACTTTTTTTTGCATTGATACATGTCCCCTGGGGCAGGACCCGGGTCCCCAAACCCTTTTTAGGACAATACCAGGCAAATTAACCTTTAAATTTAGCACTTTTGATTTTGAACGTTCTAAAGTTTGCGCAAATTTTCTTTCCGTTCGCAGGTTCTGGTGTGAACCGAACCGGGGGGTGTTTGGCTCGTCCCTATTGAGCTTCAGTCTAAATTTAAAAATCTAGGGGTGATAATAGATGTTAGTTTAACCTTTCATCCACATGTACAAAATTTCATCAGATCACCTTTTTTCCACTTGAGACACATTGCTCATCTGCATCATATGCTATCATACACTGTAGCTGAAAAGCTGATCCATACGTTTGTGTTCTCCCCACTTGACTACTGCAATGCTTTGCTCGCTGGTGTGTTTAACATCATTATTAATCAACTATAATATGTGCTAAATTCTGCAACCAGAATCCTGACTAGGTCTGGTACAAGTGACCATATTATCCCTATCCTGGAGTCAGAGCCTTCGCCTGCTATGCTCCAAAACTCTAAAATTCACTTCCAAAAAACCTATAGAGAGTTATCTTCTCTAAACTCACTCCAATCAAATCTAAAAAATGTTTTCTTTTGTTTTATCCTGAATATTTCTTGTGTTTTCTTTGTAAAGCGCATTGAGAAGCTACATTTAAAGGCAGTATATAACAAAGTTTTTATTATTTATTATTATTACTACATGTGCAGTTCTTTTTTTATGAATTGTGATTCATACAAATTTTTTATTATTCGGAGAATCAGATGTATCCAAATCTCAGAACAAATCAGAAATAAATTATAACGAAACAACAAAATTCATTTGTTTCATTCAGATGTTCAAAGCATCTGAATTAACAAATGATCTGAATTGATTTGTTAATAGCTTGTTGTTAAGTAGTGGGCGGCCGCTGTCTCTCTAACAACTTTGACTCATCTGCTGTCAGTTCCCTGCTGACAGCAGAATGTGAAAAAACAGCTTGGAATAGCTAGTTGTTAGGAACCCCGATGGCCTCTGCATTATTAACAACCATGACTCATTTGCTGTCAGAGATTGTAAATGAAACAAATGGTGGTTAAAAAAAGAAGCATGGGGTCCCCCTGGTCTGGTATGGATTTTAAGGGGAACCCCATGCCAAAATAAAAAAAAAACATGTGTGGTCCTCCCACATCAAAATCCTTATCAGACCCTTATCCATGCAAGCAGGATGGGAAGCCAGGAAAGGAGGACATGCATGCACCCCCTCTCCTGATCAATAACCAGGCCACATGCCCTTAACATGGGGAGGGTGCTTTGGGGTGCCCCCCAAAATACCTTATGCCCATGTTGATGAGGACAAGGACCTCATCTCCACAACCCTGGGAGGTGGTTGTGGGGGTCTTCCGGCAGGGGGCTTATCGGAGTCTGGAAGCCCTCTTTAACAAGGGGGCACCCAGCTCCCCACATATCTCATATGTGAATGATTCTGGGGTACATAGTACCTCTACTCATACACCAAACCAGTGTCAAAATTAAAAAAAAAACGAAAAAAAGGTTGACCAAAAAACTGGTGCTCTATCCAGGAAACACCTGATGGACTTACAGGAGCTTGAGAAGAGACTTTAAGTTTTATGAGGTTACTATGGGTATACTACTCCTACAACAATTAAAAAATGGTATCCACCAGCATCAGATTTATGCTGTAGATTCCATTTGTAAATGGATAGAAAACTGGCTAAAATACCGTATTCAAAGAGTAGTGATTAATGATTCATGCTCTGAATGGTCTAGGGTTATTAGTGGTGTACCTCAAGGTTCAGTGTTGTGACCCTTTCTTTTTAATATACTTATAAATGATATTGGGTCTGGAAGTAAATGTATAATTTCAGTGTTTGGAGATGACACCAAGCTATGCAGTAGAATAAAATCCCTACTTGGTGTCTCCACCTTTGTGTTTTCCTGTGTTTATAAGTTATCCAGAAGGAGCTGGTCACTAATTGACCTTTGGCTTCCTAAGTATATTGTATTCCTATGGGAGCGCTGGACTGTCTGGAGGTCGCCATTATCTGTGGTAATGAGATTAGCTCTACTAATATCTCTTCATCTTTCTTTGTGAATTTATCCACGGAAGCCTGCCCTGTGACCACCAGGCAGCAAGCAAGGCGAGTAGAGGAGGCACTCAATGACAGGACCCAGGTAAGTCCTAACTCCCCTAACCCTGACCAGACTGTACTACCCCTTACCTGGGCTACCCCAACTGACTTTACTCGGGAACTACTATCTGATCTGACCTTATCTAGTTATCGGGAGAGTGCAGGGAGGATCAGAAATGGAACAGATAGAGTGGGATTGGGGATTACTTATATCGGGTGACCAAAGAGAAGGGATCTCATCCTGTGCCAGCTGGTCCCACTGCAGAAATATCAGCGTGATCTGCTTAGCATTGGAGAATACATTCCCCTAGGTGGTCACTTCAGAGTGAGCAAAACCCTTCACCATTTGACTTTGGCTATTCTTCTTGCTAAGGATAACCGTGGACATTAGACAGTGTTGTCATAACTGTGATACCTGTCAGTGGCTGGGAAAGAAGGGCGACTGATCTAAGGCTTCTTTGTACCACCTAATGATCATAGCTGAGCCCATTCGCTGGATAGCTGTAGAACTGGTAGGACCGTTACCCTGACCCAGTGAGGGACTGGAAAAAGATATATCTTGACGGTGGTAGGTTATGCTACTCATTACCCAGAAGCAATTTCCCTGACAGACATCCATGCAGAGACAGTGGCAGAGGCCCTGCTCCCGATATTTGGGGGTTTCACCCAGGAGATTATCTTGGACCAAGGAACTTATTTTACTGTGGACCTGACCCAGCAGTTGTGGAAGCTCTGTGGAATTAAACCTCTACAGAGCTCTACCCCCAAAACTCCCAGACTAACGGACTATGTGAACGGTTCAATGGAATGCTGCTGAAGCAATTACTGCGGATGTTCGCAAGTAATTGGTGATGGTCGAGAGAAATGTCAGAATTGGCCTGGGTGCTCCAGAACGCCTGAAGGTGCTCCCTGCATGTTGGGCCTCTGTATGTGGCCACGCTGTATAAAAGTTTCACACATGTGGTATCACCATGGTATTCAGCCATGGAAAAAGGGATGTTTAGCACCAGTGTGGGCCCTGAAAAAACTTCAGCCGTATCTCTAAGGATGATTCTTCACAGTGCTCACTGACCACAACCCCATAATCTGGTTGAATTAAGTCTCTTAGGACAATGCATGCTTGTTGAGGTGGAGTCTTGCCCTGCAGCCTTACAACTTTTCTGTGCAGTATAGGCCAGGATGACAAAACGACAACACAGGTGGACTTTCCTGCACACCATCCTTTGATTGTAGCATAGTTCCCAGATATCCCCAAGCTGACTTGTATCGGATCTAGTTGAGTCTATTGAAGGGGAGGAGTGTTCTCACAGACTACTCTGTGTTTTACTGTGTTTTCAAGTTATCCAGAAGGAGCTGGTCACTAATTGATGTTTGGATTCCCATGTATAATGTATTCCAGATAAACGAAATGGTTACCACCGCTCTAGGTGACCGGGTTCAAACTTCCCGTCCTCCGCTGTGTGGATAATTGTGAGAGCCCCAGGTGCCGGCAATTGCTGTTCCAAAGGTATGTGTGTGGTGGAAAAATCTGGACAGCCGCACTCCGGATTGGAAAAGTGAAAAATAAAATCCTCTTTATTGAAAAAGTAATAACATGATTAAAATCCATACATGGCTTTGTTGGGATAATGCAGCATAACCGCTAACGCGTTTCACGCTCCCATAGAGCGCTTACTCATAGCTGGTTTGTACGAAGGTGATCACTACTTATATACACATAATTTGTCTACCACATGACTACATATTGATTATCTGATTCTGAACAGCTGATCATTAGTCTGTGTGGGATCTTTTTGGCATAGATGTGATTGGATGTGCGTCCTATAGTGGAATCACTAATGAAGACATGAATGCATAAATGAAATGTGTTCATATTGACAAATGTCAACATATATAAATGATAAAAAATTCCTTTCAAGGTTTTCGAAAAAACATATTAGTTGTTCTCCAAAACCACAAGAATGAGATGGGTGCTGGAATTCGACGTTCAAACGTATACAATTTCATACGGATAGGCGCAAGAATGGGCAAACTATGTGAGCTGGTGGCTACGGTATAATGTAAATGATGTGTAGAGTGAAAATGGTAAAAAGATGTGCATCCAACACCACTGTCGGTGTCTACAATAAAAAACTAAGTTTATGTGTATGGTGCATAAATGTATACAAAAAATTAAACGACATAGAGATAAAAATAAAAATAATAATAAAAAGCAAATCTTTATATATATATGTGTATATATATACACGATGATTTCAAGTATTCAAAAAATGCGATGACGTATGTAAATAGGAAGCTGGATAGAAAACTAGCGTCCTGTCGCAATGATGCAATCAATAGTTTCCTGATTTGCAGGAATTTATATGTGAATAAGTGCTTTTACTTCAATACCTAAATATGTGAATGTTAAACTTTACAGCACATGAAGGATTGTAAAACTTATCACTCACTATCAACCCCGCCACTCCAGTTTCACAAAAGCGCTCATTCAAAAACTTTGCACCACTCCGTATGGGATGCATTCATCCCAATCAAGCAACAACATTAACGTTGCTGAACGTCTTTCTTTGAAGCAATCACATCTCTCGATGAATTGTCTTCAAGTGTATGGGCAGAACTATATGAGGTAGATAAAAATGGGGCAAAATGCAATGTTTGCGCATCTGTCACTATAGTATAATATTGGCAGTGACCATATGACAGGTTCATCCAATATATGTGTTTATATCATAAATAAGTAACAATCTCACTAAACCGATCACTATATGAAATAAACAACCAATCTACCTCTTTGAAGACCACAGCTCTTAGATCAATTCAAAACACATGGGAACTTTGCAAGGAAGGTAATGAACCATGTATATATGTGGTGAAAAACATTTGTGCAAAGATAGTGTTATGGTCTACCTACAGCTACCATCAAACAATAATGTCTGATTAGAAACGAGGTTCAAATGACAGTGAATGCAAAAGACATAGTAAATTATGTGTATATAAGTGGTGATCACCTTCGTACAAACCAGCTATGAGTAAGCGCTCTATGGGAGCGTGAAACGCGTTAGCGGTTATGCTGCATTATCCCAACAAAGCCATGTACGGATTTTAATCATGTTATTACTTTTGCAATAAAGAGGATTTTATTTTTCACTTTTCCAATCCGGAGTGCGGCTGTCCAGATTTTTCCACCACACACATATAATGTATTCCAATTGGGCACTGAACTGTCTGGGGTAGCCATTGTCTGTGATAATGGGATTAGCTCTACTGTCTGAGGTGGTCATTGTCTGGTATAATGGGATTATCTCTTATCTGATGGTTTTCTGTATAAATTGCATGTGGATTGAGTAAGGCCTCAGTCACATGAGGCGGATCCCCTCAGCGGAGTCCGCCAGCTCAGCAGGAGATCTCTCCATTGAATTCCGCTGAGCCAGCGGATGACAGGTCTATCTCTGCTCACTGAGCGGGCAGGGGCCTGTCAGAGAGCCGCTGATTCCTATGGAGAGAACGGACAAAAACGGACAGTCCATTTTCATCAGTTCTCAGATGATCCGCCAAGACAGATAGCAAACGTATCACCATACATCTGATTTTAACGGATTGGATGGCAGACGGGTGTCAGTGGACACATCTCCACTGATATCCATCTCCCCATAGAAGTCAGTGGATGGCCCAATCGGATCCGCCTGAAAACAGATAGGCGGATCCGAGCGGGCTTGCCATGTGAAAGGGGCTTCAGAGAGAAGCGGATACAATACCTGGAATGTTGGAGATGCTGTAACCTCTTGATGACCATCTAGGAGAGATTTTGCAGGAGACTGACTTGCTAACATGCTGATAACTGGGTACACAAGAACATTACAGCTGCATCCGGAATGATATTGATTTGTTCTGTGATCTCTGGGTGAGTAAGTACTTCCCAAGGTGGTGGTCACAAATCAGCCCTGGAATGGGTGCTGTGAAGATTATTATAACCTATTTTGCACAGCACTGTGGCACTTTGAACTGCTGGATGAAAATGTTGGTATTTATTTATGAGGACACTTATGAAAATTTTGAGGCACTTAATATAATATTGTCGGGATCTGAGGGGTAAACAGGGGCTGGGAGATACCTCAGTCAAGTTAAAGTTCGCTTTATTCAGCAAAACAGGAAACTAATGACAGACTTTGTCTTTCCTGACAGATCAAAATAACACAAGAAACTCTGCTCATCAGTACAACACCATCTTTTTAAATCATGCTCAGCATATTACAAAAATCCAAGTTACAGGCCAGCTCACCCAGAAGGTTAAATACAGCGAATGGAGGCTTCCATCCAGCATCCAGCATTCAGGTCTCCTCATAACTGATAGCAAAACAGTCCTCACCCGAGAACATCCATGACCGCCGGGTCCAGAGGACCCGGTGCATCACGGATCATGGTAAACGGCCGCTAATCGCGACCGTTTACCATGTGATCGCTCCATCAAATGACGGAGCGATCACTTGTAAACAAACTGGCGTCATGTCATGATGCCGGTTCCTCTCTCCCCTCTGTACCGATCGGTACAGTGTGAGAGAAGAGGGGGAGGGATAGGATGGCAGCAGCGCTGTGGGCTGCATGTGTAGTGCCCACAGCGCTGCTCTGTGACAATTGCAGTCACATCCATCCATCCATGCTCTGCCATCCCTCCATACTCTGTAATACCCTGCAATACTCTGCAGTGCCCTGCAATACCCTGCAATGCCCTGCAATACTCTGCAATACTCAGCAATACCTCAAAATACTCTGCAATACCCTGCAATACTCTGCAATGCCCTGCAATACCCTACAATGCCCTTCAATACTCTGCAATGCCCTGCAATACCCTGCAATGCCCTGCAATACTCTGCAATACCCCACAATCCTCTGCAATACCCCGCAATACTCTGCAATGCCCTGCAATACCCTACAATGCCCTGCAATACTCTGCAATGCCCTGCAATACTCTGCAATATCCTGCAATATTCTGCAATACCCTGCAATACTCTGCAATACCCTGCAATATCCTGAAATACCCTGCAATACCCTGCCATACTCTGCAATACCCTGCAATATTCTGCAATAACCTGAAATACTCTGCAATACTCTGCAATACTCTGCAATACCCTGCCATACTCTGCAATACCCTGCCATACTCTGCAATACCCAGCCATACTATGCAATACCCCGCAATACCCAGCCATACTCTGCAATACCCCGCCATACTCTGCAGTACCCAGCCATACTCTGCAACACTCTGCAATACCCGGCCATACTCTGCAATACCCAGCCATACTCTGCAATACCCAGCCATACCCAGCCATACTCTGCAATACCCCGCCATGCTCTGCAATACCCCACCATACTCTTCAATACCCAGCCATACTCTGCAATACCCAGCCATACCCCGCCATACTCTGCAATACCCAGCCATACTCTGCAATACCCAGTCATACTCTGCAATAACCCGCCATACTCTGCAATACCCAGCCATACTCTGCAATACTCAGAGATACCCAGCCATACTCTGCCATACCCAGTCATACTCGGCAATACCCTGCAATACCCTGCCATATTCAGCCATACCCAGCCATGCTCCGCCATACTCGGCCATGCTCGGCTGTATGTGGCCAGGCTGTGGAAGTCTCACACATGTGGTATCGCCATACTCAGGAGGAGTAGGAGAATCTATTTTGGGGTGTCATTTTTGGTATGTACATGCTATGTGTTAGAAATATCATATAAATTGACAACTTTGTGTAAAAAAAAATGCATTTTAACCACTTCCCGCTCGCTGTCAAATAGACCTCCTCTGTAACTCAAAACATTTAACCAGTAAAATATTTTATAGCGTTGCCTATGGGGATTTTTAAGTAGCGAAGTTTGGCGCCATTCCACGAGCGTGTGCAATTTTGAAGGGTGACGTGTTAGGTATCTATTTACTCGACGTAAGTTCATCTTTCACATTATGTAAAAACATTGGGCTAACTTTACTGTTTTGTGTTTTTTTTTAAAGCACAAAGAAAAGAAAAATTGCTGTGCAAATACAGTGCGAGATAAAAAGTTGCAATGACCGCCACTGTTTTCTCAAGGTTCTTTGCTAAAAAAAATATATAATGTTGTTCTATGTAATGTTTTAGCAAATAAATTATGATTTTTCCATGTAGGAGAGAAATGTCAGAATTGGCCTGGGTGCTCCAGAACGCCTGAAGGTGCTCCCTGCATGTTGGGCCTCGGTATGTGGCCACGCTGTGTAAAAGTCTGACACATGTGGTATTGCCATACTCGAGAGTAATAGCAGAATGTGTTTTGGGGTGTAATTTGTGGTATGCATATGCCGTGTGTGAGAAATAACCTGCTAATATGACAATTTTGTGGAAAAAAAAAAAAGAGAAAAAAAAAATCTTGATTTTGCAAAGAATTGTGGGAAAAAATGACAACTTCAAGAAACTCACCATGCCTCTTACTAAATACCTTGGAATGTCTTCTTTCCAAAAAGGGGTAATTTGGGGGGTATTTGTACTTTTCTGGCATGTTAGGGTCTCGAGAAATTAGATAGGCCGTCAGTACTTCAGGTGTGATCAATTTTCAGATATTGGCACCATAGCTTGTGGACTCTATAACTTTCACAAAGACCAAATAATATACACCAATTTGTACTTATTTTTACCAAAGATATGTAGCAGTATAAATTATGGCCAACATTTATGAAGAAAAATTACTAATTTGCTAAATTGTATAACAGAAACAAAGAAAAAATAATTTTTTTACAGAATTTTCAGTGTTTTTTCTTTTATAGCGCAAAAAATAAAAAACTCAATGGTGATTAAATACCACCAAAAGAAAGCTCTATTTGTGTGCTGAAAATTGGTTAGGAAGGGGGTTTAAGTACCCAGTGGTCAAGTGGTTAAGCAGTACACTTCCTGAACTTTTACTGGCAGAAAGAGCTGTACTAATCCAGTCCAGCATCCTCTGGGCCACCCTTTAAATTAAGCAACATTTTCATATTCTCCTAGAAAGTCCTCAATATGGTTGTTAGGTAACATTGGCTGTATAAAGTCACCAACACAAATCTCACCTTCATTGGCACAGACAACAGTACCCACCGTCTTGAATATTTCAGAGGGTTCCTGCCATTTCGTGAGACACCTGCTCTTCACAGCAGGCCCAACCACCGGTTGTGCATTCAACTCAACACAGCTCTTGGCATACATCATCATTATACTAGTTCTGCAACACAGTATCAATCATTTCATCTAGGGGTTTCTCCTTTTTGGCGGAGGCCCCTGAACCTTTGAGCTTTTGAATAAGCAAGTACCAAAATATGGGGCAGTCTCACCCAATTAGCAAGTCAAGAGGCAACCCTGGGATCACTCCAACTCTTAACCACTTACAGACCAGAAAGATTTGGCTGCTTAATGACCAGGCCATTTTTTGCGATACAGCACTGCGCCGCTTTAACTGAGATTTGCGCTGTCGTGCAACGTTCTACCCAAACAAAATTGATATTTGATCACCTCTGCGGTTTTTATTTTTTGCGCTATAAACAAAAAAAGAGCGACAATTTTGAAAAAAAAATCTATATTTTTTACTTTGTTATAATAAACATCCCCAAAAATGTTTTTAAAAAACAAATTCTTCCTCAGTTTAGGCCGATATGTATTCTTCTTCATATTTTTGGTAAAAAAAATCACAATAAGCATACAGTAGGTGACCGCGATATTGTGTCAATCTCGCCGCATTTCTCGGCGAGATTTGACACCTGCGAGCCCCGTCGCGGGAGCCAGCGCCGATAAGGCTCACTCATCGGGAAAGGAAAACTTTGTTTTCCTTTCCCGATGAGTGACAGGCAGTGCTGACAGCTGTCTGGTATGAATCCTGAGGGGGAACGCCGCGACAAATTTTAAATGAAAAAAACGGCGTGGGTTCCCCCCAGGGGCATACCAGGCCCTTGGGTCTGGTATGGATTGTAAGGGGAACCCCCTACGCCGAAAAATCGGCGTGGGGGTCCCCCCAAAATCCATACCAGACCCTTACCCGAGCACACAGCCCGGCCGGCCAGGAAAGGGGGTGGGGACGAGCGAGCGCCCCCCCCTCCTGAGCTGTACCAGGCCGCATGCCCTCAACATGGGGTGGTGGGTGCCTTGGGGGAGGGGGGTGCCCTGCAGGCCCCCCCCACCTCAAAGCACCTTGTCCCCATGTTGTTGAGGACAAGGGCCTCTTCCCGACAACCCTGGCCGTTGGTTGTCGGGATCTGCGGGCGGGGGGCTTATCGGAATTCAGGAGCCCCCTTTAATAAGGGGACCCCAGATCCCGGCCCCCCACCCTGTGTGAATGAGTATGGGATTCATTGTACCCCTACCCATTCACCTAGGGAAAAGCGTCAATTAAAAAAAAACACAGTACACAGGTTTTAAGAGTAATTTATTAGGCAGCTCCGGGGTCTTCCGACTTCGGGTGGTCTCCTTCCGACTTCTCCCGGTGTTCGGCCTCTTCTCCCGGTGTTCGGCCTCTTCTCCCGGGCCCCGCCTCTATCTTCTTCCAGCTCTATTGCCAGCGAAGGGCCCGGTCTGCTGCCGCTGTCTTGTCGCCACTGTCTTGCCGCCGCTGTCTTGCCGCCACAGCTGTCTCGTCGCTTCTTCTCTTCTGCCGATGTTGACACGACGCTGTCTCCAGCTGGAATGCTTTGTGCGAGCTGCGGAGCCATTTATATAGGTGGTGACCCCGCCCCCTTGTGACGTCATGGTCCCAGCATGCGCAGGGACTCTGGTGTCATAAGGGGGCGTGACCCCAGAGTCCCTGCGCATGCTGGGACCATGACGTCACAAGGGGGCGGGGTCACCGCCTATCTAAATGGCTCCGCAGCTCGCACAAAGCATTCCAGCCTGAGAGAGTGTCGTGTCAACATCGGAAGAAGAGAAGAAGCGACGAGACAGCGGCGGCGGCAAGACAGCGGCGGCAAAGCGGCGACAAGACAGTGGCAATAAGACAGCGGCAGCAGGCGGGCTCCTCGCTGGCAATAGAGCTGGAAGAAGATAGCAGCGGGGCCCGGGAGAAGGGGCGGAACACCGGGAGAAGAGGCGGAACACCGGCAGAAGTCGGAAGGAGACCCCCCGAAGTCGGAAGACCCCGGAGCTGCCTAATAAATTACTCCTAAAACCTGTGTACTGTGTTTTTTTTTTAATTGACGCTTTTCCCTAGGTGAATGAGTAGGGGTGCCATGTACCCCATACTCATTCACACAGGGTGGAGGGCCGGGATCTGGGGGCCCCCTTATTAAAGGGTCCTCCTGGATTCCGATAAGCCCCCCGCCCGCAGACCCCGACAACCAATGGCCAGGGTTGTTGGGAAGAGGCCCTGGTCCTCATCAACATGGGGACAAGGTGCTTTGGGGTGGGAGGGCCCACACCCACCTCCCCATGTTGAGGGCATGCGGCCTGATACGGCTCAGGGGGGGCGCTCGCTCGTCCCCACCCCCTTTCCTGGCCGGCCGGGCTGCGTGCTCGGATAAGGGTCTGGTATGGATTTTGGGGGGACCCCCACGCCGATTTTTTGGCGCAGGGGGTTCCCCTTACAATCCATACCAGACCTAAGGGCTTGGTATGCCCCTGAGGGGGAACCCACGCCGTTTTTTTCATTTAAAATTTGGCGCGGTGTTCCCCCTAAGGATTCATACCAGACAGCTGTCAGCACTGCCTGTCACTCATCGCGAAAGGGAAATAAAGTTGTCCTTTCCCGATGTGTGAGCCAGCACGACATGCACAGTACCCTGTCGCCGAGAACCAGCGCGATGGTATCGCGCTGGAAACACAATCTCGCGTCAGGTACTGTATATTGATTGGCTTGTGCAAAAGTTATAGTGTCCACAAACTATGGGAAAGATTTATGGCATTTTTATGGCATTTCTATTATTATTATTTTTTTACTAGTAACGGCGGTGATCTGCGATTTTGTGGACACTTTTGACACATTTTTGGGACCACTGACATTTATACAGCGATCTGTGCTATAACATTGCACTGATTACTCTGTAAATGTCACTGGCAGGGAAGGGCTTAACACTAGGGGGCGATCAAGGGGTTAAATGTGTGTTCCCTCAGCATGTTCTAACTGTGAGGGGATAGGAATGACCAGAGGAGGAAACAGATCATTGTTCCTACTTAGTAGGAACAAATCCCTATTCCTGCTCTCGCGCACGCGATCGCGTGTGGCCGGAGGCGATCGTGCCCGCCGGCCACGTGCAGCAGGCGTGTGTGCACCGGCGGCACGCGCGCCTGATATCTCCCTTAAGGGTATAGACGTACCCATATGGCGATTCGTGGGAACAAACCACTTTGCCGCCATATATCCGCGTGAGACGGTCAGCAAGTGGTTAATGTAGCAGTTCCTGCTGATGTGGACAGGATTACAGGGAACATTGGATTGTCTTTGACAACCCCATGTACAGACACCACCCCAATCTTTTTCCCGGGTATCAGCTTTCCCTGCAACCTGTCCGATCAGAGCAGGGTAACCCCACTCCCCGAGTCGAGGAGTGCCACCACCACTTGTCCATTAACTCACACCGCACACTCACGCAGGCTTAGATTGTTTATAGTATCAGTGGCAAAAGCATATATAGAGCCATGTCAATCCACGTTGCATTCCATTGGCTCCTCCTTCTGGGCAGTCATATGACCAAGCTGGTGACAGGACCAACAGCGTACCTCATAGGGTTCCCTTTCCCCCTGCCAACTCTCAGGAGGCTTTAATGCTGGGGTGCTCCTGGTGGGCGTGTCATGCACCTGAGCAGACACTATGCGTTCCACAGGTGCCATCTTGGCGCTGGCGACTCCTTGGTCTGGCGCAGCTCTCTGGTTGCAGAAGGTCGCTCACATAAGCTTTCGGCGCAGCTGTACCGTTCGACTACGGCAGACATCTCATCCAGGGACTGAGGCTCCGACTGAGCCAGCCATCAGTGCAGGTCCTTGAGAAGACCATGCAAAAACCAGTCTTTGGCAACTTGATCCAAAATCTTAGCAGGTGTCATTTCCTCATGTTTCAGCCAATCTTGAAACAGGAGCATTAGATGATACAGCTGCGCATGAGCAGGCTTAGCCCTGTCAAAGCACCAGCCATGAGCTCGGCTTGCCCTTAAATCAACAGTCACTCCCAGCCTGGCTAATATTTCTGCCTTTGGCAATTTATAGTCCCCTGTTGACTCTGGGGCCAAGTCAACACATACACCCAGTCTTTCTCAAGCAGTCCTTCCCTTGTTGTAATCTGCTCAAACATCGCCAAGTAAGCGCCAACATTATCTGTGGCTGTCATCTTTTGCAGAGTCCGCTGTACAGCCTTCCGCAGGTCACCCTTCACAATGGGGTCACCTCTCACCATTTCAGCCTGCTGGGTCAGTGCCTTCTGTAAACCTGCTATCTGTTCCATCAGTAAGCGGTTTGTCTCTTGCTGAGCAAAAACTGCCTGGGCATTAGTCACTGCTAATTGTTTAATCAGTTCTTCCATTGCTTTTTCAGAAATCTTCACAGCCTGTGTAGCGCTAACCCAGGACATGGGGCAGGCCTGAACCCCTCAAACTGCCCGCATTCTCCACCAATTGTCGGGATCTGAGGGGTAAACAGGGGCTGGGAGACGCTTCAGTCAACTTAAAGTTCACTTTATTCAGCAAAACAGAAAAATAATGACAGACTATGTCTTCACTGACAGCTCAAAATTACACAAGAAACTCTGCTCATCAGTACAACACAACCTTTTAAAATCATGTTAAGCATCCCAGCCACCACATCCACAATATTGCAAAAGTCCCAGTTACAGGCCAGCTCACCCAGCCACAACTTTTTTTTTTTTGCATGTGTTGGATTTTTTTTTTTTTTAGTAGCAAAGTAGGGAGAATTACAGATGACAGACCGCTCGTTTCCCTGCCAGATTGTACACAAATGAGTTGTAGACATGTGCGGTTCTTTCGTTTCAAATTGAAATTCTGACAAACTTTCGTTATTCCGAAATTCGGATGTATCCGAATTTTCAAATTAGAATAGTACCGAATTTAAAAGTATCTGAAATAAGGAAATTCGAAAGAAATTGAAATTCGAATAGTTTTCCAATTTCCAAAGAGAATAAAATAGAATAGAAAATAAAGGAATAGAATAGATTTTCTTTTCTATTCCTTTATTTTCTATTCTATTTTATTCTTTTTGGAAATTGGAAAACTATTTGAATTTGAAAACGTCGTATTCGAAAACATTTTGAATTCAAAAATGTTTTGATATTGATTCGAAAACTATTTGAATCGATTTGAAAATTAATAAACGAAACTAATCTCGAAAACGAATTGAACGAATAAAACTAATTTAGAAATATAATGGTGCAGCGCTAATATCATTTAAAATTAATGAAATGAAAATATATAGGTATTTTAAACTGAAATAAAACCCATAATAATGATAAATAATGAATCACAGTGATAATATTACATAAATGTATAAGTGCAAAAATTCAAAAATTTCAGATATGGAACTATGGAAATATAATGATTGAAAAATTCATGTGCAGTGAAGCAACTTGAAATGAACTATACACAATAAAAAACCAGTAGTGTTATAAAATAAAATAAACCAAAAAGTCCACTTGGTGATAAAAAGTGATAGAAGAATATATCTTAAAGTGCATATGTGAATCTTGCTGGTCACAACATTAATATTTTGGACCGTCTCTAAAAGTGTATAAAGAGTGAGAACAGAGCACCGCCACTGATAATACTGGGGCTTACCGGAGTGTATGGATTCAATAGGACCTACGCCCCATGAATCATTCAGACTTGTTGGTGATTACACACCAATGAGCGAAGCACCTCAGCGAATATGAATGATTGAAAAGTTGGATAAACATCGATCTCACTCTCCTCACTATAGCCACAGTCAACAAGGGAAGGGAGGCTCCAAGGATGTATATTGTGGTGTGGACTCATGCATAAATGGCCGAAAAGGAATAAAAAGCGCATATAGCATAAATCCACATAACAAAAAAATGTATTTATAAAAAGTGAATAGTTACACTCACATTTTCTGAATTAAAATAAGCACTTATCGATCCAATAGGGTGACGCAATGGAAACAGTAGGCTCAACCTGACGCGTTTCATCTGCTAAGATATCGTCTGGGGTATCGTCCTGCTGGTCCCACTGTGTATATACAGTGGCAACGGAAAGTATTCAGACCCCCTTAATATTTTCACTCTTTGTTATATTGCAGCCATTTGCTAAAATCATTTAAGTTCATTTTTTTCCTCATTAATGTACACACAGCACCCCATATTGACAGAAAAACACAGAATTGTTGACATTTTTGCAGATTTATTAAAAAAGTAAAACTGAAATATCACATGATCCTAAGTATTCAGACCATTTGCTGTGACACTCATATATTTAACTCAGGTGCTGTCTATTTCTTCTGATCATCCTTGAGATGGTTCTACACCTTCATTTGAGTCCAGCTGTGTTTGATTATACTGATTGGACTTGATTAGGAAAGCCACACACCTGTCTATATAAGACCTTACAGCTCACAGTGCATGTCAGAGCAAATGAGAATCATGAGGTCAAAGGAACTGCCTGAAGAGCTCAAAGACAGAATTGTGGCAAGGCACAGATCTGGCCAAGGTTACAAAAAAAATTCTGCTGCACTTAAGGTTGCTAAGAGCACAGTGGCCTCCATAATCCTTAAATGGAAGACATTTGGGACGACCAAAACCCTTCCTAGAGCTGGCCAAACGGAGCTATCAGGGGGGAAAAGAGCCTCAGTGAGAGAGGTAAAGAAGAACCCAAAGATCACTGTGGCTAAGCTCCAGAGATGCAGTCGGGAGATGGGAAAAAGTTGTAGAAAGTCAACCATCACTGCAGCCCTACACCAGTCGGGGCTTTATGGCAGAGTAGCCCGACGGAAGCCTCTCCTCAGTGCAAGACACATGAAAGCCTGCATGGAGTTTGCTAAAAAAAAACACCTGAAGGACTCCAAGATGGTGAGAAATAAGATTCTCTGGTCTGATGAGACCAAGATAGAACTTTTTGGCCTTAATTCTAAGCGGTATGTGTGGAGAAAACCAGGCACTGCTCATCACCTGTCCAATACAGTCCCAACAGTGAAGCATGGTGGTGGCAGCATCATGCTGTAGGGGTGTTTTCAGCTGCAGGGACAGAATGACTGGTTGCAATTGAGGGAAAAAAGATGAATGCAGCCAAGTACAGGGATATCCTGGATGAAAACCTTCTCCAGAGTGCTCAGGACTTCAGACTGGGCCGAAGGTTTACCTTCCAACAAGACAATGACCCTAAGCACACAGCTAAAATAACGAAGGAGTGCCTTCACAACAACTCTGTGACTGTTCTTGAATGGCCCAGACAGAGCCCTGACTTAAACCCAATTGAGCATCTCTGGAGAGACCTAAACATGGCTGTCCACCAACGTTTACCATCCAACCTGACAGAACTGGAGAGGATCTGCAAGGAGGAATTTCAGAGGATCCCCAAATCCAAGTGTGAAAAACTTGTTGCATCTTTACCAAAAAGACTCATGGCTGTATTAGATCAAAAGGGTACTTCTACTAAATACTGAGCAAAGGGTCTGAATACTTAGGACCATGTAATACTGCAGTTTTTCTTTTTTAATAAATCTGCAAAAATGTCAACAAATCTGTTGAAAAAAATATATGGATGTTAATCTCATAAAAGCCGAGGTGCGTTCCATATAAATTGGAAAGCACCGCGGGCCGCTCCAAACCTCGTTAAGAACAGCGGGGAACTACGCGGACATTACACATCACGGCAGAGACCAGAAGTGACATGGACTGCTCCAAGCCTCGCTATGAATAGCTGAGGCTAGAGCGGAACTTAACTGGAAATGTCCTGTAAGAACAAAACCGGAAGTTAGTCTCGTGTGGAACGCAATGCATTCCACATGAGATGGGACACATCACAGGTAACTCCAAGCCTCGCCATAGATAACAAGGAATTACATGGACCTCACACACATGACTGAAAATAGCAGAAATAATTTAATTAATTTAACTAAACAAATTTATGTAAATAATGTATCAATACGTAACAACACATTTTTTCGTTCTGCACATGTCTAGTGAGTTGTGTTGGTTTGCTGAGTTAGCAAAAATGTTCAGTTTAATTTTTGTTATGTGTGTTTACAACCACTTTAACTACTTCAATACCGGGCACTTTCACCCCCTTCCTGCCCAGTCCAATCTTCAGCTTTCAGTGCTGTGGCACTTTAAATGACAATTGCGCGGTCATACAACACTATACCAAGACTCAATTTTTATCATTTTTTACCCACAAATAGAGCTTTTTTTGGTGAAATTTGATCACCTCTGGGGTTTTTATTTTTTGAGCTCCATTTCTGTTACAAATCTTTGTAAAAAAGGGCGTTCTCTCCTTCACTGATGAGGCAGCACTGATTGGCACTGATGAGGTGACACTGATGATGAGGCACTGATATGCAGGACTGATGGGCACTGATTGGTGGCACTGATGATGAGGCACTGATATGCAGGACTGATGGGCACTGATGGGTGGCACCGATGATGAGGCACTGATGGGCAGCACGAATCAGGAGACACTGACAGGCAATTACTGATGGGCACAGAGTGTCATCCTAATGGGCACTGATTGGCATCCCTGGTGGTCTCTAGTGGGTGTCCTTGATGGGTCTGCACTGATAATCAATGCGCTGATTATCAGCGCAGACCCCCTGTCAGGAGAGCAGCCGATCGGCTCTCCTCTACTCATGTCTGTCAGTGCTAGTAGCGGAAAAGCCGATCAACGGCTCTTCCTGTTTACATTGTGATTGGACACAGCTGAACACATGGTAAAGAGCCTATGTCAGAGGCTCTTTACCAGGTTCGGAGATTCGGTGTGTCAGACGGACACACCACACTACTGATCGCCGCGCTGCGTGCCCCCCATGGGTGAGCAGCTATCAGCTTATCCTGCTGGACCTCATAAGATGTCCAATCAGGATAACTTAAGCACTTTGTGGCAGTCATTTTGTTATATGGTGGGCGGGAAGTGGTTAAAGTGTAGGCAAACATTCACCTTGCAAAACAACCCATACAGTTTAAAATAGAAGTGAAAGGCAAAACATTTGTGTATATATATAAAAACTACAAACAATTGGATAATATGGCGCACTCAGGATATGGTTGTATACTACTGGCAACAAGGGGGTGGGCTGGATGATCAAATAAGTCCATATATGACAATATGACCATGTGAGGAGCGTGGTTTGCTGTCTTTAGGAGGCTGCCAGTTCAGAAGCTAGAAGAGACTCTGGAACATAGTAAAAGACAAGAAACAGCGCCCTCTAAAGCCAGCGAGTTTTAACTATTTAATGGTAAGAGGTAATATTAAAAACACTCGCAAACGAGCGACATTTTCAGGCATAGGTGTATGTACTACAATTTTCACCCGCACTGTTCCGGGATAGTGCTGGACATCACTGGCTGGTGGAGGCGATCAGTTGTCCAGCTGTATACAGCTGCACTGTTGGCTTACAGAGCCTCTGGAGAGCTGGAGCGTGGATCGGTGATTCTCTGTGATGACGTCACTTCCGGGAACGGAGTCAGCGGGCAGTGCTTCGCATTTCGGAGCATGCGTGCTCCTTCCTCAGGCTTTGCTGGTGGCCATTTTGGAGAAGGTTAAATATACCTTACAGGGGTAGACGACTAGTGCGCCCAGAAACCATGGTAGCTGACGGAACACAGATCAATAACAATTCTATCTTACAGAGTCAGTAATACTATCTTGAGGCAATACTATCTCTTTTCAAAAAACAGCAATATACAAGGGTATTACCGCCCCTTGAAAAGACATACAATATTATACAAGAGAGCACAACATGATAGCGCAGCGGTGATGCGGCTATCTACCACTACTTAGTAACTATGGACTAGATTTCCATACTTGCAACAGCTGACCAATGGAGTCATAATATATCTTTAAATAATATTAATAATAATAATTAATAGAATAAATAATTTAAGAATGGGAAGACGACCTTTAAAAACCTATAAAAATCTATAAAAATGTAATAAACTATATGGGACTATATCGAGGTATATACAATATTATGCAGAAAACTTATAAAAATCTATATGGGGCTGTATTAACTATAGACATGCATGTATGCTATGGACATGCATTTATATTGGCATTTGTTGAAAAAATAAATATATATATATATATATATATATATATATATATATATATATATATATATATATATATATATATATTACCCATAAATTCTAATGATTTAATAGTGAATCAATTAATTATCATTAATTTGACATATAAATATGATATTATATTATTAAATGAGATTAAAATTAAGGTGGGAGAATGGTGGGGGGAGGGGGAAGGGAAGGGGGAGGGGGGAAAAGATATTGGACAGGACCTGACTAAATGATCTCCTAGTGTGAACATTAGACTGGGTTGGATGGGGGATAGTTATTGGATAGGGGTAGTTATTTTTATACCACATATTCATATTAGTAGTAGGCAGGTTTTATTATTATTATCATAGTTTTCATCTTGACTTATTGCAATCATTTAAAAGAAACCATGATTTTTAACACTGATTGTTAACGAAATCACAGTAAACTGCAGTAAAACATTACATTGAGGTGTTACAATAAAATATTGATTTCAATACCCTCATTAAGACCACCAGGCGATAGACTATCCAAAGTATATATCCAAACATTTTCTCTCTCACATAACCGTTTATAACGTTCGGCGGTGGGGAATGTGTTGGGGATAGCTTCTATCACCCAAACACTCAGTCCTAAGGAAGACTGTTTATGGAATTCTTTGAAGTGTCTTGGGACACGGTGTTTCTCCATGCCCTTTTCCACAAGATTCCGGTGCTCCCCAAAACACTTCCGAAGTGTGTGTATGGTGCGGCCTACATAAAGTAGGCTGCATGGGCATGTCGAGCAGTACACTACATATTCGGATCCACAATTAGAAAAATTCGGTATAGTGTACTGTTTCCCTTTATGGGAGAACTCTTTCTGCCTATGTGTCGAATGATAATATGTGAGACACAGGGATTTTTTACACTGGTACATTCCTTTAATATTAAAGAAAGTTAAAGGGACACTGGAACTTGGGTGTACTGGTTTTATTTTGCTTGGAGCTAATTGCGCTTTTATATTTTGTGCTCATCTGTATGCAACTAGAGGTCGATCACTTATTGTGGATTTTAGGTCTTTATTCAAAATGGACCAATGCTTAACAAATATCTTTTCCATTTTCCTGAATCTGTTGTGAAATTGTGTAATGAAACAAACTGGTTGTATAGCATCCTCTATTTTAGCTTCTCTCACAGTCCCAACTTTTTTGTGAAGGTAATGTTGGAAGGTGTCCTCAACAATATCTTTAGGATAGCCCTTTTCTCTCAACTTAGTTTTCAATAATTGACCACGGGTGTTATAATCCTCGACTCGAGCACAATTATGTTTTAGACGACAAAATTGGCTTTTGGGAATATTATTTAGCCAACGTGGATGATGACAACTGTTAAAGTGTAAGTAATGCCCCGTACACACGACCGACTTTCTGACAACAAAACCGTGGATTTTTGTTCGAAGGTTGTTGGCTCCAACTTGTCTTGCATACACATGGTCACACAAATGTTGGGCAACAATTACGAACGTGGTGACATACAAGACATATGTGATATCTCCATTACGAACGCTAGTTTTACAAGACCGAGCGCTTCCGGCTCGTACTTGATTCCGAGCATGCGCGGACTTTTGTGCGGCGGACTTGTGTACACATGATTGGAAGGTCCGACAACAAAAATTTGTTGGCGGAAAGTCCGACAACAAATGTCCGATGGAGCATCCATACGGTCAGACTTTCTGCCAACAAACTCACATCCAACATTTGTTGGCAGAAAATCCAATCGTGTGTATGGGGCATAGGAGTTACCTGAAGTGGGTTTGATGTAGTTCTGTGTGCAGATATTGTTACTATGGTGGAATAGTTCTAGATCCAGAAAGGCAAGTTTATTACTGTCAGATACTAAAGTGAATGATAGACCCATAGTATTATTATTATTGCAATATTGTACAAATGTGGGGATGGAGGATTCTTGACCGTCCCTAATGATGGCAACGTTTTCAGTGTGATGTCCGTATAAAAGTATATGCGATGCGTATGGATTGTTTTTCTGTATATGGTAGTGTTCCCAATACCCCATGGTAAAGTTTGCAATAGCTGGGGGAAAAATTTGCCCCATCGCTGTGCCTTGGGTCTGGATAAAGAACTCCCCATTGGATTCAAAGTAATTGTGGGTGAGACAGTATTCCAAAGTTTCCAACAGAAAATGTATCTGACGTGAATAAAGCAAAGGTTCTTTGTTAAGAAAATACTGTACAGCTTGTAGTCCTACATTATGTGGAATGGACGTATATAAAGAAACAACATCCAGTGAGACCAATGATACGTTGGTTCCCATTAGGGATAAGCCGAAACACCCCCCGGTTTGGTTCGCACCAGAACCTGCGAACGGACCGAAAGTTCGCACGAACGTTAGAACCCCATTGACGTCTATGGGACTCGAACGTTCAAAATCAAAAGTGCTCATTTTAAAGGCTAATTTGCATGGTATTGTCTTAAAAAGGGTTTGGGGACCCGGGTCCTACCCCAGGGGACATGTATCAATGCAAAAAAAACTTTTAAAAATGGCCGTTTTTTCGGGAGCAGTGATTTTAATGATGCTTAAAGTAAAAAAAAAAAAAGTGAAATATTCCTTTAAATATCGTACCTGAGGGGTGTCTATAGTATGCCTGTAAAGTGACGCGTGTTTCCCGTGTTTAGAACAGTCCCTGCACCAAATGTCATTTTTAAAGGAAAAATCTCATTTAAAACTGCTTGCGGGTTTAATGTAATGTCGGGTCCTGGCAATATGGATGAAAATCAGTGAGACAAATGGCATGGGTCCATTACCAGGCCCTTTGGGTCTTGTATGGATATTAAGGGGAAGCCCGCACCCAAATTAAAATAAGGAAAGGTGTGGGGCCACCAGGCCCTATATACTCTGAACAGCAGTATACAGGCGGTGCAAACAAGACAGGGACTGTAGGTTTGTTGTTAAGTAGAATCTCTTTGTAATTTTGAACGGGTACATTTTTAACGTGTTTAGCTCCAGCCAAAAAATCTTTTTTAAGCTTTTTGGAAAACATAGGGAAGGGTTATCACCCCTGTGACATTTGTTTTGCTGTCTTTCCTCCTCTTCAGAAGATTTCACCTCACTTTTTGTCCCAATGAAAAATGTTTTTTGAAAATTTGGGTTTTTTTTGTGGAACAAGGATTGGAAAGCATCAGTGGAAAGGAGAAATGTTTTTCCCATATTAACTCTTACAGGAGAGAATTTCCCTTCCTAGGGGTAGATTTCATCTCACTTCCTGTTGTCTCCTTCCGTTTGCAAGTAGGAGTCGTTTGTAAGTTAGTTGTTTGAAAGTAGGGTCCTGCCCTACATACTCAGCAGAAATTTGGGCCTTAGGTGTTGCTGTGGCCACAACACTGTAAGCCCTCACAGGGCCCTGCTGTGAAATATTAGATCAAGAGTTGTAATTACATGTCCTTGTTGAACAGGGGCTGAAAAATTAGGCCTTAGGCACTGGTGCTGGTGCCACAACACTGCAACCCCTCACAGACACTCTAGTTGGAACGCAGGAACGAGCCCTGCTGCAAAGTATTGCATCAAAAATTGTAATTACACGCCCCTGTTAAACAAGGGCTGAAAAATTGGGCCTTAGGCACTGGTGCTGGTGCCACAACACTGCAACCCCTCACAGACACTCTAGTTGGAACGCAGGAATGAGCCCTGCTGCAAAGTATTGCATCAAAAATTGTAATTACACGCCCCTGTTAAACAGGGGCAGAAAAAATGGGCCTTAGGCACTGGTGCTGGTGCCACAACATTGCAACCCCTCACAGACACTCTAGTTGGAATGCAGGAACGAGCCCTGCTGCAAAGTATTACATCAAAAATTGAAATTACACGCTCCTGTTAAACAGGAGCTGAAAAATTGTGCCTTAGGCACTGGTGGTGGCGCCCAGAACCAAAAATGTTCTTACAAGCTATCAGCGTGATGATTGAGGAGGAAGAGGATAATTACTCAGGGATAGTCACTCAGCATCAGCATAGGCAGTCTTTGAAGGGATCCGAGATTTCAAAAAAAATTATTCGGTTACATCAGCATCAGGTGCTTGGTAGCTGGTGGTGATCCAAGACTGATTCATTTTTATGAAGGTCAGTCGATCGACCGAGTCAGTGGACAGACGCACCCTGTGATCGGTTACCACGCCTCCAGCAGCACTGAATGTGCGTTCCTAAAGAACGCTGGATGCAGGACAGGCTGGTAGCTCAATTGCATACTGTGCAAGCTCTGGCCAGTGATCCATCCTCAAGACCCAGTAACCCAGAGGATTTTCGGTGGGAAAGGTGTCCAAGTCTGATATTGCCCCTAGGTATTCCTGCACCATGTAAAATAGAGTCTGGCGATGGTTGCTGGAACCGATCATACCTTGGGGCTGCGGACCAAAAAATTGTCTGAACGCATCGGTCAGACGGCCACCTTCTCCACCGCTCCTTCTTTGACTGACCGAATCCTCAGCAACACGTTGTCCAGAAACAGGAGTTTGTAACCTCCCAGTCTCTGGGAACGCATTGCACAGACCTTTCTGCAAGGCCTCAAGAAGATGTTTCATCCTCAAGATATGGCAAGATAAGGTCCGCAACCTTACCCTTGTAACGTGGATCAAGGAGGGTTGCCAGCCAGTATTGGTCCTTCTCCTTGATACCACGAATACGAGGATCCTTACACAGGCTTTGCAGGATCAGGGAGGCCATGCAGCGTAGGTTTGCTGAGGCATTTGGTCCGGAGTCCTCTGGGTCACTAAGGACGACATGGTCCGCAGCCACCTCCTCCCAGCCACGTACAAGTCCATGTGTTTCTTGGGACTGATCCCTTAAAGACTGCTGCTGATGCTGAGTGCCAGGCTCCACCTCCATACTGACACAATCTTCCTCCTCCTCCTCCTCCTCCTCTTCCTGTGTGATCGGCGGGCACGCAGGAACACTGTCTGGATAAAGGGGGGCTTGAGAGCTAAGGAAGTCCTCCTCTTCCTGCCTCTGTTCTGCCTCAAGGGCCCTGTCCATTATTCCATGCAGCGTGTGCACCAACAGGTGGACAAGGGGGACAGTGTCACTGATGCATGCACTGTCACTGCTCACCATCCTCGTGGCCTCCTCAAATGGTGACAGGACAGTGCATGCATCCCTGATCATGGCCCACTGGCGTGGGGAAAAAAATAAACAAGCTCCCCTGACCCTGTCCTGGTGCTATAGTCGCACAGGCACTCATTGATGGCCCTCTGCTGCGTGTGCAGCCGCTGCAGCATGGCCAACGTTGAGTTCCACCTGGTGGGCATGTCACAGATTAGGCGGTTCTTGGGCAGGTTAAACTCCTTTTGGAGGTCCGTCAGCCGAGCACTGGCATTATATGACCGGCGGAAATGCACACAGACTTTCCTGGCCTGCCTCAGGACATCCTGTAAGCCCGGGTACCTGCCCAAGAACCGCTGCACCACCAAGTTAAGGACGTGAGCCAAACAGGGCACATGGGTCATTTGTCCCTGTCGGAGGGCAGAGAGGAGGTTGGTGCCATTGTCGCAAACCACCATTCCTGCCTTAAGTTGGCGTGGCGTCAACCACCTCTGAACCTGCCCCTGCAGAGCTGACAGAACCTCTGCCCCAGTGTGGCTCCTGTCCCCCAAGCACACCAGCTCAAGCACCGCATGGCATCTTTTGGCCTGCGTACTTACGTAGCCCCTTGAACGACTACGGAGCACCGCTGGTTCCGAGGAAGAGGCCATGGAGGAAGAAGAAGAGGAGGGGGTGGAGGAGAGAGGTGTGTCACAATCATTAGCATTTTGGAGGCGTGGTGGCGGAACAACCTCCAACACTACTGCACCTTGTCCTGCATCCTTCCCAGCTGCCAGCAGAGTCACCCAATGCGCCGTGAAACTTAGGTAACGTCCCTGTCCATGCCTGCTGGACCATGAGTCAGCGGTAATATGCACCTTACCGCTGACCGCCCTGTCCAGCGAGGCATGGACATTGCCTTCCACATGCTGGTAGAGAGCCGGAATCACCTTCCGTGAGAAAAAGTGGCGTTTGGGTACCTGCCACTGAGGAACCGCACATTCCAAAACTCACGGAAGGGGGCAGAGTCTACCAACTGAAAAGGCAGCAGTTGAAGTGCTAGCAATTTTGCCAAGCTAGCATTAAACCGCTGGGCATGTGGATGGCTGGGAGCAAACTTCTTTCGGCGGTGCAGCAGCTGGGGCAGGGAAATTTGCCTGGTACAATCTGACGTCGGTGTACCAAAAGCAGATTGCCCACAAGTACTTGGCTGTGACACACCTAATTCTACACCTTCATTCCTCTCAGTGCAGGTCTCAGAGAGGACTGATGGTCTAGTGGGGTTGGAAATCTCAGCTGATGAGGAGCGAGGAGAGGTCCTCTTTGTTCTTTGGTGTGGGTCTTTTAGATACGCTTGCCAACGAACTGCATGGCAGGTCAACATATGTCTGGTCAAGCATGTAGTACCCAAGCGGGAGATGTTTTGGCCACGTGAGATACGCTTGAGACATATGTTGCAAATAGCAGCGGTGCGATCTGATGCACTCGTCTCAAAAAAGGCCCACACCAAAGAACTTTTTGAATAACGCGCAGAGACTGCAGCGCCCTGCACATGTGGAGCTTTGGGGTGTGATGCAGTCAATGTGCTGCCCTTAGGCTGGCCCCTGGAGGGCATCCTGCCTCGTTGGTGATGTGCCGCCTTCTCCTCCTCCTCCTCCTCCTCCTCCTCTCTCCTATCAGGCACCCACGTTGAGTCAGTGACCTCATCATCCCCTCCCTCCTCATCACTGGAGCAAACCTGGCAGTATGCTGCAGCAGGGGGAGCATGACTGCCAGATTGCTGTCCTTCTTGGGCACCCCCTCTCTCCGTGCTCATGTTACTGCCTTCATCGAGCTCAGTATCATCATCAGAGCCTTCCAAACGCTGGGCATCCTCCTGGAGCATGTACCCAACACTGTGGTCAAACAGTTCGAGGGACTCCTCAGGAGGACATGGTGGGGCTAGGGAAGGAGTCACTGATGACATTGAGCCGAGGGAAGAGGCCGCTGCTTTGCCAGACAAAGTACCCTGGGCATGGGTAAGAGAGGATGAGGAGGATGAGGACGGCTTGGTCATTCACTCGACCAAGTCTTCCGCATGTTGCAGCTCAACATGGCCAGCTGCCGAAAAAAAGGCCAAGCGTGTCCCATGGCCACGTGCTGATGAGGATGCACCGTCTCCATGACCAGCACTAGACACAGAGCCTGCTTGCCCTCTCTTATTGGCTTGTGACTGTCTGCCTCCCCTTCTTGGCCTTCCAGACATACTAATGGCCTGTAGCTGCACTAAGCTGGGATATATATTTATATATATATATATATATATATATATATATATATATATATGTACTGATACTGCAGCTAGCAAAATCAACTGCCTGCCTGTAGTATGAGAACACCACCAACCTTCTACAGGTAGCTTTAGCTGAACACTGTGAGCAGGACGCACCCCACTAACTTGTAGGTTTAGCAGAACACTGTGAGCAGGACGCACTGCACTAACTGTAAATAGTCTAGCTGCCTGACTGTGGTACTAATAGGATCAAAAGAACACCAGCAATTTTCTTCAGGTAGCTGTATTTACTGTAACAAGACAAGCCTGCCTGTCAGTAAGAAGATAACAGAAACGGATCTAGCTGAACACTATGAGCAGGACGCACCCCACTAGCTTGTAGGTTTAGCTGAACACTGTGAGGTGGACGCACCCCACTAACTTGTAGGTTTAGCTGAACACTGTGAGCAGGACGCACCCCACTAACTTGTAGGTTTAGCAGAACACTGTGAGCAGGATGCACTGCACTAAATGTAAATAGTCTAGCTGCCTGACTGTGGTACTAATAGGATCACAAGAACATCAGCAATTTTCTTCAGGTAGCTGTATTTACTGTAACAAGACAAGCCTGCCTGTCAGTAAGAAGATAACAGAAACGGATCTAGCTGAACACTGTGAGCAGGACGCACCCCACTAGCTTGTAGGTTTAGCTGAACACTGTGAGGTGGACGCACCCCACTAACTTGTAGGTTTAGCAGAACACTGTGAGCAGGACGCACTGCACTAAATGTAAATAGTCTAGCTGCCTGACTGTGGTACTAATAGGATCAAAAGAACGCCAGTAATTTTCTTCAGGTAGCTTTATATACTGTAACAAGACAAGCCTGCCTGTCAGTAGGAAGATAACAGGAACGGATCTAGCTGAACACTGTGAGCAGGACGCACTGCACTAAATATAAATAGTCTAGCTGCCTGACTGTGGTACTAATAGGATCAAAAGAACACCAGTAATTTTCTTCAGGTAGCTTTATATACTGTAACAAGACAAGCCTGTTTGTCAGTAAGAAGATAACAGAAACGGATCTAGCTGAACACTGTGAGCAGGACGCACCCCACTAGCTTGTAGGTTTAGCTGAACACTGTGAGGTGGACGCACCCCACTAACTTGTAGGTTTAGCTGAACACTGTGAGCAGGACGCACCCCACTAACTTGTAGGTTTAGCAGAACACTGTGAGCAGGACGCACTGCACTAAATGTAAATAGTCTAGCTGCCTGACTGTGGTACTAATAGGATCAAAAGAACACCAGTAATTTTCTTCAAAATACTGTAACAAGACAAGCCTGCCTGTCAGTAGGAAGATAACAGGAACGGATCTATCTGAACACTGTGAGCAGGACGCACTGCACTAAATGTAAATAGTCTAGAAGATAACAGGAACGGATCTAGCTAAACTGAATACAGTGTATATATATATATATATGCAACACATGGGATGCATATATATACACAATACACTTTAAGTGCAGCTAACTGACTGACTGTCCTGCCTAATCTAGCTAATTGAAATGAATTTACACTGTCTCTCTCTCTCTCTCTCTCTATTTCTCAGCACACCGGAACACACTGCACAGGGCCGCCGTGTAGGCGGCCTTATATAGTGTGGGGCGTGTACTAAATCCCCTGAGCCATAATTGGCCAAAGCCTTCTTGGCTTTGGCCAATTACGGCTCTCTGTTAAGGCGGTGCTGTGATTGGCCAAGCATGCGGGTCATAGTGCATGCTTGGCCAATCATCAGCAAGCAATGCACTGCGATGCCGCAGTGAATTATGGGCCGTGACGCGCCACACGAATTTGGCGCGAACGGCCCATATCGTTCGCAATTCGGCGAACGACCGAACAGCCGATGTTCGAGTCGAACATGGGTTCGACTCGAATACGAAGCTCATCCCTAGTTCCCATGAATAGTGTTGTAGCATATTTAGGAGATGAATACTGTCTTTAATATACAATGGTAAATTTTGTACTATGGGTTGCAAAAAGTGATCGATGTATATGTAAAAATAGCTTGTGACACTTTCCATAGCTGCAACTATAGGTCCAACAGGGGGGTGTAATGGGGCTTAAAAATAGGGCCTTTTGTAGAAATCATATTTGAGGAATGCAGCCTCAGATGTTGTGACAATACCATCTGCTGCAGTTCTATTGACTAGTTCATGCGCTTCAATAGTGAACTTGGGCAATGGGTCTTTGGGGTGTTTATGATATACTGAATTATCTGTTAGAAGCCTAGTCGATTCTGACTGATAGTACAATTTTTGACCACAATTCCTCCCCCTTTATCTGCTAACCTTATAACAAGTTGTCGATTGTCGGCAGTGCCGGACTGGCCTACCGGGATACCGGGAAATATCCCGGTAGGCTGGCTGCACTAAGTACCGCTGGGGCCGCTTTTGCCTCAGAGCTTGGCTGGCTGCCTGTGTCAGCAATATAAAGAGCAGCGGCGGCCGCACTATGCAATGGCTGTGTCAGTGTCACCGCGTCTCCTCCGTTCCAGCGCCGGCACGCCGCCCACACTCAACTAAAGAGTAATATATAAAACAAGAAAAAATACTGCGCTACCACTAAATCGATAAACCCCCCAAAAAGCAGCATTTAAACAGTGAGATGTGCACCAAAATGACAAAAGAAAAAGAAATAACCGCGCTAAAATATATATGAATAAGATATGTGAAATATTCTTATATCGATGTCCCAAAAACCTCTGTTAGAAAATTCATGTATGTATGTGAAACATTGCGATAATCAGAAAAATATATATAAGTCCATACATATAACTGTGAATCAAAAGGTGATGTCCATATGTGGTAGATGGAAATCTTTATATATGATAATTCACAAGAATCAGTCACAGAGAGAAGCCCATGAATGGACACAACCAGACTTGGTGGTAAAGATGAAAGAGACACCACACTCAGTGATCCGCCACCGCACAAATATTGCGCTTACAACAAGGCAAGCAAAAACCAGCCTATGTTCCGTCCTGGTATGGGAAAATCCAGCTGGTGTGACTTGACTGCATACAGCGTGGCTAAGAGGATGTAGCAAGGACCCCAAACTCTCGTCTCACAGGCATGTGAATGAAAAGAAACTGACCATAGTGTAATACTGGCAGGACAGTCTAATAAAAAAAAGGTAGAAACTTACATAAGTAGATTGAAAACAGCAAATAGCCGGCCGGCATAGCCAGCACCTGTCCACACTAAGATGGCGATGACGTCAGAGCGTCACCCCCTTCCTTCCCAGGCCAATTTTCAGCTTTCAGCGCTGTCACACTTTCAATGACAATTGCGCGGTCATGCAACGCTGTTCACACAAATAGAGCTTTCTTTTGGTGGTATTTATTCACGACTCAGTTATTTATTTTTTGCGATATAAGTGGAAAAAAAGAGCTGAAATTTGGAAAAAAAAACAATATTTTCTTCTTTCTATTTTAAAAGAAATCTAATAAAATCAAATTTTGTCATAAATGTAAGCCAAAATGTATTCTGCTACATGTCTTCGGTAAAAAAAATCCGGTTAAGTGTATAATAGTTGGTTTGTGTGATCACAGACATATGTACGCAGATGATCATGTACAGATGTGCGCAGGTGATCACGGACATGTGTGCAGATGATCTTTGGGACATATGATTTTACTGTTTCATATGTGGGGGACAGGTGTTTTTACTGTGTGGGGACAGTGTTTTGGGGACTTTGTGTGTTTACATTGTGTTGGTACATGTGTGGGGACAGTAGGCTGGTGATCAATGTGTAAAAAGCTGTAAAAAACAGCTCATACTCACTGATCACTGGCCGGCTGCAGAGATCCGCTCTCCTCTCCGACAACTCCCGTGTGAGGAGAGGAGAGCCGATCGCCTAGAAAACGGCTCTCTATTTACATCACATGACGGCTGTGATTTGACACAGCCGTCATGTGATCAGTAAGGCCAATCACAGAGCCCTCCTGCTGATCGGAGATGCGCCGTGTCCAGGCGACACAAGCGCATCGGGATCGCGCCGCTGCGCGGGCACGCACGCGCACGATCTCCGCAACCCGGCTTTATAAGTGCAGTGGCCGGGTGGGATGTGGTTAAAGAGCAACTGTCATCTCTGTCCTGCAGCGGCTCCTCCTCTGACCCGCTGTTGACTCACCGACAGTCCCATTCACTTTAATGGGACGGCTGGTGATGCAGCGGTGACACAACAAGGTGAGGGACGTGGCAGGAGCAGGTGAGTGGATGCCCGCTAACAGGCGCTGCCATGATGGATCTGAAATGACAGGTGCTCTTTAAATGTAAGGAACCATTCTTGCTGGTAGTTAGAATCTTTGATATTTGCAAACAAAATGAAGGTTTCCTATTTAGAATAATAAGCTGTCAAGTTAGTAAAACAGCGATATCAGAACCAATTCAATCATACAGTTTGTAGTGTATATAGATATGCTAAACAATGGGATAAGTAATATTCCAGAATTTTGTTCATGGTTACTGTGACATCAATGCAGTGCATGTTATCTCAACTTGCAGAGTTTGGATTCATTGAATGAGTTTACCAAAAATTAAAATATTGCAGAATATACAATATACAGCCTTTTTTTTTTCCCTATTTCATCTTAAAGCGGGATTCCGCCCCTGAAAAAAAAAAAAATTAAAAGTCAGCAGCTACTAACACTGTAGCTGCTGAGTTTAAATTAGTACTTACCTGTCCTGGGTGCCCGCGATGTCGGCCGCCCGAGGCCGACCTGTCCCTCGGCTCTCGGGTCCCGGCAGGTAAGGGAAACGGGCAATGGAGCCACTTGCGGCTTCACTGCCAGTTTCCTACTGCGCATGCGCGAGCGGCGCGGTGCTTTGTGCATAGAACGCAATGTGTTGTGGGACACACACAGTTCCCATAACACACCGCGCCCCATTCCCCAGAAGACAACGCGGGGAGCGGAAGACTGAAGATCACCATGGAGTAGGAAGAGGCAGTTTAGGAAGACTGCCTAGCAACAGCCATTTCACGTAAGTAAAACAAATTTTTTTTTTCCTCCATTTTTTTAGGTATTTTTTGTGCATTTTTTTTTTTCAGGGTGGATCTCCACTTTAAATAGAAAACTATCTTTTAGATTTTTACTCCAAAAGAATTTTATTAAAATAAATTTGATAAAAATCAAACAAATCTTTTTTTTTTTTTAAATAATTGATTTTTATCCACCCTGATAACCAGGGACTTACGGTAAAACTGTACAGGTGTAGTGAAGTGATGGAGGATAAACTGGGCCAGAGTGTGTTCCAGGGAGTAGGTGGAGATTAGTGACGTTATTTTGTGAACCTGCGACCAGAAAGGTTGTATTAGTGAACATGACCACCAAATATGTGTAGTGATCCAGGTTCCCTGGAGCTTCTCCAGCAAGTGTTGGGGGTGTCTGGATGGTATTTATTAAGCATAACAGGTGTGTGATAACATCTAGTGAGGGTCTTATAGTTATTCTCCTGGATCGAGACATTTAGTGATGTCTTTGTGGGCAAAAGTGAAAATGCGCTCCCACTGATCCTCTGTTTGGTCCAGTTGCAATCCCCTTTCCCTTTCCCAGGCTTGGCATACTTTCCCAGATATGTGGGAGAAGTACGCGTAAAGCATATTATGAATATTTGATAGTACATGCTGCTGGGGTGAGGATTGGGAGCACAGGGTTTTAAAAGGGGAGAGTGCCCAGGAAACCGTCGAATTACAGTTACTGTCATGTAGAAAGTGGTGGATTTGGAAATATGTAGGCATGTGCAATTCTTTTCGGTCCGAATTCGTTTTTTAACGAATTTCGACAAATTCGTTAATTCGGGAATATCCGAATTAACGAAAACCCGTTTAACGAATTTTTTCCGAATATTCATAAATTCGATAAAATTGGACATTCGTATATTCGATAAAATTGGACATTCGTAAATTCGGGCATTCGTACATTCGCACATTCACAATTTACATTCGTACATTCGTGCATTCATACATTTGTAAATTAGTGAATTCGTAAATTTGTAAATTCGAAAATTCGGAAATCTGAAATAATAGTTAACTAATAATAACTTAACTATTAGTAATTACTAGTAACTTTTAATTTATAAGTATTGTAATTTCCTTTTAAATTTGGCTGTTAGTGAACGTAACACATACAAATTTATCCGAAGTTATGAATGATCCGAAAAAACGGAATGGAACGTAATGAATTAATAATAATAAATAACAATAATAATAATAACAACGTTTTATTATTATTATTGATTATTAATTTGTTCCGTTCCATTTGTTTAGATGCAGCATTCGTTTTGGATAATTCGTAACTTCGGTTAAATTTGTATTTGTTACGTTCACTGACAGTCAAGTTTGAAAGGAAATTACAATACCTATAATTTAATAGTTAGTTACTATTTCAGATTTTTTTAATTTTCGGGTTTTTGGATTTTCAAACTTCGAATTTACAAATTTCCGAATTTTCTAATTTACAAATGTACGATTTTACGAATGTATGAATTTACGAATATACAAATGTAAAAATGTACGAATGTACGAATGAACGAATGTACGAATGTACGAATTTACGAATGAACGAATTTACGAATCGCGATCATAACGAATGACCCGAAAAACGAAAAAAATAATAAACTAATGAAACGAAAACGAAAATAAACACATTTTTTTGGTTGTGCACATGTCTAGAAGTATGTCCAGTTAGGGAATGACTTATTAGATGTTTTTTTTTTTTTTTTTTTAGTGATTGAAATGGATAAGAAGGGTGAAGGTAAAAGAAAACAGAAAGGAGAAGCAGAAAAAGAATGTGAAAAAAAAAAAAAAAACTCTTAGAAAAAGCTGCAAACCAGTATCAAAAAGTCTGTAGCTTGTTTAAGATAGTGGCAACAAAGCATGATTTACCACCTGCATCTCCACCTAAAGGCAGTGGTGCTAGCTGTAGTACAGCAATACCTAGCACTGTACAAGTGGATAGGGATACTGATGCAGGTGAAGATATTCACCGCAGTATTGGACCTCCTATTGAGCTAGAAACTGATGAAGAATTGGAAGAAGAAATTGTGGATGAATCATTAGCACCAGAAGAGATTCCAGAAGTAGTGGGCATTAATGAGGGCATACCTGACACAGTTGATGATAAAATGTGGTCTATCAGACCAAAATCAGAAAATTTGGATTCATTCTTCCGGTTTCATCCATGTCAACCAGATTTCCATTCTTTTAATTTGAAAAAGTTATATGAGAGGAAGGATGGAAAGAAGCGTCACTGGTTGACCTATTCACATGGACATGGTGTTTTTTTCTGCATGGTGTGTCTTGCTTTCAGTAGAAAGACAGACATCAGTGCTTTTATTGATGGTTGCTTTGATGAAAAACATATGTATCAGAGAATTGAAGAGCACGAAAAAAGCAACCTCCACAATAATAGCTCTGAATCCTTCTTGATGAGATCAAAGAATATGGACATATCTAGTCATTTCTTTGAGAAACAAACAACAGCCAGAAAGGAGGAAAGAAAGAGAAAACGTGCCATCCTAGAGAGAGTGATTGACACCATCAAGCTGATTGGAAAAAGAGGTCTAAGCTATAGGGCAACAGCTGAAGCAGCATATACTTTAGAAGATAAAAATTTGGACCATGGAAACTTCCTTGAGATTTTGCTACTCCTAAGCAAGTTTGATCCCTTGCTGAAAAATCACCTTGATACAGTTATTTAAAAAAGTAAAAAGAAGCATCAAGGTGCAACGAGTAGCAAAGGACGTGGCAGCTTTGTTACACAAATTTCTGAAACGACAGTGAACAATATCATCTGTGTAATTTCAACACTTTTAAAAAAAAGTATTGCCCAAGAGATCAGAGATGCTGGCATGTTCTCAATTCAGCTAGATACAACGCAGGATATAAATGTCTCAGACCAGTGTTCAATTATAATTAGATATGTCACGGATGTGGTCCATGAACATCTAGTTGCTGTGATAAATTGCACATCCACGACAGGGAAGGCTTTGTGTGAACTTTTTTGCGATGTATTGGAATCCATGGAAATTGAAGTTACAAACTGTGTTGGGAACTCAACAGATGATTGCTTTAAGAAAGGCCTGGATACTTTCCTAAGTGTACATAATATAACTGGGTACTGACATTCATAGGTAAAGTTGATCCAGGGAAAATCCAACTGCCTCTTGGGGGATCAGGAAGGAATTTTTTCCCCTGCTGTAGCAAATTGGAGCATGCTCTGCTGGGGTTTTTTTGCCATTGGATTGTACAATATTTTTTTTTTTTTTTTTATGGTTGAACTGGATGGACTTGTGTCTTTTTTCAACCTGACTAACTATGTAACTATGTAGCTTCTAATATGCAGGGGCAGTACAATGGATTCAGCACATGGCTGAGTAAAAAAGCGCCTGGCCAGATTCATGTTTGGTGTTATGCACATGTACTAAATCTGGTGATGATGGATGTCACAAAGATATCTGTTCAGGCAATATCATTGTTCGGCCTTTTAAATTCATGTGCTGTGTTTATCCGTGAATCTTACTTCCGGATGAATGTATGGCGGGATAAGTCTCAGGAAGAAAGATTCCGATCACTTTCTGTGATTGGAGAAACAAGATGGTGGTCCACAGATGCAGCATTTACAAAGGTGTTTGGTTCATTTAATGATCCTAGTCGAGCATTGTATGTAAATTTGATCCAGACCATGGCAGCTATATCATGTTCTGATCATTTTAATGCTGACATAAGTAGGTGAGGTTGAAAAAAGACACAAGTCCATCAAGTCCAACCTATGTGTGTGATTATGTGTCAGTATTACATTACATATCCCTGTATATTGCGGTCATTCAGGTGATTATCTAATAGTTTCTTGAAGCTATCAATGCTCCCCGCTGAGACCACTGCCTGTGGAAGGGAATTCCACATCCTTGCCGCTCTTACAGTAAAGAACCCTCTACGTAGTTTAAGGTTAAACCTCTTTTCTTCTAATTGTAATGAGTGGCCACGAGTCTTATTAAACTCTCTTCTGCGAAAAAGTTTTATCCCTATTGTGGGGTCACCAGTACAGTATTTGTAAATTGAAATCATATCCCCTCTCAAGCGTCTCCTCTCCAGAGAGAATAAGTTCAGTGCTTGCAACCTTTCCTCATAACTAAGATCCTCCAGACCCTTTTATTAGCTTTGTTGCCCTTCTTTGTACTCGCTCCATTTCCAGTACGTCCCTCCTGAGGACTGATGCCCAGAACTGGACAGCATACTCCAGGTGCGGCCGGACCAGAGTCTTGTAGAGCGGGAGAATTATCTTTTTATCTCTGCAGTTGATCCCCCTTTTAATGCATGCCAATATTCTGTTTGCTTTATTAGCAGCAGCTTGGCATTGCATGCCATTGCTGAGCCTATCATCCACTAGGACCCCCAGGTCCTTTTCCATCCTAGATTCCCCCAGAGGTTCTCCCCCCAGTGTATAGATTGCATTCATATTTTTGCCACCCAAATGCATTATTTTACATTTTTCTACATTGAACCTCATTTGCCATGTAGTCGCCCACCCCATTAATTTGTTGAGGTCTTTTTGCAAGATTTCCACATCCTGCGGAGTAGTTATTGCCCTGCTTAGCTTAGTATCGTCTGCAAATACAGAGATTGAACTGTTTATCCCATCCTCCAGGTCGTTTATGAACAAATTAAATAGGATTGGTCCCAGCACAGAACCCTGGGGAACCCCACTACCCACCCCTGACCATTCTGAGTACTCCCCATTTATCACCACCCTCTGAACACGCCCTTGTAGCCAGTTTTCAATCCATGTACTCACCCTATGGTCCATGCCAACGCACCTTATTTTGTACAGTAAACGTTTATGGGGAACTGTGTCAAATGCTTTTGCAAAATCCAGATACACCACGTCTATGGGCCTTCCTTTATCTAGATGGCAACTCACCTCCTCATAGAAGGTTAATAGATTGGTTTGGCAAGAACGATTCTTCATGAATCCATGCTGATTACTGCTAATGATATCATTCTTATTACTAAAATCTTGTATATAGTCCCTTATCATCCCCTCCAAGAGTTTACATACTATTGATGTTAGGCTAACTGGTCTGTAATTCCCAGGGATGTTTTTTGGGCCCTTTTTAAATATTGGTGCTACATTGGCTTTTCTCCAATCAGCTGGTACCATTCCAGGCAATAGACTGTAAAAATTAGGAACAACGGTCTGGCAATCACCTGACTGAGTTCCCTAAGTACCCTCGGATGCAAGCCATCTGGTCCCGGTGATTTATTAATGTTAAGTTTCTCAAGTCTAATTTTAATTCCGTCCTCTGTTAACCATGTAGGTGCTTCCTGTGTTGTTTCATGAGGATAAACACTGCAGTTTTGGTTACTGAAGCCCCCCGATTCACTCTTGAAGACTGAGGAGAAGAATAAATTTAATACCTTTGCCATCTCCCCATCCTTTGTAACCAGATGTCCTTCCTCATTCTTTATGGGACCAATATGGTCTGTCCTCCCTTTTTTACTGTTTACATACTTAAAGAATTTCTTGGGATTTTTTTTGCTCTCCTCCGCTATGTGTCTTTCATGTTCTATCTTAGCCGTCCTAATTGCACCCTTACATTTCTTATTGCATTCTTTATAAATTCTGAATGCTGAGGATGATCCCTCAACCTTGTATTTTTTGAAGGCCTTCTCCTTTGCTTTTATATGCATTTTTACATTGGAGTTAAGCCATCCAGGATGTTTGTTCGCTCTTTTAAATTTATTACCCAATGGGATACATTGGCTAATGCCCTTATTTAATATGCTCTTAAAGCAAACCCATCTCTCCTCCGTATTCTTTGTTCCCAATATTTTATCCCAATTTATGCCTTTTAGCAAGGTTTGTAGTTTAGGGAAGTTGGTTCTTTTGAAATTCAGTGTCTTTGTGTTCCCTTCATGTTTCCTATTTGTGTGATTTATACTGAAACTAATTGACCTGTGATCGCTGTTACCTAAATTGCCCCGTATTTCCACATCTGTGATCAGGTCTGTATTGTTGGTAATCAGTAGATCTAGTAATGTTTTATTTCTAGTTGGTGCGTCTACCATCTGACCCATAAAAATGTCCTGCAAGACACTAAGGAACTGGCGAGCCTTAAATGAATGCGCGGTTCCCTCCGCCCAGTCTATGTCTGGATAATTAAAATCCCCCATTATGATAACACTTCCCATCCTTGCTGCTAATCCAATTTGTGATAGGAGATCCGTCTCCACTTCCTCCCTCAGGTTAGGGGGCCTATAGCATACTCCCAGTATTATTTTCCCCTTAGCTTCATCCCTTTGGAGCTCTACCCATAAAGATTCCACCTCCTCCCTAGCCCCCTCAGTGATGTCATCTCTCACATTCACTTGTACATTATTCTTGATATATAGGCATACCCCTCCCCCTTTTTTACCCTCTCTATCCTTGCGGTATAGGGTATACCCTTGAATGTTTGCCAGCCAATCATGAGAGCTGTTGAACCAGGTCTCTGAAATTCCCACAAAATCCAAATCCTCCTTGTACAACAGTATCTCTAGTTCACCCATCTTGTCCGCCATGCTCCTGGCATTGGTGAACATGCCACATAGTTTAGACCGGTCGCATATTGTCCTCGTATTGGGTGTTTCAAGATTGCAACTAGGACTTGCTATTATACTTACCTTGTGTTTTTGTGCTTTGGTTAACCTACCACTAATGCCCCCAATACTACCCTCTGGAATATCTTCCGCGCTGGCTATCACTGTCTCTGGACCCTCCCCCCCATCGCCTAGTTTAAAAACCCCTCTAACTTTTTGGCCATCTTCATTCCCAGCAGATCTGATACAAGGCTGGCACTTTCTTAGACTCCCTCAAGAATATCAAAACATGTATAACAGCACAGCTGTACTTATTTATTTTCAAGAATACCACTCCACTATCCTTGTACCTGCAAACACAGGGTATGGATATACTGCAGGCATACCGAATGGTGTCAGAAACCATTGACAACTTACAAGCACATGATCATGATTCTCAAATGATTATAGATGCTGCAAAGAAGTTTGCAGTCTGGGCAAATGGCAAGTTGGAGACACCTGATTGCCAAGTTATGATTGAGGAAGACTTTCCACCAACTAAAAGAATACAATGAAAGAAAAGAATGGCTGGTGAGCTTGCAGTAGACAAACCAATCTTGTTGGCAAGTGATCAGTTCAGGGTGGAGGTATACAAAGTGACCTTAGACAAGATTATTAATAGTCTGCAGAGCCGATTTACAAAACATGGTCAGCTATTTGCAGATTTGGCATGTTTGGATCCCAGAAATTTTGAAGACATTTTGCTACACCTTCCCAACAATGCATTAGAACGACTGAGCAGTCTTGTAATTAAATTTGACTCCACGGCAACTAAAGAGAAACTGCAAAGTGAGCTACTTGATTTTTCATCAAAGTGGCAAAGATTGAAAATGTCTCTTGATGAAGAATTTACTTATGCTAACAATGAAGGTCAAGATGAAGACGCCATCCATTCTCATCTTATCACTGAAACTGAGGAACAACCATACTCAACTGTTGGTGATCAAAATGGAAAGTGCAAGACTTGTAAGAACTATGCATGCTGCTACAATGTGTTACAACTTATACAGTCTGACGTATAGTTCACTTTTTATGCATACAAATTGACACTGACACTTTCCTCTTCTCAAGTAGCATGTGAAAGGTCATTTTCAAAACTGAAATATATCTTGAACAGACTTCGAAATTCCCTCTCCCAACCACATTTGGAGGCCTTTATGCTCATGTCCATGGAAAAAGAGGCCTTGATTGGACTAAGCAATGAAACCATCATTGATGTTTTGGCTTCAAAAAGCAGCTTGCTACAAGGGATGTTGCTTACATAACATTACAAGCATGTCTGAGGATTACAATGCTGGTTGATCTCCATTAGGGATGAGCTACGAGTTCGAGTCCAACTCATGTTCGACTCAAACATTGGCTGTTCGCAAGTTCGCCGAACAGCGAACAATTTGAGGTGTTCTCGGCAAATTCGAATGCCGCGGAACACCCTTTAAAAGTCTATGGGAGAAATCAAAAGTGCTAATTTTAAAGGCTTATATGCAAGTTATTGTCATAAAAAGTGTTTGGGGACCTGGGTCCTGCCCCAGGGGACATGGATCAATGCAAAAAAAAGTTTTAAAAACGGCCGTTTTTTTCAGGAGCAGTGATTATAATGATGCTTAAAGTCAAACAATAAAAGTGTAATATCCCTTTAAATTTCGTAGCTGGGGGTGTCTATAGTATGCCTGTAAAGGGGCGCATGTTTCCCGTGTTTAGAACAGTCTGACAGCAAAATGACATTTCGAAGGAAAAACCCATTTAAAACTACTCGCGGCTATTGCATTGCCGCTCCGACAATACACATAGAAGTTCATTGATAAAAACAGCATGGGAATTCCCCACAGGGGAACCCCGAACCAAAAAAAAAAAAAATTGCGTGGGGGTCCCCCTAACTTCCATACCAGGCCCTTCAGGTCTGGTATGGATATTAAGGGGAACCCCGGCCAAAATTTAAAAAAAAATGACGTGGGGGTCCCCCTAAATGAAGGGTCTGGTATGGATTTTAACCACTTCAATACAGGGCACTTAAACACCTTCCTGCCCAGACCAATTTTCAGCTTTCAGTACTCTCACACTTCGAATGACAATTACTCTGTCATGCTACACTGTATCCAAACAAAATTTTTATAATTTTTTTCTCACAATTAGAGCTTTCTTTTGGTGGTATTTAATCACCGCTGGGTTTTTTCTTTTTTGCGATATAAGCGAAAAAAAGCAAAAATTTTGAAAAAAAAAAAAACACTTTTTTTTAGCTTCTATTGTAAAATTTTGCAAATAAGTAATTTTTCTTCATAAATTTGGGCCAAAATTTATACGGCTCCATATCTTTGGTAAAAATTACCCAAATTAGTGGATTATATTTAGTCTGTGTGAAAGTTATAGAGTCTACAAGTTAGGGTGCAAATCACTGAAATTAGATCACATCTGATCACACCTGATGTACTAAAGGCCTATCTGATTTCTTGAGACACTAACATTCAAGGAAAGTACAAATACCCCCCAAATGACCCCTTTTTGGAAAGTAGACATTCCAAGGTATTTAGTAAGAGGCATGGTGAGTTTTTTGAAGTTGTAATTTTTTCCCACAATTCTTGGGAAAATGAAGACTTTTTTTTTTTTTTTTTTACACAAACTTATTGTATTGACAGGTTATTTCTTGAACACAGCATGCATATACTTGCAACTACACCCAAAAATACATTCTGCTACTCCTCCTGAGTATGGCGATACCACATGTGTGAGACTTTTACACAGCCTGGCCACATACAGAGGCCTAACATCCAAGTAGCACCTCTAGGCATTCTAGGAGCAAAATTACACATATAATTTCATGACGACCTATCTCCCTTTTGAAGGCCCTGAAGCACCAGGACAATGGAAACGCCCACAAAATGACCCCATTTTGGAAAGCAAACACCCCAACGTATAATCTATGAGGCATAATGAGTCTTTTGAACGGTTCATTTTTTTCCAGAAGTTTTCTGAAAACGTGGGAAAAAAATGAAAACGCATTTTTTTTACACAAAGTTGTTCATTTATAAGATATTTCCAACACATAGCATGTACATAGCAAAAATGACACCCCAAAATACATTCTGCTACTCCTCCTGAGTATGGCGATACCACACGTGTGAGACTTTTACACAGCCTGGCCACATACAGAGGCCTAACATGCAAGTAGCACCTCTAGGCATTCTAGGAGCAAAATTACACATAGGTACATAGTTACATAGTTACATAGTTAGTAAGGTTGAATAAAGACACCAGTCCATCCAGTTCAACCTGAGTGAGTGTGGGTGCGTGTCTACAATTATCCCTATTTATTTAAGGTACCCATATAGTGCCGTCAATTTACGAAGCGCTCCACACATACATCGCACACTCACATTGGTCCCTACTCTCAAGGATCCCCCAATCCAAGGTCCCCAACTCACATTCAAATACTGGGGCCAATTTTGGACAGAAGCCAATTAACCTGCCAGCATGTCTTTGGAGTGTGGGAGGAAACCGGAGTACCCGGAGGAAACTCACGCAGGCACAGGGAGAACATGCAAACTCTAGGCAGGTAGTGTCGTGGTTGGGATTCGAACCAGCGACCCTTTTTACTGCTAGGCGAGAGTGCTATCCACTACACCACTGTGCCGCCACTGTGCCGCCACATATAATTCCATAACGACCTATCTCCCTTTTGAAGGCCCTGGAGCACCAGGACAATGGAAACGCCCACAAAATGACCCCATTTTGGAAAGCAAACACCCCAACGTATAATCTATGAGGCATAATGAGTCTTTTGAACGGTTCATTTTTTTCCAGAAGTTTTCGGAAAACGTGGGAAAAAAATGAAAACGCATTTTTTTACACAAAGTTGTCGATTTATAAGATATTTTTAACACATAGCATGTACATAGCATAAATGACACTACAAAATTTGTTCTGCTACTCCTCCTGAGTTTAACGATACCACATATGTGACACTTTTACACAGCCTGGCCACATACAGAGGCCCAACATCCAAATAGCACCTCCAGTCGTTCTAGGAGCATAAATTACACATATAATTTCATGATTACCGATCATATTTTTGAAGGCCCTTCATATTTCTAATACATAACATGTACATACCAAATAACAAAAGATTACCTGTGGTTTTAGTAGTTTAGAGGTCAACAGAGGAGAGCATCGGTCCAGGCAGCAGGCAAGTATGTGGTCAGCAACAGCAAAAGCAATCGTGCAGGCAGCAATACTGTCCATAGTTAGTTCAGGCAGAGATACTGTCAGCACAGCCAAAGCATTGGTCCAGGTAGCAGGCAGAGATGTCCAGGCAAAAATACTGTCTATAGTCAGTAGAGGCAGCAGGCCGAGATATGGTCAACACAGCCAAAGTATTGGTCCAGGCAGCAGAAATAAACAGTCCATAAAGTCCTGGGTCATTACAGGCAGCGATATGGTCAGCACAGCCAAAGTATTGGTCCAGGCAGCAGGAAGGACCATCAAGCTTAGGGCCAGGGGGACAGGGGTAGAGGCTTCTCCCACTCAAATCTCTTTGAAGCCTCCGGGCAACCAGACCCTGTTCTGGGAACACAGAAAACCAAAAACTGATTTTCTCTACTCAGAACGCTATTCTGAAGCCCCTCACATATGTGAGACCCCTGTGTACTGAAGTAGAAGGGCAAAAGATCAGTCCAAGTGGCAGGCAAAAACATGGTCGATTTAACAGGCCGAGGTCGGTACACGTGGAAGTCAGAAAGGTGGTTAAAATGGAAGGCAAAGGCATCGTCGGTAAACAGGCTGAGGTCGGTGCACATGGAAGTCAAACGTGGTTAAAACGGCAGGCAAAGACATTGTCGGTAAACAGGCCAGGGTCAGTTAACATGGAAGGTAGAAACATGGTGGCAGGCAAATGATGCACACAGGTAATTGAAATGGGGAAATGGCAGTCTGTTACTAATAAGGGGAACTAATATCTGATGGATGTGTGATAATTTTTATAGCAATCACCGATACACAGGCCAGGTTGGGAGGGACAATCAGGACAATAAAAACTTGTATCTCTTCTAGCTCCTCCACTTGCACATACACGACATCTCTTTTGGCGTCTTCTTCCGGATTCTGTGGGGGGAATGTTATAGGGAAAATGTTGCTCATGAAGTCGACTTACACTCTCAGAGCGAATGCTTCCTGGGGCGGGTCCCTGCTGGTAAATAAGGGCAGTGACAATGTTTTCAAAGTATTTGAGGTAGGTGATGGGTTGGTTTTCGGGTGATTTTTGATAGCAGACAAATGAATTGAACATGGCCATATGAAACAGATGATATGCAACTTTTTTATACCAATATTTGGACTTGCGGGTTGACAAATATGGTTGCAGCATCTGATCATTTAAATCCACCCCCCCATATACAGATTGTAGTCATGGACACATTCAGGCTTTACTACGGGGCCACGTCTTCTCTGAACCTCCACCAAGGTGTCATTGTGAATGGTAGTCATCATGTGAACATCCTTCTTGTCCCGCCACTTCATGGCCAACACCTCCTCATTCCTCATGAATGCGGCTTCCCCCTTTTGTAGCCGTTTTGAAAGTAGGTTCTGTGGGAAGCCCTTCCTATTTTTTCGGAAGGTTCCGCAGGCCAGGGTTTTTTCATGATACAGGTGACGGAAAAGGGGCAGGCTGCTGTAGTAATTATCTACATATAAGTGGTAACCTTTTTTGAACAGGGGGTATGCAAGGTCCCACACAATTTTACCACTGGTTCCTATGTATGTGGGGCACTCACGGGGCTGGAGCTGGGAGTCTTTTCCCTCATAAATGCGAAATGAGTACACGTAACCAGTGGCTCGGTCACATAATTTGTTCAATTTCACTCCGTACCTTGCTCTTTTGCTTGGGATATACTGTTTGATATTCAGCCGGCCAGTAAAGTGGATAAGGGATTCGTCTACACAAATATTTTGGTCAGGGATAAAGACTTCAGAAAATCGTTTGGTAAAAGAATTTATTAGGGTCGAAGCTTATATAATTTGTCGTGGTTGGGATGATCTTGGGGAGGGCACTGCGAATTATCATTGAAATGTAGGAAACGTGTTATCATATCGTACCGTGTCCTGGACATAACAGAAGAATATAGGGGCATGTTGTGGATGGGGTGGGTTTACCAGTAGTGGATGTGCAATTCCAGTACTGGTACTGGGCTCCTCTTCCTGGGGTCTGGCGCTGCTGGTGGTAGGCAGGTTTTCTGATCTCGGTCCTGATCTCCTTACTCTTTTAGGAGGTGGCGGTTTCCTCTGCTCATTCGGAATCCGATCCGCTACCCTCCACTGGCTCGTATTCCGAACCAGAATCGAATAATGAGAGCTCCCTGCTGCTCTCATCATCCGACATGGATGTTATATGCCTCCTCAGGTGTATAAACTCTTTGGGACATGATGGTGGTACTTTTGGTGGTACTTTTGGCGGTACTTATGGCGGGATTGTGCGATGGTAGTGATGGCGGGCCTGTGTGACAGATGGGCTATGACAGATGGGCTGTCAGATTCAGATGTTACCGATGGCGGTACTAATAGCGGTACCGTTAATGGTACTGATGGCGGCCTGTGTGACAGATGGGCTGTCAGATCCAGATGGTGCTGATGGCGGTGCTGATGGCAGTGGCGGTGCTGATGGTGGTGGCAGTGCTGATGGTGGTGCTGATGGCGGTGGTGGTGCTGATGGCGGTGGCTGTGCTGATGGCAGTGGCTGTGCTGATGGCGGTACCGATGACGGGCTGTGACAGGTTCTGACGGGCTGTGACAGGTTCTGACGGGCTGTGACAGATCCTGACGGGCTGTGACAGATCCTGATGGGCTGTGACAGGTTCTCTTTATTGATGAAGGGGGGTTTGTGTTGTGCAGGCTATAGAACAGATGTACAGAAATGATGTTTTACTCACTGATCAGATCTCTCCTTCTCTCTCCTCACACGATCAGTGTGTGAGGACAGAGAAGGAGAGATCCCTGGAAACCGCCACAGTGTTTATACTTGTGACCGGCTGTGATTGGACACAGCCGATCACATGGGTAAACAGCTATTTCATTGGCTGTTTACCCTGATCGGAGATGCGCTGTGTCCGAGGGACAAGTGTCATCCCCGATCGCCGTGGCACGCGCCCCCGGGGGCGCGCAATAGCGGGATAATCCTGATCACGTCATATGACGTCCGATCAGGATTATCAAACCACTTTGCCGCCGTCAATATGTAATAGGGCGGGCGGCAAGTGGTTAAGGGGAACCCCGCGCCAAAAAAAGAAAAAAACGGCGTGGGGTCCTCCCAAAAATCCATACCAGACCCTTATCCGAGCACGCAACCTGGTAGGCCGCAGGAAAAGAGGGGGGGACGAGAGTGCGGCCCCCCCATCCTGAACCGTACCAGGCCACATGCCCTCAACATTGGGAGGGTGCTTTGGGGTAGCCCCCCAAAACACCTTGTCCCCATGTTGATGAGGACAAGGGCCTCATCCCCACAACCCTGGCCGTTGGTTGTGGGGGTCTGCGAGCGGGGGGCTTATCGGAATCTGGAAGCCCCCTTTAACAAGGGGACCCCCAGATCCCGGCCTCCCCCCTGTGTGAAATGGTAAGGGGGTACTTACCCCTACCATTTCACTAAAAAACTGTCAAAAATGTTAAAAATGACAAGAGACAGTTTTTGACAATTCCTTTATTTAAATACTTCTTCTTTCTTCTATCTTCCTTCATCTTCTTTAAATAGCACTTTTAATTATTCATGTTCGTGTCCCATAGACTTTAACGGTGTTCGCGTGTTCGAACAAACTTTTTTCCTGTTCGCATGTTCTGGTGCGAACCAAACGGGGGTGTTCGGCTCATCCCTAATCTCTATTTTTCTAAATTTTGACTAGATTAGTTATTTGTTTACAATGTTTACAAACAGGTTTTTGCATATTTTATCCTCTAAAACTTTAGAAGATAGTTTGCACATTGCAACCTCCTAAAAGTTAATGAGCTTTTGTTTTTATCTACTGTTAAAGTTGTTTACTTGTTTTTAAAGCACTTTTTTTGAGTAATGTTTGAACATTACTTTTTGAAAACTGTTGAGTTGCATGCCATTACATTGGTACATCTGAAACATTTTTTAATTCCTAAACTTGGACTGGAAAGCAAGTTAACAATATGTTTTCAAGGTATTTCGACTTGTCGAAATTCTAAAAGTTTTTGCACATTTTGTACTGCTACAGAATTAACAGCAACATATTTGCACTTTTTTTATCTCAAACGGTTTATTGTAACCGTTACAATATTTAATTACTGTTAAGTAAAACATTTTGCACTTTTTTTTTTATGTGTAGTAATTAACTACTACTATTTTTGTGTCTTGGTGAGTAATTTCTTTATGTTACGTTAAAGTTTTGAACATGTTTACGTCTTCCATACTTTGAAGTAAGAGTTCTTTGATTATTCCTTATTCTGGCAATGTATATCACCATAGCAATAAGTGAACTGTTCTTGATGATTGTTCCACTTTTACCACTTTTAACTGTAATTTCCTTATATATAAGCCCTATGTGCTTTTATATGTGTCTTATCTATATATAATGCACTCTTTAAATGTGCTTTAAAATGCATGGTTTTCCATTTTATGAACAAGAAAATAATGACGTTATGCTGTTGGGCTGGTATAATAATGCTATGGGACTGGTATGACATTTTTTCCAGGGCTGGTTTTCATTCCCAGTCCGGCCATGATTGTCGGTGAGCTGTTTTAAGGCCGTGCGTTCTGCAGTAGTCAGATTTGATGATGAATGTGTGTGTATGGTGGACTGTTGACACATATGAATAATATCAGTGTAGACGACCTGATAAAAGCTTTGAACATAATGGCCTTTGGCAAATGTGGGGTTAAAAATGGATTTTAGTTTGAATTCTGTGTGTTGGATTGGTGGGGAGGTAGATAAATGTTGGGTTAGTAATTCTACATAATCATCTTGGTCTTCAGTGTATAGATCCTCCAAATGTTCTCGGGCCCTCAATTCTAATGGCTCAAGAACAGATGGGTCCCCTACTACTGTGCTGGGCCCTGAGGTGCTAATGTCACTATATGAATTCATCTTACATGTTTTAGCGCCTTGGATGTTATAGTAGCGTTTAACAGTAATGTTTCTAATGAATCTGTTTAGATCTAGGAAAAGAGTGAATGGATTAGGAGGTGCTGTTGAGGCAAAGGTGAGACCACATGCCAACAGTGACTGTTTGGGCTTGGACAAAACATGATCAGAAAGATTAAAGATTTGTATAGTCTGCACACTTTCTCTCTCCTTTTTGTGTCTCCGTCTCCCCCCTCTCCTGCCTCTTCAATGAGCTTTATTTTGGGGCAGGTTAGGGGGGTGATCACTAAAAAAGAGGAAGTGGATGGTGAAGGTTCATCTGTAGGACTGGGACTTGGGTGGACTGTGGAGGATAATGGTTCTATTGTAATTTATTAGACAGCTCTGGGGGTCCTCTTCTGGCTTCGGGGATCTTCTTCCGGCTTCAGGGTCTTCTTCCGACTTCGGGGGTCTCTCCGGTTCTTCTCTGCGCTCTCCGGGTCTTCTGCCAAGCTCCTCCGCTATCTTCTGCTCTTTTGCCACTCTATTGCTAGTGGAGGAGCCCGGTCTGCTGCCTTCTTCCCTCTTCTTGTCTTCCGATGTTGACACGACGCTCTCTCCGGCTGAAATGCTCTCTGAGCGCTCCGCTCTGATTTATATAGGAGGTGACTCCACCCCCTTATGCCATCACAATCGCTGGGCATGCTGGGACTGTGACGTTTTAGGGGGCGTGGTCACCAGGTGATGTTGACCACACCCCCTAAAACGTCACAGTCCCAAAATGCCCAGCGAAGGCAGAAGGTAGCAGACCGGGCCCCTCCGCTAGCAAAAGAGCGTCAAAAGAGCAGAAGATAGCGGAGGAGTCCGGCAGAAGACCTGGAGAGCGCGGAGAAGAACTGGAGAGACCCCCGAAGTAGGAAGAAGACCCCCGGAGCTGTCTAATAAATTACTTTAAAAACCTGTGTAGTGTTTTTTTATTGACACTTCTTCCCACAGGTGAATGGGTAGGGGTACCATGTACCCCATACTCATTCACATAGGGTGGGAGGCCGGGATCTGGGGGCTCCCTTATTAAAGGGGGCTCCCGGATTCTGATAAGCCGCCCGCAGACCCCGACAACTAACGGCCAGGGTTGTCTGGAAGAGGCCCTTGTCCTCATCAACATGCCCCCCTCCCCCAAAGCACCCCCCCATGTTGAGGGCATGCAGCCTGGTACGGTTCAGGAGGGGGGGGGGGCGCTCGCTCGTCCCAACCCCCTTTCCTGACCGACCAGGCTGCGTGCTCAGATAAGGGTCTGGTATGGATTTTGGGGGGACCCCACGCCGTTTTTTCGGCGTAGGGGGTTACCCTTAACATCCATACCAGACCGAAGGGCCTGGTATGCTCTTGAAGGGGGAACCCATGCAGGTTTTGTATTTAAAATTTGGCGTGGAGTTCCCCCTCAAGATTCATACTAAACAGTGCTAGTCGGTACCCTGTCGGCTTGCCATGGAAATGGCAAACCGCAGCTAACCGCAACCGCAGCTAATCGCAACTGCAGCTAATCGCACTGTGCAAATGCAGCTGATCGCAGTGCCTGGAGTCTTGAATTTCACAGGAAAAAAAACATGCTTTTAACTGCGGCAGAATAGCCGTCCGTGTGAAAGGCGCCTAACAGAAGTAATACTGGGGTGGGCGGTAATGTTCTTTTGTATCTCATTGGGTGTTATGGATATATTATTGAGATTTGAGATACCAAAATCTAAAGCTGGCAACAAGGAACTAGATTCAAAATTTGTTCCTAATGCAACAGTGTCAGTATCTGAATTAGATATAGGGACAGGGAAAGGATTACCTTTATCAGTTTTCTTTTTAACTGTCTTTTTTGCTGGAATTTTTGGCTTGGTAGGGGGATGACTCTGTATGGAGGAACAATGAAGGTTAGTGAGGTTATCAGACAACGGAGATGGCCGTTGAGATCTGGGGTGTGGTAGTGGTTTGGGGTGACTAAGCATATGATTGTTATGCATATCAACTGAGGGGTGGGGAGGCTTGTGGGGAAAAGGGTTGGCCTTGGTTCAAAGTTCATCAAAGGGATAGGGCCTTCGTGGCTAAGTGTGTTATGGTAGTGATCATCTTCTTCATATGAACCAGGATGCTGTGTGCTAGATCTAGGCTTTTTCCAACAAAAGATCCTATTGGTGTTATAATCATCGAAATCTCTATGAATCTTCTATAATTTTGTCTTAATAAGACAATCTTCTTGGTACTTAGTATTGAGCTTAAGTTTTCTATACCAGGACATAGGTAAAGACATGACATGTGGTTTAAGATTATGAATTAAGTCTGTGACTTTGGACAAAAGTACAATATATTAGATGTCCCTTTGCTTAATGACAATTTCCATCCATTTTTGGATACAGAATTCTGCTATAGTAGACCACTGTTGGGCCAATTCTGTACCCAAAAAAGAAAATGTTTCTGATTTTTGAGGAAGCCTGAGGAAGGAGCATGCATGCTCCGAAACGCGAAGCACCGCCCGCCGACTTCGTACATGAAAGTGACGTCATCACAGAGCATCTCCGATCCACGCTCCAGCTCTCCAGAGGCGCTGTAAGCCAACAGTGCAGCTGTATACAGCCGAACAACTGATCGCCTCCACCAGCCAGTGATGCCCAACACTATCCCGGAACAGTGCGGGTGAAAATTGTAGTACATACACCCATGCCTGAAAATGTCGCTCGTTTGTGAGTGTTTTTAATTTGACTTTTTACCATCAAATAGTTAAAACTCGCTGCATTTAGAGGGCGCCATTTCTTGTCTTTTACTTTTATTAGATATAAAAACAAACTTTCCCTTTTTTATGTGATCACATGTTCTGTGTTTCAGCTGCATAAGAGCTGGGGGAGGAGAAACAGCAGCACATTGAACCCAGTGAATGGCACAGCTAGAGAACTGACCACACTGTGCTATCATGCTTAGTGTGGTCAGCAGGAACACCAGGGACTTCACACAAAGGAAGCAATACAAAGAGAACAGGATACATTTTTCATACCAGTACATGGTACAGCAGGTGCATATCAGGAATATAAAATGTTGGGGTAAAATATTCTTTAAACAAATGGCACAATTTGTTTTCTTACAGCTCCTGATTATTGAGCTTATATTCTGGGCACTGGATCCAAATCACCAGAAGATAACTCTAATGCCCCGTACACACGGTCGGATTTTCCGATGGAAAATGTCCGATCGGAGCATGTTGTCGGAAATTCCGACCGTATGTGGGCTCCATCTGACATTTTCCATCAGATTTTCCGACACACAAAGTTGGAGAGCAGGAGAAGAAAAATTTTCCGACAACAAAATCCGTTGTCGGAAATTCCGATCGTGTGTACACAAATCCGACGGACAAAGTGCCACGCATGCTCAGAATAAATAAAGAGATGAAAGCTAATGGCCACTGCCCCATTTATAGTCCCGACGTACGTGTTTTACGTCACCGCGTTCAGAATGATCGGATTTTCCGACAACTTTGTGTGACCGTGTGTATGCAAGACAAGTTTGAGCCAACATCCGTCGGAAAAAATCCATGGATTTTGTTGTCGGAATGTCCGAACAAAGTCCGACCGTGTGTACGCCCTATAAGAACCTACCAAAGGGCCGTGGTGAGTTAAAGCCACCTGGATTGCTCTCTCATTCAAGCAAATAAAACTGACTCAGTTTAAAACTCTACCATTAGTTCAGCGAATAGTCTCCCACAGATTCTATGAGAAGAGAAAACTTCCAACTTTTTATCTAATCCATAAACTGTGGGAGACAATACACATCATTACGCAGCATAAGGGATTCACAAGACATATGCCAATATGGGAGAATTCTTGTTTACCTGAGTTGAATAAAATACCAGAATTTCTAGACTGGAAAAGGGCTGGGATAAATTTTCTTTATCGGATATTTGAAGGGGATATTTTATTGCCTTTCAGTATATTGAAAGACCGCTTCCAACTTTCAAAAGTTAACTTCTACCAGTACCTTCAGATTCACCATGCTTTACAAAGCCAAGCTTTAACATTTCAATTTCAATTAAATGCATCAGAAATCCTACTGAAAGCAACTTCAGTTAGGCTTACCAAAAGAGGACTAATAGGGGACCTTTACCACATTTTATTAAATACAGTGAAGGCAGGTGGAAAGGCTAAGAGTCTTATTTTTTGCAGAAAGATCTGATAGATCTTAATGCAGATGAATGGACTCGTGCTATGGAGATCCTTCCTGAGGTATCTATCTCACCATCTCAGCAATTGACTTAGCTTTTTATTCTGAACAGAACCCACTATACCCCACAAAAACTATTTGTGTGGGGAAAAAATGCATCGCCTTTGTGTCCGCAATGTTTAGTTTCGAATGGCTCCCTTGTTCATATGCTTTGGCGATGTCCCAAACTTCGTAGATATTGGGAAAAAGTTTTTATGACCCTAAATACAATTTCGCAAACAGAAATAATAAATACTCCTAAATTATCACTACTGGGAATAATTCCAGATGGAATTTTACCTGTAGATATGCATATAATGTGGACTAGATCTCTCTACCTAGCCCGTAAACGTATCCTACAAAAATGGACAGATAAGGTTCCACCAACCCATAAACAATGGATTAATAAAATGAACTATATATTAAAAAGAGAAAGATTAACATATGAACATAGAGGAGTCCCCCAGAAATTCAGTAGAATTTGGCATTACTGGATTGATTCGAGTAATCTACTGTATGATGGTTCATGTGGAGGGATTGATGAGGGGGAGGGGGGGGAGGAGAATAGGGACGAGGAGATTGATATATATTAATATGATGAGAGTTGAACAAAGTAAAACCAACCGGAAATTAAAGTGAAGTGTATGTTTAGTGTTTAACGTTGGTGTGTGTGGCTAATTTTATATGAGTTCTTGATGTTGTTTGTATTTGTTTATGTCTCTCTTTGTCTCTGATAGTAAATTCTTTCTAAATTGTTTACTTGGTCAAAGATTATTGTCTTTTCATCTGTATTGAACATGCATTATAAGAATAAAAAAAGATTTGATATAAAAAAAAAAAGCAAATAAAACAATTAAGTAGAGTAAAGTGAAAATGACTTCTGCGCTACTATATAAGTTAATGCACGTGTGAATAGTTGCCGCTTAACACACTTAGACCTCTTGATATAATGACAAGAACAGTGAGGAAACGCGTTGAGGCAGAGCCTGTGACATTATTACATCCATCTAGGAAGCAGTTCACAAGCCGCCCGGAGCTGAGGATCTGTAGATGTTTCAGTGATCCAGGGATTGTCGATCTTTATCATACAAGTGCTTTATCTGCATGCATCAGGAAACAGTGCATCTGTAAATGTGAGTTCTTTACTGAGGTTTTATTAAAAGTTGTTTTTAAACGGTAAAAAATGTTGAGTTTTTTCCTGCCCTTATGACATATAACTACGAGTAACAGCATCTGAGTGATTGGGAGTTCTTTTGAGGATAGAGGAATAACAGATTGCTGGATATATACCCCTGAGGGGAAGGTGCCATTAGACCCTATAGTGGGTCTTCATGTGAGGTAAGAACATATAGAGACCGGTGGAGGACACGGTGGTGTGCTTGATCACTTATTTGTCACTTATGAAGATATAGACATGTGCACTTAGAAGAGTTTTTCTCTTGGATTTAATGTCTTGAATCTACTAGCAACAGTCACTATTTATGTATATATATATATATATATATATATATATATATATATATATATATGGACATTTTCTTTGCATATTGCTAGATTATATAGATTGTTTTCACTTTTGATTATGTTCACCTAATTGACTCATTAATACACCCCACTGCTCAGTTGGGCGTGGTTGCGCTTCACTATTTTAACTAAAGTGGAGTTCCACCCAAAAATGGAACTTCCACTTTTTGGATTCCTCCCCCTCTCCGGTGTCACATTTGGCACCTTTTAGGGGGGAGGAGGGAGCAGATACCTATCTAATACAGGTATTTGCTCCCACTTCCTGGCATAGATCACCGCGGCGCTTGCGGTGACCTACGCCACTTCCGGCGCCTACTCTGTCCTCCCCCGCTGTATTCTGGGAGACACACAGGTCCCAGAACACAGCAGGGACCAGAGAGGATGCGCAGTGCGACTCGCGCATGCGCAGTAGGGAACCAGGAAGTGAAGCCGCACGGCTTCACTTCCTCATTCCCTTACAGAGGATGGTGGCGGAAGCAGCTGAGAGTCGACGGACAGATCGGCTTCGGCTGCCGACATCGCGGGCTCCCTGGACAGGGAAGTGTCCATATATTAAAAGTCAGTAGCTGCAGTATTTTTTTTCGACGAACCTCTGCTTTAAGTAAAGTTCTGGGACCCAGTGGATTTGTGGATAATGGTCACTGAATAATTTCCCCAAGTTATAATGTTCTGTGGACCTGAAATATTCAGATTTCTGTTTATTTTGACCTGCATTTATTCTAGAACAGGAAAGCTACAAAAAATCCACCTAGACTGTACTAAGCCATCTATTGGACCCTCCATGTTCCATACATAATATACTGAAGTGATTACTTACCTGTGTATACCGATACAGACTAAGTAACTGGGTCAACGCCTGATTTGTATTGCGAGAGCTGTCACCAATAAAACCAACCACTTCTCCACGTCTTTTACAGTAATAGTCAGGAGCTTCCTTTTCTCCAGACAATATCTTTATGGCATATCCCAAAGTTTTCATTTGATCATTACATGTACTAAATATATGATAGCCCAGGGTAAGATTGGGCAGAAAATTGGGGTCCTCGTTGATCTGATTGACAATTGTGATCATCGCCAAGATGCTTCTGTACTCTTCAGTGTCAGGACTGCAGGATAGTGAGATGTTTTCAAACCATAATAATTAAAAGTTAAAAGGTAATTGCAGACAACATAAATTACAACCAGTAAACTTCTATTAATATCTGATAAACATGGTAACTTTTCAAATGTGGAAATCTCTATTGTTCAGTGTCCTGGAGGTGCAGGGATGAACAGTGCTGGAAGAGGGGTACGGGAAATGCAGAGGTGAGTAGTTCTGGAAGAAGGGTGCAGAGATAAACAGTGCTGGAAGAGGGGTGCAGGAGGTGCAGAGGTGAGCAGTGCTGGAAGAGGGGTGCAGGGGTTGCATGGATGAACAGTGCTAGAAGAGGAGTGCAGGAGGCACAGAGGTGAGCAGTTATATGGAAGAGGGGTGCAGGAGGTGCAGGAGGTGCAGAGGTGAGCAGTTATATGGAAGAGGGTTGCAGGGGTTACAGGGATGAACAGTGCTGGAAGAGGAGTGCAGGAGGTGTAGAGGTGAGCAGTGCTGGAAGAGGGGTGCAGGAGGTGCAGAGGTGATCAGTGCTGGAAGAGGGGTGCAGGAGGTGATCAGTGCTGGAAGAGGGGTGTTGGGGATGCACAGATGAACAGTGCAGGAAGAGGGATGCAGGAGGTGCAGGGATGAACAGTGCTGGAGAAGTGGTGCAGAAGGTGCATTGGTGAGCAGTTCTGGAGGTGCAGAGGTGAGCAGTGCTGGAAGAGGGCTGCAATTGGTGCAGGGATGAACAGTGCTGGAAGAGGGTTGCAGGAGGTGCAGAGGTGAGCAGTGCTGGAAGAGGGTTGCAGGAGGTGCAGAGGTGAGCAGTGCTGAAAGAGGGTTGCAGGAGGTGCAGAGGTGAGCAGTGCTGAAAGAGGGTTGCAGGAGGTGCAGAGGGGAGCAGTGCTGGAAGAGGGTTGCAGGAGGTGCAGAGGTGAGCAGTGCTGGAAGAGGGTTGTAGAAGGTGCAGAGGTGAGCAGTGCTGGAAGAGGGTTACTGGAGGTGCAGATGAGAGTACTGCTGGAAAAAGGGTGCAGAGGTGAGCAGCGCTGGAAGAGGGTGCAGGAGGTGCATAGTTGAGCAGTGCTGGAAAAGGGGTGCAGGAGGTGGGCAGTGCTGGAAGAGGGGTGCAGGAGGTAAGCAGTGCTAGAAGAGGGTTGCAGGAGGTGCAGGGATGAACAGTGCTGGAGAAGCAGTGCAGAAGGTGCATTGGTGAGCAGTTCTGGAAGTGGGTTGCAGGAGGTGCAGAGGTGAGCAGTGCTGGAAGAGAGTTGAAGGGGATGCAGGGATGAACAGTGCTAGAAGAAGGGTGCAGAGGTGAGCAGTGCTGGAAGAGCGGTGCAGGATGTGCAGAGGAGAGTACTGCTGGAAGAAGGGTGCAGAGGTGAGCAGCGCTGGAAGAGGGTGCAGAAGGTGCATAGTTGAGCAGTGCTGGAAAAGGGGTGCAGGAGGTGGGCAGTGCTGGAAGAGGGGTGCAGGAGGTAAGCAGTGCTAGAAGAGGGTTGCAGGAGGTGCAGGGATGAACAGTGCTGGAGAAGCAGTGCAGAAGGTGCATTGGTGAGCAGTTCTGGAAGTGGGTTGCAGGAGGTGCAGAGGTGAGCAGTGCTGGAAGAGGGTTGAAGGGGATGCAGGGATGAACAGTGCTAGAAGAAGGGTGCAGAGGTGAGCAGTGCTGGAAGAGCGGTGCAGGATGTGCAGAGGAGAGTACTGCTGGAAGAAGGGTGCAGGAGGTCCAGAGGTGAGCAGTGCTGAAAGAGAATTGCAGGAGGTGCAGAGGTGAGCAGTGCTGGAAGTGGGGTGCTGGAGATGCAGGGATGAACAGTGCTTGAGGAGTGGTGCAGAAGGTGCATTGGTGAGCAGTGCTGCAAGAGGGTTGCAGGAGGTGCGGAGGTGAGCAGTGCTGGAAGAAGGGTGCAGAGGTGAGCAGTGCTGGAAGAGGGGTGCAGGAGGTGCAGAGGTGAGCAGTGCTGGAAGAGGGGTGCAGGAGGTGCAGAGGTGAGCAGTGCTGGAAGAGTGGTGCAGGAGGTGCAGAGGTCAGCAGTGCTGGAAGAGGGGTGCAGTTGGTGCAGAGGTGAGCAGTGCTGGAAGAGGGGTGCAGGAGGTGCGGAGGTGAGCAGTGCTGGAAGAAGGGTACATTGGTGAGCAGTGCTGGAAGAGGGTTGCAGGAGGTGCGGAGGTGAGCAGTGCTGGAAGAAGGGTGCAGAGGTGAGCAGTGCTGGAAGAGGGGTGCAGGAGGTGCAGAGGTCAGCAGTGCTGGAAGAGGGGTGCAGGTGGTGCAGAGGTGAGCAGTGCTGGAAAAGGGGTGCAGGAGGTGCGGAGGTGAGCAGTGCTGGAAGAAGGGTGCATTGGTGAGCAGTGCTGGAAGAGGGTTGCAGGAGGTGCGGAGGTGAGCAGTGCTGGAAGAAGGGTGCAGAGGTGAGCAGTGCTGGAAGAGGGGTGCAGAGATGAACAGTGCTGGAAGAGGAGTGCAGGAGGTGCAGAAGTGAGCAGTTGTCAGGGCTGGGCTCAGCCCTTGTTTCTCAGAGCTGGCCACTCAGCTGTCGGCTAATTGCCAGCTCCTATCTCTCCACAGTTACTCGACTGTTGATGATATCCTGCTCGTCAGTCCTGCCTACTTAAGCCATTCAGCTTAGTGGATCTCTGCCTTCACCTCTTTACCCCCTGCTCTTCTGTCCTACCACTGTAAGCCCCTGCACATCTGCCCCACCTCTGTAACCCCCTGCTCATCTGTCTCACCACTGTAACCCCCTGTACATCTGCCTCACCACTATACCCCCCTGCTTATCTCTCCTACCACTGTTACCCCCTGCTCATCTGCCCTACCAATGTTCCCCCTTTCTCATCTGCCCCACCACTGTACCACCCTGCTCTTCTGTCCCACCACTGTAACCCCCTGCTCATCTTCCCCATTAATGTTCCCCCTTTCTCATCTGCCCCACTACTGTACCTCCATGTGTACTGTACCTTCATTGTCCTTCAGGTCATTCTACAGGTGGTATACCATTGTTGATATATGTATATTGTATCTTTCTGTTCTTAAGCTGTCTTTGGGGAAATTCTTCTACCGAGTCTTTGCTGTTATTCAGGTCTCATTTGATCTATTGCCCTTCTTTACAATCCAATACTACTTTGATACTCCAGTAAAAGCTGAGATGCCATAAATATATTGACTTGTGTAATGTGTCATTTAAAGGTGCTTGTGGAAAGATGTCTGAACCCAGAGTGTCAGGTGGGTTGGAAGGTTCACTGGGTCATGGTGATGCAGATGAACAGGTAAATCCAAGAAGTCCTTAAGGGGACCATGCTACATTTGAGGTCTCGTCCAGGATTCATTCTGCAGCCGGCTCTAGTCAACCTAGACAAGAGCCACAGTCCATGTAGGAGGCAGCTTCTGTGACTGCAGTCGCTTTGAGTAGAGCCCAGGGAGCTCATGTAGAAAGAAGCATTGTCCTAGAGATCCCATGAAGTGAATGCACTGAGAGGGAGATTTGGCAGTGGGTGAGAGCCCTAGCCCCAGGGCAGGGGGCCTACATTGTGGATATGGAAGCTGAGCACGACCTCAACCAAGACTGGGTATTGTTGGAATGGCAGGAAGAAATATCCCTTTGCTTCCAGGAAGAAGATGTATGCCTAGCCAAGGGGGTGACTGCCAGGGTGAAGTGGGGGGAGCCTGTAGAGAGGCAGCCATTGAGGACCCAGGAGAAGGCCTTAGGAACAGTTGGGAAAAACTCTTATAGGGTCAGTGCCCCTCTTTCCTTCTACACTGATTTGAGCCGGCTAGTCGATAGCTTAGTGAAGAAAAATCCCTTGTAAACATCCCTTGCAATAGAAAAAAAGCATAACTTGACCTCTTAAATATGAGATCTGGGGTCAAAAAGACCTCAGATTTCATATTTACACTAAAATGTAAACAAAACAAAAAAAAATACAAAAAAAAATGGCCCTTTAAGAGCTATGGGCGGAAGTGACATTTTGACGTCGCTTCCGCCGTGTAATGATATGGAGACGGGTGGAGGCCATCTTCCCCTCACTCGTCTCCATGTCAGGCTAGGGGAAAGATCAGCAAGCTGTCTCGGGATCTTGGTCAATCCTCAAGGCACACAGCTACTAACTAGCAGGGGGGTAGGTATGTTCACTGGAGCAGCGTACGTGCACCGCATTGACGTAACTGCAGTGCACTCACGCCGTTCCAGTGATTCCCCCGAACATCCTGGGAAGTGGTGAAGCGGAGAAGCCTCTTACTAAAACGTCTTCACCCACACAGCTGAAGCTGTCACGAGTAAAGCTACTAGCTGCTGCAGAACTCCATCGGGCACGGCCGACTAACTTACTGACAGCAGGTAGACATCCAGGACGTTAGATCTACTGACGCCAACATACCTACTCCCCTCAGACGGATGAGAATATGATGAGCTCCCTATACCTCCGAAGCGTTCGCTCTCACCCCGGAAGGAAGGCGGTAACGTTACACTGCAACATCTATGCATATTTCATTGTATCTCTGCATTGGAACTCTGCTAGTTAGTAGCTGTGTGCCTTGAGGATTGACCAAGATCCCGTGACAGCTTGCTCCAAAGGGACATGTTATTAGGGCACACCTTGTGTTGATGATGGCCCGAAAAGCTATATAGCATAATACCATTTTGAACTGTTTTCTGGTATAGGCAACTTGTCCAATAACCACTGTCACTTTGGCACAGCCTGACTAGATACTGGCTAGATCCACGCCTACAGCTAGGGGAACATCATTGCAATAGGAGCCTTTCTTTGGAATTATTTAGCCCTGGGATATGCCATACAGCATGCAACCAGTGTGACTCTGAACAACTTCAGCACATCCCATTAGGACCTTGAGTCTGCGCTATCTGTTACCCCTATACGAATTACCCTCTGTGGTCCTATCCTTCATGAGGTTATCCCACTAGCCAGATTTAGCTTCATTGCTTCCCCCGGGGGCCACACATGCACAGTCACCCCTGTGTATTCTCTCATGTATATTGGTAACTACATTTATTGGAGTTAAGCCATTTGGGGTTCCTATGTATGTGTGGATCACTGCAGGCGCCTGCACTGCATGTTTTCTATGTTTGTTATTTAATGTGTATGATTTGTCTTGTTAGTCTTTGTTAGTTTGTCTGTTTCATTGATGCACCATCTGTTATTGATTCTCCTGGTGTACCATTTTATGGTTGGTGACGGGGGACCGAGAATTCTTGGCTTCCATTGAGATGCAACATCTACATAAAAAAATATAGTGCTGGCTAGATGGTACCGTGGGATACAGCACCTCATCACCGAAATAATCAAATAGCTAGTGGATATAGGGGCAGGGGATTATAACGGTGCTAAGGTCAGGAAATACAAAGAGAGAGGGAAAAGTTTTCCTTTCCCCCCCCCACTTCTTTTAAACCCAAATCCACCAACTTTCCTAACCTTTCTACACACCCTAACATCTGGGCCTTTGTACAACAGGTCACCACCACCATCGAAGGGTTAAACCTCAATTCCCCCCACCCCTCCAACCTCACTCCGGCCCTCATCAAAGCCATCAAATCCCTTCAGAATCATCCAGAACTGATCATAAAGCCAGCCGACAAGGGTGGCAATGTGGTGGTTATGGATGTGCCCTTTTATGAACAAATGTGTCTTGACATCCTGAACAACCGCGATTGGTATAGACCAATTTCCAAATCACTTATTGCTCATTACATATCTGAATACCAACAGCTGATATTCGGAGCCTATCAAAAGGGCATCATAGATTCCAACACATGGAAGTTTCTCAGTGTCAGGGAACCCACAACTCCCACTTTTTATTCCCTTCCTAAACTCCATAAATCGCTTGATCACCCTCCGGGCCGTCCAATCGTGTCCGGACGACAATGCCTCACTGAATCTGCCAGTGCATTGGTTGCCGTCACATATCAAGGATACTATCCACCTCCTTCGGATACTTGACAGTCAAACCCTACCAAAAAACACATGGCTAGTAGCCCTGGATGTGGAAAGTCTATACAACATCATTCCACATACTAGAGGCATTTCAGTGATTAGTAAACTAATCCGGGAAAGAGGCCCAAGATATGACACATATGGGGACTTTGTCCTTGAATTATTGAGGTTCATACTAACACGGAATTACTTTATGTTCGGCTCCTCCCACTACCTCCAGGTACAAGGTGTGGCCATGGGGACCAAGTGTGCCCCAGCCTATGCCAACCTTTACCTGGGGGGGTGGGAGAGGGAATTATTTGATCCGGCCCATTCCAATCCTTACCTGTCCAGGGTGATATCCTGGTACAGGTATATAGACGACATATTACTATTCTGGTCAGGCACCAAAGAAGAACTTGTTCTGTTCGTTCAGCATCTCACTCTGAACACGTTTAATCTTAGGTTCACCATGGAGTGCAGCCAGTCGCAGATCCACTTTTTGGACCTCCAGATTGGCTTGCAACCTAATGGTCAAATCTACACTGCTCTTTATCGGAAGCCCTCTTCGGGCAACACAATATTACATGCCCACAGTGCCCACCCCAGGCCTCTCCTCAGAAGTATTCCGTTCAGCCAATATCTGCGGATAAAACGTAATTGCACCCTAGAGGAAGATTTCCTCAAGGCAGCCCATGAACTATACAATAGACTTCGAGACAGAGGCTACAGCCACTCTCTCCTGAAAAAAGCCTTTAATAAGGCAAAGAAACTCAACAGAAAGGATCTTGTCTTTTCCGACAAACCATCAGACACAAGACAACCGACACGACTTATTACCCATTTTTCAAATCAACATACTCAAATTAAGCACATCCTCAATCAATTCTGGCCTCTATTAACATCAGACCCCATAATTGCCAAATATGTTAAAGCACATCCCGATATCACATACCGTCGATCCCCTTCACTTCGCGATCGACTCATCAGTAGCCATCATGTGACTGATATTGCTCATAGACCCACTGCCACAGGTACTTACCATTGTGGCAGATGTGATATCTGTGCTTTTGTCAATAATTCCCAAGTGGTGAACCTGCCTAATGGAAACATTCATACCATTAGACATCGAGTCACCTGTACCACCGTAGGAGTCGTTTATTTGGCTCAATGCCAATGCGGCTCATACTACGTTGGCAAAACTAAACGTCCGTTTCAGATCCGTATTCGTGATCACATCAAACCATTATACAAAAACACCACTACTACTGCTATCAATCGACACATTGCTTCTCAGCACAATTCTGATCCCCATGTTGTTTTGTTTTCCGCACTTGAGCATGTTCCCCCACATGCCAGAGGCGGAAGCATAGACAATAAATTACTACGACTTGAAACAAAATGGATTCACACATTAAATGCCACTATCTTCCCGGGACTTAATGAACATATTAGCTTCAAACCTTTTCTTTAATACCTATACTCCTATGAGCCATACTTGCATACACATTAAGTATTTTTTCTTTTACGGTCCCTTTTTTCAGTTCGGGTCACGTATGGTTTCTTTCCTTTGCTTCCCCCTTTTTTCCCCCTTCTGTCCTTGCTTTTCTTATTTCCCCTTCCCTCTTCTTTTTTACTCTATTCTTTCTGCCTTTTACTCCTCTGCCATGGCTCCCCTTGTGGTCTTCTCTACAGATCCCCTTTGGTCTGTTATATCACCACGATTGCTATTTGTCATTACTGCATCTCTCTTCATACTAATATGTTTATACATTAATATCGATACCTTGATTTTGACTTGTTTGATTTCTATTTTCTGTTTGTACTCATAGACATGCGAAGGTCTCTGATATTTGTATCTACACATCTGCTTAACCCATATGTTTTTTTTGTTTTTTTGTTTATAGTCCATGTTATACAAGTATGTTTCTTTGTGCAACTAGGACCCTGTGGTCCTCTATGTATGTTCTACACTTTGTGGCTGGACATGGTGTGCCGACACACAGGTAATCCCCGCTGTCCTCATGGGCCCTTATGGATTGCGGGGTCAATGGGGGTTATGCCCCCCCGCCCTGTGCCTCCGCCCACCGCCTTCCTGCATTTGGTATGCTCCGCCACCGGATCGCTGCATTTCCTGGCCCCCCGATGCCCCGATGGGGGGGCGGGGTGTTGGCTCCCCCCTCGGGCGGTGCAAGGTCAGCGCCGTTCGTGCCTGTACGGACGCCCGGGGCAGATCATTCTATGACTGCCCTGGGTGTCCGCGCCGTACTCGGACTCTCTGGTCCCCTCCCCTTCCACCGGCTGATGGGAGGTGATGACGCCTTGGTACCTCCCATTCCTCGGCGTCCCACTCTCCCATTCGCCACGCGGCCCGCCTGCTCTGAGCATGCGCGCGCGGTGCATCTTGGAACTTGTAGTTCCGAGACGCCGCACTGTGCGCAGGCGCGGACGCCCCCTACTCGCGTCCGCACACCTGATCATGATTTGATCAGGTGTGGGGGGTATATCAGTAACCGGCCAGTCCCTCAGTCCACACGTTGGACGAGGGACGTGCCTGTGAACTTTCTACACACAGCAACAAGGTAACCCTTTTTTCTTCATGACACCCAGCACTATTTTTAAAAAAAAAGATTTTTTTCTCTTCATAGCCCATTATTTACTGAGTCCCCAACCATTCCTTGCAGGACTCACTTTGGATGTACTATCCATTTCCCGGCAATCCTCAACATTGATTGTCTATGAGTCACTCTCTGATATATGGTGCATCAGGTAAATGTGTTCCCTGTTTCCCTATCAGCTTTATCATTTCTCCCAATATAGTCTGGGCCGCCTCAATCTTCTTTTCTATACCCTCCTTTACCTAGAACGCACTGTAACTGCTGCCTTCCTAATAAAAGAAATTTAAATATACTCCATCTTACGCAATTGATTGCACCAATATGAGATTTCCATCTGGCAGTGTACTCCACTAAGTAAGTTCCCTTTTGATTTCTTCTCTTTTGTCAACCTACAATGATCACTAGTCTCACTTTCAAAGCATTCTAATTTTTTCATTCAGGCCCTCCTTTCATTCGATTGCAGATTCCGTTAATTGTTTTGCTGTGTGTATGCATCCATCCACAGGCATTGTGCCCACTGCAATTCAGTGTTTTTAAAGAAAAGTGTGAGTTTTTGATATACCCTCTTAAAATAGATACAAATATATATATATATATATTTTCGTTTTATACAATCGATGCATAATTGCATCATTTCTAGTCCCTTATATGTAATGTTTGACACCTACTCACATATCCTCAATACATTCCTTTGCCAGGTTTACTGTGTGCCCCCTGCAGGCACATCACACGGCGCGGCCTGCCCGTCATTCCCCTGTGGTGGCGCCATCCGCGCCCCCTCTTTGGGTGTCGGCGTCTCAGGTACGTTTGCGCTGCCGTGACTGGTGGGGCTGCCTGGGTGCATGATTGTCCAGCCACAACATTGACCGATTTGAGTTTGTACCAAAATACTGTATTGTTTTAATGTTTTTACTTATTTGATGTTTTCCGTATCTCCATATACAGACCCTTTTATATTTTCTATTTCGAGCTCTTGTTCCCTGAGGAAGCCAATGCCTTGGCGAAACATGTAGGAAATCGAGCCCCCACTTCGCCGGCCACCTCCATCTGGCCTATTCCATCATACCCTGGGTCATATGCAGTATACACATATTCATTTTAAATGTTAATCGACCTAAGTGTATTTTTTCTATGTATGTACTATTACCAATAAACTTTGTAATTTTGTGCCTTTTAAAACTTTTCCCTCTCTCTTTGTATTTCCTGACCTTAGCACCGTTATAATCCCCTGCCCCTATATCCACTAGCTACATGTTTTTACATACTATGTGGTTTTGGTAAATTAATAAAAATTTGGTATTGTTTTTTACACACTTCTTTCTTATTGCCCTCTCTGACCATTAGTAGCTGTCTTTTTCCCTGGGTTGTCCACTCTGGTGATTTTCCCAGGGACTGTTTCACATTTTTATGCTTCTTACAGGCTACAGCTAGAGCCTCCTAAGCAGAGGAGCAGCAGGGAGTAAGTAACCACTATTTATCAGCAGTGAGAGCCCAATAGTGTGGTCACCCTAGTTGTGCTGTGTTACATAGACACCTTTACCTACAACTACTACTGGGTTCATCTGGCCACTCTTTAGCAAGCACATTCACACTTAGCGTGACACCAAAAAACGTAGCCAGACAGATCCAAGACACAACTCCAACCAACTTTCTTGTTGTTTTTAATATCTTGTTTGAATGTTATGCATATGAGAGTTTCAGAAAACATGTAAGTACACATGTCATATGTACTCATTAGGGTTGTCCCGATACCACTTTTTTAGGACCGAGTACTCGCAGATACCGATTACCGATCCTTTTTTTTTAATGTCACGTGACAGTTTTTTTTTTTTGCTATTTTTTTTGAGGGGGTGGGTGGGTAAACGTTGTATGTGTGTGTGTTTTTTTTTTTTTACTATTTTTATTTTTTACAATAATATTTTTTTATTCTTTATTGTTTTTTTTTTGTTTTTTTTTTTAATCAGCCCTTTTGGGGGGCTTTGGTGAGATATCAGGGGGTCTTAACAGACCTCTGATATCTCCCCCTTGAGACAGAGAAAGAGACAGAGGATAAAGATTCCCCAGTCCCTTTCTCTGCAGCGTCAGCTGCACTGAGAATGAATGGAGAGAAGACAGCGGCTCCTCTCCATTCATAAACTGACACATTGTAATCACAGGAGATTACAATGTTTCAGTTATGTGAATGGACAGAGTCAGCTGACTCTATCCATACACAAAGGAAGGAGGAGGGGGACGGAGGAACTGAGGGGAAGAACGGAGGGGACAGATAAGGAGAGAGGAACGGAGGGGACAGATAATAAGAGAGGAACGGAGGGGACAGATAAGGAGAGAGGAACGGAGGGGACAGATAAGGAGAGAGGAACGGAAGGGACAGATAAGGAGAGAGGAACGGAGGGGACAGATAATAAGAGAGGAATGGAGAGGGAGAAGGAGGGGGACAGATAAGGAGAGAGGAATGCAGGGGACAGCGGAGAGGTACAGAGGAAAGGAGGGGTCATGGAGGAGGGTGCAGTGACAGTCAGCGGTGAGCGATCACCGCTGTATGTCACTAAAGCTGGTGAAAGCCGCTGGGGGAGAATCTTGTAACTCCCCCACGCGCTGATCACAGCTGTCCTCTAGGTATCGGGGGAAGCATTGGGAGCATTTGTCCGAGTACAAGTACTTGGGCAAATGCTCGGTATCGGTAACGATACCGATACTAGTATCGGTATCGGGACAACCCTAGTACTCATTATCAACAATTTATGTTGTTATTTGTTCATGTTGTCACTAAGGTTGCATGCTTAAACTGTCTGTTAATATATTATAGACACATGACTAGGGATGAGCCAAACACCCCCCGGTTCGGTTTGCACCAGAACCTGCGCACGGATCGAAAATTTGCACGAACGTTAGAACCCCATTGACGTCTATGGGACTCGAACGTTCGAAATCAAAAGTGCTCATTTTAAAGGCTAATTTGCATGGTATTGTCCTAAAAAGGGTGTGGGGACCCGGGTCCTGCCCCAGGGGCAATGTATCAATGCAAAAAAAACTTTTAAAAACGGTTGTTTTTTCGGGAGCAGTGATTTTAATGATGCTTAAAGTAAAAAAAAAAGTGAAATATTCCTTTAAATATCGTACCTGGGGGGTGTCTATAGTATGCCTGTAAAGTGGCGCGTGTTTCCCGTGCTTAGAACAGTCCCTCCACAAAATGACATTTTTAAAGGAATAAAAGTCATTTAAAACTGCTTGCGGCTTTAATGTAATGTCGGGTCCCGGCAATATGGATGAAAATCAGTGAGACAAAATGCATGGGTAACCCCCCAGCCCATTACCAGGCCCTTTGGGTCCTGTATGGATATTAAGGGGAACCCCGCACCCAAATTAAAAAAAGGAAAGGCGTGGGACCCCAAGGCCCTATATACTCTGAACAGCAGTATACAGGCGGTGCAAACAAGACAGGGACTGTAGGTTTGTTGTTAAGTAGAATCTGTTTGTAATTTTGAACTGGTACATTTTTTAAAGAGTAGCTCCAGCCAAAAAATCTGTTTTTAAGCTTTTTGGAAAACATAGAGACGGGTTATCACCCCTGTGACATTTGTTTTGCTGTCTGTGCTCCTCTTCAGAAGATTTCACCTCACTTTTTGTCCCAATGACAAATGTTTTTTGAAAATTAGGGGTTTTTAGTGAAACAAGGATTGGTGATAAAGCATCAGGGGAAATGAGAAAAGTTTTTCCCATATTAACTCTAATGCCCTGTACACGCGGTAGGATTTTCCGACAGAAAATATGTGATAGGACCTTGTTGTCGGAAATTCCGACTGTGTGTGGGCTCCATCACACATTTTCCAATGATCTGATTTTCCGATAACCTTCTGTGACCATGTGTATGCAAAACAAGTTTGAGCCAATATCCGTTTGAAAAAATCCATGGACTTTGTTGTCGGAATGTCCGATCAATGTCCGACCGTGTGTATGGGGCATTGCAGGAGAGAACTTTCCTTCCCATGGGGTAGATTTCATCTCACTTCCTGTTGTCTCCTTCCGTTTGCAAGTAGGAGTCGTTTGTAAGTTGGATGTTTGAAAGAAGGGGCCTGCCCTATATACTCAGCAGAAATTTGGGCCTTAGGTGTTGTTGTGGCCTCAACACTGTTAGCCCTCACAGGGCCCTGCTGTGAAATATTAGATCAAGAATTGTAATTACATGCCCCTGTTGAACAGGGCCAGAAAAATTGGGCCTTTGGTAATGGGGGTGCTGGTGCCTCAACACTGTAAGTCCTCACAGTTACTCTTGGTGGGCGCTGGAACGGGGCCTGCTGTGAAATATTAGATTAAGAATTGTAATTACATGTCCTCGTTGAACAGGGGCTGAAAATTGGGCCTTTAGTGGTGGTGGTGCTGGTGGCACAACACTGTAAGTCCTCACAGTTAATCTTGGTGGGTGCAGAAACGGGCCCTGCTGTGAAATATTCAATCAAGAATTGTAATTACATGCCCCTGTTGAACAGGGCCAGAAAAATTGGGCCTTTGGTGGTGGTGCTGGTGGCACAACACTGTAAGTCCTCAAAGTTAATCTTGGTGGGCGCAGAAACGGGCCCTGCTGTGAAATATTAGATCAAAAATTGTAATTACATGCCCCTGTTAAACAGGGCCTGAAAAATTGGGCTTTAGGCACTGGTGCTGGTGCCACAACACTGAAACCCCTCACAGTTAATCTTGGTGGGTGCAGAAACGGGCCCTGCTGTGAAATATTCAATCAAGAATTGTAATTACATGCCCCTGTTGAACAGGGCCAGAAAAATTGGGCCTTTGGTGGTGGTGCTGGTGGCACAACACTGTAAGTCCTCAAAGTTAATCTTGGTGGGCGCAGGAACAAGCCCTGCTGCAAAGTATTGCATCAAAAATTGTAATTACACGCCCCTGTTAAACAGGGGCTGAAAAATTGGGCCTTAGGCAATGGTGGCGGTGCCCAGAACCAAAAATGTTCTTACAAGCTATCAGCATGATCATTGAGGAGGAAGAAGATAATTACTCAGGATAGTCACTCAGCATCAGCATAGGCAGTCTTTGAAGGGATCTGAGATTTCAAAAAAAAAAATTATTCGGTTACATCAGCATCAGGTGCTTGGTAGTTGGTGGTGATCCAAGACTGATTCATTTTTATGAAGGTCAGTCGATCGACCGAGTCAGTGGACAGACGCACTCTGTGATCGGTTACAAAGCCTCCAGCAGCACTGAATGTGCGTTCCGAAAGAACGCTGGATGCAGGACAGGCTGGTAGCTCAATTGCATACTGTGCAAGCTCTGGCCAGTAATCCATCCTCAAGACCCAGTAACCCAGAGGATTTTCGGTGGGAAAGGTGTCCAAGTCAGATCTTGCCCCTAGGTATTCCTGCACCATGTAAAACAGACGCTGCCGATGGTTGCTGGAACCGATCATACCTTGGGGCTGCGGACTAAAAAATTGTCTGAACGCATCGGTCAGACGGCCACCTTCTCCACTGCTCCTTCTTTGATTGACCGAAGCCTCAGCAACACGTTGTCCAGAAACAGGAGTTTGTAACCTCCCAGTCTCTGGGAACGCATTGCACAGACCTTTCTGCAAGGCCTCCTGAAGATGTTTCATCCTCTGCTCCCTCTGCGACGGCAAGATGAGGTCCGCAACCTTACCCTTGTAACCTAGATCAAGGAGGGTTGTCAGAGAGTTTTGGTCCTTCTCCTTGATACCACGAATACGAGGATCCTTCCGCAGGCTTTGCAGGATCAGGGAGGCCATGCAGCGTAGGTTTGCTGAGGCATTTGGTCCGGCGTCCTCTGGGTCACTAAGGATGACATGATCCGCAGCCACCTCCTCCCAGCCACGTACAAGTCCAAGTGTTTCTTGGGACTAATTCCTTAAAGACTGCTGCTGATGCTGAGTGCCAGGTTCCACCTCCATACTGACACAATCCTCCTCCTCCTCGTCCTCTTCCTGTGTGATCAGCGGGCATGCAGGAACACTGTCTGGATAAAGGGGGCCTTGAGAGCTATGGAAGTCCTCCTCTTCTGCCTCTGTTCTGCCTCAAGTGCCCTGTCCATTATTCCATGCAGCGTGTGCTCCAAGAGGTGGACAAGGGGGACAGTGTCACTGATGCATGCACTGTTACTGCTCAGCATCCTCGTGGCCTCCTCAAATGGTGACAGGACAGTGCATGCATCCCTGATCATGGCCCACTGGCATGGGGAAAAAACCAAGCTCCCCTGACCCTGTCCTGGTGCCATAGTCGCACAGGTACTCATTGATGGCCCTCTGCTGCGTGTGCAGCCGCTGTAGCATGGCCAACGTTGAGTTCCACGTAGTGGGCATGTCACAGATTAGGCGGTTCTTGGGCAGGTTAAATTCCTTTTGGAGGTCTACCAGTCGAGCACTGGCATTATATGACCAGCGGAAATGCACACAGACTTTCCTGGCCTGCCTCAGGACATCCTGTAAGCCCGGGTACCTGCCCAAGAACCGCTGCACCACCAAGTTAAGGACATGAGCCAAACAGGGCACATGGGTCAGTTGTCCCTGTCGGAGGGCAGAGAGGAGGTTGGTGCCATTGTTGCAAACCACCATTCCTGCCTTAAGCTGGCGAGGTGTCAACCACCTCTGAACCTGCCCCTGCAGAGCTGACAGAACCTCTGCCCCAGTTTGGCTCCTGTCCCCCAAGCACACCAGCTCAAGCACAGCATGGCATCTTTTGGCCTGTGTATTTGCGTAGCCCCTTGAACGCCTACGGAGCACCGCTGGTTCCGAGGACAAAGCACAGGAAGAGGCCATGGAGGAAGAAGAAGAGGAGGAGGTGGAGGAGAGAGGTGTGTCACAATCATTAGTAGTGGCATTTTGGAGGCGTGGTGGCAAAACAACCTCCAACACTACTGCACCTTGTCCTGCATCCTTCCCAGCTTCCAGCAGATTCACCCAATGCGCTTAGGTAACGTCCCTATTCATGCCTGCTGGACCATGAGTCAGCGGTAATATGCACCTTACCGCTGACCGCCCAGTCCAGCGAGGCATGGACATTGCCTTCCACATGGCGGTAGAGAGCCGGAATCGCCTTCCATGAGAAAAAGTGGCGTTTGGATACCTGCCACCGAGGAACCGCACATTCCACAAACTCACGGAAGGGGGCAGAGTCTACCAACTGAAAAGACAGCAGTTGAAGTGCTAGCAATTTTGCCAAGCTAGCATTCAACCGCTGGGCATGTGGATGGCTAGGAGCGAACTTCTTTCGGCGGTGCAGCACCTTGGGCAGGGAAATTTGCCTGGTACAATCTGAATCGGTGTACCGAAAGCAGATTGCCCACAAGTATTTGGCTGTGACACACCTAATTCTACACCTTCATTCCCCTCAGTGCAGGTCTCAGAGAGGACTGAAGGTATAGTGGGGTTGGAGATCTCAGCTGATGAGGAGCAAGGAGAGGTCCTCTTTGTTCTTTGGTGTGGGTCTTTTAGATACGCTTGCCAACGAACTGCATGGCAGGTCAACATATGTCTGGTCAAGCATGTGGTGCCCAAGTGGGAGATATTTTGGCCACGCGAGATACGCTTGAGACATATGTTGCAAATAGCAGCGGTGCGATCTGATGCACTCGTCTCAAAAAAGGCCCACACCAAAGAACTTTTGGAATAACGCACAGAGACAGCAGCGCCCTGCACATGCAGAGCTTTGGGGTGTGATGCAGTAGTGTGTTGCCCTTAGGCTGGCCCCTGGAGGGCATCCTGCCTCTTTGGTGATGTGCCTCCTCCTCCTCCTCCTCTCTCCTATCAGGCACCCACGTTGAGTCAGTGACGTTATCATCCCCTCCCTCCTCATCACTGGAGCAAACCTGGCAGTATGCTGCAGCATGGGAGCATGACTGCCAGATTGCTGTCCTTCTTGGGCACCCCCTCTGTCCGTGCTCACTTTACTGCCTTCATCTAGCTCAGTATCATCATCAGAGCCCTCTAAACACTGGGCATCCTCCTGGAGCATATACCCAACACTGTGGTCAAACAGTTCGAAGGACTCCTCAGGAGGACATGGTGGGGCTAGGGAAGGAGTCAATGATGCCATTGAGCCGAGGGAAGAGGCCGCGTTGGCAGCTGCTTTGCCAGACAAAATACCCTGAGCATGGGTGAGAGAGGATGAGGATGATGAGGACGGCTTGGTCATCCACTCGACCAAGTCTTCCGCATGTTGCAGCTCAACACGGCCAGCTGCCGAGAAAAAGGCCAAGTGTGTCCCACGGCCACGTGCTGATGAGGATGCACCGTCTCCATGACCAGCACTGTTGCCTCTCCTTTATTGGCTTGTAAGGGTCTGCCTCTCCTTGTTGGCCTTCCAGACATACTAATGGCCTGTAGCTGCACTAAGCTGGGAGATATATATATATATATATATATATATATATATATATATAAAGATATAAAGATACTGATACTGCAGCTAGCAAAATCAACTGCCTGCCTGTAGTATGAGAACACCACCAACCTTCTACAGGTAGCTTTAGCTTAACACTGTGCAGAGCTCGCAAAAAACTAACTTGTAGCTTACTTAGCTGCCTGCGGTAGTGACAGGATCAGGAAAACACCACCAACCTTCTACAGGTAGCTTTAGCTGAACACTGTGCAGAGCTCACACTACACTAACTTGTAGTTTTAGCTGAACACTGTGAGGAGGACGCACTACACTAACTTGTAGCTTATTTAGCTGCCTGTGGTAGTGATAGGATCAGGAAAACACCACCAACCTTCTACAGGTAGCTTTAGCTGAACACTGTGCAGAGCTCGCACTACACTAACTTGTAGCTTATTTAGCTGCCTGCGGTAGTGATAGGATCAGGAAAACACCACCAACCTTCTACAGGTAGCTTTAGCTGAACACTGTGCAGAGCTCGCACTACACTAACTTGTAGTTTTAGCTGAACACTGTGAGGAGGACGCACTACACTAACTTGTAGCTTTAGCTGAACACTGTTCAGAGGACGCACTACGCTAACTTGTAGCTTTAGCTGAACACTGTGCAGAGCTCGCACTACACTAACTTGTAGTTTTAGCTGAACACTGTGAGGAGGACACACTACACTAACTTGTAGCTTTAGTTGAACACTGTGCAGAGGTCGCACTACACTAACTTGTAGTTTTATCTGAACACTGTGAGGAGGACGCACTACACTAACTTGTAGCTTATTTAGCTGCCTGCGGTAGTGATAGGATCAGGAAAACACCACCAACCTTCTACAGGTAGCTTTAGCTGAACACTGTGCAGAGCTCGCACTACACTAACCTGTAGTTTTAGCTGAACACTGTGAGGAGGACGCACTACACTAACTTGTAGCTTTAGCTGAACACTGTGCAGAGGTTGCACTACACTAACTTGTAGTTTTAGCTGAACAGTGTGAAGAGGACGCACTACACTAACTTGTAGCTTTAGTTGAACACTGTGCAGAGGTCGCACTACACTAACTTGTAGTTTTAGCTGAACACTGTGAGGAGGATGCACTACACTAACTTGTAGCTTATTTAGCTGCCTGTGGTAGTGATAGGATCAGGAAAACACCACCAAACTTCTACAGGTAGCTTTAACTGAACACTGTGCAGAGCTTGCACTACACTAACTTGTAGTTTTAGCTGAACACTGTTCAGAGGACGCACTACACTAACTTGCAGCTTTAGCTGAATACTGTTCAGAGGATGCACTACACTAACTTGTAGCTTTAGCTGAACACTGTGCAGAGGTCACACTACACTAACTTGTAGTTTTAGCTGAACACTGTGAGGAGGACGCACTACACTAACTTGTAGCTTTAGCTGAACACTGTGAGGAGGACGCACTACCCTAACTTGTAGCTTTAGCTGAACACTGTGCAGAGGTCACACTAAACTAACTTGTAGCTTTAACTGAACACTCTGAGGAGGACGCACTACACTAACTCTAAATAGTTTAGCTGCCTGACTGTGGTACTAATAGGATCAAAAGAACACCAGCAATTTTCTTCAGGTAGCTGTAAATACTGTAACATGACAAGCATTCCTGTCAGTAGCAATATAACAGGAACAGATCTAGCTAAACTGAATACAGTGTGTGTGTGTATATATATATATATATATATATATATATATATATATGTGTATATATATATATATATATATATATATATAAATAAACACCTGGGATGCATATATATATATATACACAATACACTATAAGTGCAGCTAACTCACTGACTGTCCTGCCTAATCTATCTAACTTAAATCGAATGACAATGTCTCTCTGTCTATCTATCTATCTCAACGCCGGAACACACACTACACAGGGCCGCCGTGCAGGCGGCTTATATAGTGTGGGGCGTGTACTAAATCCCCTGAGCCATAATTTGCCAAAGCCTCCTTGGCTTTAGCCAATTAAGGCTCTCTGTTCAGACGTCGCTGTGATTGGCCAAGCATGCGGGTCATAGTGCATGCTTGGCCAATCATCAGCCAGCAATGCACTGCGATGCCGCAGTGAATTATGGGCCATGACGCGCCACACGAATTTGGTGCGAACGGCCCATATCGTTTGCAATTTGGCGAACCGGCGAACAGACGATGTTCGAGTCGAACATGGGTTCGACTCAAACATGAAGCTCATCCCTACACATGACTGATTTTTTCATGTACCCCTGAAAAAGAAGATTTTGAAAACTCCAAAACGCGTTGGGTGAACCATAAGAAAGTACTCAACATGGCCAGCTGCCGAGAAAAAGGCCAAGCATGTCCCACGGCCACGTGCTGATGAGGATGCACCGTCTCTCCACACCCAGCACTGTTGCCTCTAGACACAGAGCCTGCTTGCCCTCTATTGGCTTGTGACTGTCTGCCTCTCCTTGTTGGCCTTCCAGACATACTAATGGTCTGTAGCTGCACTAAGCTGGGATATATATATATATATATATATATATATATATATATATATATATACATACATATATATTTGCAGCTAGCAAAATCAACTGCCTGCCTGTAGTATGAGATCACCACCAACCTTCTACAGGTAGCTTTAGCTGAACACTGTGCAGAGCTCGCAAAAAACTAACTTGTAGCTTATTTAGCTGCCTGTGGTAGTGATAGAATCAGGAAAACACCACCAACCTTCTACAGGTAGCTTTAGCTGAACACTGTGCAGAGCTCGCACACTAATTTGTAGTTTTAGCTGAACACTGTGAGGAGGATGCACTACACTAACTTGTAGCTTTAGCTGAACACTGTGCAGAGCTCTCACTACACTAACTTGTAGTTTTAGCTGAACACTGTGAGAAGGATGCACTACACTAACTTGTAGCTTTAGCTGAACACTGTGAGGAGGACGCACTACCCTAACTTGTAGCTTTAGCTGAACACTGTGCAGAGCTCTCACTACACTAACTTGTAGTTTTAGCTGAACACTGTGAGGAGGACGCACTACACTAACTTGTAGCTTTAGCTGAACACTGTGAGGAGGACGCACTACACTAACTTGTAGCTTTAGCTGAACACTGTGCAGAGGTCACATTACACTAACTTGTAGTTTTAGCTGAACACTGTGAGGAAGACGCACTACACTAACTTGTAGTTTTAGCTGTACACTATGAGGAGGATGCACTACACTAACTTGTAGCTTTAGCTGAACACTGTGCAGAGGTCGCACTACACTAACTTGTAGTTTTAGCTGAACACTGTGAGGAAGACACACTACTCTAACTTGTAGTTTTAGCTGAACACTGTGCAGAGGTCGCACTACACTAACTTGTAGCTTTAGCTGAACACTGTGCAGAGCTCTCACTACACTAACTTGTAGTTTTAGCTGAACACTGTGAGGAGGACGCACTACACTAACTTGTAGCTTTAGCTGATCACTGTTCAGAGGACACACTACACTAACTTGTAGCTTTAGCTGAACACTGTGCAGAGGTCGCACTACACTAACTTGTAGTTTTAGCTGAACACTGTGAGGAGGATGCACTACACTAACTTGTAGCTTTAGTTGAACACTGTGCAGAGGTCGCACTACACTAACTTGTAGTTTTAGCTGAACACTGTGAGGAGGACGCACTACACTAACTTGTAGCTTATTTAGCTGCCTGCGGTAGTGATAGGATCAGGAAAACACCACCAATCTTCTACAGGTAGCTTTAGCTGAACACTGTGCAGAGCTCGCACTACACTAACTTGTAGTTTTAGCTGAACACTGAGGAGGACGCACTACACTAACTTGTAGCTTTAGCTGAACACTGTGAGGAGGACACACTACACTAACTTGTAGCTTTAGCTGAACACTGTGCAGAGGTCACATTACACTAACTTGTAGTTTTAGCTGAACACTGTGAGGAAGACGCACTACACTAACTTGTAGTTTTAGCTGAACACTGTGAGGAGGTCACACTAAACTAACTTGTAGTTTTAGCTGAACACTGTGAGGAGGACGCAGTACACTAACTTGTAGCTTTAGCTGAACACTGTGAGGAGGACACACTACCCTAACTTGTAGCTTTAGCTGAACACTGTGCACTACACTAACTTGTAGTTTTAGCTAAGCACTGTGCAGAGGTCACACTAAACTAACTTGTAGCTTTAACTGAACACTGTGAGGAGGACGCACTACACTAACTGTAAATAGTTTAGCTGCCTGACTGTGGTACTAATAGGATCAAAAGAACACCAGCAATTTTCTTCAGGTAGCTGTAAATACTGTAACAAGACAAGCATGCCTGTCAGTAGCAATATAACAGGAGCGGATCTAGCTAAACTGAATACAGTATATATATATATATATATATATATATATATACACACAACACCTGGGATGCATATATATACACAATACACTGTAAGTGCAGCTAACTCACTGACTGTCCTGCCTAATCTATCTAACTTAAATCGAATGACACTGTCTCTCTATCTATCTATCTCAACGCCGGAACACACACTACACAGGGCCGCCCTGCAGGTGGCCTTAAATAGTGTGGGGCGTGTACTAAATCCCCAGAGCCATAATTGGCCAAAGCCTCCTTGGCTTTGGCCAATTAAGGCTCTCTGTTCAGACGTCGCTGTGATTGGCCAAGCATGCGGGTCATAGTGCATGCTTGGCCAATCATTAGCCAGCAATGCACCGCGATGCCGCAGTGAATTATGGGCCGTGACGCGCCACACGAATTTGGCGCGAACGGCGCATATCGTTCGCAATTCGGCGAACAGACGATGTTCGAGTCGAACATGGGTTCGACTCGAACACGAAGCTCATCCCTACACATGACTGATTTTTTCACATACCGCTGAAGGAGATTTTGAAAACTCCAAAACGCGTTGGGTGAACCATAAGAAAATACTCAACACGGCCAGCTGCCGAGAAAAAGGCCAAGCATGTCCCACGGCCACGTGCTGATGAGGATGCACCGTCTCCACGACCAGCACTGTTGCCTCTAGACACAGAGCCTGCTTGCCCTCTTTTATTGGCTTGTGACTGTCTGCCTCTCCTTGTTGGCCTTCCAGACATACTAATGGCCTGTAGCTGCACTAAGCTGGGATATATATATATATATATATATATATATATATATATATATATATATATATATATAAGATTTTGAAAACTCCAAAACGCGTTGGTTGAACCATAAGAAAATACTGTCAATCGATGTGGTGACTGTCAAAATCTATATGCATTATTGTTACCATTCCGCCTTCTTTTATTCTGTATCTTATCAAGTAATTACGCTATTAAAAAAAATTTATACTTTTCTACTTATTATGGAATCTTAGTGCCTTTAAAGTCCAGTTAGGGGATTATTCTTCTTTTGGTTTAGCTATTTGCATGTGGCACCTTTCAGAGACATTTAACGTTAATCAATTTTGTACAACTACTACAAGGAATACCATTAGCTTGTTTAAGTTAGTCAGTCTGTTCATTCATCACTGTGCCTTATTGGATACAATCTAACGAGCTCCAACTGCCAGTGAAGACTATCAGGCCTGCACCACAAATTAAAGGGCCCTTTACTATCCCTATTCTGTCTGGTCTCTAATTAGGATTAAGGTTGAATAGGTCGGCCTCGGGTTCCCATTAGAGTGTAACTACTTGCATTAAACATTTAACCATTCATTGCCTTTCAGGTCATGCTACAGGTGGTATACCATTGTAGATATAGGTATCTTTCTTTTGTTAAACCATTCTTAAGCTGTCTTTGGGGAAATTCTTCTACTGAGTCTGTGCTGTTATTCAGGACTCAGTTGATCTATGGCCCTCCTTTACAATCCAATACAACTTTGATGCTCCAGTAAAAGCTGAGATACCATACATTATATTGACTTGTGTGATATGTCATTTAAAGGTGCTTGTGGAAAGATGTCTGAACCCAGAGTGTCAGGTGGGTTGGAAGGTTCACAGTGTCATGGTGATGCAGATGAACAGGTAAATCCAAGCAGTCCTCAAGGGCACCATGCTAAACTCCCATCGATTTTCAATTTATTTATCACAGAAGCTTTTTTTAGTTCAGTTGTGGACCAATCCAACCTTTATCTAAATAGAGGGGTCCGCGCTCAGGACAGTGAGAGAGCTGCTGCCTATTCCTAATTGGTATCTCAAAAGATCCAATAATAAAGTATAGTAGTAAAAAGGGAATAAAAACGGCGCTGCCCTCAATATAATTGGGTGCTATATCCTATTACGGTACATAACCTGAACTAAATGTTCATAGTGCAATCTCACCAAATTGTACAAAAGTAACCACAAAATGAAAAAACCAAAACACAAAAAACAAAAAGCCAATGCCGTAACCTCAGTGCATACGACACTGCTGCATTAAGTGAAGTAAAATATAAAATAAAAAATACAATAAATTGAATCCCCCCAATGGGTTAAAATAGAATGATAAAGTGTGCGTGAACAGTGATTTGGTAAAAATATATGTGTTGTGGGTTTCCTCAAAATTCAAAAGTTTTGGGACAAAATGGCGTCAGGGGTGCTGTGAAGTAAGTGATAGAAAAATTGTTAAAGAGTATATATGTAGTGCTACTATAATCTCCATGTGTCGTTAGCATGTGTATAAAAGATGATGCTGTACTTTCCAAAAGTTTTGAGACACCATGGCGTGTTTAAACCAAAAAACAACTTTTGTGAACCATAAAAAACTTAATTGTGACACAATATAGCACACTCCCTGTGAGTTAAATGCGATTATATGAAACAGCATACAATACCCATAAATAGGTTTGACAAATGCATATGCAATAATCATTAACTCCTATAAAATCCATGCAAGGGGTCATACATAAATGACCAGATGGGAAAGACAGAGTCCAATAATAAAAATGTTGTTATTTGTATCCTTGGGGACACACTCCAGTGACTTCCGTGCCTTACATTCAAGACGGTGACTTTGAGGTGCTCACCCCCCAATGATACCCCACTCACCACAGATAATCACCCCTGCAGGGGTACCGAGCAAGAGAGTGGGTGTTCCAGGGCAGGTGATATTCACTCCAGGTATGCTTCCCTTCCTCTACAGCTTACGATTCTGACAGCTACTCCAGGAATCAGATATGTTCTCATATGGTCAGGATATTCCAACAGTTTTCCAGCTTCAACTCTCCAGTATACCGGAGAAAAAGAAACACAAGGGGGCCTCCTTGGTGAAGTACACGGGGGTCAACCAGAAGGTGGCATAAGGAACAGGCACGGTCGGCAACCAAAACAGTGTAAATCCAAGGGTTAATCCAAGAAGCGGACTCAGGAACAAGCAAAATCAGCAACTAGAAACACAATAACATACACCAACAAACAAGAGCCTATACTAGGGCGAACTGGTCATTTATGTATGACCCCTTGCATGGATTTTATAGGAGTTAATGATTATTGCATATGCATTTGTCAAACCTATTTATGGGTATTGTATGCTGTTTCATATAATCGCATTTAACTCACAGGGAGTGTGCTATATTGTGTCACAATTAAGTTTTTTATGGTTCACAAAAGTTGTTTTTTGGTTTAAACACGCCATGGTGTCTCAAAACTTTTGGAAAGTGCAGCATCATCTTTTATACACATGCTAACGACACATGGAGATTATAGTAGCACTACATATATACTCTTTAACAATTTTTCTATCACTTACTTCACAGCACCCCTGACGCCATTTTGTCCCAAAACTTTTGAATTTTGAGGAAACCCACAACACATATATTTTTACCAAATCACTGTTCACGCACACTTTATCATTCTATTTTAACCCATTGGGGGGATTCAATTTATTGTATTTTTTATTTTATATTTTACTTCACTTAATGCAGCAGTGTCGTATGCACTGAGGTTACGGCATTGGCTTTTTGTTTTTTGTGTTTTGGTTTTTTCATTTTGTGGTTACTTTTGTACAATTTGGTGAGATTGCACTATGAACATTTAGTTCAGGTTATGTACCGTAATAGGATATAGCACCCAATTATATTGAGGGCAGCGCCGTTTTTATTCCCTTTTTACTACTAATCCAACCTTTATGCTCAGCAATATATATCGCCAAAAATCCCAGTTCTGTTTATGCCCATCCATTTGAGTGGAAATCCCTGACAATTCAAGAATTTAAACTGTTTCTTGGCCTCAGACTTAATGGCACTAACAAAAAAAATTAACTGCAGGCTTATTGGTCCACAAATCCCATTAACCATATGCCAATCTATTCCACCACCATGTCCAGAACCCGCTATAAAATACTTGCGATTTCTACACTCCAACAAATATCCCGTGCCCGCCAAGAAATCGCCTCGGGTATGACAAACTTTATACATTTAGGTCACTAATCAATTATTTTAACCAACAATTTTCTGAAATATATTGTCCTGACAAACATATGTGTCAATGAGTGCCTTGTCCATTTCACTGGGAGGCTGGTCTTAAAACAATACATCACAAGTAAACGGACCAGATACGGAGTGAAGATATACAAACGCTGTGAAAGGGTCACATGGGTATTTGTACAATTTCCAGGTTTATAGAGGAAAGGACAGTCAGCTGGATCCCCCTGATTGCTCAAACTATTTAGGGACCAGCAGAAAAATTGTCCGGACCTTGTATAACCCCTCTTCAAGCAGGGGTCCCCCCTTTTTATGTGGACAACTTTTATACAATCCTGAAAACAAAAATGGTTGTGCGAAGTGTAAAAACTGCAATAATCTGAGTAACTAAACACTAAAACAGAGATAGCTGCGCTCACTGTATATCCACATGCATATAGCTAACAAATATGAATAAAAACGTGTTGTGCTATCAATATAGAGTGCTAGTGCATCAATACTTCAATCAAATGATAAAGCAAATAAAGTGTTTAAACAAACATGATTATGTGCAAAAATTGATTCATAAACATCCATGGAAAATTCATACAAGAAAAGAGCACAGTGCAAAGCAGTTCATCCCTAATGCTTAGTGCGGACAGTCTATAAATGAATGTGACACCCAAATCCAATGATCCTGTGTGTATACACTCCTTCACATACAAGTGCACACCACACTTACAAGCCACTTACTGCCATGTAAGACCTCAAAGATGGAGGTCTGGCTGCACTCTTAGGGAGAAATCCCACTAGGATGGATGTATGGCACAATCCAGGGATCAGGAACGAGGGGTTTCCAAAATAACCAAAGCAGTCCACACACAGACGGAGCTCAGGAAGATATAAATTGAGAGATTCAGGGAGGGTCATTCACTAAGGAGAAGGTGCTGCACCAGTTCATACATTAATTGGTGTGCCAGAAAATCATTACATGAACGTGCAAACCAGCGCACGTTGAAGCGCAAATAGCGATAATACCTGCATATGTACACTGCAACCGGCGCTAGGGTAACAGCAGTTTTCTCATTGATAATAGCGCATGCCCAATACAATTGGTTAATTTCATCTAATTGGGTGTGTCTTTTTAGGCAATTAGTAGGTGCTCTCAGTTAATTAACCCTTTTGATGCTATCTCATTCCTATTACTTCTAATATTTCTTTGAAATGTGTTTTTTTTTCTTTTTTTACCCAAATCATTCAATACATTACAAAGAACAGAGAAGTGTTTCTAAACCCAATAAATTAATATTTTCAGATCTTAATCTTTAAAGGGGACCATACACTGCAATCAGTTAAATCTAAATTAGATTTAGTGCAAGAGCCTGTTTGATTTCCTATAATTTGAATTAATTGTTCAAGTGCATCTTCCTATTAGCTATTTTTCCTAAATATCGAGATGTGGGGTACATGGCGAACTTTGGAGCTGATGGCTGCACATAACCACAGCTCCTCTCTACAGTGGGCTGTCAGAGCACATTAAAGCCACACAGTGCTTTGGAATCGGCCGATATTGGGCTCCAGGGCTGCGGGCACAGCTACAGATGCCATCCAGGAGATGCATGGACAAATGTAAGTCAGGGAAATGATGGATTTTTTTCACCCAGCCAAGTTGCTTCTCAATCCAAAATGGCATCAGCGGCCCTGAAGTCACTGCAAGCCCCGCACATGTCTCATCCCAGAAACCCGGCTCTACATCCAGGCATAATCTACACCACCAATCTGGTCATAAGCCGGGAGGACACTCAAACATATCCTCCTCCTCATCCAGCCCAGCTAAACACAGGCAGAAGATGCATGATTCATCAACTACCACAGCAGAGGTGAGCTGTTTTGAATCTTCCCTAGATGACACCAGGGAATTACAAGATTCCATATCTGAATTTCCTACACTGAACCAACCAGTCCTAGACATCACACTAAAGGGCACGCTGGTGTCCCTAAGCGCCACTATACATGCTGACATACTGTCTCTTGCCCAGCAGTTCAAATCAGAAATGAATGCAGTGACAAATAGAGTTTCACATGTGGAGTCTAAGATGGGAGAGTTTGCAACCACCTTTAATGAGCTGGTTGATGCTCATAATGAGAGAGATGATGAGATTCTCTGGATGAAGGCCAAATTAGCCGAGCTAGAAGATAGGTTGAGGAGAAACAACATTAAGATACAGGGGATCCCCGAATCTATTAAAGCCCCGGATTTGAAAATATTCTTCACCAACATTCTAAAAGAAGCACTCCCAGATGCTCCTCTGGCAGACCTGCTTATAGACCGCATCCACAGATTGCCAAATCCAAAAGGCATACCGGCTCATCTTCCCAGAGATACCATTGCCACAATTCTCTTTTATCATGTCAAAGAACAATTCATGAAAAACACCAAAATCCGACATAAATTGTCATAAGTGAATAATGAAGTGTATACTGCGCTGTGACCCTGCAATCCATCTGCCGGCACGGCAGTAGACAAAGAGCTAAGTAGGTAGAAAATAAATAAGTGCAGCGTTATGATTGCAAAAAAAGGGAGAAATTGTATGTGATTCAAACATATATCTGACAAAATTACACAAACTCTAACATAATAGATGTGAATGGATATTAAGCAATGTGCTAGTATAGTGATTGCACTACACACAAATGTCCAAATTGAATGAAATAATGAAATACAGTCCAATTAGGTTTGTGATCCAATACACATGTGGGAAGTTCTTGGCATTCCTGGGAACCTTGGAGTGAAAAAATGAAAGCAAACACCACCACCGTGAAAGAGGGAGGAGGCTTACCAGATAATATTGACTTGGCGGGGCATATACCACCCAAGTCAACAGGGCTTGTTGGGTTCAAACCACCCAATGGGTGGAACTCCGTCAGTCGATCAGCCTTAGATGGTCATTAGATGTTAGCTGGAGGCTCCAGGAGTCTCGGGGAGCATGAAAACTTATTGTCACAGGAAGGGTATCATGTAATAGAAAAAGGGGGCTGACATAGCGTGATACTGTTTAAAAAGGAGGTGGTTTATTAAAAATATAAATTCAACACTCACATTTGGAAAAATTGATACAGCATGTAAAAGCATGAGGCGATGTTAGCGGAAGGTCCACCCTTGTGGTAGATACCAGGTCTGTTCTCTTAATACTAATAGATCAAGGCATATTACCACATTCACATCCACTAGTACCTCGCGATCACACGATATTGAACCCTTCATTACTTGCAGCTCAGAGGGGGTGGTCTATCTCCTACAATGCCCCTGTGGGCTTCAGTATGTAGGAAGAACCAAAAGGGCTTTACGGGTCCGCCTGAATGAGCATATAGGGAATATAAGGAGGGGTTATGATAAACACCCTGTCTCTAGACACTATGATCAGGTACATAGAAGGGACCCCTCCAACACCCTATATGTAGGCATCGATAAGTATAGACCACACTGGCAAGGTAGTTCCCTAGTTAGGGAGATCTCCAAACTAGAGATGTCCTGGATCCACAGACTAAAAAGTTATCCGCCATTTGGCATGAATGTGGATACAGAAGTGAACGCCTTTATTAATAATGCTTGAAGAGCCCTTTGGATTACTTTTTAGCACCTATCAGGATGGTATGGGGTTAGACCTACCTTAGGTTCTCTTGTGTTCTATATAGGGTCTGTTAACTCAACTTATCTGTATTATTTCATTTTTCCACTGGACTGGAACTATTGCGAGTGTATTGGGAATATGTTTTTGTCGTATATGGCAATTTGTTGTTAAAGCCACCGCTCTGAGTTTTTACCTATCTGGACCACCAGGGCAGTTTATGATAGTACCCTGGGTTTCCATCCCTTTAGACCCTTGGGGTTCTTTAACATCAGAGATGTGAGAGGATATGGTTTGGGACTCCGAATGTTCCTGTTGTGCCCAGCCTCTTAGAGCTTCCAACAATTTTTTAGACCTCTATCCGATTTCTTTGGACTCTCATCCTCTTTTTGTATTTTTATACAATGAAAATTATTTTAGCCTAATATTATTAATTTTTCCAATTTTGATTTAAGATTGAAAAATTTTTTTTGTGTTTAAAGGATTTTTTAATTTGTCAATTTCTTTAATTTTTTGTGTTTTATATTTTTTATTCTGATTCTGTTCAAAGAGTCAGAATATTTATATCCAGGCTCCCATTAGACATGGTTAATACACCCTCCAGTTGGTCTATTTGTAGACTCAAATTTGTCTCTGACATAAACAGTCAATTGACATTGCATGTAAGTGGTGCGATCTGACATGGTCTAGGCCTAGTTCATGCATGCAACCACCAAGAAGTCCACTAGGGGGCTTCTACAATTAAATTGGTCCCTATGACCCCATCACGGACTTTTCCGGTCTGTGTCATGGATTACGTGGAATGTGGGGTCACAACATTCTCTAATTTTGATAGTCTCTACCGAAGTTGATGTACCCGTATTCGGGTTCATCCTCGAGAGGAAGCCTTCCTTTTTTCTTATCCTTTTTTTCTTATCCCTTTTCCTTCGTTGGTCCAGTTTTTACAGATTTTTTTTAAAGAAATTTCATCTGAGATTTGTTTATCTGCCATCGATATTACACTTGTGACATTTAGATGTGCAGAGTTCTTAATAATATGACCCATCATGTGTCCCATAGATCTATCATGTGTCCCATAGTCTTTATCATAACCTCTCCTTTTGAGATATGACATCTGCAAAGATATGGGTCACACCACACGCTTAAAGACTGACGGTGCGCTTGTGCATGTAAATGGTCTATTGTTTGCGATCCAAGTCTGTCACGGAAGTCTGTTGTTAGGACGAAACTCAGAGTGAGGCTTCGTTCGATTTCTCTTTGTACTATATAAGGAGGTGACGCAACACGTTGCCCGTGCCCCTGGAAGACATAATCTTGTTACGAAACGCCGCGTAGGGCGGAACGAAGTGACGTGATCGCGTCATCCCCCATCGCTGTTGTGTACCAGCAGGTGCCCCAGACTTCTCTTCAGTCGTTCAACATTTTGATTTTACATGTGAGTGTTTACAAATTTTTATTCAATAAAACCATACGATTTTTACACTATTTGGAGCTCTCTTTTCCATTTATGGTCAACTTCATTGCTGAGATTTCGATGCCCTGTCATTGTGCCATTGAGGCCCCCGATATCTCAATGTAGTGACTCTTACTGGTTCCTTGATGGTGGTCCGGATTATACATTCTTAACAGCCTACCCAGACCCTCTGTAGTGGGGGGTCATGGGTCTCTGGTAAGCGGCCAGCATTCTCATTGGTGATGGTGGATCAGACCCTTTATTCCTAATCGTCAAGATTTCTCTACACCTTAATTAACACTTGGGTGACCATCTTATCAATTTATGGACTTTTTAATACCCTACAATTTGCACTATTGCACATGAAAATACACTTTTGTATATCGATTTAATGCACATGTCTAGTGATGTGCACTATATATATGTTTCATATACCCTTCACGAGGTTTTGCACTTTATGGTGGTTAATTGTCATCTGTACAGTTTGTTTCATTAGCGTAGTTCCATTTTTGCAATTGTTTATTATATGTTTGTGTTACACATAGGAATTTGCAGCTTTACTTTTTGTTCACACATTTTACCTATGCGCAGTTTATTTTCTTCTTTTTCATTCTTTAACTTTGTAATGTAAAAAGAAATAGGGCACCTTTAAAAAACGCTTCTAAACAAAAACGCATCTAAACTTCGGTACCGCGTTTAGACACGTTTTGCTTCTGAAATGTCGCAAGCTTCGCCGTCTGAACTAATTTTTTTGCCTTCAAAGAAAAGCCTCCAAGGCCTCATGTACACTACTGTTGGTAAACGGACGAATAGGAACAGTTGGGCATTTTTTTTCAACTGCTCCTGAACTCTCCTCTATGTTATCTTATCAGTACATGTACACAGGTTCGTTTATAGTCGTTTCTAGGCAGTTGCGTTTAGAGGCTTTTTTTGGAACCCAAAAAAATGCGTTCAGAAGGTGTGTTTAGAGGCATTTCAAAAGCCAACACGTTTAGTTGCGTTTAGCCGCGTTTCGTTTAGTCGTTTTTCATTATTGGCTATTTTGAAAAAAACATTTTTTTTCAAACGCTTCTAGAAACGTGACTAAACGTGGCATGTAAACATGGCTAAACGGCCGTTTTTAGATGCCGGTTTCTAGCTGTCAAGTTAAATCGTTCAGGAGAGGTAGTACAGTGTCCCGTGTACATGAAGCCTAAACACAACTGCCTAAAAACAACATCAAATGACCCTGTGTACATGTACACATAAGATAACATTGGATTAGTTCAGGGGCAGCTGAAAAAAGCATCCAACTGCCTCTGAACGTCCATTTACCAGCCGCAGTGTACATGAGGCCTCATAGGAAAGCAGATGCAGATTTCCAGGACTGGACTAACACAAGTTTCTAGTGAAAGGCAACTGGTGTTTTCTATTAAACAAGGTCTAGAAGGGCCATTGACATGCATCACAGTTGAACTTAGGAATGTGTCTTTGCAAAGATAGACTAAATGAAATCCTTTCTTATTTTTTGCTTGGGGATAGAATGCAGAGGGATTTGAAGTCTTGTCAGTTTTTGGGGATATCTGCACCCCCATGTAAGTTGAAGACACCTCCCAAATTTTGCCGGTTTCTCCTTGAAATGTATTCACTTCCTGTCACATAGCCAAACAGGAAGTGAGGGTAAAACCCTACCAATGCCTTTCCTTGGGGACACACAGGTCAATCTAATTAGTGTCCCCATTAGGCAAATTGCACTCTATCACTTTCCTGCGTACACCCCAAATTATTATTAGGTATCTTAAATTTGGGGTTTATTTACTAAAGGCAAATCCACTCTGCACTTTATATACAACGCTCCTAAACCGCCCCAAAGATGCTGCTTGCAGGACTTTCTCTAACGTCCTGCAAGCACACCACTCCAGTTTCACACTGGAGTGACAGGAGAGGCGCTATTTTTAGCTCTAAAACGCCTGTAAATTGCCTAAGTGTGAAAGTGGTCTTATCCACTTGCCGACCGCCTCACGCTGATATATGTCAGCAGAATGGCACGGGCAGGCAGAATCACGTACCTGTACGTGATTTGCCTCCCGCGGGTGGGGGGTCCGGTCGGATCCCCCCCCGCAGCCCGAGGCGGCCGGCATTTGTTCGCGGGCGATCAGACGTGAGGGGGAGGCCATCCATTCGTGGCCACCCCCTCGTGATCGCTCCCGGCGAATGAAATCCTTCCTCTGCCTCTGTAATGTAAACAGAGGCAGAGGAAGTGATGTTACCTGTCCTCGAGCCGGTCTTTTCGTTCCGGCGCCGAGGAGAGAAGACATCAATGTGAGTTTGCACAACACTACACTAACAGTAGAACACGCAGGCACACTTTTCACCCCCCAGTCACCCCCCGATCACCCCCCTGTACCCCCTGTCACAGTGACACCAATAGCAGTTTTTTTTTTGCATTGGTGTTAGTTATAAGTGTTAGGGCAGTTAGGGTTAGCCCCCTTTAGGTCTAGGGTACCCCCCTTTAGGTCCAGGGTACCCCCTAACCCCCCTTAATAAAGGTTAACCCCTTGATCACCCCCCATCGCCAGTGTCACTAAGCGATCGTTTTTCTGATCGCTGTATTAGTGACACAGGTGACGCTAGTTAGGGAGGTTAGTATATAGGTTCGCCGTCAGCGACAGGGACCCCCATATACTACCTACTAAAGGTTTTAACCCCCTGATTGCCCCCTAGTTAACCCTTTCACCAGTGATCACCGTATAACTGTTACGGGTAACACTGGTTAGTCAGTTTGTTTTTTTATAGTTTATTATAGTTTCAGGGCACCCGCCGTTTATTTCCTAATAAAGGTTTTACCCCCTAATTGCCCGGCGGTGAGATAAGTTACGTTTTTAGGGTCAGATAAGATCTGTGTCGCCCCAGGCAGCGTCAGGTTAGCGCCAGTACCGCTAACACCCAAGCACGCAGCATGCACCTCCCTTAGTGCTATAGTATCTGAACGGATCAATATCTGATCCGATCAGATCTATACTAGTGTCCCCAGCAGTTTAGGGTTCCAAAAAATGCAGTGTTAGCGGGATCAGCCCAGATACCTGCTAGCACCTGCATTTTGCCCCTCTGCCCAGCCCTGCCCAGCCCACCCAAGTGCAGTATCGATCGATCACTGACACTTACAAAACACTAAGCACACATAACTGCAGCATTCGCAGAGTCAGGCCTGATCACAGTTTTTTGGTAGCGTTTTGAATCAGTCGCTAACAGTCAGGAGCTTTTTTGCCTGTAAGTCTCACCAGTGTACCCCTAAATTTAGAGCCCAAAATGGAAAATAGAAGGTACACTAGTGAAGAGGCCTACACGTTTCTGAGCATGACAGATAGTGAAGAGGAAGTCACTCATCTGTCAGATTCAGGCTCAGAATACGATCCTGTAGAGGACAGCGGCTCCATGACAGATAGCTCTGACGACGGAGTTGTGGTCCCTGCCAAGGTCAGGCGTACCAGACCCCAATCTTCTTCTTCTTCTTCTGTCCTTGAAGTACAAGAACCGCAGGTCCTTGATATGGAGCAGAGAGGAACAGCCACTATTCCTTCTGGTGAACTGGCAAGCACCAGCGGCCTAGTGCACCCTGGTCGTACATCCAGCATTGCAGTATCACGTGGTGACCTGGCGAGTCCCATAAGTGCAGTTCAAGCTAGTGAGGTGGCAAGCACTAGTAGTGTCCCGCTGCCACCAAGAAGACGAACACAGGCCCGTCGTGCCCATAGTGCCCTTCCTGCTGCATTCGTCAATCCGAATTGGGAACCCACCACTTCTGCAGCACCCGTACTTCCCCCATTCACTGGCCAACCCGGAATTCAGGTGGAAACAGTTGACTTTATGCCACTAGATTTTTTTCACCGAAGATCTCTATAGATCTATTGTAGACCAAAGCAATTTATACACTGGTCAACACATCGCCACTATTCCCCAGTCCTCCCTTGCCAGAGATTGGAGACCAATTAAAGAGGCCTTTCCCTCAACATGGGCATAAATAAAAAGAGTGAGTTGCGGTCATATTGGTCCACTGACCCAACTTACCATATGCCTGTGTTCTCTGCCTCCATGACCAGGGCACGATACGAGCAGATTTTGTGGTTCATGCACTCCAACAACAATGAACTCTGTCGTCCTCGTGGAGACCCTGCATACGATCGGCTCTACAAAATTCAGCCCCTCGTAACCACTTCAACCAACGTTTTGCAGACTTGTTTACTCCCCATCAAGTTGTCTGCGTTGATGAGTCCCTGATTAAATTTTCTGGTCGCTTGTCATTCAAACAGTACCTTCCCAGCAAGCGTGCCAGATATGGGGTCAAGATGTATAAGTTCTGTGACAGGGCCACAGGCTATACATGTAGTTTTATGGTTTACGAGGGCAAAGATAGTCACGTAGAGCCGACAAACTGGCCTGACTACATAGGAAGCGCTGGCAAGATAGTGTGGGACTTGGTGTCACCCTTATTCGGAAAGAGGTGCCACTTGTACATGGACAATTATTACACGAGTGGGCCACTTTTTAGTCACCTTTTTGATCAACAGATTGGAGCATGTGGCACCATGCGATCTAATGGCCGGGGCTTTCCCCAGCGGCTTGTAGATTCCCGTCTTAGGCTGGGGGAGAGAACCTGCTTGAAGTGCAATAACTTGCTCGCTATGAAGTGGAGGGATAATAAGAATGTTTTTGTTCTTACCTCCCTTCATGCAGACATGACGGTCCAAATTACTACGGCGACTGGTGTTGTGGAGAAACCCCTCTGTGTCCACGAATATAACCAAAATATGGGAGGGGTGGACCTCAACGACCAGTTGTTGGCGCCGTACCTAGTTGCCCGTAAGGCCAGACGCTGGTACAAAAAAGTGTCTGTTTATTTATTTCAATTGGCTTTGCTGAATGCTCATGTGCTCTACAGAGCTTCAGGACGGACTGGATCCTTCCTTAAATTCCAGGAAGAGATCGTCAGAGCCCTTCTGTTTCCAGACGGTGCTCCACCTCACCTTCCCCAACCGAATGCAGTAAGCCAGCTGCATGAGAGGCATTTTCCTTATGTCCTCCCGAGTACCCCTACCCAACGAGCCCCCCAAAAAAGATGTCGTGTCTGCAGCAAGCGCGGATATAGGCGTGACACCCGGTATTATTGTCCCTCCTGTCCTGACAATCCTGGTCTATGTATTGGTGAATGTTTTGAACGTTACCATACACTAGTTGAGTTTTAGCGTAGGGTACAGCACTGCACAGACTAGGACACACTTTCACAGGGTCTCCCAAGATGCCATCGCATTTTGAGAGACCCAAACCTGGTACCAGTTACAAAAGTTAAAGTTACTAAAAAAAGTGTAAAAAAAAAATAAATAAAAAAAATAAAAAAAATAAAAACACAAAAAAAATAAAATAAAAAACCAAAAATAGTTGTCGTTTTATTGTTCTCTCTCTCTCTATTCTCTCTCTATTGTTCTGCTCTTTTTTACTGTATTCTATTCTGCAATGTTTTATTGTTATTATGTTTTACCATGTTTGCTTTTCAGATATGCAATTTTTTATACTTTACTCTGTTTTATTGGTAACCATTTTCTTGTTTTCAGGTACGCCATTCAGCTGCAGAGCGGATTTATTTATCTTGACAGCAACAGCGTTTGCTCCCACGATATATAAAGCCGTGACTCCAGCGCTGTCGGAGGTGATTTCACCACCACAGTTACATACTTCAGCATATATGCCGAAGTGTGGGGGCAGCAGAGGGCGGAGGAGCGATTTGCTCCTAACTTTTGCGGGAGGATGCCCCCATGCTTTGGCATATATATATATACGGTGCATGTATGCCCATCATTAGAAGTGGGTGGATGAAGCTAGGTATTCTAATGGTGGGCATACCCACCGTTCAATATCTTTTTTTCATTCAGCCCACAGGCTGCATGAAAAAAAACGTTTACAATATATGCCCAACAAGTACCAGCAACGTACTGGTATGTTGCTGGAATTTGAGTGGTTATACCAGAATGATGCCTGCAGGTTTAGGTATCATCTTGGTATCATTCTTTTCAGCCAGCGGTCGGCTTTCATGTAAAAAGCAATCCTAGCGGCTAATTAGCCTCTAGACTGCTTTTACAAGCAGTGGGAGGGAATGCCCCCCCATCCCACCGTCTTCCGTGTTTTTCTCTGGCTCTCCTGTTCCAACAGGGAACCTGAGAATGCAGCCGGTGATTCAGCCAGCTGACCATAGAGCTGATCAGAGACCAGAGTGGCTCCAAACATCTCTATGGCCTAAGAAACAGGAAGCTATGAGCATTTCATGACTTAGATTTCGCTGGATGTACACAACGCCATTGGGAAATTGGGAAAGCATTTTATCACACCGATCTTGGTGTGGTCAAATGCTTTGAGTGCAGAGGAGAGATAATTGGTCTAATAGACCGCAGTTTTTTCAAAAAAGAGTACCTGTCACTACCAATTGCTATCATAGGGGATATTTACATTCCCTGAGATAACAATAAAATGATTAAAAAAAATAAAAAATGAAAGGAACCATTTAAAAATAAGATAAAAAAGCAAAAAAATAATAAAGAAAAAAAAAAAAGCACCCCTGTCCCCCCCTGCTCTCATGCAAAGGCGAACGCAAGCGTCGGTCTGGCGCCAAATGTAAACAGCAATTGCACCATGCATGTGAGGTATCACCGCAAAGGTCAGATCGAGGGCAGTAATTTTAGCAGTAGACCTCCTCTGTAAATCTAAAGTGGTAACCTGTAAAGGCTTTTAAAGGCTTTTAAAAAAGTATTTAGTTTGTCGCCACTGCACGTTTGTGCGCAATTTTAAAGCATGTCATGTTTGGTATCCATGTACTCAGCCTAAGATCATCTTTTCTATTTCATCAAACATTTGGGCAATATAGTGTGTTTTAGTGCATTAAAATTTTAAAAAGTGTGTTTTTTCCCCCAAAAATGCGTTTGATCACGCAAATACTGTGTGAAAAAAAAATGAAACACCCACCATTTTAATCTGTAGGGCATTTGCTTTAAAAAAATATATAATGTTTGGGGGTTCAAAGTAATTTTCTTGCAAAAAAAATTATTTTTTCATGTAAACAAAAAGTGCGGGAAAGGGCTTTGTCTTCAAGTGGTTAGAAGAGTGGGTGATGTGTGACATAAGCTTCTAAATGTTGTGCATAAAATGCCAGGACAGTTCAAAACCCCCCCAAATGACCCCATTTTGGAAAGTAGACACCCCAAGCTATTTGCTGAGAGGCATGTCGAGTCCATGAAATATTTTATATTGTGACACAAGTTGCGGGAAAAAGACCAATTTTTTTTTTTTCTTGAACAAAGTTGTCACTAAACGATATATTGCTCAAACATGCCATGGGAATATGTGAAATTACACCCCAAAATACATTCTGTTGCTTCTCCTGAGTACGGGGATACCACATGTGTGAGCCTTTCTGGGAGCCTAGCCACGTACGGGACCCCGAAAACCAAGCACCGCCTTCAGGCATTCTAAGGGCGTAAATTTTTGATTTCTTTCTTCACTGCCTATCACAGTTTTGGAGGCCATGGAATGCCCAGGTGGCACAACCCCCCCCCCCCCAAATGACCCTATTTTGGAAAGTAGACACCCCAAGCTATTTGCTGAGAAGTATAGTGAGTATTTTGCAGACCTCACTTTTTGTCACAAAGTTTTGAAAATTGAAAAAAGAAAAAAATAATTTTTTTTTCTTGTCTTTCTTCATTTTCAAAAACAAATGAGAGCTGCAAAATAGTCACCATGCCTCTCAGTAAATGGCTTGGGGTGTCTACTTTCCAAAATGGGGTCATTTGGGGGGGGGGTTTGTGCTATCTTGGCATTTTATGGCCTTCAAAACTGTGATAGGTAGTGAGGAGTGAAATCAAAACTTGATGCCCTAAGAAATCCTGAAGGCGGTGCTTGGTTTTCTGGGCCCCATACGCGGCTAGGCTCCCAAAAAGTCCCACACATGTGGTATCCCCATACTCAAGAGAATCAGCAGAATGTATTTTGGGGTGCAATTCCACATATGCCCATGGCTTGTGTGAGCATATATCATTTAGTGACAACTTTGTACAAAAAAAAAAAAAGTTTGTCATTTTCCTGCAACTTGTGTCAAAATATAAAATATTCCATGGACTCAACATGCCTCGCAGCAAATAGCTTGGGGTGTCTACTTTCCAAAATGGGGTCATTTGAGGGGGTTTTGTGCCATCTTAGCGTTTTATGGCCTTCAAAACTGTGATAGGTAGTGAGGAGTGAAATCCAAAATTTACGCCCTTAGAATTCCTAAAGGCGGTGCTTGGTTTTGAGGCCCCGTACGCGGCTAGGCTCCCAAAAAGTCCTAAACATGTGGTATCCCCGTACTCAGGAGAAGCAGCAGAACGTATTTTGGGGTGTAATTCCACATATGCCCATGGCATGTTTGAGCAATATATCATTTAGTGACAACTTTGTGCAAAAAAAAAAAAAATTGTCACTTTCCCGCAACTTGTGTCAAAATATAAAATATTCCATGGACTCAACATGCCTCTCAGCAAATAGCTTGGGGTGTCTACTTTCCAAAATGGGGTCATTTGGGGGGTTTTAAACCACCTGGGCATTTTATGGCCTTCAAAACTGTGATAGGTAGTGAGGAGTGAAATCAAAAATTTACGCCCTTAGAAATCCTGAAGGCGGTGCTTGGTTTTCGGGGCCCCGTACGCGGCTAGGCTCCCAAAAAGTCCCACACATGTGGTATCCCCGTATTTAGGAGAAGCAGCTGAATGTATTTTGGGGTGCAATTCCACATATGCCCATGGCCTGTGTGAGAAATATATTATTTAGTGACAACTTTTTGTAAATGTTTTTTTTTTTGTCATTATTCAATCACTTGGGACAAAAAAATTAATATTCAATGGGCTTAACATGCTTCTCAGCAATTTCCTTGGGGTGTCTACTTTCCAAAATGAGGTCATTTGTGGGGGCTTTGTACTGCCCTGCCATTTTAGCACCTCAAGAAATGACATAGGCAGTCATAAACTAAAAGCTGTGTAAATTCCACAAAATGTACCCTAGTTTGTAGACGCTATAACTTTTGCGCAAACCAATAAACATACGCATATTGACATTTTTTTTACCAAAGACATGTGGCCGAATACATTTTTGGCCTAACTGTATGACTAAAATTGATTTTATTGGATTTTTATTATAACAAAAAGTAGAAAATATCATTTTTTTTCTAAATTTTCGTTTTTTTTCCATTTATAACGCAAAAAATAAAAACGGCAGAGGTGATCAAATACCATCAAAAGAAAGCTCTATTTGTGGAAAGAAAAGGACGCAAATTTAGTTTGGGTACAGCATTGCATGACCACGCAATTAGCAGTTAAAGCGACGCAGTGCCAAATTGTAAAAAGTGCTCTGGTCAGGAAGGGGGTAAATACTTCCGGGGCTGAAGTGGTTAAAGGGGTTGTTAGTCCTCATGGTTTTTCATTCAATGCATTAGGGTGAAAAACCTTACTAAGTGCTGCAGCCCCCCTCAATTTACTTACCTGAACCCTGTCTTTCTCCGGCCAGGAACGAGCATACCAGCTCTAGCTGGTGTCTCGTGTCCTCACTGCATAGATTGATAGCAGCGCAGCCATTGGCTCCTGCGGCTGTCAATCAAATTCAATGACCTGGGGGCAGGGAGCCAAGGAGAGTGCTTCTCCAACGTGGACACCCGATGTGGGGAGGAGCTAGCAGTGCCGTTGAGGGACCCCAGAACAGGAGGATCGGGGCCACTCTGTGCAAAACAAACTGCAGTGGAGATAAGTATGACATGTTTGTTATTAAAAAAAAAAACATTTAAGGATATAAACATTTAGTCACAACATCTTCAGGAAGATTTTGCAAAATAATAGAGCACAGACAATTAAATCAAAGTGAAACTAACAAACCACTCACATTGACAACATCAAAAATATTTCAGGGGATATTACCCCCCCCAAAAAAAAAAACATATAAACAAAAGTAAAAAGTACTTGCTCTAAAACACATCTGCTTTGGAAAGACATACCAAACAAAATACAAACAGAAAATACATGTGTTACACACTATATAAGAATGCCCAAATGTACTCTCTTGACACACAGACACACACACACACACACACACACAACACACAAACACACACACACACACACAATGACACAGACACACAGACAGACAGACACACACAGACAGACAGACAGACAGACACACACACACAAAGACACACACACACAGACACATACACACAGACAGACACACAAAACACACACACAGACACACACACACACACAAAACCACACACACAGACACACACACACGCGCACAGACAGACAGACACACACACAGACAGACACACACACACAACACCACACACAGACACACATAACACACATACACGCACACACACACACACAGACACACACATACTTTGTGTGCTAATGAGGCAATTGAAAACACATGCACAGTCCATGAAACACACAAAATGCAACCAATGTCACCCGATGTCGAGACATTACTTCAAAGTGTGTGTGTGTTAAGGATGTCTTTAAATTACCAACCAAAAAATCCAAGCGCTGTTCACACACAAAAGCACAACCCCCCCTCCCCCAAAGTCCCAAATTTCCTGAGCATGCCCAACCCAAATGCAGCTAGCACAAAATAAGCCACCCCCTGTCCAAAATTAAGCACATCATCCAGCATGCTACAAAATTACAGATGGGACAAACACCCCCCCCCGGTCAAGGGGGGCAAACTGTAATGTTTGTGCAGAATCACTGTGACCCTTAACCCCTTTATCCTGTTGCATGCTGGGGGAGGGGCTGTACCAGGAAGTCAGTCACAGTGTGTGTGGGACTGGAAGCAGCAGCATGATACTTAGTGGGAGACCTGTTGTATAAGACTCCTCCATGTAAGAACGTACATCACTTTCTGAGTGAGTAATTAACCCCTATCCCTGGTTAAAAAGTGCATCCAGCCTGTGCGTAACTTGCTGAGCGGATACTGGCAGCATTGCTAGCAACACCCTGAGTCAAAGGGACATAACAGTGGCGACAAGGATTATGGATTTTAGCACACATGGCTTTTATAGGGTTTATTCAACCATTTGATCCTGCTGCTGAATCATGGAGCTCCTGGGTGGAGAGGCTGGAGCAGTATATGGAAGCAAATAGTGTGGCTGTAGAAAAGAAAGTTTCAGTTTTCCTCACAGCATTGGGTCAAGCTGCATATGGCACTCTCAGAGACCTAATTTCTCAAGACAAGCCAGCCTCTAAGCCCCTGAGTTAATTCAGAGGCTACATGAGCACTTCAACCCAAAGCTATTAGAAATCGAAGAGCGGTTTAAATTCTACAGTAGGAGGCAGCATGCTGGGAAGGATATAAATACTTATATCATTGCTTTACGTAAACTAGCTGCCACTTGTCAGTTTGGAGACTACCTGCAGATAGCTCTAGATGACATGTTTGTCGTGGGACTCTGCGATCCAGCCATACAGAAATGTTTACTCACAGAACCCGACTTGACTCTGACGAAAGCCACGGACCTTGCTACAGTCATGGAGTTGGCTACACGGGATACCACCCTACTGAAGACGCCACCTGAATCTCCTGCAAGCCAGGGAGAAGAAATATTCCACACTGCTATCACCCGACACCCACGATGGCCGTTGCCAAATCAACCTAATCCTCGTCACCCTAATTCGTTTCGTCTCTAGGACGCCGACTTGCTACCATTGTGGTAACACTTTTCACAGTGCACCTGCTTGCAAATTCAAGGATGTCATTTGTTTTCTTTGTGGAAAGACTGGTCATATTGGGCGTGTTTGCCGCGGCTCACGCTCTCCGAACACTACCACAAAAGGTAGACGTAAACAGACATTTCATGTGGATACTGACAATAACGGCTACAGCTCTGATGAGGAGACCTGTGTCCAGCATGTTGGACTATTTTGGGTAGCTGGGAACACTCCTGCGATAAAAGTGGATGTCACACTCAATGGCTGTCCTGTCTCCATGGATGTTGATACAGGGACGGCTGTGTCCGTCATTTCATGGACTGATTAAAAGGCATCAGATCTGTCCCTACCGCTCCAACCTACAAATCTCACACTACAAATCTACAGCTAGGAACTGCTACAGCCCTTAGGTTATGTGAAACCCATTGTGACATTAGGCCAGCGCAGTCAAACTCTATGCCTTTATGTTCAAAGTAAAGGAGGTCCTCCGCTGTATGGTAGGGACTGGATTAAAGCCCTGGGCATGCCCCCTCTTTCCATTGCCCAATGTACATTGCTTTCTGAGGTACCCCATTGGGTGGAATTCCTAAAGTCACGCTTTAAGGAGGCTTTTGAGGAATCTTTGGGCTCAGTAAAAGGAAAAATGGCCCACCTTCTCTTAAAGCCTGGTGCTACACCTCGTTTTTGTAAGGCAAGATCAGTAGCCTTTGCCTTGTGAAAGAAAGTAGAAGCAGAGCTGGACCACCTATTGGCTGAAAAGATCATAACTAAAGTTGATAGAAGTGAATGGGCATCGCCAATTGTGCCTGTCAAGAAAAAGAATGGAGACATTAGAATTTGTGAGGATTTCAGGATTGCCCTGAACAACGGCAATCTCCTGTGGAGTCCCTCAGGGCTCACCCTTGTCACCAGTGCTATTCAACATCTACATCCGCCCACTCCTCAATATTATCAGGAAAACGGACCTCTGCTTCCACTCATACGCAGATGACACCCAACTCTACCTTCGCATCACCGGACAAAAAGACCATCGTCAGCAATTAGAGAAATGCCTCACTTTAATAGATGACTGGATGACCATCAGCTCCCTCAAACTCAATGGTTCAAAAACAGAACTTCTTCTCCTAAACGCTAACAAAAATTTTAAAACAAAGACTCCATGGACCCCTCCCACCATCCTCGGACAGACCATCTCTCCAAGCACCAAAGCCAGGAGTCTCGGAGTCATCTTTGACTCAGGAATGACAATGGATGCACAAATAGGATCAGTAGTTAGCGGATCCCACCTTCTCCTCCGCCTGCTATGTAGACTCATCCCCTTCATCCCAGAAGAGGACAAAGTGGCGGTTGTTGGAACAATCATCAGTTTACGACTCGACTACGCAAATTCGCTCTGCGTAGGATTACCCCAATATCAGCTTGCGCGCTTGCAACTCATCCAAAACACGGTGGCTAGACTGCTAACAGGAAAAAACCCTGGGAATCCATTTCCCCATCCCTAAAGAGCCTACACTGGCTAACCGTAAAGAATCGGATCACATTCAAGACCCTCTGCCTCACCCACAAATGCATACAAGGAAACGCTCCGCTATACCACCGGGAGAAAATAAAACACTACACACCTAATCGCAGTCTTCGATCAGCTAACCTAAATCTCCTCATCATTCCCAAATACCGCTACAAAGCAAAGGGAAAATGAAGATTCACAGTCCAGGGACCTCAGCTATGGAACGCTCTTCCGACCTACATCCGCATGGAAGAAAACCATCAGGCCTTCAGGAAAAAAACTAAAGACCTTCCTTTTCTAAGAAGCTGACAATAGAGAACGCATCTAGCGCCTTGAGGCGATTTAGTTCGCATTTGCAGCGCTTTACAAATCATTCATTCATTCATTCAACCAACTTCTTGTGGATCAATACCCATTGCCTCGACTTGAAGATCAATTTGGCTCACTGGCTGGGGGGCAAAAGTTTACAAAAATAGACTTAAAGCAAGCTTACCTGCAACTGCAAGTACACCCAGATTCACACCATCTGTTGACCATTAACACCCATAAAGTATCATTCCAATATAACCCCATGGTTTTTGGCATAGCGCCAGCTCCAGTCACCTGGCAGCGGATCATGGATGAGGTCCTGGCAGGCATACTTTTCACCCAATGTCTACTAGATGACATGCTCATCACTGGTCCCACTGATGAAGAACACAGAAAGAATGTTGAAGCTGTGCTAGAGAGACTCCAACGGTATGGTTTACGTGTCAATCTTTCAAAATGCAAATTTCTCAAGTCTCGACTGGAATTTTGTGCCCACACTGTGGACCGACATGGGTTACACACTACTGAAGAAAAGGTTAAAGCCCTTACCCATGCCCCTACTCCCCAGAATGTCACACAGCTCAGGTCCCACCTTGACCTCCTAAATTACTACCACCATTTCCTGCCGAATCTAGGACACCAGCTCTACCCGTTAAATCGCTTACTGGATGCAAGAGCTAAATGGATATGGACAGACAAATGTAAAGAAGCTTTTCGGCTTTCTATAGAGCTCATTCTGTCCTCTCAAGTTCTGGTCCACTACGATTTAAAGAAACACGTCACCTTGGCTTGTGAGGCCTTGCCTTATGGACTGGGTGCTGTACTTTCCCATGTCATGCCAGATGGCAAGGAGCGCCCCATTTCTTTTGCCTCCAGGTCTTTAACCTCCACAGAACAAAACTTCTCCCAGATAGACAAGGAAGCTTTGGCCACAAAAAAATTTCACACATACATCTACGGTCGGGAGTTCAAACTTATCACTGACCACAAACCTCTGTTGTCGCTTACAAAGGTATGCTTTATTCTTGGGAGCTTATACTTATTTTATCAGATACTGCTCCCATGAGGCCCATGGCCATGCAGATGCATTTTCCAGATTGGAGACCACCCACCTAGAGACATACACATAGTGGAAGTACACAGGCCACGGTTCTGCATGTCCACCTCCCTAATTGCCAGACATACAGCCACAGATCACTTCCTGTCTCATATATTTTTGTATGTTCAGGCTGGATGGCCAGAGAACATCCCAGGTGAATTTCGTCCGTACTTTGCCAGAAAATGTGAGCATGTGACTAATGCTGGTTGCCTACAGTGGGGCAATAGAGTGATTATACCTCAGTATTTGCAACCATGCTAAGGATACTGTACTGCATGAGGGCCATCCTGGCATGGTGCGCAGGAAGCAGCAAGCCCGGAGCTATGTTTGGTGGTCACAAATGGATACAGCAATTGAAGATGTGGCTCAATGTCCTGGGTGCTGTCAAGCTCAGCGACCCCAAAAGAAAGGAACCCTGCCACCTTGGCCATGGCCAACAGGCCCGTGGTCAAGACTCCATCTTGATTTTGCTGGCCCAATCCAGGGTAAAATATATTTGATCGTGGTATATGCACATTCAAAATGGCAGGAGGTATTTCAAATTATGTCTTATGTTTGGCAGGTATCTCCGCACCAAACTTGATTTAGTCCGTCCACAGGAACAGTCACCAACACCTCCTCCACCAGGCTGTCCTGGATTCCGTGCCGATGATCTTGTATGGTTTTAGAATTACAGAATTTTGCCTCATTGTCTTCCTGGCATTATTGATGGACCTCTTGGAAGAAGAATGTACCTTGTTCACCTGGAGAATGGCATTTATGTTCGACGACACCTTTCGCAATTGAGGAAGCGCATTTGCCGACCACTAGAGACAAACTCAACCCCTCTTTCTAACCAACCACCAGAGTCTACTCAGGGCTCTACTGGTGACATATGGCATGGTGTCTGGCATGATCCCACAAGTTTACAACCCACCCCTGAAACGGTTAGTTACCATATCCCTGAGGAGTCCAGACATGTGTCTGGAGTCTGTTGGACAACCACTGACATCTTCAGAACCCTTGACTGACTCTATCTCTTCCAATCCTTTGCCACTTTGTAAGTCTGCTCGCCAAAGACATCAAACTCCTTTTTGGCAAAGCAGTGAAATCATACGGAACACATCGGGGGTCAGGAAACGGAGACAAAGGGCTCCTGAAGTGCTGCGGAAGCCACAGAACTGAGTTGGAGATACTACTTGCTGAAATGATCCTGTTTGCCTTGTTCTTTTTGTGTTGAGTATTTTATGTGTTGAGTATTCTCTTGTTATATATTTTTTTTGTTTTTTTTTCTTCGAGAAAAAGAGGAGGTGTAATGTTTATGCAGAATCACTGTGACCCTTAACCCCTTTCTCCTGATGCATGCTGGGGGTTGGGCTGTGCCATGAAGTCAGTCACAGTGTGTGTGGGAGTGAAAGCAGCAGCATGATACTTAGAGGCAGACCTGTTGTATATGACTCCTCCATGTAAGAATGTACATCGCTTTCTGAGTGAGTAATAAACCCCTCCCTGGTTAAGAAGTGCATCAAGCCTGTGTGTAACTTGCTGAGCAGATACTGGCAGCATTGCTAGCAACACCCTGATAGACCCTATGTCAAAGGGACAAAACACAAGCAAAGAGCCTAACATGGGAAAAAGTTATATGACAAATACCATTGCAGTCTATGGGAACTGACTTGTTAATTTTGCTAGTCCCCACTTGGCTGGCTTATATTCTAGTTATTGGCCTTAAAATGGGTATGGGGCCCAGGTCCCACCCTGAGGGATGTATACCAATGTCACCAATTTTGACAACCCCAAAAACGAAACAAGGAGAAGTGCCTTTAAAAATGCCAAATTGCTTAAAAGCTAGTAACTTGGGGGGGGGGGGGGATTGCATCTGTAGCATGTATCCAAAATGCTGCTTGGAAGATGTACAGCTTTAAGAGAACAAATCTACATTGCAGCTGCAAGATCTTAACTCCCAAAAAAAAATGGCACCCCCCCCCCCAGTACATACCAGGACATTTGGGTCTGTTAAAGCTTCAAATGAGAACCCTAATGTGAAAAATACCACCCCAAACTAAAAAAATATTGTGCCCCTCCCACACACTAACAAACCCCTAGCCAAACACACAGCAAGCCAGCCCATGAAAGGGGGGTGGATGCTTGGGGGCAGGAGGGGCTCGGCCACCCTTAAAGTCAACCACCTTGTTCCCATATTCAGGGGGACATGGGCCTCTTCCACACAACCCTAGGCTGGGGTTGTGGGGGGCTGTAGACAGGGGGCTTAACAGAATGTGGAAAGCCCCTTTAAACTAGTGGGTACAAGGTGCTTTGTGGTTGGTATTGGGCTGAGCCCAACATGCCCCAAAGGCAGACGGCTATGTTGAGCTTATGTGGCCTTGTATGGTTCAGGAGGGGGTTGGGCGCTCGCTCTTCTCGCCCCTTTCCTAGCTGGCCCTGTTATATGCTCTGAAAAAGGATGTGGTTTGGATTGGTGAAGGAAGCTCACAGCCTTTGGAGACCGGAGTGGAGTGTGGCGTTCCCCTTTAAAAGCAAGAGCTAGCCCAAGGAAATCATATGCATTAGAGGGGGTAGCTCATGCCCTTTAGACCTTTAAAAAAAGGAGCTAGAGGAGTGAGAGTCTTTTTACATAATTTTAACAAGGTGCATCTCACATGTTGGCAACGTAACATGCTAACATGACCTGTGTGCAAATCTCCTTCAAAAAATACATAAAGGTGAACCAGCTTAAAAAAAAATAGTCATGAGGTACGTATTTCTACTAATATTAGAGGTGCGCCCTTGTACGTTGCTTAACAGCTACTAAGATTTTAGGTGCGCAATGTAAAAACTCATGTGAACGGGCACAAGAGCCGCTTGCGCATCCGCAATGCTTACATGGATTTCACGCAGTTCTAAACGTACTTGCAGGTTATCTCAGAAAAAGTTACTTTCTCATTCTATTTTGGGCATGTCTGTTACTTGGGCAGTTGTTACTAAACTTCCTCACATCACCCCATAATATTGGCACCTCCATCTTCTGTTAATATTGAATTGGAGATGGCATGCGCCATTTCCATATAGGCACACAGATTGCATTCTCCCTTGTGTCGAGAGCGCTATAGTAAATGGTGGGTTCAAGCTTTGTTACCGGCACACCATGTTGTAAATATGGAAGTGTGCATTGCTTCAGGAAATCAACCCCATAGTCTAGTAGTAAAATATACCAGCATTTATTAGGAAAAAACATTACATCTTTGAGGTCTTGCATGTCGGTAAGTGGCTTGTGAGTGGGGTGTGAAGGGGTGTACACACAGGAGTGTTGGATTTGGGGGTCACATATATTCATTTATGGACTGTCTGCACTGAGAATATATTGATCGACTACTTTGCACTGTGCACTTTTCCTATAAGAATCAATTTATTTGCACGTAATAATGTTTGTTTAAGCACTTAAGGACAGAGCCTCTTTTTGAAATTTGTTGTTTACAAGTTAAAAAGTTTTTTTTGCTAGAAAATTACTTAGAACCCCCAAACATTATACATTTTTTTACATTTAGCCCAATTTTTTTTTATATTGTGAAAGATAATCTTACACAGAGGAAATTGATACCCAACATGTCACGCTTCAAAATTGCGCCAGCTCGTGGAATGGCAACAAACTTTTACCTTAAAAATCTACATAGGCGATGTTTAAAAAATTCTACAGTTTGCATGTTTTAAGTTACAGAGGAGGTCTAGGACTAGACTTATTTCTCTTGCTCTACCGATCGCGGCGATACCTCACATGTGTGGTTTGAACAACGGTTTCATATGCGGGCGCTACTTACGTATGCGTTTGCTTCTGCATGTGAGCTCGGCGGGACGGGGCGCGTTTAAAATTTTTTTTTTCTTATTTATTTTACCTTTTTATTTTTTATTTTTACATTGTTCTTTTAAAAAAAATGTGTCACTTTTATTCATATTACAAGGAATGTAAACATCCCTTGTAATAGAAAAAAAACATGACAGGACCTCTTAAATATGAGATCTGGGGTCAAAAAGACCTCACATCTCGTATTTACACTAAAATGCAATAAAAAAAAAAAAAAAGTAATTAAAAAAAATTGCCCTTTAAGAGCTATGGGTGGAAGTGACGTTTTGAAGTCGCTTCCGCCCTGCGTTGTTATGGAGATGGGTGGGGGTCATCTTCCCCTCACTCGTCTCCATACCCAGCATGGATCAACATCTGATCGCCTCCGCCACTGCTGGTGACCCCGGTAAGCGGCGGAGGGCATCGGAGCGCGGCGGGGGGCCCTCTCCCGTCGCCGATAAAAGTGATCTTGCGGCGAATCCGATGGCTGAAAAAGAGGGTTATGCAGCTAGCTGCTGCCATAACGATATTCCTCTTCAAACTTAGGACGTATATCGGTGTGCGGCGGTTCAGAAGTGGTTAAACACTTTATTTGCTTTATCATTTGATTGAAGTATTGATGCACTAGTACTTTATCTTGATAGCGTAACACATTTTTATTTATATTTTATACAAGCCTGTTCCCTTTTTTTTGCCACTTTTATCTCCACAAACCTGTAGCCTACAGTCCAGTTGGACCCATTAGGAAGGGCTTCCCACAACAATTGGTTGCCACCAGGCTGAACATGGGGGATGTAAAACCAAGTGTAGCGCTAAAAAATGAAAAAAAAAAAAATTAATGCTGTACCACATGTACAATAAATTATGAAAAATGGTGTTTTTGTATGTTTTGTGAAAGTTCATACATAAAAGTCACTCATATAATAAACCCTTAGGGTCACCAAACGTGACGGCAAGATGCAATGATAGCAATCAAGTCCAAAACAAAATATGCAGGTGCAGTGAATGTTGCAGTGGTGATAAATTTCAAAAACATATACTCGTGAATATTTCTGATATATTCCAACGTGTGCTGATAAACACTTATGCACAACCACCACCCGAGATGACTGGAGGCTTACCAGAAAGTTGGGACCCACCGAGCATACGCTATATGGGTCAAACAGGCTTAGGTTGCTCACTGGCAAAGGAGGCAGGATACCAAGGGCTGGTAGATGGTGATGATCGAAAACTAAGGATACATTCAAGGGGAAGGTGGATTCTCAGTAGGGGAAAGGGGAGGTGGACAATAATTATTCCATCCCATAACCCCCTCCTTGTCCCTATATATCTCATATTGTAGCTATCATTATCTACCCACATATCTAGAACAAATAAACACAATCATTATAAAATTAAAAGAGCACATACATATAATCAGAAAAGTAGACATCATATATACCCCGGGTAATTAAAATTTCTAAGGGGAAATTAATATTTCCTGTCTCATGATATGTCTGTCAAGATTCATTTATAAAAGCATTGACGTCTACTTCAACGTTCATGCCTTGAGGAAAAAAGGTCTGTAGCTCATATGCCCAGAACATTTCAAGGCGAGAGACCCCTACGGTTTTGGCCCCCCCCCTCCAAGGCGGGACATATTTGTCTATAATGACAAATTGTGATCCTGTGGGGTTACTATTGTGATATTGCTTATAATGTCTGGGTACCGTATGTTTAGAGTCCCTACCTTTGATTAGAGCAATGTGTTCCCCTACCCTTGTTGTAAACGTTCTGGTGGTACGCCCTATGTATTGTCTACGACAAGGGCATAAGATACACTATGTATCTAGTGCTACATGTGCAAAAAGATTTCACTGTATATCTTCTCCCCGTGACTGTTGATGTGAATTCTGTGACTTTACGTCCCTCTAGGTTATTGTGTAGACATACCACACATTTTTACACGGATAAAAGCCTGTCATATTATGAAAAAAAGAAGGCCGGGATGGTGGATTTATAACATTGGGGGCTATCCGACCCTGTATGGTGCTCCCCTAAATATAATCTTGGCCTCTTCTGATAATGACCCGCCTAGAATGTTGTCATGTCTCAAGACATCCCAGTGTTTTTTTACGATGTTTTTAATTTGTTTGTGCTGGGTTGAGAAAGATGTTACCATAGCCCATTTAAACTTTTTATCCGGTTCTTTTTTTGGCTTTATCTCGAGCAGAGTTCTCCTTTCGATATTCAAAGCCCTCTGAATCTCGAAATCTAAATTAGCGTTGTCATACCCTTTATCGATGAATTTCTGTTTAAGGACACCTGCTTGTGTGACAAATAGTTCAGTGTCCGTGCAGTTCCTACGGAGCCTGAGAAACTGGCTGCGAGGAACAGCACTTAACCAGGACCTGTGATGACAACTGGTGGTGGGAATGAAGCCATTACGGTCAGTGGGCTTAAAATAGGTGTTAAATCTAAATTTTTTGTCTACTATTTCTATCTCCAAGTCAAGGAAATGTATCTTGGTCATGCTGGCCTCATAGGAAAGGGAGATGCCCCTGTCATTAGAATTCAAACACTCAAAAAATTGTTTGAGTGTTTCAAAAGTGCCATTCCACAGGAGGAGGATGTCGTCTATGTACCTGGCCCACAGAACCAGCGAAGTGGTCCCATGGGCATAGACGACATCCTCCTCCCACTTGGCCATAAACAAGTTCGCAAGACTAGGCGCGAACTTGGCACCCATTGCCACTCCCCGTTGTTGGAGGTAGTAGCTTTGGTTAAACCAGAAGTAATTGTGTCTGGTTGCGAAGTCTAACAGTTCAATTATATAATCGCATTGAAATGTTGCGAGGGACTGTTCACGATGGAGAAAATGTTTGACTGCATCTATACCCTTCTCATGGGCTATACACGTGTACAAGGATGCCACATCAGCAGTGGCCATAATAAATCCTTCCTGTACGTTGACCTCTTCTAGGAGTCCGATGGTGGAACCAGTGTCTTTAAGGTAGGAGGGTGTTCGTTTTACCAACGGTTGCAGGTAAAAATCGATATACTTCCCAATTCTTGCAGTGATAGAATTGATGCCACTGACAATAGGTCTACCGGGTGGACATGTAGGATTTTTATGTATTTTGGGTAGATAGTAGATCGTAGGGATTCTGGGAGCCGTGGGGACCAGAAATGCCCTTTCTTTTTTATTCAAAATCTTTAAATCATAACCCTTGGTAATAAGCTGCTGAAGCTGTTTTTTGTATATATTGGTGGGGTTATTGGGGAGTGTTTGGTAGGTACCCGGTTCGTCTCCTCCTCATATTGACTCTTATCAAGAACCACTATGCCCCCTCCCTTGTCCGCGGGACAGACAACTAAATTTTTTTGTGCACATAATGATTCCAATCCCTCTTTTGACAATGGAGAGTTTCGAATACGCTTGACAGGCAGTTTGGACAAATCACTGAGGACAAGATCCCTAAACATTTTTACTGCTGGTGCGGTAGGCACAGGAGGGGAGAAAAGAGAAGGATTTGATAGTCCCGAATGTACCGTTCCAGAGGTGGCAGCCGGAAAATCTGTACGTACTGGGTTAGAAATCAAGTACCTCTGAATGTTAATTTTTCGTATGTATTTGTGCACGTCGATAAATGTGTGAAATGTATCTAATTTTTTCATTGGGGCGTATTTGAGGCCTTTGTCCAGTACTGATAATTCGGCTTTCATCAGGATGTGAGAACTTAAATTAAAGACACCCTGGCCACTTAGGTTCTTTTTCTCTTTTCGCCTTTGTAGTTTCCTCCCCCCTCTGCAGCCTCTCTTTGGTCTGGACCTCGTTTCCTTGCGCGTCGGTCCTCGTGAAAACCCTGATTATTGTAATGATTAGGAGTATGTGTATATACAGGGCGATCAAAATTTTCCCTCCTGCGTTCAGGGCTATACTCATCTCTCAAAGGTGTATAGCGGTTGTATGTGGGGACTGGAGAGGGATAACGATAGTGTAAGTTATCCCTATGGTAAAAATCGGAGCGTGTTTCTTGTCTCCTTGTTGGAGACTGATAAGGCTGATTATTATAATTTTGGTTGTGGGGATGTGCATTACCTCTGGGCTTACCCCTACCCCGTGTATTACCCCTTTGATTACCTCTCCCTCTCTGGGAGTTTCTAGGGGTTTGTGAATTATCGTGGTATACCCTCTGTTGGGAGAGATGAGGCACATCATCATGTCTGTCTCTCTCTCTAAGTGTATTGCGGCCCCGAGGGACGCTTGTTTTAGGGTTAAGTTGGGGTGCAGTGGTTATCGCCCTCTATAGGTGAACTGGCTGTAAATAATTTTTGCCATCCAAATACAGCATTCGCTCTATAGTCACCCACATCTCTGGAGTATTTCCTCTGCTTCTTATGTTTTTGATCACGGTCTTCCTTCTCCAGATGACTCTGGAGATTGGAGGACAGAGTATTATACTCCTTGGTATTTTTATGAGCAGACATTTTATCCCTTAACTCTTTGATTTCTCTATCAAGACCAAGAAGTTTGGTATTTTTTTTGGAAATAAGTAAATTCAAAAAGCTAATACCTGTATCATTAAAATAATTAAACCACGACTCCAGGTCTGTTTCTCCCTGTTGTGGTTGTACTTCCCAGCGAAGGCTTCTGGGAACCATTTTCTCTGTAATGTATTGTTGTAGGAAGGCTAGATCCCACCGTAAATGAAGTTCGGTAGTCATAACATTTTTCAACCTGAGAAATAGCCCCCCAATCTCAGTATCACTCCCTGAGGCAATGAATACTCCTTCAGTATTGACTCTATGTGAGGCGCGATAGTCAAATATATCCATAGTTGAAGTTTTGGTGAGCAGCAGCAATAGTGTAACTTCTAAACCATGTATGTAAAAATCTTGTAAACCATGCGCTTACTCCAGATAAATCATAAATATAAGCAGCTAACACGACAAACAGAAAATTTGCAAAAAATCATGTAAAACCAAGTGTAGCGCTAAAAAAAAAAAAAAAAAAAATTAATGCTGTACCACATGTACAATAAATTATGAAAAATGGTGTTTTGTATGTTTTGTGGGGGAGTCGGCCAGTCGGAGGAATGAAGAGACTAAACGAGGTGTGCATGTCCTTTCCTCTATCCACAACAACATATTATTGGAAATTCAAGGGAGGAATAGTCCCATCCTAAAACCCCCAGTGCATACACCATTACAACCAGTTCATGGGGGAGTGGATTTAACCACTTCAGCTCTGGAAGATTTAACTGACAATTGTGCGGTTGAGTGACGCTGTACCAAAATAACATTGATGTCTTTTTTTTCCCCCCACAAATAATTTTTTTTTTTTTTTTGGTATTTGATCACCTCTGCGTTTTTTTATTTTTTTGTGCTATAAACAAAAAAAGATAGACAACAATATTTTTTTACGTTGTGCTATAGTACATATCCAAAAAAAATGTGAAAAAAAATTATTTTTTCATCAATTTAGACCAATGTGTATTCTGCTACATATTTTTGATTAAAAAAAAATTCCCAATAAGTGTATATTGATTGGTTTGTGCAAAAGTTATAGCGTCTACAAAACTATGGGATAGATTTTGGAATTTGTATTTTTTTTGTTTTTACGAGTAATGACGGCGATCAGCAACTTATAGCGGGACTGAAACATTGCGGGGTTAAATCGGACACTAACTGACACTTTTGACACTTTTTTTGGGACCAGTGACACTAATACAGTGATCAGTGCTAAAAATATGCACTATCACTTTACTAATGACGCTGTCAGGAAAGAGGTTAACATCAGGGGCGATCAAAGGGTTAAATGTGTGCCTAGAGCGCTTATTACTTGTGGGGGAGGTGCTTGTACTATGTGAAGGCAGAGATCAGTGTTCCTGCTTAGCAGAAACACAAGATCACTACTTTATCTTCTCACACAATGGCAATCTGCCTTGTTCCTGTGTCCCAAATGATCGGCCGGTCCTGCTGGCAGACATGGTGTCCACCAGACCCATTGATTGGCCTCCGCTATGTCCAATCACAGTGGGAGTGGGTCGCTGGCATCGTGCATGCGTGCCCCAAACCCAGAAGTGCAGGATCATGTACTAGGTATGTGATCCTGCCCAGAGGAGCCGCCTTGCCACCGTATATTTACAGTATACGGTCGGTAAGCGGTTAAATGATCAAATGTTACAGATCTTATTAGCCACCAGAAGATCAATCCACTCAAAGTATTGATCTACCTTTTTCACTTGGCTCTTTACAATTCCTACATTCTCTCTCAGAAGTCTAAACAAAGACCTGTCACCTTCTCAGACTGGATTCTAATAAGGAGACAATATATAAAACATCAGCAGATACATTTGTAAATTTTCATAAAACAATACGGTGATAATGAAGAAAAAACATTCTATTTATCTACAGAGAGAGTGAGATGAGAAATAGAAACTTACTTGGTACAAAAGGAAAAGGATTTAGAACCATCCAAACGAATTCTTACTTCTTTAATTTTTGTAGTGAATTTGCTGAACAAGTGAGCAGAGATTAACCCTCCAATGATGAAATCTCCCTTCTGGTAATATTCATAATCAAACCATGGCATTATCCTATCAAGTCTACAAGCAGATGCTGATCTCTGGGTCAATACTTCTCCATAGGATGTGATGGGAATGAGGAGTATCGGCAGGAAACAGACACAGAAGACTGGAGAACATTTCATGGCACACAGGAGATCCTCTCAGTCACCGGCAGGTCTGCTCAGAAGTAGATGCAATCACTGGAACTTTTTACACATCGGCTGAGACAGATTACACTACAGAACAAAGAACGGAAAAATAGAAACTTCAATCTGAAAATATAATATCTATATCAGGCAGTGTAACTGATCAAATAAAGTTTATTCATTTTCAGGATATACTTCCCAAAATATATGTATACACAGACTGTAACACAGTATCTCACCAAAGTGAGTACACCCCTCACATTTTTGCAAATATTTTATTCTATCTTTTCAAGTGACAACACTGAAGAAATGACACTTTGCTACAATGTAAAGTAGTGAGTGTACAGCTTGTATAACAGTGTAAATTTGCTGTCCCCTCAAAAAAACTCAACACACAGCCATTAATGTCTAAACCGCTGGCAACAAAAGTGAGTACACCCCTAAGTGAACATGTTCCAATGGGGCCCAATTAGCTATTTTCCCTCCCTGGTGTCATGTGACTCATTAGTGTTACAAGGTCTTAGGTGTGAATGGGGAGCAGGTGTGTTCAATTTGGTGTTACTGCCCTGAGAATAATTTTTACTTGCTGTGCCATATCACTACTTCATGGATGTGGTAGGCCTGCTGTGCTCCACTGCTGCCCTGTGGATTATTTTTCTGTGCTGTGCCCTATTGCCTCCCCTCCTGTGTACCCAAGTTCCCCAATAAATGCCTGCATGCCTGGTTCTGTGTGATTTGCCTCTGTGTGCTCTCTCTCTCTGCACTTCTAGTTACTCACAAACTGCTTGGTAGCAGTGGGACAAGAGAACTTGAGATGGCTGATGAGTGCCTGCATACCATGGACACAGACTTGTCAGAATAATGACATTGGAAGCTGACCAGCCTTCAAGAAAAGCTAGAGAGTTGGACCTCAGTTACAGGGGACTTAACAAGGAACAGCTGGTCAGGATGCTGGAGGAAGCCAGCCAACAGTAAGATTTGAGCACCGACATGGGTCAAGCAGTACTGGGGGAGGATATACCAGAGCTCCTAAGGCAAGCCAGTAACAGACCATGGGCTCTCTGGTACAAGGAAGAAATGTCCATTCTGGGAGCGGATGCTACAACAGAAAAGAAACTTGCATCCATGGAAAAGACACAAAAGAGGCAAAGAGAGGGGGGGGTTATAAAGGACCACACAGCTAACTTCGTGCCAGCAAAGAACAGAGAGAAGCACACCGCTCCAGGCAGACTCAGGTGCAGGATGGATCACAGGTGCAGACCTTGGATCACCACCATGGAAGACGAACAAGACAAGGAATTGGTCGCACACTGGAACTCCAAATTATCTCGATGTCATCTTTATTGTCAAAAAAGTGTCAGACAGATACAGGCAATGGTAGACATTTCACAAGCAATAGCATGCTTGTTGTGAACAAATAAGCTATCGCTTGTGAAATGTCTACTATTGCCTGTATCTGTCTGACCCTTTTTTGACAATAAAGATGACATCGAGATAATTTGGAGTTCCAGTGTGCGACCAATTCCTTGTCTTGTTTAACTTTGTGCCAGCCCCTGTAGTAAGGGAAATCACCCCAGTCTCTAGGAAAGACTAAACCATACCAAGAGGATACAGGAGATGTGGAAAAGTTCTCTCAGGACTTTTAACACCAGTGTGACCAACTGGAAATTGTAACCACACCATGTGATAAAGCTACTAGACAGGGGGGCCGGAATTATAAGAACATAAAAAGGGCAGTGCTGGACCCCTATGCAGTATCACCAGAGGCCTAATGGGCCCAATTCCAGAGCACACCCCACGTCCCAGAGACCTCTTTTAAAATGTTTACACAAACTATTCCTAGTGGCTGGATGGGGAGAAAGCAACCCCCCCATGAGAAGATTATCCAAGCAATCATAAAGTAGCAATTATTTTCAAATGTCCTTCTGAGCTATGACAGTCGATGTGAGAACCTGAACCAGCCACCCTGGAAGGAGCAGAAGCCTTAGCGCATGAGGCCTTCATGATTTTTTCCTAATTGAAGAAGACATCTACTGAGGCATCCTGAGTGTTACGCTTACCCCTAACGCAGGTGGTCAGGCACTATAGCTAGCTTCTATGTTGTTCACCTATAGCAGCCCCCTTTCCCATAAGGCAAGCAGGCCTACCAGTATTCAGTTGCCCCCAGGACTTATGCACAATGCTAGTGCCTGGCTACCCTGCCAGGACAGGCACGAACTAAGCAAAGCAAACAGATACTTGTGGTTGGCAGACAGGCAGAGTGGTTCAATGACAGTCCAGGTACAAGGCAGGCAAGGTTTAAAATAATCAGGGTGAAACCCAGAGTCAAAAGGCAGGCAGAGTTAAAGGGGTTGTAAAGGTATTTTTTTAATTTTTTAAAAATAACAAACATGTTATACTTACCTTCACTGTGCAGCTCATTCTGCACAGAGTGGCCCCAAACCTGCTCTTCTGGGGTCCCTCGGCGGCTGTCTCAGCTCCTCCCCGCAATAATTAACCACCTTAATGCGAGCTCCCTCGCATGGTGGTTAGTTATTGCGGGCGCGCTCCCGTGATACAGCCGGCGGCTATAGCCGCTCGCTGTATCACTCGGCCCCGCTCCTCAGCGCGCCGCGTCATTGGATGTGATTGACAGCAGCGCGAGCCAATGGCTGCGCTGCTTCCAATCCATCCACTGTAGCCAATCAGTGGCCAGGCTGAGCAGCGGAATTGAGGACGTGAACGAGCAGCCGAATTTCAAGGGGTCAGGTAAGTAAAACGGGGGGGCTGGGGACGGCGGTATTGTTAGTAGTTTTTTCACCTTAATGCATAGAATGCATTAAGGTGAAAAAATTTTTACCTTTACAACCCCTTTAAGAGAATAGTCAATATCCAAGGGCATAAACAGGGAAATACAATCAGCAGAGCAGACAAACAGGGAGCTTGCGGCTTATGTTACAAGCTCAATATCACAAGCATGAGACTGCAGGCTTAGCTGGCTTAAATCAGGTTTGGTCTCCACCTAGAGACTGGCCGCATCAATCACCTTGCAGGTGGACAAACAGACAGGGAGAATTTATCACAACCATAACCAGGATGCTGGAATGAGACCAGCAGCTCTCAAGGATCAGGAGTGTTACACGCTCCTGACACTGAGTTTCCAGGATCCCCAGTCCTGCCTCCTCTCCACCAGATAAGTTCACAGACAACGCTGCCCCCTCAACCAGGGCCCTCACAAAAGTCTACCCTCCTGCAGTGGGCCCTGAGGCCTACCATAGAGAGACACTGTTTTGACTGTGGGCAAATCGAACAGCTGCCCGGCTAAGAAAGAGAACCTTGGGCTTTTCATAAAGTAGACACCCCAAGGTATTTGCTAAGAGGCATGGTGAGTATTTTGCAGCTCTCATTTGTTTTGGAAAATGAAGAAAGAAAAGAAAAATGTTTTTTTTTTTCTTTTTCAATTTTTAAAACTTTGTGACTAAAAAGCGAGATCTGCAAACTACTTAACATGCTTCTCAGCAAATAGCTTTGGGTGTCTACTTTCCAAAAAGGGGTCACTTGGAGGGGGGGGTTGTGCTATCTTGGCATTTCATGGCCTCTGAAACTGTGAGAGGTAGTGAGGAGTGAAATTTGTGCCCTTAGAAAGCCTGAAGGCTGTGATTGTTTTTTGGGGTGTAATTTCACATATACCCATGGCATGTGTGAGCAATATATCATTTAGTGACAACTTTGTGTAAACAAAAAGAAGAAAATGCTGTCATATTCCCGAAACTTGTGCCAAAATAAAAAATATTGCATGGACTCAACATGCTTTTCAGCAAAAAGCTTGGGGTGTCTACTTTCCAAAATGGGGTCATTTGGGGGAGAGGGTTGAACTGTCCTGGCATTTTATGCCCAACATTAGAAGCTTATGCCACGCATCACCATTCTTCTAACCACTTGAAGACCAAGTCCTTACTGACATTTTTTGTTTACATGAAAACATTTTTTTTTTTTTGCTAGAAAATTCATTTGAACCCCCAATTATTAGATATTTTTTTTTAAATCAGAGGCCCTACAGATTAAAATGCTGAGTGTTACCATTTTTTTTTCACACAGTATTTGTGCAGTGATTTTCCAAATGCAATTTTTTTTTTTTGGAAAAACACACTTTTTGAATTCTATTGCACAAAAACACACTAAATTGCCCAAATGTTTGGTAAAAAAAATATGATCTTATGCCAAGTACATACCAAACACGACGTGCTTTAAAACTATGCACGCTCGTTCAGTGGCGACACACTACATACATTTTTAAAAGCCTTTTAAAGCCTTTTTAGGTTACCACTTTAGATTTACAGAGGGGGTCTACTACGAAAATTACTGCCCTTGATCTGACGTTCACGGTGATAACTCACATGCATGGTGCAATTGCTATTTACCTACGACACAAGACCGATGCTTGCGCTTGCCTTTGCACGTGAGCATGGGGGGGGACAGGGATGCTTTAATTTTTTTTTATTATTATTTATTTTGCTTTTTTTTTTTATTTTTACACTGTCCCTTTTAATTTTTTTATAATTTTTATTGTTATCCCAGGGAATGTAAATATCCCCTATGATAGCAATAGATAGTGACAGGTACTCTTTTTTGAAAAAATTGGGGTCTATTAGACTCTAGATCTCTCCTCTGCCCTTAAAGCTTCTGACCACACAAAGATCAGTGTGAAAGGTGCCTTCTCAATTTCCCAATGGTGCTGTTTATATCCGGCGAAACCGAAGTCATGAAATGCTCGTAGCTTACGGTTTCTTAGGCTATAGAGATAATTGGAGCCATTCTGGTCTCCGATCAGCTCTACGGTCAGCTGGCAGAACTACTGGCTGCATTCTCGGGTTCCCCAGTGTGACAGAAGAGCCAGAGAAAACCATGGAAGGCGGCGGGAGGGGGGACATTCCCTCCCACTGCTTGTAAATGCAGTCTAGCAGCTAATTAGGCACTAGGATTGTTTTTTCATGAAAGCAAACTGCTGGCTGAAAAAAACAATACCAAGATGATGCCTAAACCTGCAGGGATCATTCCGATATAACCACTCAAAGTCCAGGCAATATACCAGTACGTTGCTGGTCCTTGTTGGGCATATAGTTTAATGTTCTTTTTTTATGCAGCCTGTGCAGCCACATCGATTGATGTGGATGAAGAAATCACTGTCAAGAAAAAATAAAACCCTATGTCCACCCCTCCCCCTATGCTTCGGCATATTTTTTTTTTTTTATCAACTACGGTGGTGAAATCACCTCCTACAGTGCTGGAGTTGCTGATTTATGTATTGTGAGAGCAAACCCTGTTTCTGTCAAAATAAACAAATCAGTGCTGCAGCTGAATGGCGTACCTGCAAAGCAAACAATGGTTAACAATAAATCACAGTAACAGTACAGTAGTAGAACACATGTACATGTACATACACCACTCTCTTTGTTGCCCATTTGCTTTTATCCACCGTGATCACGCTTTTATTTGTGTATGGTCGTTTTTGTCAATAAAAACACCCTTTTTTATCTGCACCATGTGGAGGCACATTCTTTTTGTTTCCACATTTACCACATGAGATCCAGTCCCTCCAACTGCTCCTTTCGGGGGACCGTTTGTGAAACTTCTGATGCACGCTGGGACGGTTCGGTGTGAGGACGGTTCGTTGTGAGGACCCATCCGGTTGCCGACCGAGATCCATACAGACCACAATCCAAGGGATTGGCGATTCCTGAGCTCCCATTCCACGTCATTTGTGATAAACTGCGCATGCGATTCCCTGTCGCTGACATGGGAATCCACAGGATCTGGTAAGAGGCTTTTTTGCACTTTCTCTGAATGACCCATTGGGACCCAGTTTCTCGGTTGGGAAGTCCCTGTATGATGCCAGGTGTTTTCTGACAACCATCAGACCATCACCACCCCTTGGAGTACTTACACCTCCTGTGCGGTTGGACATTCACATCCATCTATGGACGTTTGTGTTTCAAGGCACCTGTGGTTAATTAGTGATTTCTTTACTGTTTCACCATTATAAAGACCTATGTTCCTTTGTACATGCGCTGCATTTTTCTATATGCCTAAATTGGGTCACAGCACCTTCTGGATACAGAAGGGCTGTGATGATCTCTTCCTGGAATTTTAAGAAGGACCCAGTGCTTCCTGACACTTTGTATAGTCCATAAGTGTTGAACAGAGCCAATTGAAATAGATATACAGACACTTTTTTTGTACCAGCGTCTGGCCTTACGGGCAATAAAATACAGAGGATAAGTAAAAGTCTTTGGAGCCCCAAGGCATATGTCATCCGTAGCCTAAGAGAGGGGAAACCAGACTGCATAGCAATGGATTACATTGAAGCCCTGTGTGCTGTCTATGGTAGAGTGGATAAACTTCCTGATCTAATGTACAAGTTTGAGCACACCCACCAGTAGAAGGGAGATCGAATATTGCATCAGATCATTCTGAAAAAGGGGCTTGACCCCCACGTTGCTGATAAAGTTTGATTAGAATAAATCCTGCAGGGTGCTAGGCTCAACCACCCAATTGTGTTGAGGCTTTACTGAAAGGCATTCAAGAGGTCCCTACGTATCCCAAGCTGGTAAAAGTAGTGAGAAAAGAGGAGGACTTGTTGGGTGTAAAGAATCAAGGGTCTAGAGAACTGTCAAGATCTAATCCCAAGGCAAAGAAGGTGTCCACTTTGATGACTCAGGTGGAGAAGAGTATTGTTGAGGGGGACAGCGATGAAGAGACGAAAACAGGGGAATACTCCAGCTTCCTTATTGTCAAGTATATCACTAAAGCAGTCCTAGTTGAGATACTCACATATTTTGTTCAAACCCAAGGTAAGATGCAACAAAGTTTGCTACAAGCAATGGAAGGTAAAACTCCTATGCAGATGAGGAAGCCTGATCCAAGGAAGTGTTATTGTTGTGGAGAGCCGGGGCATTTCAAAGCACAGTGCCCTCAGAAGGGGGCTGAACCAGATGGTATGGCTAAAGTATTGAAGGTGTTACAGAAACTTCTCCTTGCTCAAAAGGCAGGAAACTTGAAGGGGTCTCAGAAAAGGAGCCAACTGGGAACCCCAACTTTAAGGAGCCCTTGCGGAAGCTTCCTGTACGTTTGGCTCCGAGCTTTGCATTCCCACCCTTGCCTCCCTCACCTCCCATGCCTCCTGGTACGGAGTCTGCCAGTGAAGTAGAACCCATGCAGTTGGGCTTCACACATCTCTCTGCGGAGGAGAGGGCCTTTAAGAGGTGGGAGAGATTGTGCCTTTATTGTGGCCAGACAGGACACTTTTTAAAGTCTTGTCCTACCCGTCAGGGAAATGCCCGCATCTGAGGTCCTCTAGGGGACAGACCTTAGGTGGCGTTGTTGCGTCCCCAGCTATCCTGAAGAATAAGCCTCTAGACATGTGCAATTCGTTTAGTTCCAAATGAGTTTTTCCATGAAATTCAACAAATTTGTTTATTCGGAAATATTCAAATTAATGAAAGCCTGTTTAACAAATTTCTCCAAAAATTCGGAAATTCGAAAATCATAAAACGTGAAAATTCGAAATTTGGAAATTCGAAAATGTGAAAAATTAAAAAATAGCAATGAAAATCCAAAAATTCAAAAGAAAGAAAATCTGAAAATAAGAACGATAATCCGAAATTTAAAAAACCCGAAAATTAAAAAATATGAAATAATAACTAACTAACTAATAACAATAACTATTACCAAATATTAAATTAAAGGCATTGGAATTTCCTTTAAAATTTGTCTGTTAGTGAATAGGGATGGGCCGAACAACACCCTCTTCGGTTCGCAAATCAAAAATTTCGAACATTGCAAAAGTTCGGAACCGAATAGGAACTACATTGAAGGCTATGGGACCCAAACGTGAAAAATGAAAAGTACCCCTTTTGAAAGCTTATATTCAAGTAATTGGGCATACAATGGTTATGGGGGTCCGGGTACTGTCCTGGGGGACATGTATCAATAAAAAAAAAGTTTGTAAAAAAACATAATTTTTAAATGAGCAGTGATTTATTGATGCATAAAGTGAAAGCATAAAAATGAAAAAAAATCCTTTCAATATAGTGCCTGGAGGGTCACCTTAGTCTACCTGTAAAGCGGTACATCTGTACTGTGTAAAGAAGCTGCTGCAGCAGTAATTGCATTTATAAAGCCAAAAAAATGACATTTTCCCTGCAAGCTTTCATTATTTTGTAAGCAACGGCTTGGGGGAGCCAGTCTGTATGATGAGGCCACAATGTAGTGCACTGGGAACAAGATTAGAGATGTTTTGGATAAATTCTGATGTCTCTTCCACAGAATGGATAGAAGTAACAGGTGTGGAAAAATTTGTCTTTGGGTGTCTGTGGCACCTTCACCTGTCAAAAATTGCAATGATATGCACCTGTCAAACAGGTGTGGAAAAATTGGTCTTTAATTGTGCCCATGAAACCTACACCGAAAACATTCTTCCAGATGAAATTAACACCCACAACGCTAGGCATCCTAGAAGTCCTGCAGAGATTCCACATGCCAAAAACACTTAATCAGCAACATCAGCATCAGGGGCTTCATAATTTCTGGTAATCCAGGACTAATTCATTTTAATAAAAGTCAGATGGTCCACGGAGTCTTTGGACAGACTCGTTCTATGATCAGTAACAAAACCACCAGCAGCACTGAATGTCTGTTCGGAAAACACACTGGATGCAGGGCAGCCCAGCAGCTCAATAGCATACTGGGCAAGTTCTGGCCAGTGGTCTATTCTCATGACCCAGTAAGCCAGTGGATCGTTAGCTGGAAAGCTTCATCTCTGTTTTTTTGCCCCTAGATAATCATCCACCATGTGATGCAGACGCTGCTGATGGAATGTGAAAGCTAAATGCCCTGGGTGATGAGGACTAAAAAAATTGTGAAATGCATCACTTAGGCGACTGCTCCTCTCTTAACCAATAGAAGCCTCAAAACTACGTTTTCCATGACACTGTAACCTACCAGAGTTGGGAAAAACATTTGATAAACTCCTCTTTAAGGTGTCTTCAAGAGATTTCATCTTCTGCACTCTCTGTGGGGATGGGAGTTCTGAGACTTTCCCCTTATAACGGTGGTCAAGGAGGGTTGCCAACCACGTGATCCTTCTCCTTTACGCCACGTATTCTTGGGTCCTTTCGCAGGCTTTGAAGCATGAGGGAGCCCATACACCGCAAATTTACGGAGGTATGAGAAGCAAAGGTAAGTTGGTTATTATTGGGCATATAATTGTGCCACATCCAGTGTTACACAAAATATGAAACAAAATCCCCTGGTGGCGGACTTTTAAGGCACAAAGGTTATAAAAAATATTCTAGTATGAAAAAGTATTTATTGAAATATGGAAAATACAAAACATGTAATAAAAAGCGCATTTGAAGTGGACATTACAGTATTGTCATCCAAAATAAAATATAAGTAATGGGCTAATAGTTCTTGCCCCCAACGCGTTTCAGAGTAAATATGTAGTTCTCCTTCTTCAGGGGTATAGTTTAAGCAAGAAAATCAGTATTCTACAATTGGATTGAAAAAAATAACATAAATATACAATATATAACACTGTACATCCAAATACAAGATAAAGGGCATGAATAAGTGGGAAAAATAATGAGGAAAAGCACTTACATATTATGGAATGACAATTGTTGCCAATTAAAAACATCAGGGTACACAGAAAAGTTGCTTCCAGATTGCTTGTTGCTTGAGCCAGAAGGTTCAACACAAAGGCATACCTCAAAAGTTAGGAGGTGCCTGGCCAAAAAATGCTGGTCCCAGCCCCCCCCCACACACACAGCACCAACCCGAGAGGGAAAAGCCAGCAAACTTTATAGGAAACCAACTGCCGGGAACGCAATCTTGCATGCTACTAGCTTTCATCCCAAAGCTCTCATGGATTCCATACCATATGGACAGTATCTCAGAGTCAGATGTAACTGTACAGATGATGCCATTTTTCAAATGGAGGCTGATAATTTACGCGATCGCTTACTCCTGAGAGGCTACTCCCATGCCTATCTGAAGAGATCCTATCAAAAAGTATCTAAACAACCAAGACATAATTTGCTATACTGTAAAACATCTAAAAGCAATGCCAACTCCCTTAGAATTATTACAAGATTTACAAATCAACAACATAAAGTAAAGAATATTGTGGAGGAATATTGGCATATGCTTTCATTCGATCCACCCCTAGGTCCACTTGTCCCCAAAAAGCCCCTGTTTACATTTAGGAGAGCAACTTCAGTGAGAGACAAAGTTGCCAGCACTGAATTTAGAGGGGACAATCAGAAGAACCATTGTAAATATAAGGGGACGTTTATATGCGGGACCTGCAATTATTGAAGGTTCATGCTGACTCAAAAAAACCCTGTCTTGCCGAATGGTCAGGTTTTCCACTCAAAACATTTCGCAAATTGTAGGACGTTTGGAGTGGTGTATATGTTGATTTGTGATTTCAACTGTTTTTATATCGGAAAAACAAAGCTCGGGTTCTGGAGGAGAGCCTACCGGCATGTATGTAGCATGCAGGTGTGCAATCCAGACCTCCCGCTTGGGCGTCATACTAAAATTGATTAAGATTAAGTTTCTTATTCTCGATCATGTGCACCCCAGCTCCAGGGGAGGAGACTGGAACAAAGTTCTCCTCCAGCTGGAGCTGCGGTGGATATATAAATTGAAAGCGACACAATTCCCAGGCTTGAATGAAGCCATTTGTTTCAAGCCTTTTCTTGAGGGGTCCTCTTCAGGAAGATTGGAGCTATAATTGCTCTTTCTCTTCTATTACCCCCTCAATGGTTGCAATCTGTTCACTCACGGTTCTATATCCTGGCCCTTATATATTCCTGTATGAAATATCATAGCTTTTTTGTGCTTCACTATTCACATACACATTTGTATATATTGTTCTGTAATGCATATTTTTTCCATATGTGCCTATACCATCCCTTTTTCCCTTTTTCTTTGTGCCCCTCATTACACAATATAAAAAATCTGTATTTTGTATTTTTCATATTGTTTAATCGTGTAGTTTCCTTTTATTTATTTTTTTCATCTTGTATCATTACATTTGTTTTGTTGCATGTATTTTTTATTTTTTTTGCTTCCCGCTTGTTGCTTGTCTGTAGTTCCACATTTCTACCACCGCCCCATGCTTCTCCATCCTTCTCCTCCCCTCCCTCCCTCTTGTTGTGTGGGCTTGCCGGGGGCTGCCCTGCACGCAAAGCCGCCCGGGTTTCCCTTATCCGTGGTGGCTATCTGTGAGGCTTGGGGTGCTATCTCTATGGCGTCCTGGCCTCCATCTTGCTCCTCCAATAGACATGCTCAGTCCGCTGGTGAAGCATTGCGTGACGGTGGGCGGTGAGGGCGTGGCCTCGTTCTGGCGCACGTCGTTCCCGAGCATGCGCTGTGGACGTGGGTGCGTGTGCACGGCTGAGGGGGCCGCCCTTTGGAACAGACCTTGTCCTCCCTCCCTGCCTCCTCTCCAGCTAGATAAGCTGTGCTGACTGCAGCTGAATGCTGGGGGGAGGAGGAAGGGGGAGTTTCTGCATTATATGGCTCTCTCTAGCATCCACTTCAGTCTTGGGCTGGGTGCTGGAGCGAGCGGTCACAAACTTTCATCAGGTACTCTTTTGGTTTTGGTTTTCTTTTCCTGCACTCTCCCGCACAGTGCTCGGGTGGCTTTGGATTTTTTTTATTTTTTTTATTTTTTTGTTATCTATTCTATTTGGACATCTATTATTTTGTCTGCGTTTTCTTTTTGAATTTGGCTATTTGACAACTATCTTGCTAATGTTTTTTGAAAAAACTGAAAAAATTTGAAAATCTAAAATAATAATTTTTTCTTTATATATTTTTTTTTTTGTACATATTCTATAGATTATTTCCAATTCTTACATATTAATATTTTCTTCTCAGTTGTGGTGCTTGTAGAAGTACAATATAACAATAACACCTCTCCCTGTATAGCCAAGCAACTTCCACACACCTTTTTGCAGGTACTCTTTTGGTAAAACATATCTTTAAGATTGAGATATTTTTCAAGTTTTGCGTATTAATTAAATATCATATTTTATGTTACATTTACCCATTAAGGTTTTTACTTTCTGGGAAAGTTAAATATATTAAAAAGAATTCCAAACATTTTTTTTTAATTAAATATTAATAAACATTATGCATTTATTGATTTGTTTCATGCTTTCAGGGTCTTTCCTGTTTTTCGGCCTCAGTCGGTCCCCTGGCTTATCCCTCTCGGGTTGGTGCTGTGTGTGTGTGGGGGAGCTGGACCAGCATTTTTGGGCTAGGCACCTCCTTACTTTTGAGGTATGCCTTTGTGTTGAACCCTCTGGCTCAAGCAATCTGGAAGCAACTTTTCTGTGTACCCTGATATATTTAATCGGTAACAATTGTCATTCCATAATATGTAGGTGCTTTTCCCCATTATTTTTCCCACTTATTCATGCCCTTTATCTTGTATTTGGATGTACAGTGTTATATATTGTATATTTATGTTATTTTTTTCAATCCTAATGTAGAATACTGATTTTCTTGCTTAAACTATACCCCTGAAGAAGGAGAACTACATATTTACTCCGAAACGCGTTGGGTGCAAGAACTATTAGCCCATTACTTGTATTTTATTTTGGATGACAATGCTGTAATGTTCACTTCAAATGCACTTTTTATTATGTGTTTTGTATTTTCCATATTTCAATAAATACTTTTTCATACTAGAATATTTTTTATAACCTTTGTGCCTTAAAAGTCCGCCACCAGGGGATTTTGTTTCATATTTTGAGGTATGAGAAGCAGACTCCTCGGGGTCACTGAGGATTACAGTATCTGGAACTGCCTCCTCCTAGCCACATACTACTCCCAAGGGTTCTGGGGATGGAAAACCATCTCTTATTGTTTGACATATGTCTCCCTCTGCTTCAGTGCCTCCGAAACTGCCAGAATCCTCCTCCTCCTCCTCTTGTGTGTTCTGTGGCATAGCAAAATGGTGTCTGCATAAAGTGGGCCTTGAGAGGAAAGGAAGTCCTCCTCTTGTGGTGGAAATTCAAATATACGCTATGCGTAACCAATTTCGCTTGCCCTAATAAGTGCACTTTTCATTTTTTTTGTATAATGCATTGTGAGTGCACTCATGCTTCCCAAGTGAAACAGACACAGCAGCTGTTATCACATTGCAAGCTCCACAGACAGTCCTGCGTGACAATGGGAGCAAAGTTTATTTATAGGACTAAGAACAGAGGTAACAATAGAGGCTTGGTGGCTATTCAATTCAGCCAATCAAGCCTAGGCATTCCTTCAAACAGTAGGTGTTATACAAATCTCAACCAATAGAACAATGACTAGGGAAGTGTCTTGGTGTGTCTGTGCAGGCCAGTGTGTACAACTTCCCGCCCTTTGTAACTTACATATAGTGATATTGGCGCATCAGAAATCGTGAATGCTGTCCCGACCAAACGCACGCACATTCCTGCTTCTACCATTGGTGTGAATCCCTATTCTGCATTATTCAGAGAACAATGCATAGCCGGATTATACTACCATTCCTGTGTATGGGAGACTATCTGCAGGGACACGCTCATGGTCCCTCCATGTGCTGATCAGACACATAGAAAGACATGAGCGCGCATCCCTCCACAAAGGCAGATAGGTATCAAACCGATAATGTCTTCGCAGAGTGAACATATCCCCCCCAAACCAACAAGTCTATGCATTAAGCAGGGGCCCTCACTGGCGGACATATCTTCACAAGGCGAACATCTCTCTATATCCACAGGAGGCTTTTCACTACCAGTGATCCTTCACTGGTTCTGGTTCGCTCTGGTTCGCTCTTAAGAGCAAGCCGCAAGTAGAATGAACACTGGGAGACACTGTGACAATACTTATTGAATACATCTTGATAAAATTTCTACAACAGTCCTTCCTCTTTTGTCATATGCTTCCATGTGTCCTTTCAAGTGTGTATCTTCTTACACTTGGAAATTAATCAAACTTTACAGTCCATATGAGTCCATATAAAAAAAAACACGGCTTGACTTGTAGACTCTGTTCTTCAGGAGGGATGACTTAAAGGAGGACATGAAGAGGACGGTCGGTCTGGGATCCTCTGTGTCTTGTACGTGGGTTGGGCTTCAGGGCGTCTCATCTCAGCGAGGAAGATGAGGTCATCTGCTCGGGCTCTGTTTGCTCATCCAGTCAGGCAACAGGAGCATGGCATATAGAAGAAATAGAAACAAAAACAACATGAGCATATATATACCCCTACTTCTTAATAACCAGGATCCGATGGAAAATAAAAAATCCCCAAAGATTCCCAGACCCTTAAAAGGATTCCAACCTTCACTAGCTAAAGCTATGGCTTTGCCTTGCAGGGATCTAACCTTATCCTCATGGGCCTGAACCTTGTCACTAGTATCCTTGATCCAGGTACAACAATCTTTTCATATGAATTCACAGAAACCCCCCTTGGATGCCAACAGATAATCAAGGGACATCTCTTATTAGAAGGGTCTTGATCGGTCGTTGTTCCTGGTAGATCTCCCTTACAGCTTCAATGGTTTCCTTGAACATCCAATCCACAATGGATGAGAAATTGTTCAATAGTTTCATTAGTTCAATCCCCCCCCCCCCCCGTCCAAGCAGGAGACCATGTCCAGACCTGGTCAGAGTTATAGGGCGTACACACGGTCGGACTTTGTTCGGACATTCCGACAACAAAATCCTAGGATTTTTTCCGACGGATGTTGGCTCAAACTTGTTTTGTCTACACACGGTCGCACAAAGTTGTCGGAAAATCCGATCGTTCTAAACGCGGTGGCGTAAAACACGTATGTCGGGAATATAAACGGGGCAGTGGCCAATAGCTTTCATCTCTTTATTTATTCTGAGCATGCGTGGCACTTTGTCCGTCGGATTTGTGTACACACGATCGGAAATTCCGACAACGGATTTTGTTGTCGGAAAATTTTATCTCCTGCTCTCCAACTTTGTGTGTTGGAAAATCCGATGGAAAATGTCCGATGGAGCCCACACACGGTCGGAATTTCCGACAACACGCTCCGATCGGACATTTTCCATCGGAAAATCCGACCGTGTGTACGGGGCATTAGTGAACAATTCCCTTCTAGGCTCTTCCTTCGGCCGAGACATAAGATGCTGGGACGAGTTTCACCAGGACACATGAACCTCTTGCATTAAGGGGATTACCTTATAAGCTGTAGTACCACATAAGAAGTAGTAGGGGCCTGTTAGAGCAGCACAAGAGGAATTTCTCTGGCGGTTACGGGCTCTGAGTAGTAACAGAATAGACTGGGGGATTTCTACCTCGGTCTGAACGTCACACCCTTTCTTCCAACAGCTGTAATCTGGTCTAGAGGTGTTATTACAAAGGCTGTGGGGTTAAAATTGGAAGTTTAATTTTTTTACCTTCCTTACAGGTGGTGGTTTCCCCAAAATATCCCCTTTACCAAAACTAAAGTTCAAGCACACTTGTGGGCTACCTAGTTGTCTCGATACCCATACTGGCAAGAACCAGAACTATTGTTAAAATTATAACCAATGTTACCCTCTAGAAATGTATTGTTAAGTTCTATTGACAAGTGTCTGTTTGGAGTCTTCCTCATGCCAATACAAACATTATATATAGCATGTAACGCTACCATCGCTGGGGTACTAAGGCTCTGTGGAGATTTGGAGCAAACCCAGCAATTGGTCCTGTTCGCTTTCTTAGCTAGTTGGAGGTGCAGTTAAAAACATAAAAGAAAGATACTACTCATTCTTTGGTGCAGTTGAGCAGCTTCTTGCAGTGGCTGGCGTGGATCCAGTTGTCCCATTCCTCAAGCTTCTTTACAACGACCCAGTCACCTGGTTGGATAGAATGTAAACCAGTTATCATGTCAGGGTCCAGGTGGGACTCATGAACCCTGTGGTGGGCTTTTTGAAGTTTACATTGCAGTGACTGCACATATCCCGTCAGCTGAGAATGTAAAGACGACAGCTGCTGAGGAAAGTACAATCCTGTTTTGGTTGACTTCCGAACACACCTCATATGGAGATAACCCAGACATGTGGGAACTCAATGAACCCTTTTGTACCATTTCACCAACTGTGGTCACTGCATAACCTGTGTGTGGCTTACTATCTGGGGTGTAATACCTGGAACCTTTGACAAAAAGGTTCTTAGCGTCTGGAATGGGAGCCTTCATCGAAATGATGGTTGCTGATTTGTCATCAAAGAAAGACAGTCGTGGAACATGTCGTCCTACTAGGTCACAAACTTGGTTAGAATTAGAGAGGTTGGTATTGTTAGGCCTCTTTCACACTGGGGCGGTAGGGAGCGTCGGCGGTAAAACAGCGCAATTTTTAGCGCTGTTTTACCGCGGTATTCGGCCGCTAGCGGTGCGCTTTTAACCCCCCGCTGGCGGCCGAAAAAGGGTTAAAACCCCTCGTATAGTGCGGCTATAGCCGCAGTATTACCGCGGTATAGCCGCGCTGTCCCATTGATTTCAATGGGCAGGAGCGGTGAATACACCGCTCCTTCACCGCTCCAAAGATGCGGCTGACAGGAGACTTTTTCTTCTCCTGCCAGCGCACCGCTTCAGTGTGAAAGCCCTCGGGCTTTCACACTGAACAAACAGCGGAGGCTGTTTAGGGGCGGTTTGCAGGCGCTATTTTTAGCGCAATAACACCTGCAAACCGCCCCAGTGTGAAAGGGGCTTAAGTTTGAAAATTGTGATTCTCACTATTATCTCCCACCTTTTCTTCATCATTACAAACAGGAAGAAGAGACGCAGGGTTTAGAATGGTCCAGAAAAAACAAACAAAAAACAATGAAACAGAAGCCTATTATACTTCTACCTTTATTTAGGCGTGTGTATTTATGTATGTGTACAGCTACATCTACATACACCTGCTTTATATGTACATACGTATGTAATTTCAGGGGCTCACTGGACCTGAAAAGGATACATATAAACAGGAGTTATTACTCTATCCATTATCTTTAACCTACAAAGAAAGGCAAACAATACAACATTCTTACATGTACATTGGTAAATGGTCACTGACATTCCTTAAAACTGACAATAAAACTCTCTGTAACTCTTATGCCGCGTTGTATTTCACGTTCCTACAAAAATACAATGCCCATGACGGGTAGGAGGACCGCCGTGGTGGGCTCTAACATATTACTACATACAAACAATGAGAAGACTAAAACATAAGACCAACATTTAGATACAAATGCCAGGGAGATATTTCATAGTTTCCATGCTACTTAAAAAAACAAAAACAAAACAAAAATAAAAACCAGATGGAATGCTGCCTTCACTCTTTTAAGAATAGAAAAAAATACAATAAGAAAAACACAAGACAAAACAGGTGGGAGAATTTTAACCAGGCAAACAAGTACTACACATCCAACCCACTCATCATTATAGGTTTCTGAAGCCACAACTGAGCTATGTCTGTGACTATATCTATGACTCCAGGCTGTCTTTGTAGCTGGAGTCTGGTTCTAAACTCAGTGATGAGTTTCTCCCACCTCCGGGTATCAAAAAGTACCTTCCAAAGGGATATACCTTACTGTGCCCTCTGACCATATATACCAATCTTGAAGGGTCTCATGTCCGGAGCCCCAAACCCAGACCTCATGTGCTGTGCAGCTGTCTGACTGGTGGGGAGACAAATTTTTTTCTCCCACACGTGGACGGCAACATTACCCATGATGACTCAAATTGCTTATGACGTTTCCCTGCGTCCAGGGCATCCTTGCACTAACTTTTGGAGCAGTACTGCCTAGTGCCTATTTTTACAGTACTGGCACCTGGCTGTCCAACTACTTTACACAGCCTCCCGGTATGCTAGAATCTACAATTTATATGCTATACAACCGTGTATCGGCAGCCCTATAAATGTGTTTTGTGTCAGAGTACTCACAGTACTAGCTCCCGTCTCCGTGCAGCAGTGACCAACGGCCATGCGCGGTGTCCCCGACAGAGGCGAACAAGTTCCGGATTGAACATGCACACCCACGCCCCTGTACGAATGTGTGCGCGCACCCGCACACCCATACGAGCGGGTGTACATTCTCACGCACGGACATTCACGTCCACCAATCCTGGCACTCAGCGCCATATATAAACAAGGTCTTTGCCTGACACTAGTGCTTGATCGTCTTCAGCTAGTTCCTGAGTTCCTGATTCCTGTGTGACCTGTTACCTTGCTCCTGACTACCCGGCTTCCTTGACTACTCTCCTGGATCTCCCTTGCCTGCTACCTACCTTTACTGATTATACCGACCCTGGCTTGGACTCTCTACTACGACTCTGCTTCCTGACTTTGTACCTCGCTGCCTGCCCGTTGCTAACCTCTGCCTGACCTTGACCATGAACTTGCCTTCTGTGTGGATACCTTATTGCTAGCCAGTTGCCAACCTTTACCTGCCTGGTTTCTACTGAGTACTTCTGAAGATCAGTCTTCTCATCTTCTCCAAGAGGATCCTGAATCTCTAAGTTCCAGCTTCCAGCCACAGGCACCTGCACCCTTCCATGCCCCAGCACTCCCTGTCCTCACTACCAGGGGTTTTGAGGCCAGAACTATGCGAGAGGCCTCCCTCAGCATTTCAGACTCCGCTGTAAGGTACATGACAGTACAATCCAGCCAAGATGGAGTCTGTGCCAACAGATTTCGGCCCTACAAGATGGCTACCAGCAACTCGAGCAAAGAGTGGAGTCATTGTCGCCAAATCCCTCAACTCACCAGGTGGCTTCCTGGCCCAGCGGCTTCAGCATCAGCATCTGCAATAATGGTGCCACCCCCAGAACCTTGAGTGCCCACTCCAGAGAGGTTTTCGGGAGATTCCAGCAAGTTCTGTGCCTTCAAGAATGCCTGCCAGCTGTACTTTCTGCTACAGCCCCGTACCTTCTCTTTGGAGAGCACCAAGGTGGGGTTCATTGTCTCACTACTCCAGGGGGAACCCCAAACCTGGGCTCATCGCTTACTGGAACAGGCCAGCCCGCTGTTAGACACTATGGACTCTTTTCTGAATGAAATGGCCAAATTATATGATGACCCTCAACGTGCCACCACCGCAGAGGCCAGTCTTCATGCCCTCCAGCAAGGACGTAAGGCCAGTGGAAGACTACGTAACAGATTTTAGGCGGTGGAGTTCCGATACCTAGTGGAACGATGCCGCACTCCGCTATCAGTTCCGCATCAGACTTTCTGAGGCCCTGAAAGATGAGTTGGCCCGTGTTGGACTTGCAGACTCTTTGGAGGACCTGATCCAATTGTCCATCCAGATAGACCGTCGTCTAAGAAAGCGGAGATCTGAGAGAACCAGCCAAATGCGGCCCATATGGATGTTGCCTAAAGTTCCCAACGATCCTCCCATGTACCTGCTGCCACCTCCGAAGCTCCGGAGCCAATGCAGATAGGTTTGCTCCGTTCACCACTGCCACCCGAAGAAAAGCAGCGTCAACGCCAGAACAACCTATGCCTCTATTGTGGGGAAGCTGACCACTATGCAAATATGTGCCCAAATAAGACCCGTAAGTTTAACTCTTTGCCTCATGAACCTAGTGCACTACCTGTAACAGGATCTGCTCACATTGCTGTTGCAGGAACAGTTATAGTTTCTTGGCCATGACCGACATTATTGGGGATAATGGGGGGGTGGGGGGGAGGATATGCAAAGAAACAATCGACTCCCACTCCTCCTGTTAGAACAGCTCCCAGGAGCCAATATATATCTTGGAAGCCAGTGGACCCCCGGGCCCCCTTCTATCGTAAGGCAAATTGGCATGAATCACATAGGGAGCCTGGGTCGAGAGTATTGATCAGGCCATTAAATAAAGGAGGCACGTCTCTAAATCACCAGTCGGCCATGGCACACTGAGTTAGAAATAACCCGATTTTCTTGTGTGGTGAAACTTATCTGCGAGGTAGCATGTCAATCCACGTGGAGGCATCCTCAGGGGAATTGAAGAACCGCACCGATTCACCATCTTCCACTCGCGATCTTGCCGGGAACAGCATGCTGTATTTGATATGCTTGGCTCGGAGTCTGGCTTTCACTGTGTCGAAGGATTTCTGTTGTTTCTGCGTTTCCAGCGAATAATCTGGAAAGATCAGGAGTTTGGCATTTTCAAAGCGGAGTTCTCCCTGTGCTCTCACCTCCTTCATCACCAGGTCACGATCACGAAAGTGAAGTAATTTAAAGATGAAGGTGCGGGGTGGCGCACCTTGTGGGCCCTTGTGAAGGGTATGCGATGTGCTCTTTCCACGGTGAAGAATGGTGAAAACCGTGCCGAGGGGAGCAGTTGTTGCAGTAAACGTTCAGCAAATGCAGTGGGGTCCGTACCCTCTGCACCCTCTGGGAGTCCCAAAATTCGCAAGTTGTTCCTTCTGTTGCGATTTTCGGCGTCCTCTGCCCTGGCCTCCAGCACTTTAACTTTGGTTTTTAGCATATGCAAATCGTCCCATGGTCACGTATCGTGTCTTTATTTTGTGAGACCCTCTGCTCCACCTCATGCATGCGGCCTCTCAGGGTATCAAAATCCTTCCTGTTAAACTCCACATGAGTCTGTATGTGATCCACTTTTTCTGTCAGGGAGGTTATGGCCTGCATTACTGCCTTAAAATCCGCCGCCGGATCCGGGAGCTGCTCCGGTTCATTCGATCCGCCGGCTTGGTTCTCCATGTGGGCAGGAAGTTTAGGCGAAACCGCGGCTTCAGCCTTGTCCGTGGTTCTCAGCGGCGCGGCCTTTTTTCGAGCTTTTTGCTGGGAATTCCTCCTGTACATACCCCAGAGGTGTCTCAGGGACGAGGGGGGCACAGGAGGGTCGTTTTGCTGGCGTCCGTAGCTCAAAAGAAAAGGATTCAGTTCTGCTCCATGCCAGCCTGGTTCTTAATGCGGGCAGGAGGATTAGGCGAGGCCGCGGCTTCAGCCCTGTCCGCGGTTCTCGGCGGCGCGGCCTTTTCCCGAGATTTTTGCCTGGGAATTCCTTCTGTACTCACCCCAGAGGTGTCTCAGAGGCAAGGGGGGTACAGGAGGGTCGTCTTGCTGGTGCCTGCACCCCGAAAGAGGAGGATTTTATTCCAATCTGCGGGAGCTCAGGTCTCACACACCTTCTCCCTCTGCCATCCCGGACACGCCCCCCCATACACAGAATACACTTTAGTTTTGTATTAAATGGGACCTAAACAGGATTTAAATAAAGGTGTTCCCCCAATTAATAGACCTACTTACAATGGCAAAAATATAACCTACAATTAAAGTCCCGCCATTATACAGAAAGCGACAAAAAAACAAAAGGTTTTTATGTCTAGCAGAACTTACCCCATACAGCGGACAGAGAAATCAAGATGCCAAACACAGAACAGCAAAAATGTTCAAAAAACTTCAAGTATGTTTGTCTTACAATAGGCCAGGCTTAGCTGATCTGGTTCTAAATCCCTTCCCCCCCCCCCCCCCCCGAGGTCCGCTGGATAAGAAAGTTCTGTTGGCTCTGAAATTCCTGGACCTCCATCTTTGTTATGGAAATTTTATAAGCTTCTCTTTTTAAGCAAATAATTCCGTGCGCTAATAAGCACAATCATAGCTTTCTTGTATAATGCCAGGAAAGCGTGCTTCTATATCTCCAAGTAACACAGAAAGAGGCTGGTATCACGTTGACCTTAGTAAAATCCTCTCTACCATGATTTGCTGCTTTTATTTATACTGTAAACGTGAATAACAAAGGAAGGTGGTGGCTTCAGAATCAGTTACTTGTATTCTTTCAAAAGAAGCAATCACACACATGTATATATTCAAATAGAATTCCAGTAGTGACGTGTGCAGACGGTCGTGTGCAGAGCCATGCGGTCATCTTCTTGTTGAGACACAAAGTGTCTCACAATTTGAACACTACTTACAGGGCTCTGAACACGATCGTGTGCACATTGCCACCGCTACCAATGACGCAAGCCGCACTCTATTATGGCTCAATGGGCCATAATTTTTGTATGGTTCTGCTATGGTTCCCACGCACGCAGATCTGTTTGCTAGGAGCATTAATGCAATCACCATGAGGTGGCCAGTCTCTTTGTGAGGCATAAACGAACATCCCTAAAAGAGCAAACAGATCTGCTCTGTCCACCGGAAGGTTTCCGCAGCCAATGGTCTTCCACCAATGTCTGTGTGTGCGAATACTCTCGCATGAGCGTATTGCAGCAAAACTGACACTGGGGGACATCTGACAACATACATTAATAAAATTTTCCACAACATTCTGTACCCCTCTATTGTTTTATAAAGTCAATAAAACCTATTGAAAAAAAATGAAGTCAACTCATTATTTAAAATGTGAATTTACTGAAAACATGACTCATCAACTTCAACTAATATTAAAGAGTATTGTAGAATACACCAAGCCAAATGAATTTATTAATATAGCTGGATACATCTGCATACAATAATAAATATTAATTATGACATTACAAGCAGCTTATAAAAGAACATGCTTCATATTTACTTTTCTGGAGGGTAGTGGGTGAAATTTTTACCATCTTGAAGAGCGATGGGTGGTGCTGGTATCTGATACTTTGTAATGGTTTTGTTCCCCTCTGGACTCTGTGGTTCCTCCTGACTAAGTGACTACTTAACAGCCGATAGGAGGAACCACTTCACCCAGCAGAGGACAAGGTTTCCAAGAAACCAAAACTATCAGATACCAGCGGTGTCCTTAGTTCTTTAAGAGAGCAAAAATTAGACTCACCATCTACCGTAGAAGTAAGTATTACATGTTTAAATGTAACAGTGTTCATTCTCAATATGCTAACACAATACTAAAAATTAACAATAATAGAGATAAAGCTATAACAACTGGTAACCCAGTGTTCCTCCATAAATATTAGTGGATAACTATTTTTGTATTCAGGTCAGGTCTGAACAGAATTATGTAACATTTGTGGAAAAATATACAGCCAAGAAGTCCAGTACTTGATGCCATTATAGCAATAACCTTCACAGCCACCATGTATTTCCCTCTGGTGCTCAGATAGGCCGGAATCATGGAAATCCAGACACTGCAGAACACCAGCATGCTGAAGGTGATGTACTTGGCCTCATTATAACTGTCTGGTAATTTCCTGGCTAAAAAAGCTATAATGAAGCTCACAGCTGCCAGAAGCCCCATATATCCCAGGACAGAGTAGAAGCCGATAACTGAACCCTCATTACACTGAATGATGATCTTTCCCTGATAAGAATGAGTGTCCTGATCCTGGAAGGGGGGAGAAATAGACAACCAAGAGACACAGATTGTTACTTGAACCATCGAGAAGACACAAATTATACAATTGGGCAATTTGGCCCCCCTCCATTTCTTCCAGGGACTCCCAGGTTTGGTGGCTTTAAAAGCAATACACACCATGATACTTTTAGCAAGCAGAGAAGAGACAGCAACTGAGAAGATGACACCAAAAGAGGTCACACGCAGCATGCAGGTTACATCTACTGGACGGCCAAGGAACAAGAAGACACAGAGGAAGCTCAACATGATGGAGACCAGGAGAAGATAGCTCAGGTACCGGTTATTAGCGTTAACAATGGGGGTGTCCCGGTAATGTATAAATATCCCCAATATTAAACCAGTCAGAAGACAAGAGAGTACAGAGACAGGTGAAAATACTGCAACAATTGTATCATCAGTGTAGGAGAGAAATTCCACCAATTTTGGAACACACCGATCCTTCTTCTCATTTGGCCATTCATCATCAGGACATTTCATGCAGTTTTCACTGTCTGCAGGAAGAACAATACAAACACAATGAGCATCTGCGTCAGAGCTTCTGAGAAAACATAGTTACATAGTTAGTCTGATTGAAAAAAAATCCATCTACAGTAGGTGACCGCGATATTGTGTCAATCTCGCCGCACTTCTCGGCGAGATTTTACACCTACGAGCCCCGTCGCAGGAGCCAGCGCCGAGATGGCTCACTCATCGGGAAAGGAAAACTTTGTTTTCCTTCCGCGATGAGTGACAGGCAGTGCTGACAGCTGTCTGGTATGAATCCTGAGGCGGGAACACCGCGCCAAATTTTAAATGAAAAAACCGGCGTGGGTTCCCCCCTCGGAGGCATACCAGGCCCTTAGGTCTGGCATGGATTGTAAGGGGAACCCCCTATGCTAAAAAATCGGCGTGGGGGTCCCCCCCAAATCCATACCAGACCCTTATCCGAGCACGCAGCCCGGCCGGCCAGGAAAGGGGGTGGGGACGAGCGAGCGCCCCCCCCCTCCTGAGCCGTACCAGTCCGCATGCCCTCAACATGGGGGGTGGGTGCCTTGGGGGAGGGGGGCGCCCTGCGGCCCCCCCCACCCAAAAGCACCTTGTCCCCATGTTGATGAGGACAAGGGCCTCTTCCCGACAACCCTGGCCGTTGGTTGTCGGGGTCTGCGGGCGGGGGGCTTATCGGAATCCGGGAGCCCCCCTTAATAAGGGGGCCCCCAGATCCCGGCCCCCCACCCTGTGTGAATGAGTTTGGGGTACATGGTACCCCTACCCATTCACCTAGGGAAAAGTGTCAATATAAAAAAAACACACTACACAGGTTTTAAGAGTAATTTATTAGTCAGCTCCGGGGTCTTCTTCCGACTTCGGGGGGTCTCCTTCCGACTTCTCCCGGTGTTCCGCCTCTTCTCCCGGTGTTCGGCCTCTTCTCCCGGGCCCCGCCGCTATCTTCTTCCAGCTCTATTGCCAGCGAGGGGCCCAGTCTGCTGCCGCTGTCTTGTCGCCGCTGTCTTGATGCCGCTGTCTCGCCGCCGCTGTCTCGCCGCCGCTGTCTCTTCTTCTCTTCTTCCCCGATGTTGACACGACGCTCTCTCCGGCTCGAATGCTGTGTGCGAGCTGCGGAGCCATTTATATAGGCGGTAACCCCACCCCCTTACGACGTCATGGTCCCAGCATGCGCAGGGACTCTGGGGCCACGCCCCCTTATGATGCCAGAGTCCCTGCGCATGCTGGGACCATGGCGTCGTAAGGAGGTGGGGTTACCGCCTATATAAATGGCTCCGCAGCTCGTACACAGCATTCGAGCCGGAGAGAGCGTCGTGTCAACATCGGGGAAGAAGAGAAGAAGAGACAGCGGCGGCGAGACAGCGGCGACAAGACAGTGGCGACAAGACAGCGGCAGCAGACCGGGCCCCTCGCTGGCAATAGAGCTGGAAGAAGATAGCGGCGGGGCCCGGGAGAAGAGGCCGAACACCGGGAGCAGAGGCCGAACACCGGGAGAAGTCGGAAGGAGACCCCCCGAAGTCGGAAGAAGACCCCGGAGCTGACTAATAAATTACTCTTAAAACCTGTGTAGTGTGTTTTTTTATATTGACACTTTTCCCTAGGTGAATGGGTAGGGGTACCATGTACCCCAAACTCATTCACACAGGGTGGGGGGCCGGGATCTGGGGGCCCCCTTATTAAGGGGGGCTCCCGGATTCCGATAAGCCCCCCGCCCGCAGACCCCGACAACCAACGGCCAGGGTTGTCGGGAAGAGGCCCTTGTCCTCATCAACATGGGGACAAGGTGCTTTGGGGTGGGGGGGGGCCGCAGGGCGCCCCCCCTCACCCAAGGCACCCACCCCCCATGTTGAGGGCATGCGAACTGGTACGGCTTAGGGGGGGGGGGCGCTCGCTCGTCCCCACCCCCTTTCCTGGCCGGCCGGGCTGCGTGCTCGGATAAGGGTCTGGTATGGATTTGGGGGGGACCCCCACGCCGATTTTTCGGCATAGGGGGTTCCCCTTACAATCCATGCCAGACCTAAGGGCCTGGTATGCCTCCGAGGGGGGGACCCACGCCGTTTTTTTCATTTAAAATTTGGCGCGGTGTTCCCGCCTCAGGATTCATACTAGACAGCTGTCAGCGCTGCCTGTCACTCATCGCAGAAGGAAAACAAAGTTTTCCTTTCCCGATGAGCGAGCCAGCGCGACATTCACAGTACCCTGTCGCCGAGAACCAGCGCGATGGTATCGCGCTGGAAACACAATCTCGCAGTCAGGTACTGTAGTTCAACCAATGAAAAGGGAAAAAAACGAAATCATACAAATCTTTGTACACAATCCTATACCTACAGTTGGTCCAGAGGAAGGCAAAAAACCCCAGCAAAGTATGATCCAATTTGATCCAGCTGGGGAAAAATTCCTTCCTGTTCCCTCGAGAGGCAATCTGATATTCCCTGGATCAACTTTACCTATAAATCTTAGTATCCAGTTATATTTTGTACATTTTGGAAAGAATCCAGGTCTTTTTTAAATCAATCTACTGAGCTGGCCAAAACCAAAATATAAGGAAAGATTAGAGCAACTGAATAGATTCTCTCTTGAAAAGAGGAGATTAAGGGGGGATATGATCAATTTACATAAATACATAAGTGATCAATACAGTGAACTTGGTGTTGAGTTATTCACTTTAAGTTCATCACAGAGGACAAGGGGGCACTCTTTACATCTAGAGGAAAAGAGATTTAATCTCCAAATACGGAAAGGTTTCTTGATAAGAGCTATGAAAATGTGGAATAGTCTTGTTTTTTAGGTAGCTTAATGTGGCTTAACGTACAAAAAAGACCTTAAGGATAACCTAATTTCCTCCAAACTTCATATAATAGAAGACTCTATCCATGCCAACATATTCTGAAAATTTCACCTCATTTGGTCAATCACACCAAAAGTTATTCACGTTAAGCTATATTTTACAATGCTAAAACATTTAATGTGAACAACCTAATGTAAAAAGGGCTTAACGTATCATAATGTGCCTAAACCTCAATAAATTGCCCTTTAACTTTGCACAGCCTAAGTTCTCAACTTCCCAAACCTATCCAAAAAGTTTAATGCGATTTGGTGTTCCACAAGGCAAACTAGGGACATTAAGCTTGTTTTTTGGGGAGCTTAATGTGGCTTAATGTACAAAAAAGACCTAAAATGTTAACCAATGTCCCCCAAACTTCATACAATAGAAGACTCTACCTATGTCAACATATTATAAAAATTTCAAAACATTTGGTAAATCACACCAAAAGTTTTTCACATTAAGCTATATTTTACAATCCCAAAATATGTGGCTTAGTGTAAAAGGAGCCTAATGTACCATAAATGTGCCTAAACTTTAATAAATTGTCTTGAAACTTTGCACAACCTAAGTTTTCAACTTCCCAAACCAATCCTAGAAGAGTCATGGATTTTGGTCTCCCACAAAGAAAATGAGGGTGTTAACCACTTGCCGACCGCCACATGTACATTTACGTCGGCAGAATGGCACGGCTGGGCAAATGGGCGTACAGGTATGCCCCTTTGAATTTGCCGCCATGTGGTCACGTGCACGCCGCTTTGAGTCGGATCACAGATCCCGTGGACTCGATCGCCGCGGGGATGCCCGTGATCGTCTCACAGAGCTGAAGAATGGGGAGATGCTAATGTAAACAAGCATCTCCCCGTTCTGCCTAGTGACACTGTCACTGATCATAGCTCCCTGTGATCTGGAGCTATGATCAGTGAAGTGTCATTCGTAACCCATCCCCCTAACAGTTAGAAACACTCCCCAGGACACACTTAACCCCTCCCTAGCCCCCTAGTGGTTAACCCCTTCACTGGCAGTGTCATTTTTACAGTAATCAATGCAATTTTATAGCACCAATCGCTGTAAAAATGACAATGGTTCCAAAAATGTGTCAAAATTGTTCGATGTGTCCGCCATAATGTCGCAGATTGCCGCCATTACTAGTAAAAAAAAAAAATATTAATAAAAATGCCATAAAACTAACCACTATTTTGTAGACGCTATAACTTTTGCGCAAACCAATCAATAAACGCTTATTGCGATTTATTTTACCAAAAATATGTAGAAGAATACGTATCGGCCTAAACTGAGGAAAAAAATAGTTTTTTTATATATTTTTTGGGGATATTTATTATAGCAAAAAGTAAAAAATAATGCGTTTTTTTTCAAAATTGTCGCTCTATTTTTGCTTATAGCGCAAAAAATAAAAACTGCAGTGGTGATCAAATACCACCAAAAGAAAGCTCTATTTGTGGGGAAAAAAGGACGTCAATTTTGTTAGGGAGCCATGTCACACGACCGACGCAGTGCCGAATCGCAAAAAGTGCTCTGGTCTTTGGCCAGCAAAATGGTCTGGGTCTTAAGTGGTTAAACTTGTTTTTTTTGGGGAGCTCAATGGAGCTTGACTTACAATAAAGTGCCTAAACCTTAATCGATTGCCTTGAAACTTTGCACAACCCAAACTTTCAGCTTCCCCAAACCTATCCTAGATGTTTCATGGATTTTTGTTGTAAAAATTAAGCTTGTGTAGCCCCTACTACCTTTTGTGTAGTGGCCGTAGTGTGGGACAGCCAATGGTGGAATAATATGCATGTGTGTGTGTGGCTCACCAGCCAATCACTGGGGGTTTCTTGGCCAGTGGTGCATGCTGGGGAAGTGCATATATACTTAGGAGAATTGCCATGTGCTCAGTCTTCATACAGCCTACATCCAGGCTTGTCCTGGAGATGGGAATGCTCAAGTGTGGGAAAGGTTTGACTAGGCCTCAAGCCTAGAAGAGGCCTCACATGCTGATTGAGGAGGAAAACCAGTGAAGCTGGATGGCTACAGGAGGTACCTATTACTGGAAAGGACCTAAGGAGCATGTCTGGTGTCTTTCCTACTGAAGATCTTATGTCTATTCCTTTTCAGCTGTTGCTCTAATACCCAGTTTCAGCCTGTGCTCCTATTGATTCTGTAATGTGGAATACTGAAAGGGACTGTTGAGTCTGGAGTTCTGTTCTAATCTATTTTGCCATGGATGTCTTCAGCCCTATACCTTCTCTGTCAGTTATTGAGTTCTCCAATAAAGCATTCATAAATGTACTTTAAATGACTGGTGCCAAACTTTTCTTTGATCACACAGCCCTTCACTGTTCTAGGATCTGCCCAAGATCAAAATGTCAGCCTACCCTGTCTTTGGATGTCCATACTATGCCTCTGGGGGTCAGGGGGTGCTGTACTTGTTTTTTTTTTTTGGAGTTTAATGTGGCTTAATCGCTTGCCTACTGGGCACTTAAACCCCCCTCCTGCCCAGACCAATTTTCAGCTTTCAGCGCTGTCACACTTTGAATGACAATTACTCAGTCATGCAATACTGTACCCAAATGAATTTTTTTTTTCCTTTTTTTTCATACACATAGAGCTTTCTTTTGGTGGTATTTGATTACCTCTGGGTTTTTTATTTTTTGTGCAATAAATGAAAAAAGACCAAAAATTTTGAAAAAAAAAACGCTTTTTTCTTTGTTTCTGTGATAAAATTTTGCAAATTAGTAATTTTTCTTCATAAATTTTGTCCACAATTTATAATGCTACATATCTTTGGTAAAAATAACCCAAATTAGTGAATATTATTTGGTCCGTGTGAAAGTTAGAGAGTCTACAATTATGGTGCAAATCATAAAAAATTGATCACACCTGATGTACTGGCGGCCTATCTCATTGCTTGTGACCCAAACAAGCCAGGAAAGTACAAATACCCCCCAAATTACCCCTTTTTTGAAAGTAGACATTCCAAGGTATTTAGTAAGATGCATGGTGAGGTTTTTGATGTTGTCATTTTTTCCCACAATTCTTTGCAAAATGAAGATTTTTTTTTCCCCACAAAATTGTCATTGTAATAGGTTATTTCTCTCACATGGCATGTATATGCCACAAATGACACCCCAAAATACATTCTGCTACTCCTCCTGAGTATTACGATACCACACGTGTGGGACTTTTTCACAGCCTGGCCACATAGTGAGGCCCAACATACAGGGAGCACCATCAGGTGTTCTAGGAGCATAAATTACACATCTAACTTTTTGACTACCTATTACACTTTTGAAGGCCCTGGAGCACCAGAACAATGACACACGACACTGACGTGGCACTGATGACAGATGGCACTGATAGGTGGCACTGACGTGGCACTGATGACAGATGGCACTGATGTGGCACTGACACTGATGTGGCACTGATGACAGATGGCACTAATACATGGCACTGATGACACGTGACACTGATGACAGATGGCACTAATATGTGGCACTGACACGTGGCACTGATGACATGTGGCACTGATGACATGTGGCACTGATGACAGATGGCACTGATACGTGGCACCGATGACAGATGGCACTAATACGTGGCACTGATGACAGGTGGCACTAATACGTGGCACTGATGACACTGATGACAGATGGCACTGATACGTGGAACTGATGACAGATGGCACTAAAACGTGGCATTGATGACAGATGGCACTGATACATGGCACTGATGACAGATGGCATGTGACACTGACAGGTGACACTGATGACAGATGGCACTATGTGGCACTGATGACAGATGGCAGTGGGGACAGATGGCACTGATGACAGATGGCACTATGTGGCACTGATGACAGATGGCAGTGGGGACAGATGGCAGCGGGGACAGATGGCAGGGACATGACAGTGGGGACAGATGGCACCGGGGATAGATGGCAGGGACATAACAGTGGGGACAGATGGCACTGAGGATAGATGGCAGGGACATGACAGTGGGGACAGATGGCAGGGACAGATGGCAGTGGGGACACTTTTTTCTTCTTTTTTTTTTTACTTACCGCCGCAGCAGTTCGCTCTCCCTCCTCACACGCTGTCTCTGTGTGAGGAGGCAGAGCCGCAGAACACCGGCGATGAGAGATGATCTCATATGTTTACATATAAGATCGTCTCTCATTGGCACCGCCGATCGCGCTGAAAACGGCCGCTATGATTGGCTGTTTTCAGCGATCTGTGACTGGCCGTGTCCGAGGGACACGGCCAGCACAGAACTTCCCCGATGCGCGCCCGCGGGAGCGCGCATCGCGGAAGTAAACAACAGGACGTCCAGGGACGGCCGCCCGGCAGATAGCGTCTACGCTGCACCGTCTTTCGCTACAGCGCGGGCGCGAAGTGCTTAATGTACAAAAACGAACTTGGATGTTATCCAATTTCCCCAAAATTCACTCAATAGAAGACTGTGTCTTGTCAGCATATTATATACAGGTAAAAGCCAGTAAATTGGAATATTTTGAAAAACTTGATTTATTTCAGTAATTGCATTCAAAAGGTGTAACTTGTACATTATATTTATTCATTGCACACAGACTGATGCATTCAAATGTTTATTTCATTTAATTTTGATGATTTGAAGTGGCAACAAATGAAAATCCAAAATTCCGTGTGTCACAAAATTAGAATATTACTTAAGGCTAATACAAAAAAGGGATTTTTTAGAAATGTTGGCCAACTGAAAAGTATGAAAATGAAAAATATGAGCATGTACAATACTCAATACTTGGTTGGAGCTCCTTTTGCCTCAATTACTGCATTAATGCGGCGTGGCATGGAGTCGATGAGTTTCTGGCACTGCTCAGGTGTTATGAGAGCCCAGGTTGCTCTGATAGTGGCCTTCAACTCTTCTGCGTTGTTGGGTCTGGCATTCTGCATCTTCCTTTTCACAATACCCCACAGATTTTCTATGGGGCTAAGGTCAGGGGAGTTGGCTGGCCAATTTAGAACAGAAATACCATGGTCCGTAAACCAGGCACGGGTAGATTTTGCGCTGTGTGCAGGCGCCAAGTCCTGTTGGAACCTGAAATCTCCATCTCCATAGAGCAGGTCAGCAGCAGGAAGCATGAAGTGCTCTAAAACTTGCTGGTTGACGGCTGCGTTGACCCTGGATCTCAGGAAACAGAGTGGACCTACACCAGCAGATGACATGGCACCCCAAACCATCACTGATGGTGGAAACTTTACACTAGACTTCAGGCAACGTGGATCCAGTGCCTCTCCTGTCTTCCTCCAGACTCTGGGACCTCGATTTCCAAAGGAAATGCAAAATTTGCTTTCGTCAGAAAACATGACTTTGGACCACTCAGCAGCAGTCCAGCTCTTTTTTTCCTTAGCCCAGGTGAGACGGTTTTCACGCTGTTTCTTGGTCAACAGTGGCTTGACACGAGGTATGCGGCAGTTGAAACCCATGTCTTTCAAGCGTCTCTTGGTGGTGGATCTTGAAGCACTGACTCCAGCAGCTGTCCACTCCTTGTGAATCTCCCCCACATTTTTGAATGGGTTTTTTTTCACAATCTTGACTAGGGCGCGGTGATCCCTATCGCTTGTACACTTTTTCTGACCACAGTTTTTCCTTCCCTTTGCCTCTCTATTAATGTGTTTGGACACAGAGCTCTGAGAACAGCCAGCCTCTTCAGCAATAACCTTTTGTGTCTTTCCCTCCTTGTGCAATGTGTCGATGGTCGCCTTTTGGACAGCTGTCAAATCTGAAGTCTTCCCCATGTTTGTGTAGGCTTCAGAACTGGACTGAGAGACCATTTAAAGCCCTTTGCAGGTGTTTTGAGTTAATCAGCTGATTAGTTTGTGGCACCAGGTGTCTTCAAAATTTAACACTTACACAATATTCTAATTTTGTGACACACGGAATTTTGGATTTTCATTTGTTGCCACTTCAAATCATCAAAATTAAATAAAATAAACATTTGAATGCATCAGTCTGTGTGCAATGAATAAATATAATGTACAAGTTACACCTTTTGAATGCAATTACTGAAATAAATCAAGTTTTTCAAAATATTCTAATTTACTGGCTTTTACCTGTATATATGCATATATTATATATATGCTATATATATAAAACAGACCAAAGGTTATTCACTTTTAACAATTTTATTATATTTCTGAAATTTCTTATTGGAATAGCTCAAAGGGTAAGTTCACCTTTACAGAAAATCTGTAGGGTAAACTTACACTGGAACCCCTCCCCATCCTCCCGAGTCCAGCTGGCCTGGAGCCCCGCAGTCACCCGCTGTGACACATCGGGTCGCCGCTTCACTGGTCAGGGGATTTGAAATCCCTGTGGCTTGATCTCCTAAACATACCTCGTAAATGTATGTATAGGAGGCATTCTTATTGGTTGGCACCGTCACATGGATGGCGCCGACCAATCAGGACCTGCCTAGCCCATCTTATCAGTGCTGGAGAAGAGGAGAGAAAGCCGTGGGGATTTCAAATCCCTGGAGCGGTAAAGCAGCGACCTGATGTGTCACAGCGGGTAATCATGGGACTCCAGGTTAGCGGGACCGAGGGGGTGGGGTGGGGCTCCAGTGTAAGTTCACCTTGCAGATTTTCTGTAAAGGTGAACTTAAACTTTAATGTAAAAGGGGCTCTATGTGTAATAAAGTGCCTAAATTAGAGCTGCATGATTAATCGTTAAGAATCAAAATCGCAATTTTTTCCCCTTCCCGATCTTTAAAACAGCTTGTCATGATTCTTTCTAAGAAGTGCAGAGAGTTCTCACAGCTGGAAAAAAAATAAAAAAAAACCCAGGCAGCCTGCCAAGTTTTATCACAACACCATGAATAAGTAGAAACAAAGTATGTTTTTCGTTTCGTTCTTTTGTCAAAGGAAGGAACTCTGGCGTGTAAATGAGGGAAGTTTAACCATTTAAAGACCAAGCCTTTTCTGACATTTGTTGCTTACAAGTAAAAATCATTATTTTCTGCTAGAAAATTACTTGGAACACCCAAACATGATATTTTAGCAGAGAACCTAGAGAATAAAATGGTGGTTGTTGCAATATTTTATATTTTTGGAAATAATACACTTTAATGTATTAAAAAAAACAAAACAGTAAAGTTAGCCCAATTTTTTTGGATAATGTGAAAGAAGATGTTACACCGTGAGAATCGTGATCTTTATTCTAAGCAAAAAAAATCGTGATTCTCATTTTAGCCAGAATCGTGCAGCTCTAGCCTAAATCGCAATCAATTGCCTTGTAACTTTGCACAGAACTTTGCACAGGTTCTTTTGTGCACATTAAACCACATTAAGCTCCCCAAAAAACAAGCTTAATGTCCCTAGTTTGCCTTGTGAAACACCGAATCGCATGAAAATAGGATAGGTTTGGGAAGCTGAGAACTTAGGCTGCAAAGTTTCAAGACAATTTATTGAGGTTTAGGCACATTATGGTACGTTAAGCTCTTTTCACATTAAGCTGTTCACATTAAATGTTTTAGCATTGTAAAATATAGCTTAACGTGAATAACTTTTGGTGTGATTAACGAAATGAGCTGAAATTTTCAGAATACGTTGGTATGGATAGAGTCTTCTATTGTGTGAAGTTTGGGGGAAATTGGTTAACCTTTAAGGTCTTTTTTTTACGTTAAGCCACATTAAGCTCAACAAGCTTAATGTCCCTAGTTTGCCTTGTGGAACACAAAATCGCATGAAACTTTTTGGATAGGTTTGGAAAGTTGAGAACTTAGGCTGTGCAAAGTTTCAAGACAATTGATTGAGGTTAAGGCACATTATGGTACGTTAAGCTCTTTTTACATTAACCATTTGCCGACCGCCGCGCGCTGATGTATATCGGCACAATGGCAGCGGCGGGCAAATGGGGGTACCTGTACGTCCCCTTTAAAAACCGGGGCTAGCAGGCCCACCGCATACAGCGTGACCGCGCCCACGGGGCCGGCAGACTCGATGTCCGCTGGTCTCCCAGCGTTCGTGTCTCGGAGCCACAGAACAGGGAAGTGCCTATGTAAACAGGGCATTTCCCCGTTCTGCCTTGTGTCATGAAAGTTAGAATCACTCCCAGGACACACTTAACCCCTTCATCACCCCTAGTGGTTAACCCCTTCCCTGACAGTGTAATTTACACAGTAATCAATGCATTTTTATAGCACTGATCGCTGTATAAATGACAATGGTCCCAAAATAGTGTCAAAAGTGTCCGATGTGTCCGCCATAATGTCGCAGTCACGATAAAAATCACAGATCGCCGCCATTACTAATAAAAAAAATTAATAATCAAAATGCCATAAAACTATCCCCTATTTTGTAGACGCTATAACTTTTGCACAAACCAATCAACATACGCTTATTGCGATTTTTGTTTTATCAAAAATATGTAGAAGAGTAGATATCGGGCTAAACTGAGGAAAACAATTGTTTTTTTTATATATTTTTGGGAATATTTATTATAGGAAAAGTAAAAAATATTGCATTTTTTTTTTCAAAATTGTCGCTCTTTTTTTGTTTATAGCGCAATTATCAGTTAAAGCGACACAGTGCCGAATCGCAAAAAGTACTCTGGTCAGGAAGGGGGTAAAATCTTCCGGGGCCAGGAAGAGACAACTGGAAGTAAGCGGTTACCATTATATTTCCTGTTGTGATTCTCATCATGATCTATGATTGTTGCCTACTAGATCGATCCTTTAGTGTCTGTTGTTAAGTGATATGTGTACACCGTATCTCTTAGTTTTCTTTCTGTTTTTCAGCTTTGCTGTACTCTGCAAAATTTGAAGAAAGACGTTTAACCACTTCAATACAGGGCGCATTTATACACCCTTCCTGCCCAGACCAATTTTCAGCTTTTAGCGCTCTCACGTTTTGAATGACAATTACTCAGTCATACTACATTGTATCCAAAAAAAATTTTATCATTCTTTTCTCACAAACAGAGCTCTCTTTTGGTAGTATTTAATCACTGCTGGGTTTTTTGTTTTTTTTGCAATATAAGCAAAAAAAATTGAGAAAATTTTGAAAAAAAAAACACTTTTTTTTAGTTTCTTTTTTTGTTTCCAATATTTTTATTTTCAAAAGAAAAGGGAAAGGGGACGTAGGGAAAACATTACATGTCATTGCAAAAAAAGAAAAATTTTTGAGACAGTAAAGTACAGCTGGTGACCATCATGGTCGCAATATATACAACTTAATGAGGCTTTGGTATACAGAACAGTGTAGTATACAGTAAACAAAAACAGTCATATACCATTAACAAGGTGAACATAGGAGAGCTATTAATCTGATTTAGATTGATTTGTATGCAATATCGGGAGGGAGAGGCCCGCCACCCCAATTGGGTGCTCACTGTGGCGGAACTCCCCCACCTCCGACATCCCATATTTTGACTCAAAATGTTTATTGGAGATGTCAGTGTAACAAGAATGTCTCAAAACAGTAATGAAATGTCATAAAGATAGCACGTTTTGTATGTATACATTATAAGTACATTACAACATGAGATAGACCGTAGTCAGAACGCTGTGATATTGAAATGAGTAACCAAACCAGAGAACGGATCAAATAAGAATGTCATGAAACGTTGTAAGACAATATCTTTGTTAGGTGTTGTGTGATTCTGATTATGGTGCGAAGTCTTACTTGCATACATATATCTAGTCCTCTCCTAGCACTCAGCCTTGCAGTTATCCAATTGGGTATCTGAGCGGAGTGCAACGTGGGAGGTTAGGGGGCTAATGTGAGAGAAGGGGGGCCAGATATGGAGGAAGATGGGGTCAGGGGAGAAAAAAGGGGGGGGGGATAGGAGGAGGAGATAGGGTGTACAGGTGGGGGGGGGGGAGGGGAGAAAAAGGGGGGAAATAGGGGGGCTGGGAAATCTCTGACTCCTCCAGGTGAGGGAGAGGATGATTACGAGCACGCAAAATGTATGGATTGGTGGACCATGCGGGGGTAGAACCCCAACAAGGTGTGGGCAGAGGGTGAATATATCAATTTAGAGCGTGTATAAGTATAGTCTGGGTGGTCATGTTAAAAGACCTAGTTACTGTGTGCAGGGGAGACCAGAATGGATTTATATTCCGGCAGGGTCTTAAAGTGGGTCCAGCACGCCCACTTATGGTTGAATTTCGTTGGGGTATCTCGAGCGATATGGATAAGTTTTTCCATTTCTTCTATCTTGTTAATTCTGGCAAACCATTCAGCTAGGGTAGGTATTTTATGTGATTTCCAGTGTATGGGTATGCATTGTTTTGCTGCATTTATCAAATACATCATAAGAGATTTATGGTATGTGCTATGTGAATGGGAGGAGAGGTGGAGGAGGAATTGAGCTGGGGCGAACTCTAAGTTGTAGGTGGTGATCTGTTCGATCATTTTGTGGACCTCTAACCAAAAGGTTTGGAGGGGAGTGCAGGACCACCACATATGGAGTAGAGTACCTTTGGCTTGATGGCACCTCCAGCATGTTTCGGGAGTGTTGGAGTTAAATTTGTGCAATAATGCTGGGGTATGGTACCATCGTGATAGTATTTTAAATCCATTCTCTTGGGTGGAAACATTTATTGAGCCTTTATGTATGTGCGAGAATATTCGCTCCCAGCTCTCTTCCGGTATTTGTATCGACAGATCTTTCTCCCATTTTTTGCAAAACGGACTGTCATTAGCCTTGAGATCGGCAAACAGCATATTATGTATCTGAGAAATGAGGTGTGTTTGTGGTGATGATTTGGTACATAGAGATTCAAAGGGTGTGAGTTGTCTGGAGCATTGACCTGCCTTATCGAGTGTTTGGAGGTAATATGTTATCATTAGGTACGTCCATTTTGGGATAAGTGCTTTTTCATAGCGTGATGCTAGTTGTATTGCAGGGATAATTTTGCCCTGTTGAAGGAAGTGGGAGGCACTGGTTTGTCCTTGAGGTAGGTGGTCATCTAGGAACCGATGGTGCATTCCCGGTGGGAAGTCTGGGTTCAGTTTTATTGGTGTCAGTGGGCTGGGAGTAGAGGAGAGCGGAATCTTTTTGCAAGTCGAGTGGAAGTAGCGCAGGGTGGGGCCTATCGTCGGGTGGGTGTGGATCTCTTGTGGGATATGGTGAGGGGAGATCCACGGAAGTGATTTACATTCTAATTTCGTGAAGGAGGCTTCGAGGGAAACCCAGTCTTTTTGTTGAGTGTGGACATTCCAGTCTACTATCCTGGTGAGATGAGTGGCTATATGGTAGTTGGAGATGTCAGGGAGACCTATTCCACCTAGATTTTTCGGGCGGGAGAGCAAGCGATGGCTTATTCTGTGATTGTGTTTACCCCATAAGAACTTGGAGCTGATCTGTCTGTATGACTTAAAAAATAGGGGGGGAATTTGTATCGGTAACGCCTGTAATAAATATAAAATCCTGGGGAGAGCGTTCATTTTCAGTATGGCCGCTCTGCCAAACCACGAAAACGTCGGTCTATTCCAGGTGTCAAAGTCCGAGGTTAATTTGTTTAAGAGGGGGAGAAAGTTTTTCCTGTATAAGTCAGCGAGTGATGGTGTGATTTGAATCCCTAAATACGTTAACGCGTCCTGTTTCCATTGGAATGGAAAGTTGTGTTTGCATTGGTCTACTGTATGTTGGGTTAGGGATATGTTAAGGGCGAAAGATTTGGAGAAGTTGATCTTCAGATTAGATAGGGACTGAAATAATTTAAATTCCGATAATAATATTGGTAATGTTGTTAAAGGTTGTGAGAGGAATAGTAGAATATCGTCTGCGTAAGCAGCATATTTATATTCTTTTATTGGTGAAAGAATTCCTTTTATGTCCGGGTTAAGTGTGATTTTCCTTAGGAAGGGTTCTAGAGTTAATACGAAGAGGAGGGGTGATAGAGGGCACCCCTGCCTCGTTCCGTTATGGATCGGGAAGGCGTCCGACAGAGTACCATTGATCCTTACTTTCGCTGTTGGAGAACTATATAGTGACATGATAAGGCCAATCAGCTGAGGACCTAGTCCTATGGCTTGTAAAACCGCTAGCATGTAATCCCAGGATACTCTGTCGAACGCCTTCTCCGCGTCCAAAGACAAGAAAAATCCTTTTTGTTTAGTGCATGTGATCAGATGATGCAGGTTAATTGCTTTGCAGGTGTTATCCCTGGCTTCTCTGCCCGAGATAAAGCCGACTTGATCCTGAGATATAATGGAGGGTAGAAGTGTTAAAAGTCTATTGGCTAAGATTTTGGAGAAGATTTTGATGTCTAAATTTAATAAGGAAATCGGCCTATAGTTTTTAGTGTGGGAAGGATCCTTGTTATCTTTTGGGATCACTACTATGTGGGCTTCTAGCATCCCTTTAGTAAGGGGGTTAGTGGGGGAGAGAGAATTAAAGGTCCGTAGGAATGGAGCTTGGAGAATGTCTGAAAATGTTTTGTAGTAGGCGGCCGGGAGGCCATCTGGGCCCGGACTTTTACCGGGTTTAAGTTGTTTGATGGCCTGAGACCATTCTATAGAGGTAATTGGTAGGTCAAGGGATGCTGATATCTCTGGGGATAGTTTTTCGGGGGCATATTTGTCCAGGAATGTCTTGATGTTTCGGGATTTAAGTGCAGTAGGAGTAGGTGTTGGTTCAGATGTCTGTAGGTCATAAAGGGAGGAATAGTAATTCGCGAATTCCCTTGCTATCTCTTCATTTTGTGTGAGGGATTGTCCGGAAGAGGACTGTAATTTGTGTATGGTGTTGTCCGATTTTTGTTTGCGTAGAGCTCTGGCTAACAGTCTGCCGCTTTTGTTGCCGAACTCATAGAATAGTTTGTGTGAAAGGATGAATTTTCTTTTGAGGTTAGAGAAAATTTCGTCTTTGATAAGAGTACGGATCTCTGTTAGTTCAGCTTGGGTGTCTTGTGCTAGTGTGCGTTTATGGGATGCTTCCAGCTTTTTGAGTCTCTGAAAAAGGTTGTGTAGGGTGGCTTTTTTGGCTTTTCTGATGGAAGCTGTGATAGAAATTAGTTTCCCTCTTATTACGCATTTGTGCGCTTCCCATTGCGTCAGGGAGGATGTATCTGGGGTATTGTTCTCTATGAAGTAATCTTTCAGACATGAGCGAATTTCCGCTACCTGTATTTCGTCTGTCAGGAGTGTGTGATCTAATTTCCATAGGTAGGGACGATGGGGAGCGTCCGAGAGGTTGAGTGACATCGAGATGGGGTGGTGGTCGGAGAATGACATCGGGTCTATGGTCGCTTTAGAGAGGGCGGAAAGGTCTGGTTGTGATAGGAATAAATAGTCGATACGTGAATATTTATTATGTGGGGCAGAGAAAAATGTGTAGTCCTTGTCTGATGGATGTAGGGTTCTCCATGAGTCATGTAGAGCTAGGTCTTGTAAGCATTTTTTGATTTGTTTTAGGGCCTTGTATGGAAGATGGGATTTGCCTGTTGAGGAGTCTACAATGGGGTCAAGGGGGATATTAAAATCCCCTCCTAGAATCAGGAGGCCTTCCTGAAAGGATGACAATTCACTCGTTATTGTGCGAAAGAATGGGACCTGAGAGGTGTTAGGGCTATAGATGTTTGCCAGGGTGATTGGTCTATTGTTGAATGTGCCTTTGATGAAGATGAATCTACCTTGTGGGTCTGTTAAAGTGTCTGAGATTTGTAGGTGTGTATTTTTGGAAAGAAGAATTGAAACTCCTTTTGTCTTTGACGTAGGTGAGGTGGCATGGTAACAGTGGGGGAAGAAGTGGTTTGCCAGATTAGGGGTATTAGTGTTAGAAAAGTGAGTCTCCTGTACAAATATCACATCTGCCTTAGAGCTACGCATTTGAGCAAGTAGCTGTGAGCGCTTCTCAGGGATATTTAGGCCCTTTGCGTTGATAGAAATGACTTTCAATGGGTGGGAGGATGGTTGTGGCTGATGAGGTGCCATTGTCTCACTTAAGAAGCTTGGAGGTCTAGAGATATAAGGGTGTGTGGGAGGAGTCAGAGATTAGGTTGTGGGTATGTTTAGGTGTAGAGCAGGGGGATTATAGTGTGGTGAAAAGGTTAGGGGTGTGGATAAGGGAGTGGTGGGAGGAAGTGTGGAGGAAAGGATACAGGGGAAGTGGGTAAAGGAACCGGTTGAGCGGGTCGGCCGGCGTACCCACTAGTAAGACGAGGGGACCGGTATGAGTCAGCTAGAACTCCTGGGTTCAGCTGTGTGCGGGAGTGGAAGGTGACGCACAAAGAAAGGAGGTCGTCCTGAGTCCCAATGAGGTCATGACGGGCAAAATGAATGTTCGCTTTATATGCGGATTGGGGTTGCACGGTGGGTGTCGAAGAGATTCCACCGTGGGCCCGAATGGTAATCTAGGAAACTACTGTCTATGGAGTGTTGGGGGAGAGAATGGATCCCTCTCATAGGAGCTCTATGATTTATGATGGTGTGTATATAACACGGGAGATTCAGGGGTGTTTGGATGTAAGAGATGTAGTCCATATGGTGGATAGGTTCATTATCGAGTCAAAATGGTTAACTAATGGAGAGGTGGCATTGGCTTACTGTCTACTTTGCCAAAAGAACTGTCCACGGTTGAACTTGTGTTGAGTAAAACTGTATAGGTCTTGGGTAATAGGAAGGTGTGCGGTACCTGTAGGCCTGGTAACTTTCAGAGTAACTGGCGAATTTACACCAGTATAACCTTATCTAACCAAACGTGAAAGAAGGTAAACAGAAACAAACATACCTTTACAGATGATGGATCATCAATCGAATCTCTCTGGTATCGAGAGGGGCACGCTCTGTCACAAGCTCCAAATGGGAATATTGAGAATTTGGGAGTTACCCCCTGTTTGTGTTTAAATGGACAGAGTAATAACTTCTGTGGGGGAGGGTTAAATCTATGTAAGAATGATCAGCATGAAAGGGTAGGTAGTTTTTGGTGTAGATTACTTACCAGAGCCCGCCCCTGTCGATCTGCAGACACAGTTGCCTAAAGTTTAAGCATAGTAAGGTTATAAACCGTGATGAAGAGCAGAAGAGAAATTGGGGGGGGGCGGGGTTTCCTGACAATAGCTCTGACCGTGTATCAACCATTAGTACTAATATGCATGCATGGACAGTAACCTGGTTTTAGTTTTGCAGGAAGTATATGCACATAAAAGTAAGCTATGGGGTGATGTTCTGAGCTGATTATCTTAACAGTGAGAAATTGTGAGATGAGGCCCTGGGTTGCAAAACCTAATAAAATGAAGTGAGGGGATTAGAGGTGTAGGGGGAAAAGGAAGAGAATAGAAAGACAGTTATATTTACTGCAGGTGTCCATCATTTCGTGGCAGAACAGCATCTTTTGTTCTTCTGTTCGGGTGTCTTCTGAGATCCAGACATTACCAGGCCGTTAGGTGATCCTTGCTCTGCGATGTGCAGGGGAGGCAGTGGGGCTGCCGTTCCTTGGCAGGTCAGGGTCTCGTTGTGGGGAGAAGCTTGGTCTTTGATGATGTCGGCGGCGCCCGAGGTGGAAGTTTCCTGCTTCTGCTATGCCGTCCATCGAAGTGGCTCTGCGTAGTTGGGGGAGGCGAAAATCACTGTACCAGTCCGGCAGGGCAACCATGGGGATATCTAGTGTGGAGCAGAAGTGTTCCAAGTCCTCAGGGACTCTGAGAAGGGCCGTACGCCCCTGATGTGAGGCGGAAAGACCAAAGGGAAATTTCCATCGGTATACGATAGACTTGGTGCGCAAGAGATCGAGTAGGGGCCTCAGTTCACGTCTCCTCTGTAGGGTAATGTTGGAGAGATCCTGGTAAATTTTGATGTTTGAGCCTTGGTAAGTTATCTGATTGCGATTCCTGGAGGCCCTTAAAATGTCTTCCTTCAGTGAGAAATCTATGAGACAACAAACAATGTCTCTGGGGGGGTCTGTATCTCTCCCTCTTGGACGTAGCGCCCTATGTATGCGTTCAAAACCCACCAGGGCATCACGGGGCCTGTCCAGGAGCTCATTCACGATGGTAGTGACTGCTTGGGATAACTGTTGTGGGTCAATCGATTCCGGTATTCCTCTAAATCGGAGATTGCGGCGTCTCCCGCGATTGTCGAGATCCTCCATGTGGCGATTCATGTCCCTTAAGTGTATGGCATGGGACTCTGTGATCTGCTGGACATGGCACAGGGAAGCTTCATGTCGAGTCTGGGTTGTTTCCACTTCTTCTACTCTGAGAGAGATTGCCTGTATGTCAGAACGCATGTCTGAGATGGCCGCCATTAGGGTGTTTTTTATGTCTGCGGCGACAGAGTGGAGATCATCCAGATTTACTGCGGGAGGGTGTCTCTGTTCTGCTCCCGTGCCCGCTCTGCTCTGAGTGCTTGAGCTTGGGGTGCTGGCGCTCTGGGGCTGCGGTTTACTCGAGGCCGCTGGTTGTGCGGCCTGCATGGCGGTTCTAGGCCGGGAGCGGAAGATCTCGGGAATTTGCTCTCCCCGCAGGGGGTTTTGGTTCCGAGGGGATCTGGATCGGGTTGCTGAGGTGCTACGGGCTTTTCTTACCATAGCAGATGGTCGTTTGAGTGCGAAACGCTAGTGTAGCGGGACCTCATGGACGGGAGCTTCAGCACAGCGCGTCCATCTTAGAGCGGCTCCAAACCACGCCCCCCTTTTTTTTAGTTTCTATCTTAACATTTTGCAAAGAAGTCATTTTTCTTCATAAATTTGGGTCAAAATTTATACTGCTACATATCTTTAGTAAAAATAACCAAAATTAGTGTATATTATTTGGTCTCTGTGGAAGTTATAGAGTCTACAAGCTATGGTGCAAATCATTGAAAATTGATCACACCTGATCACACCTGATGTACTGACAGCCTATCTCATTTCTTGAGACCCTAACAAGCCAGGAAAGTACAAATACCTCCCAAATGACCCCTTTTTGGAAAGTAGACATTCCAAGGTATTTAGTAAGAGGCATGGGGAATTTTTTGAAGTTGTAATTTTTTTCCCCACAATTCTTGGGAAAATTAAGAATTTTATTTTATTTTTATTTTTTTACACAAAATTGTCATAACAAGTTAGTTCTCTCACACAGCACATGCATACTTACAATGACACCCAAAAATACATTCTGCTACTATAGCGATACCACATGTGTAAGATTTTTACACAGCCTGGCCACATACAGAGGCTCAACATGCAAGTAGCACCTCCAGGCGTTCTAGGAGCAAAAATTACACATCTCATTTGATGACAATCTATCACAATTTTGAAGGCCCTGGAGCACCAGGACAGTGAAAACGCCCACAAAATTACCCAATTTTGGAAAGCTAACATCCCAACGTATAATCTATGAGGCATAATGTGTCTTTTGAACGGTTCATTTTTTCCAGAAGTTTTTGGAAAATGTGAAAAAAAATGAAACTGCATTGTTTTTACACAAAGTTATCCATTTATAAGATATTTCTAACACACAGCATGTACATAGCAAAAATGACACCCCAAAATACATTCTGCTACTCCTCCTGAGTATTACGATACCACATGTGTGAAACTTTTACATAGCCTGGCCACATACAGAGGCCCAACATTGAAGTAGCACCTTCAGGCGTTCTACAAGCATAAATTACACATCTCATTTTTCAACCACCTATTACATTTTTGAAGACCTTGGAGCACCAGGACAATGGAAACTCCCACAAAATGACCCTATTTTGGAAAGCTAACACCCCAGTATATAATCTATGAGTCATAATGAGTCTTTTGAACGGTTCATTTTTTTCCAGAAGTTTTTGGAATATGTGGAAAAAAATGAAAATGCATTTTTTTAAACAAAGTTGTCCATTTATAAGATATTTCTAACACACAGCATGTACACAGCAAAAATGACACCCCAAAATACATTCTGATACTCCTCCTGAGTATGGTGATACCACATGTGTGAGACTTTTACATAGCCTGGCCACATACAGAGGCCCAACATTGAAGAAGCACCTTCAGGTGTTCTACAAGCATAAGTTACACATCTCATTTCTCAACCACCTATTACACTTTTGAAGACCCTGGAGCACCAGAACAATGGAAACGCTTACAAAATGACCCCATTTTGGAAAGCTAACACCCCAACGTATAATTTATGAGGCATAATGAGTCTTTTGAATGGTTAATTTTTTTTCCAAAAGTTTTTGGAAAATGTGGAAAAAAATAAAAATACAATTTTTATACACAAAGTTGTCCATTTATAAGATATTTCCAACACACAGCATGTACATAGCAAAAATGACACCCCAAAATACATTCTGCTACTCCTCCTGAGTATGGCAATACCACGTGTGAGACTTTTACATAGCCTGGCCACATACAGAGGTCCAACATCCAAGTAGCACCTCCAGGCATTCTAGGAGCATAAATTACACACACAAATACCTGCCAACCTATCACATTGTTGAAGGCCCTTCATATTTCTAACCCATAGCATGTACTGTACATACCAACCAAAATACATTCTTCTGACCAAAGAGTAAAGAAAAGATTACCTGCGGTTTTATTAGTGCAGTGGTCCACAGAGGAGAGCATTGGTCCAGGTAGCAGGCAGAGATGCGGTCAGCAGCAGCGAAAGGATCATCCATGCAGCAGGCAGGAATAATGTCCATAGTACAGGCAGCAGGCAGAGATATGGTCAATGCAGCCAAAGTATTGGTCCAGGCAACAGGCACATGGTCCATGAAAAGTCCTGGGTCAGTGCAGGTAGAGTTATTGTCAGCACAGCCAAAGTATTGGTCCAGGTAGCAGACAGGACCATCACGTTTAGGGCCTCGGTCAGGGAAGAATGGGGACAGGGGTAGAGGCTTCTCCCACCCAAATCGCTTTGAAGCTTGCGGACAACCAGACCCTGTTCTGGGAATTACAAAACAAAGAGAAAACCAAAAACTGTTTTTCTCAACTCAGAACACTATTCTGGAGCCCCTCACATATGTGAGACCCCTGTGTAGCAGGATGAAAGATCAGTCCAAGGGGCAGGCAAAAACATGGTCAACAAGCCAAGGTCAGTGCAGGTAAAAGGCAGAAATAGACGGTAGGCAGAGGCATAATCGATAATCCAGGGTCAGTTCACGTGAAAGGTAGAAACATGGCAGATAAACAATGCAGATGGCAGGCAGAGGCATAGTCAATAGTCCAGGGTCAGTTCACGTGAAAGGCAGAAACATGGCGGATAAACAATGCAGACGGCAGGCAGAGGCATAGTCGATATACAGGCCAGGGTCAGTTGAGTTGAGACACTAGGTTGGTTAGTTGGTTGAGGTACCAGGGAAATAATCAACATAGGAATTGAAACTGGGAAAATGGCAGTCTATTAGAAATTTGGGCTAATAGTTTACGACAGTGTGATAGCGCTTGAAGCATTCTCCGATGCATAGGCCAGGTTGGGAGGGAGATTGGGGACAATGGATACTGGTGTCTTTCCTAACTCCTCTTTTGCTGCACACCCAACATCTTTTTTGGCGTCTTCTTTCGGTTGCTGATGGTGGAATATTTTCAGGAAAATGGCGCTCATGCAGTCTGCTGTCACAATCAGAGTGAATGCTTATTGGGGGGGAGCTTTGCTGATAGATCAGGGCAGTGACAATATTTTCGATAAATTTGATAAAGGGGTTGGGCATTTCAGTTGATTTTTGATAAGTGACGTATGAATTATAAATGGCCAAATGGAAGAAGTATATTGCGACTTTTTTGTACCAGAAGAGGAACTTTCGTGTTGAAAGATAGGGCTGCAGCATTTGATCGTTTAAATCCACCCCCCCATGAACTTATTGTATTCGTTGATACAGCAAGGCTTTTGAACAGGACCGCGTCTTCTGTGAAGTTCCACCGAGGTGTCATCGTGGATGGTGGACATGATGTAAACATCTTTCTTATCCCTTCACTTCATGGCCAACACTTCCTCATTCCTCAGGCTTGCTGATTCCCCCCTTTGTAGTCTTGTGGTGACTAGACTCTGTGGGAAGCCTTTCCTGTTTTTTCTTGCTGTACCGCAGGCCAAAGTTTTCTTCAGGTATAGGTGGCGAAAAAGGGGCAAACTGGTGTTGTAATTGTCCATGTAAATGTGATATCCCTTTTGGAGGAGTGGGAATGCCAACTCCCAGACAATTTTCCCATGTACGTTGGACACTCAGGGGGCTGGAGCTGGGAGTCTTTGCCTTCGTACACACGAAAGGCGTTCACATATCCGGAGGTGCTTTAACAGAGTTTGTTGAGCTTCAATCCGTACCTCGCCCTCTTACTGGGGATATTGTGCTTGATTCCCAGCCGGCCTGTGAAATGGACCAGGGATTTGTCCACAGAGATGTTGTGGTCAGGGATGTAAAGTTCGGCAAACCTCTTATTAAAAAAATAAATTAGGGGGCGAATTTTATACAATTTATCAAAGTCCAAATGATTTTGGGGGGGGGGGTTACTGCGAGTCCCTAATGCAGGAACCGAATGATCATGTCATAACAGGACCTGGACATCACAGCTGAAAAAATTGGCATTTGGTAGACCAATATGCATGCAGTTAGTTTTGTTTGTAAGCCCCATGTTGAGCGTAAGGCCTAAAAACAATCTAAGCTCCTCCACTGTTAGGGGTCTCCATTCAAAAGGGCGGGCATAGCATGAGTTGGGGTTGTTTTCTATGTACTGGCAAAAAGATTTGTTTGGCAAACGATGCTAAGTAACTCACCAGGGAAATATAAATAAAAAAAATTGATTTCAGAGAAACCTTCGGTGTTGGCCTGCACACCTGGCTGTGCTGTGAAAGGGGGGGATTGTGGCTGACCCTGTGCTAGAAGGCAGCCACAATGGGTTTGCCAAGGCATCCGGAAGAGGGGTTTGGGCCCTACTTCTTTGGCGTGGAATTCCAGCGTTTGTACTGGGCCTTTCCTCCTGGGGTCTAGCAGCGCTTGTACTGGGCCTCCCCTCCTGGGGTCTAGCGCCGTTGGCATTTGTTGATTGGCCATTGGGGTGTCTGGTGCTGCTGGTAGCCCCCTGGTGTTCAGACCGTCGTCTTTTTGGATGGACTACTTCCTCCTCCGATTCGGATGTACTGCCTTCGGGGGGCTTGTATTGCAAACCAGAATCGGAACTAGAATCAGAACTGTACTGGGGCGGTGAGAGCTCCCCGCTGCTCTCATCGGTCAGGCTTAGCATTTGGTATGCTTCAAAGAGTGTATACTCTTCTGGACATGGTGGCTGTATGACAGGGCTGCACGACAGGGACTAATGGGCTGTACGTCAGCTAGAAATTGGCTGCATGTCAGGCACTACTGTGCTCATGGGACAGGTACTCAGGCGGGTCGACGGGTACTCAGACGGGGTTACAGGTACTCAGAAGGGCGAAAGATACTCCTGATCGGGGTGACAGGGACTCCGGTACTCTTAATGGGGGTGACAGGTACTCCTGATGGGGATGACAGGTACTCAGGTACTCCTGATGGGGGTGACAGGTACTCCTGATGGGGGTGACAGGTACTCCGGTACACCTGATGGGGGTGACAGGTACTCAGGTACTCCTGATGGGGTGACAGGTACTCAGGTACTCCTGATGGGGGTGACAGGTACTCAGGTACTCCTGATGGGGGTGACGGGTACTCTGGTACTCCTGATGGGGGTGACAGATACTCAGGTACTCCTGATGGGGGTGATCTGGCACTCTTGATGGGGGTGACAGGTACTCAGGCACTCTTGATGGGGGTGACAGGTACTCAGGTACTCCTGATGGGGTTGACGGGTACTCAGGTACACCTGATGGGGGTGACGGGTACTCTGGTACTCTTGATGGGGGTGACAGGTACTCAGGCACTCTTGATGGGGGTGACAGGTACTCAGGTACTCCTGATGGGGTTGACGGGTACTCAGGTACTCCTGATGGCGGTGACGGATACTCAAGTACTCCTGATGGGGGTGACAGGTACTCAGGTACTCTTGATGGGGGTGACAGGTACTCCTGATGGGGGTGACAGGTACTCAGGTACTCCTGATGGGGGTGACAGGTACTCCTGATGGGGGTGACAGGTACTCCTGATGGGGATGACAGGTACTCTGGTACTCCTGATGGGGGTGACAGGTACTCCAGTACTCCTGATGGGGGTGACAGGTACTCAGGTACTCCTGATGGGGGTGACGGGTACACTGGTACTCTTGATGGGGGCGACGGGTACTCGGGTACTCTTGATGGGGGTGACGGGTACTCAGGTACTCTTGATGGAGGTGAGAGGTACTCAGGTACTCCTGATGGGGGTGACGGGTACTCAGGTACTCCTGATGGCGGTGACGGGTACTCAAGTGCTCCTGATGGGGGTGACAGGTACTCAGGTACTCTTGATGGGGGAGACAGGTACTCTTGATGGGGGTGACAGGTACTCTTTATTCGAGGGGGGGCAATCTGGGCACAGTAATAATGAACAATAACACTGTAACACTGTAACTCACTGTTCCGATTTGGGAGGAGAACCCAGCAACAGCCGTTACACTCTTATTTGTTTACACTTGTGACCGGCTGTGATTGGACACAGCCGGTCACATGGTAAAGAGCCAATTTTATTGGCTCTTTACCCTGATCGGGGCTGGGCTTTGTCCAAGGGACGAGCCTCGTACCCGATCGCCGGGGGCATGCACGCTGAACCTCTTCAAAGTTCACGTGGTAAAGAGCCAATTTACCCTGATCGGGGATGGACTGTGTCCGAGGGACACGCCTCGCCCCCAATCGCTTTGCTGCGGGCCTGCAGTAGCGGCATGAAGCGCACGCCGTCATATGATGTCCACCCGGAGGGAGGGTTCCTGCCGCCATCATATTACTATGACGTGGTACGGAACTGGTTTACCACTTCGGCCCCAGAAGGATTTACCCCCTTCATGATGAGGCCATTATTCGCAATACAGCACTGCGTCGCTTTAACTGAAAATTGCGCGGTCGTGCGATGCTGTACCCAAATAAAATTGATGTCTTTTTTTTTCCCACTAATAAGGATTTCTTTTGGTGGTATTTGATCACCTCTGCGGATTTTATTTTTTATTCTATAAACCAAAAAAGCCACATCAATTTTGAAAAAAAAATGATATTTTTTAATTGCTGCTATAAAATATATCCAATAAAAAAAAACTGAAAAAAAATCTAATAAATAAATTAATAAAGTTATAGCGTCTACACACTTTGGGATTTAAAAACATTTTTTTTCTAGTAATTTTTTTTTACTAGTAATGACGGAGATCAGCGGCTTATAGCGGGACTGCGATACTACAGTGGACATTTGGACACTAACTGACACTTTTGGGGACCAGTGACACCAATACAGTGATCAGTGCTAAAAAATATGCACTGTCACTGTACTAACGACACTGGCTGGGAAGGGGTAAACATCAGGGGCAATCAAAGGGTTAACTGTGTGCCTAGCTAGTGATTTTGTGTATGGTGGGGGAGGTGCTTTTACAAAGGATTGATGCCTCTGCTTTGCACACAGGATCCATGCCTTCCCTACTGACAGAAGAGCGATCTGACTTGTTTACATAGGCAGACCGCCATTCTCCTTCTGTACCGAAGGATCGAAGGGTGCCAGCGCACATTGAGTCCATGCTACCTGCCAATCAGCTCCCGCTTTGTATAATCACAGTGAAAGCGGGCCGGCGGTGGTGCGCATGCGCACCCCAGACCCAGAAGTGTTGGATCACCCACTAGGTACATGATCTGGTGCAGCAGTGCCACTTCGCTGACGTATATGTAAGTTTTACGGTTGGCAAATGGTTAAAAAAAAACTTTACTACTGCTGTGCATTGTGACATATCAGGAATTCATCCATTCAGACTTGTGAGGCTATGAAAGGTCCACTTTAACCACTTCAATACCGGGCACTTTCACCCCATTCCTGCCCAGGCCAATTTTCAGCTTTCAGCGCTGTCACCTTTTGAATGACAATTGAGCGGTCATGCAACATTGTACCCAAAGATGTTCTTTTGGTGTTATTTTATCACCTCTGGGTTTTTTATTTTTTGTGCTACAAATAAAATAAAGACCGAAAATTTTGAAAAAAAAAAGATTTTCTTTATTTCTGTTATAAAACTTTGTAAATAAGTAAGTTTTCTCCTTCACTGATGAGCGCTGATGATGCGGCACTGATGAGGTGGCACTGATGGGCACTGATAGGTGGTATTGATGGGCACTGATAAGCAGCACTGATGGGCACTGATAGGTGGCACTGATGGGTGGCACTGATGGGCACTGATAGGTGGCATTGATGGGCACGCAGCACTGATGGGCACTGATAGGTGGCATTGATGGGCACTGATGGGCGGCACTGATGGGCACTGATAGGTGGCATTGATGGGCACTGATAAGCAGCACTGATGGGCACTGATAGGTGGCACTGATGGGTGGCACTGATGGGCACTGATAGGTGGCATTGATGGGCACGCAGCACTGATGGGCACTGATAGGTGGCATTGATGGGCACTGATGGGCGGCACTGATGGGCACTGATAGGTGGCATTGATGGGCACTGATAGGCGGCACTGATGGGCACTGATAGGTGGCTCTGATGGGCGGCACTGATGGGCACTGATAGATGGCACTAATAGGCAGCAATGATTAGGAGGCACTGACAGACATCACTGATGGGCACAGATTGGCATTTCTAATGGGAACTAATTGGCATCTCTGGTTGGCTGTAATGAGCATCCCTGGTGGTCTCTAGTGGGCACCCTCGATGGGTCTAGACTGATAATCAATGCTCTGATTATCAGCGCAGGAGAGCAGCCGATCTGCGAGTAGAAGAAGAGCCGATTAAAGGCACTTCCAAATTACCTTAACACTGCCTTTACACGCATATAAACTTTAATGACATCCCAGTCTTAGTCCGTAGGGTTCAATATTGAGTTGACTCACTCTTTGTAGCTATAACATCTTCAACTCTTCTGGGAAGGCCGTCCACAAGGTTTAGGAGTGTGTCTATGGGAATGTTTGACCATTCTTCCAGAAGCACATTTGTGAGGTCAGGCACTGATGTTGAATGAGAAGGCCTGACTCGCAGTCTTCACTCTAATTAATCCCCAAGGTGTTCTATAGGCTTGAGGTCAGGACGCTGTGCAGGCCTGGCAAGTTCCTCCACCGCTAACTTGCTCATCCATGTCTTTATAGACCTTGCTTTGAGAAGTGGTCCAAATCATTTGGTGGAGGGGGGTTTTGGTGTGGGGTTGTTTTTCAGGGGTTGGGCTTGGCCCCTTAGTTCCAGTGAAGGGAAATCTTAAGGTGTCATCATACCAAGACATTTTGGACAATTTCATGCTCCCAACGTTGTGGGAACAGTTTGGGGATGACCCCTTCCTGTTCCAACATGACTGCACACCAGTGCACAAAGGAAGGTCCATAAAGACATGGATGGATGGTTGGGGTGGAGGAACTTGACTGGCCTGCACAGAGTCCTGACCTCAACCCGATAGAACACCTTTGGGATGAATTAGAGCAATGGCTGCGAGCCAGGCCTTCTCTCCAACATCAGTGCCTGATCTCACAAATGTGCTTCTGGAAGAATGGTCCAACATTCCTATAGACACACTCCTAAACCTTGTGGACAGCCTTCCCAGAAGAGTTGAAGCTGTTATATCTGCAAAGTGTGGGCCAACTCAATAGTGAACCCTACGGACTAGACTTAGATGTCATTAGTTCATCTGCGTGTAAAGGCAGGTGTCCCAATACTTTTGGTAGTATAGTGTATATGTGAAGCGCTGCGTACATTGATGGCGCTATATAAGTACCTGTAGTAAATAAGTATCAGTAGCAAAATGTAACTGGGCAGGGCTGATACTATTCTTTTGATTTCAGTCCACAAACTCCTGTGTGCAGTCAGCCGACAACAGGACTTAGAGGCTAAATACATTTCTGGCAGGATCAACAGGTATCTTTCTTTAATTGCAGCAACCATTAAAGTGATAAAACATGGGGAAATGTGTACAAACTGTACCTGAAATGTTGGAGATCTCTCCTTCTGGACATGGGACGCACTCATAGCAGCATTTATGAATGGAAGATCCAAACTTTTTTCTGCTGCCAGGTAAACAGGGATCTGAGCACCGAGATACCGGAACCTAAAATCAGATATTATTATCATTATTATAATGTAAATGTTAATCATTTCTCATGAGGCTATACAAACTAAGTGTTACAAATAGGAATGAGGTTCAGGTTTTCCTCTCCACTGGGTTCAAGGTGAATTCTGAAGGTCTGAGATCCATTCAGGGGTCAGTATTTTGTGGGTTTTCATTCATTTGTGGTGTTTATTGATTTCTGTTGTATGTTGATAGGGCCTCTATTTTTGATTAAAGTTCACTTTTTTCTTCTAAATTACAGCTCCCCTATGTACCAATATACCATTAATGTACTACTTTTCCAGAAATAAAAAAGCTTTATGTTTATCTTACACACCCCCTTACCTCAGTGTCTAGCTGGATGTATAAAAACATTTCTCTATTACTTCTGGACAGACCTTGGGATGTGACCCAGGAAGGAGTTTACCAGCTGACCTCATTAGTACATACCCTGCATCATCTACCCTCCTACTCCCCCACATCGCTACCACCCCTCATCAGGTGCCTTTTTTTATACAATCAGTGAATAGCATTGTCACTAAATACACAGCCATAGATTGTTCATTTGGCAGAGTGTGCAGGAGCTGAGCGATCAGTTAACAGCCTATGTAGATAGAGCTGTAATATTTAAAATAGGAGAAGTATGTCCTGGGTTCTGCAAAGCTCACAATACACTATACAATATCCTTTAGATCTACCATAAACTACACTATATTACCAAAAGTATTGGGTCACCTGCCTTTACACGCACATGAACTTTAATGGCATCCCTGTCTTGGTCCATAGGGTTCAATATTGAGTTAGCTCACCCTTTGCAGCTATAACAGCTTAAATTCTTCTGGGAAGACTGTCCACAAGATTTAGGAGTGTGTCTAGGGGAATGTTTGACCATTCTTCCAGAAGAGCATTTGTCAGGTCAGGCACTGATGTTGGATGAGAAAACCTGGCTTGCAATTCTCGATCTAATTCTTTCCAAAGGTGTTCTATTGGGTTGAGGTCAGGACTCTGCAGGCCAGTCAAGTTCCTCCACCCCAAACTCGCTTATCCATTTCTTTATGGACCTTGCTTTGTGCACTGGTGCGCAGACATGTTGGAATAGGAATGAGACATCCCAAAACTGTTCCCACAAAGTTGGGAGCATAAAATTGTCCAAAATGTCTTGGTATGCTGACGCCTTAAGAGTTCCCTTCACTGGAACTAAGGGGCCAAGCCCAACCCCTGAAAAACAACCCCACACTATAATCCCCTCTCCACAAAATGATGTTAAACCCTATGGACTAAGACTGGGATGCCATTAAAGTTCATGTGCGTGTAAAGGCAGGTGTCCCAATACTTTTGGTAATATAGTGTATGTAGTGCAGGGGCCTGCCTGATTGAATATAGAGTGATTGGATAGATGGTGTGTCCTCCTATTATATAGTTTTGGTTAATCTAAAGGAGATTGTACAATCAGATTGTATAGTGAATGGCCACCTTCATACAACTAAAATTAACTACTGTAGCTGCGCTTTCAGTGCCATCAATTGTTAACGGCACACCAAAACACAGAAGCAAACACACTTTTGCCACGTTAAACAAATGAGCAACAAATGCATCAAAACGCACAGTAAAAAACATGCAGCACGTAACCTGACAAAATGTCCCATGAGCTACTTTGCCACGTGTACGTGCGTGTCACGGGAAAAAAGAGCCAAATAACTAAGCATGGTACCTGAAAGTGAAATTGGTGTGCTTACACAAGAACAATAATGCTCTATTCACATCTGTGCATTTCCAAACGCATGACAAACCACACAGAAAATGCATGCCCTGCCTTGCATTTTAGAAAAGCGCTGCAAACGCACCAAAAGTGTATAGCTGGTTGCTAAGGAGCAGCCCGGGAAGCTGGCCACCACGTCCTTAACAACCGATGAGTCATCAGCTGTCAGCAGAGCAAAAGAAATTGGCAGCTAAAAAAATTGTAAAAAAAAAACGGCGTGGGTTCCCCCCAAAATCTATACCAGTCCAATTCAGGTCTGGTATGAATTTGGAGGGGACCCCATGCCATTTTTTTTTCATTTTGGCTTGGTGTCCCCCTCAAATCCATACCAGACCCTTATCCGAGCATGCAGCCTGACAGGTCGCCGGGTGGCCCCACCCCATAACTATTAACCACTTCCCGCCCGCCCTATAGCGGATTGACGTCCGGGAAGTGGTTGTGTTATCCTGACTGCATCGCGGCGATCGGTGGAGCGGTGTGTCAGTCTGACACACCGCTACACTGATCTTGGTAAAAAGCCTCCGGCGGAGGCTCTTTACCACGTGATCAGCCGTGTCCAATCACGGCTGATCATGCTGTCAATAGGAAGAGCCGTTGATCGGCTCTTCCTCACTCGCGTCTGACAGACGCGAGTAGAGGAGAGCCGATCGGCGGCTCTCCTGGCAGGGGGGGTCTGCGCTGATTGTTTAGCGCAGCCCCCCCGCAGATCACCACACTGGACCACCAGGGATCGCCACTAGGACCACCAGGGAAGGGGCAACATGTGGAAGGGCCAGGTATGTACCCCATGGCCATCCACATGTGCCCAGTGTGCCAAATCTGTGCCAATCAGTGCCCACAAATGGGCACTGATTGGCACAATTATGTTGCAGTGATGCCCAGCAATGCCACCCTTAGGGGCATCACTGCAAACAAGCAATGCCATCAGTGCCACCCATCAGTGTCCATTCATGCCACCTGTGAGTGCCCATCCGTGCCCATCAGTGCCCATCTATCAGTGCCCATCCGTGCCCATCTGTGCCAACTATCAGTGCCACCCATAAGTAACCATCAATGCCACCTACGAGTGCCCATCAATGCCACCTATGAGTGCCCATCAGTGCCGCCTATAAGTGCCCATCCTTGCCACCTATGAGTGCCCATCAGTGCCGCATACCAGTGCCACCTATCAGTGCCCATCAGTGCCACCTATCAGTGCCCATCAGTGCCGCCTATCAGTGCCCATCATCAATGCCCATTAGTGCCACCTCATCGGTGCCCATCAGTGCCGCCGTATCAGTGCCCGTCGGTGCAGTCATATCAGTGCCCGTCATTGAAGAAGAAAACGTACTTATTTACAAAAAGTTTTTAAAGAAACAAAGAAAAACTTGTTTTTTTTCAAAATTTTCGTTCTTTTTTTATTTGTTGCGCAAAAAATAAAAACCGCAGAGGTGATCAAATATCACCAAAAGAAAACTCTATTTGTGGGAACAAAATGATAAAAAATTTGTTTGGGTACAGTGTAGCATGACCGCGCAATTGTCATTCAAATTGTGACAGCGCTGAAAGCTGAAAATTGGTCTGGGCGGGAAGGTGTCTAAGTGCCTGGTATTGAAGTGGTTAAAGAAATGTCAGACGATGGGGTAGAAGATTCAAACAAGGAAGACGCTGCTCCAGGGGAGCAGTCACTACAGTCTGAATGCGCTGGGTGCAAGCCACGGCTCGTCACCGATGATCAATAGGAAGAAAAGACCGGCTGCACACCACAGCAACGTTCCAACAATTTTATTCCAAAAATAACAAATGACAGCCAACAAAGACAGAGTGTCCGAACCCAGGAGGTGCCTTTGTTGGCTGTCGTTTGCTATATTTGGAATAAATTAGTTGGAACATTCTGGTGGTGTGCAGCCGTTCTTTTATTTCAGGCGATGGGGCAGGCAGATTGTTGGAGCTGAACTGCAGCTCAGTGAGTTACCTGCCTGGCTGAAAGTGTCTTTGAACATGCACTCAGGCAATGGCCTAGTCAGGTATAGGCTTGGCTAGATTATATATATGCGAGCCTGTATGTATATTTATTAAATGAACTGCAGCTCAGTGAGTCACCTGCCTAGCTGAAAGTGTCTTTGAACATACACTCAAGGAATGGCCTACAGTCAGGTATAGGCTTGGCTGGATTACAATGCAGTGGATATATATTTTATGAACTGCAGCTCAGTGAGTCACCTGACTGGCTGAAAGTGTCTTTGAACACGCACTCAGGCAATGGCCTAGTCAGGTATAGGTTTGGCTAGACTATATATATTACAAGCCTGTATTTATATATATTAAATGAACTGCAGCTCAGTGAGTCACCTGCCTGGTTGAAAGTGTCTTTGAACACGCACTCAGGCAATGGCCTAGTCAGGTATAGGTTTGGCTAGACTATATATATTACAAGCCTGTATTTATATATATTAAATGAACTGCAGCTCAGTGAGTCACCTGCCTGGCTGAAAGTGTTTTTGAACACGCACTCAGGCAATGGCCTAGTCAGGTATAGGCTTAGCCAGACTATATATATATATATATATATATATATATATATATATATATATATATATATATATATAAAATGAACTGCAGCTCAGTGAGTAACCTGCCTGGCTAAAAGTGTCTTTGAACACACTCAGGCAATGGCCTAGTCAGGTATAGGCTTGGCTAGACTATATATATACAAGCCTGTATATGTATATTAAATGCACTGCAGCTCAGTGAGTCTGCTGCCTGGCTGAAGTACATTAGAAGCAATACACCAGGAATGGTCTGCAGTGAGATGAAGCTAAACTGTATACAGTGTATACAGTGTATACTGGACAGTGTAACTAATCCAGAGGCCTGTATGGCTATATATAGGCCACTGGACCCCAAAGCATAGAACTGTCAACACAGTCTGTGTTGCTGTCAGTGAGAGCAGACATCCTTGTTTAGCAGCTCCAACCATCCGGCCTCCAGCCTTCCAGGACTCATCCCGGACTCCCCAGTGGAGCTGCACAGGGACCCCCACCTGTGCACTGAGCGGCACTGTCATCTGGAAGCCGCGGGCCAGCCCGCCAGCTCCATAGGCCCTCCCCGCAGGACGCGCCGGACACGCCGCGGCTTCGGCCTCCCCCCTCAGGACACTCCGCGGCTTCGGCCTAGCTCCAGCCAGCGCCGACCTGCCGCTTCTCTCCCCCAGCCTCAACCAGCAGGCCTGCGTACCACCCTACCGGATCCATCCTCCCTCATCACTACCCTCGGACGGACCGGTAGCCACACCGGGATCCGAGCAGCCGGGCACCCCGCGGCTCGGACCTAGCCGGTGGCCATCTTGGTCCTCCCTCCCAGGCCTCAACACTCCGCCGGCCGCCTGGAGACCATCCCCACACTTCCCAGTAGGACCCACCGGGACCTCAGTCCCAGCTGACCCCCCCTAGCCCAGCACCAGTACCCACGCCACAGTACACCCACGATGACTCAAGCCTTGACCGTCGGCCATCTTGGTCCACCAACTCGGCAGCTACCACCTCCACCCGGAGCTCATCCCCAACCCCCTAGCAGGTAGTCCGGGACCTACCCCACCAACATCCACCCACAGGACCTAGCCACCTCCGAGGTCATGCATCAGGACAGCCCACGACACAGACTCAGCCCGTCTGCCATATTGGTCCGCCCAGTGCGGCCGCAACCACTACCTCCACCCGGAACTCATCCTGGACCCCCACCCCAGCAGGTTAGTACCGGGTCCCCCCCCAGGCCTGTCCGGCCTACTCCAGACAGCATCACCGCAGCCGCCGTCCAATCACCCGCTCTCTAGTTATTAGACTCGGGGGACAGACCATGGCTGCGACCTAGCTCCTGCCACCCAGCACCCACTCCTGTCCAGAGGGCCCCCGTGCCCCTACACCTGGAACACCCCCTCCTCTACACCGGACCTCACTACGTGGGCACAGGCTACCACCAGAGACTTTGGACTTGATCAGCACCCATCTTAAATCCTCCGAGACCCAGCCGCAGCACCATTCCAACCAGTAAGTAGCGGCCAGACCCCCCCTCCCCCCTTCCCCCCACCATCATCCTCCGGACCATCCTGTACAGGTAAGCCACCAGGGTACCTTAGTGTTGATCCAGGGTCCTCGGATCTGATCGCCCCTCGGGGGATCAGGCAGGAATTTTTCCTCTGCTGGAGCAATTGGCCAGCTCAGCTAGGGGTTTTTTCGCCTTCCTCTGGATCAACGGGAGGGTGGTTAGGTAGCCCTCCATCTCCTCCATCTTCTTCCTTCAGCAACTTTTTGCCCTCACCATGTGCATTTTCAAGTACAAAGCGGAGGCCCTCCATAGGCTAAGAAACACCGGTTCAACTCTACCAACAGCCACTCAAAAAAGACTAAAAAAAAAGAAAAATTACTAAGGACCAACCTACAAGCAACCATCAATTACAGGGAGACACCAATCCAACTACAACAGCTAGCATGCGCCCTGATCAACACCAGATCTGCAGTCAAGCACAGACTGGAAATCCACGACTTCATCATCGAAAACAACATTGATTGCCTCTTCATTACGGAAAGCTAGCTAACATCCTTCTGCAATACCATCCTAACTAGGGATGAGCTGCAAGTTTGCAAGTTTGCCGAACAGCGAACAATTTGGGGTGTTCGCGGCAATTTCAAATGCCGCGGAACACCCTTTAAAGGTCTATGAGAGAAATCAAAAGTGCTAATTTTAAAGGCTTATATGCAAGTTATTGTCATAAAAAGTGTTTGGGGACCTGGGTCCTGCCCCAGGGGACATGGATCAATGCAAAAAAAGTTTTAAAAACGGCTGTTTTTTCAGGAGCAGTGATTTTAATAATGCTTAAAGTCAAACAATAAAAGTGTAATATCCCTTTAAATTTCATAGCTGGGGGGTGTCTATAGTATGCCTGTAAAGGGGCGCATGTTTCCCGTGTTTAGAACAGTCTGACAGCAAAATTACATTTCGAAGGAAAAAACCCATTTAAAACTACTCACGGCTATTGCATTGGCGGTCTGACAATACACATAGAAGTTCATTGATAAAAACGGCATGGGAATTCCCCACAGTGGAACCCCGAACCAAAATTAAAAAAAAAAAAATGACGTGGGGATCCCCCTAAATTCCATACCAGGCCCTTCAGGTCTGGTATGGATATTAAGGGGAACCCCGGCCAAAATGTAAAAAAAAATGATGTGGGGGTCCCCCTAAATTCCATACCAGACCCTTCAGGTCTGGTATGCATTTTAAGGGTAACCCCGTGGCAAAAAAAAAAAAAAACGGCGTGGGGTCCCCCCAAGAATCCATACCAGACCCTTATCCGAGCACGCAACCTGGCAGGCCACAGGAAAAGAGGGGGGACGAGAGTGCGGCCCCCCCCCTCCTGAACCGTACAAGGCCACATGCCCTCAACATTGGGAGGGTGTATCACGTACCGGACGGTAGAGCCTGATGTGCAGGGAACAGCCTCTCTTGCTCCTCTGATTCTGGCCCCCTGATAGAGTAGACAGGAGGAGCAGAAGTGCAGAGTCGCACAAGTGCCAAACAGTTCGTCTTCACTGTAATGTAGAACAGCGGCAGGTGGCACGGTGCTGGAGCAGGGTTCTCCAATGAGCGGAAGATGCAGGTCGGGCAAGCTGGGTCAAACACTGGCAGGAACGTCAGGAGCAGAAGCGGAGGCAGGTGCGTAGTCTGGATGCAGGCAGGGTCGGCAACGGGCTGGCAGCGTGGTAGTAGAAGGAGCAGGCAGATTCGGAGTCAGAACAAGCCGGGTCAGATGCAGGCAGCAGGTAGCAGAGTCAGAGGCAAGCCGGGTCGGTAAACAGGTGCAGGTATCACGGGTAAAGCAGGCAGGAACACACGGGAACGCTGTAGAACGGACAGCACTGGATGCAAGCACCGACCATGTTTAAATAGCCTCTTGGTAATGTGCACACAGGTGAACCGAAGGTGTTTTGACAGAGGCTGAGGTCACAGGTCGACTTCTCCGTCGGCCATCTTGAGTACTGGCTGGTCTTCCCTGACAGGCTGAGGTCACAGGTCGACCTCTCCTTCAGCCATCTTGAGTATTGGCTAGTCTTCCCTGACAGGCTGAGGTCACAGGTCGACTTCTCCTTCGGCCATCTTGAGTACTGGCTGGTCTTCCCTGACATTGCCCCCCCTAACGGGCAGCCTCTGGATGCCCAATCTGGCTACTTTGTCAGGATAGGTCCTCTTAAAGGTTCGGATCAGTTCTTGGGCATGAATGTTAGTTTCAGGTTCCCACGAATTGTCTTCAGGACCGTAACCCCTCCAATTAATAAGGTATTGAACTTGACCTCTCCTTCTCCTGCAATCTAAAATCGCCTCTATTTCAAATTCCTCTTCGCCATCTACCACCACAGGTTCGGGTGGCTCTGTATTCCGATCCGGAAAAGAGTTGGGGATGGCGGGCTTCAGTAAGGTTATATGAAACACCGGGTGGATCCTGAAGGTCTCCGGTAACTCCAGCTCATAGGCAACATCGTTAATTCGTCTCTTTACAGGAAACGGTCCCACGAATCTGGTGCCTAATTTCCTTGAAGGACAGGTTAGTTTCAGATTTGTTATGGCTAACCAGACTTGGTCCCTCGGGTTCAGGATCAGGTCCCCTCTTCTCTTCTTATCGAAGATCTGTTTGTAAGCTTGAGTCTTGGCCATTGTCTCTTGTAGCAGCTTGTTGTTGGATCTAAAGAAATCCAATGTTTCAAGTACAGCGGGTACCGGGCATTCCGGAATGTTATTGAACAGAAAGGACGGGTGAAAACCGTAGTTTGCGAAGAAGGGAGATTGTTTCGTGGCTGAATGAGAAGAATTATTGTAGGCAAACTCGGCTAAGGGAAGTAAGGACACCCAATCGTCTTGTGAAAAGGAGGAGAAGCAACGCAGATATTGTTCCAGTGTCTGGTTGGTCCTTTCTGTCTGACCATTAGTCTGCGGATGATAGGCTGAAGAGAATGAAAGTTCAATACCCAAGGATTCACACAAGGATCTCCAGAATCTGGAGGTGAACTGGACCCCTCTGTCGAGACGATGTTAGCCGGAACCCCATGGAGTATTATAACTTCTCTGATGAAGATCCGTGCCGTCTCTTGTGCAGAAGGGGTGCCCTTCATAGGAATGAAGTGGGCCATCTTGGAAAATCGATCAACGATTACAAAGATAGTACTGTATCCCTCGGATGGGGGCAGTTCCACAATGAAGTCAATTGAAATCATTCTCCATGGTCTGTTCGGGACAGGTAATGGCTTCAACAGACCCCAGGCCCTGGATTTTCTGTTCTTATTACGGATGCAGGTGGTGCACGATTCCACATATCTCCTACAGTCTCTTGCCACCCCGGCCACCAGAAGGTTCGCTGCACCAATTCAGCAGTCTTGCTGACCCCAAAGTGTCCTGCCAGCATGTGGTCGTGGCACATGCTCAACGTGGCAGTTCGTAGATCCTCTGGCACGAAGACCTTATCCTCATACCAGAGTAGCCCTTCCTGTGTCCGTAAAGTGATCCCAGATGGTGTAGAACTCCTCACAGAGGCTTGTTTAATCTGCGTCATTAAGTCCCCTTGTAGGAGAAGGAAATTTCCTGAGGACAGGATTGTATCCAGGGGAGAGATGTCTTGGGATTTGCTAAACATGCGTGATAGCGCATCTGGCTTTATGTTCTTGGATCCAGGTCTGTATGTCAGATGGATGGTAAATCTCGAAAAGAAAAGTGCCCACCTGGCCTGGCGAGGTCTCAATCTCTTTGCTGTTCTTAGATATTCGAGATCGAGATATTCGAGATATTGTGATCTGTGTAGATTAAGATTGGATGTGCTGCTCCCTCCAGAAGGTATCTCCATTCTTCTAATGCTGCCTTAATTGCTAAAAGTTTGCGATCCCCAACGTCGTAATTCTTCTCCGCGCTAGACAGTTTACGCGAGAAGAACGCAACTGGGTGCAACAGGGCCTTGGGGCCTTGTCTTTGGGACAAGATAGTTCCCACCGCTGTTTCCGAGGCGTCCACTTCTAAGACATACAGTAAGGCCGAGTCTGGGTGCTTCAAGACGGGTGCGGATGTGAAAAACCTCTTCAGCGTTTCAAAGGCCGACTGAGCCTCTGGAGACCAGCGGAATCGGGACCCCTGTTTGGTAAGCTGTGTAATGGGGGCAATGATTGCTGAGAACCCCCGAATAAATTTTCGATAAAAGTTTGCAAAGCCTATGAAACGTTGAATACCTTTCTTGTCACATGGAGTAGGCCAGTCCAGGATAGCCGTTACCTTCTGGGGATCCATCCGGATACCTTCAGTGGAAATGATCAGCCCCAGAAATTGGATACTCTGGCGTTCAAACTCGCACTTCTCGGGTTTGGCATATAATCCGTGTTGTCGAAGGCGGGTTAATACACTTCTCACGTGTCTGCGGTGGTGTTCTAGGGAGGAAGAAAAAATTAGCATATCATCAAGGTATACAATGACAAATAAGTCCAGGAAGTCTCTGAGAACATAATGAATGAAATGCTGGAAGGTAGCCGGAGAGTTGCAGAGCCCGAAGGGCATCACAAGATACTCATAATGCCCAAATCGTGTGCGGAAAGCAGTCTTCCACTCGTCTCCCTCCCGAATGCGCACCAAATTATAGGCGCCCCGAAGATCCAATTTTGTAAATATGGTAGCGGAACCAAGTCTTTGAGAAAGTTCGGGAACTAATGGAAGTGGGTAACGGTTCTTCACCGTCACCTTGTTAAGTTCACGGTAGTCCACACAGGGCCTTAACGACTGATCCTTCTTCTGGACAAAGAAAACCCCCGCCCCAGCTGGAGACGTGGAGGGCGGATGAAGCCTTTCCGGAGATTGTCATTGATGTAGTCCTTCAGTGCCACCAGCTCGCTTTCAGACAGAGGGAAAATCCTCCCAAAGGGAATTTCGGCTCCGGGGAGTAGCTCTATAGGGCAGTCATAGGGCCGATGAGGTGGGAGGATCTCTGCCCTCTTCTTACTAAACACGTCTAGGAAGCTGTGGTAGGCTGGAGGCACAAGCTGAGTCTGGGTGCTTCAAGATGGGTGCGGATGTGAAAAACCTCTTCAGCGTTTCAAAGGCTGACTGAGCCTCTGGAGACCAGCGGAATCGGGACCCCTGTTTGGTAAGCTGTGTAATGGGGGCAATGATTGCTGAGAACCCCCAAATAAATTTTCGATAAAAGTTTGCAAAGCCTATGAAACGTTGAATACCTTTCTTGTCACATGGAGTAGGCCAGTCCAGGATAGCCGTTACCTTCTGGGGATCCATCCGGATACCTTCAGTGGAAATGATCAGCCCCAGAAATTGGATACTCTGGCGTTCAAACTCGCACTTCTCGGGTTTGGCATATAATCCGTGTTGTCGAAGGCGGGTTAATACACTTCTCACGTGTCTGCGGTGGTGTTCTAGGGAGGAAGAAAAAATTAGCATATCATCAAGGTATACAATGACAAATAAGTCCAGGAAGTCTCTGAGAACATAATTAATGAAATGCTGGAAGGTAGCCGGAGAGTTGCAGAGCCCGAAGGGCATCACGAGATACTCATAATGCCCAAATCGTGTGCGGAAAGCAGTCTTCCACTCGTCTCCCTCCCGAATGCGCACCAAATTATAGGCGCCCCGAAGATCCAATTTTGTAAATATGGTAGCGGAACCAAGTCTTTGAGAAAGTTCGGGAACTAATGGAAGTGGGTAACGGTTCTTCACCGTCACCTTGTTAAGTTCACGGTAGTCCACACAGGGCCTTAACGACTGATCCTTCTTCTGGACAAAGAAAATCCCAGCCCCAGCTGGAGACGTGGAGGGCGGATGAAACCTTTCCGGAGATTGTCATTGATGTAGTCCTTCAGTGCCACCAGCTCGCTTTCAGACAGAGGGAAATCCTCCCAAAGGGAACTTCGGCTCCGGGGAGTAGCTCTATAGGGCAGTCATAGGGCCGATGAGGTGGGAGGATCTCTGCCCTCTTCTTACTAAACACGTCTAGGAAGTTGTGGTAGGCTGGAGGCACAAGCTGACTGGTTTCAGAGTCCGTATCTAGACACAGCAGAGCGGGAACATCACAGGAGGTCTGTAGGCAGTGCTGGGTGCAGTAAGAGGAGACAAAGTTAATGCTTCCTTTAGATCAGTCGATATGGGGATTGTGGGCCTTCAACCAAGGTATACCCAGGATAACTGGGAACAGAGGGGAAGCGATGGCGTCTAGTCGTAGCAGTTCTCGGTGGTCCTGGGACATGATGGTCAGCAGAGGAATGGTTTCGTGAGTGACTGCTCCGGACTTAATGGTGGAACCAGCGGCCAAGTGAACCGAGAGTTTCTGTGCTTTAGGCTGCAGGGGGATATGATGCAGCAAAGGACAAGTCCACAAAGCAGCTGCAGGCTCCGGAATCAATTATGGCGGTAGTCTGAAGAGTCCTTCCTGGCAGCTGTAGAGAAATGGGAATAGTAAAGTGAGCGGAGTTGCTAAGCGAGCTTGGGGTTAGCGAGGCAGAAGTAGTGAAGAGAGACTTACGAGGTTTCACTGGGCAGGACCTCACGTAATGTCCGGATCCCCCGCAGTATAAGCATAAGTTCTGTTGGCGGCAGCGTTGTCGTTCTTCAACAGTAAGAGAGGGCCGCAGCAGGCCGAGTTGCATAGGTTCCGGGGCGTCAGGAGCCGGAGTGGCTGGAGCAGGTGGAGCGGGGTAGGATGAGCTGGGTACCCGAGGTAACATCCACACTGGACGGGATGGAGTGGACGCTCTCTCTAGTCTTCGTTCTCTCAGCCGGCGATCGATCTGGATGGATAGATCAATCAGAGTTTCTAAGGTAGGGGGTACCCCTACCCGCGCTAACTCATCTTTGAGTGGTTCGGAGAGGCCCATACGAAATTGGTATCGTAGGGCAGCGTCGTTCCAGTTTGTGTCAAATGCCCATCGTCGAAATTCAGAGACGTAGTCTTCCACCGCCCTACAACCCTGTTGAAGTGCATGAAGGGCCACTTCGGCTGAAGCTGTCTGCTGAGGATCTTCGTACAGCTGGGCCATGGCACTGAAGAAAGAGGTTAAGTCGGATAAGCATTCGGCCTTCTGTTCCAGAAGGCGGTGGGCCCAGGACTGTGGCTCCCCTTGTAGCAGGGAGATTACAAAGCCGACCTTGGTAGCTTCTAAGGAGAATGTGCGGGGTTGAAGGGCAAAATACAGTTCACATGCGTTCCGAAATGCTCTAAACTTGCTGCGTTCACCCAGGAACCAGTCTGAGGTAGGCACCCTGCGCTCAGGTGGGAGCATGACCACGGCAGGAGCAGGAGAAGATCCCTGAGAGGAGGCTGATGCTGAAGGTGGACCCTGCGGAGTTGCAGCGCCCGTCAGGGTCTGTAGGCGTCCCTCTAGCTGAGTGTAGCCCTGTTGTAGGTCTTTGACGGCTTGTGCCAAGCCGGCCAGGTGCTGGCAAAGTTCATCCATAGGAGAGGGTCCCTGCGCAGGCTCAGACATGGCTGTCCATTACTGTCACGTACCTGACAGTAGAGCCTGATGTGCAGGGAACGGCCTCTCTTGCTCCTCTGATTCTGGCCCCCTGATAGAGTAGACAGGAGGAGCAGAAGTGCAGAGTCGCACAAGTGCCAAACAGTTCGTCTTCACTGTAATGTAGAACAGCGGCAGGTGGCACGGTGCTGAAGCAGGGTTCTCCAATGAGCGGAAGATGCAGGTCGGGCAAGCCGGGTCAAACACTGGCAGGAAGGTCAGGAGCAGAAGCGGAGGCAGGTGCGTAGTCTGGATGCAGGCAGGGTCGGCAACGGGCTGGCAGCGTGGTAGTAGAAGGAGCAGGCAGATGCGGAGTCAGAACAAGCCGGGTCAGATGCAGGCAGCAGGTAGCAGAGTCAGAGGCAAGCCGGGTCGGTAAACAGGTGCAGGTATCACGGGTAAAGCAGGCAGGAACACACGGGAACGCTGTAGAACGGACAGCACTGGATGCAAGCAAAAATATAAATAGCCTCTTGGTAATGTGCACACAGGTGAACCGAAGGTGTTCTGACAGAGGCTGAGGTCACAGGTCGACTTCTCCATCGGCCATCTTGAGTACTGGCTGGTCTTCCCTGACAGGCTGAGGTCACAGGTCGACCTCTCCTTCGGCCATCTCGAGTACTAGCTAGTCTTCCCTGACAGGCTGAGGTCACAGGTAGACTTCTCCTTCGGCCATCTTGAGTACTGGCTGGTCTTCCCTGACAGGGTGCTTTGGGGTAGCCCCCCAAAACACCTTGTCCCCATGTTGATGAGGACAAGGGCCCCATCCCCACAACCCTGGCCGGTGGTTGTGGGGGTCTGCGGGCGGGGGGCTTATCAGAATCTGGAAGCCCCCTTTAACAAGGGGACCCCAAGATCCCACCCCCCCCCCCGTGTGAAATGGTAAGGGGGTACTTACCCCTACCATTTCACTAAAAAACTGTCAAAAATTTTAAAAATGACAAGAGACAGTTTTTGACAATTCCTTTATTTAAATGCTTCTTCTTTCTTCTATCTTCCTTCGTCTTTTTCTTCTTCTGGTTCTTCTGGTTCTTCCTCCGGCGTTCTCGTCCAGCATCTCCTCCGCGGCATCTTCTATCTTCTTCTCCTCGGGCCGCTCCGCACCCATGGAATGGGGGGAGGCTCCCGCTCTTCTCTTCATCTTCTTCATCTTCTTCTTCATCTTCTTCTCTTCTTCTTTTCTTCTCTTCTTCTCTTCTTCATTTTCTTCTCCGGGCCGCTCCGCATCCATGCTGGCATGGAGGGAGGCTCCCGCTGTGTGACGGCGTCTCCTCGTCTGACGGTTCTTAAATAACGGGGCGGGGCCACCCGGTGACCCCGCCCCCCTCTGACGCACGGGACATGATGGGACTTTCCTGTGGCATTCCCTGTGACGTCACAGGGAAGTCCCGTCAAGTCACCGTGCGTCAGAGGGGGCGGGGTCACCGGGTGGCCCAGCCCCCCGTTATTTAAGAGCCGTCAGACGAGGAGACGCCGTCACACAGCGGGAGCCTCCCTCCATGCCAGGATGGATGCGGAGCGGCCCGGAGAAGAAAATGAAGAAGAGAAGAAGAGAAGAAGAGAAGGAAAGAAGAAGAGAAGAAGATGAAGAGAAGAGCGGGAGCCTCCCCCCATGCCATGGGTGCGGAGCGGCCCGAGGAGAAGAAGATAAAAGATGCCGCGGAGGAGATGCTGGACGAGAACGCCGGAGGAAGAACCAGAAGAGCCAGAAGAACCAGAAGAAGAAGATGAAGGAAGATAGAAGAAAGAAGAAGCATTTAAATAAAGGAATTGTCAAAAACTGTCTCTTGTCATTTTTAACATTTTTGACAGTTTTTTAGTGAAATGGTAGGGGTAAGTACCCCCTTACCATTTCACACAGGGGGGAGGGCCAGGATCTGGGGGTCCCCTTGTTAAAGGGTGCTTCCAGGTTCCGATAAGCCCCCCGCCCGCAGACCCCCACAACTACCGGCCAGGGTTGTGGGGATGAGGCCCTTGTCCTCATCAACATGGGGACAAAGTGTTTTGGGGGGCTACCCCAAAGCACCCTCCTAATGTTGAGGGCATGTGGCCTGGTACGGTTCAGGAGGGGGGGGCGCTCTCTCGTCCCCCCCTCTTTTCCTGCGGCCTGCCAGGTTGCGTGCTCTGATAAGGGTCTGGTATAGATTTTTGGGGGGACCCAACGCTGTTTTTTTTTTTTTGGCGCGGGGTTCCCCTTCAAATCCGTACCAGACCTGAAGGGTCTGGTATGGAATTTAGGGGGACCCCCACGTCATTTTTTTTTAAAATTTTGGTTCGGGGTTCCCCTGTGGGGAATTCCCATGCCGTTTTTATCAATGAACTTCTATTGGCTCGTTTCCACCGAGCGGATCGGTTCGGGTCGGTACAGTTTGAATGGCCTAGAATGGTTCGGTCTATTCTGGTGAGCGTTTCCACTGCAAGTGGGACCACAAGGGGCCATACAGGGTTTAGAAAAAATGCCTCAGCATAGCACAGAAGAGGGTTTTCTGTCAGCCAATCAGTGGAATGTATCGTAGCTCCGCCCTAACCGAACCGTTCCATTTTCTATGGCCCCACATCTGAAGCAGGACCCTGAATGGAACGGTTCGGTTCGGTTGTATGGGCCACTTTCATAATGGAAACACCCAAAATAGCGTACCGTACCAAACCGAACCGAACCGATCCGCTCAGTGGAAACGAGGCATTAGTGTATTGTCGGACAGGCAATGCAATAGCCGGGAGTAGTTTTAAATGGGTTTTTTCCTTCGAAATGTAATTTTGCTGTCAGACTGTTCTAAACACAGGAAACATGCACCCCTTTACAAGCATACTATAGACACCCCCCAGCTATGAAAATTTAAAGGGATATTACACTTTTATTGTTTGACTTTAAGCATTATTAAAATCACTGCTCCTGAAAAAACTGCCGTTTTTAAAACTTTTTTTGCATTGATCCATGTCCCCTGGGGCAGGACCCAGGTCCCCAAACACTTTTTATGACAATAACTTGCATATAAGCCTTTAAAATTAGCACTTTTGATTATTCATGTTCGTGTCCCATAGACTTTAACGGTGTTCGCGTGTTCGAACGAACTTTTTTCCTGTTCGCATGTTCTGGTGTGAACCGAACAGGGGGGTGTTCGGCTCATCCCTAATCCTAACTGAATTGGTACCTCAGAACTACAGCATCCTAACCGAGCATAGAATAGGAAAAAAAGGAGGAGGCCTAGCAGTGATCTTCAAATCGCACCTTGCCTTCACCAAACCAACTTCACAGAACTCAGTGCCTTTCATGGAGACTCTCCCCCTGCATCTTCAAACAACACCCCAAGACACCATTCACATATTACTATGCTACAGACTACCAGGACCAAAGACCAATCTCCCTACACCACTCACTGAACTTATTTCAATGCACACCCTGAAAACCAAAAACTTTCTGCTACTTGGAGAATTCAACCTTTGGGCAAACTCTACCCAAGACCCTATTGCGACCGCCTGCTTCAACCAACTGGAAGAACTAGGTCTTCAACAGCTGATAAATACTCCTACGCATGGTTCAGGACACACTCTAGACCTCATCTTCCAACAGAATATGGACATCAACATATTCGACAACACACCACTACCATGGATGGACCACCACGCTATCAAATTTAAAATCACCTTTAACACCACCCTCCAAAAACAGAAAAACGCAACAACAACACACTGGAACAGATCTCAGAAGAGGCTGCACTCTGAACTCTTCAAAACCACATTATCAAACAAAATACAATCGCTAAACTCAAACCTCTCAACGGAACAAAAACTCAACTCCCTTAACAAGGTACTACTACAAACAGCAGACTCAGTAGCACCAAAAGGCAGAACGCTTATCCGCAAAAAAAACTCAAGATGGTTTAATGGCACTCTCACCCTACTCAAGTAGGAACGTAGAAGAGCTGAAAGAGCGTGGAGAAGGAATCCTACCAAGGAAAACCATACAAACTACAAAGTACTCACGGTGAAATACCACAAAGCAATCTTCACAGCCAAAAAAGAACATTTTTTGAATATCATCTCAACTGCCATAAACCGGCCGCGGGAACTTTTCAAAATAGTTGCCCAGTCAATGAACCCGTCCTGCTTAGAGCCCCCAGCAAACGATACTCAAGAATTCTGCAATGAGTTATCAAATTTCTTCATCGACAAAATCGACAACATCCGAAAATCTATCCAACAGAAAAAAACAACCAACCTCACCCAACCAAAGCAAGCAGACATCAACACGAACATCACACAACCGCTGGACTTCTTGACCCCGATCACCACTGACATGACTAAAACCATTATGAGAAGCCTTTGAGACAGCACATCACCAAATGACATCATTCCCATGAAACTCCTGAAAGAATGCTCTGACATCTTGGCTCCCACCATAACACACCTCATAAATCAGTCGTTCAAAGAAGGGATTGTGCTAACCTCCCTCAAGCAGGGCACCATCAAACCCCTGCTAAAGAAACCCAATCTCGACCCCAAGGACCCTAACCACCGCAGACTGATAACAAGCCTTAACACCGTCTCCAAGATTATGGAGAAAGCGGTAGTACAACATTTACAACACCACCTGGGCACACATCAACTTCTGGACAATCTACAATCAGGCTTCCGCCCAGGCCATGGGATGATGCCCTCGAAGCTGCAGATGACGGAGAATCATGTTTCCTGATACTGCTAGACCTTAGTGCAGCATTTGATACAGTGGACCACAATACTCTACTTGTCCGCCTCACAGAAGTTGCAGGAGCCACAGATTCGAGTCTAAAATGGTTTGCATCCTTCTTAGAGAATCGCTATCAGACAGTGAAACTTGGAGCATTCACCTCTGACACCCAGACAATTTCCTGTGGAGTCCCCCAGGGTTCACCTTTGTCGCCAGTGCTATTCAACATCTACATCCGCCCACTCCTCAAAATCATCAAAAAATCAGACCTCTACTTTCGCATCACCGGACAAAAAGACCACGATCATCAACAAAAGCAATGTCTCACTTTGATAGATGACTGGATGACCATCAGTTCCCTCAAACTCAACGGGTCAAAAACAGAACTTCTCCTAAACGCTAACCAAAATCCCAAAACCAAGACTCCATGGATACCTCCCACCATCTTTGGACAGACCATCTCCCCGAGCACCAAAGCCAAGAGTTTCGGAGTTATCTTTGACTCAGAAATGACAATGGATGCACAAATAGGATCAGTAGTTAGCGGATCTCACCATCTCCTCCGCCTGCTACGCAGACTCATTCCCTTTATCCCAGAAAAGGACAAAGCAGCAGTAGTTGGAACAATCATCAATTCCCGTCTTGACTACGCAAACTCACTCTACATAGGCTTACCCCAATATCAGCTTGCGCGCCTACAGGCCATTCAAAACGTGGCGGCAAGACTGCTAACAGGAAAAAAGCCTGGGAGTCCATCTCCCCAATCCCTGAGGAGCCTACATTGGCTAACGGTAAAGAATCGGATCAGGGGGCGTGTCCAAGATGGCGACGGTGTAGGACGCTTGATCAAGGAGCTCTGCAGCCATCGCGGGGAATTTATCCTGTTAACCCATCCTGCCAAGCCTTTTAACCGTCTGAACCCTCTCCCAGCCTCCCCCTGCGGATGCGGACACGGAGCCGGCGACGTTCTGATCAGCACAGGCCGAGTAAAACCCAAAGTAACTCAGGCGGTGCGGCTGTCCACGTGGGGAGAGCGAGCAGCATGGCAACACAGACGGACGGACAGGAGCCTGCTCTCGCGGATCAGAGTAACTTCGCGGCTCTAATGCAAGCCATCACGGGCTGCCAATCTTCCTTGTCCACACTAACTACCAAAATAGACACAGTGCAACTGGAAATTGGTCTCATTAGACAAGACTTTGAGAAGGTGAGGCACCGGGTGACTGAGGTGGAACGCAGAGTGGGCGATACAGAAGATGTGGTCAGAGACCATTCGGCCACCTTGCATACCCTACAGGTGAGGGTGAAACATCTGGAAGCACGGGCCGAAGATTCCGAGAATCGGAACCGCCGAAACAATTTGCGGATCATAGGACTCCCTGAGGGGTCGGAGGGCTCTGATGCGTCTGCATATACTGAGCGGTTGCTTCGCTCGCTGTTCCCGCAGGCTGCTTTCTCTCCGTTTTTTGCAATCGAGAGGGCTCACAGGATGCCGCCGACCCGGGGTCCCCCTGGATCCCCACCTCGCACCTTTATATTTAGGTTGCTGAACTTTAGAGATCGAGATCTGATACTGCGAGAGGCCCGCAAGATGGCGGAGGTTCGACACGAGGCGGCCCGCCTTATGTTCTTTCCGGACTTCTCGGTAGATACCCAGAAGCAGCGCAAGTCGTTTGATGCGGTGAAGCAGGCTCTCAGAACCAAGGGCCTGCGATACAGCATGCTATTTCCTGCCCGACTTCGTGTACAAGATGGAGAGAGCGTCAGGTTCTTCACTTCCCCCAATGAGGCCCTGCAATGGCTGAATACCCTGGCCCATCGCTAGCAACATCACCAGCCTTGACATCAGGTACCAGTTCATTGTGACAGCCTTGACCGAGGAAACTCTGTTAGATGAGCACAATTAGCCTGCAATATTTTTTTCTTTATGCTAACCAGCCAAAGCATGTCAGATTTATTATCTGAGGAAGAGCGGGGAGATCGCTTTCAATTACCCACCCTGTTAATTGCTAGCTACTCAGATAACTTTTGGGGATCCAGAGACACTTGCTGGACAGCGGGCCTAATGTACCCTACTTCTCTCCTCACGGTCACTGATACTCTGACAGAGAGGGATACTTTCTCCACCGCATGCAAAGGGTGAACTCTGCTGACCAAGTAGCCCCGATCCTGGTAACGCTTCGGTTTGCTGTTGATCGTACCTGGCGCCCAAGCAAAAGCTTGCAGCGAGCCTGCTCTGCTCGATCAACCTAACTTTTCTTTTTGCGGATTTTGGAGGGTTCTGTTTTGTTCTTTGTTTTTTTATTGTTTTTCTTTTTCTTGACCTAAGACCTATTTTTGACATGGGACAGGGCGAAGCTTCCATGTATTTACATTTTCTATACAACAGGTTTTCTTTTTCTCTTTTTGGGGGGGAGGGGGGTGGGGGAGGGGGGTGGGGGGGAAGATGGGAACGCAATTTTTAAGTTTGTGCCCCTGGCTTCGGCCAGATGAAATCTCTGTGACTCCTGCTTGATGGTAGCATCTCCTTCAGATGGAGACTGATACACCTCTTGAGTGGTGGATTTCTACCACGTGTCTCCTAAGTTCATGACCCCGATTGGTCAATGACCATAACCAGTTACTGGGAACAAGCACACTTTGGTTGGGGGGGTGTGCGGGGTGGGGGGAAGGGATTAAGTTTAGAAAAGGAATGTTATGATAGTTATACACAGGAATGTATATTGTACAGATATAGAGGTTTAGGAACAGTGATATTATTTAGATTGCTGATCTCAGATGTGACGTGGGATGGGGGGTGGTTATGTTCCCCTCGAGGTCCGAGTGCACTCCCCCTTCAGTCTGTCTCACATTATCTCAAAATCCCATGGCCCCTATCACATTGATCTCTTGGAATGTTCGAGGGATGAACTCTCGCATTAAGAGATCCCTGGTCTTTAACTTTCTTAAAAAGCACCGCCCAGATATCTGTATTTTGCAAGAGACCCACCTCACTGGGGGTCGGGTCCTCGGTCTTAAAAAACCGTGGGTAGGACATTACTACAACGCCACCTTTTCCACATACGCTAGAGGGGTGAGCGTCTTGATACGCAAGACTTTATTATTTACACTGTTGGACTTGCACCTGGACCCCGAGGGCAGATATGTAATATTACATGCAGTTGTCGCAAATGTGCCCATGGTGATAGTGGGACTGTACATACCTCCTCCGGCTTCGTTACCGGTGCTTCACAAAATTATGAAAAGTATAGCAGGTTATCCCACAGACAAGGTACTGTTAGCGGGGGATTTCAACATGCCTCCATGTCCACATATAGACAAGCTGATGTCGGATGCGACAACAGAGTCCTCGCTGTCCAGATGGGCCACTACCTTTGGCCTCACAGATGTCTGGCGGTGGAAAAACCCCCTACTAAGATCATATACCTGCCAGTCTGCCTCCTATAGGGCTATGTCCCGCATTGACCTGGTGTTTGCCACGAGTGCCGTTTTGGCAATGGTACAGGAGGTCTCTCACTTACCCAGGGGTATATCGGACCACTCTCCGGTCCTGCTCCGTTTAAGGATGACCCCTGCCCCCACCGACTGTCTGTGGCGCTTGTCCCGGTTCTGGATCTCGGATGACCGGGTAGCTGAGGATGCGGAGGTGGCTGTGCGGGAGTTCTGGACGAATAATCCGCCTGCCACCACACCCGCAACTAGCTGGGAGATATTCAAATATCATGCCAAAGAACACTATCAGAAGGCCATAGATCTCACCAGACGTCAAACTGGGGCAGCTCTGCTGCAGGCTGAGCAGAGGGCTACAGATTTAGAGGCTCAGTATTCGGCTAGTGGGGATGAGGCCCATAGAAAAGACCTACAGTGTGCCATTGGAGAGGCTGTGTTACTCCGAACATCGGCCACGAAAAAACTATTACTACACCAAGAGCAGCGCATATTTGAGCAGGGGGAGCGGACTTGGCGTCTATTGGCGTGGCTATCTAAGGAGCAAGTGGTCTCAGCTAATGTGGCCAACATTAAAGATGCTTCGGGGAGGTTACTATCGGACCCAAGAGATATTAACACCTGTTTCGCGTTGTATTATAGGGACCTGTATACGTCCAGGGTGGGATATTCGGTCGCTGATCTTCAAACGTATGTTGGGGCCATTGAATTGCCCTCCCTGTCGGAGACAGCTCGCCGGCGCCTCGATGCTCCAATAACAATTAAAGAGCTCCAAAGTGCTATAGGCTCCCTTCAAGGGGGAAAAACTCCAGGGGATGATGGATTCCCAGTTGAATTCTATAAAGCCCATGCTGAGACCCTTGCTGCTAGGTTACTGGAAGTCCTCTCCGCCTCCTTTGATTCTGATTCTCTGCCCCCTTCCATGTCAAGAGCTGTAATTGTGGTCATTCCCAAGCCTGGCAAAGACCCCGAATTATGCTCTTCGTACAGACCCATCTCGCTCCTTAATGTGGACGCGAAAATCCTCGCAAAGGTTCTGGCTACCAGACTTAACACAGTCATTTTGTCGCTGGTACATGGAGACCAAACAGGCTTCATGCCGGGCAAGGGTACAGACATTAATTTACGGAGACTGTTTACTGTATTAATGAGACCGGCTGCGGAGGGGGGGACGGGCATTGTGGCCTCCCTGGACGCAGAAAAAGCCTTTGACTCGGTGGAGTGGGAATACCTGTGGCTAGTACTACAGAGGTTTGGGATAGGACCTAATTTTGTGAAATGGCTACGACTACTTTACTCAGGCCCAACAGCCAGAATTCGCACAAATGGCATCCTTTCCTCCTCTATTCCCCTCCACCGAGGCACCAGGCAGGGCTGCCCGCTCTCGCCGGCACTCTTTGCCTTGGCGATCGAGCCGCTGGCGATATTACTCAGGGCATCCACGGAGATGGGAGGTATTTCATTCCCTCCCCTGATAGAAAAAGTGTCACTCTACGCAGATGATATGCTGCTGTACCTAAATGACGCCCAACAATCATTAAAAGCCGCTCTGAACATCATAGACAGATTTGGAAGGTTCTCTGGAGTCAGGGTGAACTGGGAGAAATCCCTCCTGTTCCCCCTGACCGATGCTCCGCCGCCGACCGGCCCACCCCTCCCCCTAAAAAGAGTGACGAAATTCAAATATTTAGGCATTACCATACAGACAGATCCGAAACAATATCTAATAGACAACGTATACCCTATTCTTCAACAGTTTCTCCAGCGTTGTTTGGTCTGGAAAACGTTGCCACTGACCCTGGTCGGGAGAGTGAACCTTATCAAGATGTCCTTCCTTCCTAAATTCTTATATGCTTTTCGCCATACTCCAATTCCCATCCCTAACTCGTTTTTCGTAAAGCTAGACCAAGCTATCACTTCTTTTCTCTGGGCGGGGACAACACCTAGAGTTGCCAAACAGACACTACAGCTATCACTTTCAGAGGGTGGCCTCTCCCTCCCAAACTTTAAAAAGTATTACTGGGCGGCGGTATTGGTCTCGGTGAGGTGGTGGTTCACACAGGATAATACCAACCCAGCGGTAAATCTAGAGGCAGCGATTCTTGGCTCATACTCTGAGCTCAGTAATCTGGTCTATAGAGGTCCGAGGTACAGTCCTCAAGTCACATCAAATATGAAAACGACGATTAAGGTATGGCAGCAGGTCTCTCATTACTTTAATGACAGGCGGGCTGTCTCTCCATATACTCCACTGTGGGGCAACCCAACAATGCCGCATCTCCAATCTGTCCCGGATCCTCAGGTCTGGGCCAGATTCGGTATCCGGACATTACGGGATATTTTCAAGGAGGGACAGTTACTCTCGTTTATTGAGCTGAAGGAGAGGTTCGGCCTCCCCCCGTGGATGTTCTTCCGGTTTCTGCAGCTCAGGCATGCAGCCCGGGCGCAGTTTCTGGAGGGGGTCGAGTTAGTGATTCACTCAGTTGAGTCCCTGTTGATAGCTAAAGACATAGATCGAACACTGTCCTCTATATATCTTAGGCTTACCTGTAAAACTGCTTCTGGAACACTTACATTATTTAATAAATGGCATTCAGATATCCCGAATCTGACTGAAGAGGATTGGTCTGAGGGACTGCAGCAGTGCTTACCGTTTATGATCTCGGCCAGAGATAGACTCGTCCAACTAAAGTTTTTGCACAGGGTATATTATACTCCCCAAAGACTTTCCTCTATATACCCGGGATTGGATGATACTTGCCCTAAATGCAGACAGTCGGTGGGGACCTTTTTCCATGTGGTTTGGTCATGCCCTATAGTGCAGAACTACTGGACTACAGTGGTGGCGGAGGTTAACGCAGTGGCGGGATTACACCTGGAGGTAGACCCACTTATCTTTCTCTTGGGCATTACTGATAATTTGGCCACAACAAAATATACAAAATTATTTGTGTTTTACACAGCATATTATGCCAGGAGAGAGATACTACTGCGCTGGAAGTTAGGAGATCCTCCCACGGTAGGGGCATGGAGAGCCCAGATCAATGCGGTATTGCCACTATATAAACTTACCTATATGGGAAGGAACTGTCCTCAAAAGTTCGACAAGATCTGGGCAGCCTGGACTGAAGCGAGACACCTCACCATATAGGTGGTTCCGGGAACCCCCCCTCCAGGGGGCCCTGGGGAATGGGGGCAGATAGGGTGTTTCTGACACCGGTTAGGGATCTAAGGGGTTTTTGGGTTACCAAATTTGCAGATGTGTTGGAGCAGCCTATCCTTTCACACCCTAGAATACCTACCCTACGTGACACCGTTTCCCTATTTCCCGTTTCCCTTGATTATGGAGAGACACTGATGGGAAAGGGTGGATTTAGATGCAAAGGGGAGTATAAACTAAAAAAGTCTACAATGTACTGAGGCGATTGTTGAAATCATTTTAGAATAAGAATGTTAGGTAGATTAATAGACTAGGAGAAAGTTGCATAGACGATTTAAGTTCCTATGTCGCATGACTACTTGACCTCAAAATGTATCACTGTGATTCTGGTTCTACGGATATTTTTGTATAAGATAATTAATCTGATTTCACAAGTGTACTGTACTTTCTATTTCAATAAACATTACCTGTGTTAAAAAAAAAAAAAAAGAATCGGATCACATACAAGACCCTCTGCCTCACCCACAAATGCATACAAGGAAACGCCCCTCAATACCTCCGAGAGAAAATAAAACACTACACACCCAATCGCAATCTGCGATCATCCAACCAAAACCTCCTCCTCATTCCCAAATACCGCTACAAAGCAAGGGGAGAATGCAGATTCGCAGTCCAGGGACCTCGGCTATGGAATACTCTTCCGACTCACATCCGCATGGAAGAAAACCATCTGGCCTTCAGGAAAAAAATAAAAACCTTCCTCTTCTAAGAAGCTGCTCAGACACAAAACGCATTAGCGCCTTGAGGCGATTCAGTTCGCATTTGCAGCACTTTACAAATCATTCATTCATTCATTCATATATATATATATATATACAAAGCCGTTATGTATATATATATACTAAATACACTGCAGCCAACTGTCTTGCACGCCTGCCTGAAGTATATTAGCGACAGTACACCAGGAACGGTCTGCAGTGAGATGAAGCTAAACTGTATACATTGTATATATATATATATATATATATATGCAAAGCCGAGATGTATATATATATATATATATATATATATATATATATATATATATATATACTGTATTTATTGGCATATAACACTCACTTTTTCATCATGAAAATTGGGTGCAAATGTGCGTGTGCGTGTTATACGCCAATACTTCAATTTTAGCTGCTGGGATGTATATATATATATATATACTGAATACACTGCAGCTGTCTCGCCCGCCTGCCTGAAGTATATTAGCGACAGTACACCAGGAACGGTCTGCAGTGAGATGAAGCTAAACTGTATACATTGTATATATATAAATATATATATATATATATATATATATATATATATATATATATATATATATATATATATATATATATGCAAAGCCGAGATGTATATATATATATATATGTATATATATATATATATATATATATATATATATATATATATATATATATATATATATATATATATATATATATATATATATATACTGTATTTATTGGCATATAACACTCACTTTTTCATCATGAAAATTGGGTGCAAATGTGCGTGTGCGTGTTATACGCCAATACTTCAATTTTAGCTGCCTCGGAGGGGACAGGGAGGGGGGCGGGACGTGCGCCGTCAGATTGCATACAGTGAGAATCTCCTGTTTACTTGACGGCCTCTGTAATAGGAAGTCCCTTTTCCTGAGCCGCCATTGGACCACTGTTCTGTCTATCATAGGAGATCCACACTGTATGTAATCTGTTTCCCCACCCCCCTCCCTGTCCCCTCTAGGCTGCAGATAGGCATTGATCAGGCTGCACTGATGGCAATGGTGAGGCTGCTGCATTGAAGGCAATGGTGAGGATGCTGCATTGATGGCAATGGTGAGGCTGCTGCATTGAAGGCAATGGTGAGGATGCTGCATTGATGGCAATGGTGAGGCTGCTGCATTGATGGCAATGGTGAGGCTGCTGCATTGATGGCAATGGTGAGGCTGCATTGATGTGGACTGATGAGGCTGCGTTGATGGCACTTGTGAGGCTGCAGATGGGCATTGATCAGGCTGCATTGATGGCAATGGTGAGGCTGCAGATGGGCACTGAACCTTATTTTGCTTCAACGTTCCTTATTTAAAATTTACGTTTTTTTCCTGAAACTTCCCTCTTAAAATGAATGTGCGTGTTATACGCTGATAAATGCGGTATATACTAATACACTGCAGCTAACTGTCTCGCCCGCCTGCCTGAAGTATATTAGTAGCAGAACACCAGTAATTGCCTGCCTGCTCAAACTAAATGAAATGACACTCTCTCTGTCTCTCTCTGAACAAACGCCACCAACACGCTACAAGAAGCCGACGTGCTGGCGGCCTTATATAGTGTGGGGCGTGTACTTAACCCCCATAATTGCCTGTGGCCAATTATGGCTTTCTTCGCTGACGGCACTGTGATTGGCCAATGCATGTGGGTCATAGTGCATGCTTGGCCAATCATCAGCCAGCAATGCACTGCGATGACACAGTGCATTATGGGCCATGACACGGCGCTCGAATTTGGCGCGAACGGCCCATAATGTTCGAAATTCGGCGAACAAGCGAACGGCCAGTGTTCGAGTCGAACTCATGTTCGACTCAAACAGACAGCCCATCCCTAGTAATAAGTGATATTATGAACCCTGTAGTCATTAACCCACAGGGGCTGGAACGTTTCGGAGGTCTCGTATTCTAAAGTGGGCTATTAGATTAGATAGAAGTGCAACTGCAAACCCCCACATCCCATTTGAGGCACAGGATGTGACATGCGTTTCTTACCTTCCAACATGGGCACAGGGTACATTGTGGGAGATATGGTCTTTTATGGTTAAGAAAGGGGGCTGAATACTTGTTGCTTCACCTTTTTCTGGCCACCCAGGCTGCAAGTCTCGATAAGGGTCTTGTATATATTTTAAGGGGGGCCCTTGCCATTTTCTTTCTTAAAAGGGACAGTACACATTTTTGTAAAACAAGAAAAAGTAGCATGGGGTCTTCCTAAAAGATCAAAATAGACCCTTATCCTTGCATTCACCCTGGGCCACCAGGAAAGGGAGGGTGGCAAATGTGTATCCCTCCTCTCTGGCCTTGTCCAGCTCGAGCTTCTCTGCACCTGTTGTGTCACTGATATTCCTAGAACCATATTCTGCTCATGTCTTGAGGACTCTAATTGTCGGTGGCACTAGGTTCATGACAGGTTGGCCCTCACAAGTGTCTGGGATCACTGTATCTAAATCTATCCCATAACGACATCAGTCACTGCTCAGAATCTCCCATCAACTGTCATAATGACTGATGTCACTGAATTTAAAGTATTACTTTCACATCTAATAAACTCACAACTCACAACAATCATAATGACTAATGTCACTGTATATAATCTGTCACCAACTAGCAGAAGTATTTCTGTATGGTCACATTAGATCAGGCACCATTTATCCAGGAGACACCTCTGGGAGCTCTGCAGGTTTCTATGAGATTTATGTTGACCGGCAACATAGAAAACACAATGAGGCACCCAGTTAGAATTATTTTCTTTCCATTTATATTTCAATAAGTGCTAAAAACATGTAAGGACATTCTAAACTTCTTGAGGGCCCCATTGGATGTATTACTGACAATCTATTGATTTCAGTGCTGCTATTTCTCTTTAATAATTACCGTATTTATCGGCATATAACACGCACTTTTTTCCCCTGAAAATCAGGGGAAAATCGTGGGTGCGTGTTATAGGCCGATCCCCGCCGATTTCTGTGTCATCGAGGCGATCGCGGCAATTGCCGCGGTCGCCGCCGACATACACAGCCGTGAGTACATTCAAAAATGGCGCCGAGACTGCAGGGAGCCGAGATACACATACTCAAGTGTTCTCGGCTTTTTCCGGCGCCGCCGTCACGCCCAGTCCCGCCCCTGGACCTGTGTTATGTCCATCATATGGCGGGACTGGGTGTGACTGTCAGCGGCGCCGAAAAAAGCCGAGAACACTCGGGTATGTGTATCTCTGCTCTTGTCGGATCCGAGATACACATACCCGAGTGTTCTCGGCTTTTTTCGGCGCCGCTGACAGTCACGCCCAGTCCCGCCCTATGATGGACATAACACAGGTCCAGGGGCGGGACTGGGCGTGACGGCGGCGCCGGAAAAAGCCGAGAACACTCGTGTATGTGTATCTCGGCTCCCTGCAGTCTCGGCGCCATTTTTTGAATCTACACTGAGTGCACAAAGCTGCACTGACATGGCTGGACTGGGGCAGACCTGCACGAACGAAGCTGCACTGGGGCAAGGCTGCATTGGGGCAAGGCTGCATTGGGGCAAGGCTGCATTGGGGCAAGGCTGCACTGGGGCAAAGCTGCACTGAGGCAAGGCTGCACTGAGGCAAAGCTGCACTGACAAGGCTGCACTGGGGAAAAGCTGCACTGACAAGGCTGCACTGACAAAGCTGCACTGATGAGACTGCACTGGGGCAAGGCTGCACTGACACTGAAAAAGCTGCAGATAGACAGATAAGGCTGCATTGATGGGCATTGTAATGTAAGTTTTTTTTCCTTAAACTTCCCTCCTAAAAATGTTTTTTCCTTAAAATTCTCTCCTAAACTTGGGGTGCGTGTTATACGCCGGCGCGTGTTATACGCCGATAAATACGGTATATCTCATGTCACATATTCCAAAGAATTACAGCCCCCATTACCTTCTATGTCAACTTTATTCCATAACACATCTATACACAAAATAGAATATAAATACTGTATCTTGTAAGAAATTTTCTACATCCACAAAATCACCGTAATCAACAATCTTCACTGACTCTAAAAATAACCCCTTTCATGGACACCCACATTTACTAGTATATCTTAAACAAGGCTAAAAGATCCCTATAAATTCAAATGATGGACCTCCTCAGCAAACAATATAAACAGAAAATATCAAGTAATTTCTTACTTTTCCGGTTTTCCAGTAGCTGGGATTACTCATATTGGGAAATGTTTTAGGCACAAAGTCTGGGCCAGGAAGAGTGGGAATTGTGATAAGAAGAAAACCTGAACTGTTATCAAAAATCATGCTGTATAAAATAAGATTAGTTGGAATTTCATTCCTCTCATTAAAATGGATCTTGGTTCCGTCCTTGTAATGAACATTTCTCACATGTTTGTGCAGCTTTTCATGGAAGACAGAAATACACACATTATCATATACAGTTATACAAAGTCTGAGATAAAATACAAAGTGGTCAGATTCAATGTACTAGGTGGCTATTCTATAAATGTGAAAAGAAATGAAGGAATCAGGAGAATCACACATTCTTTATTTGGTAATTATCGTGCAATGTCTCCATGTAATCCTCTCTGATATGAAAAGAATCCTCCAATCCACTAATCCTGAGAATCATCAATTATTTGTTTTATTTTCAGATTAGATCATTTTGTATATATCTATATAGATATATCTTTATAATAGATAAATCTATATAGATATATAGATATATCTATATAGATATATATATATTTAGAATAAAAATTTATTTTTTTCTGTCTATAATGCCACGTACACACAATCGTAAATTCCGCCAGCAAAAGTCCTAAGAGAGCTTTTGGTCGGAAAATGCGACCTTGTGTATGCTCCATCTGACTTTTGCAGGCGGAATTCCAGCCAGCAAAAGATTGAGAGCAGGTTCTCAATTTTTCGGTCGGAAAAAGTTTTGATTGGAAATTCCGATTGTCTGTGCCAATTCCGACACGCAAAATTCCTACGCATGCTCGGAAACAATTCAACGCATGCTTGGAAGCATTGAACTCCATTTTCTGGGCTTGTCATAGTGTTGTATGTCACCGCGTTCTTGACGGTCGAAAGTTCAGCGAACTTTTGTATGACTGTGTGTATGCAAGCCAAGCTTGAGCGGAATTCCGTCCGAAAAACCATCCAAGTTTTTTCCGACGAAAAATCCGCTCGTGTGTACGTGGCATAACTCTCAGGCTTCATATGGAGTGACTTATATTGTTATTAAGAATATTCAAACCCATCATTATGTATTGTTCATTACTCATTACCACAATGTTACCTTCTTTGAGGATTGTATAGCTAGACCATCCCTCTCTTTTAGACTTCTAAGAGCTTAATATTGTTCAACAGTCAATTTTCATGGGATAGATCCTAAGGCCATATTCTGCATCTCCTCCGCCATTCATCTGACAATAAAACCCTACACTTGGGTTGGGTCTGACTTGGAAACTTATTGGTTTTTTTTTTATATTCCTGTTTTAATTTTGAACTGGATTTAATGTCAATAGTCTGTAGTAGGGATGGTCCCGATTGTTCATTTGTTCGTAGAACAAACGAGTATATGGGGCGCTCGTGGGAAGTTTGCCCGCCGCGGAGTGCACCATAATGCACTGTGAGATCACAGTGCATCGACAGCTGCTGATTGGCCAAAGCATGCACCTGACCTGTATGCTTTGGCCAATCATTACCGCGATGTGCTGTGAGAGCCATAATTGACCAAATCATGGCTCAGGGGGACTACGCCCACGCCCCACACTATATAAGGCTGCTGATTACACGGCGGCCGTAAATAGTGTATATGAATGGAAATTAGGCAAGTAGTTAGTGTAATGTGCAGTCAGTCAGTGTAGAATATATAATACAGTTCAGAGCCTATAATTATCAGGGCTGGGCCCTTCTTTCTCAGAGCTGGCCGCTCAGCTGTCGGCTGTCAGCTGTCGGCTAATTGCCAGCTCCTATCTCTCTCCACAGTTACTCAGCTGTTGATGATCCTGCTCGTCAGTCCTGCCTACTTAAGACCCTTTCACACTGAGGTGCTTTGCAGGCACTACAGCGCTAAAAATAGCGCCTGTAAAGTGCCTCTCCTGTGTCTCCAGTGTGAAAGCCCGAGGGCTTTCATACTGGAGCGATGCTCTTGCAAGCAGCTTCTTTGGAGCGGTGAAGGAGCGGTGTATACACCACTTCTTCCCATTGAAATCAATGGGGCAGCGCGGCTATACCACCGGCAAAGCGCCGTTTTAACCCTTTTTCGGCTGCTATCGGGGGGTTAAAACCGCCCCGCTATCGGCCGAATAGTGGCGCTAAAACGACGGTAAAGCGGCGCTAAAAATAGCGTCATTTTACTACCGGCGCCCGCACCGCCCCAGTGTGAAAGAGGCCTAATTGTTGCAATCTTAATTTTATCGGAAAATTATTATACAAATAGACAAATATGCATACATTAATGGCATAGTCATACTATCAGTCAATTTACAAATGCATTATACCAGCTTATATAACAAAAAAAAAAACAACAAAACAGAACATGGGGGGAAATGATGGCAACACATAAAGATCATGTTTTTTTATTCAATCTTTGTTGTATCGAAAAGTTATTAGACAAATAACATATATACATACATTAATGGTATTATCATACTACCAAAACATCTTACAAATACATTATACAAACTAACATAAACAAACCCAAACAAAAAAAATCCTTTCTTTTCCCTTTCCCTTTCTTTGACATATATACATCCTGTATTGAAGCCCTATTAGATCATATTTAGGTTCTATCCTAGTTACCGCTTAAACCTTTAGTTTCCTGTTGATTCCCTGAAGGCCCTCCAGGTGGCCCATATCTGCCGACATTTTTCAAGTATGTCCAATTCATATGCCAGGAGGGTCTCCATCTTCTCAGTGTGATCCATTTCCACTACCCATTCATTCACTGAAGGGGATTGTGTTGATCGCCAATGGTGCGGAATAACTAATCTTGCAGCTATCACCCAATGTCTGAGCAAACCCTTTTTGATATTTTTATATGAGCCTGGTAAAATGGACAACAGCGTAATTTGTGGTGTATTGGAAATTACCTCCCCTGTAACTATAGTATACAATTGCAAGATACTGTCCCAGAATTTACAAATTTGAGGGCATTCCCACCATATGTGTAACAACGAGCCCTTAGCAGAATGGCATTGCCAACAGTTATCCGATGTGTCTGGAAAAATATGCTGTAATGAAGTTGGGCATCGATACCAACAAGATACAAGCTTATAGCTTGTCTCGGGCTTTAGTTGCCAATGGCAAACAACGTGTGAGGATAAAGGACTTCTCCCACTCTTCTGTTCCAATTTAAACATTAAGATCCAGTGCTCATTTATGTGTAAATTATGGGATGATTTTTTCCAATCTTGTATACTGCTGATAAAACGTGTTTTGGTCTAGACTAGACCAAAAGATCATGTTTTGAAAGATTATTATGTCTTATTTAGATTCTGCTTAAATTCCCATCATTATAATTTCCTGATGACTCCCTATAAGTCCTCCAGGGGGCCCATACCTGACTGTATTTTTCATATGCATCCAGTTTGTGTGCCAGGAGGGTCTCCATCCTCTCAATGTAATCTATTTCCATTATCCATTCCTTCACTGATGGCGATTGTGTTGATCGCCAATGGATAACCAATCTTGCCGCTGTTAACCAGTGTCTAAGTAGACCCTTTTTAATATTTTTATAGTAGCCTGGGAGAATTGATAGCAGAGTAATTTGTGGTGTATTGGGGACTAGCTCTCCTATATAGCTCTCCTGTAGTGTGCAGCTGCATGATCCTGTCCCACAAATTATGAATCAACGGATCCTTAGCAGAATGACACCACCAACATATGTCAGATGCATCTGGGTATATACGCTGCAGGGATGCTGGACATTGATACCAATAAAAAATAAGCTTATAGCTTGTTTCTTGGGCTTTAGTTATCGGTGACAAGCAATGTGTGAGAATAATGATTTCTCCCACTCTTCGGCTAAAATTTGAACATTAAGATTGTATGTCCATTTATTTGTGAATTCTTGGAGCTCAGGATGTTTTTTTTTGCAATAAGAATCTTATATATTGCTGATAGAACATGTTTTTGTTTAGTACTTTGTAACAAAATAGACTCAAACAAATTTAGATCTCTATCAAAAGATTGGTTTAAGGGAGTAGAGGACAGGAATGACATTACTTGCTGATATTCCAACCATTGCATAAGTGAGGGCTGTTGTGTAGAAATTAAATTCATTATGGATGGAAATTTGCCCTGACAGAGAATCTGGCTCACTCTTCGGTGAGACTCTTTGTTCCATATTAAAAACTGTAACCAATCTACTGCAGGTGGAAATTGAGGATTGCCAAATAAGGGTGTCATGGGTCCTACTTGCGAAGAAAGCCCTAACCGTGAAATCATTTTATACCAAATGCTCAATAAATGAGATGTAAGAAAAGGTAAAGAAGAGAGCATGTCTTGTTGAGTACCACGGTAAAATAAGTTTAACCAAGGAAGTGCCTGAAGATCAAACTGATTAAACCCCTGTTCTATTGATACCCATTGTTTGGTATCTGAATGGTTCACTAATCTAGTCAGAACTGCTGCAACATAGTAATAATATAGATCCGGTACACCCGCTCCTCCTTTCACTTTACGTAATGTTAATGTTTTCCTATTTAATCTAGGTCTCTTGTGCCCCCATATAAACTTTATAAAAGCAGATTGTAAAATCTAGAAAAAAGATCTAGGAACAGGGATAGTTTTAAAAAGGTGCAGAAAGCGGGGTATTATGTCCAATTTTTTCAGTGTGTTAATCCTCCCAAACCATGAATATAGTTTAGAATCATATTTTTTAAGATCTTGAAGAGTACGTTGCATAAGAGGGATATAATTTGTGGAATATATATGGGTCGGATCTGAAGGAATATTGATTCCTAAATATTTAGTGTAGATGAGCAGAATCTAAACGAAAAATAATTCTTCATTGTTGTCACTTGGTGTGATGAAAGTGACACGTTAAGAATTTCTGATTTTGATACATTTACCTTGAAATTACTCAGCACTTCAAAACGCTGAAATTCAGATAAAATAGAAGGTATAGAGATATGTGGGTTGGTAACGTAGAGTAACAGATCATCAGCGAACAGGGCAAGTTTTATTTCCTGCTAAAGTTTCCGCTGGTTATTGGTTATCCTTGGTTACAGAGGCACAGCCCCTCTTTTGATTGGCTCAGTGCTGAGGTTCTCTCCTGGTCACCACAATGCAGTAAGACATGCTTCCAGAAGGTAGCCAAGGTCCTGTGGACCTCTTTACTCTCCTCCCTGCCGGAGGAGTACCGCAATTTTAGTGATGTCTTTGACAAAGGTCAAGCCGGTAGTTTGCCTCCACACCAGCCATATGATTGCGCAATTGACCTTCAACCTGATGCCATACCCCCTTGTGGCTGGAATCACCCTTTGTCGGTCTTGGAAGATAAGGCCATGGAGGAGTATGTTGCAGACGCACTTTCTTGAGGTTTCATCTGCAAATCCCCATCTCCTGCTGGTGCTGGTTTCTTCTTTGTAAAGAAGAAGAGTGGTGAACTGAGACCTTGTATTGATTATAGGGGTCTCAATCGTTTCACGATTAAGAATACCTATTCAATTCAGTTGATTACAGAGTTATTTGACCGCCTCAAGGGAGCAACGGTTTTCAAGAAGCTTGATTTAAGAGGGGCATACAATCTTGTGAGGATAAAGGAGGGCGACGAGTGGAAAACTGCCTTTAATACCAGAACAGGCCATTATGAGTACCTCGTAAGGCCTTTTGGCCTTTGTAATGCCCCGGCAGTTTTCCAGAAATGTGTTAATGATGTCCTCCGAGATTTGTTGCAGTTATGTGTGGTGGTTTATCCCGATGATATCCTCATATTTTCCAAGTCCCTGGAGAGCCACCACACAGATGTCTGTCATGTGCTTCAGAAACTAAGAGAGAACAGTCTCTATTGTAAACTGGAGAAGTGCAAGTCCCATCGTGAACAGGTTAAATTCCTGAGCATGTAATTTCCACTGCTGGTTTTTCGATGGGCCCAGAGAAACTTCCGGCAGTCCTACAGTGGCCCGACCCGTGGGGACGGGGGGGGGATGCCATCGCGATGGCTTTACGAGCGTAATACAGTAATAGGGATAAAAGTACTTTTCGCGCTCTAATCAATGGCATTTGTTCAACCAACCCCAGCAGATAGTATTTAGGATCATAAGGAAAGTGAGTCCTGGTGACCTTTACAATTACCTGAATAACCTCCTCCCAATAATGCTGAATTGCTGGGCCACTCCAAAAAATGTAAAAAAACTCTCCGGGCTAGTGTGAGCAACGCCAACACAACGGAGACTATGCCGCTGACATTCTGTGAAGCCTGTGGGGTGTGTAGTGAGCTCTGTTCAGAATTTTGTACTGGACCAGTTTATCTCTTGCTGAAACTAGATGGGAGAAGGCAAAGTCCCAAATCTCCCTCCAGTCGTAACCATCCAGTTCCGGGATGTCCCCCACCCATTTCCTGCGAAGGGAGGACAACTCAGGACTGGCAGCAACAAGCAGGGACCCATAGAGCTGGGACGTTGGTTTCTCCAAGTTCTTCACCCCAAGGGTAAATTGAAGCTCTGAGTATGATAACTCAACTGGTTGGCCCAGGAACTGACACCTGTAGGCATGCACAATTTGAAGGTACCTAAAATGTGCATGTGCGGGTACATTAAATTTGGTGCGTAAAATGTGAAAAGGGGTCAGCTCTTCATTTGTGATAATGTGTTCCAGTTTCACTATTTTATATTTAGCCCAGGCCTGCGGATCTGGTATGGTGTTGAACTGCGAAAGGTTAGGGTTCAGCCAAAGTGGGGTGTGAGGAGACCAGGAATTCAGTTGGGGTGCCCTCAGAGCTTCACTCACCTTCCATGCTTGTATGGTGGTACATATGGAAGGAGTAAGGTGATGTGGGGTTTTGGTTCCCCTGAACAACAGCCCCTGCAAGGCCTCCAGAGACCCAACTATAGCCTCCTCCAGCACCGTTACAGAATTGGTCAAGTCTGGCTGTAACCACCAATGGGCAGTCACAAGCTGGGTGGCCAAATAATACTTGTGACAATCAGGAAGAGCCAACCCCCCATTGTCCACAGGCCAGGTCAGAGTTCTATATTTGAATATAGGCGGTTTGGGCCCCCAAATGTAGGAGGTAAAAAGTTGTTTAATGGAATTGAAGAATATCTTGGTCAACCATTGTGGGGAGTTTCTAAAAATATACGTGAATTTAGGAAGGACTTTCATTTTTAGCAGGTTGATGCGTCCAATGAGGGAAAGGGGTAGGTTACTCCATGCCTTCAGTTTGGTCCTTACTCCAGTCAACACAGGGTCAAGATTGAGCCACACAAAATCCCCACTCTGTTTTGATATGACTATACCCAAATAGGTAAAATGGTCAACCCATTGCAGAAAGGGGGGTGAGGAGGATCTAGCCTCCTCATGCACTGGGAAGAGTTGGGATTTGTGCCAATTCACTCTCAGACCTGTGAAGGTGGAGAAGGTATCCATGATTTTAAGGGTGCCCTGCAGAGAGGCCCAAGCATTATTTAAAAAAAGGAGCAGATCATCTGCGTAGAGAGCCACTCTCTCCTCTAACCATCCCACCCGGAGACCACGGACCTCAGCCGAGCACCTAAGAGCCTCAGCAATGGGCTCCATGGCCAGGGCAAAGAGGGCCGGGGAGAGAGGGCATCCCTGTCTGGTGCTCCTCTGCAGGGGAAACGGAGCAGACAAAGATCCATTTAGCCTAATACATCCCAAAGGGCAGTGTATAACGTACGTATCCAATCAATACATTTTAATGGGAATCCCATTCTTCGCAACACCTCCCAATGATACACCTACTCCAATGTGTCAAATGCCTTTTCCATATCCAGGGTGGCAATAGTTCTTGTACCCTGATTGGTGTGCGGGGCATGGATATTAGCAAATAATCTGTGTATATTGATGTCCGTGGACCTACTGGGCATAAAGCCCATTTGATCAGTCAACTAGGGATTTTATAACTTTAGTCTAGTGGCCAGTACTTTAGTAAGAATCTTTAGATCACAATTAAGGACTGCAAATGGCCTGTAGGAGGCGCACAACTTAGGGTCCTTATTGGCCTTTGGGATAAGAATGATATGTTCTTCTCTCTTGGAGGGAGGTATAGAACCCGTTTGTAAACAGGTTTGGAACAGCTTTGCCAATCTAGGGGCAAGCAATTCAGTGTGGGCTCTATAGTATTCCAGGGGCAGGCCATCCAGCCCTGGGGCTTTACCTGACGGGAAAGACTGTATGGCAAGTGTAATTTCCTCTGGGGTTATTTCTGAGACTAGGAGGTTCCTTTGTCCAGCATAGAAATGATAGGCGCAGGGTCAAAATTTTCCGGCAATGAAGAAACTTACAGTGTGCTATAGAATGTGGTGAATTTGGTTAGGATATCCTCCTGCGTGGTGGCCAATGCGCTACCAGGCTCGAGGATTTCAGAGATAACCGCAAGGGGTCTATCCTGCTGTGCTAATAGCGCCAGCAGTCTGCTATTTTTGTCTCCATGTTCAAAATACTCCTGTCTGCTAGATTGCATGCCAAGACTAGTGGTTTCAGAAACTTGAAGATGCAATTCTCTCCTAAGCAAGGAGAGATGCTCAAAGTTCAGTACTGTAGCCGAGGCCGAGTAATGGCTCAAGGCCTCATCAACCCTGCACTGCAGTTCAGAGACCATATCCCCAAGCTCCGCCTGCATCGCAGCCACAGCGGAAATATACTGTCCCCTACTGTGAGCCTTGAAGGCGTCCCAAATCATCTCTATAGAGGCAGACTTCGCATTGTGTGCCCAATACTCCTGCAGCTGTGGGGAAACTCTGCCCTGGACCGGTTCGTTATTGATCCAGTGGGGTTGTAACCTCCAAAGGGCTCGGTAGTCCTAATGGTCAATTTAAGCAGGTTACGGTCAGAGAGGCTGGAGGGGAGGTAACTTGCCTCTTGAACGTCATTCAGGAAGGCTGCATTGGCAAAAGCCAAGTCAATACAGGAGGAGGTTTTAAAGGTAGTTGAAAAGCAGGAGTATGGGGGGGCGTGGCGGGCAGCCGACAGAGATGGCAACGTGAGGAGAGAGCTCCGAGTCTTCCAGCTCTCCCGGCTGACACACAGCGACTCCGAGCGATGCTACAAGAGCCCAGGGGTGCCTGAGAACCCCACCGACACTGCTGTGGACATGGGTAAGAGGAAACCCAAAGGGGGCCCTAGAAAGTTAACGGACTTCTTCGTGTCGGCTAGTACGCCGAGAGCCCAAGGTGGTGCCGCTGCATACAGACAGCAGCGCGCCATGCAGAACGGCACACAAGGAGATAAGAGGGACAGTAATAAACCCCCCTCCGCTTCTTCCAGCCACAGCAGCCATTCTTTCTCCTGCAATACCCCATTACAAAGCCCGCAAAAGGCTACACTAAAACACTCCTTTGCCCACACTTATGCAGGGGAAAGACAGGAGGGCCATACATCCCTGAACAGCACCGCTGAGTTCTATGATCAAATCCATGATTTTCCAACTACTGGGCAGCCCCTCAGCGATACCACCATGAAATAGATGCTGGTGTCCCTGTGGGGATCCATGCACAGAGATCTTATTGATTGTGTTTCTCAAATGAAAACTGACATAGCTGAGGTGGGGGACCGTGTTAGCCACATGGAGAATAAAATGGCGGAGTTTGCTTCTGCTCATAATGAACTAGTAGATGCGCACTGCGACAAAGATGATGAATTGGAGGCACTGAAAAGCAAAATGGAGGACATAGAGGACAGATCTCGCAGAAGCAACATTAAACTGCGCAGGATGGTGGAATCTATACCCCCCTCTGACCAGCAGCATTACGTACAACAACTGATAAGTGACTTGCTCCCTGACACATCTGCTGGCAAAGTTATTGTGGATCGAGCTCATAGGCTACCCAAGCCACAACACCTCCCAGACAAAATCTCGCATGACGTCATAGCCTGCATACACTTTTTCCACGTTAAAGACAACCTGATGCAGTTTGCAAGACAAAACTCTCCATTGCCTAACCCATACTCAGGAATAGCCATTTATGCTGACCTTTCACAGCACACCATGCTGGCACAAAAAAAACTAGTGCCACTTACTAAGCTACTACAAAACCACCTTGCATACTCCTTGAGCTTCCCAACTAAACTCCTTGTTACAAAAGAAGGCCGCACTTACGCTATCAGATCACTGGAGGAAGGTCTCCAAATTACAAAGAAATGGGGTCTTCTCCCAAACGAAGAAGAAACCGTGCTGACTACCCTGTGGCATGTATCACCGGAATGGAGACAAGTCGACGCAACCTGACCCTACCCTTATACATCCTCTATTAAGGTTTCATTCAGGCCTACTGCTCAACAAGGCCGGGAACAACGCTGGTCACTAAGAGCTAAAACCCCCACTTGCTCTTATGCGATTCTGTTCGCACGTTGAGGATTATTTCCTCGCTTTTTTATGGTTTTTCTATTACTTGGTTATTGACTTTTTTGTTTCTCTCTTTTATGTTCTACCACCTATGGTTACACACGAAAAACATAATGATAGCTCTCTGGAACTTATGTTCTACTGGTCACCACGGCATGAACTACCCTATGACAACTCTGAGGACACCTTAACTTCAGCTGGAGGTATTTGTGTCAATAACCACCTACTTTTTAATCCAAAGCTACCCCCGCACAGCAACCTCCCCCTAATGGACAATGGTCCTTAACTTTGTGTCCATGAACGCACACGGCCTCAAAAGCCCCTTTAAAAGAAGGGCAATGTGGCAACAAGCAAAGACCCTGAAAAGTGACGTCCTCTGCATTCAGGAAACTCATTTTGCACAGCAGAAACAACCGTTGTGCACAAACAAACTTTACCCCCATGTTTTTACAGCTTCTGGCCCCCCAAAAAATGTGGAGTGCTGATCGCAATTAGCCATACTGTTGTCTTTTCCGCCTCCATAACATGATTAAGGATACAGCGGGAAGATTTATTATACTGGTCTGTGAACCAAATAATATCATGTATACTTTAATTAATCTTTACACTTCTAATTGTAGGCAACTGTCTTTCTTGTATGCTCTCAGAAAGAAATTTGAGAGTATTAAGAAAGGTTTACTGATGTATTGTGGAGGTTTTAACTGTGTACCTAATAAACAGTTGGATCGCCCTGCTCCACAGCGATCAGCAGGCAGTGAAATCCAACCGTTTTTACACTCATTTGATATGCATGATATATGGCGTTGAGTCAATTCTGAAGAAAAAGATTTCACTTATTATTCTGCTCCCCACAAATCGTACTCAAGAATCGATCTGTTTGTTTCTGACCTATCTTTTCTAAAAAATGTTGTGTCGGCTAAAATTCACTCAATCACTTAGTCTGATCACGCACCGATCTCCATATCAGTCAAAGAGCAAAATTTGGCGATACCAATGCATGTATGGTGGAACAATATATTCATACTTAATAATCCTAAATACAGGAGTAGTCTGCAGGATCAGATCAAAGATTTTTTCCTCTACAATGACAAGCCTGACACCTCTATTTTTTCTCTGTGGTGTGCCCACAAAAGGCCTGCTCCTCCCAGCAGCATTAAGAGAAAAAAAGAGGAAATCACAAACATTGACGACTGCTATCCAAACTTAAAATCCTTGAGATGCAGCACAAATCCAATCCTACCCCCCAGGTATACTCTGCATTGTTGCAAACCAGACACGATGTACGTACACATTTAATCTCTGATCATCATTATTATCTACAGAGACTTAAAGCCACCCACTACACCCAGGGAAATAAAGCTGGCAAATTTTTAGCGCCTTATATCTGCAAAAAACAACATAAATCAAAACTTTCCCAAATTATTGACCCCAATACGGACAAACCGGTATACCACCCCCTAGATATAGCCAATGCATTTTGCTCTTATTACAAACAACTATACAACTTAAAATCAGATACCTTAACACCTCAACCCTGTGATATAGAGATCAACAATTTTCTTCAATCTATAAACCTTCCCTCCATAACCACTAAAGAACTGCAATTCTTAAACGCTGATATATCAAAAAGAGACATCATCCAAGCCATTCACTCCCTACCTCCCAATAATCTCCAGGTGCTGATGGCTTCTCGGCCGAGTACTACAAAGCCTTACAAAAAATACTAGTGCCATACATGAGCAAACTCTTTCAAGAAGCTACGACTTCAACCTCATTTCCGTAAGAGATGCTCCAAGCGGTTATAGTGGCCCTCCCAAAATGGGGAAAAAGCCAGATACTCCTCAAAACTTCTGCCCTATATCCCTTCTTAACACGGACTTGAAGGTATACCCAAAAATTTTAGCTAATCGTTTAGCAGAAGTTACTCCCAAGTTAATTAAAGCCGATCAGGTTGGATTTGTGAAGGGCAGACAAGCCCCAGATGGCACCCGTAGGATATATAATCTACTAAAAATTGTAGAAGCTCGAAAGGTGCCCACGGTGTTCCTGACACTCGATGCTGAAAAAGCATTAGATCGGGTTTACTGAGGGTATCTAAAAGCAACACGCAACAAGTTTGGCTTTGCGAGTCCTATCTGTTCCGCTATTTCAGCGCTATATACAATCCCAACAGCGCGGGTGTACACCTCCAATGCCATGTCGGACAAATTTTATATCACAAATGCGACACGCCAGGGATGTCTTCTGTCCCCTTTGATTTTTTCATTGGTGATGGAACCCCTGGCGGAAGCAATTAGGCAAGACACTTTAATTAAGGGCATCCGAATAACTGACACAGACCATAAAATTGGCTTATTCGCGGATGATGTGGTACTGACCCTAACCTCACCGGTGAATTCCCTTGACAGGATTCAAAATCTACTCAATCATTTTGGAAGAGTATCATGCTATAAACTCAATGTCAATAAATCCTCTATCCTTCACATGCATATACTTGCCCCAAATCTCAATCAATTAAAGTCAAAATTTCCTTTCAAATGAGCCATCAAAAGTCTGCAATATCTAAGAATTAATCTATCTTATCCTTCTAATTTTATATATGAACATAACTACCCTGCCCTTATAAATACAATTAAACAAGACCACCTAGCACATATCTCTTCACACAAGCTTACCTGGTTAGGGAAAATAGCTGCTTTAAAAATGATGCTATTGCCAAAAATAATCTATTTTCGCACCATCCCCATCTGCTTACCTGAATCTTTCTTTACTACTGTCGACAAGATGTTTAAGAACTTCATATGGTCTGGTAAATTAGCAAAGCTCTCCTACCCTATACTACTCAAACAAAGGCTGAAAGGGGGAACAGGATTTCCCAACCTGCGCAATTATTATTACACAGCCTTATTGGACAAAGCCAAGTCGTGGTTTGATAGCAAATCTGGTAAACTAGGGGTGCAAATAGAACTGACGTTTGTCGCACAAAGAGACTGGCAACCTCAACACAAAGACCACTATATTACCCCAAGTTTCCCTCCATTGATGCAACATTACTTGCGTGGAGGTTTTAAATGGGCGAATTGATAGTAGTAAACACCTACATAGAAAAGATATTACCTTGGGAATGTACGAATACCTTATCCCTTCTTTGAAAATAACTGATGGTTCCTATTCAAAAGAAACCATATACACACAATTTCTATCCAAACGCCTCTCTAGGAAATCATATGCAGATATCCAATTGCACCATTACAACAGTAAAAACCCATGCTCCCTCTTCACGCTGCGACCAAACGTATGGGAGTACCTGTCCACCTCATTCCATAAACCTAAAGGTCTCTCCTGGTTCTACCAAAAATTACAAAACAACTCCACTCACACTAAAACCTCAAGCATGATAAATTGGGAGAGGGATCTTAAAGCTTCATTTGCCTTAACAGAATGGAACAAAGCAACTCAATCCACTTACTTATTATTCTCACTGTACGAACCATTGGGACTCCAGTGAGACTCGCACACATCTTTAAAGGAACTACTAACTCCTGTTGGAGGAACTGCGGCTCTAAAGGGACAATATTCCATATCCTATGGGAATGTAAATCGGTGAAGAGTTTATGGAACTCACTATTTTTCCTATTAGGAAAAATTACAGGTATCAAGCTCTCCCCTAATGCCACATTGGTCCTCCTCAATTTAAAGATTAACAACATACCCACAAAGCACAGATGTGTAGTTACCTATGTCCTTATAGCAGCACGCCTAACCATTACCTCAAAATGGAAAACAGATGCAGCACCTAAGATATCCGATGTAATAATCAGAGTAAAAACCCAATATCTCTATGAAAAGTTCTTTGCATATGAATCCAACTCAGTGCTTCTATTCACAGCTAAATGGCTGACATGGTCCACAAGATTTCCAGAGACTCCTCCTTGATACACTGGTATCTAAACCAGCATAAGATTTAATGATACTGATTAATATCTCAATGGTGGTAATTCCTAGTTTTTATTTTATTTTCTCTACTCATTTTATTATTTTACTAACTTGTTTCCTATTCTTTTACCTTGTTTTGAAGCACAATTATAAGTATATATACCGTAATGCATAAACAACAAATATTGATCGATAATGAGTAACTGTCCTGTTGCTTCGTGTGCACAGGTGAACTATGGGAGGGGCTGATTTGTCTTTCTCCCGAGCACAGTTAGTTCCCAAATCGGGCACCGGGACATAGGGGGACATCACTTTCCTCCCTACGCTTGACAATTAATATGATATGTTTTCTTCACCTAGGTATCTTAATTTACTATGTCATACATTTCTGTTCAAAGAATTCTAAGAAACATGTTATACTTTATGACAATTCTGTTTAAGTGTCTTTTCTGTTTGTTTATGTGGAAACTTTAATAAAAAACAATTCAAAGAAAAGCAGGAGTGTGTTCTATTGTCACGTACCTTACAGCGGAGCCCGAAATGATGAGGGTGGCCTTTTGCACGGTTCCGGTCCAAGCACCCCTGGTGGTGGGTACAGGGAGTGCGAGGGCAACGAAAGGGTGCAGGTGCCTGCAGGCAGGAGGCTGGAACTTGGAGATATAGGAACCTCTGCTGAGGAGATGTGGAAACTGATCACCAAACTTGTTCAGCGGGAGCCAGATCAGGATCAACTGCAGAATCAGGAACAGGCAGGAGTCGGCAACAGGCTGGCAGCGGGGTACCAAGTCAGAAGGCAAAACCGTAGTCAGGAACAGGCAGGGTTTGGCAACAGACGGGCAGCAGGGTACAGAATCAGGAAGCAGAGCCATAATCATAAGTTCAAGCCAAGGTCAGTATTGCAAATAGAGGCAGGTTCAGCAGGCAGGGGAGATCCAAGAGAATGGTCAGAAGATAGCCGGGTTTTCAGGGACAAGGTCAATCAGGCAGAATAACAATAGGAACACAGGAACACAGGAACAAGCTGAAGACAATCCAGCACTGATGCTAGGCAGACTCTCTGTTTATATAGGGTGCTGTGTGCCAGGATTGGCGCCAGCGTACGTGCGTACGCGCATGCGCATTAGCAACTTAGCACATTGGCACATGCGCGTTAGCACATTAGCACTTTGGCACATTGGCGCATGTGCGTTAGCATATTAGCGCTTTGGCACTCGCGGACGCGCGTTAGCGCGTGTGCGCATTCGCATAGAGGTGCCATTGTGCATGCTCACCCTGGATCTCATTTGCCTCTGGCTATGGTTCCGTGCATGCACCTTTGCATTAGCAGAATGAGGATTAGCAGCTGCTGCATGGAGACGGGTGCTTGCTGTGTGAGTTCTCTGACATCTATACTGGGGATGCAACCATCTCCATATCTCGGTAAATTCAGTGGCTTGAGCCCAGGTACCCAATTCTGGGCTAAAACTGGATTGGGGGGAGGGTCTATCCAGGTCACGTGATAATGTGGCGTTAAAGTCCCCCATGAACAGAACGCGGGCTGGACAATGCAGAGCGATCCCCTCATACAACGAGTACAGGACCTGTATTTGACTAGGAGGAGGCAGATATATATTTACAATAATATACTTCACATTATAGATGGTTAACACTAACATAATATATTTCCTCTGGGGATCTAAATGGACATCTTGAAACACACATGGTATACGTTTGGTAATCAGAATAGATACCCCATGGGAGTATGAGGAGTACCGGTAAGTCGCATGGAGCGCTCTCTGCACTTATGGCCTCTTAAGAGCCAAGACCCTGCTACCCATCAGGTGCGACTCCTACAACAGCACTATGTGAGGATTATGCAAGCCCCCTGACATTGCATGACAAAATGGTCAGGGATTCGGTATCAGAGTTGGCCATCATGGAATGTCAGGAGGGAACAGGAGTAGGATTAAACCAGCTGGCCATTGCATGTAAAGATACCCATTTTTAGTACAAACAGTGATTTGAGACTTGACCTGATGAAACGTTTGAGCAGTAGAATATATATGTAGGGTTTTAAAACAGAAAAATACCTCTCCCCCAAAAACATAAAACCCTACCCATACACCATACAAACCAAGCCCAGTGGCCAAAAAAGAGGCTAAAAAGCCAGAAAAATTGATGTAGGGCTTTTTCCCATAACAGACAAACTAATGAAACCTTTAGGTCACTTGGACCCCTGGAGGCCCTGCACACAGGGCTGTGGTAGATGAAGCACCAACCAGGCTTGTAGTTGATCCCTGACCTTTAATACCAGGTGCGGGTGGGGGAACGTGAGTCTCAGCACATCCGGTGGGAGACCGGGTATTCTATAGATGCCCGATGTGGGCACAAAGTCCTCAGGAAGGTGTGTTAATTTATCTTGGTGTAGCTCCGATTAGTTAGGATCATGTGAGAACAGGAGAGTATATAACCCCAATTAGGGGGGAGTGAGCCGCACCAGTCGCCCGCCATGGGAGGGACCCATGGTGAGACCCCAGGAGCAACAGGAGTCAACAAGTGGAAGTTCAGCCTACACCCCAATGCGGGTACATGCCCAAAGCATTTGGGCAGTCTAGGTGGTCCCAGGAACGGAGGAGGATGGTAGACAGCTGGGTAGATGAGTCCCCCCGCATGGCATGGCAACTCACCACACGTTGTAATATACTGGGTTAAGCCATCAGCTGTGGAACATAAAAAGAAAAAAAAAGACCTTGGAATAAAAAAAAAGGAAAACCTCAACAATAACAGGATTGTAGATTGGAGAACAAGCACTAGAGTTACTGCAAGGATAGTAGCCATGTGTCTGCTTCATCGGGGTATTCAAAAAATTTCACCGAACCTCCATGTTGAACTCGCAGGTGACTTGGGTAGAGCATGGAGTATTTGATGTTCTCGGAGTCACCTTCTGACATCAGTGAAGGTTTTGCGGCATCTTTGTAGGTCCGCGGAGAAGTCAGGGTAAAGATGCACCACTTTATGCTCAAAGGGGAGGGTGGGGTGTTTCCGGGCTTCACGGAGGATACGATCACGGTCTCTGTAGTTGAGAAACCTAACTAGGAAGGGCCTTGGTGGAGCCCCAGGGGTGCCCCGACCAGTCGGGACTCTGTGGGTCCTTTCCACCACGTAAGTTGGGGAGACCTCGGTCAGGTTAAGAAGTGTCTTAAAGAATGCTTCCGCAAACTCAGCTGGGTGGTCCCCTTCAGCCCCCTCCGGGAGACTCAGGACCCTGATATTATTTAACGGAGGCGATTTTCCGCGTCATCAGATTTCAGATTTAGCCACCAGGGATTGGACGGTGCGCTGCAGTGTGTGGAGGGCATCGTCATGGCGGGCAGTGAGGTCCTCTGTAGCAGAGATTCGCGTCTCAGTCTCAGAAAGTCTGCCCCTGAATTTGTCCAAATCTGCCCTGATGAGGTTACATTCCTCAGCCAGGTGATCGATGCTGACCAGTAAGGAGGTTCTACTCTGTTCTATGGCCGCGAGGATAACAGTGGTGTCATTTTTTCGTGGTGGTGCCTGCGGAGGTGGAGAGGCCTATGAGTTTGCTGTCTGTTCCATGTCCGCTAATAGCGCTTTAAACTGGTCCAGAATGGCACTGGGACACTGGGCAGGCTGGGCAGGCTGTGCAGGCACTTTTTTGTTCACTGTTTTGCTCTTTGAGGGCATGAGCAAGCAATCTAGGGCTTTGCAGATTATAGTGCGGGGTGGTGGTTGTGTCCTCTTTAAGAGATTGTGCTTTGTTAGATAGGGAGGTTTACAAGCAGGTACAGCAGACACCTCCAACTTGTGCAAGTCTGTGCAAGTCTGTGTTCCACTGTGGCCTATTGGAGCCGGCCGACAGGCCCAAAGTGCTGCACTTGTTTACAGTCCCCTTCAAGTAAGCTGTCCCTGGGGTAGGAGTGCGGGACAGTCGTTTTGCCCGTGGATCGCAGCACCCGGCCAAGGAAGGACACAGCAGGCCTAGTAGGCCTCAAGATGGCGGCGGGACGCGGATGAGAAAGGCCGGCCGCTCGGGACCTCCTGGGAACCGCTTATGCTGGTCACCTGATCAATCCCCTCCGGGGATGCTGTTACAGGTGGGTCAGTGCGTGGCGTCCGCTCGTCCTGCGATCACGGTACTTGAGCGCTGAGGGATCCGGAGGCTCCTTAGGCCTCAAAATTACGGCCTGTTACAGATTTATGGAGAGGGCCGTGGGCCATGTAACTCCTTAATCGGTTGGCCGTGCTCCAAGATTTAGGCTGGGGTCGAGGCAGGGGTTGCCCAGGGACAGATAGGGTGGTATTTGAGGCTCACCAGGGTGTAGGTTAAGCAGGATGGCTGCGGATTGTTGGCAGGATGATTGGAGCTCTTCTCCAGCACATCCTCCTTGGCTCACATTGCTGGTTCTCATTCTTGCTGACCATAACAATCTCACATTCTTGTCTGAGGCTAAACGCCTCTCTCCCAGAAGGGCACGGTGGACTTTTTTCTTGTCAAGTTTCAATTACATTGTCTCATTCTTACCTGGTACTAAGAATGTAAGGGTTGGGGGGATAGGAGGGGGCGTGACCGGATGCAGGTGTGAGCGGTGTGTGTGTGCTCTCTCCCGGCCCCGGCTCCGATGCTGCTCCAGCGCGGTGAAGTGGGGACCTTGGCAGCTGTGTGTGTGCCCTGTGAAGCTGCCGGAAATCCGCTTAGCTCATGACCCAAGGATCCCATCGGTCACTAGCGGTTTTACCGGCTTCCCGACCGGCATCCGACCGGCATCCTGATCTGTGGGGAGATAAGAGAGGAGAGGAGGAGAGCCTGGGAAGGACCAGCTGTTTGTGGTCAGCTGACCGCTGGGTGATTTTGTTGAGCAGAGCTCCGTGGGGAAGCCGAAGGGAAGCCTGGACACAGTGCCTCCGCTGTGTATGAGCACGGCGGTGGAATGTTGCCTGGTGACAGCTCATAGACACGGCGGGAGGCGGAACAAGGAAAGCTGTGAGAGTTAACTCAGAGACAGACACAGGAAGGAGCGGTGGAGATATGGTGGCTAGAGAACGGCTGAGTAAAAAGCGGCTATTTTGAATGAAGGACGGTGGAGCTGGATGCCTTACCTGTAGAGTCCCAGGCAAAAGACTGGCAGACATCCCTGAAGCCAACTGGAGACAGGTAAAAAAACCTGATCTACATATAAAAGCAAAGTATATTGAAGCTGTGTTAAAAGAGGGAACAGGGAGCTTGTCTCTTGTTGTTTGTGAGGCTTGGACTTTTAAAGTGTGAAGGGACTGTCTGTTGGATTGGTCAGGCTGGAGGGATACAAACTGCCAAAATAGTGTCCTGGGTGGCTATGACCAAGAAGAAAGGGGAAGATCAGCATCATCATCCCCATGATAATATGCCTGTTCAAGCCACCCGCTCGGCTAAAGAAAAGGAGAAGGGGTCCCTAAACGCAACCGCAGCAGCGGCTGCGGCAAAGCTGGAAAAATTTGCCCACAGTACCACGCAATCCCCAGCCAAAAATAATCAGCCAACTACAGGGAAGATGTCAGCGGGGGGCTCTGGGGACAGAAAAAGTCTGGGGAAAGGTCCCGATATCCCGGTGGTTAATACGAGAACAGCGAATAAAAAAAGCCCGGAGAGGGAGCCTCTGGGGGGAATAGGGGATAGTACCCCCATCGCAGCTGTAGCCAGTGAACAAGACCCCACTTTAAAAGAGATACTATGCGCCATAAATGCCTGTAGGAGTTCGATAAGTGGGATGTGGGAAGAGCTGAAAACCCTAAGTGAGGAATTTGGCAATATTAAACAAGAAATCCAGCAAACAGTGGAGAGAATCAAATGTGTGGAGGAAAGGGTTAGCCAAGTAGAAGACACCGTATCCCCACTGCGACAGGAGTTTAAGAAAATGCAAGCTCAGTTAGAGGCTAACAAGCTCAAAATGGATGAATGGGAGAATAGGTCGCGAAGACAGAACGTAAGAGTGATGGGTCTCCCCGAGAAAGTTGAGGGCCCCCGCCCTGAAGAATTTATGGAAAATTGGTTTAAAGAAGTCTTTGGGGTAGAGGCTTTTTCACATTTTTTTTCTATTGAGCGAGCTCACAGAGTCCCTTCCAGACCAGTACACTCAGGAGACCGCCCAAGACCAATGATAATTAGATTTTTTAATTATAAAGATAAGTTGAATTTAATGCAAAAATCCAGAGAAAAAGGAGATGTACTTTTCAACGGTGCAAAGGTTTCGATTTACCCAGATTATTCCCCGGAATTACAAAGGAGAAGAGCAGGTTTTCTGGACATTAAGCGCACTTTACGGAACCACAACATCTCATATGCGCTATTGTATCCAGCACGGTTGCGAATTGAGGCGTTAGGGACTACCCGTTTTTTCGAAACGGTTAAAGGAGCCACGGACTGGTTTGAAGAGAACAAAAGGAACTTATAAATGCGGATATTTTTTTTTTTTTTTTTTTTTTTTTTTTTCCGCTCTCTGGGCTGCTCGGCAGCATTAGGGGTTGGGAGGGAGAGTGTAGGGTGGTTTTGAAGTGAAGAATGAAAGAAATGTTTAGTGTGGTGAAGAGGGTTATACTAACCCTTGGGTTGATGGGTTTATTGGGGGGGAAGGGGGAGGGGGGTGGTGGGTGGGGAGGGTGGAGAGAGGGGTGGTGGATGAAGTGGGGTGAGGGGAGTAGTAAGGTCACAAGGAAGGCCCCTAGGGCATGCCAAGTGAGGCACAGGGGGAGGGAGGAGAAGGGATTATTTAAAGTAGGGGGCTCCACAGTTGCAAAAATTAAAGTAAAATCGCACAGAGCAATGTTAAAAAATGTGTTGAAGATAAATGAAATGAGGTGTAAATACTTAAAGTTTAAAAAATTCAGATGGGTTAATGACACTGTTGTGAATGGTGGTGGGAGGGAGGGGTGTGGGGGTATAGGTCCCCTGGACCCGCTCGCCTCCCTTCCCATAATAATAGCACAGAGGGTGGTAGGCAGGACTATTGAGGATTTGAAGCACAAAAGCAAAAGGGGTATGTGGGCACATGTGGTAAAGCAGAACAAGAGGTGGGAAATTCTTTCTTTGGTATCTCTTCAAAAAAGCACTGGTATGGAACAGGGTCAATTTTCAGCCGTGTCTGTCCATTGTATAAGGAAAAGGGTAATTATACTCTGGTATTTGCATAGCGGGTATTTATTGTGTACAAGGTTGAATGAAGCCTAGAACATTTGGTTTAAGCTCCTGGAATATCAGGGGGATGAGCGATAATGTGAAAAAAGCCACTGTATTCCAGGAGTTAGATGCTTGTGCTGTTGAGGTGATATGCTTGCAGGAAACGCATTTGACCAGTGAGACTAAATTATTAATTAAAAATAATAAATTTCAGATACAATATCATTCAGTGTACTCCTCCTACTCGAGGGGAGTGAGTATACTGATTAGGAAGGGGTTGACGTTTTCCTGCAGGGATGTCAGTATTGATAGATTGGGCTGTTTTATTTTTTTGCATTGTTTAATTGAGGGCAGATCTTTTGTCATAGCAAATTTATATATTCCCCCGCCATTCAAAATGGAGATATTGCTTCTGCTGCTTGAGTTTTTGGAAGATAAAAGAGAGGTTCCACTTATTATAGTAGGGGACTTTAACACCGTTCTTGATAGCAGATTAGATAGGTTCCCTCCTGGGGTTAGTGGTGGTGGAGGGCCGGGGGGAAGGATGGCACAGTTTTTGGAGGAGGTTGGGTGGAGTGATATGTGGAGAGCGCGTAATCCTAATAATCAGGAGTATTCTTGCTTCTCAGCGACCCATCATACCCTATCCCGTATTGATATGGCCATTGGTAACCAGGAAGCCCAGCCCTTAATAAATAGTATTGAATACCGTCCAAGGGGGGTGTCCGATCACTCGCCACTTACAATGATAATAACCATGCAGGAAGATGGGGGTCGGAGATTGTGGACAGTTAACCCAGCATGGCTGGACTTACTGGGGAACAGAGAGGAAATTAGTTTAAAGCTGAGAGAATTTGTTCAATTTAACACCGGTACTGCCTCGGAGGGTGTGATTTGGGATGCCTTAAAAGCATACCTCAGAGGGCTCTTGATTCAACAGATATCCAAAATAAAGAAACAAACAAGGGCGAGGGGAGAGCTTATTAGGGAAGAGGTTCGGGAGTCAGAAAGAAAGTATATTCTAGACCCAACGAATGAAAACCGGGAAGACTGGGTATTGAAACAACAAAAATACAAAAAGGAAGAAATTAGAAGAGCAGAGAATAGGAAGGTTTTTCAGAGGCAGAGGAGTTTTGAAGAGGGCGAAAGAGTGGGCCGGATGTTGGCCTTGTTGGCCAAAACTAATTCGTCCTCTTCAACAATCCCCATGATCAAAACAAAGGAGGGGGATATCTCTTCAGATCCTAGGGTAATTAACAAAACATTTGTAGAATTTTATAGGGATCTATATAAATCGCGTCATAGTCCTGAACAAGCAGAGATGGAGGAGTTTCTGGGAGGTACGGAGTTGCCGGTGCTCTCAGACGCAGATAGGAATAGTCTGGAAGCACCGATAACATTGGAAGAGGTCTGGCAGGCAATAAAGAACATGCCGAACCAAAAATCACCAGGCCCGGATGGATTGCCATCTGAGGTATACAAACAATACGGGGAAGTGCTGGCCCCGGAATTGTGGAAAACACTGACCTGGGCGGCTGCAGCTGGTAACTTGCCGTTGTCAATGTCTGAAGCCATTATTGTACTGATTCAGAAAGAAGAGAATAGTCAGCTAGATACCTCGTCATACAGACCAATTTCATTGCTGGGCACAGACGCCAAGATCCTGGCAAAGATCCTGGCTGCCAGGTTGAACAGATGTATATCTACCTTGGTTCACCCGGACCAGTCAGGGTTTGTGCAGAACAGGTCTACTAGTAAAAATATAAGAAGGGCGTACTTGAACCTCCAAACCCCGGTTGAGAACCCAGGCTCCAGGGTGATCTTGTCCCTGGACATTGCCAAGGCATTTGACACCCTGGAATGGGAGTACCTATGGTGGACACTAGAAAAATTTGGGTTTGGTCCCCTATTTATTAAGTGGCTTAAGACCCTATATCGACACCCCAGTGCTAGACTGAAAATAAATAATACATATTCGGAAGGGATCTCTCTTGAGAGGGGGACTAGGCAGGGGTGTCCCCTGTCCCCCCTGCTATTTGCTCTGGCAATGGAGCCCTTCGCGGAGGTAATAAGAAAATCAGTAGGTCTACAGGGCTACAAAAGGAAAGAGGGCGAGGATAGAATAGCGTTATATGCTGACGACGTACTGTTATTCCTGGGGGACATGGGACCGTCGTTAGAAAATGCAATGCAGTTGGTGGAAGGATTTGGGAGAGTATCGGGGTTAATAGTCAATTGGGGGAAATCTTCACTCCTTCCGATTGACTCGACCAACGGTTCTCTCCCGCAGGTGGTCTCGCGTCTCAGAGTGGTGGAGAAGGTTAAATACTTGGGTATAATGGTGACCAATAACCCAATGCAGTATACTAAAGATAATTTAGCTCCGCTACTGGAAAAGTTCAGAAGGAAGAAAGACATTTGGTCTCGGCTTCCTTTATCCATGGCGGGGCGTATAAATCTGATTAAGATGATTTGGATGCCTCAATTGTTGTATATATTACACAATGCGCCGATTTGGATAGGGAGGGAATGGTTTTTAAAAATAAATGCTATCTTCCGTGAGTTAATATGGAGAAAGGGCCAGGCCAGGATCAGTCTTCAGACCTTGCAGCGTCCCAACAGGGAGGGGGGACTGGCGGTGCCCCACCCATACAGGTATTTTTTGGCGTCACAACTGCAACACCTGGGTGGGTGTGAACGTGGGGGGGAAGTGGACTCCAGTGTAAAAATCATGCTGTCAGGGAGCCCGCATAAATCCTTGGCAGGGGCTTTGGAAGCCGGAGCATTAGGATACCCATCTCCAACAAACAAACTGGCCATAAAAGTTTGGCGGTTAGTAAAGATTGAAATGGGATATAAGGGGGTTACGGAGTTCACTCCTATTTGGCAGAATAGGCAGCTACAAGAAATGCAGGCGATAGGAGTAAATAGGTTCTGGGAAAGGGCGGGAATAACTAGACTAGCACAATTATATGTTGGCAATATATTAAAATCTTTTTTGGATCTGAGGCGGGAGTTCGCAATCCCCAAGGAATCATTTTATTATTATCTCCAGATTAGACACGCATTAGACAGGCAATTTAGGGCCAATGCACTGGAATGGTGTACTGCAGCACTTCTTAATAAGGTAGTAAGGGCACATAGCCCGAAGGGGCTAATATCAGTAAGTTATGACCAACTAATGAACAGGGCAATTGGCCTGACCCCTCTATTGCGCGCAAGGGAGGGGTGGGAGGCCGATGTGGGGGAGCTGAGCGAAGAACAGTGGGGGAGAATACTGGAGCTTGGCCCGCTGGTGTCCCTCTCTCCATCGCAGCGGGCGTCGCACCTCTTGCTTGTGCACAGAGCTTATTACACTCCCAAGAGGCTGCATAGAATGGGTCGTAGACCGGACGATAAATGCCCCAGATGTTTAGATACGGGCGATCTTATACACATTATGTGGAGATGCCCGAAGCTAGTGAGGTACTGGACCGAGATCCTAAACATCATAGAGGTTAGGACCGGGATAAGGCTGGAGCCTGAGGCTAAAGTCTGTATCCTGGGGCTAATCAAAGAGGATATGGGGGATGGCTACATAAGAATAGCAATCTTACGATGCTTATACCAGGCCAGGAAACTGATCGCAAAAGCATGGCTGTCAACAATGCCCCCTACCCCTGAAGAATGGATTAATACCATGAACGTACTAGTGGGAACAGAAAGGACTATATATATTAGAAGGGGAAGCTATGAGAAGTTTATTAGGATCTGGGGTAGGTGGTGTCAAGGAGAGAACAGGGAAACATAAAATCGTATCAAGGAAAGGAAGTTATGCACGAGGAAACAGATAATAGGAAATAAGTAGTGTGCACATCACTCTCAGTGGGGTAGGAAGTATTACCAAGCGTAGGATTCGACTATTTCTAAAAACTAGCAACTGTTGGGGAGGAGGGAGGGTGAACAAGGGTGGGGGGAGGGTTTAAGGGGAAAAAGGTAGGGTAAGATATATTTATAATTGATGGTGATTCTGGGAAATATTTATTGCAATTTGTGTTTTCTTGTTTGCCTTTTGTATTCTACAATGGCTATGATGTATATTGTATAAATTGAAAAATCAAATAAAAAAGGATATGATTAAAAAAAAAAGAATGTAAGGGCTGACGCCTTGTCACGACAATTTTCCTCCACGTCCAATTTGGAGTCAGTTCCGGTTCCTGTGATTCCTCCTGATCGTATTCTGGCTACAGTTCGCACAAGTCTCACTTCTCCTTTGGATGACAAAATTCTTGCTGCTCACGTCCATGCTTCTCCTGAGAAACCTTGTGACTGCTGCTCTGTTCCAGAGAGTCTCTGTACTGCCGTGCTCCAGACTTACCATTCTCCCAAGGATGCTGGCCACCCTGGGAAGAATCAACTCATTTGGGCCATTTCCCAACAATTCTGGTGCATTTCCCAACAAGTCTACGTGCTGACCTAACTGCCTTCGTACCTGCCTGTTCCATGTGTGCTCAGAGTAAGACTCCATGACACCTTCCAGTGGGCCTCATACAACCCATACCCAATGGAGAGAGGCCCTGGACCCACCTGTCTATGGATTTCATTGTGGAGTTACCCAACTCCCAAGGCAACACTGTTATCCTCATGGTGGTTGACCGGTTCTCAAAGATGTGTCATTGTATTCCACTTAAGAAATTGCCCACTTCTAAGGAACTGGCTTCCATTTTTGCTCGGTAGATTTTTCGCTTACATGGGCAACCAAGGTGATTGTCTCGGACAGGGATAGTCAGTTTGTGTCCCGGTTCTGCTGAGCCTTTTGTGCGCAGTTGGGAATTCAGCTTGCTTTCTCCTCTGCATATCACCACAGTCTAATGGGGCTGGAGAAAGAGCCAATCAGTCCTTGGAGCAATTCCTACGTTGCTATATTTCTGACCATCATAACAACTGGTCAGACCTATTACCATGGGCTGAGTTTGTTCCCAACAGTGCCTTGAATTCTGCTTCCCGATTGTCCCCGTTTATGGCGAATTATGGTTTCTAACCTTCCATGTTGCCTGACTCGTTTGTTCAGCAGAGTATTCCTGCATTAGAGGAGCATCTCCATAGTCTTCGTTCCACTTGGGCACAAGTCCAGGAGGCTTTGCGTCATGCTAACGATAGGTACAGACTCCGCGCTGACCGCAGATGCCTGCCTGCGCCTTCCTACCAGGTTGGAGACAGGGTCTGGCTGTCATCTCACAACCTCTGACTTCATGTTCCCTCACTGAAGTTCGCACCTTGGTTTATTGGGCCTTTCCGTATTCTTCGCAGGATTAACCCAGTGGCTTGCGCATTAGACCTTCCTTCTAATATGCATATTTCAAATGTATTTCATGTCTCCTTATTAAAACCTTTGGTCTGCAACCGTTTTACCACCTCGGTGCCACGTCCTCACCCTGTACAAGTTGAGAACCATGAGGAGTATGAAGTACAGTCCATTGTTGACTCCCGTAGGTTCAGTGGGTGCATACATTACCTGCATTGGAAAGGGTACGGTCCAGAGGAATGCTCTTGGGTCTAATCCTCGGACGTACATGCCCCTGTCCTCCTCCGTGATTTCTATAGATGTTTTCCCCTCAAGCCTGGTGGTCCTCCGAGTAGGAGGGGTCATTGAGGAGGGGGTACTGTCAGGGCTGGGCTCAGCCCTTCCTTCTCAGAGCTGGCCGCTCACCTGTCGGCTAATTGCCAGCTCCCATCTCTCTCCACAGTTACTCAGCTGTTGATGATCCTGCTTGTCAGTCCTGCCTACTTAAGCACCCAGTCCAGGGGAGCTCTGCCTTTGCCTTGGTCACGGCACAAGAAACTATCTCCTGCGTTCCTGTTTAAAGACTGGCTTTGCTGACATCCCTTCTGGCTCCAGATCCTGCTTGCTGTTCCACTACTTTGATCCCTGACTTCTTGGCTGACTATCCATTCCGGTTATATAACTTTGGCTATGTTTTGACTGCGTTTGTTCTTTTTACATTTATTATTAAACAAGTGTGATTTAACTGTACTTTTGTCTCGGTCTGATTTCATGGTTTCTTTTTTTTTAAATCAGAAAAGAAATTTTATTTTTGACTTTCACATAACATAGTATATGACAGTTGATGTAATACAATATCATGGCAATATGGAACATACATCTTCAACAACACATCATCGGATACTACCGGATATCAATGTCCTTAAGAATGTGTTTTCCTGTTACATTGTCATAGCCATATAAAGAGAGCAAAGAGAAGAGTGTAGAAGGGTAGGAACAGAAATAAAGAAAAACAAACAAACAAAAAAAAAACTTTTCTCGTTTCTCTTTTTTTTTTTTTTTTTTTGGCTTTTTTTTGGCTTTTTCCTACTCAAGCTTCCCCAATACCCTGAGGGTATGGAGTACCAAAATATCGTAAAAGTTGCCTCAGCCCACCATGGCATGTTGCTTCCCCTGGAATCACACATTTTCTTTTTGCCAAGTATTTGGCTACCTCATTACCAATGCAGTTAAAGTCTTACATTTGTAATAGCCTATCTTTAATTAGCTGATGTGGTGCTAAACCCGGAACATCTAGCCAAGCCTGCCACAATGAGTAGAACTTGCGTGGAACTTTTCTGTGTTGGTATGTTAGTTTCTCCCTGATTAGTAATTTGTTAACCTGTTCCACCCATTGTTTGCTAGTGGGTACTCTGGGAGTGATCCATAGTTGAGCAATGAGTTTACGTGCAATGTATAGTAGTCGAAGGACCGCTGTATGTGCCGAGGGGGTTAGGGCCTCCTCATCCAATGCTCCTAATAAGCACACTACTGGTTCTCGTGGAATATTGAACATATAAACTTGTGATATTATGTCTAGAACTTCCTTCCAGTAACGAAAAAGCTTGGGGCATCTCCATATCATATGGATTAGGTCCCCGTGGGCACCCTCACATTTCGGACATAATGGAGTCTCTCTAATCCCCCATTTGTGCAACCTGACCGGAGTCCTATAAACCCTGTGCAGCAAATATAGATGCGATAGCTTTTGAGATGCGGACACTGAGACCAAGGGTGCAGAGGATAGACACAGGTTCCATGTCTCCCCGTCTATGTTCCCTATATCCTCCTCCCAGCCACGCCGACAAGGAAGACCAGATGGGTCCTGCATGGCATTGAGAAGTATGTTATATGCTCTGGAAATCATTCCTTTCTTATTGTCTTCCAAGAAGATCCCCTGTATCAGTGTATGGTCAGTCAGATGTAATGGAGTACGTTGCGATTGCGTTTGTAACGCGTGTCGCAACTGCAGATATTTGAAGAAATTGGTACGAGGAATATTAAATTCCGCTTGAATTTCCATAAAGGATTTAAAATTTGGTCCATTATACAATTGAGACAAGTATCGGATTCCTAACAGTTCCCAATTTCCAAATCCTTTTAACTTTAACAACTCTTTGTAGTTGGTATTATGCCATATTGGTGTATGCGCTATGAACCTCTGATCCCCACTATTTTTTTCGTGTGAGCCCACAATGTTTTAAGCATTCTCACTGTAGGGGCTTCAGGGTCAAGATGCATGTATCCCACCTCCAGGCACTCCAGAGCCGTCACACTCTCATCCTGTACAGCTAGCAGTCTGCGGATAGGGTCCGCTAGATCTGTCACCCCCCAGTTGCTGGAGCTGGGATGCTAGGTAATAGGCCCTAGAGTGAGGAACTGCCAACCCGCCCTCATCCTTCCTATACTGTAGTGTCTTTAAGCTAATCCTTGCCGTCTTTTTGCTCCAAATCAGTTCCCTGAATTGGGAGTCTATCCTGTCAAACCACTTTCTAGGGATCCAGACCGGGGAGTTGTTAAATATATACAAGAGCTGCGGTGCCCATACCATTTTTATCAAATTAATTCTTCCTACCACTGAGAGTGGCAGTTTGCACCAGGACGTGCATTTTTCACGGAATTTACTAAGTAAAGGGACTAGGTTGAGATTTATATATTGGGATGGGTTTGGGGATATCTGTATACCTAAGTAACGAAAGGCTGGTACTATTTGTATCATCTCAGCTCCTTGTGGTAATGGTTCAGTTATGGGATCTACCGGCATCAACACTGATTTATTCCAGTTAATGGAAAAGTCTGACAGGTTTCCGAATTCTTTAATGAGGGACATAACATGCTTTAATGTATCCTGTGTGTCACCCAAGTACAGTAAAGTATCATCCGCATACATGGAGACGACATCTGTGCCCGTATTTCGTTTGAATCCTGTTATGTTTGGGTCCCCCCTTATCTTTGCTGCCAGAGGTTCCAGGGCCAAGGCAAACAGCAGGGACGACAAAGGGCACCCCTGCCTAGTGCCTCGAAATAAGGAAAATGGTTCTGACAGTTCACCGTTAATTCTAATCCTAGCTGAGGGCGCTGCGTATAACAGTTGAACCCATTTAATAAATGTTGCTCCCAGGCCCATATGTTCAAGTACCTTCCACAGGTAAGGCCACTCGACACTGTCGAAGGCCTTAGCTGCGTCCAACGAGAATATTGCTCTATTGCCAGGGTTATCCACAGGAATCTGTAGGTTCAGAAAGAGCCTCCTGATATTTTGGGCCGTGGATCTGGTTGGAATGAATCCTGATTGATCCCTATGCACTAGTTTGTGTACAACCTTGGCTAGTCTGGTTGCCAATATCCTAGCCAGCAGCTTCACATCCGCTGTAAGCAAGGATATAGGTCTGTATGAGTCTGGTGATGTTGCATTCTTGTCTGGTTTCAACAGTACGATAATAATCGCTTCATTCATGGAATCAGGAAGTTTACCTTCCCTTAATCCTTCATTGTATACTTTTAATAATTCAGGGAGCAATGTATCTGCATATCGCTTATATACCTCGGATGGGAGACCATCTATTCCTGGAGATTTATTATTATGCGACTGTGCTAGAGCGATAGATAATTCTTCCTCAGTCAGTTGCGCATTAAGCATATTAACATCCGAGGCTGACAAGCGAGGCAGCTCACACTGTTCTAGAAAATCATCTATCTGTTCCCCTGTGGGTTGTACCTGAGAGGTGTAAAGGGAGGCATAAAATGACTTAAAAATTTGTAATATGTTTGCGGTCTGGTATTGAGGGGATCCCTGCTCGTCACAAATGGTCGAAATCAGGAAAGAGGGCCGCTGCGCACGCGCCATCACAGCTAGCATGTGCCCAGCCGCCTCACCCTCCTCAAAATGGCTCTGTTGTAGGAAAAAACGCTTGTTTTCGGCCAGTTGTAACGCCAGCTGGGTGGACATGGACTGAGCTCCCAACCATGCTCTTTTTGTATCTTCATTAGGGTCAGCTATAAATCTATCCTCAGTCTCAGTGACCTTCTCCCTTACCAGTGTTTCCCATGCCTTAGTGTCTGTTTTAATGCGATTTATTATTCTGATAAATTGGCCACGTAAATATGCTTTTGCTGCATCCCATACTATACTGCGCGTAGTACTACCCAGGTTGTCCTTAAAAAAAAGTTGTAATGAGACCCGTATGGGGTCCTGTTCTGGGAACAATGAAAGCCAGAAAGGGTTTAACTTCCACCCTGTCCTTTTCTCTGTGCCGGGGAGTAGAATAGTCACTCAAAAGGAGGAGTGATCTGAAATATGTCTGTCACAATAATCTGACTCTGCTACCAATGGCAGCATTGCGAGATTGCCGAGACCCAGATCTATTCTGGACAGACCCCCATGTGATGCTGAGTGGCATGAGAATTTTTTGGCGTGCGGGTGACCTTGCCACCATATGTCTGTCAGACCAAGTTCCCCAAGCAACCTGGCAAAGGGTGTAAACCCCCCACCTCCCAGCGGTATATTAGTGGGGGCTGGGAGCTTGTCCCATTGATACATTAGGTAATTGTTGAAGTCTCCTAATGCTAGGAGCGGAGTATCAGGAAATTGAGCCATAAACCCTGCCAGACACCTGAGGACCCCCGCCGAAAACGGCGGCGGTATATATATTCCCGCTATAATACATGAAAAACCAAATATTTTACATAGTAAGAACACATATCTCCCTCCTGGGTCTATAATTTTCCGTATGCATTTAAACTCTACATCCTGGCGAATCAGAATGCTGACTCCTCTGGAATATGCTGTATAAGTCGAGTGAAATTGAATATTATATATGCGAGGGCTGAAACTGGGCGCCGGATCTGGGGAAAAGTGCGTTTCCTGTAGGCACACAATTCCAGCCCCCACAAATTTAAGGTGTCTAAGAACCGCTACTTTTTTTATTGGGTTGCTTAGTCCTCGAACGTTCCAGGACATAAATTTAAATTTAAATTTAACCGCCATAAGGAAGTCTATCCATCAATAGTAATAATAACCACACGTTTGCCTTACAATCCCCCTCCAGCATTCGTATTAACTCAGTATATGGACATAAAGAAGTTGCATTTGCTAAGCCAGTTTTACCATATGTACATATGAACACGCACAGGGTGACCTTACAGTTCGTGATGGGGTTGGTTCTTCGTGTAATTCTTGGTGGGCTAAAGCAACATCCGATGGTATAACGTAAGTCTTGTAAGAAACAAAAATAAACTGTTAAAGCCAACATGGCTCCTGGCCAAACAGGCCTCTGAATGAATAGTCTCCATAGCTTAGCCATGGATGGGGGAGGGCAGTGGAAACTCCCGTTGAGATAGTGGAGGGGGTTTCACCTCTGCATGCTACGTGGAATGTACCGCGTAATTATGTTTCTAGTGTTCTCCTTTTTGAACCCGCCTTGACTAGGGGTAACGGAACAGAAAGAAAAAGGTAAAACAAAACAAAAAAAAGGGGGGGATTATTTCCCCCTGGGAATTGCAGCCATTCCAAAGTGATCAACATACCCTTATCCTGTGATCGTTACATCCTGAAGAAAAGTCAATGAAAAATGATGAATCTCTCAGCTGACATCAGAAAAGTCATTTTATGTTCAAACCGGTGCTTGACGTTGCGATTTGGCTGCCTTGATTGCACGTTCCTCTCGGTCCAGCCACTGTGCAGCCATGTCCAGACGATCAAAGAAGTGTGTTGCTCCCAGGGCTGTTACCCTGAGGCGCGCAGGATATAGCATTGCATACTGTACACTTAGATCCCGGAGCCTCCTTTTCACCTCAATAAATTTTGCACGATGTTTTTGCAGCTCTGCAGAAAAATCTGGAAACAGAGAAATCTTGGAGTTGTCGATAGCCAGACTGCCACTCATGGTTCTAGCCTTAGACAGGATAGCGTCTCTATCTTTGTAGTTAAGTAACTTGAAAAGAAATGGACGTGGGTGATTACCCGGTGGCAGGGGACGTGCTGGCACCCTATGCGCCCTTTCTACAGCAAAAAATGGGGAGAAGGCCTCTTTGCTGAAAGTATTGATTAGCCATTGCTCAATAAATGAGACAGGATCCTTGCCTTCAGCCCGCTCTGGGATACCTATAGCTCGCACATTATTACGTCTCATGCGATTTTCTAGGTCATCTAAACGTGCTGCATGCTGGTCTGTGAGATGACAATTGTATTGTAAATCTCTTTGCATGGGGGTCATTTCATCTTCCATTGTGCTTATTCTACCCTCTATGGCGGAGGTGCGCTCCCTCAGCTTTTGCATATCATGGCGCACAAACGATATTTCAGCTTTCACCCCCTTAAGCTCATCAGCCATAGCTGTAATGGACATATTACATGATGTCACAGCTGACAATATATCCCTTAAAGTGGGCTCTGTCTCATCTGTAACAGGAGATGCACTCTGCCGCCCTGTGAACACATCCCTGGGGGTACTCACTGTGTCCCAGGCCTGAGACAATCCATTGACATCTTTCAGTGGGGCTGTGTCATCTGCTTCAGATGGGCCTCCCACAGCTTCTCCTTGTGCAGATGAGGATGTTTGAGGGTCTTTGGGTAGTTTACTTCCATATAAAAGTTTCTGTGCAGCCTCTTTATATTTCTCCTTGGAAGATCTCTGTGTCCAGGCGCCATCTTGGCTGAGTTCTTCCATGAGGCTTCTGGCTTCTTTATTTTTCCTTGTCATGGCAGGATTCGTGCAGATAAAGCAGCGGTACGGGTCGCGATCGTATCCTGATCGGTTCCGATCCACAGGGGGTCCGAGGTGGACCTGTAATAATGTTCTGCAGGATGTTTTGCCCGGATTCTCGGCGGAGCAGGAGAGAGATGCGACCGTCTACATCTGCCGCTAAGCCACGCCCCCCGATTTCATGGTTTCTAACACCTCTGTGTGATCTTGTTGAAAATCCCCCCATGTGCTTCCCTGGGTGCAGGATACTGGAGCTCTGCAGGAGATCTGACATACCTTTCAAATGTTTGTGAGTATATACTGTATATACATGTGTATTGATGTGATGCAATGCATGCTAATAGGTAAAAAGAATTTTATATTATGGTGTAATTCTCTGATTTCAGAGTGGTGAAACACATCCCTGAAGAAGATAATTGAAACGTCGTTGGATATAGCAGCTGTAGTATGATCAATCAGCCTATTAGTTTGGGTATCACCACTACCTATTTCTTTGTCATTGTATGTATTGCATTGTTTTTAAATTGTCCCATGTGGGAATTTTACAAGTTTTTTCAATAAAACCATAATTTTTTATTATATGATTGTTACGTTGGTTGCAAGGTGCCCGTTCCATAGCACACGTGCTATAGGTATGCGTGTGTACAGCGCACACTTTTTATGTTTTAAATATATTGTAGAAAATTCATGGTTCCATGAATGCACGCTTCTTTTGAGGCATTTGGCATTAACTCTTGCCACGTACACATATGGAGAATTGTTTGCATATGTGTTTTCAGAACGTGTCTGCATTTCACAGGGAAACAGCGCCTCTTCTGGTTGGTAGGCTTGCCCTTGTGGTTTGCCATCATGCTCAAGTCTTTTATAAACTGCTAGGGCCCGCCTCCAGTGGGTCTAAAGGGCTCAGGATATAGCTGTAATGGCATACCAAGGCAGTCTGCTGCCAATAGATCAGTCAGTAGCATGGCTGGACCTAAGTGTGTCCAGCATGGTCTTTATAGCCCCTATGGAGGCTAGAGTATTTGGGGACATAGCCCAAAGCAGGGTATCTTTTACCCGAGTCAAAGGCCAAGACCATAAAGATTTGGCCCAAATGGGCAAAGCAAGGGATAGACCTTTCATTTGCCTTTGTATGAGGTTGTTGGGAAAGATGGTAGCCTAATTTAAGGCTGTTCCTTTTGCCCAGTTTTCACTCAATGCCATTACTGAACAGCATATTGTCTGCTTGGAGCAAGAGTATCCAAGCCTTAGTTTTTCCCAGGTGCCTGACATTAGAAGTATGTAAGAGCCTCAGTTGGTGGTTGCTAGCCAAAAGTCTACAGGAAAACCCTTTATTCCAGTCACCAGGAAAGTGGTAACTACGGATACCAGCCTTATAGGCTGGGGTGCAGTCCTAGAAGAGCTTTTGCTCCAAGGAAAGTGGTCCAAACTGAAAGGTTCCTGCCCGCCAACATTCTGGAGATTCAGAACGTTTGGCCCTCAGGGCCTGGACTTACAGGTCACAAGGCTGTCCTGTCTGGATACAATCCGACAATGCTACAGCAGTGACCTATATCATTAATGCAGGCACCAGGAGTCTGAATGCCCAGAGGGAGGTGAATCATTTTTTGTTTGGACAGAGAGGCATGTTCCTTGCCTATCTGCAGGCGGATTATCTAAGCTGCCAGCAGCTGTGTCCAGGAGAATGGTCTCTACACCCCTCCATATTTCAGGCTATATGCCAGAAATGGGGTACCCCGGATGTAGATCTTCTAGCCTCCAGGTTCAACATGAAGCCAGATGATTTTTTTGTCAAGAACAAAGGGTCCACTAGCATGTGGAACAGAGGCATTGATAATTTCTTGGGATCAGTTCTCTCTGACCTAGGTGTTTTCTCCGGTTCCGCTCATTCCGCATCTTCTTCACAGGATCAGGGCGGGGAAGTAAACGTTTATTCTGGTGCCTCCAGTCTGGCCCAGAAGGCCTTGGCATACAGGAATCATAAAGATGGCATTAGGAAGACTGTGGATTCTTCCACTATGCCCAGACCTGCTCTTGCAGGGACTAGTATTCCATCCTTCCTTACGGAATCTAAATTGGATGGTTTGACTGTTGATACCTACATACTGAAAAGCCGTGGGCTTTTGGGTCCAGTTCACTCTACTCAGGTTAATGCTATCACAGAGCATGGAAGGCATATGTTTCCTGGTGTGAATCCAGGGGTTGGCATCCTCAAAGGTATGCCAGTGGTAGAAGTCTCGCCTTTCTACAGTTAGGTGTATAAATGATAAATGAAACTGGCCTTGAGCAGATCAAGGGTCAGTTCTCGGCCTTATCAATATTTCCTTTTTTCAGAGGCCACTCGCCTCTTATTCCTTAGTCCGGGCTTTCTATCCAAGGAGTGTCGCATTTAATTTCTGCCAGTTAAGTCTCCCTTGTGTCCGTGGGATTTGAATGGTCTTTTTTTACAAAAACATATAAAAAGTTAATAAAGCTCTGCCATCAACCTTAAAATAGCACAGTGATCCAATAAATAATGTTATCCAATAAAAGATGTGATCCTATAAACGATAAATAAACTAATCATATATAAATGTCCAGTAAACCACACTAAATATAAATTAATTACTGTTCTTCCAAAATGCTTGTAGATTTTTTGGAGATGCTGGGAAAAAGTCAGATACCACACATTTGTAAGATAAAACACAGAAGGACAACGATACCCAAATGATCAGGTGTGTAGTCTCTTATGATGTTCACATGTGGTGGATTGCTTTCAAACCTTCATTGCTTTTCACGTGCCAGTGATGTAGGAGGAGGTCATTTTTAGTTTATTTATTTGCGCAATGAGGTATGTCTTTTCTTTTGTTTGAGCAATATCGATCTATGAAGGATTGAAAGCAATGAAGGCATTTTGGAAGAACAGTAATTAATTTATATTTAGTGTGGTTTACTGGACATATATATATATATATATATATGATTAGTTTATTTATCTTTTATAGGATCACATCTTTTATTGGATCACATTATTTATTGGATCACTGGGCTATATTAAGGTTGATGGTAGTGCTTTATTAACGTTTTATATATTTACTTTCTTGTGATATCAGCACGTAACACAATAATAGCAGTCACCATCATTTGTTTATCTTAATATATTTTTTTGGTTCACAATTTGATACAATCATGACTGCTGAGGTGCAATGAGCCCAGGTCCCATGCCATAACATTTCCATAGCCAACTTTTAAGACCTTAAGACCCTTCTTCCCATCCAATAAAGACCACTTACAACCATTAATGTTGGAAAGGGCAAGGCCACAGCTTTTATTAACTCAAATACATAACATTAACATTTTAACAGTGCCAGTCACAGTTGCACTGTGAGCACACAATTCCAAATGAGAAAGGGAGATGAAGGAGGGGCCTGTCCTTACCATAAGTGCCGGACCGGCCGTCTATCTCCCAATTACCATCAAGGACATACCTATTAAGCCATGTTTGCTGGCAAGGTCACCAAAACCACCACCCGCCTGTCAGTAAGCTACTGATGGGCGCCCCACCGCAGCCAGCGTTTGTTCCACACCCCGCTGAAGGCCCAGATTAAAGATGTCCAGACCGATATCATTGAGATGGACTCCATCCCTTCTCAGCAAGTCAGTATTATCGCCTTCTAGATCTTTGTGGCGGACCACAACCCCCCCGATCCGATGGACGAACTTAGCCACTTGGGCATTGACTTTCCGACGAAAGTGTTCCAGACAGGGGCCAGGGACATCTCGCGCCCATATTGAGTGAGGAACAATTTCTGACCAAACGAACATCAGGTTGGTAAAGACCTCGTAACACTGGGCAATGTCGCTTTTGATAGCTGAAATGAGATCCACAGATCGTGTGTAGCCAACATCATTCCCACCAGCGTGAACAACCAGGATGATGTGACCAGAAACATGGGCGCGGAGCTGCCGACATTCTGGAAGGACCTGAGGCCAACGCAACCCGCGTAACCCAAGCCAGCGAACTCTTGCAGCATTGGATGAGAAGTCCAAGTTTCTACCGTAGTTTCAGATCTCTGCATGGCGAGCGCCCAGTAGATGAATGAATCACCCAGTATCCATATTTGAGCCGGGAGGAACCTGAAAATTAACACAAAAGATGTGGGCGGACATACAATGAAAAGCGAGATGATTCCCATCTACCCAGTCGCTGAAGTTCCGTATCGGAAAACCCCAAACCAGAAGCGGCGGTTGTAGCGCCGATACGAAGTGAGTGGGTCGAGAAATCTCCCGCAGGGGGGCCTAAAGCCTCAAGACAATGGCGGAAAACCCTTAAAAATTGAAACCGACTCAGAGAGGAGGAATTGGTGTGAACGAAAAATGTGGAAGACGAGGGGCGCGCGGCCACAAACAGAAGGGCCAGTGACACCGGGCAAATGGGCCACTGCAATGATGCAGGACTACACGGTGGCCCCTGCCGAAACTGTCTTGGATGTACTTAACAAAACCGTCACACTACGTTCCGACAAAGAAACGTCCTCCCACCGGATGCCCCCGGGGACAACCTGGATTTGGAAACTAATTTGCCGATGCGAAATGCCCCAAAGAACGCCGATGAAAAGGCCACCCAGAAAAGAAGGGTCTCAAACCCCGATGAGCACACCTCCGGCAACAAAGACAGAATACCCGAGAGGATCTGGATAGAAACAGGATGCCTGCCGTCAGGAGAATGGGTGACCCGTTTCCAACCCCGCAACACCCGCCGGACCGGGAAAGCTTTGGTGACATCCTCCCACCCCAGGAGTTGGAACCAGAAGGACAACGCCGACATGGCAGAGGAAACGGTAGAACCCGAAACACCCTTTTCCTGCAAAGAAACTAGGTAGGCAAATGAAGCCAAACGTCTCATCTGAAGAAGAAATGGTAAACTCACCGCCCGACGCTTGGGACCACTCGTGCCAGACACGACAGTAAAACGCCCACGTCCGCGGAGAAAGCGATGACCGTAGAAGCTCTAACAAGCCCCGGAAACGAGGTTCCATAAGTGGGCCGGACAGGGGAGGCCCTTCAGAGAAGCCGACGGAGCCAGGGAGCCAAAACGAAGGAACTATTGACGGGAAAGAGCATCAGCAATATCATTAGAGATTCCCGGAACATGTCTGGCCCTAACATAAATGTTAAAATGCAAATTTTAGGACTAAAAAGTGCAGCAGCGAAACGACTGGAGGGGAACTGGCCGACTGCTTGTTCACTACCTGCACCACGCTCATGTTGTCCGACCAGAAGACTACCTGATGATTGCGCAACCGTTCACCCCAGAGCTCAACGGCAACAATGATCGGAAAAAGCACCAGAAGGGTGAGGTTGCGCAACAAGTCCATGCGGGCCCATGAGGCCGGCCAACATTCAGCAGACCACTCCCCTTGAAAGAAAGCGCCGAAACCACAGTAGCCTGCAGCATCGGTATATAACTCCAGCTGTGCGTTCAGCTCTTCCTCCCGCAACCGACAAGCCTGTCCATTGTAAGACTGCAAAAAGGATAGCCAAATCCCCAAGTCGTCCCGCATGGGCTTGGTGATCCGGACATAGTGGTGAGGGGCCGTAACGCCCTTCGTGGCCCACGACAGGTGCCTGCAAAAGGCTCTCCCCATACGTATGACCCTACAGGCGAAGACCAAATGACCCAGCAATGACTGTAGCTGCTTCAACTGCTGTTTTTTCGCCCCTTTTGCCAAGCGAAACCAATGAGAGAAGCCTGGTTAGCTTGTCACTAGGCAGCCGAAAAACCATCGCCACCGTGTCTATCTCTATCCCTAGAAACGCCAAAACCGTTACGGGACCCTCGGTTTTGTCAGCGGACAGTGGGACGGTGAAACGCCGGCAAGTATCCTGAAAAACAGAGAGGAGGCATTGACACTGCCCACTGCCCACTGGGCCTACGAAGAGGAAGTCATCTAGGTAGTGTAGAAGGGACTGAAAACCAGCCTACTGGGCGACTACCCATTCGAGGAAGCTGCTAGATAGCTCAAAGAAATAACACGAAATGGCGCAACCCATGGGAAGGCACACGTTGAAGAAATAGCTTCCTTGGAAGTAGCAACCCAGGAGATGGAAACAGTCTGGGTGGACCGAGAGAAGGCGAAAAGCGGACTCAATGTCCACCTTTGCCAGCAGAGCGGACTGCCCCGCCGACCTAACGAGGTGGAGCGCCTTATCGAAAGACGCGTAATGTACCCTGGATTCCTCCCTATCGATGCCGTCGTTCACCGAGGAACCAGAAGGGTAGGATAAGTGATGAATAAGGCAGAATTTACCCCCTGCCTTTTTTGGGACCACACCGAGGGGAGACATCCTCAGGTTGTGGAAAGGGGGGAGATCGAAGGGGCCCGCCATGCGCCCCAGTTCTAACTCCTTCGGAAGCTTCTCGGCCACGACGGACTTGAATTCCACTGCTGATTTTAAATTTGGAGACATGGACGGGGCGTCCGATGGGAAAAAGGGATCCAGAAACCATGGTCCAGGCCATCCTTCAGGATCAGGGCCTCCCTATGAGGGGGGTACCGGTCTAGCCAGGGAAGCATCTCTAAGACGTTCACCGGCATCCTCCGGTTTAGGAAGGTCAGTCTTGGCTCCAGTTCTGGGAAGCGGCTGTTTATCTCTCCGGAAGCACCGGCTGGCGGGGTGTGCGCCCCCACAACTGGAGCACTCATGCCGGAAGTGACAGGCGGAGTACCACTTGCAGTGGCTTTCATTGAAAAGCCAGCAGATACCCTTTTTTGAAGCGGCCGACGCTCTGGATTGAGGAGCGCCGACCGTGGACTGAAAGGACGAAGGCCTGTGGGGGCACAAAAGCAGCAACCACAGGCTACCGTCCTGACAGTCGAAGCGAAGCTCCTTACGTGCCGCCATTTTTTGGCAAAATTGGGTGTCATAATGGAACCAACACTGACCCCCGTAAGCCTTGTATGCACCCCAAATGAGATCTAGATAACAAAACAGCGAAGTTGCCAACTCCGGGAACCGCTCGCAGAGCACTCCCGCGTAGACGCAGAACCCTTGCAGCCAGTTCCCAAAAGTCCTAGGAAGCTGTTTAGGTTTGTCACCCTGCGCCGATACGTCAACCCGTCGAGATTTGTCGATCGTCTCCCTATCCGGCGGCACGAGGGCGAGGAAATCGACGAATTCGCGTCGCCTTATCTTTTCTTTCATCTCCTCCGTTAGGTGGGTACCAGTGGGCGCAACCGCCCACAAAGCACCACAGGAAGCGGAGGTGGGGTTGGGCGCCGAGCCCGAAACTCCCATACTGGAAAGAACTGATTTGACGACCGATGCTATGCGGTCTTCTGGGCCCGATACGGAAGCATCAGCTGACCTACCCCAAATCAATTCACAGTTATACTCACTGATTCGCGGAGGCATCACCGATGATGGACAACCAGCCGCCGGGCCCGGCGGAGAATCCGATTCCGAAACGACTATGGAAGGCTGGAGACTGAGGCGGCCAGCACCTTGAAGACCAGCGGAGCCGTGTTCCACAGGACCGCCCCGACCTACCGAGAGATCCAGGGGCGGGGGTCCAACGACCGACCCAGAAGAGTCCCCCTGGCCAAGGGCAGCGGCTGAGCAATGACATGAACATCTACCGGCTCCAGCTGGCTGACCCAAGGAGGGTGCTGCTGCCAGCCTGGGTCTGGAGCCGAAATCTCCCACCCTGCCGGGTGCAAGGAGACGAGGCCCGGTAACCGTGGCAGGCATCCCACTAGGGCCTCCGGCCTGGCCAGGCGCGTAGGGGAGCGTAAGCCCCAGCGATGGGATGGAGGTCAAAGACGAACGACCATCCTCTGCCCTGCTGTGCTCCCGCCCTGGAGGGCGCAGGGAGAGACTGTACCGGCCTGGAGGCAGTAGCTGTGCTGCCATGCACACTGCGACCCCCCGCCCTGTCGGGCGCTGAGAGATGCTGCACACAATGACATTGTTGGGTCAGGTATGCTGCAGCATCCAAATCTCCCGCCCAGCCTGGCGCAGGGAGCAAACTGTCCACCAGGGGGAGCCGAGCCATCTCCAAGTCCCCGGCGGAACCTTTATCGAGGGGACCAGGACTAGCGGCTGTGGAGGACGCTAAGGGCTCGGGTGAACGGATCCGCCCTCTATGCCCCGACCTCCTTGAAGACATCCGGGCAGAGGAATGGAGCGATCGCCCGCTCGATACCCCCCCGCCGGCCGCTGGGGCGGGAACAGGTACTGCCATGGGACTGCCGTACGAAGCAGGTCCAGGGAGTGCTACGGCTCCAGCCCGTGAGTGGTACTACCGGCAGGGGAGGGGGATGAGCGCGCTGCCGAACGGGGGCTCCGCGAGCGGGGACATTGAGAGGAGGCCCGAGGCGTGGCCTTAGCGATGGGGGAGGGGACCGCCGAGGGGGCCCAACGGACGCGGGCAGCGGCGCCACGCTTCCCTGCCGGGGAAGCCCTGACACCTGCAGCTGTGGCGGGAGCGGAGGGGGAAGAAGGAGAGGGGAAGGTATAAGAGGCCGCAGAGGGGCTGGGACTCAGGCGGGAAGGCGGGTGGGCACGTCTGCAGGCCCTATGCCTAGGGATATCCTGAGGGAGATTGGAGGGAGGGACAGGGGAAGGCGCCTCAGGGGACAGGAGGGCAAAGAGCCAGTCAGCCTGACCCTGGAGAGCCAGCTCACAGACCTTGGCCAGGAGGCGATCCGTGTCCATGGTTGGAGATACAGGGTCAGGTCCGAGCTCTTCCAATTCTGCTTCCAAAAAGGCCCAGAATCCCCAGGGTGCCAAACTAGTGCGCTCAGGCCCAACCCCGTCCCGTCCTGCACCAATCCCCAGTGACCCCATTAGTCACCCCACCCCGCCCTGGCCATGCCCCCATCAGTCAGGGCTCTCTTTCCCGAAAGGTTCAAGAGGCCTTCTTTCACATCAGCACTTTAGTATATATAATTTTTTTACAAAAACAGCCTTCTGAACCAATATGCCATATTCCTTTGGTTCTTTTGACCAGAAGATCAAGTTTCTGGTTGTCATATCCTCTGCTAGAGGGGTATCAGAATTAACAGCATTTTGCTGCCTAAGGTGGTATCAGGATTTCATTTGAACCAAGATGTTGTCCTACCGTCCTTGTATGGGTCCACATTCTGCGGAAGAAAGGTTGTTACACTCTCTTGATGTAGTAAGAGCAGTCAAGGTCTATCTGAAAGCGATTGCTCTCCTACGAAAAGCTGATGCTTTGTTTGTGCTGCCGGAAGGTCCTAGAAAGGGCCAGGCAGCGTCTAAATTCACTATCTCTAAGTAGATTCGGCAGGTTATTGTTCAGGCTTATGGTTTCAAGATGAAAATTCCTTTTTTTCATTTGAGAGCGCACTCGATTAGAGCAGTAAGTGCTTCATGGGCAGTGCTTCACCAGGCCTCCTTGGCTCAGATCTGCAAGGCTGCAACTTGGTCTTCCATCCATACATTCACCAAATTCTTTTGGGTGGATGTGAAAGGGCATGAGGATACCTTCTTCGGTCGCAGTGTGCTGCAGGCAGCAGTATAAGTTCTCACGTCCAATGGCGGTCTGCTTTTTGATCTGTGTCTCCCTCCCCTCAATTTGGGCATTGCTCTGGGACATCCCACTAAGTAATTGATAGAGCTCTGTGTCCCGTGATATATGAACAAGAAAATAGGATTTTTTAATACAGCTTACCTGTAAAATCCTTTTCTTGGGACTACATCACGGGACACAGAGCTCCCGCCCCTCTTCGGGATTTACCGTATATACTCGAGTATAAGTCGTTCCGAGTATAAGTCGAGGCCCTAATTTACTACAAAAAAATGGGAAAAACTTATTGACCCGAGTATAAGACGAGGGTGAGAAATGCACAGCTACTGTAAGTGGAAAAGAGGGTCAACAATGCCCATTTGCAGCATCACTGTGCCCATTTGCATGCCTCACTGTGCCCATTTGCAGCCATAGGTCCCCTGAACTTCAAACTCGGTAGTTAAGGGTTCCTAGATGCCCCCTAGCTGCAGCCAAAATTTGGGGTCTCTGAACCCAAAGGGTCCTGAAATGACATTGCTGAAGATGGACACAGTTGACCAAATTTGGGGCCCTGTATCTTGGGGCCACTTAGTGTTAGGAACCCCAAATTTGGTGTGCAAACCCAGTGGAACGAGCACCAAAAAATTTCCAAAGCTGGGGTTTCTAGCACCAAGTGGCCCCGAGATACAGGGCCCCAAAAATCAGTTCAGAAAATGTCAAGCACTTTTCTGCAGCAGAAAATGACATTTTCCGAATCGGTTTTGGGGCCCCGTATCTCAGGGCCACTTAGTGCTAGGAACCCCAGCTTTGGATATGTTATGGTACCAGTTCCAATGGGTTTGCACACCAAATTTGGGGTTCCTAGCACCAAGTGTCCCTGAGATATGGGGCCCCAAAGTCGGTTCAGAAAATGTCAAGCACTTTTCTTCAGCAGAGAATGACATTTTCCGAACCGATTTTGGGGCCCCGTATCTCGGGGCCACTTAGTGCTAGGAACTTCATCTTTGTAAGTGGCCCTGAGATATGGGGCCACAAAGTCGGTTCAGAAAATGAAATTTTTTGCTGCAGAAAAGTGCTTGACTCCAGTATAAGTCGAGGGGGGCACTTTCAGCACAAAAAAATGTGCTGAAAAATTCGACTTATACTCGAGTATATACGGTGTGTATATATACCTTGGGATACTTATTGCTTTGCTATAAAACTGAGGTACTCTCCATATGGGAGGGGTTATATAGAGGAGGAACTTGCCTTGTAATTAGGGTTTGCCAGTGTCCAATTACCTGATGGTGACTATCTTACCCACTAAGTAATTGATAGAGCTCTGTGTCCTGTGATGTACTCCCAAGAAAAGGATTTTACAGGTAAGCTGTATTAAAAAGAATCCTATTTTTTTATTGTTATTGTTTCACTTTAAGCGTCATTAAAATCACAGCTCCTTCAAAAAAATCTTTTTTAAAAACTTTTTTTGCATGGATATATGTCCCCCAGAGCAGTGCCCGGGCCCCCATATCCTTTTTATGGCCAATAACTTGCATATAAGCCTTCAAAATTGGGACTTTTGATTTTTCACATTTGGGTCCCATAGACCTTAATAGGGTTCGCTCGGGCCAAAACTTTTATGTTTGAGAGATCTGGCGTGAACTGAACCCAGGGGTGTTCAGCTAAACTCTACTGAGGAAGGAGAAGGGAACTTGGAGGCAGTTTAGCTGCCTGTAGGAAGAAGAAGTGCCCAGAGTGCAGGTGAGATGCCAGGAAGGGAAGAGGTGAGGTGTTGCCTTGTAGTGAAAACATTGATGTGGCTTTCTACAAAATGGTACCTGTGGACATCATTTTGTGGATAACCACAGCTATGTTTTCAGTGTAAAGCACAGGGTGATGGTTATCATAGTGTCACACATATTTGGATTTATGTAGCAATGGCTACTGTGCTCCCAAATACCAGATTGTACCGGTTTAAAGAACACATATGATCGAACAATGGTGACATCACTTTCTCGCTAAAACTTTATTGAGCCAACCAAAGACACCCTGCTGTGCTCACCTGAAGACCACCCTTCTGTGAGATGTTTCCCCCCTATGGGTTTAGTCCTAGAGACAGGGGCTCATAATCAAGATGCACACAATCTTAAACACTTGCCGACCGCCTCACGACGATACACGTCGGCAGAATGGCACGGGCAGGCAGAATCACGTACCCGTACACACACACATACAGTAGAACATACCAGGCACACATTACATCCCCCTTTACCCCCCGATCCTCCCCCGATCACCCCCCAATCACCCCACCCCCCTGTCACACTGACACCAAGCAGTTTTTTTTTCATCTGATTACTGCATTGGTGTCAGTTTGGGACAGTTAGTGTGGTAGGGCAGTTAGTGTTAGCCCCCTTTAGGTCTAGGGTACCCCCCTAACCCCCCCTAATAAAGTTTTAACCCCTTGATCAACCCCCGTCACCAGTGTCACTAAGCGATCATTTTTCTGATTGCTGTATTAGTGTCACTGGTGACGCTAGTTAGGGAGGTAAATATATAGGTTTGCCGTCAGCGCTTTATAGCGACAGGGACCCCCATATAATACCAAAGGTTTTAACCCCTTGATTGCCCCCTAGTTAACCCTTTCACCAGTGATCACCGTATAACTGTTACGGGTGACGCTGGTTAGTTTATTTTTTATAGTGTCAGGGCACCCACCGTTTATTACCTAATAAAGGTTTAGCCCCCTGATCGGCCGGCGGTAATATGCGTCGCCCCAGGCAGCATCAGATTAGCACCAGTACCGCTAACACCCAAGCACGCAGCATACGCCTCCCTTAGTGGTATAGTATCTGAACGCATCAATATCTGATCCGATCAGATCTATACTAGCGTCCTCAGCAGTTTAGGGTTCCCAAAAACGCAGTGTTAGCGGGATCAGCCCAGATACCTGCTAGCACCTGCGTTTTGCCCCTCCGCCCAGCCCAGCCCAGCCCGTCCAAGTGCAGTATCGATCGATCACTGACACTTACAAAACACTAAATGCATAACTGCAGCCTTCGCAGAGTCAGGCCTGATCCCTGCGATCGCTAACAGTTTTTTTGGTAGTGTTTTGGTGAACTGGCAAGCACCAGCGGCGTAGTACACCCCGGTCGTAGTCAAACCAGCACTGCAGTAACACTTGGTGACGTGGCGAGTCCCATAAGTGCAGTTCAAGCTGGTGAGGTGGCAAGCACAAGTAGCGTCCCGCTGCCACCAAGAAGACAAACACAGGCCAGTCGTGCCCATAGTGCCCTTCCTGCTGCATTCGCCAATCCTAATTGGGAACCCACCGCTTCTGCAGCACACGTACTTCCCCCATTCACATCCCCAACCAAATGCAGTTGGCTGCATGAGAGGCGTTTTCTTTATGTCCTCCCGAGTACCCCTACCCAACGAACCCCCCAAAAAAGATGTCATGTCTGCAGCAAGCGCGGATATAGGCGTGACACCCGCTATTATTGTCCCTCCTGTCCTGACAATCCTGGTCTTTACATTGGTGAATGTCTTGAACGCTACCATTCACTAGTTGAGTATTAGCGTAGGGTACAGCATTGCACAGACTAGGCACACTTTCACAGGGTCTCCCAAGATGCCATCGCATTTTGAGAGACCCGAACCTGGAACCGGTTACAGTTATAAAAGTTACAGTTACAAAAAAAAGTGTAAAAAAAAAACACAAAAAAAATATATAAAATAAAAAAAATAGCTGTTGTTTTATTGTTCTCTCTCTCTCTATTCTCTCTCTATTGTTTTGCTCTTTTTTACTGTATTCTATTCTGCAATGTTTTATTGTTATTATGTTTTATCATGTTTGCTTTTCAGGTATGCAATTTTTATACTTTACCGTTTACTGTGTTTTATTGTTAACCATTTTTTTGTCTTCAGGTACGCCATTCACGACTTTGAGTGGTTATACCAGAATGATGCCTGCAGGTGTAGGTATCATCTTGGTATCATTCTTTCATGTAAAAGCAATCCTAGCGGCTAATTAGCCTCTAGACTGCTTTTACAAGCAGTGGGAGGGAATGCACCCCCTCACCGTCTTCTGTGTTTTTCTCTGGCTTTCCTGTCTCAACAGGGAACCTGAGAATGCAGCCAGTGATTCAGCCAGCTGACCATAGAGCTGATCAGAGACCAGAGTGGCTCCAAACATCTCTATAGCCTAAGAAGCCGGAAGCTACAAGCATTTTATGACTTAGATTTCGCCGGATATAAACAGCGCCATTCGGAAATTGGGAAAGACCCCAATTTTTTCAAAAAAGAGTACCTGTCACTACCTATTGCTATCATAGGGGATATTTACATTCCCTGAGATAACAATAAAAATGATTAAAAAAAAATGAAAGGAACAGTTTAAAAATAAGATAAAAAAGCAAAAAAATAATAAAGAAAAAAAAAAAAAAAAGCACCCCTGTCCCCCCCTGCTCTCGCGCTAAGGCGAACGCAAGCGTCGGTCTGGCGTAAAATGTAAACAGCAATTGCACCATGCATGTGAGGTATCACTGCGAAGGTCAGATCGAGGGCAGTAATTTTAGCAGTAGACCTCCTCTGTAAATCTAAAGTGGTAACCTGTAAAGGCTTTTAAAGGCTTTTAAAAATGTATTTATTTTGTTGCCACTGCACGTTTGTGCGCAATTTTAAAGCATGTCATGTTTGGTATTCATGTACTTGCCTAAGATCATCTTTTTTATTATCATCAAACATTTGGGCAATATAGTGTGTTTTAGTGCATTAAAATTTAAAAAAGTGTGTTTTTTCCCCAAAAAATGCGTTTGAAAAATCGCTGCGCAAATACTGTGTGAAAAAAAAAATGAAACACCCACCATTTTAATCTGTAGGGCATTTGCTTTAAAAAATATATAATGTTTGGGGGTTCAAAATAATTTTTTCATGTAAACAAAAAGTGTCAGAAAGGGCTTTGTCTTCAAGTGGTTAGAAGAGTGGGTGATGTGTGACATAAGCTTCTAAATGTTGTGCATAAAATGCCAGGACAGTTCAACCCCCCCCCCCAAATGACCCCATTTTGGAAAGTAGACACCCCAAGCTATTTGCTGAGAGGCATGTCGAGTCCATGGAATATTTTATATTGTGACACAACTTGCGGGAAAGTGACACATCTTTTTTGTTTTTTGCACAAAGTTGTCACTAAATGATATATTGCTCAAACATGCCATGGGAATATGTAAAATTACACCCCAAAATACATTCTGTTGCTTCTCCTGAGAACGGGGATACCACATGTGTGAGACTTTTTGGGAGCCTAGCCTCGTACGGGACCCCGAAAACCAAGCACCGCCTTCAGGCTTTCTAAGGGCGTAAATTTTTGATTTCACTCTTCACTGCCTATCACAGTTTCGGAGGCCATGGAATACCCAGGTGGCACAACCCCCCCCCCCCAAATGACCCTATTTTGGAAAGTAGATACCCCAAGCTATTTGCTGAGAGGTATTGTGAGTATTTTGCAGACCTCACTTTTTGTCACAAAGTTTTGAATATTGAAAAAAGAAAAAATTTTTTTTTTTCTTGTCTTTCTTCATTTTCAAAAACAAATGAGAGCTGCAAAATACTCACCATGCCTCTCAGAAAATAGCTTGGGGTGTCTACTTTCCAAAATGGGGTCATTTGGGGGGGGGGGGTTTGTGCTACCTGGGCATTCCATGGCCTCCGAAACTGTGATAGGCAGTGAAGAGTGAAATCAAAAATTTACACCCTTATGCCCCGTACACACGGTCGGATTTTCCGATGGACAATGTCCGATCGGAGCGTGTTGTCGGAAATTCCGACCGTGTGTGGGCGCCATCGGACATTTTCCATCGGATTTTCCGACACACAAAGTTGGACAGCAGGAGATAAAATTTTCCGACAACAAAATCCGATCGCGTCAATTCCGACCGTGTGTGGCCTGTTCCGACGCACAAAGTGCCACGCATGCTCAGAAGAAATTCCGACACGGGACAGCTCGTTCTGGTAAACTTAGCGTTCGTAATGGATACAGCACTTTCGTCACGCTGCAATGTTCAAAATGGTTTAATACAGCGCACTCTCTTCTTCTTTATAATGTGAGAAGAATTAAGTCGTTTTGCTGCTCATATTCACACACACTTCTCACAAACTTATTTCGTTACTATTTATCGGGATTCCCTCAATATATTTTGATTTCTCACATCTGACAACATATTTTTTTTTTTTTTGGTGATTTTGATTTGTACTCCTGAAAATTTTTGTGTGTTTTTTGTGACAAGTTCCCACAACACCACTAATATGTTGTTCTATTTAATCTGTAGGAGGAGATTGTTTGGTGTTGTTGTCCCTTGTTAATTTCACATTTTATGTTAGAAATGTACCTGAATCGTCACCAACAAACTGTCCTTTTTGGATGAAAACACACAGGAGAGTAGAATTTACCTAAAAATATTTTATTAAGGGGTCACAACTATAAACAAAGAGGGAGGCAACGCTGGAGAAACTGCAGAGGTGGGCGAAGCCTTGGACCCCCAGGGCAGACATCAATTATTTAAAAGCAAAATTGGTGGCCTGAGGAGTCCATATCTAAGGGAGGGCAGTCTGGTCCAGAAGTCCCAGAGATCCGGAAAGCAGCAGATGACATCTGTGTCCCCAGGCTGTGGTCATACGAGAGACTGCATCTTCTGTCAGACCAGACTGAACCCAGGGTCATCACTCTTTGGTCTTCCTTCCACGCTTCCTTACAGGCTTTGGCTGTGGTGGTCTAGTTGTGGCAGCAGGAGGAGGAGGAGTAGGAGGATCGTCCCTCTCAATGACATCCGTCTTGTGTGTCAGTTCCCCACTCTCCCCCTTACGTAGGACTTTATAAATCAGGTCCTCAGAGATCTTGCATTGGCCCTCCTGCATGCCCTGCAATTTGGTGGCAGCCATGCAGGCAAAGGCCTCTTCAGGACTGGGGAAGGCTCTGAGGGACGCCAAAGCCTCCTGGATCAGCCTGTATGCTGAATCCTGCACAGGACTGGGAGTGGCCTTCCTGGCCCTTTTGTATGGAAGGCGGAGGGGAGGAACCTGAGACTCAGTCAGGCTGCGACTTGTCCCAGGCTTCTCTTGGCTGACACTTAGCCCCGCCTCCTCCTGGCTGCCACTAATCCCCGCCTCCTCCTGACTGCCACATTCCACAGCCTCCTCCTGGCTGAGGTCTTCCTGTGTATGAAAAAGGGACATAGTTTTAGTATTTTTTACATCAATCACACACAATTTTCACCTCCTGACTGCTGCAAATTGAATGTTAACAAATATAACAGACTATCATTCTGAGCCCAGCATTTTGCATTCTTGTCTCAATTTTGGGTGCCCACTACTGTCTATTGATATGTAAAACACTTTCAAGCAGCAATTAATGATCAATAATAACATGTAGTAAACATCATTTATTTATTGCCCAGAAATCTGTAGAACAATGCTATACCTGACTCCAGCTGGGCTCCTCCACTTCTTCCTGGCTGGAAGGCCCAGGTTGGACATCGGAAGCCTCAGCTGGGGTGGAAGGAAGCGTGGAAGGAAGAGTAGAGAGGGATTCCCTGACTTCAGTGTGGTCTGACAGAAATCGCAGTCTCTCATAGTACCAGAGCCTGGGGACATAAACGTCATCTGCTGCAACTCCGGATCTCTGGGAATCTGTGACCTTCTTCCGCTCCCTCAGATATGTGCTCCTCAGGCCACCAATTTTTGCTTTTAAATAAGGGATGGTTGCTGTGGGGACCACCGGCTTCACCAACTCCAGCAGTTTCTCCAGCGCTGCCTGCCTCTTTTGTTTGTGAATATAGTGGGGGTGTCTCACTTGCCACAGACAGGGCAGCTCCCTGTACTTGTCAATAAACAGGGGCAGGAAATTGTGGCCGTTGAACCCATCCATTTTCTCTGCAAGACACAACACAAGACAAACCCTAATGTCAGGCCAAACTCCCCTAATCTTGTTACAATATAGGCTTCAATTTCGAAGCAGTATAGGCCCAAGTTTAGATCCTACCTTCGTTAGCACGATCGGCGTCTCCGATGCTCCTTCCTCCGCTCACAGATCGTACATAAGACGCGCGCGTTACGATTTATACACACTGCGCATGCGTATAACTCCGCCCGCCCCTGACGTTCTTTCTATTCTATTCCCCACCCCTTTTCGTTCGGCGCAGTGGAGGAAGAGCACATGGTGGAGAGACAGCAGGATAGTGCTAATTACAGCAACGAGGAGGATGAGGAGGAGGAGGAGGAAAGGCCGGAGCCTGAAACGTCCCGATCCAGAAGGAGATTTTAGGACTCAAATATGTCCTTTGGGGAGGCCCTATACTTGTCTTCAAAGAATTGGGTTGTGTAGATGGCTTTGTTACTAGAATGAAATGCAAACTAGATTCTGTGTAAGGAGAGGACACTCAGCAGCTGTTTTCACATCTGGACACTGGAGCACTAGTGTGGGACCCCAGAACACCATTTTTATTAGGGGGGCCACACAGGTGCTCCAGTGTATACTATAGGGGGGCTACATCTGTGAAGCTTGTACCAAACAGGTAAAGTATTGCATGTTGACAAAGGACACTAAAAAAGCTACATCTTGGAACTCTGCTAAAATAGATAATTGTACCCCACTTCCAAGCAATGTTTCATCTTCATAGTTCTGACATTAAATATCTGTGTGCTAATTATACCATTTTTGTTTTACATAGGGGAGAAAAGACTCAGAGGACACCCCTCACCTGAGGAGACCAGAGCCCCCCCCCCTCTGGAAGAAGGGGAAATCCCCCCAACACAAGATGAGCAGGAGGAAGAAGACGTGGTGGAACTAGCCACCACAACAGGTGAGTGTCTGCAACCACAGGCTCAGATAAGAGATGGATGGCGGCATTTTTTTGAAACCTAATTTATTTTGGGGTTCCTCTCTTTTTAGGTGATCGTGAGGTTGTGGATCCAGATCCTTTCACATCCGAAAGTGCCCAGATCCTGATCAGGGAGATCATGGGGTGTAATTTACAATTGGAAAACATCAAGCAAAACATCAATGATGTTATTCCAAAATATAAAAACATCATTGATGTTTTGGGGCGAGTTTAAAACCCCTCCAAATCACTTTCTTCTTTTGTGTGCTACAATGTGCTAAATGTTTTTGTGATTTTTCCCAAAGCCAAATTTGGAAGATGCACACAGTGTGCCAACATGTGCTATCTGCCATCACGGGAGATCAATGGACGCGTTTTGGGGATGCAACCCCTTCCTCAATAATAAAGTAGCGGTGAGGAAGGGCTTTCTCCCCCAAAACACGTCCCTTGATCCCCCGTGATGGCAGATAGCACATGTTGACATTGTGAAAATTGTGTGCATCTTCCAAATTTGGCTTTTCCAGGGGTGATTTCCCCCCATCTGAACGCAATATCAAACACAGTTCCTAAATACTCATGTCTGATATTGCCTTCCAGTTCTAACAAATGTGAACTTTGTAAGATCAAGATTTGTGTCTTGGTTTTACACAGGCCTGTTTTCTATAAAATGCACATTTTGATTTTGGATAATGACACCACAAAAATTGTTATACAACAAATATGTCGGTTTGTCAGAAAAACCTTAGGTAAATGCACATGTGATTGTGCAGGTATTAAAAAGATTGTTCATCAAGAATGTGTGGATTATTGTCTCAATGCTACAACATTTTTGGGGTGATGTAATTGTTGTTTTATGAGAAAATGGGGGTAATTTCCTAAGGGCAAATCCACTTTGCACTACAAGTGCAGTTTCAGTGCAGTTGCAAGTGCACTTGTAGTGAAAAGTGTCTTTGCATTTAGTAAATAACAGCCAACAGTGCTTTGTAAGGTTACACAATCACGACATTTTCTGGACTCCACACATTTCTGTCAGGGTCAGCTCAAACAAACACAAGCAGTAAATGTCCACAAAGAAGAGCCTGGGGGGAGATGCCTGTCGAGAACTTGAGGTCCTGCAGGCTTCTCCCTGTGGCCAAATACCGCAAGGTAGCGACCAACCTCTGCTCCGGAGTGATGGCTTGCCTCATGCAGGTATCCTGCCTGCTGATATAGGGGGTCAGCAAAGCCAACAAATGGTGAAACACGGGGTTCGTCATCCTGAGAAAGTTCCTGAAATCATCAGGATTATTCTCACGGATCTCACGGAGCAAAGGCATATGATAGAACTGGTCACGCTGAAGCAACCAATTCTTGGTCCATGAACTCCTCCCCACCCTGTTCATGGACTGGACTTGTGTCAAGGTCAGGACGCCAACACCAAGCCCCCGCACAGCACGAACTCTACGAGGAGTACGCATACAAAACATGGCTAGAAAACGGTCGGCTGCTCAGAACGAAGTAACAGAACGCACTGAAGAACAGCAAGGCCTGTGAAGAGCGACCTGAAAAACAGCAACGAGCAGGCAAGATCACACAGAAAACTCCGATACGAACTGACTGCACGCATTGAAGAGCAGATACAAACCCACAAGCACAAATTGAACGGCAGAAAACGATCTGAAAGCCACGAGTCTGAAAAAGCGCAAATCATCTCTCACCAAACTTTTACTAACACGAGATAAGCAAAAGGAGCCCAAAGGGTGCCACGCTTGGTTCTGAACCGGCCTTTTCTAGTCTTGTCGTACGTGGTGTACGTGACCGCGTGGTTGTCGATCGGAAATTCTGACAACTTTGTGCGACCGTATGTAGGCAAAACAAGTTTGAGCCAACATCCGTCAGAAAAAATCCTAGGATTTTGTTGTCGGAATGTCCGAACAAAGTCCGACCGTGTGTACGGGGCATTAGAAATCCTGAAGGCGGTGATTGGTTTTCGGGGCCCCGTACGCGGCTAGGCTCCCAAAAAGTCCCACACATGTGGTATCCCCATACTCAGGAGAAGCAGTTAAATGTATTTTGGGGTGCAATTCCACATATGCCCATGGCCTGTGTGAGCAATATATCATTTAGTGACAACTTTGTGCAAAAAAAAAAAAAAAATTGTCACTTTCCCGCAACTTGTGTCAAAATATAAAATATTCCATGGACCCAACATGCCTCTCAGCAAATAGCTTGGGGTGTCTACTTTCCAAAATTGGGTCATTTGGGGGGGGGGGGGGGTTGTGCCATCTGGGCATTTTATGGCCTTCAAAACTGTGATAGGTAGTGAGGAGTAAAATAAAAAATTTACGCCCTTAGAAATCCTGAAGGCGGTGATTGGTTTTCGGGGCCCCGTACGTGGCCAGGCTCCCAAAAAGTCCCACACATGTGGTATCCCCGTACTCAGGAGAAGCAGCTGAATGTATTTTGGGGTGTAATTTCACATATTCCCATGGCCTGTGTGAGCAATATATCATTTAGTGACAACTTTTTGTAATTTTTTTTTTTTTGTCATTATTCAATCACTTGGGACAAAAAAAATTAATATTCAATGGGCTCAACATGCCTCTCAGCAATTTCCTTGGGGTGTCTACTTTCCAAAATGGGGTCATTTGGGGGGGTTTTGTACTGCCCTGCCATTTTAGCGCCTCAAGAAATGACATAGGCAGTCATAATCTAAAAGCTGTGTAAATTCTAGAAAATGTACCCTAGTTTGTAGACGCTATAACTTTTGCGCAAACCAATAAATATACGCTTATTGACATTTTTTTTACCAAAGACATGTGGCCGAATACATTTTGGCCTAAATGTATGACTAAAATTGAGTTTATTGGATTTTTTTTATAACAAAAAGTAGAAAATATAATTTTTTTTCAAAATTTTCGGTCTTTTTCTGTTTATAGCGCAAAAAACAAAAACCGCAGAGGTGATCAAATACCATCAAAAGAAAGCTCTATTTGTGGGAAGAAAAGGACGCAAATTTCGTTGGGTACAGCATGACCTCGCAATTAGCAGTTAAAGCGACGCAGTGCCAAATTGTAAAAAGTGCTCTGGTCAGGAAGGGGGTAAATTCTTCCGGGGCTGAAGTGGTTAAAGAGACATACTCTCTTTATTAAAAAAATAAAAATAGTAAAAAAAAACAATACATTACAAAAAAAAAAAAAGGTGATTGCAGTTTTCATGATCACATACACAGTAAAGCCACATTCACACTTGTGTGACTTTGGACCGCAAAGTGGCATGGCAAGTCGCACCCCATTCCTGCACTGCTTTGATCAGACTTTCATGTGACTTGAGTGCCATAGACTTCAATGTAAACCCTCAAGTCGCATTAAAGCCACACCTGCATGTTACACATGCGACTTGTATGCGACTCTGTAGAGCACAAACAATCACATTGGTCAAAGCCAAAGTTGCACTCATTCAAAGTCTCATCAAAATTGCATTGAAGTCACATCAAGTCGCACTGTAAAGTCACAATGGAAATCACACGATTTTGAAGTTGCACAAGTGTGAATGGACGCTATGAGGGATCTCACTTCATTCACATAATTCTTATATAATATAGGATAGAATCATATTAATATAAACACTTATTATTTAACTCACTTTGTGCCGGAATCCTTTCAGTTTAGATTTATTGTTCATCACGTACATGTCATGTAGAGCGCTGGCCAGAACATATACAGCCATGTATGCATAGGAAGGTATAGTTGTATAATTATTTAATATGGATGACCAATTTGTTGACTTAGGACAAGGTTTGTAAGGATGCTTAAAGCTCATTTTAAAAAAATCATTTTTATATGTATTTGGGGAGAGGCAATTAAAACTGAAAATCGAAATATCTTCCAGTATTGGGTCATGTAAGCGTTTAGGAAACATGCTATGTTTATAAATATTTTTGTCTAGCTTGAATTTTGGTGGCCATAAAAATATGAAGCTGCAGTTGATTAGTGTAACGTCACCAATATACAGATTACTTATTTTACTCCATGATGGTGGAAAAATAAATGTGATAGTTCCTATAAAAGAGCGTATACGAGAAGCAAACCGATGTAATTGAGGTGTGTAAGGCCCACACACTATGACAACTTTAGCTGTTGATTCACTAATAATCTTTATTTTCTGAATATCATTTTCAATATTCCCAATGAGCGGAATGATATAGTCTGTGCAGATCCCATGTTGGCTCATCATCTTAGTCAGTTCTTGGGACTCCTCCATCACTCTATCATCTGATGAAAATATTCCAACCCAATTCCACCCAAAATGCTGCAATAACTTAAAAATAGCTGCATAACGGACCCGGTCGTCTGGTGTCATACGGAATAAAGTTGGATCGATTTTCCCATCACTCTGGGGAGTGTCAATGACTCGATAAGTGATCTGGATAAGATGTTGGGAAAACTTTTAATGGGATGTTTTTATTCAAACAATGGAAATATTAGAAATGAAATATATATATGGCACACAAATATCTCTTGTCATCATACAAGAAGTACTTGTCAAAATTTATACCATAGAGATCTAAGTATATGACAGCTAACAATGCCTACTTACCTTCTCCAGCCTCACATCCAGCTTTTAAAGTGCTTGTAAACCCCATTACCCCATTCATTAAATGTGACCTAGGCACGTTTATCTCTGTATCGCTGGTAGATTTTTAATCTACCGCTTATATGTAAATTTAGTCGGTTATCTTTTCTGTACATAGTTCAGATTTAATCTATAGCTAAATTAGCTTCTGTTCCTACCTTGGTTGTGTTGCGTGCAGTTCCACTCCGTCACCTATAGATGTCGGTGTCACTACAGACCGGAGCTGGAAAGCAGCAGACTGAGGTGTATTGAGTGCTCTTCTTTCTCAGAAGTAATTTGGCAGAGGTTGTCCCCTGGGGTGCATTCTGGGAGGGGGTATTTAAGGGACAGACGCCATATTTCTGGGTCTTTTTGTTCCACCTGCTGGCCCTCCTGGCCGACAGCTATGTGCTAGAAGTCCTACCTCGTGGTCCTCCGACCTGGAGGACTGTGATGCTGCAGCATGTGGGTGGGCCCAGAAGTCTGTCTGGGGCCTACTACAACTGCTGCGGAGATGGTCCTGTGCTGTCTGTCCTGCGTGAAGAAGCTGGACAATTGAGAAGAATCCAGGGGAGGATCATGTGGAGCGCTGGTCTGGAGAGAGGCCTGGTGACTAAATTGGAGGACGCATCTCAAGTTAACCTACCACATAGTACTGCCGGGTCGGCTTAAAGGTTCTGGTACTGTGTTGCCGTTCACTGAAAACTATTACATCCTGTGGCAGAGGATCGTACAGTTTTGTTTCACTCAAGTCTGTGGCAGAGACTTTCTGTTCGTACTGCGCACCGGCTGCTAGGTTAGTGAGAGAGATCTATCCGGGCGGGCAAAGATTTAATCCTGAACTGAAGATACATTCATCCCTGAGATTTCAATTCCTTAGTGCTACACCAAGAAAAGGTATTTGAACTTCCCTGCAACTCTTCTTCTACCTCTTTCCTGCTACTTCTTCCAGTTATCTCCCATTAAAGCATTGGAAAAGTACTAAAGTGACTGGTGCCTACATTGTTAGATGATAAGTTCAACGTGGACTCTAAATCTGGTATTGGTGAAACTACAGATAAAAAGGTGATGGAAACAGCCCGCTTTAAATCAGCAGCTCCACCGTGAGTTATTGCTACATCGCTAATGTTTACTGATCTCTCTCCAAAGCTCTAAGTGCTGTGTCTTTCTGCTGCTCCGTTCCTCTGTTATCAGCAGAGTCACTTTTAACAAGTTCTCCGACACATGAGTTAACAGTAGTTGATAATTTGTTTCAGGGGACAGAGCTGTGAAGGGGGGCAGAAACACAGCTGTGGTGGGGTGATGTGAAGGGCAGAGGACACCACTGTGGGGGGGCAGAGCTGTGAAGGGGGCAGAGGACACCAATGGGGGGCAGAGCTGTGAAAGGGGCAGAGGACACCACTGTGAGGGGTGATGTGAAGGGGGCAGAGGACACAGCTATGGTGGGGTGATGTGAAGGGGTAGAGGACACTATTGTGGGGGGGAGATGTGAGGTGGGCAGAGGACACTATTGTGGGAGGTGATGTGAAGAGGAGCAGAGGACACTACTATGGGGGGTGATGTGAATGGGGTAGAGGACACTACTGTGGGGGTGATGTGAAGGGACAGAGGACACTACTGTGGGGGTGATGTGAAGGGGTAGAGGATACTGCTGTGGGGGGTGCTGTGAAGGGGAAGAGGACAGAGGCAGAGGGGGCAGTGCTCTGGGGGCTGTGGTGTGAAGTGGGTTGGCTGTGGTGTAAAGTGGGGGGGCAGAGTTGAAGGGGGGCTGTGGTGTGAAGTGGGGGGAAGAATTACAGGGGCTGTAGTATGAAGTGGAGAGAAAATCTGCAGGGGGGTGTAAAGTGGGGGGCAGTGCTGCAGGGGTCTGTGATATAAAGTGGGGGCAGAGCTGTGGGGGGAGCTTTGGTGTGAAGTGGAGGCAGAGCTGTGGGGTGACTAATGTGAAGGTCAGCTAAAAGACACCAGTGGGGGGGAAGCTGGAAAGCTGTGAAGGGGCAGAGGACACTGCTGTGGGGGGATAATGTAAAGGGGGCAGAGGACACTGCTGTGGGGGGATGATGTGAATGGGGCAGAGGACACTACTGTGGGGGGGGTGATGTGAAGAAGCAGAGGACACCACTGTTGGGGTTGATGTGAAGGGGCAAAGGATGCTACTGTTGGGGTGATGTGAAGGGGGCAAAGGACACTACTGTGGGGGGGTGATGTGAAGGGGCAGAGTAAACTTCTGTGGGGGGTGATGTGAAAGGGGCAGAGGACACAGCTGTTGGGGTTGATGTGAAAGGGCAAAGCACACTATTGTGGGGGGTGATGTGAAGGGGCAGAGGACACCACTGTAGGGGGGTGATGTGAAGGGGCAGAGGACACTGCATTGGAAGGTATGATGTGAAGGGGCAGAGGACACCGCTGTTGGGGGTGATGTGAGAGGGCAGAAGACACTACTGTGTTGGGTGATGAGAAGGGGGCAGAGGACACTACTGTGGGGGTGATGTGCAGGGGGCAGAGGACACCACTGTGAGGGGTGATGTGAAGGGGTAGTAGACACTATTGTGGGGGTGATGAGAAGGGGCAGATGACACCACTGTGGGGGGCATAGCTGTGAAGGGGGCAGAGGACACCAATGGGGGGGAGCTGTGAAGGGGGCAGAGGACACCGTTGTGGGGGGTGATGTGAGGGGGCAGAAGACACTTCTGTGTTGGGTGATGTGAAGGAGCAGAGGACACTACTGGGGGGTGATGTGAAGGGGCAGAGGACACTACTGGAGGGTGATGTGAAGGGGCAGAGGAACACCACTGTGGGGGGTGATGTGAAGGGGGCTGTCAGGAAATGTTCCATCCGCTGGTAATACCTGTTATTTGGCATGCAGTACTGAGGTCCACCAGCAGGTGTCTCCTGGCAGTTTGGAACTGTCAGGAGAGCTTTTCCCTGTTAATAGTATATCATCTTTGGGCCGCAGTACTGGCGTCCACCAGCGGATGGATCCTGGCAGTGTGGAGCAGACAGTACCTCCTACAATCAGGTGTCACTTGAAGCCAATCACAGGCCTATAAATACCCGGCAAACATTCACATGTTTGCCTTGATTTCTTCATTGCCTCCTGACCTGCTAGCGATCTGATCCTGTGCCCTGAACCTGATCCTGTCTCCCTGTCCTGATCTCTATCCTGTCCCACCTGTTACCTTGCATCCCTGCGTGCAGTCTAAACCCATCCATCCTCTCCCTGTCCTGTGTTCCATACCCCATCTGCTGACCTCCCTGTGTATGACCTTGGCCTGGCTTACGTTTATGTCTCTGGAACATCCCCTGTCCATCTGCTGATCTGCTGTGTATGACCCTGGCCTGGCTATTGTTTACGATCCTGGTATTTCCCATTTATTGCACTTATCTGTCTGTTGTTATTTGTGGGTCTCTGTCTGTGGTTGGTTATTGCACTGTGTCATATTGGAGTTGGTTGTATTATATTACTCACTTTCTTTAATAAATTATTATATTTTCACGTGTATATACGTTTGGGTGTCCTCTGTCGCAGATCACACGGTTCTGGTCACACCTGTTCATGACAGTAAATCAAGGCCATCTCTGACCAGAAGTGGCTGCGCAGAGGAACCATTGTAGTGCTATTAAAATGCAATCAGAAACAGTTGTTCTCCTTGCCTCACTGGTGTATGAGGATAACAATTACTGTCGTCTGGTATTGAAAGAGTGGGCCAGCGATCAGCTCCTGGAGTGTATCCGTCTGGCCCATTCTCTGGTTGATCAGGGTAGATTTCTGTTTGAGAACGTTCAGCCCCTGATACAGGTGTGTGCTGAGCTAGCTTTGTCTAGCAGTCCTAAAGGAAGTGACGATTTTTCTCCCCCCTTCAGTAGTGATCAGGTGGAGACTCTGGTGTGGCTGTTGGAGGATGATGCTGTATACTTTCTGGAACATTATTCAGCTTGTCCTAAACAGGTGCTAGTGGATTGTATAGATTCGGTGCAGTCCCTGGTTAGACAGGCAGTATGTGAACCCACGTTTGTTCAACCTGTACTACAGGCATGGTCAGACTTATTATCTCCAGCTTCGGTCAGCTCTGCACAACCCAGACCTGCTATTAGACACCTGCCTGCCCAGGAGTCTTTTTTCCCTTCACCCATGGCAACCTCCGTTTCGGCCCAATATACCCTGCTTCCCACCAAATATCGATACCCTGTCCCTACCCGCTGCACCTATCCTGCATTCAACCCACCTGCCTCTTCTCAGCTGTCCACAAACCCACAGGAACTTCCTCCAGCTACTGTTACCTCTTCTCTGCCATACTCCAATCCTCCTTTCCAGTCTGCTGCACCCCTCACCTACAGAGCTTCAGTGGCTAAGCCAAAGAAAAAACGAAAGTTTTTTCCAACCAAGACGATCCTGCCAGTAACCCAACCTGCCTCCGCACCAGCTAATCCAACCCATACCATCATGCCAGTGTCCAAACCTGCCTCCCCGCCAGCTGATCTGTTCCAGCCTGATGTGTTCCTGTGTGCCGCCCAGCCTGATGTTCCGATGCCTGCTGTTGTGCCAGTACCTGCTGTTCTGTCTGTTGTGCCAGTACCTGCTGTTCTGCCTGATGTGCCAGTGTCTGTGCCTGCTGCCTAGTCTGAAGTTTCAGTACCAGCTGCCCGGTTTGAAGTTCCAGTACCTGCTATCCAGTCCGATGTACCTACTGTTCAGCCTATTGTGCCAGTACCTGCTGTTCTGTCTGATGTGCCAGCACCTGTGCCCATTGTCCAGTCTCAAGTTCCAGTACCAGCTGCCCGGTTTCAAGTTCCAGTACCTGCTATCCAGTCCGATGTACCTGCTGTTCAGCCTGTTGTGCCACTACCTGCTGTTCCGCCTGATGTGCCAGCACCTGTGCCCACTGTCCAGTCTGAAGTTCCAGTACCGGCTGCCCGGTTTGAAGTTCCAGTACCTGCTATTCAGTCCACTGCACCTGCTGTTCTGCCTGATGTGCCAGCACCTGTGCCCACCTTCCAGTCTGAAGTTCCAGTACCAGCTGCCCGGTTTGAAGTTCCAGTACCTGCTATCCAGTCCGATGTACCTGCTGTTCAGCCTGTTGTGCCAGTACCTGCTGTTCTGCCTGATGTGCCAGCACCTGTGCCCACTGTCCAGTCTGAAGTTCCAGTACCAGCTGCCAGGTTTGAAGTTCCAGAACCTGCTATCCAGTCCGATGTACCTGCTGTTCAGCCTGTTGTGCCAGTACCTGCTGTTCTGCCTGATGTGCCAGCACCTGTGCCCACTGTCCAGTCTGAAGTTCCAGTACCAGCTGCCAGGTTTGAAGTTCCAGAACCTGCTATCCAGTCCGATGTACCTGCTGTTCAGCCTGTTGTGCCAGTACCTGCTGTTCTGCCTGATGTGCCAGCACCTGTGCCCACTGTCCAATCTGAAGTTCCAGTACTGGCTGACCGGTTTAAAGTTCCAGTACCTGCTATCCAGTCCGATGCACCTGCTGTTCAGCCTGTTGTGCCAGTACCTGCTGCCCAGTCTAAAGTTCCAGTACCGGCTGCCCGGTTTGAAGTTCCAGTACCTGCTATCCAGTCCGATGTGCCTGCTGTGCCAGCACCTGCTGTTCTGCCTGATGTGCCTACTGCCCAGTCTGAAGTTCTAGTACCTGTTGCCTGGCCTGATGTCTCTGTGCCAGCCCTCCAGCCTGATGTCTCTGTGCCAGCCCTCCAGCCTGATGTCTCTGTGCCAGCCCTCCAGCCTGATGTCTCTGTGCCAGCCCTCCAGCCTGATGTCTCTGTGCCAGCCCTCTAGCCTGATGTCTCTGTGCCAGCCCTCTAGCCTGATGTCTCTGTGCCAGCCTTCCAGCCTGATGTCTCTGTGCCAGCCCTCCAGCCGGATGCCTCGGTGCCAGCCCTCCAGCCTGATGCCTCGGTGCCAGCCCTCCAGCCTGATGCCTCGGTGCCAGCCCTCCAGCCTGATGCCTCGGTGCCAGCCCTCCAGCCTGATGCCTCGGTGCCAGCCCTCCAGCCTGATGCCTCGGTGCCAGCCCTCCAGCCTGATGCCTCGGTGCCAGCCCCCCAGCCTGATGTCTCGGTGCCAGCCCCCCAGCCTGATGTCTCGGTGCCAGCCCCCCAGCCTGATGTCTTGGTGCCAGCCCCCCAGCCTGATGTCTCGGTGTCTGCCCCCCAGCCTGATGTCTCGGTGTCTGCCCTCCAGCCTGATGTCTCGGTGTCTGCCTTCCAGCCTGATGTCTCGGTGTCTGCCCTCCAGCCTGATGTCTCGGTGTCTGCCCTCCAGCCTGATGTCTCGGTGTCTGCCCTCCAGCCTGATGTCTCGGTGTCTGCCCTCCAGCCTGATGTCTCGGTGTCTGCTCTCCAGCTTGATGAGCCCGCTGCCCAGCTTGATGAGCCTGCTGCCCAGCTTGAAGTGCCCATGCCTGCTGCCCAGCTTGAAGTGCCCATGCCTGTTGTGCCACCATCTGTTGTTCTGCTTGATGCCATAGACTATGGACAATTACAACCATTTGGAGCGTCCGGAGGCCGCTCCTTTGAGGGGGGTACTGTCAAGAAATGTTCCATCCGCTGGTAATACCTGTTATTTGGCATGCAGTACTGAGGTCCACCAGCAGGTGTCTCCTGGCAGTTTGGAACTGTCAGGAGAGCTTTTCCCTGTTAATAGTATATCATCTTTGGGCCGCAGTACTGGCGTCCACCAGCGGATGAATCCTGGCAGTGTGGAGCAGACAGTACCTCCTACAATCAGGTGTCCCTTAAGGGCCAATCACAGGCCTATAAATACCTGGCAAACATTCACATGTTTGCCTTGATTTCTTCATTGCCTCCTGACCTGCTAGTGATCTGATCCTGTGCCCTGAACCTGATCCTGTCTCCCTGTCTCGGACCCTATCCTGTCCCACCTGTTACCTTGCATCCCTGCGTGCAGTCTGACCCATCCATCCTCTCCCTGTCCTGTGTTCCATACCCCATCTGCTGACCTCCCTGTGTATGACCTTGGCCTGGCTTACGTTTATGTCTCTGGAACATCCCCTGTCCATCTGCTGTGTATGACCCTGGCCTGGCTATTGTTTACGATCCTGGTATTTCCCATTTATTGCACTTATCTGTCTGTTGTTATTTGTGGGTCTCTGTCTGGTTAGTTATTGCACTGTGTCATATTGGAGTTGGTTGTATTATATTACTCACTTTCTTTAATAAATTATTATATTTTCACGTGTATATACGTTTGGGTGTCCTCTGTCGCAGATCACACGGTTCTGGTCACACCTGTTCATGGCAGGGGCAGAGAACCTACTGTGGGGGGGTGATGTGAAGGGGCAAAGGACACCACTATGGGGGGTTATGTAAAGGGAGCAGAGGACACTATTGTGGAGGGTGATGTGAAGAGGGCAGAAGACACTACTGTGGGGGGTGATGTGAAGGGGCAGAGGACACTATTGTGGAGGGTGATGTGAAGAGGGCAGAAGACACTACTGTGGGGGGTGATGTGAAGGGGCAGAGGACACTACTGTAGGGGGTGATGTGAAGAGACAGAGGACACCACTTTGGGGGGTGATGTGAATGGGGCAGAGGACACCGCTGTGGGGGGTGATGTGAAGGGCCAGACGACACTACTGTAGAGGCGATGTGAAGGGGTACAACTAGAAAAGAATGGGGGTATGAGATTGTAAATTAATACCAAACCAATGTCTAAACCACCATTTGGTGTTGTATCCTCTAACCAAGAATGTAAGTGAAACAAAAAAGAAGAAAGAAGTTGCACCTGAAGGGAGTAAAGCTCCCAACACGGGCAGCCAGGTGGTTAATTGGGCAGAGATGAGACTTGTTGGGAGGTAAAAAAAAAAATGTATGTTTATTTAGAAAAATATTCCAATAAAAAAGAGCATAGACTCTTGTTGTAGCACACAGTGTATCAAAAAGCATCCTTGCACCTCAACACTTAACACTAGGGGGCGATCAAGGGGTTAAATGTGTGTTCCCTAGGTGTGTTCTAACTGAGGGGATAGGAATGACTAGAGGAGGAGACAGATCGTTGTTCCTACTTAGTAGGAACAAACGATCTGTCTCCTCTCCCCTGACAGAACAGGGATTTGTGTGTTTACACACACAAATCCCTGTTCCTGTTCTTGTGAACGCAATCGTGTGTGGCCGGCGGCGATTGCGCCCGCCGGCCACGCGCATTAAGTTCCCCGCCGTGCAGCGGGCGCATGCGCACTTACGGCGGCACGCACGTGCCTGCTATTTCCCTTAAAGTTTCAGACGTACCCATACGGTGATTCGTGGGAATGAACCACTTATCCAGGTGAGATGGTCGGCAAGTGGTTAATCTAGCAGTTCCTGCTGATGTGGATAGGGGCCATTGGATAGTCTTTGACAACCCCATGTACAGACACCACCCCAATCTTTTTCCCGGTTATCAGCTTTCCCTGCAACCTGTCCAATCAAAGCAGGGTAACCCCACTCCCCGAGTCGAGGAGTGCCACCACCACTTGTCCATTAACCCACCCTGCACACTCACGTAGACTTAGATTGTTTATAGTACCAGTGAAAAAAGCATATATAGAGCCATGTCGATCCATGTCCCTCTTAGGACACTGGGCGGTCATATGACCAAGCTGGTGACAGGACCAACAGCGTACCTCATGGGGTTCCCTTTCCCGCTGCCAACTCTCAGGAGGCTTTAATACTGGGGTGCTCCTGGTGGGAGTGTCATGCACCTGAGCAGACACCATGCTTTCCACAGGTGCCATCTTGGCACTGGCACCTCTTTGGTCTGGCCCAGCTCTCTGATTGCAGAAGGTCGCTCACATAAGCTTTCGGTGCAGCTGTACCGTTCGACTGTGGCAGCCATCCCATTCAGGGACTGAGGCTCCAACTGAGCCAGCCATCGGTGCAGGTCCTTGCAAAACCATGCAAAAACCAGTCTAGGGCAACTCGATCCAAAATCTTAGCGGTGTCATTTCCTCAGATTTCAGCCAGTCCTGAAACAGGAGCATTAGATGATACAGCTGCCCACGAGCAGGCTTAGCCCTGTCAAAGCGCTAGCCATGAACTTGCCCTTAAATCAACAGTCACTCCCAGCCTGGCCAATATTTCTGCCTTTAGCAATTTATAGTCCCGTGTTGACTCTGGGGCCAAGTCACAGTATGCCTGTTGGGGATCTGCAGTCAGGAAGGGAGCCAGCACATCCACCCAGTCTTTCTCAGGCAGTCCTTCCCTTGTCGCAATCTGGTCAAAGATCGCCAAGTAAGCTTCAACATTATCTGTGGTTGTCATCTTTGCACGGTCCACTGTACAGCCTTCCGTGGGTCACCCTTCACAATGGGGTCACCTCTCACCATTTCAGCCTGTGCATTAGTCACTGCAAATTTTTTAATCAGTTCTTCCATTGCTTTTTCAGAAATCTTCACAGCCTGTGTAGCGCTATCCCAGGACATGGGACTGGCCTGAACACCTCAAACTGCCCGCATTCTCCACCAATTGTCAGGATCTGAGGGGTAAACAGGGGCTGGGAGACGCTTTAGTCAAGTTAAAGTTCACTTTATTCAGCAAAACTTGTCTTCACTGGCTGCTCAAAATTATACAAGAAATTCTGCTCATCAGTACAACACAATCTTTTAAAATCATCCCAGGCAAAACATCCACACTATTGCAAAAGTCCCAGTTACAGGCCAGCTCATCCAGCCACAACTTTTTTGCATGTGTTAGATTTTTTTTTTCAGTAGCAAAGCGGGTAGAATTACAGATGACAGACCGCTCATTTGCCTGCCAGACTGTACTCAAAGGAGTTGTGGACATGTGCGGTTCGTTTTGTTCCGAATTGAAATTCTGACGAATTTTCGTTATTCGGAAATTCGGATCTATCTGAATTTTCGAATTAGAATAGTAACGAATTTAAACAAATCGGACATAACGAAATTCGAACAAAATTCGAATAGCTTTCTAATAGTTTTCGAATTCGAATAGTTTTCAAACTAAAAAAAAAAAATTCTATTCCTTTATTTTCTATTCTATTTTATTCTTTTTAGAAATTGGAAAACTATTTGAATTTGAAAATAGTTATCCTGACTGGCCATCATATGACATCCAGCAGGATGAGCTGATAGCTGATTCAAAAACTTTTGGAATCGATTTGAAAATGAATAAACCAAACTAATCCCGAAAACGAATGAAACAAATTTAACTAAACAAATTTATGTAAATAATTAATCTAAATGAAACAAAACACATTTTTTCGTTCTGCACATGTCTAATGAGTTGTGTTGCTTGCTGAGTTAGCTAAAATGTTCAGTTTAAGTTTTGTTATCTGTGTTTACAACCACTTTCACCCCCTTCCTGACCAGTCCAATTTTCAGCTTTCAGCCCTGTCACACTTTGAATGACAATTGCGCGGGCATACAACACTGTACTCAAATGATATTTTTATCATTTTTTTCCCCACAAATAGAGCTTTTTGGTGGTATTTGATCACCTCTGGGGTTTTTATTTTTTTGCGCTCCATTTCTGTTAAAAATCTTTGTAAATATTTAAGTTTTCTCCTTCACTGATGAGGCAGCACTGATTGGTACTAATGATGAGGCACTGATATGCAGCACTGATGGGCACTGATGGGTGGCACTGATGATGAGGCACTGATATGTAGCATTGATTGGCACTGATGAGGTGGCACAGATGATGAGGCACTGATATGCAGCACTGATGGGCACTGATGGGCAGCACTGATCAGGAGACACTGACAGGTAATTACTGATGGGCACAGAGTGGCAGCCTAATGGGCACTGATTGGCATCCCTGGTGGTCCCTAGTGGGCATCCTCAATGGGTCTGCACTGATAATCAATGCCCTGATTATCAGCGCAGACCCCCCCTGTCAGGAGAGCAGCAGATCGGCTCTCATCTACTCATGTCTGTCAGTGCGAGTAGAGGAAAAGCTGATAAACGGCTCTTCTTGTTTACACTGTGATCAGCTGTGATTGGACACAGCTGATCACATGGTAAAGAGCCCATGTCAGAGGCTCTTTACCAGGATCGGAGATGCGGTGTATCAGGCTGACACACCACACCACCGATCGCCTCGCTGCATGCCCCTGTGGGTGAGCAGCTACAGTGCCTTGCAAAAATATTCACCCCCCTTGCCTTTTTACCTATTTTGTTACATTACAGCCTTTAGTTCAAGGTTTTTTAATCTGAATTATATGTGATGAATCAGAACTCAATAGTCTAAGTTGGTATAGTAAAATTAGAAAATATATACATTAAACTATATTTTAGAAATAAAAAACTGATAATTGGTGAAGGGATATTTTAGCTCGCTGTCCACCATTTTAGCTTTACACCCTTGTATTATGTGTATCCATTTTAAAATAATATGTATATGTGACGTTTATGAGAAGTTAAGTTTCATTTTCTTGTAAATGGTCTGATTTCCGCGAAATTATGTACTAAGTCTTTTCCTGTTAGCCTTTTCCTGTTATTAATTTCTATATGAGTTATTAGGGCGTTATACTGTTTTTTTGCATGTACTCAGTAATGTTCTATTTTTGCTTGTTTTAAAACATCCTGTATGCCTGTATCTTTACCATATATTAATGTAAGGGTTGGACCTTTGTTGTGATGTCATTTTGCTTATATAAGTGGAAGTCCGGAAATACAATCCTCACACCATTCTGAGAACTGCATGTATTGACTGCGTGTCATAACTTTTTATCAGAGTGGTCTCCAGGCCTGATGGGTTTGAAGGAACACTCTAGGCAGGATATCATACGAGGGTTCACTTGCTTCTAGAACACCTGACCCCAACAATTGGCATGTGCATATGTATTCACCCCCTTTGTTATGAAGCCCATAAAAAGCTCTGGTGCAACCAATTACCTTCAGAAATCACATAGTTAGCGAAATGATGTCCACCTGTGTGCAATCTAAGTGTCACATGATCTGTCATTACATATACACACCTTTTTGAAAGGCCCCAGAGGCTGCAACACCTAAGCAAGAGGCACCACTAACCAAACACTGCCATAAAGACCAAGGAACTCTCCAAACAAGTAAGGGACAATGTTGTTGAGAAGTGCAAGTCAGGGTTAGGTTATAAAAAAATATATAAATCTTTGATCCCTAGGAGCGCCATCAAATCTATCATAACCAAATGGAAAGAACATGGCACAACAGCAAACCTGCCAAGAGACGGCTGCACACCAAAACTCACAGACCGGGCAAGGAGGGCTTCTAGAACACCTGACCCCAACAGCTTTTGGTGGCAGCGGTGGGTTGGTCATATCTAAGTCCGGTAAATTTGATCTAATTATTATTATTTCTCTTGCCGTGACCTCTAGTTAAAAGACTGTCTCCCTATATGGGGTTAGTAGAAGGTGTAGTGTTAAAAACATTTATGTAAATGTATGAACCTCGGTAGAAGTCAGTTCGGGTGACGGCATCATAAGGAACTCCGAGATAGTTCCGGGGTTCTGAGAAGCCCCAAAGTAATATAGTACAGTACTGTAAGAAGTTTGATAAAGATATCTGATAGAGTGTTCCAGAAAAACCCAACCACTTTGCTTGCCTTTCCTTTTGCCTAGAAGTGAATAAGATAGTAAATAAGATAATCTGTATGTGTATTGTGTGGATTTTGTCGGACGCCGCAAGGTAAGGTAGCGTCCACCATGGTGTTATTATGGGTCAGCTTTCGGGGAAGAAGATTCCTCCTTCAGATGTAGGAGAGACATGTAAATGTTATGTAGCCCGAATATGTGGAACTGATTATGTGTATATTAACCCTTGGGTAGAAAAACTGGTGGGATGGACTGAAACCATGAGGAGTAGTAACTTGTTTCCCCGACAGGGTGAAAATGATACATTCCATATGGATATGATCAAGGGCCTTTGCTTGGGAGATAGGGAAGCCTTCCCATATTATATGGGAGATCCCCAATGGGACAAGGACTATATGAGGAAAGGCGGGGAAAATTGGTTATTGTATGCCCCCTACAGGTATGAGAGAGCGGATAAGAAAGAAAAGTCCAAATCCAAAGGGTCAAGGAAGCCCCGGGGTTACATGCTTGTGAGAAGAGACTTAAATCAGGTTTCCCGTCCCTAGTTCCATGTGCACTAGCTCTTGCCCCAGTTCCCTGTGCCCCGCCACCTCCACCTTACATACCACAATCACCTAAACAAATATACCCCTCATTCTCAAAAGAGGATATGGAGTTTTTGGCTGCAGTTGCAGCAGTCCGCCATTTGAGAATAGAGTGGCACCTGCAGAGGCACCTGCCCTCCCTGCCCCTGTTCAACAGCGGGCTGCAGTGGTGGATCAGACACTGCCTGTGGTCCTACAAGAACAACAGGTTGCTGCCGTAAGAGATCAGCCACTGCCTATAGTTTCTCAAATACAACAGCCGACCGGTGCTGCCTCCTCCGATATAGATGAGGAATTACCCAAGGCTGAAAAGACACCTGCGGAGGAACATAAACCAAAGATGCCCCGCGGACCCCATAGAGAAGATCCTGCCCAAACTAGGAGTGCAACGCAGAAGTTAAAACAGGCTGCAGAGGCTGCACATGCTGCAGAGGGTCAGAGTACAAAACACGCAGTTTTAAAACAGGCAGCTGACAGAGAGAAGCCGGAAGAAGAAGGGGAAGTAACTACGCAGTTAGTTATGCAGAATTTTCCTATCATGACTGTGGGTGACGTTTTGGTAATGAAGTCTATTGATATTGAGGATATTAATCGTATTATCAAACATTGCCCCAAACCCTCCACATCAGCTTTGGGGGTGATAGCTTATTTAAAGAAAGCTTGTAAGGGTAGAAATTATACACAAGAAGATATAAGGATCATTATAGACAGTTTGGTGGGAACTACCTCCCCTTGGGTTTGTACTAAAGTGCCCACCATAAATGTCCTAGAGGCACCCACCACCAAGGTAGAGGCTTATTCACTAAACACTGTTGAAGGAAGGAACCTTATGTGGGAAGAGTTAGAGAAGGAAATGAAAAGAGTTTTCATTAACAAGTCATCACTCCCTACTGCAGTAGCCTGCAAACAAAAATCATCAGAGTCAGTGTTGGAATTTTGGAAAAGATTTCAGGAAGTCTGGACACAAGATGCCGGACTTAACACTCAAGATGAAATGCACATTTTTTTTTTGTTTGCATGTTGCATGTTACCATTTATTCATTTATTCAATTGTGGATTTTAGTCACTTTCTTCACAGGCGTTTGACACTGTTTGTAATTTTCAATATTGTATAGATTTATTATATTCTTTGTTCACGTATTTACAGCCTTTAGCGCATGCACATATATTTATTTTATTGTTTCAGAATTATTCCCGATTGTCCCGTGAGTCTCTTGGGAAGGGATTTGCTGGGAAAATTAGGCATTACAATGAAAATTACTGCAAAAGGAGGGTTATATGTAAAATCTGACAAGGTCCACCTTTTTACATTGCTCTCACACCCAGAAGAGGAAGATGTCAAATTGAGTGAGGAGGGAGTATGGGCAGTGAATCCTCTTGATGTAGGGCTCATTTCCTGTACGCCCTGTAAAGCCACTTTGAAACCAGGAGCTTTACCTGTGTATCATAAACAGTACCCCATATCCAGAGAAAAAGAAGAGGGTATAGAGCCCATTGTGGAGGGCTTCCTAAAGAAAGGTATGTTAAAAAAGAAATAATTTCTCCCTACAATACTCCTATCAACCCTGTTAAAAAGCCGGATGGCAGTTACTGGTTTGTACAGGACCTTAGGGTCATAAACAACTTAGTGGTACCAATTGCTCCAATAGTGCCTGATGTGACATCTTTGCTCACCTCCACACCATCCGATGCTGAATATTTTTCTGTTATTGACTTGTCAAATGCATTTTTTTCTATCCCTGTGGATGAGGAGACACAGCCCCTCTTTGCATTCCGCTTTAAAAAACGGCAGTTAACCTGGTGTAGATTGGCCCAGGGTTATATAGACTCACCTGTGGTCTATTATATTGTCCTCCAAACAACTCTCAGAGCTTGAACACCTGGACATGGTTCAGTCTTGCTGCAGTACGCGTGTGATCTCCTCCTCTGCAGTTTGACAAGGGAGGCTGCCCTGGAGGATGGGGGGGATCTTTTGAAACCTCTTTTAGAAAGTGGTCATAAAGTGTAAAAGAAAAAGTTGCAATGGTGTCAGAAAACAGTTGAATATCTAGGGTTTGTGCTCACAAAAGGAGAAAGAAGAGTCAGTCACAAAAGAGCTGCAGCTCTGATGGGTCTGCCCCGCCAACTCAACAGGATGGACATGATCACCTTCCTAGGTATGATTGGTTACTGCCGCCAATGGATACCTGACTGCTCTTACTATGACAATCTCCTGAGACAGGCCACAGGTTCAAATATGCCAGACTGTGTTAAATGGACAGATGAAATGTGTAATGCTTTTGTGTATTTGAAAAATGCTATGGTAACAGCCCCAGGACTCATCCTCCCCAACTATGTGATGTTTTATTTGTATGCCAGGGACAATTGTACAACTTTGGCAGGTGTCCTCGCTCAGGAGCATGGAGGCAAGCTCCGCCCTATTGCTTTTTTCTCAAAGGTGGTACCGGTAAAGGTTCAGGGCATGCCTGCGTGTCTCAGAGCTTTAGCATCTTGTTCTATAATGGTGGAGATGGCTGCAACTTTTACTTTGGGCCATGATACTACCTTGTATACTACTCATAATGTATCTATATTATTGAGGAATATACATACGCAACACATGTCCACCCAAAGGTTGAGCGGCTATGAGGTGATACTGTTGTCAAACCCAAAATTGCATATAAAATGTGCTTTCCCTAATGCGGGCCCAGCTCCAATTTTAAATGCCCTGCTAGGGTTGAAAGGTGAACACAGCATGATTGCATCAACCTCATCCACCAAGACACATCTCCCAGACCTGACTTGTCCTCTACCGCTTTGCCCAATGTGCAAAATGTGTTTGTGGATGGATCTTGTTCTAGGCCAAATGATCACACATATCATACAGAATATGCAATTGTGCAACTTCCAGATGTCATACTTGAGGCTACACCTATTCCATATCAATCAGCACAAGCTGCAGAATTGATTGCACTCACTAGAGCATGCCAAATATTTGAAGGTCAAGATGTGAATATTTACACTGACACCAAATATGGGTATGGGGTGGTACAGGATTTTGGTGTCATATGGAGTAGGCGTGGTTTCATTGCAGCTGATGGAAAAAGCATCTCTCATTCCTCTCTGGTATTGTCATTGTTAAAAGCCATTCAGTTGCCTAGAACTCTTGCCATAATACATTGCAGAGCAAATACAGGCCAACAAACAGAGGTAGCTAGAGGAAATGCCCTAGCTGACTCAGCAGCCAGACAAGCAGCTATCTCTCAACCAGCTCATATCCAAATGCCAATGTAAGAGCCTGAACAACCTTGTTTTGCCATGTACTGTCTGATCTACAATGTTATGCCTCAGAAGCAAACATGAGCGATTGGGAAAAAGTAGGTGCACAAATAGATCCAAAAACAGGACTTTTGAGCAAAGAGGGGAAGGTATGTATACCAATGGCAAGTGCATCACTTTTTATTGCCCAGTATTATGGAATAGGTCACAAAGGCTGGAAGGTAACTTGTAAATTACTAGGCAAGGATTTTTACATTTCGGATCTCCCCTGGTTGACAAGGGATTATGTGTCCAGGTGTATTACCTGCATTAGGAACAACCCAAACATCCCAAACAAAGTGAAACACGAACATTTGATATATCCCAGTACACCTTTCACCCACCTCCAAATAGATTTCACTCACATGCCCAAGTTAGGAAAAAGACAGGAATATCTTTTGGTAATTGTGGACATGTTCTCAAGATGGGTTGAACTTTTTGTAACTACAAAGGAAGACGCACAAACAGTAGTGAAAATTCTCACACAGGAAATTATTCCTCTATGGGGATGCCCACTTCAAATAAACTCAGACAGAGGTCCTGCATTCACCTCAAAAGTATGTCAGGACTTGGTACACTCGCTCAAAATAGAATGGAAGTTTCACATTCCATACCATCCCCAAAGTTCAGGGATAGTGGAAAGGGTAAATAGGACCGTGAAAGATAAAATAAGGAAAGCCACAGGAGGAACTTTGTCAATTGGAAGAAGGTTCTCCCAGTGGTCTTGGCAGAGATAAGGAGTTCCTTCCAAAACTACAGGCTATTCTCCTTTTAAAGTGCTGATGGGTTGTCCCTCCCCCACTCCCTGGGCTAGAGCACCTCTTATGATAGAGCAGGGGGGTCTGGATTTGGTACAGTCAGAGTATGTGAGGAAACTAATCAAAACTTTGGATACAGTTGAGAGAAATGTCGCTCGCACCTCTCCTTTTTCTTCACAGGAACCTACCCATCCTTTTAAAGTAGGAGATACGGTGGTGGTCCAGCAGTTGAATAGAAGCAAGAAGCGGAAATATCCTTTTGGACCTCCTACTACGGTGGTTGCAGTGACCAGAATGGCTGTTCTGGTGGAAAATTGCCAGTCCTGGATCCATGCCAGCTGAGTGAAAAAGGTTGTCCAGAGACCCGGAAGCAAGAAGGAGATCTTGGACACAGGAGGCCCTCAAGCAGAAGTCCAAGCAGACGAAGGAGTTCCTGGAAAAGCAGGTCCAGCCAGAGAAGATGACCTCGCTTATTTCACCACAGACTTCTGGCAAGGCATTTTGCCTCCTGATCCTGATTTCTCTGACAGTGTTTCTGCCCACATGGATCATCTCTAACTGTATTTACCACCCTGAAGATTTGAGTGCCATTAAAAGTATTTGTGGGAACACATATACACAGGAGAACGTTACAGTGATACAAGTTAGAAATAAGAGAGACATTGAAGATAATTTTGCTGATAAAATGCTTTTGCTAAAATTTAAATATGCTTATGCTCAGAAATCAGGATTTCAGAAATATTGGTTTTGTAGCAAACTGCACCCTAGGACTGTTAGGATACCCCTGATGGCTATACCTTTAAATATTACCCCCCTTTTGAGAGGAAAGATTCCCCTTGACCTTTTGAATGTCAGTAGAAGAACTAATGACACCATTTCCTTTCACATCATCAATAGAAGCCATAATCCTACCTGGTGTTTTAATTTAGGGAATTCTACTAGAAATGCTCATACCTGTAGTCAATCGGTTTTGAACATCTCTGACTGTTATGCCCCTAGTGGTGAGTCCTGTTCCTTATATCAGGCTCATCCAAGTAAGACTGGAGTAAAAACAGACTTAAAAAAAACTCTTGCCTCTAAAAATGATAGTAGTAAACCTGTACAGCAGTTGTTTCAAGTTCTGGCAATAGTTACAGCGGTAGATTGAGAGACTGCTGTGAATATGCCCTTCTAGTTTGGTAACCACACTTATGTTTGTTGTGGAAAGACTTGTTATCCCTGTATTCCACAAGAAGCCCAAGGCTGGTGTTACCTGGCCTCACTGGTGCCCATAATGGGGGTGTTAGGCGATAGTGATGGGAGTCATTTACTTGAAGCTAGCATACACCCAAGGTATCCATTAAAACATCACAATAAGAGAGAGTTATTCCTTGAAAAGGATATGGCCTGGGCATGGTTCCCTTCCTGGACAGGATGGGGAATAGATTTGATTAAAAGGTTAAATAATTACTCAGGAATTATTGATGAGATGATGGAAACGAACTCTGATGACATTTCTAAACTTAATGTTGAAACTAGGGCTATTAGAAAACAACTAGAATTGCATGACTTAGCCATTGAAAGCATGAGTTCAGCCCTTACAGGATTATGTGAAATGACTGAGGATTATGAATGTTGTACTTGGGTACACAATACTAGTATAGAGGTACCAGACTATTATGATGTGATAGCTCAGCATAGGAAAGAGGTGGCCAAGCTGCAACAAGAGGCTCGCAACATAGCCCATACCTGGAGTCCTTTTGGAAATGTTGATTTTGGATTTTGAGGGATATTCTCTTGGATAAGGGATATTGCCATAATTTTAATCATGATTGTGCTTTTTTTCCTTTTTCTTTATCTTGTGTATAAGCTTATTATGTGCCTTATTAATAGAGCCACTCGCATTTCAGATCCCTCATCTCCCAATAAAACTTATCTTAGTATGTATCATCAGAAGCAGGCTGGGAATACCATCATGATAAGGAAGTGAGATCATACAGATATGATCTAAGAGGGGATTGAAGGGATATTTTAGCTTGCTGTCCACCATTTTAGCTATACACCCTTGTATTATGTGTATCCATTTTAGAATAATATGTAAATGTGACATTTATGAGAAGTTAAGTTTCATTTTCTTGTAAATGGTCTGATTTCCTCAAAATGATGTACTAAGTCTTTCCCTGTTAGCCTTTTCCTGTAATGTTCTATTTTTGCTTGTTTTAAAACATCCTGTATGTCTGTATCTTTACCATATATTAATGTAAGGGTTGGACCTTTGTTGTGATGTCATTTTGCTTATATAAGTGGAAGTCCGGAAATACAATCCTCAGACCATTCTGAGAACTGCATGTATTGACTGCGTGTCATAACTTTTTATCAGAGTGGTCTCCAGGCCTGATGGGTTTGAAGGAACACTCTAGGCAGGATATCATACGAGGGTTCACTTGCTTCTAGAACACCTGACCCCAACAATTGGCATGTGCATATGTATTCACCCCCTTTGTTATGAAGCCCATAAAAAGCTCTGGTGCAACCAATTACCTTCAGAAGTCACATAATTAGCGAAATGATGTCCACCTGTGTGCAACCTAAGTGTCACATGATCTGTCATTACATATACACACCTTTTTGAAAGGCCCCAGAGGCTGCAACACCTAAGCACGAGGCACCACTAACCAAACACTGCCATAAAGACCAAGGAACTCTCCAAACAAGTAAGGGACAATGTTGTTGAGAAGTGCAAGTCAGGGTTAGGTTATAAAAAATATATAAATCTTTGATGATCCCTAGGAGCACCATCAAATCTAGCATAACCAAATGGAAAGAACATGGAACAACAGCAAACCTGCCAAGAGACGGCTGCACACCAAAACTCATGGACCGGGCAAGGAGAGCATTAATCTGAGAGGCAGCACAGAGACCTAAGGTAACCCAGGAGGAGCTGCAGAGTTCCACAGCAAAGACTGGAGTATCTGTACATAGGACGACAATAAGCTGTACACTCCATAGAGTTGAGCTTTATGGCAGAGTGGCCAGAAGAAAGCCATTACTTTCAGTAAAAAACAAAATGGCACATCTAGAGTTTGCGAAAAGGCATGTGGGAGACTCCCAAAATGTATGGAGGAAGGTGCTCTGGTCTGAGGAGACTAAAATTGAACTTTTTGGCCATCAAAGAAAAATGCTATGTCTGGCGCAAACCCAACACATCACCCAAAGAACACCATCCCCACTATGGTGGTGGCAGCATCATGCTGTGGGGATGTTTTTCAGCAGTCGGGACTGGGAAACTGGTCAGCGTTGAGAAAAAGATGGATGGTGCTAAATACAGGGATATTTTTGAGCAAAACCTGTACCACTCTGTGTGTGATTTGAGGCTAGGATGGAGGTTCACCTTCTAGCAGGACAATGACCCCAAACACACTGCTAAAGCAACACTTGAGTGGTTCAAGGGGAAACATGTAAATGTGTTGGAATGGCCTGGTCGAAACCCAGACCTCAATCCAATAGAAAATCTGTGGTCAGGCTTAAAGATTGCTGTTCACAAGTGCAAACCATCCAACTTGAAGGAGCTGGAGCAGTTTTGCAAGGATGAATGGGAAAAAAATCCCAGTGGTAAGATGTGGCCAGCTCATAGAGGTTTATCCAAAGCGATTTGGAGCTGTGATACCTGCAAAAGGTGGCTCTTCAAAGTATTGACTTTAGGGGGATGAATAGTTATGCACATTGATTTTTTCTGTTATTTTGTCCTATTTGTTGTTTGCTTCACAATAAAAAAAAAAACATCTTCAAAGTTGTGGGCATGTTCTGTAAATTAAATGATGCAAATCCTCAAACAATCCATGTTAATTTCAGGTTGTGAGGCAACAAAACATGAAAAATGCCAAGGGGGTGAATACTTTTGCAAGGCACTATATCAGCTTATCCTGCTGGACCTCATATGATGTCCAGTCAGGATAACTTAAGCACTTTGCGGCTGTCATTTTGTTATATGGTGGGTGGGTTAAAGTGTAGGCAAACCTTCACCTTGCAAAACAACCCATTCAGTTTAATATAGAAATGAAAGGTAAAACATTTGTGTATAGATATAAAAACTACAAACAATTGGATAATATGGCGCACTCGGGATATGGCTGTATACTACTGGCAACAAGGGGGTGGGCTGGGTGATCAAATAAGTCCATATATGACAATATGTCCATGTGAGGAGCGTGGTTTGCTGTCTTTAGGAGACTGCCAGTTCAAAAGCTAAAAGAGACTCTGGAACATAGTAAAAGACAAGGAACGGCGCCCTCTAAATGCAGCAAGTTTTAACTATTTAATGGTAAAAGGTAAGATTAAAAACACTCACAAATGAGCAACATTTTCAGGCATGGGTGTATGTACTACAATTTTCATCTGCACTGTTCCGGGATAGTGCTGGTCCTCACTGGCTGGTGGAGGTGATCAGTTGTCCGGCTGTATACAGCTGCACTGTTGGCTTACAGCGCCTCTGGAGAGCTGGAGCGTGGATCGGCGATGCTCTGTGATGACGTCACCTCCGGGAACGGAGTTGGCGGGTGGTCCTTCGCGTTTCAGAGCATGCGTGCTCCTTCCTCAGGCTTTGCTGGTAGCCATTTTGGAGAAGGCTAAATATACCTTACAAGGGAGGGGCTCTAGGCGCTAGTACTCCCAGAAACCATGGTAACTGACGAAACACAGATCAATAACAATTCTATCTTACAGAGTCAGTAATACTATCTTGAGGCAATACTATCTCTTTTCAAAAAACGGCAACATACAAGGGTAGTACCGTCCCTTGAAAAGACATACAATATTATACAAGAGAACACAACATGATAGCGCGGCGGTAATGAGGCGATCTACCACTACTTGGTAACTATGGACTAGATTTCCAAACTTAAAGCAGCCGACCAATGGAGTCATAATATACGTATAAAGAATATTAATAATGATAGTTTAGAATGATAATTTAAGAATGGGAAGATGAACTTTAACCGCCGCATGCCAATATAAGTCCTAACTCTGAAGAGGAATATCGTTGTTATGGCAGCAGCTAGCTGCCATAACCCCGGTGTCCTCTTATTCAGCCGGCGGTCCGGTTTCCGATAATAGTGGTCTCTGCGGCGGATCACTCCAGTGCCCTCCACCACTTACCGGAGCCGTTGGCAGTGGCGGAGGCGATCAGATCCTCTTCCTTGCTGGGTATGGAGACGAGTGAGGGGAAGATGGCCCCCACCCGTCTCCATACCATTGTAGGGCGGTAGCGACGTCAAAACATCACTTTCACCCATCGCTCTTTTTTTTTTTTTTTAAATGACAATTTTTTTTTTTCTATTGCATTTTAGTGTAAATATGAGATCTGAGGTCTTTTTGACCCCAGATCTCATATTTAAGAGGTCCTGTCATGCTTTTTTTCTATCACAAGGGATGTTTACATTCCTTGTAATAGGAATAAAAGTGACACATTTTTTTAAAAAAAGAACAGTGTAAAAATAAAAAAATAAAAAGGTAAAATAAATAAGAAAAAATAAACAAAAATTTTAAACGCGCCCCGTCCCGCCGAGCTCGCGAGCGGAAGCAAACGCACACGTGAGTAGCTCCTGCATATGAAAACGTTGTTCAAATCACACATGTGAGGTATCGCCGCGATCAGTAGAGCAAGAGCAATAATTCTAGCCCTAGACCCCCTCTGTAACTCAAAACATGCAACCTGTAGAATTTTTTAAACTTTGCCTATGGAGATCTTTAAGGGCAAAAGTTTGTCGCCATTCCACGAGCGGGCGCAATTTTATAGCATGACATGTTGGATATCAATTTGCTCAGCGTAACATTATCTTTCACAATTTAAAAAAGGGCTAACTTTACTGTTGTCTTATTTTTTAATTCAAAAAGTATATTTTTTCCAAAAAAAGTGTACTTGTAAGACCGATGCGCAAATACGGTGTTACAGAAAGTATTGCAACAAATGCCATTTTATTCTCTAGGGTGTTAGAAAAAAAAATTTATAATGTTTAGGGATTCTAAGTAATTTTCTAGCAAAAAACCTGTTTTTAACTTGTAAACAACAAATCTCAAAAAGAGGCTCTGTTCTTAAGTGGTTAAAAACCTATAAAAATCTATAAAAAAAATCTATAAAAATGTAATAAGCTATATGGGACTATATTGAGGGATATATAATGGGGATCTGCTATTATATACAATATTATGCAGAAAACTTATAAAAATCTATATGGGCTATATTATAATATATATAGTGTGGGGATCTTATTATATGCTATAGACATGCATATATACTATAGACATGCATTTATACTGGCATTTGTTGGAAAAAATAGGAGGGAATATATTGGCCATAAATTCTAATGATTTAATAGTTTAATAATGAATCCATTAATTATCTTTAATTTGACATATAAATATGATATTATATTATTAAATGAGACTAAAATTAAAATTAAGGTGGGGGAATGGTGGGGAAGGAAAGGGGGAGGGAGGGAAAGATATTGGACAGGACCTGACTAAGATATCTCCTAGTGTGAACATTAGACTGGGTTGGATGGGGGATAGTTATTGGATAGGGGTAGTTATTTCATACCACATATCCATATTAGTAGTAGGCAGGTTTTATTATCATTATCATAGTTTTAATCTTGATTTATTGCAATAATTTAAAAGAAACCATGATTTTTAACACTGTCTGTTTACGAAATCACAGTAAACCGCAGTAAAACATTACACTGAGGTGTTACAATAAAATATTGATTTCAATACCCTCATTAGGACCTCCAGGCGATAGACTATCCAAAGTATATATCCAATAATTTTCTCTCTCACATAACCGTTTATAACGTTCGGCGGTGGGGAATATGTTGGGGATAGCTTCTATCACCCAAACACGTAGTCCTAATGAAGACTGCATATGGAATTCTTTGAAGTGTCTTGGGACACGGTGTTTGTCCATGCCCTTTTCCACAAGATTACGGTGCTCCCCAAAATGCTTCCAAAGTGTGCACATGGTGCAGCCTACATAAAGTAGGCCACATGGGCAAGTCAAGCAGTACACTACATTTTCGGATCCACAATTAAAAAAATCTGGTATAGTGTACTGTTTCCCTTTATGGGAGAATTCTTTCTGCCTATGTGTCACATGAGAACATGTGAGACATAGGGATTTTTTACACTGTTACATTCCTTTAATATTAAAGAAAGTTAAAGGGACACTGGCCCTTGAGTGTACTTGTTTTATTTTGCTTGGAGCTAGTTGCACTTTTATATTTTTTGCTCGTCTGTATGCAACTAGAGGTCGATCACTTATCGTGGATTTTAGATGGGGGTCTTCACTCAAAATGGACTAATGCTTCACAAATATCTTTTCCATTTTCCTAAATCTGTTGTGAAATTTTGTAACAAAATGAACTGGTTGTATAGCATCCTCTATTTTAGCTTCTCTCACAATCCCAACATTTTTGTGAAGTTAACCACTTCAGCCCCGCTCACTGTATATATACGTCATTTTTTTGAAGATGGATATCTCGGTAACGGCAGCAGCTGCTGCCACAACCGAGATATCCATCTTTACAGTGAGCGATTCTCTACAAGATAATGGTGGTCTCAGCGGCGGGTTCGCCGCGAGATCACCGTTATCGGCGGCGGGAGAGGTGCCACCCCCCCTCCCGCCGCTCTCCCGCACCCTCCGCCGCTTACCGGAGCCGTCGGTAACGGCGGAGGAGATCGGGTCCTGTCAGTGCTTCGGTATAGAGACGAGTGAGGCCAAGATGGCGCCCACCCGTCTCCATACCATGTGACGGCCGGAGCGGCGTCATAACGATGGCTCCGCCCACTCTCTTAAAGGCACAAATTTTTTAAATGTCATTTTTTTAAACGACTTTTTTTTTTTTTTTTTTGCATTTTAGTCTAAATATGAGATCTGAGGACTTTTTGACCCCAGATCTCATATTTAAGAGGACCTGTCATGCTTTTTTCTATTACAAGGGATGTTTACATTCCTTGTAATAGGAATAAAAGTGATCCAATTTTTTTTTTTTTTAAAACAGTGAAAAAATAAATAAAATAAAATAAAATAAATAATAAAAAAAAAAAAAAAAAATTTTAAAGCGCCCTGTCCCGACGAGCTCGCACGCAGAAGCGAACGCATACGTGAGTAGCGCCCGCATATGAACACGGTAGTCAAACCACACATGTGAGGTATCGCCGCGACCGGTCGAGTGAGAGCAATAATTCTAGCCCTAGACCTCCTCTGTAACGCAAAACATGCAATCTGTAGAATTTTTTAAACGTCGCCTATGGAGATTTTTAAGGGTAAAAGTTTGACGCTATTCCACGAGCGGGCGCAATTTTGAAGCGTGACATGTTGGGTATCAATTTACTTGGCGTAACATTATATTTCACAATATAAAAAAAAAATTGGGCTAACTTTACTGTTGTCTTATTTTTTTTTTCAAAAAAGTGAATTTTTTCCAAAAAAAGTGCGCTTAGAAGACCGCTGCGCAAATACGGTGCAAAAAAAAGTATTGCAATGACCGCTATTGTATTCTCTAGGATGTTAGAAAAAAAACAATATATAATGTTTGGGGGTTCTAAGTAATTTTCTAGCAAAAAAACCTGTTTTAAACTTGTAAACACCTAAAATCCAAAACGAGGCTGGTCTTTAAGTGGGTAATGTTGGAAGGCGTCCTCAAAATATCTTTAGGATAACATATCTTTAGGATAGCCCTTTTCTCTAAATTTAGTTTTCAATAATTGACCGTTGGTGTTATAATCCTCGACTCATGTACAATTATGTTTTAGACGTCAAAATTGGCTTTTGGGAATATTATTTAGCCAACATGGATGATGACAACTGTTAAAATGTAAGTAAGAGTTTCCTGAAGTGGGTTTGATGTAGTTCTGTGTGCAGATATTGTTACTATGGTGGAATAGTTCTAGAACCAGAAAGGCAAGTTTCTGAAGTGAATGATAGACCCATAGTATTATTATTGCAATATTGTACAAATATGGCGATGGAGGACTCTGGACCATCCCAAATGATGACGACATCTTCAATGTAACGTCCATAGAAAACTATATGAGATGTGTATGGATTGTTTTTCTGTATATGGTAGTGTTCCCAATACCCCATGGTAAGGTTTGCATAGCTGGGGGCAAAATTTGCCCCCATCGCTGTGCCTTGGGTCTGGATAAAGAACTCCCCATTGGATTTGAAGTAATTGTGGGTGAGACAGTATTCCAAAGTTTCCAACAGGAAATGTATCTGACGTGAATTAAGCAAAGGTTCTTTGTTAAGAAAATACTGTACAGCTTGTAGTCCTACATTATGTGGAAAGGACGTATATAAAGAAACAACATCCAATGAGAGCCAATGATACATTGGTTCCCATGAATAGTGTTGTAGCATATTTAGGAGATGAATACTGTTTTTAATATACAATGGTAAATTTTGTACTATGGGTTGCAGAAAGTGAAAAAATAGCTTGTGACATTTTCCATAGCTGCAACTATAGGTCTACCAGGGGGGTGTAATGGGTCTTTATGTGTCTTGGGGAGATAATAAAAATAGGGCCTTTTGTAGAAATCATGTTTGAGGAATGCAGCCTCAGATGTTGTGAGAACACCATCTGCTGTGGCTCTATTGACTAGTTCATGCGCTTCAATAGTGAACTTGGGCAATGGGTCTTTGGGGAGTTTATGATATTCTGAATTATCTGATAGAAGCCTAGTCGATCTTGACTGATAGTCAGTACGATTTTGGATCACAATCCTTCCCCCTTTATCTGCTAACCTTATAACAAGTTGTCGATTGACGGTGAGCTGTTTTAAGGCCGTGCGTTCTGCAGTAGTCAGATTTGATGATGAATGTGTGTGTATGGTGGACTGTTGACACATACGAATAATATCAGTGTAGACAACCTGATCAAAGCTTTGAACATAAGGGCCTTTGGCAAATATGGGATTAAAAATGGATTTTGGTCTGAATTTTGTATGTTGGATTGGTGGGGAGGTAGATAAATGTTGGGTTAGTAATTCTACATAATCATCTTGGTTTTAAGTGTATAGATCCTCCAAATGTTCTCGGGCCCTCAATTCTAATGGCTCGAGAACAGATGGATCCCCTACTACTGTGCTGGGCCCTGAGGTGCTAATGTCACTATATGAATTAATCTTACATGTTTTAGCGGCTTGGATTTTATAGTAGCGTTTAATGGTAATGTTTCTAAAGAATCTGTTTAGATCTAGGAAAAGAGTCATGGGATTAGGAGGTGCTGTTGGGGCAAAGGTGAGACCACATGCCAACAGTGACTGTTCGGGCTTGGACAAAACATGATTAGAAAGATTAAAGATTTTTATAATCTGCACACTTTCTCTCTCCTTTTTGTGTCTCCGTCTCCCCCCTCTCCTGCGTCTTCGATGAGCTTTATTTTGGGGCAGGCTAGGGGGGTGATCACTAAAAAAGAGGAAGTGGATGGTAAAGGTTCATCTGTAGGAGTGGGACTTGGGTGGACTGTGGAGGATAATGGTTCTATTGTAACAGAAGTAATACTGGGGTGGGCGGTAATGTTCTTTTGTATCTCATTGGGTGTTATGAATATAATATTGAGATTTGAGATACCAAAATCTAAAGCTGGCAACAAGGAACTAGATTCAATATTTGTTCCTAATGCAACAGTGTCAGTATCTGAATTAGATATAGGGACAGGGAAAGGATTACCTTTGTCAGTTTTCCTTTTTAACTGTCTTTTTTACTGGAATTTATGGCTTGGTAGGGGGATGACTCTGTATGGAGGAACAGGGACGGTTAGTGAAGTTATCAGACAATGGAGATGGCCGTTGAGATCTGGGGTGTGGTAGTGGTTTGGGGTGACTAAGCATATGATTGTTATGCATATCGACTGAGGGGTGGGGAGGCTTGTGGGGAAAAGGGAACGGAAGGGTTGGCCTTGGTTCAAAGTTCATCAAAGTGATAGGGCCTTCGTGCCTAAGTGTGTTATGATATATAAGTGATCATCTTCTTCATATGAACCATAATGCTGTGTGCTATATCTAGGCTTTTTCCAGCAAAAGATCCTAAAAGATCCTATTAGTATCATAATCATTGAAATCTACGAATCTTCTGTAATTTTGTCTTAATAAGACAATCTTCTTTCAACTTAGTATTGAGCTTAAGTTTTCTATACCAGGACATGGTAAAGACATGACATGTGGCTTAAGATTATGAATTAAGTCTGTGACTTTGGACAAAAGTACATTATATTGGATGTCCTTTTGCTTAATGATAATTTCCATCCATTTTTGGGTACAGAATTCTAATATTTAGACCACTCTTGGGCCAATTCTGTACCCAAAAAAGAACATGTTTTCTGATTTCCGAGTCCTCTACGTGAAATTTTATAGGTGAAGTAGAGATCTAGAAAAATCTCACCACTGGTGATTTACTGCATTCATAGCCCGTAAAGCTTATTACATTTTTATACATTTTTTTATAGATTTTTATAGGTTTTTCAAGGTCGTCTTCCCATTCCTAAATTATCATTCTAAATTATCATTATTATTATATATTTTACTTTATAGATATATTGTGACTCCATTGGTCGGCTGCTGTAAGTATGGAAATCTAGTCCATAGTTATTAAGTAGTGGTAGATAGCCTCATCACAGCCACGCTATCATGTTGTGTTCTCTTGTATAATATTGTATGTCTTTTCAAGGGACGGTAACACCCTTGTATATTGCCGTTTTTTGAAAAGAGATAGTATTGCCACAAGATAGTATTACTGACTCTGTAAGATAGAATTGTTATTGTTCTGTGTTCCGTCACTTACCATGGTTTCTGGGTGTATTAATCATCTAGCGCCCATCCCCTGCAAGGTACAGTATCTCACAAAAGTGAGTACATCATATTTTTGTAAATTTTTTCTTCTATCTTTTCATGTGACAACACTGAAGAAATGACACTTTGCTATAATGTAAAGTAGTGAGTGTACAGCTTGTATAACTGTGTAAATTTGCTGTCCCCTCAAAATAATTCAACACACAGCCATTAATGTCTAAACCGCTGGCAACAAAAGTGAGTACACCCCTAAGTGAAAATGTCCATATTGGGCCCAATTAGCCATTTTCCCTCCCCGGTGTCATGTAACTCGTTAGTGTTACTAGGTCTCAGGTGTGAATGGGGAGCAGGTGTGTTAAATTTGGTGTTCTCGCTCTCACTCTCCCATACTAGTCACTGGAAGTTCAACATGGCACCTCATGGCAAAGAACTCTCTGAGGATCTGAAAAAAAGAATTGTTGCTCTACATAAAGATGGCCTAGGCTATAAGAAGATTGTCAAGACCCTGAAACTGAGCTGCAGCACGGAGGCCAAGAACATACAGCAGTTTAACAGGACAGGTTCCACTCAGGACAGGCCTCGCCATGGTCGACCTAAGAAGTTGAGTGCACATGCTCAGCATCATATCCATAGGTTGTCTTTGGGAAATAGACGTATAAGTGCTGCCAGCATTGCTGCAGAGGTTGAAGGGGTGGGGCAGCCTGTCAGTGCTCAGACCATACGCCGCACACTGCATCAATTTGGTCTGCATGGATGGTTTTATTAAAAGTTGTTTTTAAACTGTAAAAATGTTGAGTTTTTTTCCTGCCCTTTTGACATATAACTACAAGGAACAGCATCTGAGTGATTGGGAGTTCTTATGAGGATAGAGGAACAACAGATTGCTGGATTTATACCCCTGAGAGGAAGGTGCCATTAGACCCTATGGTGGGTCTTCATGTGAGGTGAGAACATATAGAGACCTGTGGAAGACACGGTGGTGTGGTTGATCACTTATTTTGGATTAGAAAATCCCAGAGTAAGACGCAGGCTAGGCGTAGGGCTGGCGTGACTAGGCAGCAGGGGAAACCAGCAGTGAGAGGGGTTAATAAAATAAGGGAAGTGTAGCTGGCCATGGTAGGAGGTGGTCTTAGAAGTTCATTCCTGGGGGTAGGAGGGGCCAGGGTCCGGTGATCAGTCTCTGATCACCAGATGAGGAAGGAGCTCCAACCCTCCCGCCCTATTATTTGTGTTGTAATGTATATTATATGATGTGTTTGGAGGTAAGTGGTAGCGGTTGGGGATCTTTGGAGGCATTAAAAAGTAAGAACAAGATGGCAAAAGTGGGGAACCATCATAGTATGGGATCCTCAGTTGATGCCAGTTAACCGAGGTTTAACTGGCATTGGGAGATGGGTATCAGCGTTGGAAGGTGCAGAGTGGTATTGTCCTTGAGTCGGCGAGCTGCGACTGGGGACCTTGTGTGGACACGCTGATACTAAGTAAATTTGGTCAGTGCCTTCAATGACCCTCAACATAGTTACTATGTATCTGGGAGAGTATTGTTTTAAATAAACGTTATGTTAAGATGTTAATAAAATGGCCGGTGCGGCCAATTTACTCCAAATTGGGTGTCGTCTGGTTATTTAAGATGGTATGTAGAGTGTATGGTATTTTAGGTAATAAGCAGTTTGTATCCACTTTACCATAGTTATGTCACTTATGAAGATATAGACACGTTACATATATTTACATACAGTGGCTTGCGAAAGTATTCGGCCCCCTTGAACTTTTCAACCTTTTGCCACATTTCAGGCTTCAAACATAAAGATATAAAATTTTAATTTTTTGTGAAGAATCACCAACAAGTGGGACACAATTGTGAAGTGGAACGAAATCTATTGGATATTTTAAACTTTTTTAGCAATTAAAAAACTGAAAAGTGGTGCGTGCAAAATTATTCGGCCCCTTTACTTTCAGTGCAGAAAACTCACTCCAGAAGTTCAGCGAGGATCTCTGAATGATCCAATGTTGTCCTAAATGACTGATGGTGATAAATAGAATCCACCTGTGTGTAATCAAGTCTCTGTATAAATGCACCTGCTCTGTGATAGTCTCAGGGTTCTGTTGAAAGTGCAGAGAGCATCATGAAGACCAAGGAACAAACCAGGCAGGTCCGTAATACTGTTGTGGAGAAGTTTAAAGCCGGATTTGGATACAAAAAGATTTCCCAAGCTTTAAACATCCCAAGGAGCACTGTGCAAGCGATCATTTTGAAATAGAAGGAGTATCAGACCACTGCAAATCTACCAAGACCTGGCTGTCCCTCTAAACTTTCAGCTCAGACAAGGAGAAGACTGATCAGAGATGCAGCCAAGAGGCCCATGATCACTCTGGATGAACTGCAGAGAACTACAGCTGAGGTGGGAGAGTCTGTCCATAGGACAACAATCAGTCGTACACTGCACAAATCTGGCCTTTATTGAAGAGTGGCAAGAAGAAAGCCAGTTCTCAAAGATATCCATAAAAAGTCTTGTCTAAAGTTTGCCACAAGCCACCTGGGAGACACACCAAACATGTGGAAGAAGGTGCTCTGGTCCGATGAAACCAAAATCTAAATTTTTGGCCACATTGCAAAACGATATGTTTGGCGTAAAAGCAACACAGCTCATCACACTCAACACACCATCCCCACTGTCAAACATGGTGGTGGCAGCATCGTGGTTTGGGCCTGCTTTTCTTCAGCAGGGACAGGGAAGATGGTTAAAATTGAGGGGAAGATGGATGCAGCCAAATACAGGACCATTCTGGATGAAAACCTGTTGGAGTCTGCAAAAGACCTGAAACTGGGACGGAGATTTATCTTCCAACAAGACAATGATCCCAAACATACAGCAAAATCTACAAAGGAATGGTTCACAAATAAATGTATCCAGGTGTTAGAATGGCCAAGTCAAAGTCCAGACCTGAATCCAATCGAGAATCTGTGGAAAGAGCTGAAAACTGCTGTTCACAAACGCTCTCCATTCAAAATCACTGAGCTCGAGCTGTTTTGCAAGGAAGAATGGGCAAGAATTTCAGTCTCTCAATGTGCAAAACTGATAGAGACATACCTCAAGTGACTTGCAGCTGTAATCGCAGCAAAAGGTGGCTCTACAAAGTATTAACGCAAGGGGGCCGAATAATTTTGCACGCCCCACTTTTCATTTTTTTATTAGTTAAAAAAGTTTCAAAAATCCAAAAGATTTCGTTCCACTTCACAATTGTGTCCCACTTGTTGGTGATTCTTCACAAAAAATTAAAATTTTATATCTTTATGTTTGAAGCCTAAAATGTGGCAAAAAGTTGAAAAGTTCAAGGGGGCCGAATACTTTTGCAAGCCACTGTAGTTACATAGTAGGTGAGGTTGAAAAAAGACACACGTCCATCAAGTCCAACCTATGTGTGTGATTATGTGTCAGTATTACCTTACATATCCCTGTATGTTGTGGTCATTTAGGTGATTATCTAATAGTTTCTTGAAGCTATCAATGCTCCCCGCTGAGACCACCGCCTGTGGAAGGGAATTCCACATCCTTACTGCTCTTACAGTAAAGAACCCTCTACGTAGTTTAAGGTTAAACCTCTTTTCTTCTAATTGTAATGAGTGGCCCCGAGTCTTATAAAACTCTCTTCTGCGAAAAAGTTTTATCCCTATTGTGGGGTCACCAGTACAGTATTTGTAAATTGAAATCATATCCCCTCTCAAGCGTCTCTTCTCCAGAGAGAATAAGTTCAACGCTCGCAACCTTTCCTCGTAACTAAGATCCTCCAGACCCTTTATTAGCTTTGTTGTCCTTCTTTGTACTCGCTCCATTTCCAGTACATCCTTCCTGAGGACTGGTGCCCAGAACTGGACAGCATACTCCAGGTGCGGCCGGACCAGAGTCTTGTAGAGCGGGAGAATTATCGTTTTATCTCTGGAGTTGATCCCCCTTTTAATACATGCCAATATTCTGTTTGCCTTATTAGCAGCAGCTTGGCATTGCATGCCATTGCTGAGCCTATCATCTACTAGGACCCCCAGGTCCTTTTCCATCCTAGATTCCCCCAGAGGTTCTCCCCCAGTGTATAGATTGCATTCATATTTTTGCCACCCAAATGCATTATTTTACATTTTTCTACATTGAACCTCATTTGCCATGTGGTCGCCCACCCCATTAATTTGTTCAGGTCTTTTTTCAAGGTTTCCACATCCTGCGGGGAAGTTATTGCCCTGCTTAGCTTAGTATCGTCTGCAAATACAGAGATTGAACTGTTTATCCCATCCTCCAGATCGTTTATAAACAAATTAAATAGGATTGGTCCCAGCACAGAACCCTGGGGAACCCCACTACCCACCTCTGACCATTCTGAGTACTCCCCATTTATCACCACCCTCTGAACTCGCCCTTGTAGCCAGTTTTCATTCCATGTACTCACCCTATGGTCCATGCCAACAGACCTTATCTTGTACAGTAAACGTTTATGGGGAACTGTGTCAAATGCTTTTGCAAAATCCAGATACACCACGTCTACGGGCCTTCCTTTATCTAGATGGCAACTCACCTCCTCATAGAAGGTAATAGATTGGTTTGGCAAGAACGATTCTTCATAAATTCATGCTGATTACTGCTAATGATATCGTTCTTATTACTAAAATCTTGTATATAGTCTCTTATCATCCCCTCCAAGATTTTACATACTATTGATGTTAGGCTAACTGGTCTGTAATTCCCAGGGATGTTTTTTGGGCCCTTTTTAAATATTGGTGCTACATTGGCTTTTCTCCAATCAGCTGGTACCATTCCAGTCAATAGACTGCCTGTAAAAATTAGGAACAACGGTCTGGCAATCACCTGACTGAGTTCCCTAAGTACCCTCGGATGCAAGCCATCTGGTCCAGGTGATTTATTAATGTTAAGTTTCTCAAGTCTAATTTTAATTCCGTCCTCTGTTAACCATGGAGGTGCTTCCTGTGTTGTGTCATGAGGATAAACACTGCAGTTTTGGTTACTGAAGCCCCCCGATTCACTCGTGAAGACTGAGGAGAAGAATAAATTCAATACCTTTGCCATCTCCCCATCCTTTGTAACCAGATGTCCTTCCTCATGCTTTATGGGGCCAATATGGTCTGTCCTCCCTTTTTTACTGTTTACATACTTAAAGTATTTCTTGGGATTTTTTTTGCTCTCCTCCGCTATGTGTCTTTCATGTTCTATCTTAGCCGTCCTAATTGCACCCTTACATTTCTTATTGCATTCTTTATAAAGTCTGAATGCTGAGGATGATCCCTCAACCTTGTATTTTTTGAAGGCCTTCTCCCTTGCTTTTATATGCATTTTTACATTGGAGTTAAGCCATCCAGGATTTTTGTTCGCTCTTTTAAATTTATTACCCAATGGGATACATTGGCTAATGCCCTTATTTAATATGCTCTTAAAGCAAACCCATCTCTCCTCCGTATTCTTTGTTCCTAATATTTTATCCCAATTTATGCCTTTTAGCAAGGTTTGTAGTTTAGGGAAGTTGGCTCTTTTGAAATTCAGTGTCTTTGTATTCCCTTTATGTTTCCTATTTGTGTGATTTATACTGAAACTAATTGACCTGTGATCGCTGTTACCTAAATTGCCCCGTATTTCCACATCTGTGATCAGGTCTGTATTGTTGGTAATCAGTAGATCCAGTAATGTTTTATTTCTAGTTGGTGCGTCTACCATCTGACCCATAAAATTGTCCTGCAAGACATTAAGGAACTGGCGAGCCTTAAATGAATGCGCGGTTCCCTCCGCCCAGTCTATGTCTGGATAATTAAAATCCCCCATTATGACAACACTTCCCATCCTTGCTGCTAATCCAATTTGTGATAGGAGATCCGTCTCCACTTCCTCCTTCAGGTTAGGGGGCCTATAGCATACTCCCAGTATTATTTTCCCCTTAGCTTCATCCCTTTGGAGCTCTACCCATAAGGATTCCACCTTCTCTCTAGCTCCCTCAGTGATGTCATCTCTCACATTCGCTTGTACATTATTCTTGATATATAGGCATACCCCTCCCCCTTTTTTACCCTCTCTATCCTTGCGGTATAGGGTATACCCTTGAATGTTTGCCAGCCAATCATGAGAGCTGTTGAACCAGGTCTCTGAAATTCCCACAAAATCCAAATCCTCCTTGTACAACAGTGTCTCTAGTTCACCCATCTTGTCTGCCATGCTCCTGGCATTGGTGAACATGCCACATAGTTTGGACCGGTCGCATATTGTCCTCGTATTGGGTGTTTCAAGATTGCAACTAGGACTTGCTACTATACTCACCTTGTGTTTTTGTGCTTTGGTTAACCTACCACTAATGCCCCCAACACTACCCTCTGGACACGTGCACTGAGAAGAGTTTTTCTCTTGGATTTAAAGTCTTGAATCTATTAGCAACAGTCACTATATATGTATGTATATATATATATACATATATATATATATATGTAGCAATACTCACGGTGGAGCTGCTGATTTAAGCAGGCCTGTCCTCTTTGATCTACACCCTTCTTAAATTGTTCACTCCCCTTGACACCACTGTAGTGCAGTGTTGAAATAATATGAGCATTAACTTTAACCCACAATATACATTTACAATTAGGATTACCTCTCCCTGGGTACTGGTAGCTCCACCTATAGGAGAAATGACAACACTGCACACAAACTTCAATAATGACCAAAAATAACTTCTTTCTTTGAATAAGTAATATATTTATATAAAGAGGTATTTCAATAAATATACTATCACACCAACGTAGTGCAACAGTATAAGGAATGATATGACAATCAATGACAATCACAGGAATATATATACTGATATGAATCTACACCTGGGAGCTCCCCTTAATCTAAACCTTAAAGTCACTATACTAGAGTGCAGGGCCCTGCAATGAAAAAGGCAGTCCAGGTGTCTTCAGTCTTCGCTAGCTTTTATAATTGTAATCCGTAAGGGGGGTTCCTCCTGTGTGCTATGTAGTGTAGTATAACACACTAAAACAATTGTAATCCAAATGAGTGACTAGGTGCCTTTATATGAAGAAACAAAACATCTAACATCTGCTCTTGAACGCTGAAGTCTATTTGGATGTAATAATCTCAGACTTAACTTGTCCTGTGGGACTAACAGTCCCAGCAACACTCTGTACAGTTCTAACGATGTGTGTGTGACACTCAATTAAACTTTTGGGTGTTAACCCTCTCACCACACGGAATCCAGAAGCACCACCAGGCCGTCACACTATTCCGTCACAAACGACCGGGAGTCCTCGGTTAACTCCCCACGGGTCCTCCGGAAACAATCACGTCTCTTGTCCAGCTCACTGCAATGCGATGGCAGGATACTACAGCTGCTCTGCTCCTTCGCCAGGTAGGCCGCAACCCTGTGGGACACACACACACCCACAGAGTCCCACTGGCAAGCCACGCGTCCCAGGAACAAGAGACCTAAAATGGCCACTGCTTACCCTTTTAATACCCCCCCACAATGCAGTTTAGTTCTGACTGTGTCCAGGAGCATTGTGGGTGGGTCAGAGCTACAGTTCCAAAGTCAACAATGAATCACTTCCGTGTCACTAAATCCTGAGACATAAACTTATTGTATTTTATCAATTGTCCACAAGATGGCACTAACACAACTATTGTACTGAATGATACACATAGAGCTAGAAACAACAGTTGTCAGCGCTACATATATATGGACATTTTCTTTGCATATTGCCACATTATATAGATAGTTTTTACTTTTGATTATGTTCACCTAACTGACTCATTAATACACCCCGCTGCTCAGCTGGGCGTGGTTGCGCTTCACTATTTTAATTAAGTAAAGTTCTGGGACCCAGTGGATTTGTGGATAATGGTCACTGAATAAATTCCCCAAGTTAGAATGTTCTGTGGACCTGAAATATTCAGATTTCTGTTTATTTTGACCTGCATTCATTCTAGAACAGGAAAGCTACAAAAAATCCACCTAGACTGTACTAAGCCATCTATTGGACCCTCCATGTTCCATACATAATATAATGAAATGATTACTTACCTGTGTATACCGATACAGACTATGTAACTGGGCCAATGCCTGATTTGCATTGCGAGAGCTGTCACCAATAAAACCAACCACTTCTCCACGTCCTTTACAGTAATAGTTAGGAGCTTCCTTTTCTCTAGACAATATCTTTATGGCATATCCCAAAGTTTTCATTGGATCATTACATGTACTAAATATATGAAAGCCCAGGGTAAGATTGGGCAGAAAATTGGGGTCCTCGTTGATCTGATTGACAATTGCGATCATAGCCAAGATGCTTCTGTACTCTTCAATGTCAGGACTGCAGGATAGTGAGAGGTTTTCAAACCATAATAATTAAAAGTTAAAAGGAAATTGCAGACAACATTATATACAAACAGTAAACTTCTTTTGATATCTGGTAAACATGGTAACTTTTCAAATTTGGAAGTCTCTATTGCTCAGTGTCCTGGGGGTGCAGGGATGAGCAGTGCTGGAAGAGGGGTGCGGGAGGTGCAGAGGTGAGCAGTGCTGGAAGAGGGGTTGCAGAAGTGGGAATGAATGAGCAGTATTCAGGAGGTGCAGAGGTGAGCAGTGCAGGAAGAGGGTTGCAGGAGGTGCAAATGTGAGCAGTGCTGGAAGAGGGGAGCAGGAGGTGTAGGGATGAACAGTGCTGGAAGAGGAGTGCAGGAGGTACAGAGGTGAGCAGTGCTGGAAGAGAGTGCATGAGGAGCAGAAGAGAGAGTGCTCGATTAAAAGTGCTGGAAGATGGTTGCAGGGGGTGCAGGGATGATGCTATGTCCAAAAAAATCTACACCAGTGAAGAGGTATTCCATGTTCTGAGTATGACAGATGCGAATAGTGAGGAGCTTATTGTCAGACTCAGATTCTGAATATGAACCTGTAGACAGCCTCAGTTCAGTATCTAATTCAGAAGAAAGGGTTCCAACAAAAAAGATGCAGCATTTTGAGGAGCAGCAGGCTACCAGCAGCAGCTCAATACCTCCCTGTGACATGGCTAGGACTAGCAGTGCAATTCACCCAAGTGAAAGGCCACCAAGGATTATGGCCCATATTGCTGTCACAGAGGCAATTTTAAACCCTGTGTGGCTACCTTTAAATTCAGGATCACCTATAATCCCCATATTCATAGTGCAGCCAGAAATTCAGGCAGAAACTAGGGATGAGCTTTGAGTTCGAGTCGAACATCGGCTGTTCGATCGTTCGATGAAGATCGAACATTATGGGCCATTCGCGCCAAATTTGAGCGGCGCGTCACGGCCCATAATGCACTGCGTCATCGCAGTGCATTGCTGGCTGATGATTGGCCAAGCATGCACTATGACCCGCATGCTTTGGCCAATCACAGCGCCATCAGTGAGGAGAGTCATAATTGGCCAAAGGCAGGGTGCCTATGGCCAATTATGGCTCAGGGGATTAAGTACACGCCCCACACTATATAATGCCACCTGCACGTCGGCCTTCTGTAGTGTGTTTCGGCATTGAGAGATAGAGAGATAGAGAGAGAGAGAGAGAGAGAGAGAGAGAGAGAGAGAGAGAGAGAGAGAGAGAGAAAGAGAGTGTCATTTAATTTCATTTAGATAGACTGAGCAGGCAGGCGATTCAGTTAGCTAAATTGAGCAGGCAGTTGATTCAGTTAGCTCCAGTATATTTAGTATATATATATATATATATATATATATATATATATATATATATATTTTCCAGGCTTTGTATATATATATATATATATATATATATATATATACAGTATCTCACAAAAGTGAGTACACCCCTCACATTTTTGAAAATATTTTATTATATCTTTTCATGTGACAACACTGAAGAAATGACACTTTGCTACAATGTAAAGTAGTGAGTGTACAGCTTGTATAACCACTTCAGCCCCGGAAGAATTTACCCCCTTCCTGACCAGAGCACTTTTTGTGATTCGGCACTGCGTCGCTTTAACTGACAATTGCGCGGTCGTGCGATATGGCTCCCAAACAAAATTGACGTCCTTTTTTTCCCACAAATAGAGCTTTCTTTTGGTGGTATTTGATCACCTCTGCGGTTTTTATTTTTTGCGCTATAAACAAAAAAAGAGCGACAATTTTGAAAAAAACGCATTATTTTCTTACTTTTTGCTATAATAAATATCCCCCAAAAATATATAAAAAAACATTTTTTTTCCAGAGTTTACATATTCTTCTACATTTTTTGGTAAAAAAAAATCGCAATAAGCGATTATTGATCGGTTTGCGCAAAAGTTATAGCGTTTACAAAATAGGGGATAGTTTTATGGCATTTTTATTAGTAATCTTTTTTTTTTTAAATGGCGGTGATCAACGATTTTTATCGTGACTGCGACATTATGGCGGACACATTGGACATTTTTGACACATTTTTGGGACCATTGTCATTTATACAGCAATTAGTGCTATACAAATGCACTGATTCCTGTGTAAATGACACTGGCAGTGAATGGGTTAACCACTAGGTGGCAGTGTAGGGGTTAAGTGTGTCCTAGGGGCATGTTTCCACCTGTGGGGGGCATGGCTGTGTGTGACAAGTCACTGATCTCTGCTCCAATGACAGAGATCAATGACACTGTCTCTAGGCAGAACAGGGAGATGCTTGTTTACATTAGCATCTCCCTGTTCTTCCTCCCCGTGAGGCGATCGGGGCTATCCCCGCGGCGATCGAGTCCGCAGGACCCGCGACTCGACTCACGGAGTTTTGCAGCGGCGCGCGCGCCCGCTGTCCGCTTCTTAAAGGGGAACGTACAGGCACGTGATTCTGACTGCACGAGCCCTTCTGCCGCAGTATATCTGCGTGAGGCGGTCGGCAAACGGATAATAGTGTAAATCTGCTCTCCCCTCAAAATAACTCAACACACAGCCATTAATGTCTAAACCGCTGGCAACAAAAGTGAGTACACCCCTAAGTGAAAATGTCCCAATCGGGCCCAATTAGCCATTTTCCCTCCCGGTGTCATGTGACTCGTTAGTGTTACAAGGTCTCAGGTGTGAATGGGGAGCAAGTGTGTTAAATTTGGTTTTATCGCTCTCATTCGTTCATACAGGTCACTGGAAGTTCAACATGGCACCTTATGGCAAAGAACTCTCTGAGGATCTGAAAAAAAGAATTGTTGCCCTACATAAAGATGGCTTAGGCCAGGGGTCCTCAAACTACGGCCCTCCAGTTGTTCAGAAACTACAATTCCCATCATGCCTAGTCATGTCTGTGAATGTCAGAGTTTTGCAATGCCCCATGGGACTTGTGGTTCCGCAACAGCTGGAGGGCCATAGTTTGAAGATCTCTGGCCTAGGCTATAAGAAGATTGGCAAGACCCTGAAACTGAGCTTGAGCATGGTGGCCAAGACCATACAGCGGTTTAACAGGACAGGTTCCACTCAGAACAGCCCTCAACATGGTCGACCAATGCAGTTGAGTTCACGTGCTCAGCGTCATATCCAGAGGTTGTCTTTGAGAAATAGACGTATGAGTGCTGCCAGCATTGCTGCAGAGATTGAAGGGGTGGGGGGGTCAGCCTGTCAGTGCTCAGATCATACGCCGCACACTGCATCAAATTGGTCTGCATGGCTGTCGTCCCAGAAGGAAGCCTCTTCTAAAAATGATGCATAAGAAAGCCCGCAGTTTGCTGAAGACAAGCAGACTAAGGATGTGGATTATAAAAGTGCGAGCAGCGCTACAGTGAATACAATGTATAAAAATTGTACAGATAAATATGGATCAAAAGTCCATGATGGACCAAAAATAAACAATATAAGTGCCAAAAAAAAGTGACATAAAAAAGGGTGATAACAACATAAAAGGGTAGTAAAAATTAGTCCCAACAGTGAAGATGTGGAAACAGTGAAAGCTCCGTGGATAAACTCATCCAGACAAATAAAAGTGAGGTTAATCGGTCACACAAAAAGCGACTTGTGAGAAGATCCACCACGGTATGTGCTAAACGCTTACCAGATGGCAAGCTTTGGATAGCTTGTAAGTAGCCTGACAATCAATGGTAAGCAGCGTCACACCACGGCTTCTCAATGAAAGGCCAAAAACATACAGGGTTGCTCCATCCGGTAGGCGATCAATAGGGAGGACCCAAAAAGATAATAAAACAATGGCTCTCCATAGTGTAAATCAGTAAAATGACGTTTAATGATGCTTAAAAGTTGCACTTATATGCGTATAGCAGATAAAAGCATGGACACAAACAATAGCAGCAGCCGGCCGGCTAGCAATCACCCGTTCGGGACGAGGTAGTCAGCGATGACGTCAGCGCATCAACCTTCCGACGTACGTTTCGTCTCACAAAGACATCGTCATGGTATCCAAAGCTTGCCATCTGGTAAGAGTTTAGCACATACGGTAGTGGATCTTCTCACAAGTCGCTTTTTGTGTGACCAGAAGGGCTCGGTATGGAATTTAGGGGGACCCTTACACCATTCTTTTTTAAATTTTGGTTTGTGCGCCCCTTTACAGGCATACTATAGACACCCCCCAGGTATGAAATTTAAAGGAATATTACACTTTTATTGTTTCACTTTAAGCATTAATAAAATCACTGCTCCCGAAAAACGTTTTTAAAAATTCCTTTTGCATTGATACATGTCCCCTGGGGCAGGACCCAGGTCCCCAAACACATTTTATGACAATAACATGCATATAAGCCTTAAAATTAGCACTTTTGATTTCTCCCATAGACTTTTAAAGGGTGTTCCGCGGCTTTCGAACTTGCCGCAAACACCCCAAATTGTTCGCTGTTCAGCGAACTGGCGAACAGCCGATGTTCGAGTCGAACATAGGTTCGACTCAAACTCGAAGCTCATCCCTAATGACGACATCACGGAGCTGGTGGGTGTTAGGAGACATTGCGCTCCTCCACCTTCTATTTGAGGATGCCCCACAGATGCTCAATAGGGTTTAGGTCTGGAGACATGCTTGGCCAGTCCATCACCTTTACCCTCAGCTTCTTTAGCAAGGCAGTGGTTGTCTTGGAGGTGTGTTTGGGGTGGTTATCATGTTGGAATACTGCCCTGCGGCCCAGTCTCTGAAGGGAGGGGATCATGCTCTGCTTCAGTATGTCACAGTACATGTTGGCATTCATGGTTCCCTCAATGAACTGTAGCTCCCCAGTGCTGGCAGCACTCATGCAGCCCCAGAGCATGACACTCCGACCACCATGCTTGACTGTAGGCAAGACACACTTGTCTTTGTAGTCCTCACCTGGTTGCCGCCACACACGTTTGTCACCATCTGAACCAAAATAAGTTTATCTTGGTCTCATCAGACCACAGGACATGGTTCCAGTAATCCACATCCTTATGTAAGACAGAAAAAATGTGTGTACCGCGCTCCTGATAAGGAAGAAATAATAAAATAAATAACAGCTGCAGCTCAAAATTGTGAGATATACACAAATCAAACAGTAACTATAAAAACGTGAGCAGCGCTACAGAAAGTGAATACAATGTATGAAAATTGTACAGATAATAATGGATCAAAAGTCCATGATGGACCAAAAATAAACAATATAAGTGCCAAAAAAGTGACATAAAAAAGGGTGATAACAACATAAAAGGGTAGTAAAAATTAGTCCCAACAGTGAAGATGTGGAAACAGTGAAATCTCCGTGGATAAACTCATCCAGACAACTAAGAGTGAGGTTAATTGGTCACCCAAAAAGCAACTTGTGAGAAGATCCACCACCGTATGTGCTAAGCGCTTACCAGATGGCAAGCTTTGGATACCATGACGATGTCTTCGTGAGACGAAACGTACGTCGGAAGGTTGATGCGCTGACGTCATCGCTGACTACCTCGTCCCGAACGGGGGATTGCTAGCCGGCCGGCTGCTGCTATTGTTTGTGTCCATGCTTTCATCTACTATACGCATGTAAGTGCAACTTTTAAGCATCATTAAACGTCATTTTACTGATTTTCACTATGGAGAGCCGTTGTTTTATTATCTTTTTGGGTCCTGCCTATTGATCGCCTACTGGATGGAGCAACCCTGTATGTTTTTGGCCCTTCATTGAGAAGCCGTGGTGTGACGCTGCTTACCATTGATTGTCAGGCTACTTACAAGCTATCCAAAGCTTGCCATCTGGTAAGCGTTTAGCACATACCGTGGTGAATCTTCTCACAAGTTGCTTTTTGTGTGACCGATTAACCTCACTTTTATTTGCCTGGATGAGTTTATCCACGGAGCTTTCACTGTTTCCACATCTTCACTGTTGGGACTAATTTTTACTACCCTTTTATGTTGTTATCACCCTTTTTTATGTCACTTTTTTGGCACTTATATTGTTTATTTTTGGTCCATCATGGACTTTTGATCCATTATTATCTGTACAATTTTCATACATTGTATTCACTTTCTGTAGCGCTGCTCACGTTTTTATAGTTACTGTTTGATTTGTGTATCTCTCACATTTTTGCGCTGCAGCTGTTTTTTATTTTATTATTTCTTCCTTATTAGGAGCGCGGTACACACATTTTTTCTCTTACATAAGGATGTGGATTACTGGAACCATGTCCTGTGATCTGATGAGACCAAGATAAACTTATTTGGTTCGGATGGTGTCAAGCGTGTGTGGTGGCAACCAGGTGAGGACTACAAAGACAAGTGTGTCTTGCCTACAGTCAAGCATGGTGGTCGGAGTGTCATGGTCTGGGGCTGCATGAGTGCTGCCAGCACTGGGGAGCTACAGTTCATTGAGGCAACCATGAATGCCAACATGTACTGTGACATACTGAAACAGAGCATGATCCCCTCCCTTCGGAGACTGGGCCGCAGGGCAGTATTCCAACATGATAACGTCCCCAAACACACCTCCAAGACAACCACTGCCTTGCTAAAGAAGCTGAGGGTAAAGGTGATGTACTGGCCAAGCATGTCTCCAAACCTAAACCCTATTGAGCATCTGTGGGGCATCCTCAAATGGAAGGTGGAGGAGCGCAAAGTCTCTTCACATCCACCAGCTCCGTGATGTCCTCATTAGGGATGAGCTTCGAGTTTGAGTCGAACTCATGTTCGACTTGAACATCAACTGTTCGCCAGTTTGCCGAACAGCGAACAATTTGGGGTGTTCGCGGCAAATTCGAAAGCCGCGGAACACCCTTTAAAAGTCTATGGGAGAAATCAAAAGTGCTAATTTTAAAGGCTTATATGCATGTTATTGTCATAAAAAGTGTTTGGGGACCTGGGTCCTGCCCCAGGGGACATGTATCAATGCAAAAATATTTTTTAAAAACGGCAGTTTTTTCAAGAGCAGTGATTTTAATAATGCTTAAAGTGAAACAATAAAAGTGTAATATTACTTTAAATTTCGTACCTGGGGGGTGTCTAAAGTATGCCTGTAAAGGAGCGCACGAACTAAAATTAAAAAAAAAATGGTGTGGGGGTCCCCCTAAATTCCATACCAGGCCCTTCAGGTCTGGTATGGATATTAAGGGGAACCCCGTGCCAAAATAAAAAAAAAATGGCGTGGGGGTCCCCCTCAAATTCCATACCAGACCCTTATCCGAGCACGCAACCTGGCAGGCTGCAGGAAAAGAATGGGGGACGAGAGAGCGCCCCCCCTCCTGAACCGTACCAGGCCATATGCCTTCAACATTGGGAGGGTGCTTTGAGGTAGCCCCCCAAAGCACCTTGTCCCCATGTTGATGGTGAGAAGGGCCTCATCCCCACAACCCTTGGTCGGTGGTTGTAGGGGTCTGCGGGTGGGGGGCTTACGGAATCTGGAAGCCCCCTTTAACAAGGGGACCCCCAGATCCCGGCCCCCCCGTGTGAATTGGTAATGGGTTAAAAAAACACAAGAGACGGTTTTTGACAAGTCCTTTATTAATTTCTTCTTCTTTCGGCTTCTTCTTCCATCTTCTTTCTTCTGGTGTTCTTTCGGTGTTCTTCTTCTTCCTCCATCTTCTTCTTCATCTTCTTCTTCTCCATCTTCTTCTTCTTCTGCTCTTCTCCTCCCGCATCTTCCTCCAGGCTTCTTCTCTGCTCCGTCCGCACGGGGAATTCACGGGACTTCCCTGTGGCTTTCCCCGTGTTGTCAGAGGAGGCGGATCGTGCGGACGGAGCGGAGAAGAAGCCTGGAGGAAGATGCGGGATGAGAAAAGCGGAAGAAGAGGAAAATGGAGAAGAAGAAGATGAAGAAGAAGATGGAGGAAGAAGAAGAACACCGAAAGAACACCAGAAGAAAGAAGATGGAAGAAGAAGCCGAAAGAAAAAGAAATTAATAAAGGACTTGTCAAAAACCATCTCTTGTGTTTTTTAAACTTTTTGACACTTTTTTTGTGACATGGTAGGGGTACATTTGTACCCCATTACCAATTCACACAGGGGGGGTGGGATCTGGGGGACCCCTTGTTAAAGGGGGCTTCCAGATTCCGATAAGCCCCCCGCCCACAGACCCCCATAACCACTGGCCAAGGGTTGTGGGGATGAGGCCCTTCTCCACATCAACATGGGGACAAGGTGCTTTAGGGCTACTTCAAAGCAATGTTGAGGGCATGTGGCCTGGTATGGTTCAGGAGGGGGAGCGCTCTCTCGTCCCCTACTCTTTTCCTGCGGTCTGCCAGGTTGCGTGCTCAGATAAGGGTCTGGTATGGATTTCTGAGGGGACCCCACAGCATTTTTTTTTAATTTTGGTGCGGGGTTCCCCTTATAATCCATACCAGACCTGAAGGGCCTGGTATGGAATTTAGGGGGACCCCAGGCCATATTTTTTTTAAATTTTGGTGCGGGGTTCCCCTTAATATCCATACCAGACCTGAAGGGCCTGGTATGGAATTTAGGGGGACCCCACGCATTTTTTTTTCATTTTGGGTCGGGGTTCCCCTGTGGGGAAATCCCATGCAGTTTTTATCAATGAACTTTTATGTGTATTGTCGGACCGACAATTCATTAATAGCCACGAGTTTTAAATGACTTTTTTTCTTTTGAAATGTGATTTTGCTGTCAGACTGTTCTAAGCACGGGAAACATGCGCCCCTTTACAGGCATACTATAGACAGCCCCCAAGTACGAAATTTAAAGGAATATTACACTTTTATTGTTTCACTATAAGCATTATTAAAATCACTGCTCCCGAAAAAACGGCCGTTTTTAAAAATTCTTTTTGCATTGATACATGTCCCCTGGGGCAGGACCCAGGTCCCCACTTTTTATGACATTAACTTGCATATAAGCCTTTAAAATGGGCACTTTTGATTATTCATGTTCGTGCCCCATAGACTTTAACGGTGTTCGCGCGTTCAAACAAATTTTTTGCCTGTTCGCAAGTTCTGTTGTGAACCGAACTGGGGGGTGTTCGGCTCATCCCTAGTCGTCATGGAGGAGTGGAAGAGGACTCCAGTGGCAACCTGTGAAGCTCTGGTGAACTCCAGGCCCAAGAGGGTTAAGGCAGTGCTGGAAAATAATGGTGGGCAGACAAAATATTGACACTTTGGGCCCAATTTGGACATTTTGACTTAGGGGTGTACTCACTTTTGTTGCCAGAGGCTTAGACATTAATGGTTGTGTGTTCAGTTATTTTGAGTGGAAAGCAAATTTACACTGTTATACAAGCTGTACACTCATTACTTTACTTTGTAGCAAAGTGTCATTTCTTCAGTGTTGTCACTTGAAAAGATATAATAAAATCTTTACAAAAATGTGAGGGGTGTACTCACTTTTGTGAGATACTGTATATATATATATATATATATATATATATATATACTGTATACAGTTTAGCTAGATCTCACTGCAGAGCATTCCTTCGTGTACTGTTTTTAATATACTACAGGCAGGCATTTGATTCAGTTAGCTTCGGTATATTCAGTATTGTATCCTGTGCAGCTAGATCTCACTGCAGACCGTTCCTGTTGTTCTCTTCCTAATATGCTACAGGCAGATAGTTGATTCAGTTAGCTGCAGTATATTCAGTACTGTATCCTGTGCAGCTAGATCTCACTGCAGAACGTTCCTGTTGTTCTCTTCCTAATATGCTACAGGCAGGCAGTTGATTCAGTTAGCTGCAGTATATTCAGTATATATATACATCCCAGCTACATCTCACTGCCGGCCATTCCTGGTGTACCTATTCAAATACATTACAAATACATCAAATACAGTATACCTGGAAGGCCAACAAGGAGAGGCAGACGCTCTCAGGCCACTAAAAGAGGGCAAGCAGGATCTGTGTCTACAGCCAACAGTGCTGGTCGTGGACATGGTGCATCCTCAGCATGTGGGCGTGGGGCACGCTTGTCCTTTTTTTTAGCAGCTGGCCGTGTTGAGCCACAACATGCAGAAGAGTTGGTAGAGTGGATGACCAAGCCCTCCTCATCCTCCTCATCCTCTGTCACCCAGGCTCAGAGTACTTTGGCTGCCAATGCAGCTGCCAAAGCGGCCTATTCCATTGGCTCCAGGTCATCAGTTACTCCTTCCCTCGTCAAACCATCATGCACGGAGGAGTCCCCCGAACTGTTTGACCACAGTGTTGGGTACATGCTGCAGGAGGATGCACAGTGTTTTGAAGGCTCCGATGATGGTACCTAGCTTGAGGAAGGCAGTAACGTGAGCCCAGAGAGAGGGGGTGCCCAAGAAGGACAACAAACTGGCAGTCATGTTCCCCCAGCTGCAGCTTACTGCCAGGTTTGCTCCAGTGACGAGGAGGGAGGGGATGATGAGGTCACTGACTCTACGTGGGTGCCTGATAGGACAGAGGAGGAGGAGGCACATCTCCAACGAGGCAGGATGTCCTCCAGGGGCCAGCTTAAGGGCAGCCAACCGACTGCATCACATCGCAGAGCTCTGCATGTGCAGGGCGCTGCTGACTCTGCGTGTTTTTTCAAAAGTTCTTTGGTGTGGGCCTTTTTTGAGACGTATGCAGCAGATCGCACCGTTGCTGTTTGCAACATATGTCTGAAGCATATCAAACGTGGCCAAAACAGCAGCCGCTTGGGCACCACATGCTTGACCAGACATATGTCGAACTCCCATGCAGTCTGTTGGCAAGCGTAGTTAAAAGACCCACACCAAAGAACAAGGCGGACCTCTCCTTGCTCCTCATCAGCTGGGATCTCCAACCCCACTATACCTTCAGTTCTCTCAGAAACCTGCACTGAGAGGAATGAAGGTGTAGAATTAGGTGTGCCAAGTACTTGCGGGCAATCTGCTATCGCTACACCAATGTCCAATTGTAGCAGGCAAATTTCCCTACCCCAGTTGCTAAATTGGCGAAAGAAATTCGGTCCCAGCCATCCACATGCCCAGCGGCTGAATGCTAGCTTGGCTAAATTACTAACACTCCAAGTGCTGCCTTTTCAGTTGGTAGACTCTACCCCCTTTTGTGAATTTGTGGAATGTGCGGTACCTCAGTGGCAGGTTCCCAAACGCCACTTTTTTTCACAGAAGACGATTCCGGCTCTCTACCGGCATGTGGAAGGCAATGTCTTGGCCTCGCTGGACAGGGAAGTCAGTGGTAAGGTGCATATTACTGCTGACTCATGGTCCAGCAGGCATGGACAGGGACGTTACCTATCTTTCACGGCACACTGGGTGACTCTGCTGGCAGCTGGGAAGGATGCAGGACAGGGTGCAGTATTGTTGGAGCTTGTTCCGCCACCACGCCTACAAAATGCTGGTAGTGGTGATTCTGACACACCTCTCTCCTCCACCCCCTCCTCTTCTTCTTCCTCCATGGCTTCTTCCTCTAAAGATTTGTCCTCTGAACCAGCGGTGCTCCATAGATGCCATGCGGTGCTTGAGCTGGTGTGCTTAGGGGACAGGAGCCACACTGGGCCAGAGATTCTGTCAGCTCTGCAGGGGCAGGTTCAGAGTTGGTTGACGCCACGCCAGCTTCAGCCAGGAATGGTGGTTTGCGACAATGGCACCAACCTCCTCTCCGCCCTTGGACAGGGACACTTGACCCATGTGCCGTGTTTGGTTGACGTCCTTAATTTGGTGGTGCAGCGGTTCCTGTGCAGGTACCCAGGCTTTCAGGATCTCCTGAGGCAGGCCAGGAAAGTCTGTGTGCATTTCCACCGGTCATATAATGACAGTGCTCGGCTGGCTGACCTCCAAAAAGAATGCAACCTGCCCAAGAACCGCCTAATCTGTGACATTCCCACCAGATGGAACTCAACATTGGCCATGCTGCAGCGGCTGCACACGCAGCAGAGGGCCACCAATGAGTACCTATGCGACTATGGCACCAGGACAGGGTCAGGGGAGCTTGGCTTTTTTCAAGGATGGTCAAGGATGTATGCATGGTCCTGTCACCATTTGAGGAGGCCACGAGGATGGTGAGCAATGACAGTGCATGCATTAGTGATACTGTCCCTCTTGTCTACCTGTTGGAGCACACGCTGCGTGGAATAATGGACAGGGCACTTGAGGCAGAACAGAGGGAGGAAGAGGAGGACTTCCTTACCTCTCAAGGCCCCCTTTATAAAGACAGTGTTCCTGCGGGCCCGCCGATCATACAGGAAGAGGAGGAGGAGGATTGTGTCAGCATGGAGGTGGAGCCTAGCACTCAGCATCAGCAGCAGTCTTCAAGGGATCGTTTACAGTCCCCAGAAACCCATGGGCTTGTACACGGCTGGGAGGAGGTGGCTGCGGATCATGTCGTTCTTAGTGACCCAGAGGACTCCGGACTGAATGCCTTAGCAAACCAACGCTGCATGGCCTCCCTGATCCTGCAAAGCCTGTGAAAGGACTCTCGGATTTGTGGTATCAAGGAGAGAGATCATTATTACTGGCTGGCAACCCTCCTTGATCCACGTTACAAGGGTAAGGTCTTCGGGAGGCCTTGCAGAAAGGTTTGTGCAACGTGTTTCCAGAGCCTGGGAGGTTACAAATTCCTGGTCCTGAGGCTTTGGTCAGTCACAGAAGGAGAGGTGGAGAAGGTGGCCGTCTGACAGATGCGTTCAGACAATTTTTTAGTCCGCAGCCACAAGGGTCTGATCGGTTCCAGCAACCATATCCAGCGTCTGATTTAAATGGTGCAGGAATACCTAGGGGCAAGATCAGACTTGGAGACCTTTCACACCGAAAATCCTCTGGGTTACTTGGTCTTGAGGATGGATCACTGGCCAGAGCTTGCACAGTATGCAATTGAGCTACTGGCCTGTCCTGCATCCAGCGTTCTTTCGGAACACACATATGGTGCTACTGGAGGCTTTGCAACTGATCACAGAGTGCACCTGTCTACCACCTTTTCATTTTTTTTTAATTTGGGTTCTGGGTTCCCCTAATATTGCCCCTCCATATTGCCGGGACCCGACATTACAGCGGCAAGCAGTTTTAAATGACTTTTATTCCTTTAGAAATGTCATTTTGTGCAGGTACTGTTCTAAACAAGAGAAACACGCGCCACTTTACAGGCATACTATAGACACCCCCCGGTACAATATTTAACCACATAGAGACCCGCACACGCCGATGTACATCGGCAGAATGGCACGAACAGGCAAATGGGCGTACCTGTACGTCCCTTTGATTTTGCCACCGTGCCATTGCGTGCGCGCCGCCAGCGGTGAGCGCGCGCGCCCGTCGCAATCTCCGTGAGTCGGATCGCAGGTCCCGCGGACTCGATGTCCTTGGGGATATCCGCGATCATCTCACAGAGAGGAAGAATGGGGAGATGCTAATGTAAACAAGATCGGGAGCTATGATCAGTGATGTGTCACACACAGCCCCTCCCCCCACAGTTAGAACACATCCCTAGGACACACTTAACCCCTCCCTAGCCCCCTAGTGGTTAACCCCTTCACTGCCAGTGTCATTTTTACGGTAATCAGTGCAATTTAATCACACTGATCGCTGTAAAAATGACAATGGTCCCAAAAATGTGTCAAAATTGTCCGATGTGTCCGCCATAATGTCACAGTCATGATAAAAATCACAGATCGCCGCCATTACCAGAAAAAAAAAAATATTATTAAAAATGCCATAAAACTATCCCCTATTTTGTAGACACTATACATTTTGTGCAAACCAATCCATAAACGCTTATTGCAAATTTTTTTACCAAAAATATGTAGAAGAATATGTATCAGCCTAAACTGAGGGAAAAAATGTTTTTTTATATATTTCTTTTTTCCCAAACAATGTTTCCCATCTATTACAATGTGTGGCAGAACAGTGCTGCCTCCTCAGTGCAGGTGTGGCGTGGGGAATTCTGAAATTGGAATTCATTAGTGTCTCACTGACACTTCCCTACGCTGCTCTGCTGATGGGGAGGGAGTCGAGTGCCGGCAAAAGAGGCTTCACGTACCGGGGGTTGACTACCCGTGCTATAAAGGATCCAGGCGTTCCGCCTCACGCTCTTTTCTTCCTGGGCCTTGTGTAATGCACACCTCTCTGTGACAGGGAGAGAGAGGTTGTGGCCTACCAAGCGGTGTCAAGAAACTCCAGCCCGGCCTTGTAGGGCCCATCCCTGTGGTTGTGTGGCAGACATCCCCATGGCACCAATGCAGCAGCTCAACACTCTGTTCGTTTACACTCCACATCCGTGTGTCATCGCTGACTGCTCCATAGACGGATGTCTTCTCCCGAGTCGCTAATTTCAAGGCATCCAGTTCGGATCAGTCGTTGGTGAGAGGGCAACTGCCCACCTTCTGCATTATTTTCCTGGTTACTTTATTGGAACACTGTATACAGACACATTTACCTTGGGAACACTTTACTGCACTTCTATTTGAACACTGTACATAGACACTTTTACCTACAACTACTACAAGGAATACCATTAACCTGTTTAAGTCAGTCAGTCTGTTCATTCATCATTCAGTCTTAGGAAAAAGGGAATTGGCGCTGTTCTACTAAATGTGCATAGAATGTAATTCATAGAAAACATATATACAACACAAATATGACACAATTGTATGTGAGTATATCCAATGTGCTCATAGATAGCCGTGGTATAGTGCAAAAAGGGGCTCGTCCACCCAGTGCTATACAATAAAAGTGCAATGTGCTGGAAGTTATATAAATATGAATATGTATATGCGTACCAAAAATACGTAAACAATCCAAAACTGAACAAATGGTGATCTACTAATTAGACCAATATTGTGAAATCCCCAGCATAAATAAGTAAAAAATCCAAATAGCAACTCCAGTGATGAATAAAAAGTGCTAAGTGAAAACAATGGTCCAAACCCAAAAAAAAAAAAAAAAATATATAGCTTTTAAAAAAGTCTCAGAAAAAATATCAGAAAAAATATTTTACATCCCAGGAAAAAACTTTATTCTATATGAAAAAAGGCTTCTTAAATGTGTCCCTTGTATGGAAAAACTGTGAAATTAATGTTGCAGGTGTCCCCCGTCTTCCACCGCACCCCCACTCGTGCTCTCACTCACCAGACAGCCCAACCCCTGCAGGGGTAAAAGGCATGTAGGTAGACTCCAGTGATGTTGAATCCAGGAGAGAAGTCCTCAGCCCACTGTAGTGTATCCTTCAATGGTGTCAAAGGTGTCACGATATCCCCAGTGTTAAATATCCATGCACATCAAGAAGAAAGATATGTCTCATAGCATGAGTCCGTAAAAATAAATTTATTATCCAAAAATGTAGTGAAACATAGACACAAGAGCTAGAAAAGCTGCACAAGCCGGTTCCGAGCCTGGAGGGCAGCGTGGTGAAGCGTGCGTTCCACCGCCCGCCTGTCTGAAACCGGAACTGCTCGTAAACAAAAACGAAAGGTTGACGTATGCGTACCATGAGGCCACGCCTTACGCGTTTCGTCATCAAGACATCATCTGAGGCGCATGTGGTAGGACATGTTATGATATGTATTGATCATACATATCATAAAAACAACGATTTACTAATGTGATAGCAACGAGGCCTAATCTTCAATAAGAGGAGAACAACAAAGAGGGAAATAATGTATATATATGTATACTTATATGCCACTCATTAAAATCTAATCACATAGAATAATATAAAATTTAAAATTGATATTAAAAACATAAATAAAAATTAAAGAAATTAATTTAACACATGGGAAATAACCTAAATTACCCACCCATACAAATAATAAACGACATATTAAAAAACAGCATAATGAAAAGTATGGACAGGTATCTTACCACCTGGTTAAATGTGTAGGTAAAAACAAAAAAAACAAAAAAACAAAACAAAAAAGTAAAAAAGTAAAAAAGTAGGAAGAGGACGGTGACATGACCGCCACGAGTATAATTACTCGGATGGAACAAACATAATGAATGTCTAATCACTAAGTAGAACTATTAACAGATTAAAAATCCCCCAAGAAAGGGCTGTACATCTAAAAGAGGAGACTTAAGAAGTTCCAGCAAAATCTATGATGGAAAAGAGCGACGTATGGCATTCCATGCTCAATAAGCAATAGGCAGGTCCAGTGCCCAACCTCAAATGCTAAACTATTGTTATATAAAGGATCCATTAAAATAAGTCTGCCACAAAATTCCACCAAAAAAGGAGACAAGAGAAGGATGGAACTAGTATGACCAAGGTCTATGGCCTAAGAGTAGGCTGAACTCCCCACTGGAGCCATGGGGTGAGCGCTATAATAAACATTCAAATTGGGAATCAAGGAGGAATAAATTATCCGAAGTGTAGACTACAATGTGAATTAGAAATTGGATAAAAAGCAATTTAAATCTATATCAACATTTAATCCCCTCGGGACCAGACTATCTAAACGGTGTATCCATCTGGTCTCGTTCTGTGATATCAGAATTTTCTTACTGCCCCCCCTCCAATGGTTTTTGATCGTAGAAAATCAATCCGGACGGGTCCCTGTGATGAAATTCATCAAAATGTCTGGAGAGATTATGCTTAGGGAACCCTTTTTTGATGTTGGTAATGTGTTCCCTAATCCGTACACATAAGGGTCTAGTGGTCCTGCCCACATATTGCAATCGGCATGGACATTCGATGATATAGGTTACATGAGTGGTATTACAGGTAACCAACTCCCTAATCTCATATTCTTTGCCGTTTCTTGCCTTAAAGGAGGTCCTTTTCCTAGGTTGTTTCTTACTAACTCTACAGGCCAAGCATTTCTGACACCTGTAGAAGCCTTTCAAATTGGAAACCAATTTAACTTCTTTGGGGGGGGTCAATGACATTATGGACCAAGTGATTTCTGAGAGTTGGTGCCCTCCTATAGATAAACCGAGGTCTTTTTGTGAGTATTTTACCAAGAGTCCTATCAGATTTTAGAATGGGCCAATACTTCCTCACTATGTGTTCAATAGACCTGTATTGGTTGTTAAAACTTGTGATAAAGGAAATATCCACCGACGAGTTCTTCTGATTCCCCCTCTCCTTCATTAACAGGGAGTCTCGATCTAGATTTTGTATTTCATCTCGTGTTTTCACCAGGGAGTCATGTTGATATCCTTTATCCTCAAATTTCTTTATTAGAACATCAGTCTGATTAAGATAGTCTTCAATGTTTCGACAGTTCCTACGTATTCTCAAGAGCTGTCCCTTCGGGATGTTCTTTTTCCAATTTGGGTGGTGGCAGCTCGAGATGGGTATATACCCATTACGGTCTGTAGATTTAAAAAAGGTCTTAGTAGACAACCCCCCATTCTGTTTAAAAATCTGTAAATCAAGATATTCTATCGAATCGTAATCAAACTTGCCAGTAAATGAAATACCATACTCATTATGATTGAGTCCATCTAGAAACCTCTGAAATTAATCTGAGTCCCCTTCCCACAAGATAATTACGTCGTCGATGTACCGACGGTAAAACTTAATTTCCGGTCTTCTAATCCTGTATATGTACCGTTCTTCCAGCAGATCCATAAATAAGTTCGCCACACTTGGGGCATACTTAGCGCCCATGGCAACTCCTTTTTTCTGTACATAAAATTCTTTTTGATACCAGAAATAATTGCTCCCCATTGCCAACTCTAATGCTTCTAAAATAAAACGAATTTGTTCATGCTTAAGATCTGAACCTTCATACAGGGCCTTCTCAATCCATCCTTCTGAGTAATGCTCGTATACAGGGAGTTGACATCAGTAGTGGCCAATAGACAATTTTCAACCCCCGTGATTGTCTTCAACTCATTAATGAGTTCAGTACTGTCCCTGAGGTAAGAGTTACCCTTCACCACTAGTGGTTTTAAAAACTGATCAATGTATTCTCCTAATCTCGAGAACAAAGAATCCACTCCACTAATAATGGGTCTCCCCGGTGGTTTGTTCAATCGCTTGTGTATTTTGGGCAGATAGTATATAACGGGGGTTTTATTAGAATCTGGAATCAAATATCAGGCCTCCTTCTTATTCAAGATGCCTGCCTCTCCACCCTTATTCACCAATCTTTTTAAACTCTTCATATATTGTGATTTAGGATTCCGTTTCAATTTTTTATAAGTATTTTCCACTCCCAGCAGATTTTTCATCTCCATTTTGGACAGGTCATTTTCCACCATTCGTTTAAATGCACCTATGCATTGATCCCCAGGGACTTTGGGATTAAAAGTAGAATTATTCCTAAGTTTGGTGTGAACATAACCATCAGTTTCAGTTGCTGTAGTGATTTCCTTCTTCAAAGCATAGTGTTTCTTAATCTTTAATTTCCAAATAAATTTTTGTAAATCGATATATACTTCGAATTTATCGATACTCTTCTCCGGTGCAAATTTCAATCCAAGGTCCAATATTCTCATTTCATCATCTGTAAAGGTTACTCCACTTAGATTAAAAATTCCTTGGCCTAGTACTCCCTTCTTCTTTTTCTGCTTCCCTCCTCGTTTTCCTCTGGTCTGTTTCTTTCGCCGCCTCTGTGCAGATATCCCGACTCTCTCTCTAGGTTTCTGTTCCTTCCATTCACCGAATTTATATATGGGCGTTGTGGGGATGGATGATCTTGATGACCACTCATCCTCTGCATCCTGTTCATACCAAACTGTGGACCTCTTCTTTGAGGACTATACGGTTCTCTCCATGTCCCTCTCCATCCAGGTGGATGGTATTGCACCCTCGCACTACATCTCCCAGGAGGCCTGTCTCGAGGTCTCCCCTGTTGAAAATCCCTTTTACCTGGGTATTCTCTTCTGTTATTGAATTCCCATTGGGGTATACGTTGTCTCCCTTCCCTGAGGGGGGAGAACCTATTCCGCGTGGGTACATTATACCGTGGGGTACCTGGAGACCTTCCGTAGCTTGGTCCATAGTACTCATCTCTTCTATTTTCTACATGTCTTAATGGAAAATTAGGGGTTCTGGGAATCTCTTCCCTCCTATTGGGAGTCATATGTTCAAACCTGGTATGACGTGTGGTATTCGAATTCTGAATGTCCACCTCTGTGTTCTCTTCAATAAGGTTGTCATCCATAGATAATACATCCAAATCTTCATTTTCTTCTCCCAACTCAACCTGCCACTTATAAACCTTTTTGTTGGTGTAATCCAAGACATTCCTTTTGAATTTCTTTTGTTTTTTAGCTTGAATATCTGCATCATATTTCTTAATGATTTCTTGCAACTCTCTTTCCTTGACCTTATAGTCGTTTTGATTGCTATATGGTAACAGTAGTGCTTTAATCTCACTAATGTTAACCTCAATTCCTCTCAATTTTAATTGTCTCCTTTTGATGATGTTACCAAGGAGCTCCTTCTCACATTTAGAAAAGAATGAGTACCATTCATCCATGAGGGTGGCATCATTCAGACTATCGTTAGGATTCAAATCCCACCTCAATCTTCTCGGTGTCATATTTTCCCCAATGTATGTCTCAAGGGTGGCAATGTCCCACCATACTCTAAGTTGTTTTTCAAGCGTATGCCTAAGCTGTTTAAACAGCCCATTCATGTCCTGCATGTTGTTAACCTGTTCCTGGCTAAATATTCCTGTAAGATCTATATTATGGTTCGACATATATCCAAAAATATCCATAGCAGCAGAACTGTAAGTACACCCTAGGATGACAAAGAAATGAATAAATAATAATAGTTCTGCTATTAGTGGATATATGTGAATGCGCTGCCCCCTTATTATATCACCACCTGTGTTACTTAACAACTACCAATCATAAATGTTACATGTGCATATATTTTGAATTCAAATCAATAAATCATATGTATAACAAAAAAAGTCCTTCAAATATGTTGCAAAAATCTTGTATCCTTTAAAGTGACTGGCGTGCTCCTATGTTACTTCAATTTTCATATGTGACTGAGTGGGACCCTCCACCATTCAGATTGGCCACTCACCAGATACTTCACTAGGGGTACGCCTTTGGTTCATTTAGGGATAACCATTCCACTCCGGTACCACTTCTCACCAGTTTACAACTTGTGTTCTAATACTCCTCATAGGAAAGCATAGGAACAGAAGGCGATCATAGCGCAATATGTTTAAACTGTTTATTTTTAAAAGTATATCAAAGGTTAAAATCACTCACATTTGAAGGTGCCCTTTTGCCGGCACGAAGCTTATCCAGCAGTTACGGACGGGTATCTAATAGCATGGTTCGCCTGATAACTGTAAGCGGCCTCCACGCTCGGCTTGCACTCCAAGCCTCGTTCCCGTTTTCGTCCGGTCACGTGATGCGTAAAATTCTCCCAGCAGCCTCTACGCGTTTCGCATCATCAAATGCGTCATCAGGAAGCTGCCGTTTGATTGGTGCCCTCTCTATTTATGCTATGTGTGGCCGGAAGTATGTATTCCGCCATTTTAGCTAAGGTGATGTTCCCATCTCTAACTTCCTTTCTATTATCGCCATTTTGACTAAGGGTTTTTCCCTTTCTGTATAATCCATACTTATATAGCTATTTTCCCTTTACATTTCCTTAGTTTGTAACCCGATTGATGGAAATACTAACCCATCTATATCTGCTGGAGAGGCTTTTACAATGTCTCAAACACTTTACACATATTTAAAAAATTTTTTTATTATTATTATGCTTTCTGCCCATTCCGCCCTAGCCATTTGTCCATATGCAATATGGGACAGCAAAAAATCCATTCTTTGCAATGATCAAAAAAATCTACAAAAAAAATTTAAAAAAATTCCAAGCAAATATTCCGAAAATCGTATACATTTATATGTATGACCCCTATTCTATACTTTTCTATGTGTAAAACTTTATTAATAAAAAAATTAAAAATTGAAAAAATGAAAAAATGAAAAAAGTGAAAAAAGGGAAAAAAAGAAAAGAAAAAATAGAAAAAAATGAAAAGTTGAAAATAAATGTAAAGAAAAAGATATATAAAATAAGGTAAAGATGAAAAATAAAAATAAAATAAAAATAAAAATAAAAAAATGTATACAATAAACAATAAAAATAAAAGCTAAAAACTAAATAATAAAAATAAAATTAAAAAATACCAAATAAAAAATAAAAAATAGAAAATAAATAATAAAATAAAATAAAATAAAATAAACAATGAAAAATAAAATTATTACCATACTAATTAATAATTTTCTAGATAGCAGTTGATGTCGAGTTCCACGTTCATCCCTTTTGGTTTCATAGTTTCCATTTTAAATATCCAATGGGTTTCATTTCTTGATACCTCCCTTCTCATATTAGTGTTTCTCCAATCTTTTTCTATTCTATCTATTCCATAGAATTTTAAATGTTGGGGGTTTCTACCATGTACATCCCTGAAGTGTTTAGATACACTATGGTGTTTAAATCCTTTTTTGATATTTCTAACATGTTCTCCTACTCTCACCGATAGGGCTCTAGTTGTTCTGCCCACGTATTGCAGCCCACAACTGCACTCCAATACGTAGGTAACATGTGTGCTAGCACATGTTATGAGTTTATCAATTTTAAAGGTTTGCTTGTTGCTGCTTGATTCAAAATTCGTTGTTTTCCTGTCACTTTTACTGGTAGACCTGCACGCTTTGCATTTCCCACACCTAAAAAAACCTTCTTGCTCAAAAAAGGTTGTCATTCTTTTAGGGGGGTCTGGTACATTTTTTACGATTTTATCCCTAATCCTCCTAGCTCTCCTGTATACGAACGCTGGTTTGTTTGGCAGGACCTTACTCAATTGTGGATCATTACTGATTATGGGCCAATGTTTAGTTATAATTTTTTCTAATGTTTTGTATTGTTTATTGAATGCAGTTATAAATGGTACTTTATCTTTATGGTTATGATTTCTAATTTTATTGGTTAATGTTAGCTCTCTGTCCATATTGGCTATTTTTTGACGCGTTTCCTCCAGTGTGTCTTTGTGGTACCCTTTGTCTATAAATCTCTTAATTAATATGTCTGTTTGCTGGAAATAATCCTCTATTTGGTCACAGTTTCGTCTTATCCTAATAAACTGACTTTTTGGGATTGCTTTTTTCCAGTGGGGGTGGTGACAGCTCCCCATCGGAATGTAACCATTCCGGTCCGTATCTTTGAAATGTGTTCTAGTTCCCAGTTTGTTTTTGTTCTTATAAATTTCTAAATCCAAAAAATTTATTTTTTGTTGGTGTACTGTAGCTGTGAATTTAATATCATATTTGTTATGGCCAATATGTTGGATAAATGCTTCCAGTTGTTCTTGACTGCCCTTCCACACTATCAAAATGTCATCTATAAATCGTTTGTATAACAGCAGGTGTGGCCAGCATCTTCCAAAAATCTCTTCTTCCTCCCATTTACTGAGGAAGATGTTGGCCACACTTGGTGCATACTTGTTACCCATCCCTACTCCCTTAATCTGCCTATAGTAGTTATGGTTGTGCCAGAAGAAGTTATTCCCCATGGCCATCCTTAATCCCTCCAGTATAAACCTTCTTTGTTTCAATTTTAGGTCCGATAGTTTCTTCATTCCCCATGCTACAGCTGCCAAAGCGTCCGTTTGTTTTATGTTGGTGTACAACGACTCCACATCCATTGTTACCAATAGTGTGGATTCGTCCACCTGTAATTTCTTTAGGCTGTTAATTACATCCTTACTATCCTTGAGGAATGCCTTACCCTCTCCCGCTATAGGCTGGAGGAATATATCCAAATATTCCCCTAATCTTGAATAGACTGATTCTATGCCACTAATTATAGGCCTTCCTGGTGGTCTAGTTTTGTTCTTATGGATTTTAGGAACCTGATATATTACTGGTATCCTTGGTGCTTCTGTCAGCAAATATCTACCTTCTTTCTTATTTATAATATTATCGGCTATGCCCTTATTCAAGTACTCTTTTAATTTCTTCTTTAATTCTCTATTGGGATTCTTTTTCAGGGGTTGGTATGTACTTATATCTTTAACTAGTCTCTCCAATTCTGCATGGTAGTCCTGCTTGGTTAATATCACTACCCCTCCCCCCTTATCCGCTGGCCTAATTACTATGTTTTTTCTTTGTTCTAGTTTCTTCAGGCCTTGCCATATTCTGTCTTTATTATACTTTACCGGTTTGATGTTTCTCAATTCCTTCTCTACTATCCTCTTAAACACTTCGATGTGTTGATTGGTATTAGACCTAGGGTTAAACGTGGACCTGTTCCTCAACTGACTATGTGTGTATTCCGTTTCATTAATTTGATGTTGGGGTTCTCCTTTCTCTAAATGGTATTTTTTTAAATTTAATTTCCGAATAAACTTTTGCAAATCTATGAATGCTTCAAATTGGTTAAAAGTTGCACTGGGTGCATACTTGATGCCCCTATCTAATACTAACAGTTCCTCATGTGTGAATGTTATATCTGTTAGGTTGAAAATACCCTCTCCTAATTTACTCTTTTTCTTTTTGCCTCCCCCTCTACAGCCTCTTTTTCTCTTTGGTTTGTACTGCCTCCAGTCTCCTGGGGGTTCCTGTTCCAGCCCCCCCTGCTGGTTTGGAATACTGGCATGGGTGGTTTGTAGGGTTCCCTCCAATCCCGCCATTCCCCCTGCCACATAGGTGGACCGTAGTTTGGGCCATAATTATAATAGCCCCTCCCCCTCCCCCTATAACCTCCCCTCCAAGGTCTGGGATATTGTCCCATCGGGGGTTGGTAGGGGGCCGTATATGTGCTGTTGTTCCCTTGTTCGGGTTTCTGGGTATTTACTTTCTTCTGGTTATCCCTCGGGGTTTGTACTGTTGTTCCAGTGTCTTTTCTAGTCAAATTGGCGATAGGGGTCCCTGGTACTCTACTCATTCCTACATCTGCTAGCATATCCCCGATGTTGGTCTCCTCATCCAGGGACGTGTTTGCAGAGTTGGTGGATTTTTCCTCCTCCTGCCACCTGTACACTTTTCCCTCTGCGTAGTCCTTTTTGTCCCTTTGGTATTTTTTTTATTAATAAAGTTTTACACATAGAAAAGTATAGAATAGGGGTCATACATATAAATGTATACGATTTTCGGAATATTTGCTTGGAATTTTTTTAAATCTTTTTTGTAGATTTTTTTGATCATTGCAAAGAATGGATTTTTTGCTGTCCCATATTGCATATGGACAAATGGCTAGGGCGGAATGGGCAGAAAGCATAATAATAATAACAATTTTTTTTAAATATGTGTAAAGTGTTTGAGACATTGTAAAAGCCTCTCCAGCAGATATAGATGGGTTAGTATTTCCATCAATCGGGTTACAAACTAAGGAAATGTAAAGGGAAAATAGCTATATAAGTATGGATTATACAGAAAGGGAAAAACCCTTAGTCAAAATGGCGATAATAGAAAGGAAGTTAGAGATGGGAACATCACCTTAGCTAAAATGGCGGAATACATACTTCCGGCCACACATAGCATAAATAGAGAGGGCACCAATCAAACGGCAGCTTCCTGATGACGCATTTGATGATGCGAAACGCGTAGAGGCTGCTGGGAGAATTTTACGCATCACGTGACCGGACGAAAACGGGAACGAGGCTTGGAGTGCAAGCCGAGCGTGGAGGCCGCTTACAGTTATCAGGCGAACCATGCTATTAGATACCCGTCCGTAACTGCTGGATAAGCTTCGTGCCGGCAAAAGGGCACCTTCAAATGTGAGTGATTTTAACCTTTGATATACTTTTAAAAATAAACAGTTTAAACATATTGCGCTATGATCGCCTTCTGTTCCTATGCTTTCCTATGAGGAGTATTAGAACACAAGTTGTAAACTGGTGAGAAGTGGTACCGGAGTGGAATGGTTATCCCTAAATGAACCAAAGGCGTACCCCTAGTGAAGTATCTGGTGAGTGGCCAATCTGAATGGTGGAGGGTCCCACTCAGTCACATATGAAAATTGAAGTAACATAGGAGCACGCCAGTCACTTTAAAGGATACAAGATTTTTGCAACATATTTGAAGGACTTTTTTTGTTATACATATGATTTATTGATTTGAATTCAAAATATATGCACATGTAACATTTATGATTGGTAGTTGTTAAGTAACACAGGTGGTGATATAATAAGGGGGCAGCGCATTCACATATATCCACTAATAGCAGAACTATTATTATTTATTCATTTCTTTGTCATCCTAGGGTGTACTTACAGTTCTGCTGCTATGGATATTTTTGGATATATGTCGAACCGTAATATAGATCTTACAGGAATATTTAGCCAGGAACAGGTTAACAACATGCAGGACATGAATGGGCTGTTTAAACAGCTTAGGCATACGCTTGAAAAACAACTTAGAGTATGGTGGGACATTGCCACCCTTGAGACATACATTGGGGAAAATATGACACCGAGAAGATTGAGGTGGGATTTGAATCCTAACGATAGTCTGAATGATGCCACCCTCATGGATGAATGGTACTCATTCTTTTCTAAATGTGAGAAGGAGCTCCTTGGTAACATCATCAAAAGGAGACAATTAAAATTGAGAGGAATTGAGGTTAACATTAGTGAGATTAAAGCACTACTGTTACCATATAGCAATCAAAACGACTATAAGGTCAAGGAAAGAGAGTTGCAAGAAATCATTAAGAAATATGATGCAGATATTCAAGCTAAAAAACAAAAGAAATTCAAAAGGGATGTCTTGGATTACACCAACAAAAAGGTTTATAAGTGGCAGGTTGAGTTGGGAGAAGAAAATGAAGATTCGGATGTATTATCTATGGATGACAACCTTATTGAAGAGAACACAGAGGTGGACATTCAGAATTCGAATACCACACGTCATACCAGGTTTGAACATATGACTCCCAATAGGAGGGAAGAGATTCCCAGAACCCCTAATTTTCCATTAAGACATGTAGAAAATAGAAGAGATGAGTACTATGGACCAAGCTACGGAAGGTCTCCAGGTACCCCACGGTATAATGTACCCACGCGGAATAGGTTCTCCCCCCTCAGGGAAGGGAGACAATGTATACCCCAATGGGAATTCAATAACAGAAGAGAATACCCAGGTAAAAGGAATTTTCAACAGGGGAGACCTCGAGACAGGCCTCCTGGGAGATGGAATGCAAGGGTGCAATACCATCCACCTGGATGGAGAGGGACATGGAGAGAACCGTATAGTCCTCAAAGAAGAGGTCCACAGTTTGGTATGAACAGGATGCAGAGGATGAGTGGTCATCAAGATCATCCATCCCCACAACGCCCATAAATAAATTCGGTGAATGGAAGGAACAGGAACCTAGAGAGAGAGTCGGGATATCTGCACAGAGGCGGCAAAAGAAACAGACCAGAGGAAAACGAGGAGGGAAGCAGAAAAAGAAGAAGGGAGTACTAGGCCAAGGAATTTTTAATCTAAGTGGAGTAACCTTTACAGATGATGAAATGAGAATATTGGACCTTGGATTGAAATTTGCACCGGAGAAGAGTATCGATAAATTTGAAGTATATATCGATTTACAAAAATGTATTAGGAAATTAAAGATTAAGAAACACTATGCTTTGAAGAAGGAAATCACTACAGCAACTGAAACTGATGGTTATGTTCACACCAAACTTAGGAATAATTCTATTTTTAATCCCAAAGTCCCTGGGGATCAATGTATAGGTGCATTTAAACGAATGGTGGAAAATGACCTGTCCAAAATGGAGATGAAAAAATCTAAAAGTTCACATATCTGGAAGACGATTAAAGACATTGGGAAGAGGAAGGAGGTGGTAATAAGACCCGCCGATAAGGGAGGTGGATTGGTCATTTTGAAGAAAGAAGAATACGAAGAGGAGATGAAGAATCTGCTAGGAGTGGAAAATACTTATAAAAAATTGAAACGGAATCCTAAATCACAATATATGAAGAGTTTAAAAAGATTGGTGAATAAGGGTGGAGAGGCAGGCATCTTGAATAAGAAGGAGGCCCGATATTTGATTCCAGATTCTAATAAAACCCCCGTTATATACTATCTGCCCAAAATACACAAGCGATTGAACAAACCACCGGGGAGACCCATTATTAGTGGAGTGGATTCTTTGTTCTCGAGATTAGGAGAATACATTGATCAGTTTTTGAAACCACTAGTGGTGAAGGGTAACTCTTACCTCAGGGACAGTACTCAACTCATTAATGAGTTGAAGACAATCACGGAGGTTGAAAATTGTCTATTGGCCACTATTGATGTCAACTCCCTGTATACGAGCATTACTCAGAAGGATGGATTAAAAGGGGTTGAGAAGGCCCTGTATGAAGGTTCAGATCTTAAGCATGAACAAATTCGTTTTATTTTAGAAGCATTAGAGTTGGCAATGGGGAGCAATTATTTCTGGTATCAAAAAGAATTTTATGTACAGAAAAAAGGAGTTGCCATGGGCGCTAAGTATGCCCCAAGTGTGGCGAACTTATTTATGGATCTGCTGGAAGAACGGTACATATACAGGATTAGAAGACCGGAAATTAAGTTTTACCGTCGGTACATCGACGACGTAATTATCTTGTGGGAAGGGGACTCAGATTCATTTCAGAGGTTTCTAGATGGACTCAATCATAATGAGTATGGTATTTCATTTACTGGCAAGTTTGATTACGATTCGATAGAATATCTTGATTTACAGATTTTTAAACAGAATGGGGGGTTGTCTACTAAGACCTTTTTTAAATCTACAGACCGTAATGGGTATATACCCATCTCGAGCTGCCACCACCCAAATTGGAAAAAGAACATCCCGAAGGGACAGCTCTTGAGAATACGTAGGAACTGTCGAAACATTGAAGACTATCTTAATCAGACTGATGTTCTAATAAAGAAATTTGAGGATAAAGGATATCAACATGACTCCCTGGTGAAAACACGAGATGAAATACAAAATCTAGATTGAGACTCCCTGTTAATGAAGGAGAGGGGGAATCAGAAGAACTCGTCGGTGGATATTTCCTTTATCACAGGTTTTAACAACCAATACAGGTCTATTGAACACATAGTGAGGAAGTATTGGCCCATTCTAAAATCTGATAGGACTCTTGGTAAAATACTCACAAAAAGACCTCGGTTTATCTATAGGAGGGCACCAACTCTCAGAAATCACTTGGTCCATAATGTCATTGACCCCCCCAAAGAAGTTAAATTGGTTTCTAATTTGAAAGGCTTCTACAGGTGTCAGAAATGCTTGGCCTGTAGAGTTAGTAAGAAACAACCTAGGAAAAGGACCTCCTTTAAGGCAAGAAACGGCAAAGAATATGAGATTAGGGAGTTGGTCACCTGTAATACCACTCATGTAACCTATATCATCGAATGTCCATGCCGATTGCAATATGTGGGCAGGACCACTAGACCCTTATGTGTACGGATTAGGGAACACATTACCAACATCAAAAAAAGGGTTCCCTAAGCATAATCTCTCCAGACATATTGATGAATTTCATCACAGGGACCCGTCCGGATTGATCTTCTATGGTATTGATACGATCAAAAACCATTGGAGGGGGGGCAGTAAGAAAATTCTGATATCACAGAACGAGACCAGATGGATACACCGTTTAGATTGTCTGGTCCCGAGGGGATTAAATGTTGATATAGATTTAAATTGCTTTTTATCCAATTTCTAATTCACATTGTAGTCTACACTTCTGATAATTTATTCCTCCTGGATTCCCAATTTGAATGTTTATTATAGCGCTCACCCCATGGCTCCAGTGGGGAATTCAGCCTACTCTTAGGCCATAGACCTTGGTCATACTAGTTCCATCCTTCTCTTGTCTCCTTTTTTGGTGGAATTTTGTGGCAGACATATTTTAATGGATCCTTTATATAACAATTGTTTAGCATTTGAGGTTGGGCACTGGACCTGCCTATTGCTTATTGAGCATGGAATGCCATACGTCGCTCTTTTCCATCATAGATTTTGCTGGAACTTCTTAAGTCTCCTCTTTTAGATGTACAGCCCTTTCTTGGGGGATTTTTAATCTGTTAATAGTTCTACTTAGTGATTAGACATTCATTATGTTTGTTCCATCCGAGTAATTATACTTGTGGCGATCATGTCACCGTCCTCTTCCTACTTTTTTACTTTTTTAGTTTTTTGTTTTGTTTTTTTGTTTTTTTGGTTTTTACCTACACATTTAACCAGGTGGTAAGATACCTGTCCATACTTTTCATTATGCTGTTTTTTAATATGTCGTTTATTATTTGGATGGGTGGGTAATTTAGGTTATTTCCCATGTGTTAAATTAATTTCTTTAATTTTTATTTATGTTTTTAATATCAATTTTACATTTTATATTATTCTATGTGATTAGATTTTAATGAGTGGCATATAAGTATACATATATATACATTATTTCCCTCTTTGTTGTTCTCCTCTTATTGAAGATTAGGCCTCATTGCTATCACATTAGTAAATCGTTGTTTTTATGATATGTATGATCAATGGAGGTGCCCAACATGTCCTACCACCTTTCATCCACTAGATGGTGCCTGGGATACAGCTATGGATTTCCATAAGGCCCATTTACTGATCATGTGGGTGGGATAACAGATACTGATTGGCCGCCGCGGCACCCCCATTGACTTATAAGGACGTATGGTGTACCAAGATGGCCGCGCCTCAGATGACGTCTTGATGACGAAACGCGTAAGGCGTGGCCTCATGGTACGCATACGTCAACCTTTCGTTTTTGTTTACGAGCAGTTCCGGTTTCAGACAGGCGGGCGGTGGAACGCACGCTTCACCACGCTGCCCTCCAGGCTCGGAACCGGCTTATGCAGCTTTTCTAGCTCTTGTGTCTATGTTTCACTACATTTTTGGATAATAAATTTATTTTTACGGACTCACGCTATGAGACATATCTTTCTTCTTGATGTGCATGGATATTTAACACTGGGGATATCGTGACACCTTTGACACCATTGAAGGATACATTACAGTGGGCTGAGGACTTCTCTCCTGGATTCAACATCACTGGAGTCTACCTACATGCCTTTTACCCCTGCAGGGGTTGGGCTGTCTGGTGAGTGAGAGCACGAGTGGGGGTGCGGTGGAAGACGGGGGACACCTGCAACATTAATTTCACAGTTTTTCCATACAAGGGACACATTTAAGAAGCCTTTTTTCATATAGAATAAAGTTTTTTCCTGGGATGTAAAATATTTTTCTGATATTTTTTCTGAGACTTTTTTAAAAACTATATATATATTTTTTTTTGGGGTTTGGACCATTGTTTTCACTTTTTATTCATCACTGGAGTTGCTATTTGGATTTTTTACTTATTTATGCTGGGGATTTCACAATATTGGTCTAATTAGTAGATCACCATTTGTTCAGATTTGGATTGTTTACGTATTTTTGGTACGCATATACATATTCATATTTATATAACTTTCAGCACATTGCACTTTTATTGTATAGCACTGGGTGGACGAGCCCCTTTTTGCACTATACCATGGCTATCTATGAGCACATTGGATATACTCACATACAATTGTGTCATATTTGTGTTGTATATATGTTTTCTATGAATTACATTCTATGCACATTTAGTAGAACAGCGCCAATTCCCTTTTTCCTAAGACATTTGCTGATCTGTATTTCACTTGGTGAAATTACCATATAGGGGGGCTGCAGTTCTCCTTTTTTCCTTTTAGTCCTAAGCGCAGAACTATTATTATTTATTCATTCATCATTGTGCCCTTTTGGATACAATCTAATGAGCTCTAACTGCCGGTGAAGACTATCAGGCCTGCACCATTGACATCGCTGTTGTCACAAATTAAAGAGCCTTACATTATCCCTATTCTGTCTGGTCTTTCACTAGGATTAGGGTTCAATAGGCCAGGCTGGGGTTCCCCTTAGAGTGTAACTACTTGCATTAAACATTATACCATTCATTGTCCTTCAGGTCATGCTACAGGTGGTATACCATGGTTAATATATGTATATTGTATCTTTCTGTTGTTAAACCTTAAGCTGTCTTTGGGGAAATTCTTCTACTGCGCCTGTGCTGTTATTCGGGACTCAGTTGATCTATTGCCCTCCATTACAATCCAATATTACTTTGATTCTCCAGTAAAAGCATAGATACCATAAATATATTGACTTGTGTGACGTGTCATTTAGAGGTGCTTGTGGAAAGATGTCTGAACCCAGAGTGTCAGGTGGGTTGGAAGGTTCACAGGGTCATGGTGATGCAGATGAACAGGTATATCCAAGCAGTCCTCAAGGGGACCATGCTACATTTGAGGTCTCATCCTGATTCATTCTGCAGCCGGCCCTAGTCACCCTAGACAAGAGCCACTGTTCACATGGGAGGCAGCTTCTGTGGTTGCAGTCTGTTTGGGTAGAGCCCAGGGAGCTCATGTGGAAAGAAGCATTGTCCTAGAGATCCCAGGAAGTGAATCCGCTGAGAGGGAGATTCGACAGTGGGTGAGAGCCCTAGCCCCAGGGCAGAGGGCCTACATTGTGCATATGGAAGCTGAGCACAACCTGGACCAAAACTGGGTACTGTTGGAATGGCAGGAAGAAATACCCATGTGCTTACAGGAAAAAGAGGTACGCCTAGCCAAGGGGGTGACTGCCAGGATGATCCCACTGAAAGTGGGGGGAGAGCCTGTAGAGAGGCATCCATTGTTGAGGACCCAGAAGAAGGGCTTAGGAACAGTTGGAACAGATTCTCATAGGGTCAGTGCCCCTCCTCTTTCCTTCTACACTGATTTGAGCCAGTTAGTCGATAGCTTAGTGAAGAATGGATCTAGAAATGCAAGTCAGAACTATCGGAGACTCAGATTCTTTTCAGGACAATTGCCAACCCCTGTTGGAGAAGATGAGTTTGAGACCTGGATGAGTCAGGCCACGGAGGAATGAAGTGTTCAAGAGGCTGTGAAACGACAGCGGCTCAGTAAAAGTATTCAAGGCCCTGCAGCCGATGTGATCCACAGCTTGAGAATGGGAAAGAGAACCTGTAGTGCCATGGACTACATAGATGCTTTGTATGTTGTATTTGGAAGAATTGAAACAACTGCAGATCTGATGTACCAATTCAATCACGCCTATCAACAAAAGGGGGAGAGCCTCTCTGGGTATATCTCCCAAATATACAAAATGTTGCACCAGATTATCCTTAAAAGGGGTATTGATGCCAAGGACGTTGATCTTGCTCGTTTAGACCGGGTGTTGCAAGGGGCCCAGTTAAACCATCCCATTGTCCTGAAGTTACTACTGAAAAGAACCAAGGTGGTACCTACGTATTCAGAATTGATAAAGGAAGAGGAAGCTCTATTGGAAGAAAAGAGTCAAGGAACAAGAGAACCGAGCATTACCACTGGTAATAGGGAGAAAGTAATTGCCCGAACTGTCCATGTAGAAGCAGGTTTCTCAGATGATGACAGTGGAACTGAGTCAGAACCGGCTGGGCTGGCCACCCCTGATACTAACAAACCAGTGAGCGAACTGGGCCCACCAAGCTGATGGCTCAGATAGCTCAAGCAAAAAAAACCCAAGCAAAAGCCCAAGCACAGGGATCCCACCAAGAAGGGACAAAGTTTTTCAGAGGGCAAGAAAAGAACTGGATGTGGAGAAGTTGGATGCCTCTGGGCTGAGTGCCCCAAAGCTGGAATCAGCCCACAATTGCTCACTGAAATTTTAAAAGCCCTACAGAAGCTACTTTTCCAAAAGCTGGGAGGGAAACTTCAGGGAACCTCAGTGAAAGAGCTAGTTCAGAGTCCCGGGAGGAAAACTGCTCTCCAGAGTTAAGAAAGCATCTAAGAAGAGGAAGTAACAAAAGTCCTTTGTTGCCCCTTCCCCTCCCTTGTCTTCTTAAAAGAAAACAAGGCCCCCAGGGAAGGAAAGACAAATGCGGGAAATCAATGCACACCCTTCTGAGTGAGAGACTTTCCTTCCTCAAAAGAGGTTGATTAGGGCCCAAACTTTAGAATCGCCAGCTGGAAGTTTGCCAAAGGACCTGCAAAGACCTTCTCCCATAGTTTCCATACAAGTAGAGCGTATCTATACACAAGCCTTGTTGGATACCAGAGCCCAAGTGATGTTGTTGAATTGGGATTTATATTACAAGTACCTGACCCTTTGTGTAAACTCGAAAAGTTGGAGATCTGGGGTATAGGAACACAAAAGTGTCCATATGATGGTTATATACCCATCAAGATAACCCTTGATACTTCCTTGGCTGGAAAGCCAGAGACTTTCGACACTCTGGCTGTTGTCTGTCAGCGACCTCCTGGAGCCGGCCTAAACTTTTTGTTGATAGGCACCAACACTAACCTTGCGAGGAGATTACTCATGCCCCTGGCTTTGGAGGGTGCGCCCATGGGGAAGATCCATCCTCTATTGTGGCAGGCTTTTCAGCAAGTACTGCAGAAGAAGTAGGCCCCTGCGGAAGCGGGGGAAGACTGTGGCAGTTAGACACCCAAGAAAAGGTGCTGCAACCTGGCGAAAGAACCTGCATGAAAGCCACTGTTAAGTTGTCATGGAAACAACCGGGCCCTTATGTGGTGGTAGAAGCTGACCCACTGGAGGAAGATAACGGTCTAGAACTGGTTCCAGAGATCGTACCCACTAGGGCCTTACCGAGAAGTGGGGGCCGAATTCCTGTCAGTATGAGGAATGTCACAAGCCATCCAATCAACCTGAAGCCTCGTATGGTGATTGGAAAAGTAAGTGCTGCCACCCCAGTGACAGGGGATGAATTAACCCGGAAGGAAAATGGAAGAGAGACCACTGTTCAGTGCCCAAATCTGTCCCCCAGATGGAAAGAGAGGATCAAAGCTCAAGTAGCTCGATGGGAGAAAATGTTCTCCGAGAATGACTTTGATGTGGGCTGTGCCAGGAGTGCCCAACACCAAATTCAATTAAGTGAAGATAAGCCTTTCTGAGAAAGAGCTAGACGAATCCCTTTGTGTGATCTGGAAGACCTGCAAGAGCAGTTGGCTGAACTGAAGAAGTCGGGGGTTATTAGGGAATCCAGGAGCCCTTATGCCTCACCTATTGTGGTTGTGAGGAAGAAAAATGCATCCCTCAGGATGTGTATCGACTATCAAACTCTGAATCGGAGAACTATTCCAGATAAGTACACAACCTCTCGCATAGAAGAGGCCCTGCAATGCTTATCTGGAGCTAAAAAGTTCAGTGTTCTGGATCTGAAGAGTGGGTATAATCAGATACCTATGCACCCTGATGACCGAGAGAAGACTGCCTTTATCAGCCCTCTTAGTTTCTTTGAATTCGACCGAACGCCACAAGGATTAACGAGGGCCCCTGCCACCTTTTAGAGACTGATGGAGAACACAGTGAGAGACATGAATTTGATCGAAGTGCTAGTGTATCTGGATGATATAATTGTTTTTGGCAAAACATTGGAGGAGCATGAAGCTCGATTGGAGAAAGTCTTTCAACGATTACATGGCGAGGGGTTGTCATTAGAGAAGTGTCAATTCTATCAGACTTCGTTCACTTATCTGGGACATGTAGTATCAGCTGAGGGAGTGGGCGGAGTGGGCGGAGAAATGTACCGGTTGCAGACCATTTTACTCGTTATGCTCAGGCCTTCCCCACTAGGGATCAACAAGCCAGTACTGTCGCAAAGACCCTAGTAGAGAAGTTCTTCATTCATTATTGGCTTGTGTATATACTGACACTGCAGCTAGCAAAATCAACTGCCTGCCTGTAGTATGAGAACACCACCAACCTTCTACAGGTAGCTTTAGCTGAACACTGTGCAGAGCTCGCAAAAAAATAACTTGTAGCTTTTTTAGCTGCCTGCGGTAGTGATAGGATCAGGAAAACACCACCAACCTTCTACAGGTAGCTTTAGGTGAACACTGTGCAGAGCTCGCAAAAAAATAACTTGTAGGTTTAGCTGAACACTGTGAGGTGGACGCACCACACTAACTTGTAGTTTTAGCTGAACACTGTGAGCAGGACGCACAGCACTAACTTGTAGTTTTAGCTGAACACTGTGAGCAGGACGCACAGCACTAACTTGTAGTTTTAGCTGAACACTGTGAGCAGGACACACTGCACTAACTTGTAGCTTTAGATGAACACTGTGCAGAGGTCTCACTACACTAACTTGCAGGTTTAGCTGAACACTGTGAGGTGGACGCACCACACTAACTTGTAGGTTTAGCTGAACACTGTGAGCAGGACGTACCCCACTAACTTGTAGGTTTAGCTGAAAACTGTGAGCAGGACGCACCCCACTAACTTGTAGTTTTAGCTGAACACTGCGAGCAGGACGCACTGCACTAACTGTAAATAGTCTAGCTGCCTGACTGTGGTACTAATAGGATCAAAAGAACACCAGCAATTTTCTTCAGGTAGCTGTAAATACTGTAACAAGACAAGCCTGCCTGTCAGTAAGAAGATAACAGGAACGGATCTAGCTGAACACTGTGAGCAGGACGCACTGCACTAACTTGTAGCTTTAGATGAACACTGTGCAGAGGTCTCACTACACTAACTTGTAGGTTTAGCTGAACACTGTGAGCAGGACGCACAGCACTAACTTGTAGTTTTAGCTGAACACTGTGAGCAGGACACACCGCACTAACTTCTAGGTTTAGCTGAACACTGTGAGGTGGACGCACCATACTAACTTGTAGGTTTAGCTGAACACTGTGAGCAGGACGCACCCCACCAACTTGTAGGTTTAGCTGAACACTGTGAGCAGGACGCACTCCACTAACTTGTAGTTTTAGCTGAACACTGTGAGCAGGATGCACTGCACTAACTGTAAATAGTCTAACTGCCAGATTTATATTACAAGTACCTGACCCTTTGTGTAAACTCGAAAAGTTGGAGATCTGGGGTATAGGAACACAAAAGTGTCCATATGATGGTTATATACCCATCAAGATAACCCTTGATACTTCCTTGGCTGGAAAGCCAGAGACTTTCGACACTCTGGCTGTTGTCTGTCAGCGACCTCCTGGAGCCGGCCTAAACTTTTTGTTGATAGGCACCAACACTAACCTTGCGAGGAGATTACTCATGCCCCTGGCTTTGGAGGGTGCGCCCATGGGGAAGATCCATCCTCTATTGTGGCAGGCTTTTCAGCAAGTACTGCAGAAGAAGTAGGCCCCTGCGGAAGGGGGGGAAGACTGTGGCAGTTAGACACCCAAGAAAAGGTGCTGCAACCTGGCGAAAGAACCTGCATGAAAGCCACTGTTAAGTTGTCATGGAAACAACCGGGCCCTTATGTGGTGGTAGAAGCTGACCCACTGGAGGAAGATAACGGTCTAGAACTGGTTCCAGAGATCGTACCCACTAGGGCCTTACCGAGAAGTGGGGGCCGAATTCCTGTCAGTATGAGGAATGTCACAAGCCATCCAATCAACCTGAAGCCTCGTATGGTGATTGGAAAAGTAAGTGCTGCCACCCCAGTGACAGGGGATGAATTAACCCGGAAGGAAAATGGAAGAGAGACCACTGTTCAGTGCCCAAATCTGTCCCCCAGATGGAAAGAGAGGATCAAAGCTCAAGTAGCTCGATGGGAGAAAATGTTCTCCGAGAATGACTTTGATGTGGGCTGTGCCAGGAGTGCCCAACACCAAATTCAGTTAAGTGAAGATAAGCCTTTCTGAGAAAGAGCTAGACGAATCCCTTTGTGTGATCTGGAAGACCTGCAAGAGCAGTTGGCTGAACTGAAGAAGTCGGGGGTTATTAGGGAATCCAGGAGCCCTTATGCCTCACCTATTGTGGTTGTGAGGAAGAAAAATGCATCCCTCAGGATGTGTATCGACTATCAAACTCTGAATCGGAGAACTATTCCAGATAAGTACACAACCTCTCGCATAGAAGAGGCCCTGCAATGCTTATCTGGAGCTAAAAAGTTCAGTGTTCTGGATCTGAAGAGTGGGTATAATCAGATACCTATGCACCCTGATGACCGAGAGAAGACTGCCTTTATCAGCCCTCTTAGTTTCTTTGAATTCGACCGAACGCCACAAGGATTAACGAGGGCCCCTGCCACCTTTTAGAGACTGATGGAGAACACAGTGAGAGACATAAATTTGATCGAAGTGCTAGTGTATTTGGATGATATAATTGTTTTTGGCAAAACATTGGAGGAGCATGAAGCTCGATTGGAGAAAGTCTTTCAACGATTACATGCCGAGGGGTTGTCATTAGAGAAGTGTCAATTCTATCAGACTTCGTTCACTTATCTGGGACATGTAGTATCAGCTGAGGGAGTAGCTATGGACCCTCAGTGTTGGCCTATGCTGATCCCTCGAAGCCTTAAGAATTACACGTGGATGCCAGTAGAGATGACTTAGGGGGAGTGTTATATCAAGAGTCAGAAGGAAAACTCTGCCCGGTGGCTTATGTGAGTCGCAGTCTCACTCCCTCCAAGAAGAATTATCCGGTACACAAATTGGAGTTCCTGGCCCTCAAATGGGCTGTAGTGGACAAGCTATGAGATTATCTATATGGGGACACGTTTGTGGTGAAAACAGATAACAACCCATGAACTTACTTGCTGTCCACTGCCAATCTTGATGCCACTGGACACCGGTGGTTGGCCGCCCTGTCAGAGTTTCGTTTCAGTTTGAAATATCGGCAAGGAGTGGGAAACCAAGATGCTGATGCTCTCTCTCGAAGACCTTATGCCATGGATCCTGGTCAGAAGAGCTGGATCCATTTGCCCCTGGAGGGAGTACTGGTTGTGTGTCAAGGAATAGAACACCGGCACAAAGGGGCGACAGAAGCCGAAGCTGAGGGGGTCACCCCTGCTGGAGTGCACCAACGTGGGGACCCATTGGGTGACCTTATAAAGAAACCGTTATCACTTTGTGACCCTCAGATGCTCTTGAGTAGTTCAATTGAGGGAGCTAAAGTAGTCCATAAAGCATGGGAACGAATGTGGCTAGAAGACGGAGTTGTATACTGGAAAAGCCCATCAGAGGAACCAGAAGGTGTCCGTCAACTGTTTCTTCCTAAGAAGCACTGATTAACAGTGCTGACCACTCTTCATGATGATCATGGTCACTTAAGCCCAAAGAGGACCTTTAAATTAGTCAGAGATCGATTTTATTGGCCGTCTATGAGGGCCAAAGTGGAAAGTTACTGCCGCTCTTGCATCAGATGCATCCAGAAAAAGACTTTACCATGCAGGGCAGCCCCAATGGGCCATCCAGGGACCAATAGAGTTGGTGTGCATTGATTTCTTGTGCTTGGAACCTAACCTGAGTGGGCGGAGAAATGTACTGGTTGCAGACCATTTTACTCGTTATGCTCAGGCCTTCCCCACTAGGGATCAACAAGCCAGTACTGTCGCAAAGACCCTAGTAGAGAAGTTCTTCATTCATTATTGGCTTGTGTATATACTGACACTGCAGCTAGCAAAATCAACTGCCTGCCTGTAGTATGAGAACACCACCAACCTTCTACAGGTAGCTTTAGCTGAACACTGTGCAGAGCTCGCAAAAAACTAACTTGTAGCTTTTTTAGCTGCCTGCGGTAGTGATAGGATCAGGAAAACACCACCAACCTTCTACAGGTAGCTTTAGGTGAACACTGTGCAGAGCTCGCAAAAAAATAACTTGTAGGTTTAGCTGAACACTGTGAGGTGGACGCACCACACTAACTTGTAGTTTTAGCTGAACACTGTGAGCAGGACGCACAGCACTAACTTGTAGTTTTAGCTGAACACTGTGAGCAGGACGCACAGCACTAACTTGTAGTTTTAGCTGAACACTGTGAGCAGGACACACTGCACTAACTTGTAGCTTTAGATGAACACTGTGCAGAGGTCTCACTACACTAACTTGCAGGTTTAGCTGAACACTGTGAGGTGGACGCACCACACTAACTTGTAGGTTTAGCTGAACACTGTGAGCAGGACGCACCCCACTAACTTGTAGGTTTAGCTGAAAACTGTGAGCAGGACGCACCCCACTAACTTGTAGTTTTAGCTGAACACTGCGAGCAGGACGCACTGCACTAACTGTAAATAGTCTAGCTGCCTGACTGTGGTACTAATAGGATCAAAAGAACACCAGCAATTTTCTTCAGGTAGCTGTAAATACTGTAACAAGACAAGCCTGCCTGTCAGTAAGAAGATAACAGGAACGGATCTAGCTGAACACTGTGAGCAGGACGCACTGCACTAACTTGTAGCTTTAGATAAACACTGTGCAGAGGTCTCACTACACTAACTTGTAGGTTTAGCTGAACACTGTGAGCAGGACGCACAGCACTAACTTGTAGTTTTAGCTGAACACTGTGAGCAGGACACACCGCACTAACTTCTAGGTTTAGCTTAACACTGTGAGGTGGACGCACCATACTAACTTGTAGGTTTAGCTGAACACTGTGAGCAGGACGCACCCCACTAACTTGTAGGTTTAGCTGAACACTGTGAGCAGGACGCACTCCACTAACTTGTAGTTTTAGCTGAACACTGTGAGCAGGACGCACTGCACTAACTTGTAGCTTTAGATAAACACTGTGCAGAGGTCTCACTACACTAACTTGTAGGTTTAGCTGAACACTGTGAGCAGGACGCACAGCACTAACTTGTAGTTTTAGCTTAACACTGTGAGCAGGACACACCGCACTAACTTCTAGGTTTAGCTTAACACTGTGAGGTGGACGCACCATACTAACTTGTAGGTTTAGCTGAACACTGTGAGCAGGATGCACCCCACTAACTTGTAGGTTTAGCTGAACACTGTGAGCAGGACGCACTCCACTAACTTGTAGTTTTAGCTGAACACTGTGAGCAGGACGCACTGCACTAACTGTAAATAGTCTAACTGCCTGACTGTGGTACTAATAGGATCAAAAGAACACCAGCAATTTTCTTTAGGTAGCTGTAAATACTGTAACAAGACAAGCCTGCCTGTCAGTAAGAAGATAACAGGAACGGATCTAGCTGAACACTGTGAGCAGGATGCACTGCACTAACTTGTAGCTTTAGATGAACACTGTGCAGAGGTCTCACTACACTAACTTGTAGGTTTAGCTGAACACTGTGAGCAGGACGCACTGCACTAACTTCTAGGTTTAGCTGAACACTGTGAGGGGGACACACCGCACTAACTTGTAGTTTTAGCTGAACACTGTGAGCAGGACGCACCGCACTAACTTGTAGGTTTAGTTGAACACTGTGAGGTGGACGCACCCCACTAACTTGTAGGTTTAGCTGAACACTGTAAGCAGGACGCACCCCACTAACTTGTAGGTTTAGCTGAACACTGTGAGCAGGACGCACCCCACTAACTTGTAGGTTTAGCTGAACACTGTGAGCAGGACGCACCCCACTAACTTGTAGTTTTACCTGAACACTGTGAGCAGGACGCACTGCACTAACTGTAAATAGTCTAGCTGCCTGACTGTGGTACTAATAGGAACAAAAGAACACCAGCAATTTTCTTTAGGTAGCTGTAAATACTGTAATAAGACAAGCCTGCCTGTCAGTAAGAAGATAACAGGAACGGATCTAGCTGAACACTGTGAGCAGGACGCACTGCACTAACTGTAAATAGTCTAGCTGCCTGACTGTGGTACTAATAGGATCAAAAGAACACCAGCAATTTTCTTCAGGTAGCTGTAAATACTGTAACAAGACAAGCCTGCCTGTCAGTAAGAAGATAACAGGAACGGATCTAGCTGAACACTGTGAGCAGGACGCACTGCACTAACTGTAAATAGTCTAGCTGCCTGACTGTGGTACTAATAGGATCAAAAGAACACCAGCAATTTTCTTCAGGTAGCTGTAAATACTGTAACAAGACAAGCCTGCCTGTCAGTAAGAAGATAACAGGAACGGATCTAGCTAAACTGAATACAGTGTATATATATATATGCAACACCTGGGATGCATATATATACACAATACACTGTAAGTGCAGCTAACTGACTGACTGTTCTGCCTAATCTATCTAACTCAAATCAAATGACACTGTCTCTCTGTCTATCTCTTTCAACGCCGGAACACACACTACACAGGGCCGCCGTGCAGGCGGCCTTATATAGTGTGGGGCGTGTACTAAATCCCCTGAGCCATAATTGGCCAAAGCCTCCTTGGCTTTGGCCAATTACGGCTCTCTGTTCAGACGGCGCTGTGATTGGCCAAGCATGCGGGTCATAGTGCATGCTTGGCCAATCATCAGCCAGCAATGCACTGCGATGCCGCAGTGAATTATGGGCCATATCGTTCGCAATTCGGCGAACGGGCGAACAGACATGGGTTCGACTCGAACACGAAGCTCATCCCTACTTGATAGTGTTGGCAGATGAGGCAAAATTGCCGAGGCAATATTCAGCGAAAGCCAGAGACATGAACCTATGAAACCTTCTCACCCTTGGTGTAAGCCCTCGGAATACTCTGGATAAAGAACCATTGGCCAGATGGATCACCTGTGACCAAGCTTGCCCCCAGTGCTACATGCTACTGTAAAGAAATTCCAACATTAATTGCAGGCGCACTGAGAAGAGCAGGAGCCTGGGTCGCAGCTGACACCTCCACTTTAGCTGAGCGGGCTATGATCCCCTCTATGCTATCTAACAATTGTTGCAAGGATGTAAGAGCGCATTAAGTACCGAATGAATCTGGGTTGAAGAACCATGCATAGAAACATGTTCTGCGCTGGTGGATGGTAGAGGTTGGGACGGAGTTGGGAATAACAACCTAGAAAGTACCGCCCCACCTCCCCCAGCTGAGGCCGGGAAAGGGGTACACCAGCGATAAAACTCAGCTATGAGTTTGGTATGGTCCCATCCCTTAATAATGGGGTGCTACCATGCACTGAACCCCCATGCGGCAGTGGAGAGATGAATGCGAATTGGCCACTTTCGAAACGCGCAACATGCCCAGATCAAAGGAAACGCAAACTAAAGAAATTAGAACAGATAGCCAACCCATGAACAACAACACTCCTTCGTACCTGAGAAGTATGAGGTGTAGGTGCAGAAATGACAAGACCAACAGCGTGTGAATGGGAACCTAATGACAACACCACCCTAGTGTATGCAGTGAGCGAGCCCGAGCAACCTGCAGCGCCAAGACAGGTAATTAAAAATGAACACTCAGGGCTGCGGTACCCACAGACCATGTGGGTAGTAGTAAAGGTGTAATGGTGAACGTGCATGTATGACGTATGGTATACGGGCGTGAAAATTGTGGGACAACAATTAAAAACGAAACCTCAGACCGTATGGATTCGGAAATGTGACAGACCCTCGATGTGCGCACTAGCTGACAGAAATGCTACTAACAAAATGCTACAACAGGAAAAAGCTATGACAGGAAAAAGCTACAACAGGAAAATGCTACGAATGAAATGCTACGGCAGGAAATGCTACAAATAAAAAGCAATGAATGAAATGCTACGATAGGAAATGCTATGACAGAAAAATGCTACGAATGAAATGCTGCGACAGGAAAATGCTACGACAGGAAAATGCTACAAAAGACATGATACGAATGAAATTCCATGACAGAAAAGCTGCGACAGGAATGCTACCCTCGAAGCTACGACAGAAATGCTGCGAACGATGACTGATGCTGACAGATTGAAAAATTCAGCAAGAGCACCGAGCAGATCTAGAATTAACGTGTCATACAGTAGTGTACTCAGAGCACTGCTGCTAATGGTATGACAGAAATGCCACGAACGAAAAAACTGCGACAGGAAACACATGCTGGACATAACTGTTATGACAGAAAACGCTGTGACAGAAAAACGATGTGACAGAACCGCTATGACAGGACCGCAGACCACGCTGACAAGAACTGTTTTGACCGATCTGCTATGACAGGAAAAAGCCATGACCGAACCACTGTGACTGACCCGCTGCGACTGGAACTCGCTGCTACTGGAACCCGCTCATGACAGCACCGGTTATGACTGAACCTGCAGTAACAGGAACACTTAGACTGAACATCTAATGACAGCGCCTGCTGCCAGCACCTGAACGACAGTACCCACTGTGACTGTGACATGCTATGACAGCCCCCCTCAGACAGAACCCGCTGGACAGGAACGCTATGACTGGACACGTTATGACCAAGATGCTGAGTCTGGACACGCTGACCGACCATGCTAGGATGCACCCGCTAGACTGGAACATCATGACTGAACATGTGACAGCACCCGCTATGACAGTGACACACTATGACAGCCAGGCTATGACAGAACACGCTTTGACAGGAATCTATGACTTGAAAAATGCTAAAATTGAACATGCTGTAACAGAACCGCTATGACCACCTGCTGACAAAACCACTATGGCAGAACATGCTGTGACTGAACATGCTAAGACAGGAACACGCTAAGACAGGAATGCGGGCAAGGAATCCTATGAATCGCCACAGCAGTAGAGCTAACCCACCAACCAGCCCCCCCTATCCTGGTACTGCCCTCAGTGACCCCCTCCCTCCTCTCTGCATCTTGAAAAGCGGGGGGGGGGGCGTGCACGTGGGCAGGGGCGGCAGAAGAGCGACTAGATTTCGTCACTTTTAGCACACAGAAAATGCGCCAATATTTACATCACAAAACAGATATTTCCCTGTATTAATTCCCCGTCCTTTGTCAAGGCCGCTCATCTATCCCTAACTGCAGGCAATTGCTCCATGTGCGATCACATGTGAACAGCTGCGGAGCCTGTCATTGATTGTATAGCTGATTGGCTGCAGCTCATGAACACCTGGCTGTACAGGCTGATCTGGGTGTTGTATAGCCTTGGACGGCCGTATGAATGAGTGAAAAGATAAAGCTAGTTGCAGCTTTATCAGGCCGAACTTTTGTGAATCAGTGGATATTTGGGCTGGAATGCAGTCGGCCGGAGGGACGAAGCTCCGCCCCCATCTGAAAGCCAAAGGACACAGCCCCTCTCCCTGAAACCGACCACTGCAAACACAGGGGGAAGTGGATGGACGAAACACCCCCTCGATGCTGGCGTGACTAGGGAGAAGAGGGAGGACGAACCCCCCCTCCCCCCAGTGTGAGCACCAGGGAAAGCGGACGGCCCCCACGTGAAGCTGGAACTGCATGGAGAGAGGAGCTGGCGGCCGGGCGGCCGATCACCCCTGATGTGAAACACCGGGAGAAGCGGGCGGGCGGCCCCCTCGTGATGCCCCATATACCCTTTGGTGATAAGAAGGTGGGTGAGCGGTCTCCTCGGTGGTGCACCAAGAGAGGAACCGTCACCACTTTTTGCAGCCAACCATCACTCAGCAAGGACCCGGATGTGACGTGTGTCGGCGTAACCCGGAAATGAGCCGACAAAGAAACTGATGGAGGAGGAGGGATATATAGCCTCCGGCCAGCCTTCTAACTTATCGCTGGCTGGACTGCTAACAACTCCCTTTAGTTGGAAGACCACCAAGCTTCTCTTGGGGACCAGGTCCCCTAGCCTACCCTGCTTCCCAGATGCGCTCCCCAACCAAAATGACTGGAATCGGTGGTAAGAACTTTTGTCTGGGGAGTAGTCTACTGTAGGACTCTGCATAGGTTGTACTGAGCCCACCACCACCAGAGGGACCTCCTGATCTTCGAGGGAAGGAGAACTCAAACCTCCAATGCATCTCTTTTTTCCGTTCCAATTTTTTATGAGGAACGCCAGCAAAGGACATTAGTGGAATCTTGCCCAAGGTACTGCGGGAAAACAGGATGTGATAAGGCCCACTACCTGAGAGATTTCTCTCAGTGAGACCGATAGATTGCTCTGCAGCCTTGCTGCCAAGTGGTCCATCATTAGAAATTTTTCCTTTTGGCAGAAAAATCTTTCCCTCTGCCGAGGCAATCTCGTATCCTAGGTATGAAACTCCTCTGGGATGGAATTAGGCAGGACTTGATCAGCCAGCTCAAAGATTAGAGATAATCCTGAACTTCCTTCATTTCTGCTGCCAGTTGGTGATAGGATCTGGCTATTAAAAGCAGATCATCCAAATAAGGAACAATCTTGATTGCTTTTAATCGCAAAGGGGCTAGGGCTTCTGCCAGAAATTTGTAAAAATTCTCGGATGTGCCTGACATTAAAAATTGCATATTTCTGAGCCCATCTTGACTGCCAATCTTAGATATTTCTGACAAGACGGGTGAATCGGGACACATGCATCTCGAGGGTAGAGAGTGGCCATAAAATAGTTCTGATAGAGCAAGTTTCTCACAGAGAAGATCGATTCCATCCTGAAATGTTTGTATCTGAGAGATAGGGCCAGAGAATTAGGTGAAATTTGCCTGATGGTTTTTTCACCTCAAAAACATGTGAGTAACCCCCACCCCCTGCTTTTCTCTGGGAACCTGGGTGAGGACTTTCTGGTCCAAAAGATCTCCTATCAGGAGACGAAGTGCATTCGCCTTTTCCCGATCTCTGGGGAGGCTTGTCACTAACAGTCTTGTGGGGGAAATTGATTCGAACTCCAGCCTGTAACCATTCTGGATCAAGTCAAGTATATACTTGTTGGAGGAAATTGTCGTCCATTGGGGGAGGAAGCTTCCCAGTCTTCCTCCCACTGGGAGACAGGAGTCATTGGGGTTTGGCGGGTTTCTGAGGAGGATTGAATAATATCCCTCCTCTACCTCTTCCTTTGTGACCCGTCCAATGCTTCTTCGTGTGATTATCCCGGTCGGCTTGACCCTGCTGCCTTTGGCCACGAAAGGACCACTGGCCCCCTGCCTTCTTTTTCACTGCAGGGAAAGCTTTCTTTTTGTCTGCAGTGCGCTCTAGTACCTTTTTCTAGGCCTGCACTAAAAAGATGATCTCCCGAAAAAGGGGATGCTGCACAGATGCAGCTTAGAGGCTGAGTCCCTAGTCCAATTTTTTAGCCATAGGGTGCGCCTGACTGAGTTCACCAATGCCGTGGATCTGGCTGCTAATTTTACCGACTCAGCATATGCATCCGCCAAGTAACCCACTGCATTAAAAAGCAGCAGGATTGACTTTAGAATCTTTTGCCTTTAGGTTCCAGCTGACAGGTGTGACTGAAGCTGGGAAAGCCAACAGTCCTTATTTCTGGCCACACAAGTTGCCGATAAAGCTGATTTTAAGCTTAGCGAGGTAGAATCCCAGGCTCTACGGAGTAGGACATCGGCCCTCTTATCCATTGGATCCCTCAGTGTGCCATATCATCGAAGGCCAAGTCTGATTTTTTTTTGTAGATTGTAGAGGGGGGTGCATCCAGTTTTGGCACCTCGTTCCAAGACTGGGACGCATCTTCCTCAAATTGGAACCCTCTTTTTAGACCCCCTGAAAAAAAAGTAATTTCTCTCCGGGTTCTGTCATTCTAACTTAATGGATTCAACAAGAGAGCTATGAACTGGAAAAACCCTCAATTTCTTTGCATGAGACCCGTCATACATCTGGTCATGCTTTGACAGCTGTACTTTTTCTTCCTCAATCTCCAAGGTGTTGTAAATGGCTTTAAGCAAATCATCAACATCATCCAGGGACAACTTATACATTAAGCCTCTAGAGGAGTCACCTTCTCCTCTGACACCATCCTCTGAAGCTGAATCAGCTTGAGAAGAGGTAGGGGATCTGGATTCCTCCTCAGGATCCTCTCTATCCCCCCTTTGGAAGGAATTGGGACAGCTGGTATGGCGGGACCCTGCATCTTTTTTAGCAAACCTTTAAATTATTTAAAAGTTGAAGCTAGCTCATACTTTACTGATGACAGAATCTTGTGACATGCGGTTACGGATTAGCCCTTCACCAGACTAGCCGCACAGCCACGCCATAAGGGTTTCTCCCAGGCAGAGCTTAGCCTAGCCGCACAAACAGCACATGTTCTCTTGTTGACCACCACCTCTGTCCTATCCTGGGCTTTAACTTTGGGCAATATAGTGTGTTTTAGTGCATTAAAATTTAAAAAAGTGTATTTTTTCCCAAAAAAAATGCGTTTGAAAAATCGCTGCGCAAATACTGTGTGAAAAAAAAAAAGAAACACCCACCATTTTAATCTGTAGGGCCTTTGCTTTAAAAAAATATATAATGTTTGCGTGTTCAAAGTAATTTTCTTGCAAAAAAAAAAAAAATGTTTTCATGTAAACAAAAAGTGTCAGAAAGGGCTTTGTCACAAGTTGCGGGAAAAAGACAATTTTTTTTTTGTTGTCACTAAATGATATATTGCTCAAACATGCCATGGGAATATATGAAATTACACCCCAAAATACATTCTGTTGCTTCTCCTGAGTATAGGGATACCACATGTGTGAGACTTTTTGGGAGCCTAGCCGCGTACGGGACCCCGAAAACCAAGCACCGCCTTCAGGCTTTCTAAGGGCGTACATTTTTTATTTCACTCTTCACTGCCTATCATAGTTTCGGAGGCCATGGAATGCCCAGGTGGCAAACCCCCCCCCCAAATGACCCCATTTTGGAAAGTAGACACCCCAAGCTATTTGCTGAGAGGTATAGTGAGTATTTTGCAGACCTCACTTTTTGTCACAAAGTTTTGAAAATTGAAAAAAAAAATTTTTTTTTCTTGTCTTTCTTCATTTTCAAAAACAAATGAGAGCTGCAAAATACTTACCATGCCTCTCAGCAAATAGCTTGGGGTGTCTACTTTCCAAAATGGGGTCATTTGGGGGGGTTTGTGCCATCTTGGCATTTTATGGTCTTCGAAACTGTGATAGGTAGTGAGTAGGGATGAGCCGAACACACCCCTGTTCGGTTCGCACCAGAACATGCGAACAGGAAAAAAGTTGGTTCGAACACGCGAACACCGTTAAAGTCTTTGGGACACGAACATGAATAATAAAAAAGTGCTAATTTTAAAGGCTTATATGCAAGTTATTGCCATAAAAAGTGTTTGGGGACCTGGGTCCTGCCCCAGGGGACATGGATCAATGCAAAAAAAAGTTTTAAAAACGGCTATTTTTTCAGGAGCAGTGATTTTAATAATGCTTAAAGTCAGACAATAAAAGTGTAATATCCCTTTAAATTTCATACCTGGGGGGTGTCTATAGTATGCCTGTAAAGGGCGCATGTTTCCTGTGCTTAGAACAGTCTGACAGCAAAATTACATTTCGAGGGAAAAAAGCCATTTAAAACTACTCGCGGCTATTGCATTGCCGGTCCGACAATACACATAGAAGTTCATTGATAAAAACGGCATGGGAATTCCCCACAGGGGAACCCGAACCAAAATTTTAAAAAAAAATGACGTGGGGGTCCCCCTAAATTCCATACCAGGCCCTTCAGGTCTGATATGGATATTAAGGGGAACCCCGGCCAAAATTAAAAAAAAAAACGGCATGGGGTCCCCCCAAAAATCCATACCAGACCCTTATCCGAGCACGCAACCTGGCAGGAAAAGAGGGGGGCGAGAGAGCGCCCCCCCCTCCTGAACCGTGCCAGGCCACATGCCCTCAACATTGGGAGGGTGCTTTGGGGTAGTCCCCCAAAACACCTTGTTACCATGTTGATGAGGACAAGGGCCTCATCCCCACAACCCTGGCCGGTGGTTGTGGAGGTCTGCGGGCGGGGTGCTTATCGGAATCTGGAAGCCCCCTTTAACAAGGGGACCCCCAGATCCCGGCCCCCCAACTGTGTGAAATGGTAAGGGGGTACATACCCCTACCATTTCACTAAAAAACTGTCAAAAATGTTAAAAATGAATAGAGACAGTTTTTGACAATTCCTTTATTTAAATGCTTCTTCTTTCTTCTTTCTTCCTTCATCTTCTTCTTCTGGTTCTTCTGGCTCTTCTGGTTCTTCCTCCGGCGTTCATCCAGCATCTCCTCTGCGGTGTCTTCTATCTTCTTCTCCTCAGGCCGCTCCACACCCATGGCATGGGGGGGAGGCTCCCGCTCTTCTCTTCATCTTATTCTCTTCTTCATCTTCTGTTCATCTTCTTCTTTTCTTCTCTTCTTCTCTTCTTCATTTTCTTCTCCGGGCCGCTCCGCATCCATGCTGGCATGGAGGGAGGCTCCCGCTGTGTGACGGCGTCTCCTCGTCTGATGGTTCTTAAATAACGGGGGCGGGGCCACCCGGTGACCCCGCCCCCTCTGACGCACGGTGACTTGGCGGGACTTCCCTGTGACGTCACGGGGAATGCCACAGGGAAGTCCCGTCATGTCCCGTGTGTCAGAGGGGGCGGGGTCACCGGGTGGCCCCTCCCCCCGTTATTTAAGAACCGTCAGACGAGGAGACGCCGTCACACAGCGGGAGCCTCCCTCCATGCCCTAGTAGTGAGGAGTGAAATCAAAAATTTACGCCCTTAGAAATCCTGAAGGCGGTGCTTGGTTTTCTGGGTCCCGTACGAGGCTAGGCTCCCAAAAAGTCTCACACATGTGGTATCCCCATACTCAGGAGAAGCAGCAGAATGTATTTTGGGGTGTAATTCCACATATGCCCATGGCATGTTTGAGTAATATATCATTTAGTGACAACTTTGTGCAAAAAAAAAAAAAAAAAATTGTCAGTTTCCCGCAACTTGTGTCAAAATATAAAATATTCCATGGACTCAACATGCCTCTCAGCATATTTTAAAACTGTGATAGGTAGTGAGGAGTGAAATCAAAAATTTACGCCCTAATGCCGCGTACACACGAGCGGACTTTACGGCAGACTTGGTCCGGTGGACCGGAGTCCGTTGGATAATTCGATTGTGTGTGGACTCCAGCTGACTTTTTTTTCCCAAAAGTTCGACGGACCTAGAAATGAAACATGTTTCAAATATTTCCGATGGACTCGAGTCCGGTTGAAAATTCTGCTCGTCTGTATGCTAGTCCGACGGACAAAAACCGACGCTAGGGCAGCTATTTGCTACTGGCTATGAACTTCCTTGTTTTAGTCCGGTTGGACGTCATCACGTACTAATCCATCGGCCTTTGGTTGATCATGTGTAGGCAAGTCCGTTCATTCGGAAAGTCCGTTGAAAAGTCCGCCGCACCAAGTCTGCCGTAAAGTCCGCTCGTGTGTACGCGGCATTAGAAATCCTGAAGGCGGTGCTTGGTTTTCGGGGCCCCGTACGCGGCTAGGCTCCCAAAAAGTCCCACACATGTGGTATCCCCATACTCAGGAGAAGCAGCTAAATGGATTTTGGGGTGCAATTTCACATATAACCATGGCATGTGTGAGCAATATATCATTTAGTGACAACTTTTAGTACATTTTTTTTTTTTAATCATTATTCAATCAAACAAAAAAATAAAAAAAATTAACATTTAATGGGCTCAACATGCCGCTCAGCAATTTTCTTGGGGTGTCTAGTTTCCAAAATGGGGTAATTTGTGGGGGTTTTATACTGCCCTGCCATTTTAGCACCTCAAGAAATGACATAGGCAGTCATAAACTAAAAGCTGTGTAAATTCCAGAAAATGTACCCTAGTTTGTAGACGCTATAACTTTTGCGCAAACCAATAAATATATGCTTATTGACATTTTTTTACCAAAGACATGTTTCCGAATACATTTTGGCCTAAATGTATGACTAAAATTGAGTTTATTGGATTTTTTTTATAACAAAAATTAAAAAATATCATTTTTTACAAAATTTTTGGTCTTTTTCCGTTTATAGCGCAAAAAATAAAAACCGCCGAGGTGATCAAATACCATCAAAAGAAAGCACTATTTGTGGGAAGAAAAGGATGCAAATTTTGTTTGGGTACAGCATTGCATGACCGCGCAATTAGCAGTTAAAGCGACGCAGTGCCAAATTGTAAAAAGTGCTCTGGTCAGGAAGGGGGTAAATCCTTCCGGGGCTGAAGTGGTTAAAATCCATATCAGACCAAAGGGCCTGGTATGCTCTTAGATGGGGGAACCCATGCCGTTTTTTTATTTAAACTTTCGCATGGAGTTCCCCGTCAAGATCATCAGAGCATAAGTCGCATGCCAAAGTCGGATCATGCAAGACGGCGATCCGACTTTGATCCGACTTCAATGATAGTCAATGGGCTGAAGTAGGATCAAAGTCAAAACATCACTTCCGCCCACACCTTTTAAAGGGACATTTTTTTTTTTTTAATTTTTTTAAATGACAATTTTTATTAATTTTTTTTTATTGCATTTTAGTGTAAATATGAAATCTAAGGTCTTTTTGACACCAGAGCTCATATTTAAGAGGTCCTGTCATGCTTTTTTTTCTACTACAAGGGATGTTTACATTCCTTGTAATAGGAATAAAAGTGACAGAATTTTTTTTAAATGAACAGTGTAAAAATAAAAGGTAAAATAAATAAGATTTTTTTTTTTTTTTTTAATACACCCCGTCCCGCTGAGCATGTGAGGTATTGCCGCAATCAGTAGAGCGAGAGCAATAATTCCAGCACTAGACTTCCTTTGTAACTCAAAAGAGGCAACCTGTAGAATTTTTTTTTAAATGTCGCCTATGGAGATTTTTAAGGGTAAAAGTTTGTCGCCATTCCACAAGCGGCGCAATTTTGAAGTGTGACATGTTGGGTATCAATTTACCCAGCGTAACATTATTTTTCACAATATAAAAAAAAAATTGGGCTAACTTTTTTGTTGATTTATTTTTTAATTCAAAAATGTGTATTTTTTTAAAAACATAGGTGCGCTTGTAAGACCGCTGCGCAAATAGTGTGACAGAAAAGTATTGCAACAACCGCCATTTTATTATCTAGGGTGTTAGAAAAAAACATATGTTTGGGGGTTCTAATTAATTTCTAGCAAAAAAAAACCTGTTTTTAACTTGTAAAAAACAAATCTCAAAAAGAGGCTCGGTCCTTAAGTGGTTAAGTGGCGAGACAAACGAGGTGTGTATGTCGTTTTCTCTATCCCCCAAAAACAGATTATTGGAAATTCAAGGGAGGAACAGTCCCATCCAAAAACCCCCAGTGCATACACCATTACAACCAGATCATCGGGGAGTGGATTTAACCACTTCAGCTCCGGAAGAATTTCCCCCCTTTTTGACCACGCCATTTTTTGCGAAACGGCACTGTGTTAATTTAACTGAAAATTGCGTGGTCGCAAGATAACATTGATGTCCTTTTTTCCCCACAAAAAGAGATTTTTTTTTTTTGGTGGTATTTGATCAACTCTGCGTTTTTTTTTTTCTTTGCGCTATAAACAAAAAAAGACTGACAATTTTGAAAAAAAAAAAACAAACTATATTTTTTTACTTTCTGCTATAATACATATCCAATAAAAAACAGAAAAAAATTAATTTTTTCATCAATTTAGGCCAATATGTATTCTGCTACATATTTTTGGAATTTGCATTTTTTTTTTACTAGTAATGGCGGCGATCAGCGAATTATAGCGGGACTGAGACATTGCAGCTGTTAAATCAGACACTGACACTTTCTTGGGGACCAGTGATACTAATAAGGTGATCAGTGCTAAAAAATATGCACTGTCACTGTACTAATGACACTGTCAGGAAAGGGGTTAACATCAGGGGAGATCAAATGGTTAAATGTGTACCTAGGGAGTGCTTATTAAGTGGGGGGGAGGTGCTTGTATGGGAAGGCAGAGATCTGTGTTCTTGCTTAGCAGAAACACAAGATCACTACTTTACCATCTCACAGAACGGCAATCTGCCTTGTTTGCCTTGCCTGTGTCCCAAACGATCGGCGGGTCCTGGTGGACATGGATATGGCATATGATTGTGTCCAATCACAGTGGGAGCGGGTCGCTGGCATTGTGCATGCGTGCCCCAGACCCAGAAGTGCAGGGTCATGTACTAGGTATGTGATCCTGCCCAGAGGAGCAGCTTTGCCACCGTATATTTACAGTATACGGTCGGCAAGCGGTTGAATGATCAAATGTTACAGATCTTATTAGCCACCAGAAGATCAATCCACTCAAAGTATTGATCTACCTTTTTCACTTGGCTCTTTACAATTCCTACATTCTCTATCAGAAGTCTAAATAAAGACCTGTCACCTTCTCATAATATCAGGGGGAGATTGTCACATCCCTCATCTATCACGAAAGCTCCGTACCTTAACAAATTCGCTCTGACACAGCAGGCCGCACAAAAGACTTCTCCCCGATATCCTCCTCCCTACCCAAACAGAACGCAAACCCCCAAAGAAGATATCATGTGTGCCCCACAAACAGAATTCACCATGACACCCAATACCGTTGTCCTCTTTGTCCCAACTAGTCTGGCCTCTGTATAGGAGAGTACTTCTGTTGCTATGATACTTCAATTCAATGTTAGTGAAGGTATGGTGATGATATTTCCCTTGTTACAACCTACCATTTCCCTGCCATGTTTCTGTCTGCTGCCTGAACCCATTTTCCTGGCACTGATTACCACCTGAACTGACCCTGGCCTGTTAATAAATGATGCCTCTGCCTGCCGCCTGAACTGTTTATTGACCAAATTTCTTCCTTCCTTCTGAACTGACCTCAGCCTGTTAATTGACCATGTCTCTGCCTGCCGCCTGAACTAACCTCGGCCAGTGGCTTCACTAGGGTTTGTGTCACCCGGTGCAGAATAAATTGGTGTCCCCCCTCAGTACAGATCCCCTTCCACTAACTACAGACCCCCCCATTAAGTACAGTGCAGACCCCCCTCATCAGTGCTGACCCCCCCTCCATCAGTGCAGACCCCCCTCAGTACAGACCAACTTCCCTCCATCAGTGCAGACCCTCGTCAATGCAGACCCCCCATCTATCAGTGCAGACCCCCATCTATCGGTGCAGACCCCATCTATCGGTGCAGACCCCCATCTATCGGTGCAAACCCTCATCTATCAGTGCAGACCCCCATCTATCAGTGCAGACCCCCATCATCAGTGCAGACCCCCCTCATCAGTGCAGACCCCCCCTCAGTGCAAAGTGCAGACCCCCTCAGTGCAGACCCCCCCATCAGTGCAGACCCCCCCCTCCGTGTAGAGTGCAGACCCCCCTCAGTGCAGACCCTCCTCAGTTCAGAGTGCAGACCCCCTCAATGCAGACTCCCCTTCCATCAGTGCAGACCCCCCTCCATGCAGAGTGCAGACCCCTCTCCATCAGTGCAGACTCCCCCTCCATCAGTGCACACCCCCCAACATCAGTGCAGAGAGCAGACCCCCCCAACATCAGTGCAGACCCCCCTCAGTGCAAAGAGCAGACACCCCTCCATCAGTACAGACCCTTCTTCATCAGTGCAGACCCCCCTCAGTGCAGACATTAAACTTTAGTACACTTTAGTAAACTTTACAGACCTCAGAACAGCACGGGATACAGCAGTGTGTCCCTTGGACTTCCTCTCACACAGCGGAGCCGACCTAAGCCGCCTCCCCTTCCTGTAGCTGTAAACAGAGAGGAAGGGGAGGCAGCTTCAGTCAGCTCTGCTGTGTGAGACACCCGGCGAGGCGCAAGATATCAGTGTAGGGGGTGAGGACCGTGTAGCATTAGCGGTGCCGCTGCCCACAGGTGTCACCCCTCTGGCGGGTGTCACCTGGTGTGGCCTGCACCCCCTGCCCCTCCCAGCAAAGCTATATATATATATATATATATATATATATATATATATAAATACAGTATTTTTTTTATCTTAGTAATGGCATGATTAAAAACTTATAGTGGGACTGTTATATTGTGGTGATATTGTGAAACATGACACTAACTGACACTGGATAGCAACTGACATCACCAGTGAAACTAATACACTGGCTGGGAAGGGGTTATCGCCTAGGGGCAATGAAAAGGTTAACTGTGTGTCTAACAAGTTTAGTTCGTGCTGCTTTTACTAGTAGATGTGGCTGATTTTCCTGTTCATTCCTCACTTTTCAAAAATTTGTGGCAAAAAAGAAGACTCCCCAAGCCTGTTAGAAGATACATTGAGGTGTTTGCTTTCTAAAATACGGCTATTTTGTGGGTGTTTCCAATGGCCTGGTGCTACAGGCCTCCAAACATGTGTTAGGTAGTCAGGAAATTAGATATGTAATTTATGTCCCTAGAATACCTGAAGGTGCTCATTGGATTTTGGGCCTGTGTATATGGCTAAGCTGTAAAAAAAAAAAAAAGTTTCACACGTGGTATCACCCTACCCAGGAGAAGTAGCAGAATGTGTTTTGGGTGTCATTTTAGGTATACCTATGCTGTGTGTGAGAAATAACTTAAAATTCCAACTTTATAAAAAAACACATTTTATTAACGTTCATAATGAAAGTAGTCATTTCATTAGGACTGATCAATTTTCAAATATATACCATAGTTTGCAAACTCTATAACTTCCACAAATACTAAATAATATACAATGATTTGGGTAATTTTCTACCAAAAAAAGTTAGCGGAATACATGTTGGTCTACATTTATGAAGAACGATTATTTATTTGCAAAATTTTACAACAAAAACTAAGAAAAACATGTTTTATTATTTTTCAGTATTTTTTATAGTTTATATGGCAAAAAATAAAAAAACCCAGTGGAGAAATATGACCAAAAGAAAACTCTATCTGTCTCAAAAAAAGAAAAAAGAAAAGAAATTGAATTTGGGTACAGTGTTGCATACCTGAGTAATTGCTATTCAGTAATTGATTTCACCAGGCTGACTTACTGCTATGCTTTATTGTGAACATCCCTGAATAGTAGGAGATCATACACACAAGTTATAGAAGGTCAGCACACCTCCCTCCCTCCCTCCTGAAAGAGATGGAACCATCTGCAGGATCCGTCTATAAGGACATGACATGAATATTTATCAGAAATCCCAGCATGGCCTGAAGACACAATATTATGGAAGCCCCATGTATTAAATGTATAATGGAGAAACACAGACTGGATTCTAACAAGGAGACCATATATAAAACATCAGCAGATACATTTGTACATTTTCATAAAACAATACGGCGATAATGAAAACAAAACATTCTGTTTATCTTTGTTGAGTTATACAGAGAGAGTGAGATGAGAAATAGAAACTTACACTGAACAAAATGAAAAGGATTTAAAACCATCCAAACGAATTCTTACTTCTTTAATGTTTGTAGTGAATTCGCTGAACAAGTGAGCAGAGATTAATCCTCCAATGATGACATCTCCCGTCTGGAAATATTGATACTCAAACCTTGGCTTTGTTCTATCAAGTCTACAAGTAGACGCTGAGCTCTGGGTCAATACTTCTCCATAGGATGTGATGGGAATGAGGAGTATCGGCAGGAAACAGACACAGAAGACCGGAGAACATTTCATGTCACACAGGAGATCCTCTCAGTCACCGGCAGGTCTGCTCAGAAGTGGATGAAATCACTGGTATTTTATACACATTGGCTGAGACCGACTTACACTACAGAACAAGACAGAATGGAAAAATAGTAACATCAGTCTGTAAATATAATATCTATATCAGCCAGTGTAACTAATCTAATAAAGTTTATTCATTTTCAGGATATACTTCCCAAAAAAAAAAAATATGTATATATATATATATATATATATATATATATATATATACACACATACTACATACACAGCACAGTATCACATTTTTGTAAATATTTTATTATATCTTTTCATGTGACAACACTGAAGAAATGACACTTTGCTACAATATAATGTAGTGAGTGTACAGCTTGTATAACAGTATAAATTTGCCGTCCCCTCAAAATAACTGAACACACAGTCCCTCCCTGTGACCTGACCGAACCGCCAACATTCCCCAGGGCTTGCCCATGGGCCATCCTACCGAATCCACACACCGGCCACCTCACATGTACGCACTCAGCCCCCTCAATCCTGTATATATATGTCAGCCTTCCTCACACCTGTATATATGTCAGCCCCCTCACACCTGTATATTTGTCAGTCCCCCTCACACCTGTATATATGTCAGCCCCCCTACACACACACCTGTATATATGTCGGCCCCCTCACACACCCGTATATATGTCTGCCCCCCCACACACCTGTATAAATGCCAGCCCCCCCCCCCACACACACACATACACACCTGTATACAGTGGCGGCTGGTGCTCAAAAAATGTTTTGGGGGATGTTTGGATTGATGTGCCCATCAATTGCAGCCACTGTGCCATCAAACACAGCCACTGTGCCCATCAAACGCAGCCACTGTGCCCTCAAACACAGCCACTGTGCCCATCAAACGCAGCCACTGTGTCCATCAAATGCTGCCACTGTGCCCATCACATGCTGCCACTGTGCCCATTAAACGCAGCCACTGTGTCCATCAAATGCTGTCACTGTGCCCATCACATGCTGCCACTGTGCCCATCAAATGCTGCCACTGTGCCCATCAAATGCTGCCACTCTGCCTACAAATGCTGCCACTGTGCCCATCAAATACCATCACTGTGCCCATCAGATGCCACCACTGTGCCCATTTACAAGTTAACACTGTGACCTCCCCCCGCCCACTTGCTGTTTGCCCGGCACTTACTCTATCTCGGCAGCGAGCTGTGTCCTCCATGCATCTCCTCTCCTCCTCCTGATAGGCATCCAATCACAGCGCCTGTCGTTTTAGCCAATCAGCTGACAGGTAACACACCCACGCTTCCTAATTGGCGAGGAGGCGGTTCAGTGTTAGAACAGCAAATATTCATTTGCTGTTCTAACACACCTGGGTGAACTGCGAGCGCAATGCTCTGATCTCGCAGTTCACCTTTTTTGAAGCCTATTAGAGCCTGCACACCACCACTGAAATTCAGCTGCCCGGCATCCAAAAAGGGGCTGGACGCCTGAATAGGGGGTGGCTACAGCGACCATGGATAGATTCATGCAATGCAAGAATCTATCCATGATACATAGAGGGGGGGTGGCTGAAGAGATGGGGTGGCGCCAGTGCGCCCTTAATGGGCGCACCGCCACTGTCTGCATATATGTCAGCCCCCCACACATACACAAATCTGTAAACACCCAAGGCTCTGGCTCCTCCCTGTTGTACACAAACAGCCCCCTCCCTTTCACGGCCCCTACTAAAGAATTTCTTCATACCTGGTCCCAGCTCATTTTCACAAAGCTGACATGTTGCTGGCACAGAGGAGCACAGTACACGAGGGGTGCACATGCACATAGTAGCCAGAGGTGGCAGTAAAGAGCTCGATGTCTGAGCTCAATGCCACAGAGAGCAGAGCCGGCCAAGATCATTTCTGTAATGCACAGCACGGCTCCCCTTCACCTGTCCTGCCTTCTTCTGGCCCGGACGGGCCTCTTACAGTTGTAACGGCTGTACCCCCCTGATGGCGGCCCTGTACACAGTATCTCACAAAAGTGAGTACACCCCTCACATTTTTGTAAATATTTTATTATACCTTTTCATGTGACAACACTGAAGAAATGACACTTTGCTACAATGTAAAGTAGTGAGTGTACAGCTTGTATAACAGTGTAAATTTGCTGTCCCCTCAAAATAACTCACACAGCCATAGCCATTAATGTCTAAACCGCTGGCAACAAAATTGAGTACACCCCTAAGTGAAAATGTCCAAATTGGGCCCAAAGTGTCCATATTTTGTGTGGCCACCATTATTTTCCAGCACTGCCTTAACCATCTTGGGCATGGAGTTCACCAGAGCTTCACAGGTTATCACTGGAGTCCTCTTCCCCTCCTCCATGATGACATCACGGAGCTGGTGGATGTTAGAGGCCTTGCACTCCTCCACCTTCTGTTTGAGGATGCCCCACAGATACTCAATAGGGTTTAGGTCTGGAGACATGCTTGGTCAGTCCATCACCTTTACCCTCAGCTTCTTTAGCAAGGCAGTGGTCGTCTTGGAGGTGTGTTTGGGGTCATTATCATGTTGGAATACTGCCCTGCGGCCCAGTCTCCGAAGGGAGGGGATCATGCTCTGCTTTGGTATGTCACAGTACATGTTGGCATTCATGGTTCCCTCAATGAACTGTAGCTCCCCGGTGTCGGCAGCACTCATGCATCCCCAGACCATGACACTCCCGCCACCATGCTTGAATGTAGGCAATACACACTTGTCTTTGTACTCCTCACCTGGTTGCCGCCACACACGCTTGACACCATCTGAACCAAATAAGTTTATCTTGGTCTCATCAGACCACAGGACATGGTTCCAGTAATCCATGTCCTTAGTCTACTTGTCTTCAGCAAGAAGACCTGGCTTGCAGTCTCTGCTCTATTTCATCCCAAAGGTATTCTATCGGGTTGAGGTCAGGACTTCCTCCACCCCAAACTCACTCATCCATGTCTTTATGGACCTTGCTTTATGCACTGGTCCAAATCATTTGGTGGAGGGGGGATTATGGTGTGGGGTTGTTTTTCAGGGGTTGGGCTTTGCCCCTTAATTCCAGTGAAGGGAACTTTTAAGGCGTCAGCATACCTTCTCAAAGTTAGGCACAACATAGGGCAATACAGGAAGGTTCAAGCACCTATTGCCACTCTGTGGACTGTAAACCCTGGCTGTGCCATCTCACCGCCCTGAGGATAATTTTTCCCTTTTTTTTTGCCATATTGTTGTCCTGTCCTATCTCCCTTTGCTGTGCCATATCGCCACTCCATGGACTGTTAACCCTTGCCATGTCATTTTATTGCCCTCAGTATTATTTCTCCTGGCTGTGACATTTTACCACCTTAAGGATTGTCGCCCCTTGCTGTACCATGTTGCTGCCCTGTGGACTATTCCCTCCTTCCTGGGCCATATTGCCACTCTATGGATTGTTTACCCGCTGCTGTGCTGTATTGCTGCCCTGAGAATAATTTGCACTTGCTGTACCATATCACTACTTCATGGATGGGCTAGCCCTGCTGTGGTCCACTGTTTCCCTGTGGATTATTTCTCTGTGCTGTGCCCTATTGTCTCCCCTCCTGTGTACCCAAGTTCTCCAATAAATGCCTGTCCGGTTCTGTTTGATTTGCTTCTGTGTGCTCTTTCTCTGCACTTCTAGTTAATCACAAACTGCTTGGTAGCAGCAGGACAAGAGGCCTTGAGATGGCTGATGAGTGCCTGCATACCACGAACACAGACTTGCCAGAATAATGACATTGGAATCCGACCAGCCTTCAAGAAAAGCCAGAGAGTTGGACCCCAGTTACAGGGGACTTAACAAGGAACAGCTGGACAGGATGCTGGAGAAAGCCAGCCAACAGCAAGATTTGAGCACCGACATGGATCAAGCAGTGCTCAGGGAGGGTATACCAGAGCTCCCAAGGCAAGCCGGTAACAGACCATGGACTCTCTGGTACAAGGAAGAAATGGTCATTCTGGGAGAGGATGCTACAACAGAAAAGAAACTTGCAGCCATGGAAAAGACACAAAAGAGGCAAAGAGAGTGGGGGGTTATAAAGGACCACACAGCTAACTTTGTGCCAGCCCCTGTAGTAAGGGAGATCCCCCCAGTCTCTAGGAAATACTTTCAACCATACCAAGAGGATACAGGAGATGTGGAAAGGTTCTTTCAGGACTTTTAACACCAGTGTAAGCCACTGGAAATTCTAGCCACACCATGTGGTAAAGCTGCTAGACAGGAGGGCCGGAATTATGAGAACATAAAAAGGGCAGTGCTGGACTTCTATGCAGTATCACCAGAGGCCTAATGGGCCCAATTCCAGAGCACACCCCACGTCCCAGAGACCTTTTTTAAAATGTTCACACACAAACTATTCCTAGTGGCTGGATGGGGAGAAAGCAACCCCCCCCCCCCCCCATGAGGAGATTATCCAAGCAATCATAAAGAAGCAATTATTTTTCAAATGTCCTTCTGAGCTATGACAGTGGACTGCGGGAAAGAGAACCAGCCACCCTGGAGGGAGCAGAAGCCTTAGGAGGCCTTCATGATTATTCCTTAATTGAAGAAGATATCTGCTGAGGCACCCTGAGTGTTACGCTTACCCCTAGCACAGGTGGTCAGGCACTATAGCTGGCTTCTATATTGTTCACCTATAGCAGCCCCCTTTCCCATAAGGCAAGCAGGCCTACCAGTATTCAGTTGCCCCGGGGACTTATGCACAATTCTCTAGTGCCTGACTACCATGCCAGGACAGGCACGAACTGAGCAAAGCAAACAGATACTTGTGGTTGGCAGACAGGCAGTGTGGTTCATTGACAGTCCAGGTACAAGGCAGGCAAGGTTTACAATAATCAGGGTCAAACCCAGAGTCAAAAGGCAGGCCGAGTTCAGAGAATAGTCAATATCCAAGGAAATAAACAGGGAAATACAATCAGCAGAGCAGACAGACAGGAAGCTTGGAACTTATTTTACAAGCTCAATATCACAAGTATGAGACTGCAGGCTTAGCTGGCTTAAATCAGGTTTGGTCTCCACCTAGAGACTGGCCACATCAATCACCTTGCATGTGGACAAACAGACAGGAAGAATGTATCACAACTAAAACCAGGATGCTGAAATGAGACCAGCAGCTCTCAAGGATCAAGAGCGTTACACGCTCCTGACACTGAGTTTCCAGGATCCCCAGTCCTGCCTCCTCTCCACCAGATGAGTCTGCAGACAACGCTGCCCCCCCAACTAGGGCTCTCACACAATTCTGCTCTTCTGCAGTGGGCCCTGAGGCCTACCATAGAGAGACACTGTTTTGGCTGTGGGCAAATCGGACAGCTGCCTAGCTAAGAAAGAGAACCTAGGGCCCAGCTCTCTCAAACTACTGCACCAAGCTCCCGAGGACCTGCCTCCATCCCCTCCAGACTAGAGTACCCTTCCCGCTGACAAAGTTATATTATCCAGAAGTCTTGACATGCCTACAACATGTCAGAGTCCCTACCTCGATACCCCAAGGGAAACATGTGCAAGAGGTTACTGTAGATTGACAGAAGGCCATTAGATTTCAAGACTCAGGGGCTTTCCTTACTATTGTGGACCCACAAGTTGTGTGCCCTGGTGCACTCCATCCCAACCCTGGTTGACTACTGTCAACCTGGATTATGGGCTGGAGCCTAAACACTACAATGTGATAGTGATGGGAGGACTATCAGTGGGTGAACTCCTTGTAAAAGACGTCTGTGACCTCTGGTGTCATTTTGTTGGAGCAGTCATCAAGAAGTCACCAGGAGAGACAGGGACCCCCAACCAGCAGATGTGACTCTTTCTTGGCTTTTGCTGCTAGTGGGGTAACCAGAGATTGGGACCAGTTTAAGGAGCCACTAACCCCACTCTGACATGTTTCTGGACAAAGGAAGGGCTGACTGGTCAAGAAGCAGAAAAAAGGTGGTGGAAAATGGGTTGCTGTACTGAATCATTTCAGAGGGTGAACAGCAAGCCATTACCAAACAGCTGATGCCTCAGTGATTTCAGACCCAACTTTTGTACCTTGCCCATAACATTCTTATGGTGGGGTATCAGGCAAGCTATGAACAGGGAAGAGGCTAGGCCAGGACTTCTATTGGCCTATGATGTCCCTATCGGTGGCTCACTACTGTCACACCTGTGATATCTGTCAGCATCCTGGGAGGACCAGTGGCCACTGAGTCCTGCTGTAGCCCTAGCACATTATTGATGAGCCATTCATGCAGGTAGCTATCGACATCCTTGGGCTTTTAGCTCAGCCTAGTAAAACTGTAAAGTGCTACATCCTGACCATTGTAGATTATGATACCTGTTACCCCAAAGTGGTGGCCATGTCCAGAATTACAGCACCCAATGTTGAATAGGCCCTAGTTACTGAGTGTGCTTCCCAGCTGAAATCCTGTTGAAACAAGGGACGCAGTTTCAACAGGAACTTCAGTCGTTCTGAAAAACATGTGGGTTGCAGGCCATCTGGACTACCCCTATCATCCTAAATAAATGCACTGTGTAGGCATTTTAACAGGACCCTGAAGGCCATGCATTGTGCCTTTATAGACAAGGAGCCAGATTTAGGAGCAATATCTACCCCACCTTCTCTTTGCACAGCATGAGGCACCCCAGGAATCAACCAGTTTCTCCCCATTTGAGCTGCTCTATGGGAGGTTTGAGGCCCCTTGACCCTACGCAAAGAGTAATAGGATAACCAGCTGCCCAATACTGGGGTCCCTATGGACCATTCGTGGTCCCCTGGAGAGACTGGGGAAATATATAGATTCCTTAATCAAGGACATGGTCTTGTCTTTGACTTCGTACGTACGTGACACAGGGGACGTATTGAATAAGATTAGTGCATTAGAATTCCCGGAGGGTGCCCTACTCGTGGGGATCGATGTGGAGTCGCTTTACACATCTATTCCCCACGAGTGGGGCATTTTGGCGGTATATCACTTCCTAGAGAAACACTTCCCAGAAATGGGAGCCCAAAATGAATTCATCATTGATCTCCTAGAGCTTGCACTCAAGCACAACTTTTTCCAGTTCTCTGGGTCTAACTATCAGCAGCTGCGTGGCACCTCTATGGGAGCCCCATGGGCCCCGGCCTATGCGTGTCTGCACCTGGGCTGGTGGGAGGAGGAGAAAGTTTATGCCTCATCGATGTACCTCGGCCATGCATGCTGCTGGCTGAGGTACATCGATGATGTCCTGATGGTATGGGCAGGGACTTCAGATGAACTGGAGGTGTTTATGGCAGAGCTAGAAAACAACACTAGAAATATACATCTAACTTATACTGCGGATCCCCATCAACTCTCCTTCCTGGACCTATCTATCCGACTTGAGGGTGGTAGGTTGATTACTAGTACTTTCCGAAAGGAAACAGCCGCAAATACATTACTACAGGCGGATAGCCACCACCCCAAGTCTCTGATACGTGGGATCCCGGTTGGACAGTTCATGAGAATCCGCAGAAATTGCTCTACTGAGGAGGATTACTTTTCCGAATCTAAACAACTCTACCAGAGATTCAGGGAAAGGGGATACCCCCACCGTACCCTCAAGCGAGCAATGAGCATCGCAGGACATAAGAGGAGAGCTGACCTCCTCTTACCCCAGAAAAAGACACAATAGGAGACTGAGGGACTGGTGAGATTCATCACCCCCTATGGGTCCCAGTGGCACCAGGTTAATACAATCCTCTCAAAACATTGGCACATACTGTTGCGGGCTGTTGGGTCGAGGCAAATTATCGGTCAGAGACCGTCAATGGTTGCTAAACGAGCCCAAAACCTCAATGACATGCTGGTGCAATCTGAGTTTGTACGGCCCTCAAATAGAAGTTGGCTCACTGATATGCCTCGGGTCAACGGCATGTTTCCGTGTGGCCACTGTGGCACATGTAAGTATGTGGACCGCTCAAAAACCTTTAGAAATTCGGATGGTAGTCAACAATTTGAGATTCGGTCTTTCATTAACTGTGCCACAACCAGAATACTCTATGTTCTCGAATGCCCATGTCATAAATTGTATGTAGGCAAAACTAAGAGACAGCTGCGTGTTAGATTCTGGGAACACCTGAAGAGTATCAGGCTAAAGGAAGAAACTTCAGTGGCTCAACACTTTTTGGATTTTCATCAGGGCAAAACCACAGGTCTGAGGGTAAAGGGCTTTTATGCCCTTTCTCTGACAGACCGTAGGGGTGACTTTGACAGGGTACTCCTACGCAAAGAGAAAAAATGGATATTCAGGCTTGGTACTCTTCAACCTAATGGCTTGAACCACGAACTAAGCCTGAGTGTCTTTCTTGAACCATAAACATTAGGTTTGAAGTGTTTTATAAAGGCTCCCCGGCTGATCTCTTGTTTTGGTTGTTTTTGATAGAATTTATTTCTGACCAGGAGGGCCATTCCACCTTATGAGGAAATTTATTACAATGTCTATTGCGCTCTTTACTTGATGCCTGGTGATATGTGAGATTGTATTTCTTTCTCCCCCCTTGCAAATAAGTACTTTTTCGTTTGAGCAACTGATTGGCACCTTTTTTCCACTGCATTACCTGATGTGACCACAAGATGGCAGAAAATAGCTATTTGGCATGGTTTGATCTGATTGGACAGTGTTCCCTATTTAAATCAACCTTAATTCAATGCCAAATTGTTCTGAACAAGTACGCGGAGGCGTACGAAACGTCAACGCAGCCCCTGCAGGGCTTGTCAGCAGGCCTTCAACATGCTTCCTTTTCCAGCAATGTAAAAGGGTTTCCCTGTGATTTGCATACAGCACCATACTTCACAAGCTAATTCCGCATCAGCAATTGAATGCAAAGTTCCTGGTTCCTGGTCTCTTCCTAACCATGTGACCGGTCATGTGATCACACAGTCTGCAGTGTCTACTATTGAGGAGAATGGTGTGCTGTGACTACACACTGAATGTTGCTCTGAACTGACTGTGAGCCGCTCCATGCCAAACAGCAAGACAGTAGAGTCTGAGGACATCCCCAGTACTTGAAAGAGGTGAGAGCCCAATGGGCAGTTTCTCTTTCCCTCCTTACCTGCTTATCAATAGTCTTTGCATCTGTTTGCCATTCACCCTCCTGCATGGATTGACACACTTGAAACTGATGAACTGTGAAAATATCATCCTGGTCTAGATTGGAAAAGAGACTAAGCCCTTTCTTTGGAGTGGTTTGTCCTTTGCTCCTTTTATGCTGCATTGAGGAAATAGTGTTTGTGCACTGGACATACCTAGTAACAGGAACGCTGGTCTTTCCATTTCCAAAACAACTGGTGTAAACACACATTTAGTGCACTGAGGTTGGAAGCTGCTTGTGGAGGATTTCCTTCTAATAGAGGTTTTTTTAAAAAAACCCCACCTAATTCAGCTATGTAAGGTCCTGTCTATGTGGATATATGTGGGTTTTTTTTTTTTTTTTTCTCAGTACTGCTCAATCTGATGCACAGTTAATACTAGACCACATAAGACTTGATATCCCATCAGTAGCTTACTCCATGTAATGTTTGGTGCAATACTTTTTTCTTTGGATTCAAATGGACACTGCATGCGTTTTTGGCCTGCAGGCACGCTCTGCAGTTTTATTCATCAATGTTGCAGCATGGTTTTTAATTTTGGTTTAGTGTAGTGAGACGGACTGTGTTATTTAGATACATTGTTTATCTTACATATATTTGGAATTTTTTGTATATGTAAATACCCCCACCCCCCCTACCCTTAATAAAGCCTTTTTGCATTTTTGTACCATAAGCCGTAGTTGATCATTCCCCTTTTTTGCTTTCTGGGGACTCCCTTGTCTCCTCTTTCTGTTGTTGAATGAGTGTTGAAATCCTGTTGAAACAAGGGACGCAGTTTCAACAGGAACTTCAGTCGTTCTGAAAAACATGTGGGTTGCAGGCCATCTGGACTACCCCTATCATCCTAAATAAATGCACTGTGTAGGCATTTTAACAGGACCCTGAAGGCCATGCATTGTGCCTTTATAGACAAGGAGCCAGATTTAGGAGCAATATCTACCCCACCTTCTCTTTGCACAGCATGAGGCACCCCAGGAATCAACCAGTTTCTCCCCATTTGAGCTGCTCTATGGGAGGTTTGAGGCCCCTTGACCCTACGCAAAGAGTAATAGGATAACCAGCTGCCCAATACTGGGGTCCCTATGGTTCCCTACATACTAGAACTGCATAAAAGAATGAGCCAACTGGCCTACCTTGTTGCTGACCATCTCAAAGAGGCCCAAACCTAACAAATGCATGGTATAACTGCAAGGCTCACAATCGAGAGTTTGTGACCAGCAGGCCCTTATGATTTTCCCAGACCCTCAAAATAAGCTGCAAACAACATGAGAAGGGGCCTTGCACTAGATTCCAGCCCAAATAGCCTTGGCAAAATCAAACTACTCTGACAGATGTTTCCGAGGTTGTGGCCAGCGCGGGGATGTACTACACACATGGTGGTCCTGTTCAAGGCTGCTCTCCTTTTGGTCTAGAGTTTTCAGGCTTTTTCATTCCCTGTTTCATCTAATCACCCCTAAGGAGGCTAAATATGCCTTTCCGCACATCCCAATCCCAGGCCTTCATGCTTCACAATTCCGAATGGCCATCTTGCTTTTCTTGGCAGCTGAAAAAGCAATAGTCAAGTCCTGGAAGAAGCCCACAGCATCCATACAAGAAGCCAAAAGCCACATGATACTTATATTGCTCCATGGAGAAATGTCTAGCATCTTCAACTCTTCCTGACCCAAATTACTTTCAATAAAAACCTTTTTTTGGAAAAAGAAAAAAAAAATTGGGACCCGTGGCTCAATTATATCTACCTTCTATGGACTCAGCCAGGCTAACCTTCCTTTAAACTGCCTACCTGGACTGAACCTAAACTTGTGGGATTTCTCTCCCCCCCCTTTTCCTGTTCCCTCCTGCCTCACCAGGTCCCAACCTCCCCCATTCATTTCCTTAGTGTCATATCTCCCCACATTCTTGAATTTTCCAGCATCACCCGATACTGGGTAATTCTTTTTTAGCATCTTAGAGCTTATATTATTCTGTTATTTCTCTCATATCCATGCTTGTTTCAGCGTTTTCTTAAAGCCCCTACGTGGGTCTAACAGTTGTCATAATCTTTTTTTCCCTGAAAACCTCAGATGGGCCCTTTTGAATTCTTAAGAAATTGAACGAGACCAACTACTTGTAAATATGATCAAGGAATACCATGACAGAAACTTGTCTATCCTGCCTTTCTGCCCTATAACCTCCGATGAAAAAGCAGATGCCACGCCGGACCTCCTAGTGCACCATCTGACCAATGTAAACCAATTCCCACTGGAGCTCCACCTCTGCTAAGGACACCAGAGAGCCATGAGGAAACCTTGTGGTCCAAGCCCATCCAAAAAGCAAAGTGAAAGAAAGAGGTGGAAAGCGCGTGATCTGACGCTAGGATCAAGATGATACAGTTTATTCATATACAAAATAGATAAATTTATATACAAAGTGTCTACTTATTCATAAAAACTGGGTTATTAAATATACACATTAAAATTAGAAATTAGACATGCCCATACAAGGGCAAGTGCTCAAAGGTGGGCTGACGCGTTTCAAGGACTTTTTCCTTCCTTTGAAAGCACTACCACTCTATACCAACAACGCCTTCCCGAGCGCAAGAGAAATTCTTTCTTTGTTTATATTTTCACTCATCCAAAAAGCCCCCTATTGAGTTCCCAAAGCCATCCAGAATACAATGAGGCAGGGGCTGAACAAAATGCTTAAATTTGGGGATCATCCAGCCCTTCCACAGCTCATGGGCATCACCTATTGTACTGGTTAAAGTTGCACATCCAATGCCCCCTACTGATCACCTTCTGGAACATCTGTCACAATGCTGGACCTAAGCAAAGGTTACTGGCAAATCCCCTTTATCACAGAGAGTATGAAGCGTTCAGACTTCATAACTTTCTTCAGACTGTCTGAATTCCTCTACATGCCCTTTGGGATGAAGACTGCCCCTGCCACCTTCCAGCAAATTGTGGATCAGCTGTTGCAGAACTGCCAGGACTTTGCTTATCTTGATGACATCTCCATTTTTGGTAAAACTTGAGAAGACCACCTCTGTCATGTGGGCATAGCCCTGAACCGAATTGAAGGGGCCAACCTCACCATCCAGCCGAATAAATGCCAGATGCGATTGGTATAGCACTTAGGACAACAGGTGGGAGGTTGTAAACTGTGCTAAAGTAGAAGCAATTAGGGGCTGGCCCACCCACAGATTAGGCAACAGGTTCTGGCTTTTCAGGGCACTGCTAACTATTATTTCAAATCTGTTCCCCATTTCAGTAAGATTGTCAAACAGACCTCACCATGAAGGCCATGCCTAGGATGGGAACATGGACCCTGGCCTTTGACCAACTCAGAGATCCACACCTGCAACCCCGTCCTGGCAGCCTCAAACAAAAAGTGAAGATTTATCAAGGCTACAGGCCCTCTACATATGGACTGGAGACTGTCCTTAGTCAGGTAAATGAGAAGGGGGAGGGAGCAACCTTTGGCTGTTCTTATCAGGAAGCTGAAGGACAAGGAGGTCTTGGGGGAATATTGGACACCTCCTAAGGTGGAGCCTGGCTTTACAATCATACACCATCACTATTCAGTGTTGATAGGGAGGCCAGCACCAAAATGCTGATGGGCAAACATGTCAACAAGATCACCAGACAAGGAAAGGAGCCCATAAATGCCTCTAGGTGAACCTGTCAAGCTCTCCCGTCAGCATTTGAAAAATGGAAGGGGGAGGATTGTCAAAGTACCCAGCTTTCCCTTCCACTCCCTGTATGTCTTCCATTGTCCCACACCACATATGTGCAGGGAAACATGCAGCCAGCAGCTGGAACCTCACATGCAATTCCCCCTTCTCCACACCTCCTGTGTGCGAGGCCCCAGGCTATCAGAATCCTTGCCGTGGCTGTTTTTTTGATTCCCTCATACAGGGTGCAGACTTTCTTCCCCCAGGCACCAGAGTCTGCCTTTGCCAAAGCCAAAGATCTGGGTTTATTGGTGCTGTTTACAAGTCCGTTAACAGGTGCTGTACAATGCTTAACAAAATAAAAAGGGCTAAAACTTAAAAACCAAAATCCTAGCCATGTCCCAGCACTAACTACACAAACACAAGTCCTGACTATCAGGCTGATCAGGCCTAAGGCCTTTCAGTCTCCACACATGCAGTATTACAGCTTGCACCAACCTTGCAGCTCTCCCAGACACGACTTGTCTGTTCCCCAGGTTTAAGAGCCCTGAATGCAGACTCCAGGTAAGTGTAATTGCCCCAGGAGAGAGGAGCAAAACCTGAACTGGACCAAGGATTAAAGATCTCTAAATGTGTATGAGAGGAGCCTGAGAGATGTGTAATCCCCAAAGTGGACTTTTCCAAGCTTCCTCTGAGACATTCTGCTACATATCCCCCCCTTTTTTTCAACCTCAGGGTTGGGACACTTGTGGCCCAACAGGAGTGAACCCAGGACAGGGCATCTACATTTCCCATCTTAACACCAGGCCTGTGTTTTACTGTGAAGGAATAATCTTGTAGGGCCAAAAAACACTGGTTCTCCCATCTATTCGTCTCCTTCTTTTGGGCAATCCATTTCAGGTCAAACTCACGCCCTAATAAATAGTATCTTAGAGCATCCAAAGCCCACTTTACAGCTGAACATTTCTTTTCAATTACTGCATAGGCTGCTGCATACTGTTGATAAAGTCTTAGGGTCCTGTCCATGACCCTCTGAAATGTCATAGGGGCATTTTGTAACCAAAAGGCATATTTTTATATTGAAATGAACCCTGAGGGGTCACAAATGCAGTCTTTTCTCTGGTGCTTTCAGTCAGGAGGAATTGCCAGTATCGTTTTGTCAAGTCCATAGTGGTCAGATAACAGGGCTTCCCAAGTCTCTCTATGAGCTCATCTACCCTGGGCATAGGGTAGGTGTTAATTTTTGTCACTGACTTAGTCCCCTTTCACACTTATACGACTTGTCCCACATACTGCAAAATCGCATGACAAGTCTCCACGATTTTCAATGACTACCATTCATACTGGCACGACTTAAAATCGTGCTGACTTCAAAGTAGTCCCTGCACTACTTTGGTCCAACTTCCATGCGAGTTTATGTCCATAGACCTCAATGTTAAACCCTCAAGTAGCATGCAAATCGTACCTGAATAATATAGACATGATTTCAGTACAAGCTGTAAGCACAACCAGCTTTTTGACCCTTTTTGAAAAGGAATTGCCTCACACCATGTATGTTTTCATTGGTTAATGCCAAAGTTGTGGCAAAGTCATACAAAGTAGTACTGATCCCAAATTGCGGCAAAATCGTGCAACTTTGAAGTCGCACAAGTGTGAAAGGGGCCTTAAGCTTTCTGAAGTCATTACAAAACCTCCAAGTACCGTCTGGTTTTGGGACTAAAACGATAGGAACAGACCAGTCAATATTGAATTCCTTAATGATGTATAGCTCCAGCATACTTTTGACTTTGTCACTGATGTCCTTTCTCTTTGCTTCAGGAATTCAGTTTGAGTTTGACATGGACCCCAGGCTCAGTAACAATATCATGCTGAACCACTAAAGTCATGGCAGGCAACTGAAAATATTTCTCTGTTCCTTATCAGGAACTCTCTAGCCTCCTGCTTTTTGGGATGAGACAGTGTGTCTGGAATTGTAACTTTATGGACCAGAGGGGACTCATTACGCCCAGGAATAACAGGGGCAGACGCCATAGTTAGTGCCACCCTATCTTTCCAGAGCTTTAACATGTTTACAGGGTATATCTGCTCAGACTTTCTTTTACCCGGTTGATATACTTTTGTAATTCACCTCCCCAACTCTTTCAAACACTTCAAAGGGACCCGCTTTCAACAGTGGGAACTAAAACCAGGACCCTGTCACCAAGTGAGAAAACACGGAGTCCGGCCACCCTGTTGTATATTCTTGTTTGGGCTTCTTGGGCCTGAACTAAATGTTCCTATACAATGGGCATTATAACTGTGTGGAGAATACTCTTGCACTATCATTTTACAGTATATAAGATAGAATACATGACCAGCTGCTGCAAGCACCTATTAGCTTATCCGTAGCTAATATGGTGATATTATGTATAAGAAAGTGATGCTGCGCTGCTGTGTATGTACACACCAATAACAGGATTAACATCAATTCTTCACAATATACACAGCAGCACAGCATCACTTTCTTATACATAATATACAATGGGCATTATCACTGCAATTCTGTCCTGCATCTGAACAATATGCTCTATGACACTTTTGTGGGGTGTCTGCTCTCCCTCACAGGTTTCCTTGGCTATATCTAGAAGTCCCCAAAGGTGTCTCCCATAGAGCAAATCAAATGGACAGTACCCCGTTGAGAACTGGGGAACCTCCCTGATGGCAAACATCAAGTATGGAAGCAAAAGGTCCCAGTTTTTCCCATCCTTGTCAACAACCTTTTTCAACATACTCTTTAAAGTATTATTAAATCGTTCCACCAAGCCATCAGTTGGAAGTTCGCAAATGTGTCACCTTAAACAATTTCTACAACTCTTTAGTTACTTGCGATATGAATGGGGAGCCCTGGTCTGTAAGGACCTCCTAAGGGACCCCAATGTAACTGAACACCATGAACAAATCCTTGGCAATGTTCTTAGCAGATGTGTTGTATAAAGGAATTGTCCCAAGGTAACGGGTAGAATAATCCATAGTCACAAGAATAAGAAGATGGCCCCAGGCAGACTTGGACAGTGGACCCACAAGGTCAATGACAATCCTCTCAAAGGGCACTTTGACAATTGGTAATGGTACTAGAGAACTTCGAAAGTGGGGCAATGGTGCTGACATTTGACATACCGGACATGGTTAACAATAATTCTCAATGTCTTTCCGTACACCAGGCCAGTAAAACCTGCATAATACTCTTTCAGTGGTTTTCTCAACACCCAAATGGCCCCCCAGCAACTGTCCATGGGCAAATTCTAGTACCACCTTTTTATACACACAGTACAGTAAAAAAAACGTCACTTCCGCCCATAGCTCTTAAAGGGCCATTTTTTTTAAATCATTTTTTTAAATGACAATTTATTTTTTTTATTGCATTTTAGTGTAAATATGAGATCTGAGGTCTTTTTGACCCCAGATCTCATATTTAAGAGGTCCTGTCATGCTTTCTTTTTATTACAAGGGATGTTTACATTGCTTGAAATAGGAATAAAAGTGACACAATTTTTTTTAAACAGTGTAAAAATAAAAAATAAAATGTAAAATAATTAAGAAAAAAAAAAATTTTTAAACGCGCCCCGTCCCGCCAAGCTCACGTGCAGAAGCGAACGCATACGTGAGTAGCGCCCGCATATGAAAACGGTGTTCAAACCACACATGTGAGGTTTTGCCATGATCAGCAGAGCGAGAGCAATAATTCTAGTCCTAGACCTCCTCTGTAACTCCAAACATGCAACCTGTAGAATTTTTTAAACATTGCCTATGAAGGGTAAAAGTTTGTCGCCATTCCACGAGCGGGTGCAATTTTGAAGCGTGACATGTTGGGTATCAATTTGCTTGGCATAACATTATCTTTCACAATATAAAAAAAAATTGGGCTAACTTTACTGTTGTCTTATTTTTTAATTCAAAAAAGTGTATTTTTTCCAAAAAAAGTGCGCTTGTAAGACCGCTGCGCAAATACGGTGTGACAAGAGCTATTTCAACGAGCGCCATTTTGTTCTCTAGAGTGTTCTCCTGCCATAACAGAGAAAGAAAAACCTAGGAATCCCTGAGAGGAGTCTCATGAGCTCACATTGTCTGTGCTGGCAAAGGATTCTGGCTCCACCTCTGATTCAGTTACTGTGACCGAGTCGGGACAATCCCACAGTTCCCAAAACCTAGGGAAATTCCTACCAATTATGGCCTCATGCACTAAGTGGGGTACGACTCTGACCAGATGATTCACAGTACCTAAGTCCATTTCAAATTTGACAGTGGCTATAGGATACTGCTGGGTATCCCCATGTACACAAATCACAGCAATGTTTTTAGTATGAAAACTCGCAGCTTCAACCATATCAGCTTTAACCAAAGTAACCAAACTTCCTAAGTCCTGCCATTCCATAATAGGCTGATCATTTATGGTCATTTGGCACATGTTTGTATCCAGGAGCTGGCTAAATTGCCTGCGTTGCTAGGGGACACTTTACAGCATCTGCTACAGTGAGGCTATTCCCTGTAGCGCTCAGTCTGGACCCTGCTTTGTCACATCCTGAATGCAAAAGGAGAACTTACAAAAGAGCGGAGGATCTTGGGACATGAAGTCTGGAGAGCTTGAATCTGCACTAGAGGTGGACCATCGCAGACTACACGTTCCAGCTGGCTGAAGAGGAAAAACAGAGTGGGGATAAATGGCTTTGGATTGGGAGTAGTCGGTTGGGATTATGGCCTTCAACTGGAAGCAGTGACCCGAACTATCAGAGGGGAAGCGAGTTGTTGCTGCAGCCTAGGCAGCAAGGGAAGCCTCCGGTGGGAGCGTGGGGGACGCATCGGTCACTGGCAGCTCCAGTCAGTCAGGTGATAATCGGTAGGTCACTCTCACCGCCCGCAATTCTGATCCGGCTGGATCGCAGCGCTGCAGGGAAAGCACCCTTCCCTGATTACAGAATCTATAGAAACCTGCACCAGGATATTACTGTCACTTCTTTGAGACTGGTATTGTCTGGATTGGCGAGAGGGCAGAAGAACATCCTCTTTGCACCCCAAGAGACACTGCATGCAGACACCTTTACTTTGCTTCTCTATTTAAAGCTCAATTCAAGGGACATGTTACATTTGCTGTTGCAAAATTGGACAACGATTCCCCCCCTTATCCAGGAATTATACTGGGCCCTTGTCTAAGCTAGCTGAAGACACAAACCACCTGCAACAGAAAAGGACTCCTCTGTTCCCCATCCACCAAGGGGACATTTGGGTACTATACCTGTTTACATCACTAAGTGACTCTTTTAAGAGACCAGGGTTTATATTTCATCTATAGTTGGTTAAAACCTGTCTTGAGTATCTGTGTTCAAGTGGGCTGTGGTGTTAGGAGGCAAGAAGGGAGTAGTCTGACACAAAACTGGTCGTTCTCCTTCCCTTTTTCTTACCTGTGGTCATAGGCTTAATTCAGGTTACTGTTTGCTGCTTTATTTTCCCCATTGAAACTCTATGTTTATAATGATTCTGTCTATTTGTGTCAAGAATTAATAACTTCATATGTGCCTACACTATTCTTTGTTGATTTGTTTGCTTGCAGAACCTTAAAGGAGTTGTAAACTGTCAGGGTTTTTCACCTTAATGCATTCTATGCATTAAGGTGGAAAACCTTTTGTTGGTGCAGCTGCCCCCCAAGAGCCCCCTTTTTCTTACCTGAGCCTGATCGTTCCAGCAACAAGAATGAGCCCAGCAGCTCGGGACCTCATTGGATAGATTGATAGCAGCGGGAGTCATTGGCTCCCACTGCTGTCAATCAAATCCAGTGACACGGGACCCGGGGGCAGGGCTGAGTCCTGCTGTCTGTGTCAATGGACACAGCAGCAGGACTCGGGAGCAAGCCCGCACGAGTGTCCCCATGGAATGCGGCTCTCCGTGGGGACACTCAATGCGGAGGAGGAGCCTGGTGGGCCACTGGGGGACCACAGAAAGGGAGGATCAGGCCACCCTGTGCAAAACCCTTGCACAGAGCAGGTAAATATAACATGTTTGTTATTTAATTAAAAATAACAAGCCTTTACAATCACTTTAAGTAAAATAATTGATCACTGTGTCATATCTTGGTGTCTCCATAATTGTACTCAGAAATGTCAGAACTCAGGGTGTCAAAGGTGTCGTGAGAATTGCAAGGTCATGGCAACCATTGGGGTCAAATATCTCTAAAGACAGAGGATAAGTGAAAGTCTTAAGAGCCCCGTGGCAGAGGTCATTCGTAGCCTAAGAAGTAGGGATGGGCCAAACAGACCCTTGTTCGGTTCGCACCAGAGCTTCCAAACACCGCAAAGGTTCGGACCCGAATAAGGAACATCCTTAAAGTCAATAGGACCCGAACGTCAAAAATCAAAAGTGCCCATTTTGAAGGCTTATATGCAAGTAATTGGGAATACAGTGGTTATAGGGGTCCGGGTCTTGCCCTGGGGACATGTATCAAAAAAAAAAAAGGTTGTAAACAAGGTCATTTTTAAATAAGCAGTGATTTTTTTATTTTAAAGTGAAAGCATACAAATAAAAAATCCTTCCAATATAATGCCTGGGGGGGGGGTCCCCTTAGTCTACCTGTACCCTATATTTGTTTTCCCACAGAACATGGAAATGCAATAGTTTTAACAAATATAACCTGCTAATACATTATCTCATTAGCAGTATTGTGACTTCTATCAGTGTCTGATTAAAGCTTGTATGAGTTTTCATTCTCCTATGATGGTGCTTTTAGGATTACAGACCTCTGCTGTTCGGCCCTGTGCTGATCACATGTACCCACCGTAAAAAATGAAAAAACATCAAATGTGGCATGTGCAGCTTGTCTTCAATGGTATGTACTATATGCAGAAGGCTTGGGGATAGTGAAAGAAGGGAAGGATCATAGTAGACCAGATTTAACAGACACAATGCAGTGGATTTATCCCTAGGATCCACATGGAATCAAAGTATATAGACTGCTTTTACAGGTGTGTTTTCACTTTCTTCACCATTCTGATTACCATTTTGAACTGCAGCAATTTATCTAAAAACATGGTTAGATGTCTAAATGCTCAGAGTTGTATGTGATTGGTTAATGATTGATTTGTGTAACGAACCAATTAAAAAGTTCGACATAAAGTTGCACATATCTAAGCAGTGCCAACATCGATCATCGCGGACCCTATGACCATCACATCCTTTGTATCATTTTTTTTTTGGTTTATATAGAGTACAATAATAAAATTCACTTTTCCATGTAGTCAGTTATTTTTATTATGTCATAGACAATAAGTGACCACAACATCACTTCTCAGTTGGTAACCGGTACTATAGAAGGGACGGACTGCACCTAAATGAGGAGGGTGCATATCTGCTGGGAATGAAGATGGCCAAAAAGTTAGAGGGGTTTTTAAACTAGGCGATGGGGGGGAGGGTCCAGAGACAGTGATAGCCAGCGTGGAAGATATTCCAGAGGGTAGTATTGGGGGCATTAGTGGTAGGTTAACCAAAGCACAAAAACACAAGGTGAGTATAGTAGCAAGTCCAAGTTGCAATCTTGAAACACCCAATACGAGGACAATATGCGACCGGTCTAAACTATGTGGCATGTTCACCAATGCCAGGAGCCTGGTGGACGAGATGGGTGAACTAGAGATACTGTTGTACAAGGAGGATTTGGATTTTGTGGGAATTTCAGAGACCTGGTTCAACAGCTCTCATGATTGGCTGGCAAACATTCAAGGGTATACCCTATACCGCAAGGATAGAGAGGGTAAAAAAGGGGGAGGGGTATGGCTACATATCAAGAATAATGTACAAGTGAATGTGAGAGATGACATCACTGAGGGGGCTAGGGAGGAGGTGGAATCTTTATGGGTAGAGCTCCAAAGGGATGAAGCTAAGGGGAAAATAATACTGGGAGTATGCTATAGGCCCCCTAACCTGAGGGAGGAAGTGGAGACAGATCTCCTATCACAAATTGGATTAGCAGCAAGGATGGGAAGTGTTATCATAATGGGGGATTTTAATTATCCAGACATAGACTGGGCGGAGGGAACCGCGCATTCATTTAAGGCTCGCCAGTTCCTTAATGTCTTGCAGGACAATTTTATGGGTCAGATGGTAGACGCACCAACTAGAAATAAAACATTACTAGATCTACTGATTACCAACAATACAGACCTGATAACAGATGTGGAAATACAGGGCAATTTAGGTAACAGCGATCACAGGTCAATTAGTTTCAGTATAAATCACACAAATAGGAGACATGAAGGGAACACAAAGACACTGAATTTCAAAAGAGCCAACTTCCCTAAACTACAAACCTTGCTAAAAGGCATAAATTGGGATAAAATATTAGGAACAAAGAATACAGAGGAGAGATGGGTTTGCTTTAAGAGCATATTAAATAAGGGCATTAGCCAATGTATCCCATTGGGTAATAAATTTAAAAGAGCGAACAAACATCCTGGATGGCTTAACTCCAATGTAAAAATGCATATAAAAGCAAAGGAGAAGGCCTTCAAAAAATACAAGGTTGAGGGATCATCCACAGCATTCAGAATTTATAAAGAATGCAATAAGAAATGTAAGGGTGCAATTAGGATGGCTAAGATAGAACATGAAAGACACATAGCGGAGGAGAGCAAAAAAAAATCCCAAGAAATTCTTTAAGTATGTAAACAGTAAAAAAGGGAGGACAGACCATATTGGCCCCATAAAGAATGAGGAAGGACATCTGGTTACAAAGGATGGGGAGATGGCAGAGGTATTGAATTTATTCTTCTCCTCAGTCTTCACGAGTGAATCGGGGGGCTTCAGTAACCAAAACTGCAGTGTTTATCCTCATGACACAACACAGGAAGCACCTCCATGGTTAACAGAGGACGGAATTAAAATTAGACTTGAGAAACTTAACATAAATAAATCACCGGGACCAGATGGCTTGCATCTGAGGGTACTTAGGGAACTCAGTCATGTGGATGCCAGACCGTTGTTCCTAATTTTTACAGATAGTCTACTGACTGGAATGGTACCAGCTGATTGGAGAAAAGCCAATGTAGCACCAATATTTGAAAAAGGGCCCAAAATACATCCCTGGGAATTACAGACCAGTTAGCCTAACATCAATAGTATGTAAACTCTTGGAGAGGATGATAAGGGACTATATACAAGATTTTAGTAATAAGAACGGCATCATTAACAGTAATCAGCATGGATTCATGAAGAATCGTTCTTGCCAAACCAATCTACTAACCTTCTATGAGGAGGTGAGTTGCCATCTAGATAAAGGAAGGCCCGTAGACGTGGTGTATCTGGATTTTGCAAAAGCATTTGACACAGTTCCCCATAAACGTTTACTGTACAAAATAAGGTCCGTTGGCATGGACCATAGGGTGAGTACATGGATTGAAAACTGGCTACAAGGGCGAGTTCAGAGGGTGGTGATAAATGGGGAGTACTCAGAATTGTCAGGGGTGGGTAGTGGGGTTCCCCAGGGTTCTGTGCTAGGGACCAATCCTATTTAATTTGTTCATAAATGACCTGGAGGATGGGATAAACAGTTCAATCTCTGTATTTGCAGATGATACTAAGCTAAGCAGGGCAATAACTTCTCCGCAGGATGTGGAAAACTTGCAAAAAGATCTGAACAAATTAATGGGGTGGGCAACTACATGGCAAATGAGGTTCAATGTAGAAAAATGTAAAATAATGCATTTGGGTGGCAAAAATATGAATGCAATCTATACACTGGGGGGAGAACCTCTGGGGGGATCTAGGATGGAAAAGGACCTGTGGGTCCTAGTAGATGATAGGCTCAGCAATGGCATGCAATGTCAAGCTGCTGCTAACAAAGCAAACAGAATATTGGCATGCGTTAAAAAGGGTATCAACTCCAGAGATAAAAGAGATAATTCTCCCACTCTACAAGACTCTGGTCCGGCCGCACCTGAAGTATGCTGTCCAGTTCTGGGCACCAGTCCTCAGGAAGGATGTACTGGAGCGAGTACAAAGAAGGGCAACAAAGCTAATAAAGGGTCTGGAGGATCTTAGTTATGAGGAAAGGTTGCGAGCACTGAACTTATTCTCTCTGGAGAAGAGACGCTTGAGAGGGGATATGATTTCGATATACAAATACCGTACTGGTGACCCTACAATAGAAATAAAACTTTTTCGCAGAAGAGAGTTTAACCACTTCAGCCCCGGAAGGATTTACCCCCTTCCTGACCAGAGCACTTTTTACAATTTGGCACTGCGTCGCTTTACCTACTAATTGCGCGGTCATGCAATGCTGTACCCAAACAAAATTTGCGTCCTTTTCTACCCACAAATAGAGTTTTCTTTTGATGGTATTTGATCACCTCTGCGGTTTTTATTTTTTGCGCTATAAATGGAAAAAGACCGAAAATTTTGAAAAAAAATGATATTTTCTACTTTTTGTTATAAAAAAAATTTAATAAACTCAATTTTAGTCATAAATTTAGGCCAAAATGTATTCGGCCACATGTCTTTGGTAAAAAAAATGTCAATAAGCGTATATTTATTGGTTTGCGCAAAAGTTATAGCGTCTACAAACTAGGGTACATTTTCTGGATTTTACACAGCTTTTAGTTTATGACTGCCTATGTCATTTCTTGAGGTGCTAAAATGGCAGGGTGGTACAAAACCCCCCCAAATGACCCCATTTTGGAAAGTAGACACCCCAAGGAAATTGCTGAGAGGCATGTTGAGCCCATTGAATATTAATATATAATGACAAGAAAAAAAATTACAAAAAGTTGTCACTAAATGATATATTGCTCACACAGGCCATGGGCATATGTGGAATTGCACCCCAAAATACATTCTGCTGCTTCTCCTGAGTATGAGGATACCACATGTGTGGGACTTTTTGGGAGCCTAGCCGTGTACGGGGCCCCGAAAACCAATCACCGCCTTCAGGATTTCTAAGGGCGTTAATTTTTTATTTTACTCCTCACTACCTATTACATTTTAGAAGGCCATAAAATGCCCAGATGGCACAAAACTCCCTCAAATTACCCCATTTTGGAAAGTAGACACCCCAAGCTATTTGCTTTGAGGCATGCTGAGTCCATGGAATATTTTATATTTTGACACAAGTTGCGGGAATGTGACAAGTTTTTTTTTGCACAAAGTTGTCACTAAATGATATATTGCTCACACAGGCCATGGGCATATGTGAAATTGCACCCCAAAATACATTTAGCTGCTTCTCCTGAGTATGGGGATACCACATGTGTGGGACTTTTTTGGAGCCTAGCCGTGTACGGGGCCCCGAAAACCAATCACCGCCTTCAGTATTTCTAAGGGTGTAAATTTTTGATTTCACTCTTCACTGCCTATCACAGTTTCGAAGGCCATGGAATGCCCAGGTGGCACAACCCCCCCCCCCCCCAATGACCCCATTTTGGAAAGTAGACACCCCAAGCTATTTGCTGAGAGGCATGTCGAGTCCATGGAATATTTTATATTGTGACAAAAGTTGGGGGGGGGGTCATTTGGGGGGGTTTTGAACTGTCCTGGCATTTTATGCACAACATTTAGAAGCTTATGTCACACATCACCCACTCTTCTAACCTCTTGAAGACAAAGCCCTTTCTGACACTTTTTTTTACATGAAAAAGTTTTTTTTTTTTGCAAGAAAATTACTTTGAACCCCCAAACTTTATATAAATTTTTAAAGCAAATGCCCTACAGATTAAAATGGTGGGTGTTTCATTTTATTTTTCACACAGTATTTGCGCAGCGATTTTTCAAACAAATTTTTTGGGGAAAAAACACACTTTTTTAAATTTTAATGCACTAAAACACACTATATTGCCCAAATGTTTGATGAAATAAAAAATATGATCTTAGGCCGAGTACATGGATACCAAACATGACATGCTTTAAAATTGCACACAAACGTGCAGTGGCAACAAAATAAATACATTTTTAAAAGCCTTAAAAAATGTCTTTACAGGTTACCACTTTAGATTTACAGAGGAGGACTACTGCTAAAATTACTGCCCTCGATTTGACCTTTGCGGTGATACCTCACATGCATGGTGCAATTGCTGTTTACATTTGACGCCAGACCGACGCTTGCGTTCGCCTTAGCGCGAGAGCAGGGGGAGACAGGGGTGCTTTTTTTTTTTTTTTTTTTCTTTATTATTTTTTTGCTTTTTTGATCTTATTTTTAAACTGTTCCTTTCATTTTTTCTTTTAATCATTTTTATTGTTATCTCAGGGAATGAAAATATCCCCTATGATAGCAATAGGTAGTGACAGGTACTCTTTTTTGAAAAAATTGGGGTCTATTAGACCCTAGATCTCTCCTCTGCCCTCAAAGCATCTGATCACACCAAGATCGGTGTGATAAAATGCTTTCCCAATTTCCCAATGGCGCTGTTTACATCGGCGAAATCTAAGTCATAAAATGCTTGTAGCTTCCGGTTTCTTAGGCCATAGAGATGTTTGGAGCCACTCTGGTCTCTGATCAGCTCTATGGTCAGCTGGCTGAATCACCGCTGCTATTGGCTGAAGGCTTAGTCCCCGGGCAACGAGAGGCGATCGCCCTTCTGAAGGCGTTTTTTCTTTAGGCGGTTGGCGGAACTGTGGGGGTCTTCCTTTGTGGGGGCCCCCATAGAAAGCCGGTCGGTCCTGAAGGCGGCTGGTGCATTTCGTGTACCAATATGGCGGGTCGTGGAATTCGTGACTCGCTACGGTTCCTTGTGAAGCCGGGATTTGCAGACATGACGCTAAGGACGGTGGTCGTGGATCTTTTGACGGGTGTTCTAGGCCTAAGGGTAAGCGACATATTATGTCTACAGTATTTTCCTAATCAGAAGCTTTACGATGTTACCTTCTATTCGACCGAGGTTTGCTGGAACACCTACGAGCAGTTCAAGATAATTGAAGACAGTGAAATCGGAAGGAAGTTTGGCGTACAGCCCCTTTTTATGCAGGAAGAAAAGGTGATAACAGTGCATCTCTACAACCCGTTCGCAGACATCAACTTGGTAAGGGCTTTCTTAAGTAACTACTGTGATGACCTGAGAGGTGGTGATAAAATATTTAATAACTTCCAAATCTGGTCAGGGAAATACCGTTTTTTTGGCACCTTTAAAAATGACTCAAGTTGTGTGGGTGGAGTCAGAAGACCCCCTGCTGTGTTTACGATCGGAGGGGAAAGGGGGTTTCTTTTTTACCCCGGGCAGCCTAGGTACTGCAGGAAATGCATGCGATACGGACATGTCAGTGGTGAATGCGACCAGGAGCTTAAGTGCCGGTTTTGTGGGAAGGGTGGACATGTGGCTCGGGACTGTAAAGAGGGAAGAGTGTGCAACATTTGCCAGAAACCGGGACACATGGCTAAGCAGTGTGGGACCTACCAAGCTGCTAGGAAGGAATGGCTATCGAAAGTTCTGTCTCAGGAGAAGGAGAAAAGAGAAGATAGGCAGCAGAGGCCGCGAGATGGTGCGGGTGGGAATGCTAGGGGGGACTCCGCTGACATACAAGCGGACCCGCCTGGGGTTCCTCCTGAGCACCCGGCCAGTGATGTTGCGCCCAAGGAGCAGACAGATGATGCAGTGGGACCTGTGGGCACAGCGACTGCTACTGTATCTCAAGTGGCAGGTGGTGGTGACAGTCCTGTTACTGCGGATGTTCTGCAGGGTGAAGATGGTGGTCCCCCTGGTGGAACAGAAGAGAAGGAGGAAGAGGAAGATGAAGGACAGGCCGATACCCCCCCTATGGTAGTGGGAGATAACCAAGGAATGGATGTCATAATTATGGATGAGAGACGGCGTTCATCATCCTTTTTGGGTAGCTTGTCTGATAGTGACTCAGATGAAGAGGAAGAAGGGATGGAGAGTGACGACAGCATAGAATGTGGTCAGAGAATGGAAGGTTCTTCTACACCTGAACTGCTGGACAAATCCTCTAGTAAAAGGGCCAGGTCAGATGGGTCCTTGTCTGGAGGGTTGGAAGGTGAAGGAGTATTGCCTGAAAATGGGGGTTCCGAGGAGGAATCCGCCAGCTCTCCGGTTCCCCGGAGGATGTTGAGGAGCCAGTCAGGAGTTAATGAGGCAGAGAATAGGATGGTCTTCTAATGATCTATCATGGCTGTTTCTTTTTTTCTTTTGATAATGGCTCTGACAATAGGGTCTATTAATGTTCGTAGCATTGTGGCTAAAGATAGAAGAGTGGCTGTGTTTGAGGAAGTTATTAAGTATAATTTGGATGTGGTGTGTCTTCAGGAGTGTGGAGTGACAAGTGATCCTTCAGCAGACTGGTCTTGGGGTCCTTCTGTGTGGGCACCAGCGTGTGTGTCTAGGAGTGAGGGGGTTGGTGTGGTGGTGAAAAACCCAAATGTTAAAATTGTGTCACATGAGATCATTATCCCTGGACGGTTGCAGATAGTGACCTTAGATTTTTTGGGACAATTTTTAAGGGTAATGAATTGTTATGCTCCCGCAGAAAAAAGGGATAGGATAAAGTTTCTGGAGATTTTAAAGATACACTTACCTGGGAGAATGCCAACTGTCCTGCTGGGTGATCTTAATTGTATAAGGAGACGTGAAGACCGGCAAGGGGCTTGCAGTGATGGAGGGATGGACGCTTCATCTCGGGTCTTGAATGAAGTTGTTGATGATTTCAGCATGCATGACGTAGCTATGGAGGTAGAGAAAGGTGACATTACATATACTTACCATTCAGACAAGGGTACTGTGAGATCCCGGATAGATTTTATTTTCTTATCACGTTTTCTAAAGAGTGAAACTTACCAGGTTGTCCCAATGATTTTTTCTGACCATTCTTTGATTTATTGTTCCGTTAATTTGGAGGTGGGGGTGGAATTCGGAAGAGGGACGTGGAAGCTTAATTGTTTACTTTTGATAGATGAGGTGGTTGGTGGGCATTTTGTTTCTTTTTTCAAATCCCTAGAAGACAGGAAAGACAATTTTGAAGATTTGCTGGAATGGTGGGATTGGGTTAAGGATCAGGTGGCTTTCTTTTTTAAGAAGGTGGGGGCGGAAAAGGCAAGAGAGAGAAGAGAGGAAGGGAGGAGGTTGATAGAAAGAGCACACTTTCTCTATAAATGTAAAAGATTGGGGCTGGAGGTGGAGGAAGAGTTAAAGAATGTGCAGGAGGAGAGAAGAAGAATGATAAAAGAAAAAGGGAAGAGTATAGTCTTCAGAGCAAAGGTGCAAAATATGGAAGAAAATGAAAAATGTTCCAGATTCTTTTTTAAGAAGGCTTTTAGCCCTAAGAAGGTAATGAAGAGAATGCTGGATGGTCAAGAAGAGGTTGAAGGGAGAAGAATGAGAGACATTTGTACGGGGGAGAGGACGGTGCATCCCTGGAAGAGGTGAAAGAGTACTGTAATATGCTGCAAGGAAGACTGGAGAAGGATGAAAGTGCCTTTTTGTTCAATGCGGTAGGGGAGGCAGAAGTGGAAAGAACACTTAAAGGAATGGCAAGGAACAAGACCCCTGGTGGAGATGGTATCCCGGTGGAGTTCTACCTCAAGTTTTGGCCGTTTATCAAAACTCATCTTGTGGAGGTGGTAGGGTATTGCATGAGGTCGGGAAGGTTGGCTACTTCCATGAAAGAAGGAGTTATCGTGCTCTTGTACAAAAAAGGGGATGAAAAAGATATTAAAAATTGGAGGCCAATAACCCTTTTGAATCTAGACTATAAGCTGCTCGCTAAAATCCTGGCCAATAGGATGAAGGAAGTGATCGGGAAGGTGATTGGCGATTGGCAGGTGTGCGCAGTTCCTGGAAGGAGGATCGCTGACAACCTGGTACTTTTGAGAGATTTGGCCTATTATGCGCAATGTAATAATCTACCTCTGGCAGTGGCTGGGTTTGACCTAGAAAAGGCCTATGATAGGGTTTCCCATAAATGTATGTTTTTTGTTCTTGAAAAGTTGGGTTTCCCAAAAGAATTTGTTAGTATGGTCGGAAGCCTGTACGCAGGTGTATATAGTAGGGTTCTAGTAAATGGGATCCTGTCAGAACCTTTGGAAGTTAAATCTGGGGTAAGACAGGGGTGTCCCCTGTCCCCTGCCCTGTTTATATGCATCATGGAGCCCCTTCTCTTGCATGTTCAGCAAGATAAAGCCTTTGAAGGTTTTTTTGTCCCGGGTGGAGGTGGAAATAAGTTGAAATCCCTATGTTATATGGATGATGTAACATTTCTGTGTAAATCCCAAAGAGATCTTTCTAGGGCAGAACTTCAGCTGCAACTGTTCAGGTGTGTCGCAGGAATGCGCGTTAATTGGGGTAAGAGTGCTGTCTGCACCTTAAGCGGGCTGGTTGAGATTCCTTCAGGCAAGATCCAAAAAGTGGACAAAATAGAGGTGCTGGGAATACAATTTCAGAGAAATTTGCAAAGTCAGGATAATGCTGCTAAATGTGTGGAGAAATTGTCAAAAAAACTTGACTTTTGGAAACTACGTCGCTTGTCCCTGACAGGTAAAACGCTGATTGCAAAGGCGGTTTGTCTGCCTCTGTTGCTATATTTCGGTTTAATTTTTCCTTTTAACAAGAGGTGGCTGCAGAAGATCGAGAGGCTCTTGTTTATTTTTTTCTGGGGAGCAAAAATGGAGCGGGTGGCAAGGGCGACTGTAGTAAAAGAAATGAAGTTGGGAGGGTATAACTTCCCAAATGTGGAGTCTTTTATGGGGATGCATTACTGGTTGTTACATCATAAGGCCTTTCTAGGTGGTGGAAAAACTATGAGTTTCATGCGGTACCTGATGGGATGGTTTGTTGTGCGTTGGGGTTGGGGAAAGAGGGACCTTACTAAACCAGTGGCTCTTGTTCCCCCTCCCTATTATACTAAGCTAAAGGTATGGTATGATAAAAACTGTTTAGGCAATTTGGGGGCTGGTGCTGTGGTCAAGAAGACTTTGGTTAGATGGTTAAGGAAGGAAGAATTAATTTCAAACATTGCTGACCTAAGACCGAAACAGGTAGAGGAGTGTTGGAAGAATCTAGAAATAGACGGAGTGACTAACAAACAAAGGGAGATCGTGTGGATGAGTTTTCACGAATGTTTGTTGACCATGGACTTCTTGAAGATTAGAGATTTGGTAAGAGATGAAAGATGTGTGAGGGAAGGATGTGGGGGGATTGAAAGAGCAAGACATGTGTTTTTGGAATGTTTTTTTGTGAAAAGGATTTGGGGGAGGTTGGTGGGTTTTGTGCAAAATGTGTTGGGAATAAGGGAAGTCACACCAGAATTATGTCTGTATGGTTTGGTGGGTGGAGGGTCTGATGTGAGGAGGAGAGGGTGGATTTTGTCAGCAATTGTTAAAGAAGTTGTCTGGGAAGCAAGGTGTGGATACAGGAAGGGAAGTTTGGTACTGTCTGAAGAAGAATGTACAGAGTGGGTGCTGAGTAAATTGTATCATGTTTTGTTATTTGATCGGAAGAGGATGGGTGTGGAGGAGGCAGATGTTTTCTGTAATTTTGGGAGGTGGAGGTTGGGTTAGGGGTTTTTAAAGGCTTTTTTTATGTGTTTTTTATAAAAGAGAGATTTTTGTTATACTTACCTGGATGATGTAAAGAACGTTGCTCAGTCTCTTGAGAGTTGATTGAAGGAGTTCAGAGTATACGATTCATGCTGACGGGAAAAAAAAAAAAATCAAAAATGCGTCAACAAATTTACTGGCATTATCAGTTAGCGAGCCTATCCCCGAGACTATCGGTCTTCCTGGAGGGGTTTGCACATTCTTGTGGGTCTTGGGTAAGGAATAAAAGGTAGGAATGCGGGGAAATTTGGGCAACAGGAACTCCAAGGTGTCTTTGTCAATGAGGCCTATAATGTAGGCCTCAGTGCAAAGAGCCTGGAGGTTCCTGTGCAAAGGACGACACATGGGCTCGAGTGATGGGTTTATACCAATTTCTGTTGTTAAGGATGGCAAGGCACATTGTTTGGTTTTTAAATGTTTGTCATCAGATCACATGTATTTATAATGCAACATGTATACAGGTTATCAGTGTTTTCTTAAAACATTTGAGATATAGCATTTGCATCACTTATGATCGTATATATGTATATATTATATCACATATGTACATGTTTTAAATGTTCAAACCATCTCTCCTGTTAGACAATTTAGTCACATACGGTTCAGAGATTTAAGTCTGTGCGTGTCATTTGGTGTAATATTAACGTTGCCTCTCAGCCATTGTCTGGGGAGAAATCCTGAGTCAACATCAGGGTTTGACTAGGAAGGCAATATCATCCTCTGAAACAATAGGGCATATTTACCCAAGCCTTCCTTGAATTAAAAGTTTTGTAACCTTGGTCGGACCACCCATTCTGACTATTTGTCAACTGATTTCTTTCAGGTTTCTGTTTATTATACATCAACATGAGTTCTGTTTCTTGCCTCCTAGGTGTACAATGGCTCGTATAGCTTAGTCAACTAATTCTGTTGGGAGGGGAGCACTTTGGGAGTGCTGACCCAGATCTTAACAGTTTAAATTAAAATATGATATTTTGAGGTGTATCTGTCAAGACAAATTCCCCCTTTTGAATTCCGGGTATGTCATGGAAACGTGTCGGGGATTCACTTCATAACATGGTGAGAGTCATATGTTGGTTTTTAGTTTTTCCTGATGGGTGATAACTTAGTGTGCAGTGTATTGAAGATTTAAGGTTACCAAGTAAAGGGCCTATATTACCATAAATATTTTAATGGGTTCCAGTACCATCTTCCCAAGATATCAAGGTCAAAGGAGGTGTGAGGGCAGAGCAGTAGCCGCAGTTGCTGCTACTGTCAGCCAGTGTATCCACCCCCACCAAAGAAAGAAAGGGGGACTATTACGGTACTTAATATCAATATACAATGGTAGGTATAAGAAAGAAGAAAATATAAGATATTTTTGTAAAAGTTTACTTTTAATAGAAAAAATGTTTATAAAAATACAATTCCGCATACAATTGCGATTATACACAACAACACTATATCTAACCATAAAAAAGGAGATACCACATAGTCTGAGCCAGTGGATTCCGCACAGTTTTAAATGGCAAGTGTGTGTACAACGTTTATTCTCGACCGGTTTCGCGGTTAGCACCGCTTCTTCAGGAGAACCATATCTACAATATGACATAAAGTAATTTTAACAAATATAAGCATAGATATATGTGTATATCAGATTGTTGCAGCACAGTTATTGACAAAATATCAAAACACTTCATACAGAACATATAAAAATAAGGACAAGCTCACCCATTCAGGAGATTCCTGTGGGCATGCAGGACCCCATATAATTCCCCCCGCGACGGACACATGGGTTGGCAGACAGCCTCTGATGGATAAATGTTTGATTAATTGATTATAAATATCTACATATTGTGATATCAAGGAGAGGTGTGCCCATGCCATGCAATCGAAATAACCCAAGGTAGTGGTGTGTGGAGGAGAATGGTAATCCGTGGGGAGAGGATAGGGCAGAGAGACGGGAAGGGGAGAAAAGTGGAAAAAAAGGGGGTGGGGGGAAAGGGGGGGGAGGAAGGAAGGGGGGAGAGCATGCGGATGGAGAGGGGACAGAGTGTAGGGAATGGTAAGAGAGGGGGGGGCAGGGGGAAAGGGGAGAAGGGAAGAGGCACCGGGGGAAAAGGGGGGGTAAGGGGAGCCAGGGGGGAGAGGATGGGGAAGGGTGGGGGGGGGGACAGAGGGAAGGGGGGAGCAGCCTATAGGGAAGGAGGGGAGGAGCGAAGGAGAAGCAAGGGAAAGAGAAAAGGGGGGGAAACGGAGGGGGGGAGGAGAAGGGGGGGAGAAGGAAAAAGGGGGGGGAAGGAGGGAAAAGGGGAGGGGGAAGGGGGGTAAAGGGGGCTGGGGGAGGGGGGAAGAGAAGGGAAGGGGGGAGGAGGAGGGGGAAGGAAAGAAGAGAGAGGGGGGGAAGAAGGGGGGTTTGGGGGGGAAGGGGGAGAGGGGGGAGAAGAAGAAGACCCAATAGACCACCATCCGTGCAGATACTGAGGGTTGTGAAATTTATAGGAAAAACTGCACACTGACAGTGTCAGGGCTGGCACTCACCGACTGAAAATTAAAGCAATGTATGATGCATGAGCTGGAATTGGATGTAGGAGTTCACCTTATAGAGACCGTGGGTCAACGGGATCATAAGACACCGTGAGGAACATAATAACTTCAAACACCCCTGTAGCTAGGGCCGTGGGTGCGTCCCAGAGAGATCACTATAGCCAAAGGGAAAATTTATAAATAAGGATTACTCAGCACAATACAGCAAAGAGGGTTATTCTACAGATGTCAGTAGTGACACAGACAAATACTGCAGAAATCAGTCTCACGTTGAGCCAAGATACTGACATAGAGGGTTAAAAAGTCATAGGGGAGAGAGTAATGAGATCGATCAGATAAGTATAATGGTTCCCTCTTAAAACTGGGAGGGCACATCCATAGAATATTAAGAATTACATAACCATGGATGTAGAAGTAAATTGAATGTCAGGTACTAAAAACATACAGGGTAGTAGAATGGGCATCAAGCGCCACAGTCATGCAAAGCCACAGGACAAGATAGCAGGCAGCCAAATAGCATACAGAGGGGGAGAGAACACTGACCTTGTATAGAGTAATCCAGAGCTTGCTCATGCATCAGGAAGCTGTCCGGCTCGTACAGCGGCCATTGCTGGCCACTATAAGAGCTCCCAAACCCGGAAGTCAGGGCACGCCAACGTTGGCGGTCCCTGACATCACCGGGTCGGTTCGCCCGCACTGTGCAGGTGCACGTGAGTGTGCTACTGCACAAGCGTGCGCTCCTGTCGAAGGGAAACAAGTTCCCAGACACGGAGACACAAGCAGCAAGCAGCTGCCAGAGCAAACATGCGTCCGCCGCGAGGAGGAGAAATGGGACCCGATGATTACCAACAAGTCCTGATAAGAGCGGGGGAGATTGTCCTTTTACAGCAAATTATTTAAAAAACAGCCATAATAACAGCTATTAACACAAAAAACCAAAACATATAAATACAATGTATGATAATTACCCATGTCACTAAGGTCATTGTCCCAACAACATCAAGGGTGGTCACAGGCAGGTAAACATGTTACGTATTAAAGCATCCTAAAATAAAATCAGTAGTAGCACCATGAGGGAGGGGGGCAGGAAGGAAGGAAAGGGGAGAGAGGGAAAGGGAAAACCAGAGGGGAAAAGGGGGGATTTTTTGGATGGGAGGGAGGGGAGAGGAGAGGGGGAAACAGGGGGGCAGGGAAGAAGGGGAAGAGCACGGGAAAAGGGGGAAAAAAGACACACATGGAAGGAAACCCCAAAGCCTTACAAAAATGCCTTGTATGATACTGACTCATTGAGGCCAGGGGGGATAGTGGCTTTGAGTCGCTCGATCCAAAGGGCCTCCTTTTGGAGTATCGAGCGATCACAATCGCCACCCCTAGGGTTGGGTGGTACTACCTCCAATACCAGGAACTTGACAACCGAGTTGTCAAATCTGTGGTACAAGCCAATGTGTCGGCCAATCGTGGTTAATTTCCCATTTTCTGAATCACTCCTTTTGTGCCACAGTTGGCAAAGGTACGTGGGACGAGGGTCTCCCCATTGGGTAGAACAAAGTGTCTACCCTCGTGGACCCAAGGGCATCGGGGACAATCCCCGCATTTGAATGTGCCATTGGGTCCATTCCTCGGGGGTCTAATGGGAGTATAATGACTGGAAGTCAATTGATCCCTTAGCGATCGGGCCCTACGGAAAACAACTTCCGGGGTGGATCGAATATATTTGGCCAGCGTGTGATGCTCAGCCAAAAGATACCAATTTTTGGTTAAGATATTACGGAGTAAGTTATGATGTGCAGAGTAGGTCGTGATGAATCTTTTAAAGGGGAAGGTTTCACACGTTTAAAGAGTAGGGAGGTCCGAGAGCGTGACATGGCCTTGTTGTATGCTTTACGTAAATTTGCGGGGGAATAACCCCGCAATAGTAGGCGTTCTCTTAATGCCTTGGCCTGACGTTTAAAGTCGCTGTCTCATGTGCAATTTCTACGTAAACGTAGGTACTGAGCATTTGGTATGCTCCACACCAAGGGGGTCGGATGTGCGCTAGTAGCAAATAGAAGAGCGTTGCCAGCAGTTGGCTTTCTGTAGAGGTCAGCACCCAACGTTCCGTCCGGTTGTTTAGTAATATTTAAGTCTAAAAAGGAGATCTGCTCTGTATCGATCTTAAACGTAAATTTTAAATTTAGATCGTTAGTATCAAGTTCACGGAGAAATTGTAATAATTTGTCTCTGGGACCCGTCCACACCAGTAGTAGGTCATCAATAAAATGATACCATAGAAGGATATCGTTTAGGAATTCTGAATATTGATCATGAGCATGAATGCGCCTCTCCCAGCCGCCTAGATATAAATTTGCATAAGCTGGGGCACACAACGTCCCCATTGCAACTCCCTGAATTTGCAAAAACAATTGGTTATTAAATGTAAAGTAATTTTTAGTTAGTATGAAATGCAGCAATGCAAGTACAAAATGGTTTAGAGACCATGTGGTTGTGTCCTGTTCAAACAAGAAGGAACCAGCCGTCCGTACGCCCTGCTCGTGGGGGATACTGGAGTACAAAGCCTCAATATCAACAGCCACGAGCAAGGTGTCCGGAGGGATCTGGATTCCCTCAAGGCGTTGCAATAGGTCCGTGGTGTCTCTAATATAGGACGGAAGGCTGCGGACATGAGGCATCAAAAATGCGTCAACAAATTTACTGGCATTATCAGTTAGCGAGCCTATCCCCGAGACTATCGGTCTTCCTGGAGGGGTTTGCACATTCTTGTGGGTCTTGGGTAAGGAATAAAAGGTAGGAATGCGGGGAAATTTGGGCAACAGGAACTCCAAGGTGTCTTTGTCAATGAGGCCTATAATGTAGGCCTCAGTGCAAAGAGCCTGGAGGTTCCTGTGCAAAGGACGACACATGGGCTCGAGTGATGGGTTTATACCAATTTCTGTTGTTAAGGATGGCAAGGCACATTGTTTGGTTTTTAAATGTTTGTCATCAGATCACATGTATTTATAATGCAACATGTATACAGGTTATCAGTGTTTTCTTAAAACATTTGAGATATAGCATTTGCATCACTTATGATCGTATATATGTATATATTATATCACATATGTACATGTTTTAAATGTTCAAACCATCTCTCCTGTTAGACAATTTAGTCACATACGGTTCAGAGATTTAAGTCTGTGCGTGTCATTTGGTGTAATATTAACGTTGCCTCTCAGCCATTGTCTGGGGAGAAATCCTGAGTCAACATCAGGGTTTGACTAGGAAGGCAATATCATCCTCTGAAACAAAAGGGCATATTTACCCAAGCCTTCCTTGAATTAAAAGTTTTGTAACTTCGGTCGGACCACCCATTCTGACTATTTGTCAACTGATTTCTTTCAGGTTTCTGTTTATTATACATCAACATGAGTTCTGTTTCTTGCCTCCTAGGTGTACAATGGCTCGTATAGCTTAGTCAACTAATTCTGTTGGGAGGGGAGCGCTTTGGGAGTGCTGACGCAGATCTTAACAGTTTAAATTAAAAGTTGATATTTTGAGGTGTATCCGTCAAGACAAATTCCCCCTTTTGAATTCCGGGTATGTCATGGAAACGTGTCGGGGATTCACTTCATAACATGGTGAGAGTCATATGTTGGTTTGTAGTTTTTCCTGATGGGTGATAACTTAGTGTGCAGTGTATTGAAGATTTAAGTTTGTTGGTAACCTCCGCTGATCAGCCTCAGGACTGTCAAAATGGGTCTGGGGCTTCTGGGATCAGTATTCCTGAGGAAGGTCTCGGTCGTTTCCTGGGGCGGTCTCGGTATCGGGTCTCTGTTTTGGAACCCTGGGAACTCGTTGGGTCTTCCTTTGATCATCCGGTCACTTTTACCTATGATCGTGAGTTTCGATGGCGGCAGGGATATCATGTTGCTTTTACGTATATGCTGTTTGAGAAAAATAGACAGTTTGAGTATCATGTCGATATACAAAAAAAAATTATGTTCAGGTGAATTAACCCTTTTAATTGACCTTGAAAGCATATGTTTCAGAGGGTCAGTCCTCCAGCAACTGTAATTGGGACTTGGGGTGGCAAGCATGTAATTGATTGATGTGCACCCATCTCTCACTGATTTCACCATTCCGTGGAATATGCAGTTTATATGGCACGGGGGAGATTTTGTCCACTATATTGAATGGACCTCTCCCGGACGGCAGGAATTTCAGTTCCTTTAAAAAAGAAAGAAGGACGGCGCCCTCTAAGTGCAGCATGTATGTTAAAAATACTTATTACAATAGATAAAAACACTCACATTTGAGTTGCTAAAAACCAGCATATAAAGTAGTTTCAACCGCGTGCTCTCGGGGGATGTGGGTGTCACGTGCCGGTGGGGGGTTTCCTGGGATGTGAGTCCTGTGACCTGGGTCCTGGTAGCTGTTCCGGTGGTGCCGAGGGTCCTCAAACCCTCAGGGCGTCCAGGATGTCATTCATGGATCCTCCATGGAGCGCCATGCTGACCTGCGTCTTCACTTCCGGGAGCGGGGTGAGGCGGGCAGTGCTTCCCGTTCGGAGCATGCGTGCTCCTTCATCAGGCTTCAGCATAGTCAGCACGGCGCTCCACAGAGGATCCATGACCGACATCCTGGCTGCCCGGAGGCTCTGAAGACCCTCAGCACCACCGGAACAGCTACCAGGACCCAGGTCACAGGACTCACATCCCAGGAACCCCCCCACCGGCCCGTGACACCCACATCCCCCGAGAGCACGCGGATAAAACTACTTTTTATGCTGGTTTTTAGCAACTCAAATGTGAGTGTTTTTATCTATTGTAATAAAATATTTTTAACATACATGCTGCACTTAGAGGGTGCTGTCCTTTCTTTTTTATTGTTCCAGAACTTCTTCTAGCTTTTATATACTGGCTGCCTTCCATTTATTCAGCATCATTTTATCCTTACATGGACTAATACCTGAACTTGTTGTGAAACATTAACTACCACCACCAAGTTTCCCCTCTCAAGAACAGGGGTAGCCCCCCAAAACACCTTGTCCCCATGTTGATGGGGACAAGGGCCTCATCCCCACAACCCTTGCCCGGTGGTTGTGGGGGTCTGCGGGCGGGGGGCTTATCGGAATCTGGAAGCCCCCTTTAACAAGGGGGCCACCAGATCCCGGCCCTCCCCCCTGTGTGAAATGGTAAGGGGGTACAAAAGTACCCCTACCATTTCACAAAAAAACTGTCAAAAATGTTAAAAATGACAAGAGACAGTTTTTGACAACTCCTTTATTTAAATGCTTCTTCTGTCTTCTATCTTCTATCTTCTTTCTTCTATCTTCCTTCGGTTTCTTCCTCCATCTTCTTCTTCTTCTGGTTCTTCTGGTTCTTCCTCCGGTGTTCTCGTCTGGCATCTTCCACCGCGGCGTCTTCTTCCCTTCTTCTTCTCGGGCCGCTCCGCATCCTCCATGATGGGGACTTGACGGGGACTTCCCTGTGGCATTCCCCATGACATCAGAGGGGGGCGGGGTCACCCGTTACATACACAGGGAAGTCCCCGTCAAGTCCCCGTGCGTCAGGGGGGGCGGGGTCACCAGGTGGCCCCGCCCTTCGTTATTTAGGAACCATCAGAAGAGGAGAAGGGTCACACAGCAGGAGCCTCCCATCATGGTGGATGCGGCCCAAGAAGAAGGGAAGAAGACGCCGCGGAGGAAGATGCCGGACGAGAACACCGGAGGAAGAACCAGAAGGAAGATAAAAGATCGAAGATAGAATATAGAAGAAAGAAGATAGAAGATAGAAGACAGACGAAGCATTTAAATAAAGGTATTGTCAAAAACTGTCTCTTGTCATTATTAACATTTTTGACAGTTTTTTGTGAAATGGTGGGGGTACTTTTGTACCCCCTTACCATTTCACACAGGGGAGAGGGCCGGGATCTGGGGGTCACCTTGTTAAAGGGGGCTTCCAGATTCCGATAAGCCCCCCACCCACAGACCCCCACAACCACCGGGCAAGGGTTGTGGGGATGAGGCCCTTGTCCCCATCAACATGGGGACAAGTTGTTTTGGGGGGCTACCCCAAAGCACCCTCCCAATGTTGAGGGCATGTGGCCTTGTATGGTTCAGGGGGGGGGGGGCGCTCCCTCTTTTCCTGTGGCCTGCCAGGTTGCGTGCTCGGATAAGGGTCTGGTATGGATTTTTGGGGGGACCCCACGCCATTTTTTTTTTAGTTTTGGCGTGGGGTTTCCCTTAAAATCCATACCAGACCTGAAGGGTCTGGTATAGATTTTGAGGGGGACCCCATGCCATTTTTTTTTTTCATTTTGGCCGGGGTTCCCCTTAATATGCATAACAGACCTGAAGGGTCTGGTATGGAATTTAGGGGGACCCCCACGTCATTTTTTTTTTTTACATTTTGGTTCGGGGTTCCGATATGGGGAATTCCCATGGCGTGTTTATCAATGAACTTTTATGTGTATTGTCGGACCGGCAATTCATTAGTTTTAAATGACTTTTTTTCCTTTGAAATGCCATTTTGCTGTCAGACTGTTCTAAACACGGGAAACATGCGCCCCTTTACAGGCATACTATAGACACCCCCCCGGTAAACATATATCGATTTCCACATGAAGATTTTGTTACAGGCCCAATGAAATCCATTTGAAGGTCTGACCAAGGCATGCATATCCCCCTTTTCTGAAGTGGTGCCCTATGGGTGGGCGAAGCTGATTGAGGACATATTAAGCATCCTTGACAGTATGCCTTCACATCACGCAGCATATGAGGCCAGTAGGCGTAATCCCGGAGGATCTCATAGGTGATTTCTTCTCCGTGGTGCCCAGACGTAGGGGCGTCATGGGCATGCTGTAGCATTAAACCTCTGAATTTAAGGGGAACTACCCATTGTTGGATACCCTCCTTGGAGGTGCGGATCAACAATCCCTGATGCAGCGTGAACTGGGATTTGGATTTCATTAATATACGTAAGTCTTTCTTGCCAGGATCATTTTCTTGACTAATGGGATTCTGGCTCGGACATTCCAAATGTTTATAAAACAAGCCAATTATTGGGTCTTCTTTTTGGGCTGTGATTAAATCTTCATTTGGGGTTTTCATGACACTATTGCCATCTCAACGGCTTTCCGGATTGCAGTGAGTTCAGCAACTTGGCTGCTTCTTGGCCCAAGTTTGTATCCCACAGAGATTGGGGCTACACCTTGGGTCCATATGATCCCAATGCCAGCCACTAGTTGGAGCTGGTCCTTGTCCTTGTGATGATAGGCACAGCATAAACACACGGCAACTGTTTATTGCAGTATGTATGTAGTATTCATCATCATAAACCTTGTATGGAGACAACAGTTGTTCTTCTATAAATTCAGTGTCCGGGGTCCCCATGCAGGGATCAGGGGCAGAACAATCATGCAGCTCAGCAAGGCCCTGGGCCACTGGACTTTTCTTGTTCTGTTTATATTGAATTTCCAGGGGCCACCCTTGAAAGGACAGAGTCCAAGCAGTGATGCGGCTATTTGACACATTTCCGTCCCTCCCTGATACGTTCACTCTGTAAATACTGCAAAGGCTGGTGTGCGGTCTCAACAATAATTCTTTCACCTTGAATGTAACTGCGGAAAATCTGTTATGCCCAGACAGTGGACAATAAAGCTTTTTCAAAGTCAGAAAACATAATCTCAACTGAAGACAATGTTTTGCTGGCGTAAGCGATAATCTTACTGACATTTTCTTGTTTCTGATAAAGAACAGAACTCATACTTACCTGCGTGTACCCTGTCTCAAGGAGAAAGGGTATACCTCAAGGCAGGGAGCTTGGGTGAGTTGTATCTTCAGTTCCTTTATAGCGTCTGTTTGTTCCTTGCCCCATGACCACTCAGTGTCTTTCTTCAGCAGATGAAGTAATGGTTTGCTAATCTCGGCGTAATGGTTGATGAACTTATGCAAATAGCTAACCATTCCTAGAAACGATCCACTAGAAACGATCTAATACTGCTTCAGCCTTTTTCTTTTGGGGGTTTAACCCTTCTGAGGTAACTTCATTGCCTAAGAAGTTTACTCGGGTATGGCACCATTGTGCTTTCTGAATGGATAGCTTCACTCCGGCTGTCCTTAGCTGGCCCAAGATGTGTTGGAGTTCTGTGAGGTGTTTGGTTATGTCAGTATTGTTAAGGAGGATGTCATCGACGTATGCCAATGTTCCTCGCTCCAAGGCATCTGGCATGGCCTTGTGCATGAAGACTGCAAATTCATGGCCAGTATTGTTATAGCCGAAAGGCATGCGCACCCAGCAGTACTGTAGGTTTTCAAAGCTGAATGCCAGTTTATATTGATCTTCTTCGCTAACTTTTATGGTCCAGTATCCCTGGGCACAGTCGAGGTCCGAGAATACCTGGGATCCATGGAGTTGGGCCAGGCACTGGTCTATGTAGGGTACGGGCCATCCTGACATGTAGACACGCTTATTGAGTTGTCGGGGATCAGCACACAAGTGCCACTGTCTGTTGGGTTTTAAAATCCCCAGAATGGGGTAATTGTACGAACTGTGGATGGGCCTAATTATACCCCGTTCGAGTAACTTCCTAATGATCTCAGAGAGAGACTCATAGGGGTCGGTCTGGATTTTGGCAATGTGGAGAAACCTTGTAGGAAACCTGAGCAAAGATTTTCTGGAATTCAAAAAGAAGTTTGCGGAGCAATTGTTGCTCAAGATCATTGGTGCAGACATCGGCTAGGGCTATGATCTCTTCGACTATCTCTTTGAATCCCGGAAAGCTTTCCGGTTTCCCTATCTCATAGGCCTCCTCAAGCCTGGGGGTTAGGTCATTGGGTGTGCAAAGTGTATTTTTCTCCCAATCAGGTCCCGTGGGGTACTCTTGTTCTTTGATTGGTTGTTCAAAGATGAGAGATGTTTCTTCAATTCTACAGGTACCATCCTTAGAATCGAAGGGGTAAATGGACTCTATGGTGTATATATCCTCGGGTGTAGAATTGAACGATTGTTCAATTAATTTCTCCTCAGATAAATATTCATCTGGTATGAGCCCAATCACTTGGTTGGTGACTCCAAACGTGTTATACACCATCTCTACCTTAAGGCCGATAAGGGTGCCCTTGGATAGGTTAAGGTCCTGATTTGAGAGGTTGTGTATGTAGATGTACATTATTGACTGTTGTGTATTGATCAAAGGTGTGTGGGTAATTTTTATTCCCTTCTCCTATATTCTCTGGGGCAGGCATACTAATGCATCTGATCCCTTCAGGTTTTGTCCCTTTTTGACATTGATGGTGAGTAGGAAATGTTTTATGTCCCCAGGGATTATAATTTCTCGAGCTACCTGAAGCTCAACAGCATAAGGCATCTCACCTCAGCCCTGAAGTTTCTGGAACTTCAGGGCTGAGGTCATATCCTGGTATCCCTCGGGACCCCCCTTTAGCCAACTCCATAAGCAGTTGTTTATCAGGTCAATTTGGGTGGCAAAACGATGCAGTAGGTTGTTGCTGAGGTAAATTTGGGATTGGGGATTATCCAGCACTATGAACACGTGGGTAGTTGTCTTATTACCTATAGTGATATTCAAGAGGCATCTAGCAACTGAGATATGGTTCTCAGAGTCATCGATGGTATCTGTCATCCAATGTCTCTGAGGAGTGGAGAAACGGATCAGGAGGGTGACTAACAAGGCCATGGCTTACAAAGCTATGCTCTTGTTTTAGATCAATTTTGGCATATTTTGACCTATTAAAACCATTTATATGGATAGGGATAAAGAGGTCGCTGCTAACCCTTTCTATTTCTTTTAGGAACTGGGCGTGATTTCCCCCTTTCTTGGTTTTATTTTCTTGATGGAAGGATATGGTCAGTACATTATCCTGGAGGGAGATCTCTTTTATTTTATCTTGGGGAATTTTAAAAATATGGTCCTCATTTCCTACTTCCAGGCCATGATTGTCAGGGTAAATAACCGCAACATCGGGGGACTGACTATTCCTGAAGTGGATTGCTACTGAATCAGGCCTTTCTTCCACCAGGTGGCAGTGTCGCTGGGAATGGGGAGTTTGAAGTCTTTCATATTTAATCGGGGAGTTGACCTGTGACCACATCACTTGATTCACGCAATCGACAATTGTGTTGAGCTTCATAAGGAGATCCATTCCAATAAACATGTAATGGTGTGGGAGATCTGCAATAATAACAGGGTGCCTGATTTCCTTATTACCTAATTTGAGTTTAAGCCAGGCTGTACCCATGACTTGCAGTGGCTCTCCCCCCACCCCGATTAGTGAGCAATCAAAGCTCCTAAGTCTCGGTTTGCTGAGCATTGATTTTATTGCTTTATTAAAATGTTCCTGCGACAGGATGGTGGCTTGGGATCCTGTGTCAATCACCTGATGGGGTGATCAACGGCCTCATGTACCTCTGCAGTAGTGAAATATTTTCCACCAGATTCAGTCAACTCACACATGAAGTTAGCGTGGTTGAAGATCTGTGGGTTTTCCAACAATTTAGATTTGGCATTTATCTCACCGCATTTCACAGATTCTTTGTGCTTATGATTCCTGTGGGATGGCCTGCAGGGCCTACTTGAGATGGAAGCACACAGAGTGGGAGGCATCCCGCCCGATTGGTCACTTACATTGGCTCTCAGTGGCTCAGCTACATTAGAGGGGTTGGAAGGATACTGAAAAACAGGAGCAGAAATAACAATCCCACCCTGGTCCCCCCTGTTTAGGGGCATGTCAGGGGTGTGTTGTGTGTCTCCTGTCATTGCATCCAGGTTTGTCCCCTACAGGAGGATTGTCTGGGGTTCTAAGCATTCTGTGACCCTGTGTTGGTCACAGGAGCGGCCCCTAAATAAGGTTAGTAGATGGTAATTGATCAGATGTGTCATTTGTTTGCACATCTGATTCATTTGCGCTTCTACCTGCTCAATTCGCCGGCCCATGGAATTTTGGCTATTTGCCTGATTTTGCCTGAACCAGTTGCGTTCAGGACGGGACTGTAGTGATGTATCAGATTCATCACCACTCCTCGGGTCTTGCTGCTGTGGCCTTTCTCTTGGAGGTTCCTGTGGTTTCCTTTGATTTTGGGGAATTTGAGGAGCTACACCAACCCTGGGGTGATTGACCTGTTCCTGATTGGGAGGGGTCCTGCGATTATCAGGATTCTCATTAAAATTTGGATCACTTATAAAGTTGGGGTCTCTGTAGTAACCAGGGTGGCCGTGAAAGTTTGAATTCCTGTTAAAGCGCAGGTACCCTTGAAAATTGGGGTCTCTGTTAAAATTGGGGTTTTTGCCAAAGTTGGGTTTCCTACCAAAGTTAGGGTTCCTGTTATATTAGGGATACCTAGTAACAGTGGGATCTTGATTCCAATTTGATTGTCGGTTGTTCTGGGATCCTGTAGATATCCCCTATGGCTATTTCTGTACCCAGGGCCCCTTTCACCCTCACTACCATAACCTGGCAACCTTTGTCCTCCATCATCTGCTGTGGCTGGGGTGGAACTCCGGGAGGTCCCATGGGTTTCCCATCTCGGACTACCTCAGCATAAGATTTCCTCTCTGATTGTAGACCATGAGGTTGGGGGTTCACAGTAGTGACTGCTATGGTTTTAGGGCTAGGTTTGGCTTCTCTTTTTACTTTCATGGGACTGGTGGATTGAGTACAGGTGATCACTCTCCCTGACTAACCAATCCAGGGAATGTCCTTTCTTAAAATCCCTTGCCAGTCCTAATTTGATATAAGCAGGTAGCGCTTCAAAAAATAGAGTCAGGAATTCTGGCTGATCCGGATTGGGGTCCTTTTCAACCAGAAAATATGCACTTCTATGGACACATTTTAAAATGTAGGCCACTGCTTTGGCAGCAGTAACATATTTGTAGGGCCCAAACTCCATTTGACACCTATGTTTCATTTCCCTCCATGACTGACCGTACAGAGCCTGCAATAAATCAAAGAATTGTCTGTACTTTTCTTCAAAAATCCATGGCAATAATTCAATTTTGGTATGATCGTCCTGAATGTTTAAGATTTTCAGGGTACATTCCTAGGTTCCTATATGGTCAGTGATGGTTTGGGAACCCTTCTTGGAGAAAACAGGAACAGTTTCTTTTAAGAATGTTATCGACTTCCGGTTCCGGCGCCACATGAGGAGGAGGTGAGCAGCTCCAGCTCCCGCACAGCTCCTCACAAAACCGGCATTTAAGCCAGCCACAGCACCGGGGAAACCCCCCACAGCCTCCGCTCCATCCCTGGCAGGCATGGACCGCTTCGTGGAGCGATCATACGCTCGGGCGCTGTCATCGCCCCCCTCCACAGCTCCACCGGCGGGAGACACCGCGGCCGAAACAGCCAAGATGGCGGCCGCTCCGGATTTAACAGAGCGGCCTCAGCAGCAGCCACAACCTCCCCCTGCCCCAGCTGTGACAGACACCGACCCCACATCCCCTGCCAACATTGCCCAGGCTGTAGTTCAACTACTGGGGCCATCTCTTACAGCCACTGTGGACGCAGTGGTACACAGAGGGCTGGAACAGTTACATATAGAAATCCAGGCTCAGGCCCAGCGCATCATCCAGGCGGAGGAAAGGATTTCAATATTGGAAGATGATTGCACTGCCTCATCTGCAGCACTTGCACGCATTAATGCTTCACAGAGAGACATTTGGGACAAACTGGACGATTTGGAAAATCGCTCAAGAAGAAACAATCTGCGTATCATTGGCTTACCAGAGTCGATCCCAGCCTCCCACCTTACAAATATCTGTGCGAAAACCATCCCAGAGCAACTTGGCCTCCGCATACCGTGCACGGTTGAACGAGCACACCGCATGGGTCAATACTCTGACACACGCGCTAAACCTCGGCATGTGATAGTGAAGTACTTAAACTACGCCGACAAAAACGCCATAATGCAAAAATTTCGTCGCACGCGCTCACTGGTGGTAGATGGCGCGAAACTGCTACTTTTTGCGGACTATTCCATTGAGGTAATGAAACAACGCAAAGCATTCTCCTCGGTATGCTCCACTCTGCACCACAATCAGATCCGATTCTCCCTAGCATATCCAGCTGTCCTCCGCATTCAAACGTCTGAAGGGGAGCAACTCACCTTTCGTACACCTGAAGAGGCGGAGACCTACCTAACCAACAGAAGCTCCGAAATGGAACACAGTGCCGCGGCGGAGGGATCACCATCGTCATCCTCACAGCGTCCATATGATCCCCCTAAGCACCCCCGAAGCCCGACTAAACCTCCATATAAACGCAGCCGCTTCACCAACCAAGAAGTTCGCTCTGGGAACCGTTGAAGGTACTGACGGAGGACTCCACAATATCACCCCTTTTCCACATCGCCATCTCAGGACGGGTAGTATCAATCCATCTTTTTGTTTTGTTATTAAGATGAGGATACTTGTGATGTCTCTATAAACTGCCTTACATGCCCGTTATAGAACACTACCCCTTCTAACCTGTAGCTGGAAGCTACGCAGTAAAGAATTCTACAGTTATAATGTTATAGTCATGTTATTTAACAACAGCTATAGTCCCTCACTACCTGAGAAACCTTCCTTTTCAAGGACACTTGCAATGTTATGTTTACTGGTATTTTCTATTTTCTGGTATATTTAAAGCCTAATTTTAAGAGGGGGCTCTCCCCTGTGTTCAGCGTACCTCACCATTGATTAATTTAAACATGCACTACCTCCTCAGGGGATCCCCCCCAAACCACCTTCCCTTTCCTTCCTGCACCCCCCCCCTTCCCTACTTCCCTTTCCTCTCCCCTACCTTCCCTATCCCCACCCCCTGTTGCTACCACCCTGCCCCTAAGTGAGGAGCTGGCAATCAATGGGAGCTACGCTAACGAGATAGGTGAGACCTCATGTGGAAAAAAGAGAAGTCCGTGACTCAAGTTATGTATTTCCTTATACGATATACTGCCTTATTAATGTTTATAATTTATTGTTGCTTAGAAAAGTTTAAGTTCATGTTTGCCATCCTAGTTCTTGTGTCTTCAGGGGTTCTGGGGCGCTTTGGCGGCTCCCAAGAGGCAGATAACACATTCACTCAGGGGTTTCTATGCAAGCTCCTGAACCAAACCACTTTCAAACACCAACTATGTCACAATCTGCACTTGGGAGTCACCTAAAGTTTGTCTCGTGGAATGTCAAGGGACTGCGCTCCCCTAACAAACGTATGTCCATCCTCAGACACCTGCGGCGTCTTCGGGCAGATGTGGCTCTACTTCAGGAGACGCATCTGGCTGCAGACGATATGCAACGTCTTCGCAGATTGTGGGTGGGCTCTGTCTATGGCTCCCCAGCAGTGGGTCGTAAGGCAGGTGTTGTTATCCTTCTACATAAAAATCTACAACACACAGTCAGAGAAGTCAAGGTTGATTCGGAGGGAAGAAAAATGACACTACATCTGACTATAGATGACAAACACATAGCACTTACTAACATATATGCTCCCAATTCTCCTGACACCTCCTTCTTCCAGGATTTAGTGAAATGGGTGCTAACTACACCAGAGACGCTACACCTCTTGGGCGGGGACTTTAACTCAGTCATGTCTCCCCTAGCTGATCGCACAGGCCCCCCTTCACACAGAACACACACCCATATCCCCTCATCATCTGCATCCACCCTATTGTCACAAGCCGTCGCCTCCATGCAATTTGTGGATGTCTGGCGCTTAATGCACCCGACGGAACGGGAATACTCCTTCTTTTCACCCCCTCATAATACGTTTTCACGTATAGATTATTTTTTTGCCTCCCCAGCCCTAAGCTCTATAACCAGTACACCGGATATACAAGAGGCAGTAATTTCAGACCACAGCCCAATCGTGATTCATCTCACCCAAACAGCTCGCTCATCTCCCTCCCCTACTTGGCGCTTCCCCTCCTATTTAGCTGATAATGAGGACTTTCAACATACACTATACTGCGCCTGGGAGGAATACATCTCCACTAATAGAGCCCACATTACAGATCCTAACCTATTCTGGGAAGCAGGCAAGGCCTTCTTAAGAGGTAAAATAATATCATACACAACCCAGTTTAAAAAAAAAGCCAAACAACAGTATAGTAAATCAAGCGAAACTCTACGCCTGGCTCATGAGCAGCTCACAATAAACCGCACCATAGAAAACATACAAAAATGGAGACAGGCCAAATCCACCTTTGACCTATGGGCAGAACAGCATGAAGCGGCCAAAACATCATACTCCCAGTTACATTTTCATAAATTTGGAAACAAGGCTGGTAGACTACTGGCCAAAATGTGCTCAGGTCCCAGACGTCCCACCCGTATCTCAGCTCTTAGAGCTAAGACAGGCTCTATGATCACCTCCCCAGCTGAAATTAGCAACCTACTCGTAGAATACTATACCAATTTATACAAAGCTGACCCGACTGACTTAACTACCACCGACTTACTGCTCGACAAAATACGTCTACCCAAACTCCACCACACACAATTAGAGTCGATCAACTCCCCCATCACTATTGACGATATTCTATCCACGATCAAAAACATGGCCTCGGCCAAAGCCCCGGGACCCGACGGATACACTGCTGAATTCTATAAAATGACCAAAGAATTCATCCCTGCTACTTTAAAACATGTTTACGCAGCTATGTGGGACGGAGGGCCCTATCTTCCTACGGGAACACAGGCCCACATCAAGTTAATCTCTAAGAAAGGGAAAGACCCCCTATTGCCAGGCTCATACCGGCCGATATCATTAATAAATGTTGATGTCAAAATCCTATCCAAAATAATTGCGTCACGGCTAGCTCCTCTACTGACATCCCTATTACACCCAGCTCAATCTGGCTTTGTTATGGGCAGATCGGCCACCTTAAACATTCGAAAAGTATTAATGGCTCTAGAATACGCCAAAACTCACCCTAACCAAGACATTGCCATCATGTCATTAGACGCGGAAAAGGCCTTTGACAACATCAGTTTCTCTTGGCTCTTTAGAGTGATGACACAATTTGGATTCTCAGGACCGATTATGCGATTTCTGTCACAAATGTATGCAGCCCCTACCGCACGTCTTGTTACCCCCGATTTTATTTCGGACACGATTCCACTAACAAAAGGAACGAGACAGGGGTGCCCCCTGTCTCCACTCCTGTTCAATCTAGCAATCGAACCCCTGTCCAGAATATTAAACTCAGCTGATGGAATCAGTGGCATCACTCTGGAGAACCACACTCTTCGTTCAGCACTATTCGCAGACGACATACTGCTATTTTCCACCGACCCTATAACAGACTTTGACAGACTCAAACGACTTTTTTCAGACTTCAGACTTTGCTCGGGATTCAGAATTAATTTCGATAAGAGTGAGATCTTACCACTACAACCCCATCTCTCCAGTAAATGGAAACACCTATCCCCCCTAGCCATAGCCAACCAACATATTACATACCTGGGCATTAAAATAGGATGTGAACCATCCTCTCTATATTCTTTGAACTACCCCCCTTTGATAACGAAAATTGTGAAGGAGTTGGAGGCTTGGGGGTCCCTGCCTCTCTCGCTCTTTGGGAGATGCCATCTTTTCAAAATGGTGTCCTTTGCGCGCCTGCTCTACCCAATGCAGACCATACCTCTTCTAATTAAACATTCAGACATCCAAAAACTCCAAAAGGCCCTAACTGTTTTTGTATGGTCTCACAAAAAACCTCGAATAGCGCTACAGAAATTATGTCTCCCGAAGGGCGAGGGTGGGGCGGGATTGCCCAATATGCGTTTTTACAACCTGGCATGTTTACTCAGACAAGGCTTAGACTGGCTAACTGGTGGTTCTAAATATTCTAACATACATCTAGAAAAGGCTATGGTACACCCATATACCCTCTCGGCCATCCTCCATTCTAATCCCAATACACTACCCCCCCACCTCAAAACAAGTGTAATAATTAAGGATACGGTCGTTGCATGGAGGGAAGTAAGAAAATTGCTCAAAGTGCCATCCAACATTTCCAAATTCCTCAAAATACAAGGCAACCCTATGTTCCTTCCATCTACCATTCACAAAGCTTTTGGCCAATGGAAACTCAAAGGCCTTACAGATGTCTCCTCTGTTTATCTTAATAAGCCGGGCAAATTCAAACCGTTTCATACCCTGATGCGGGAATATTCCCTACCACCAACACATGCTTTCTTTTACCATCAACTCATCAATTATCGCAAATCATGCTCTGGTCCTAACACTAACCCACTAGAAACATCCTGCATTGATACTCTCATCAAAACCAATAACTACTCCATCTCCAACATTTACTCCTATCTCATACAACATCAAACACGGAAATATGCCCTCAAACCCTTTCAAAAATGGTCACACGTATTAGACGACGAATCCTTGCCAGAAAAAATCCTTGAGGGGTACAAAACAGTCCGCAACCTTACTGCCTCTGAATCCTGGAGGGAAACACAATTTAAGATTATCCACAGAGCTTATTTCCCTTTCCGTTACAACGAGAAGGACCCCACCCAAACCCAATGTCCCTGGTGCAAACTACCTCGCCCCACGCTACTACACAGACTCTGGGACTGTAACAAGATTGATGCATACTGGACTAAGGTGATCTCCTACATCAACGAGGTCCACAAAATTCAGTGCACAAACGACCGCCTACTATGCCTGTTCAGCATACCCCCTGCACCTTCATCGCCAACGAGGGTCTCACAAAATATTCCACATTGGGCTCACCTCTGCCTTCTAGTGGCTCGCAGAACTATCATGTCTCACTGGATATCTGCTACTCCTCCTACCCTGACAATGTTTAAAAAAGCCTTGGCAACACTTTTCAATCTAGAAAGACTAGACACTATCACCCTTAATTTCCGGTCAACTTCCCGTTTTTTCAAAAGATGGAGGAAGTACATTGAAGCTACATTCACTCCGCAGGCACTAATCGAAATAATGAACCCATTCCGTTACACGAAATGGTACTTGACAAAAGATGTCACCAATTCTCTAGGCCGACTCAAAATACCCCCCACCCCAGAATCCTTTGTCTTTAACCCACCGTAGGTTATTTATAAACTCATTGCACCCCTTGGCATCCACCCTTTCAGGTCTTAAGTTTAATCAGACGCTACCTCCACTCCTGAGGATATTTAGATGTGAAGATTATGTATATGTCGAGCAAACTCTCGCCCCATAAGGTCGATGACATGGCAAACATGAACTCCCCCCATCTTCCCTTCCCCAAATTTTTCTTTTTATTTTCTTTTTGTTTATCTCTTTGTTACTTCTCTTTTGATCCAACTGATATGACAATATTGTATTTCAACTATTTTGAGAAGTCATTCAACTGTATAGATTGTAACGATCAATACTTTGTAACTTTTGTAACACTAAATCTTATACTTTTGTATGCCATAAAACCCAATAAATATTTTTCAAAAAAAAAAAAGAATGTTATCACCTTGGGGGTGTCACATTTTTTATTAAGGTCCTAGGCTTCCTTTTCTGCCCATATGAAGCTTTTTCTACTTCCTCCTCTATACATTCTGGGGAGTATCTTTGAAGCTTAGGGGATGACCTGTCTTCTAACCTTGTCTCATTGTAACTTACCTGTGTCCCCTGGTAATATGAAGATTTCCGTTTTTCCATTTCCTATTCCTCTACACGACTTCAGCTCATGGATTCATAGTCTAATTGTTCTGTTAATCTTTCTATCCATCCCTCTATTGCTCTCTGCTCAGATTTAAGTCTCTCAATTTCTGCCTTACTCTCTTTATCTCTATCAGTCTGCTTCAATGGGGCTTTTTCTCTCTCATTTGTAATTTTCTATTTCTTGTTTACATTTGTAATATTTCCCTTGCAGTTTTCTGACTAGGAGACAGGAGTCTTCATATAAGGTCTGAGCATTTTGGATCTGGCCCATTAACTCTTCCTGACTTTCTTTAGATTGTCTTAGTCTACTCTCAGCCTTTTGGATTTTGATTGTCAGGGATTCTATTGCTTCTGTTTTGTCATTTAAAGTGGTGCGGGTAGCCAATAATTCTCTTTTTAAGGCTGGCATTTGTTCGGCAACTTCATTACACAAAAACCACAAAACCGGCCAAGACTCTATAATGATCCGGTCTCGGCTTTTTGTGTCTTTTGCGCTAGCAAAAGCCATAATCATTTGGTAAACCCGACCATCTTCTAAAAAAAATATCATCAATTAACCTCTGAGCCTGTTCTCTCTCCTCAAATTTCTCAAAACTGCCTCCTATGTCTAATCTTTTGCAAATATAATTGGTCACACCATAGTCAAGGACCCTTACCTAAGTATTCCTGAAGCCCCATGGCCTTTTTCTGGCTTGAGGTGGCTACCACTGGGGCAGTATCACCATTCTGGCCATTTCTAGATGAGCATGATTCATTATCACTACCAGCCATGTTAATATACAACCAATATTTTTCACAATGTATATGCAAACACAATCACCAGTATGTTATGTAATGTGGTAAGATTCCCTCTTACAAAATATCTCAGCATTGCTTGCCAATTTTATGTTGTGAGTGTGGTATGGAATCTTAATTAAGATCTCAGTGTTTTGTTTTTCAGTGCCTCCAACCTTACGGTAATTTTGTAAACTTAGTTCAGAATATCAGGGCATACCACAATCCTTTCCTGAGTTTGTTAATTTATGGGGTTTTCTTACCAAAGTATAAATATCTCCCAACAAAATTAATAAGTGAGTAATTTGACTTTATTAATTAATGAGTATAATTATACAATGTCATACAGAACTAGATTTTCTGGTGATTGATATTTCACACATACATTATCAAAACATCAATACAGCAATTAAACAATGACTGAATTTATAATTACTCAGGGGAGTCCAAATTGGTCTGTTGGAAAAATATGTGGTAATTTACGCTTTATATTCAAGAACGCAATAGCCATTGTCGCTCAGGGAAACAGCCCTCTGAAAGTCTCCGGCTGGAAGGAATCCAAAGTATGTCTCAGAAAGTCAACAGAACAATATTGTCAATTTGAAATAAATATTAAACCAACAGTTACTAAAATTAAATGGAGCAATAAAACTCTCCCTGGGACCGCAGAATTATAAATTGATGTAAATATGTTTGTCTGAATTCCCTTAAACACAATTACAATAATGCACAGCCTAGACAGTCAATCAATGTCAATACATAACCTATAAAATATAATCCCTACAACTTTGAGAGAGAAGATGAAATAGAAGCTTTATGATCTGTATCTTACCAATCAGCTTAAAAGGGGAAGATGTCCGCCAATATCTAAGCACATCGAGTGGTTCCAGTCACGAGGTCCAGCAAGATGGGGAGTGGTCAAATATCAGCAGATTTCTTGATATCTAGGGGTGCATTTGGTGTCTGGTTCTGTGCACTCCTCCTTAGGGCCCTCACAACCTTTATACCATTTTGAGACAATAAGCTCATAAAATTATCATAAGCTCAGCCCAGAAGGTTTGGCTTACTCTCCATTAGTTGGGGAATTCTAATGATTTGCCAGGTACGATTAGGTAATATTATCTTCAGCCACCGGGTTTATGAACCCCAGCAATTGCTATAAAATATAATCATTTAGTAAGAATTTGATTAATATACACACAATGGACATGGGCGTCCGCAGAACTTTTTTTGGGGTCGGGGGGGGGGGGGGGACTTCGGCAGCAGCGATACACAGTCGCATTTAACCCTTTCTTTGACCGCTAGCAGGGATAAAAAGCTCCCCGCTAGCGGCCGAATAGCGCCGCTAAAACGATGGTAAAGCACCGCTGAAACTAGCGGCGCTTTACCGATAACGCGGCCAGATAGCAGTGTGAAATAGCTCCTGACTGAGATAATTCAACTTTACTCCATGCCTATATAACTATAGCCTAGAGAATGTGTATCTTTCTATTTGCAATGTATTGCAATACGTCTGTTGTGGCCATATTTTCATCTTTATGAAAACAGCCTATACTGTATAGGTTGTTTTCATCAAGATCAAAATATGGCCACAACAGATGTATTGCAATACATTGCAATATAGAAAGATCTACATTCTCTAGGCTATATTTATATGGGCATGGAGTGCCAAAAGTACAAATATTTTTGTCCATGCCACACGTGTATGTAGATGTGTGGGTGGACTATATATGAATTTTTATACCCGTTGTTTATGTGGTCTTCAATATCACAATGTTTTATATATCTTTCTATGTTCAAAAAATGTGTACTTTTTCCAATTTTAATCCGCAATGTCAGCAACCTCATTTAAAGTCCCACTTTTCCTTCTTTATTTACATGTACCGGGGATGGAGGCACACCACATATGTGCCTCATTTAAAGTCCCAAAATTCCCCCCTTCCTTTTGAGTTCAGCGGAGTTTGGATTCGGCATTTGAACTGCACTGTTTTTAGAGTGTATGATTTGAATGCTTATGGTAGGGGTCCGGGGGAATTGTTACTTTTTGATCTCTTTAGCATTTTCTTTGACACATCTGACCAGGAGATCTTAGAGGTTGCAGACATTCCCCCTCAGGGGGTCCTTATGAGTAAGAAAAGCACATTAAGCTCCTTGGTTATTGTAACAAGGCATTTGCCATGTGCGACAGTTTTCAGGGGGGGCCGCATTGCCCCCAGGCTCCCTCTTCCTGCCACTTCACCCCGCTGCACTGACCCCGCAAACCCGATCCATAGAGGGAACGGTTTGTCCAAATATATTCCCCCCTCTGCTCCACCGACACTTCCTTTAGTGCCCCCCGCACCTCCCTGCTTGCCGGGTGCTCCTTCCTGGCTCCCACCTCCCCCTCCCGCTGGTTACAGCAGCTGCTAATGCGGGAGATGTGGATGGAGCAGGGGGGCTGCTCCTTGCGGCTGCTGGCCAGATCTCCCACCTGCCCCCCCCTGCTGGCTGCAGCTGCTGCTAGTGTGGGAGAATCTGAAAGAATGGAGGGCAAGGAGGGCTGCTCCATGCATGTTTACCAGCCCCTGAAAGAATACAGACAGCGATCACAGTACTGATCGCTTCTGTATTCATTAATCACACATAGTAAAGTGTTATATGATTTGTCAGTTTGTGAATGAAATATTTCATTTTATGAATGAATAAGAGTCTTTATACAGACTCCTATCATTCATCCACAGTGCAGCTCAGGCTGCAGAGAAAGAGACTGTCTTCAGTCCCTTTCTCTGTCTCAAAAAGAGACATTAGAGGTCTGTTTAGACCCCTGATGTCTCTCCAAAGCCCCCCCACCCCCCCAAAAAAATGTAAAAAATAAATAAATAAATAAAATTGTACCTGTACAACAAAAAAATAAATAAAGTTGTAACAAAAAAAATAAAATATAACAAAAAACATAGTAAGAGCCCTTTCACACGGGTTCTGTAGAGAAAATCTGCCTGCTCAGCAGGGGATCTGTCTGCTATGCAGAGCGGACACGGACACAGCTCGCTCTCCTCTATGGGGCGGTTGGATGAAAATGGACCGCCTGTCCATTTCCATCAGACTGCCATCCAATCTGATCTGCCAAACAGATGGGGAATAGACCTCCATCTGCCTGTTTTTGGCGGGATCAGATGGTGGTGAGTGTCAACGGACAGGAAGGGGTGGGACAAATTTAAAGGGGGGGGCGCCCAATTTTAGTCTTGCCTAGGGAAGCACAAAACCAAAATACACCACTGCATTGCGGTGGGCACTCACTGCGGCCAAAATGGCGCTGGTTCTCTCAGGGAAGCTGTCTAGTGCTTTCTCTCTCTGCTCCTATCAGCCCTGCTCAGGATTTCCAGCACACAGCAGTCCAGGCTGCACCATGGTCAGGTGAGTCTTCTACCCCAACCACCCACACAGGAGACACAGACTCTCAAGAAAGTCATCTCCAAGAGCTGACTAATATTGATAACTTCCTTGCTGCTGACCAGCCTGTGTCCGAATTTACCATGAAAATCTGCTGATCTCCCTGAGACAAACATTTCATACATATTTTTCATCCTTATTTTTCGACTCCCAAACTTACCACACAGGACCATCCAGAGAGAATTCAATACATGGAATCCAAAATGGGGGAACTTTTCATGGCGTATAATGATCTGGTAGGTGCACATGTTGACTATCATTTTAAAATACAATGACTTGTAACTAAGATAGTAGACAGAGATACTTGGTCCAGATAGAACAACATTTTGTTATGACTCAACATGTGTATCTGTACCAATAAACATGATATTATATATTGATTATTTTATCACCTCATAGCCGTGTTCTTCATTCAAAGTCCCACATTTCCCTCCTCTTTTATTCACTTTGCATCTGCTAAACACCCATACCTGAAAATCAAATGCTTTCCCCGCATCTGTCTGTATGGCTAACGCCACCAACAGAAAAAGTGGAGTCCTCATTAAAGAGACAGTATCCTTTAAACATATTCAAGATATTGCAGACCCCTTTGGTTGCTATAAAAATTCTCATGCAAAATAAACAATGTAACCTAAACATTGGTGAATACTTATACTCCAAACACTAAGCAAATCCGCTTTCTCTTTGCATTACCAAAATCAGCATTACCTCACGGGAGAAGACCTCAACACCATTGGAGATGTCACTAAGGATTAATCCTTTAGCAACACTTTAGATTAGACCTTTTCAAAACAGACAAATGGTCACTTCAAAACATCTCTTCCTTTGCAGGAGAAGTCATTTTGTCACCCCATTACAATTGACATTGGTGGTATTTGCAATGAACTTCCTTCCTTTACTCTGGTTTAAATATTACGTATTCATGTTTTTGTCCCGAGTGTGACGATTTGTCTCAATAGTGTAAATGTATTTTTAAAAATAAAATCAGATTAAAAAAAGAAATTGAAGATCAACACCCTAAATCTACATCCTGTCTATGGAGATTTCTCTCCTCTCTCCTCACAAACCCATTCATCATCCGACAGATTGTTGAAGCCCATCATCAATTCTTTTAGCTCAACAACTCATCTGATTTAGACCGCTTTATACTCTGGAATACTTATAAAGTTTATATGCGTGGTATGTTAATTAAACTTAACTCCTATGTAAAGATGCAAAGGACCCAGCAGATTGATAGAATGCTCAATTCAGTTAGACTCAAAGAGGAACAAAACAAAACCAACTTTACTGCTCAATTATCCTCTTTCATAAGGGAAGATAGGAACCGATTGAGATACCTACTATTGTATCAATATGAAATAAACCTGAAACCTACCAAGGGAAACTTCTATTGTCTTAGTAATAAAGCAAGCATCATGCTAGCTAGAAAAATTAAACCAACAAACTAAACAAAGAATATCCAATAACAACGTCCCACCACTGGTAAAAAGCCAGTAAATCCTCAAGATATTGCTAATGCCTTTAAAGACAACTACCAATTATTGTATGACCTACAAAACAACCAATCTACCTCACAAGAAGCTACCTCTATTACCGAAACCTTCCTAAAGGCCTCTAACCTTCCAACAGTAGACTTTAAACAATTTGAAGAATTATTTAAACTGTTTACGACACAGGAAACTCAATCTATTAATAAATCACTACTGAACCATAATTCCACTGTCTGCAATGTTTTTTCAAATAAGTGTTATGAAACTTTAAATGATTTAGTCCCACCCCATTTTAGTGTCTATCTTCAATCTATCCATGTTCTCTGGTGCTTCACCCAAATAAATGCTACAAGCTAATATTGACACTATTCCCAAAGTAGACAAGGATCCTTCCCTCACCAACAACTACAGGCCAATCTCGAAGAGTATAACCGATACTTCTGCAGCTGACAGACCAGATGGAATTCATCTCAGGTAGGCAAGCACCTTATGGAACTAGAAGACTGATCACCCTCATTAAATACATAGAGCTCCAAAAAACACCTTTTCTTCTTCTATCTTGAAATGCTGAGAAGGCATTTGGCGGAGTCCATTGGGCATTCCTAAAGGCAGTTCTCCAAAAATTTGGTATCATAGGGTGGCTGCTTGTGCTATTATGTCCCTATAGGCCTGTCCCTCAGCAAGAGTCTTCTCATCAGGCATACTTTCTAAAGATCTTTGCATTACAAATGGAACTAGGAAAGGGTGCCCCTTATCACCCATAATATTTGGCTTGATTATGGAGTCTCTAGCAGAGTGAATAAGAGATAACTCTCACATTTCAGGTATAATATTACACAACACTGCACAAAAAATAAGCTTATTTGCAGAGGTTTTATCTTCATAGTCTCCAACCCTAATACTTCCCTGCATGATATACAATATACTATCTCCTAGTTTAGTGCTGTCTCCTGGTATAAACTGAACAAAATGAAATCCCAAATATTAAGCCTTCACATTCCCCAGCACTGGAATCTCACCTCCAAAGTAAATTCCCATATGTCTGGGCAAAAGTTGCAATCATCTTTCTAGGTTTATGCATTTTGGCATCCACCTCACACTTATATGACCTTAAAGGATAAGTTCACCTTTAGTAACATATTCAGGGTTTAACATGTAACATCTTTCTAAAGCAGAAGCCTAACCAATCCCCCATTGTGACAAGGGGCTGGGGATCTTCTCTCCATACCTGCTGTTGCAATTTGAAAAGAGCACGGTCATTCTAAGCCATGAGAGTTCTGTGAATGAATGAGCTACAACTACCTTCAGCTTTTGCAGCTGATAGCTTAGAGCTGTCAATGAACTATGGGGAGGGGGGGGGAGGCACTGGTGAGCATCCTCGTAGTTCATTAATTGTTACTTTTTATTTAGTAACTGCCTGCCTTTTATCAGAGGTACGGTCAGAAAGCTACACAGTCTACAAGAGCCTGGCATTGCACCCTCGATTTGCTGATTGTGGGTGCAATGTTTTTCAGGCTCCTAAGAAAAAAAATAGAAAACACACATTTTTTTAACTGCAAAAAAGTAGGTTTTTTTAAAAAAAATTTAAATGAACTTAGCCTTTAATTACAAACCAATTTTTTTCTCTTTACCATGGTAAATAAAACAATTGCAATCCCATGATCTTTCTATAGCTGGTAGAATAGCAGCTCAAAAAATTATACTGCTCCCTAAACTGCTCTATTTATTCAGAATCATTACTATCCCTCTCTCTCCATCATATTTTATGTCAATTTAACATCTTATAACACAATATATATGCGGTAACGCACCTCCCAGATGTACGTCTAATAGTATTCTTAGACACAGATCTAATGCAGGGATGGGGTTACCAAACATATCCTTTTATTATAAAGCTATCATCCTAGACAAATTCCACTTTTAAAGGAACTCAACACTGGATAAAACCTGGTCCCCAATGGAGTCTTCCTTTATAGAAAAAAAACCCCAAACTAACACGCTGTCTCGCTAGGAGGACGGGAGTCTGTTTGCAGCCAGCCGGCTATGTAATTTTATGTGCGATTTTTAAACCTTTAAGATGTAAGTGCAATACCGTTTTTTATCAATAAATTTTCATGAGGCAGTATTACACTATGGTAGTTCTCTTTCCTTTTGGGTTACTTCTGAGTGAGCTGCTGATTTAGTGGTCCTGGATTGAGCGGTGCCACGAGTGTTTGAATATACCTGTGAGATTATCCATCCATTACCTATCTCTACGATCTTCAGTGCAAGCAAAGGCCTTGGCTGGGCAATAGCCACATGCTGGTTTTGCTTGCCAAGTGAGTTTTTCTTCAGGTGGTGGCACACTTATTGATATATACTCACTGTGGTGTTAATTGAACAATTGGAAAAGAAGAAAGATAACAGCGCTCTCTGCAGGGACAACTTGATCAATACACCAGGTCCACTCACAGGTGCCGAGGCTCGATGTGTCCCAACACACTCCAATGCAACAGTAATAGGAAGAGCCGGCAAAACTGTAATCCTTGAAGTGACGTTTATTGGTACATCAGAGTGACAATAAAACAATAAAGCTGACGCGTTTCGGCAAAAGCCTTAGTCGTAGCTACGACTAAGGCTTTTGCCGAAACGCGTCAGCTTTATTGTTTTATTGTCACTCTGATGTACCAATAAACGTCACTTCAAGGATTACAGTTTTGCTGGCTCTTCCTATTACTGTTAATTGAACAATTGACGTATATTATCCCACAATTTTTCCCACAATTTTGCCATATGAGAGATGTCCTCCATTTCTACAATCAATCATTTGCTAATTGGACTTTACTAGCGCGGCTTCTTCTTCTTTTATAGGTTTAAACAATGCCCCATATTTAGTCGGAGGAAAAATACCCAATCATTGGTGTCAGTGGGAGGAATAGCTCCCCATCACTGGTTTCAGTGGGTGGAATGGTGCTTCATCATTAGTGTCAGTGGTGGGGAATTGTGCTCCATTGTTTTGGCATCAGTGGCAGGAATTATGCCCCCATTGTTGGAGTTTGGTTAAAATGAAAAAAAGAGAGAGAAGTGGGACTTTAAATGAAGCACACAGCAGCACAATGCAGGTCAAGTGACCAACATTCATTTATTTGGTATAATCCATGGTATGTAAAAAACATTTTGGGAATCCAACCTCTAAAATGCTGTGGGCATCAAGCCTCTATAAAATAAACCATGGATTGATTATACATAAAATACACATAAATTACACAATAGGTCATGATCCATTGTCACACAGAGAGCACAGATAACAATCAATAATCATGTGTACATTTGTTACTATGATTAGACCAAAAAAGAGCCATGAAAATTAGAACAAATAATTATAATAATAAAAGAGATTTAATTCCATGACAGATACTTATGGAGGTAAGTGGAATCATTGAAATCTTGGTATTCCATGAGATGGGAAGATTGGTAATAATCAAAGCTCTACGCGTTTCGCGGTATAGCAACCGCTCATCAGTGCTCTCTGTGTGACAATGGATCGTGACCTATTGTGTAATTTATGTGTATTTTATGTATAATCAATCCATGGTTTATTATATAGAGGCTTGATGCCCACAGCATTTTAGAGGTTGGATGCCCAAAATGTTTTTTACATACCATGGATTATACCAAATAAATGAATGTTGGTCACTTGACCTGCGTTGTGCTGCTGTGTGCTTCATTTAAAGTCCCACTTCTCTCTCTTTTTTTCATTTTAACCAATGACCGGGATGGAGGCGAGCATCCCTTTGGTGCTAGCCTCATTTAAAGTCCCAAAATGTTCCTTTTTTGAATTGTTGGAGTTTGGAGACCACTACTACAGAGGATCAGCTTTCCTGCTGACCTACTGCATCAGTTCATCCCTAAACTGGAGATTTGCCATCAGAACACCAAGGGCCTCATGTTATTAAGACAACTATTCTCTAATCAAGCATTTACCACATTCAGAATATTATGAACCAAATTTAACTTATCAACATAAGATCTCTTCTCCTATTTACACATTTTTCATTTTTTTCATAAAAACCCTCTTCCTCCATATCTTGAACCTCCTTCCTCTGTATATTCATTGTTCTAAGACCATAAGCACCACAAAAAGTAATATTACTCTTTTACAGCGTATTATAGTAAAATATTTATTTTTCCAAACCAATACTATGCACAGATGAGAAGCAGAAATAGGTGCACACTTCACAGAGAGCAGCTGGAAAATCACACTCCACTACAAATAAAGCCTTCCGCTGTTTCAACCACTTGCAACATTACCAAAAAACATCCCATCATGTTCTTTTAGATTCCACTTGACACAATCTAATACATGTCGACTATGTGGAGAAACAGGATCCCTTTTCCATATTTTATGGCGTTCATATTGGACCTCCATCTACTTCCTAGCCTCTAATTTACCACATTTGGGATCTTTCTGATATGCATGTATGTATGTTATCTTTATAGCATTTTAAACAAAACTCCTTATCACATCTGTACCATCCAGAGAACAAATAGGCTCCCCATATTGCCAAAAGATTAAACCCAAGTAAGTGACCAATAAAGTACCTTGACAGCATCAGTGTAGTTGGTCATACTATGATAGGTGTTTTTTTAAATACTCTTAGTGAACTATCATTATTACTTTATAGTTTCTGAGGTCTCTTACCCTCCTCTATGGGGGGTTCAGCATTAAATCCTATGCCCTTGGCTGTGGGCTTGTGAGGCACCATTGGGTGATCCCCCTTCTACTCCCCCTTTTTACTTTTATGGTTTTCTCCAAAACACATTTGGAGATTGGATGCTCTGTATTTGCTTGGTAGGTACAATCTTGCCTAAATTGTGGTTTTTTTGTTCTATATTGCTATTGTGTTGATTTGAATACTGTGATGATATGTCTTTTGTTTCAATCATTTTTATTGAAAAATTTAAACATTTTTAGACATCTTATAAGTACAACCAACAATTGACTTAAAAATAGAATCTTGGTACAATTAGACGTCTTAACAGTAGCATTATATGAATTTTTTTTTAAACATTTTTGTTTATATGGCTTGAACAACCAAATTTCCTTTGACAAATTTAAGTAAGAAACAATTATAAATTATGAGGTCCATACATAAGGCTGAGTCTAGGGAGAGGTCAGGGATCCTCCGGGCACCCCAATGGGAACAAGCTGTGCTCGCAGAGGGTCCCCCCTCTCTGTCGTTATTAGCTTACATACCATTAAACATTGTTTTTGCCAGTTAAGTCATCTCGGTTAGGGTACCTTATGGTAAGCTATGGATTATACCATCCGTGAGCACGTTAATTATTTCACAAAAAAACGTACTTCAGAAAGGAATTAGGAGAAAAGAGAAAGTTTTCATGGAGACCAGTTTTTTTCAAAGCTAAGTGAGTTTCCATCTCTGTGTGCCAGAATTTTTTCATATTCTAATATTGTGTTAATTTTCATTTTGACATCTGTAATGGTAGGTATGTCTATAGATTACATCATTTCCATCCTTGCTGCTAGTAACACATGTGTAGCAATGCATCTATATTTGGGAAGGAACTGATCCATATTTATACCTAGGACAGCTTGTTCTATCTTTGGATCAATCCTGTTGTCAGTTAGTTTTGATAGCATATGATAAACTATCTTCCAAAATTTCTTTATCTCAGGGCAGGACCATATCTTATGGGTTAAGGTCCTCACTTGCCCACACCCTCTCCAACATACATTTGAATGATCTTTAGAGAATTTTGCTGTTATGTAAGGGGTGTAGTACCATCTCAGCATGAGTTTCTGGGTTAATTCTTCATAATTTGCGCATCTTGAAAATTTTTAGAAATCGCAGTTTTCCATTGAAGATCCGTAAATTCTTTACCAATTTCTCTTTCCCATTTAATTATTGGTTTATTTTTTATAAATGCATCTTTAGAATGAAGCGAGTTGTAGATCACTGTTATACCTTTCAATTTGGGGTTATTGGATTGAAGATAGGACCATACTTTTTCTATGATAGATATGTGCGTCATTTTCGTTGAGTGAAAATAGGAGGATATTTGGGTATATGTCAGGAATTCTGAGTGTGGAAGCTTGAATAACTGTTGTATTGTTGTAAATGGCAACATCTTGTTTCCTCTGGTGATATCTGTTAAATATAATATATTTTTGCTAGTCCAGTTATGGAGTCTGATGTTAGGAATTGTCCATTGTAGTGTGTTTAAAGGAATAGGTAAGTTTTTTGATGGGTAAAAGTCGTTCCCCTTCACATTGATTTCTTCCCAGGATTGAACTATTGCTTGTATAGATAAAGGGAAAGGATTTCCATCATGTTTTTTCGACTGGTTAGCAATCAGAAAAGACAGTGGTGATGTCTTATTTAGCCACGATCTTTCTAATTGGCACCAGGGTTTTGTGATGGGAGTAGTGAACCAATTTTTAAGTTGGTCTAGGACTACGGCTGTGTGATAGTCTTTTAGTATTGGTAAATAGGGATGAGCCGAACACCCCCCGGTTCGGTTCGCACCAGAACCTGCGAACGGACCGAAAGTTCGCACGAACGTTAGAACCCCATTGACGTCTATGGGACTCGAACGTTCGAAATCAAAAGTGCTAATTTTAAAGGCTAATTTGCACGGTATTGTCCTAAAAAGGGTTTGGGGACCCGGGTCCTACCCCAGGGGACATGTATCAATGCAAAAAAAACTTTTAAAAACGGCCGTTTTTTCGGGAGCAGTGATTTTAATGATGCTTAAAGTAAAAAAAAAAAAAGTGAAATATTCCTTTAAATATCGTACCTGGGGGGTGTCTATAGTATGCCTGTAAAGTGACGCGTGTTTCCCGTGTTTAGAACAGTCCCTGCACCAAATGTCATTTTTAAAGGAAAAAATCTCATTTAAAACTGCTTGCGGGTTTAATGTAATGTCGGGTCCTGGCAATATGGATGAAAATCAGTGAGACAAACGGCATGGGTACCCCCCAGTCCATTACCAGGCCCTTTGGGTCTTGTATGGATATTAAGGGGAACCCCGCACCCAAATTAAAATAAGGAAAGGTGTGGGGCCACCAGGCCCTATATACTCTGAACAGCAGTATACAGGCGGTGCAAACAAGACAGGGACTGTAGGTTTGTTGTTAAGTAGAATCTCTTTGTAATTTTAAACGGGTACATTTTTAACGTGTTTAGCTCCAGCCAAAAAATCTTTTTTAAGCTTTTTGGAAAACATAGGGAAGGCACCCCTGTGACATTTGTTTTGCTGTCTTTCCTCCTCTTCAGAAGATTTCACCTCACTTTTTGTCCCAATGAAAAATGTTTTTTGAAAATTTGGGTTTTTTTGTGGAACAAGGATTGGAAAGCATCAGTGGAAAGGAGAATTTTTTTCCCATATTAACTCTTACAGGAGAGAATTTCCCTTCCTAGGGGTAGATTTCATCTCACTTCCTGTTGTCTCCTTCCGTTTGCAAGTAGGAGTCGTTTGTAAGTTAGATGTTTGAAAGTAGGGTCCTGCCCTATATACTCAGCAACTCACAACACTGCAACCCCTCACAGATACTCTAGTTGTAACGCAGAAACGAGCCCTGCTGCAAAGTATTGCATCAAAAATTGTAATTACATGCCCCTGTTAAACAGGGGCTGAAAAATTGTGCCTTAGGCACTGGTGGTGGCGCCCAGAACCAAAAATGTTCTTACAAGCTATCAGCGTGATGATTGAGGAGGAAGAGGATAATTTCTCAGGGATAGTCACTCAGCATCAGCATAGGCAGTCTTTGAAGGGATCTGAAATTTCAAAAAAAATTATTCGGTTACATCAGCATCAGGTGCTTGGTAGCTGGTGGTGATCCAAGACTGATTCATTTTTATGAAGGTCAGTCGATCGACCGAGTCGGTGGACAGACGCACCCTGTGATCGGTTACCACGCCTCCAGCAGCACTGAATGTGCGTTCCGAAAGAACGCTGGATGCAGGACAGGCCAGTAGCTCAATTGCATACTGTGCAAGCTCTGGCCAGTGATCCATCCTCAAGACCCAGTAACCCAGAGGATTTTCAGTGGGAAAGGTGTCCAAGTCTGATCTTGCCCCTAGGTATTCCTGCACCATGTAAAACAGACGCTGGCGATGGTTGCTGGAACCGATCATACCTTGGGGCTGCGGACCAAAAAATTGTCTGATTGCATCGGTCAGACGGCCACCTTCTCCACTGCTCCTTCTTTGACTGACCGAAGCCTCAGCAACACGTTGTCCAGAAACAGGAGTTTGTAACCTCCCAGTCTCTGGGAACGCGTTGCACAGACCTTTCTGCAAGGCCTCCCGAAGATGTTTCATCCTCTGCTCCCTCTGCGATGGCAAGATAAGGTCCGCAACCTTACCCTTGTAACGTGGATCAAGGAGGGTTGCCAGCCAGTATTGGTCCTTCTCCCCTTACGCAGGCTTTGCAGGATCAGGGAGGCCATGCAGCGTAGGTTTGCTGAGGCATTCGGTCCATAGTCCTCTGGGTCACTAAGGACGACATGGTCCGCAGCCACCTCCTCCCAGCCACGTACAAGTCCATGTGTTTCTTGGGACTGATCCCTTAAAGACTGCTGCTGATGCTGAGTGCCAGGCTCCACCTCAATACTGACACAATCTTCCTCCTCCTCCTCCTCCTCCTCCTCGTCCTCTTCCTGTGTGATCGGCGGGCACGCAGGAACACTGTCTGGATAAAGGGGGCCTTGAGAGCTAAGGAAGTCCTCCTCTTCCTGTCTTTGTTCTGCCTCAAGTGCCCTGTCCATTATTCCACGCAGCGTGTGCTCCAACAGGTGGACAAGGGGGACAGTGTCACTGATGCATGCACTGTCACTGCTCACCATCCTCGTGGCCTCCTCAAATGGTGACAGGACAGTGCATGCATCCCTGATCATGGCCCACTGGCGTGGGGAAAAAAAACAAGCTCCCCTGACCCTGTCCTGGTGCCATAGTCGCACAGGTACTCATTGATGGCCCTCTGCTGCGTGTGCAGCCGCTGCAGCATGGCCAACGTTGAGTTCCACCTGGTGGGCATGTCACAGATTAGGCGGTTCTTGGGCAGGTTAAACTCCTTTTGGAGGTCCGTCAGCCGAGCACTGGCATTATATGACCGGCGGAAATGCACACAGACTTTCCTGGGTACCTGCCCAAGAACCGCTGCACCACCAAGTTAAGGACATGAGCTAAACAGGGCACATGGGTCATTTGTCCCTGTCGGAGGGCAGAGAGGAGGTTGGTGCCATTGTCGCAAACCACCATTCCTGCCTTAAGTTGGCGTGGCGTCAACCACCTCTGAACCTGCCCCTGCAGAGCTGACAGAACCTCTGCCCCAGTGTGGCTCCTGTCCCCCAAGCACACCAGCTCAAGCACCGCATGGCATCTTTTGGCCTGCGTACTTGCGTAGCCCCTTGAACGACTACGGAGCACCGCTGGTTCCGAGGAAGAGGCCATGGAGGAAGAAGAAGAGGAGGGGGTGGAGGAGAGAGGTGTGTCACAATCATTAGCATTTTGGAGGCGTGGTGGCGGAACAACCTCCAACACTACTGCACCTTGTCCTGCATCCTTCCCAGCTGCCAGCAGAGTCACCCAATGCGCCGTGAAACTTAGGTAACATCCCTGTCCATGCCTGCTGGACCATGAGTCAGCGGTAATATGCACCTTACCGCTGACCGCCCTGTCCAGCGAGGCATGGACATTGCCTTCCACATGCCGGTAGAGAGCCGGAATCGCCTTCCGTGAGAAAAAGTGGTGTTTGGGTACCTGCCACTGAGGAACCGCACATTCCACAAACTCACGGAAGGGGGCAGAGTCTACCAACTGAAAAGGCAGCAGTTGAAGTGCCAGCAATTTTGCCAAGCTAGCATTCAACCGCTGGGCATGGAGGGCATCCTGCCTCGTTGGTGATGTGCCGCCTCCTCCTCCTCTCTCCTATTAGGCACCCACGTTGAGTCAGTGACCTCATCATCCCCTCCCTCCTCATCACTGGAGCAAACCCGGCAGCATGCTGCAGCAGGGGGAGCATGACTGCCAGATTGCTGTCCTTCTTGGGCACCCCCTCTGTCCGTGCTCATGTTACTGCCTTCATCGAGCTCAGTATCATCATCAGAGCCTTCCAAACGCTGGGCATCCTCCTGGAGCATGTACCCAACACTGTGGTCAAACAGTTCGAGGGACTCCTCAGGAGGACATGGTGGAGCTAGGGAAGGAGTCACTGATGACATTGAGCCGAGGGAAGAGGCCGCTGCTTTGCCAGACAAAGCACCCTGGGCATGGGTGAGAGAGGATGAGGAGGATGAGGACGGCTTGGTCATCCACTCGACCAAGTCTTCCGCATGTTGCGGCTCAACACGGCCAGCTGCCGAAAAAAAGGCCAAGCGTGTCCCATGGCCACGTGCTGATGAGGATGCACCGTCTCCACGACCAGCACTAGACACAGAGCCTGCTTGCCCTCTCTTATTGGCTTGTGACTGTCTGCCTCTCCTTCTTGGCCTTCCAGACATACTAATGGCCTGTAGCTGAACTAAGCTGGGTATATATATATATATATATATATACTGCAGCTAACAAAATCAACTACCTGCCTGTAGTATGAGAACACCACCAACCTTCTACAGGTAGCTTTAGCTGAACACTGTGAGGTGGACGCACCCCACTAACTTGTAAGTTTAGCTGAACACTGTGAGCAGGACGCACTGCACTAACTGTAAATAGTCTAGCTGCCTGACCGTGGTACTAATAGAATCAAAAGAACACCAGTAATTTTCTTCAGGTAGCTTTATATACTGTAACAAGACAAGCCTGCCTGTCAGTAGGAAGATAACAGGAACTGATCTAGCTGAACACTGTGAGCAGGACGCACTGCACTAAATGTAAATAGTCTAGCTGCCTGACCGTGGTACTAATAGGATCAAAAGAACACCAGTAATTTTCTTCAGGTAGCTTTATATACTGTAACAAGACAAACCTGCCTGTCAGTAGGAAGATAACAGGAACGGATCTAGCTGAACACTGTGAGCAGGACGCACTGCACTAAATGTTAATAGTCTAGCTGCCTAACCGTGGTACTAATAGAATCAAAAGAACACCAGTAATTTTCTTTAGGTAGCTGTTAATACTGTAACAAGACAAGCCTGCCTGTCAGTAGGAAGATAACAGGAACGGATCTAGCTGAACACTGTGAGCAGGACGCACTGCACTAAATGTAAATAGTCTAGAATTTAACAGGAACGGATCTAGCTGAACACTGTGAGCAGGACGCACTGCACTAAATGTAAATAGTCTAGAAGATAACAGGAACGGATCTAGCTGAACACTGTGAGCAGGACGCACTGCACTAAATGTAAATAGTCTAGAAGATAACAGGAACGGATCTAGCTGAACACTGTGAGCAGGACGCACTGCACTAAATGTAAATAGTCTAGAATTTAACAGGAACGGATCTAGCTGAACACTGTGAGCAGGACGCACTGCACTAAATGTAAATAGTCTAGAAGATAACAGGAACGGATCTAGCTGAACACTGTGAGCAGGACGCACTGCACTAAATGTAAATAGTCTAGAATTTAACAGGAACGGATCTAGCTGAACACTGTGAGCAGGACGCTCTGCACTAAATGTAAATAGTCTAGAATTTAACAGGAACGGATCTAGCTGAACACTGTGAGCAGGACGCTCTGCACTAAATGTAAATAGTCTAGAAGATAACAGGAACGGATCTAGCTGAACACTGTGAGCAGGACGCACTGCACTAAATGTAAATAGTCTAGAAGATAACAGGAACGGATCTAGCTGAACACTGTGAGCAGGACGCACTGCACTAAATGTAAATAGTCTAGAAGATAACAGGAACGGATCTAGCTGAACACTGTGAGCAGGACGCACTGCACTAAATGTAAATAGTCTAGAAGATAACAGGAACGGATCTAGCTGAACACTGTGAGCAGGACGCACTGCACTAAATGTAAATAGTCTAGCTGCCTGACCGTGGTATTAATAGGATCAAAAGAACACCAGTAATTTTCTTTAGGTAGCTGTTAATACTGTAACAAGACAAGCCTGCCTGTCAATAGGAAGATAACAGGAACGTATCTAGCTGAACACTGTGAGCAGGACGCACTGCACTAAATGTAAATAGTCTAGAAGATAACAGGAACGTATCTAGCTGAACACTGTGAGCAGGACGCACTGCACTAAATGTAAATAGTCTAGAAGATAACAGGAACGGATCTAGCTGAACACTGTGAGCAGGACGCACTGCACTAAATGTAAATAGTCTAGAAGATAACAGGAACGGATCTAGCTGAACACTGTGAGCAGGACGCACTGCACTAAATGTAAATAGTCTAGAATTTAACAGGAACGGATCTAGCTGAACACTGTGAGCAGGACGCACTGCACTAAATGTAAATAGTCTAGAAGATAACAGGAACGGATCTAGCGGAACACTGTGAGCAGGACGCACTGCACTAAATGTAAATAGTCTAGAAGATAACAGGAACGGATCTAGCTGAACACTGTGAGCAGGACGCACTGCACTAAATGTAAATAGTCTAGAAGATAACAGGCACGGATCTAGCTGAACACTGTGAGCAGGACGCACTGCACTAAATGTAAATAGTCTAGAATTTAACAGGAACGGATCTAGCTGAACACTGTGAGCAGGACGCACTGCACTAAATGTAAATAGTCTAGAAGATAACAGGAACGGATCTAGCTGAACACTGTGAGCAGGACGCACTGCACTAAATGTAAATAGTCTAGAATTTAACAGGAACGGATCTAGCTGAACACTGTGAGCAGGACGCACTGCACTAAATGTAAATAGTCTAGAAGATAACAGGAACGGATCTAGCGGAACACTGTGAGCAGGACGCACTGCACTAAATGTAAATAGTCTAGAAGATAACAGGAACGGATCTAGCTGAACACTGTGAGCAGGACGCACTGCACTAAATGTAAATAGTCTAGAAGATAACAGGCACGGATCTAGCTGAACACTGTGAGCAGGACGCACTGCACTAAATGTAAATAGTCTAGAATTTAACAGGAACGGATCTAGCTGAACACTGTGAGCAGGACGCACTGCACTAAATGTAAATAGTCTAGAAGATAACAGGAACGGATCTAGCTGAACACTGTGAGCAGGACGCACTGCACTAAATGTAAATAGTCTAGAAGATAACAGGAACGGATCTAGCTAAAGTACAGTGTATATATATATATATGCAACACCTGGGATGCATATATATACACAATACACTGTAAGTGCAGCTAACTGACTGACTGTTCTGCCTAATCTATCTAACTCAAATCAAACACTGTCTCTCTGTCTATCTCTTTCAACGCCGGAACACACACTACACAGGGCCGCCGTGCAGGCGGCCTTATATAGTGTGGGGCGTGTACTAAATCCCCTGAGCCATAATTGGCCAAAGCCTCCTTGGCTTTGGCCAATTACGGCTCTCTGTTCAGGCGGCGCTGTGATTGGCCAAGCATGCGGGTCATAGTGCATGCTTGGCCAATCATCAGCAAGCAATGCACTGCGATGCCGCAGTGAATTATGGGCCATGACGCGCCACACGAATTTGGCACGAACGGCCCATATCGTTCGCAATTCGGCGAACGACCGAACAGCCGATGTTCGAGTCGAACATGGGTTCGACTCGAACACGAAGCTCATCCCTATTGGTAAACCCATGCCACCTGCTGATTTATTTTTGGTCTGTATTTCAGGGGAGCATCTCGATCTTTTCCCTGCTCATACGAAATTTGAGAGTTGCTTTTGCAGTGATCTAAAGAAGGACGTTGGGATAGGTATTGGTAAAACTCTGAAAATATACATTAATTTCGGGAGAATGAGCATTTTGTAAGCTGCTAAATGGCCTGACCTTGTCAAATAGTTTTTCCCAAGTCTAGATAGTTCTGGTTGAAAGGAAGTCAGTAGAGGGATGTAGTTGATGTTATATAAGTTTGATATGGGGTGTGTAAGTTTGAAACCTAGGTAGTCAATATGGTCTGTTGTCCAAGGATATGGAAGGGTGCTCTTGAGGATTTTTTTAAGTTTTTCATTTATATGAATTCCTAGTATGTTTGATTTGGATGCGTTTACTTTATAGTAGGAAACCTTACTGAAATGGTTAAGGAGATCATGTGCTGCGGGAAGTGAGGTAGCTGGGTTTGATAGCGATAGGATAACATCATCGGCAAATAAGGAAATCTTATGTTGTCGGTCATTTAATACCTTGTATAGTTGGGTGGGATCTTATTTTCTCCGCTAATGGTTCCATAAGCATAGGGAATATTATGGGGGAAAGGGGACACCCCTGTCTGGTCCTGTTTGTGATGTGGAATGGTTTAGAAAACATTCCTTCTGTGTATACAAATGCTGAAGGTGAGGAATATAATGCCATTATGGCTTTTTGTAATGGGTCGACAAGTCCAAACTTTTCCAAGACTTTGATCAAGTATCCCCAGTGTACTCTATCAAAGGCCTTCTCTGCATCTAAAGTCAGAAGCAGAGAAGGCTCCCTGTTTTCCCCAACCATGTGTAGAAGGTTTAGCATCCTTCTGGTGGCGTCCGTTGTTTGGCGACCCATTACAAATCCTACCTGGTCGTAATTTATCAATTTGGGTAAAATAGTTGATAATCTATTCGCTATTATTTTTGCGTGTAGTTTAACATCTACATTTACTAAGGATATTGGCCTAAAATTTTGTGGTAGGTTTGGTGCTTTACCTGGTTTTGGAAGGGTGATGATTGTAGCTGTAAGCATGTCTGTGGGAAATTTTGCAGTGAGTGAGGCTGCTTCAAAAACTGGAAATAAATGAGAGGCAAGGATAGAGGTAAATAATTGGTAGTATTCGGAAGAATAACCGTCTGGGCCTGGGGCTTTGTTGTGAGGGAGGTTTTTGATGGATTTCTCTATTTCTTGTAAAGTAAAGGGTTGATTCAGATAAGATAAGTCTTCTTGGGATATTTTAGGGAGATTAATTGTTTCTAAAAAATCAGAAATCAACACTTCATTAGGTTGATGTGTGTCTGGGTCAGTATTAAGATTGTACAATTCCTCGTAGTAATCACTAAATGCGTCCGCTATTTCCTTTGGGTTGTTTACTGTCTGTTTAGATTTAGGATTGATGTAGTGGGGTATTTTTTGTTTAATAATTTTTTCCTTTAGTTGCATAGCTAATAGCTTCCCTGCTTTGTTCCCATACCTGTATGTCTGGGCCTTGAGAGATGAGATCTCAGTTGATGATTATGATGAGCTATCAGATGTGTTCTTAATTCTTGTCTTGTTTTAAACAGTGTTTCCCTTGTGCCCTGTGTGGTTTGCTGTTTGTTTGTGTTTTACTAAATTCTGGATTTTACCTAATAATTCATTTAACTTTTCCGATTGAATTCTCCTTGCCCTTGCACTCATCTGTATTAGTAGACCTCTTATATAAACTTTATGGGCATTCCATAGCGTGAACAGATCGTCCACCGAGGGGGCATTGATGGAAAAATATTCTTCGATTGCTTTTTCAATTTGCGCTCGATTTTGGGGTTGAGATAATGTGTAAATATCATTTCGCCATCTGTTAGCCCTGGTCTCGGTGCGACGATCCCCCACGACCACAGAAATAAGAGCATGGTCCAACCATGTAATACAATGCAATTCTGATTTTGAAACCTGTTGCAAGATAAATTTATCTACCAAAAACAGATCTATGCGAGAATACGTATGGTGCACATTTGAATAAAATGTAAAGTCTTTTTCAGATGAGTGTTGACATCTCCACACATCATACAAACCCGAGGAGGAAATTAAACTATTCAGGGTGGTTCTTCTTTTTGATTGTTTTGTTTGACTGGATACGTCCAATTCTCCGTTAGGGATAGCATTAAAGTCTCCACACATGATGATATGACCTTGCCCCATTTTTGATACTTTTTTCCATATCTTTTTTAGGAATCAAAGTTGTTTGGTGTTGGGAGGTATACATTCACCAGTGTGTATTTTTCGCCATTAAGTTCGCATACTAGGACTATGAATCTTCCTGAGTTGTCTAAATGTACCTCCAAACTTCGGAATTGTAGTGAGTCCTTAATTGCTATTGCTACTCCTCTCTTTTTTGAGGTGTAATTTGCTTGAAAAATATGGGGAAAATTACGGTTTTGAAAGGTGGGCGGATTGTGCAAAGCAAAATGGGTTTCCTGGAAACACATTACGTCACTGTGCAGATTTTTGGCTTCTTTCCATGCCATTTGCCTTTTATATGGGCTATTTAGCTATTTAGCCCTTTAACGTTTAGAGATACAATTTTGATAGGCATGGTGGAGTTGTTGGGTTAGAGTGCCTCTAGACGTCAAAAAGTAATATAGATTTGGTTTACCTTAAGTCCAATATGAGGTGGTGGTGAATCAGGAAGGATGGGTTACTGCTGATAGTTGTGTTTCAGTTGGTGTGGTGGGACGTAGGGATGAGAAGATCTTCAGGTGCTTGCTGTTCCGGGTGGCTGGAAAAGATGGTCCGGTGGGTAGAGTCTTTGATCAGACGGCGTTAGTAGATGTCTTTGTTAGCACACAAGGATGGATACGAGTCTTGGAAACTTCAAAGAAACAGTTAGTAAAAGAGCAAATAAAGAACAGTGATAACTTGCGATTCGTAAAAGAATCTGTGCGGTAAAAACAACCGCTCAACTTAAGAGGTGTTTAACGGGTAAACAAAAAGTGGCACTCCCCTGGGCCATCAAGAGTGTAGTAAAATCTTAGAACTCCTAAGAGTAAGGTTAGCTTGTTAGTTCTGCTTTCTAGCCATTATTGTCCTGGTCAGAGGTATCAGGCGTGATAATCTGCCATTCACGCAGGAGGCGGAGGCCCTCTTTAATGGTGGAAATCACATGCGTAGTGCCTTCTTTAATGATCATAAGTTTTGCTGGGTATATCCACCGATATGTGATGTGGTGGTTGTTTAAGGGTTTTGTAATAGTAGCCAGTTGGCGCCTCTGCTGCATAGTAAATGCTGATAAGTCAGTATAAAAAGACAGGTCTTGTAGATCTTCTGGTAGGGAATCACGATTTCTTGTTGCTGTCATAAACTGATCCTTGACGTGATAAAAGTGGATCCTGACAATAGTGTCCCTTGGTAGATGTACATCAATGTGTTTAGGTTTTGGCAGTCTATGGATGCGTTCCACAATGAGTTCATCATGTGGTACTTCTGGAAGGGCTGATTTCAGCATTTGTATGAAGTGAGGTTTTAGGTCTGGGGGTTTAATTGTTTCAGGGATCCCCCCTATTTTAACGTTATTTCTTCTAGACCTGTCCTCTAAATTTGCTAGTTTCAATTACAGTTGCAGCATGTCCTCATCTCTGTCATTATGGGCATCCACTAGTTCATTAAAAGTGCATGCAAACTCTCCAATTTTCGTTTCTACATGTGATATTCTTTTATTTACCGATGAGATTTCAGTCTTGAATTGTCTGGTTAATGACTGTATATCTGCATGCAATGTAGATCTTAAAGAAATCAACATATCTTTAAGCGTGGTGTCCATTATTGGTGTGTTTGCAGTGGGGAAATCAGTTATGGAGTCCTGCAGTTCCCTAGTATCATCCTGAGATGAGTGCATGCTTACCTCTTCATCTTCCTCCTCTGTGTGCTCCAGTTTTTGTTTGCTTTTAGCTGGGCTGGATGAGGCTGAAGGTGGCAAGGAGTATTTGTCCACTGCAGGTGAACTGTACGAGTGGCCCGATCGTCTCCCCTGTGCAGCGTTGCTCTGTGAGAGAGAGCCTCGTGTACCTTTCCCCTGCTTGCCGCCGCCATCTTGCTCCGGAGACCGCCGCTGCCACATAAAGTATTCCGGCAGTTTATTTGGGTAAATTTCTTCTTTTCTTTTCCATGATGCCATCCTGAGGGTTCCCCAAGCTGAACCGCACTGGTTGTGTGTGAAATTAGGGCTTCTAGTCGCTGTATTTTTGCCTGATGGCCCGTGGCAAAGAGGAGCTCTTTCAGTGAGCGTCCATTCACTGCGCCGGCTAGCCACGCCCCCTGTGATGATATGTCTTTTGTTGTTTCATTAGTACTATTAGCACACTTTCCAGACTAAGGACATGGAATACTGGAACCATGTATGTGTTCTGATGAAACCAAGAGAAACTTATTTGGCTCAGATTGTGTCAAGCATGTGTGGCGAGAACCAGGTGAGGAGTACAAAGACAAGTGTGTCTTGCCTACAGTCAAGCATGATGGTGGGAGTGTCTGGGGCTGCATAAAGGCTGCCGGCACTGGGTGCTTCAGTTCACTGAGGGAACCATGAATGCCAACATGTACTGTGACATACTGAAGCAGAGCATGATACCCTCCCTACGGAGACTGGGCCGCAGGGTAGTATTCCAACATAATGACACCAAACACACCTCCAAGACGACCACTGCCTTGCTTAAGAAGCTGAGGGTAAAGGTAATGGACTGGCCAGGCATTTCTCCAGACCTAAACCCTATTGAGCATCTGTGGGGCATCCTCAAACGGAAAGGTGGAGAAGCGCAAGGTCTCTAACATCCACCAGCTCTGTCATGGAGGAGTGGAAGAGGACTCCAGTGGCAACATGTAAAGTTCTGGTGAAGTCCATGCCCAAGAGGGTTAAGGCAGTGCTGGAAAATTATGGTGGCCACACAAAATATTGACACTTTGGGCTCAATTTGGACATTTTCACTTTTGTTGCCAGCGGTTTAGACATTAATGGCTGTGTGTTGAGTAATTTTGAGGGGACAGCAAATTTACACTGTTATACAAGCTGTACACTCACTACTTTACATTGTAGCAAAGTGTCATTTCTTCAGTGTTGTCACATGATAAGATAGAATAAAATAGTTACAAAATGTGACGGGTGTACTCACTTTTGTGAGATACTGTACCTACGTCTTTTAACCCTATTTTGTAAATAAAAGCTTTTTTGTTTTTAACAGTAGTTTGTAAAACGAATTAATTGCACCTAAAAAATCCCCTCCTGGTTACACTATCCTTCTATTATCTGATTCAAGGGATGATGGTGCTAAATATGGTATTTACATTTTTGGCAGTACCCACAAAACTCTACACTTTTAATATTATAGGCACTCGGACCTTACCTGACCCTACATTTGCATTACTGCATCCAGGTAATGAACAAATACCTCTGAATGCTAAATTCAGGGTTCTGTACCTACTCTTTTCAGCTAAACCCAATATTGCTGCTGCCCTTAAGCTTGCTATATTTCTGCCTTTCCAATGTATCCTATCTGTCGGTTCTCAAGGAAACCAGACCACTCTCGGACCTTTCTGGTTCGGTAACGTGTGTGTGTGAATGTGTTTGTGTCCCCCTTCACGGGTTGGACTGTGTGTGGATAGGGAAAATCCTCTGCAGTTCCCTGCGTTGACTCCTTGTGGGCGACCTGGGTCAGAGGTGCATGGTAGGGTCAGATAAAACTCACAGAGAAGAGAAGAGATGAGGAGGGTCTCTTAATGAGTGTTTTGTCTATTGTCATAAACCCCTTCTAGTAACGTAGATAAGTAGATATTGGTTAGTGGACGGGAGGTTTGTGAGAAATTGAAGGAAAAATTGCCCCAAATATATGGACAAACTAGACATGCTGAATTTTTGAATGCTAAGCAAGGGAAAGAGGAAGTCGCAGGTGCTTTATTGGAGGCGGTTAAGCGACATGGCTGAGGAAGCAGGCATTAAAATAGAGGAAGAGAAGGCGGGAGAAACTGCAAGTCCATCTACACAAATGGTGAAACAAAGGCTTCTTGATGGTTTAATACCCCAGTTGAAAGAAAAGTTGTTTACAGCAAGGCCTGAGGCAGGCAAAATTTCTATTTGAAACGTCCTGTTATCCATAGAAAACAGGATTAACCAAAAAGACAGCAAACCCAAGGTTATGTACATGGGGAAGCAGAGAGGAAGAAGAAGAGGCAAAGGCAATTTCAGAAATCATGGCAATCGGGGACCAATTATATGCTACAATTGTGATGGGGAAGGACACAGCCAAATTCTGCCATCTTCCTGACTGTAGACTGGAAAGGAGCTTAGAGGCACCTCATGCTGATCCCAGTTCTCTGCCAAAAGCAGTGAATCAGGCATAGGAAAATGTTATACCAGTATCAATCATGTTAAATAGGGGAGACAATGGTCCCGAGGCCAGAGCAAAAGTATTTTTACAAGAACTCCCCTATCCTGGAGGAGAAACAGAATTAACCTGTTTAATCGATACTGGTGCAAGCCGAAGTGTTTTTAATATAGAGGACTTACCTCCAGGATTATTATCTACAAATGTTATCTCTGGTGTTGGCCTAGCCAGGACCTCTACTGATTTGGTTGAGTCCAAGCCACTTAAACTCAGGCTAGGACAGCAAACAGAAATTGTCACTAAAGTGTTAGTTTCAGACACAGTTCCTACAAATCTTTTGGGAGCTGACATTTTGATCCAAATTGAGTCCAAGTGGTTAGTAGTCTGTCAGGAGAAGTTTTAAATTCTGCCCGTGGAGTATTTTTAATCCAAGACTCTACTCCGCCATTTCCACCAGAATTGAAAGTGATTGCCGCTGAATTATGGGCCACAAGCAAATATGATGTGGGTCTGCTGGTTTGCACCCCAGTCATGATAAAAATTAAACCAGGAGCCCATCTCCCACAGATTAAACAGTACCCACTGAGTATTGCTCAGACTGAGGGGATAAACGATCAAATCACTCAACTGAAAGCAGCACGGGTTGTTGTACCAATTAAGTCCCAAGTCAATACACCCCTGTTCCCAATTGCAAAGAAGCCAGACAAGAAGGGTGGGCAGGTGACATACCGCATGGTGCATGATTTGAGAGCCATTAGCAATATAATTGAGGCAGATACCCCGATCGTGCCCAACCCCCACACTTTACTAAGTGGAATACCTGCCTCCAGCACCTGCTTTACAGTGATTGATCTTGCAAATGCTTTCTTTTCGGTGCCCCTGCACCCAGATTGCTGGCACCTTTTTTCATTTACCCATGATGCCCAAAAGTTAGCATGGACAAGATGCCCCAAGGCTGTGTGAGTAGCCCCTCTGAATATAATACTGCGTTAAAGAAAGTATTGGACCAATGGTCCCCCTCTCACCCAAACACAGTTTTGCTTCAGTACATAGACAATTTGCTTATTTGTTCTGATACAAAGGACATTTGTAACAGAGAAACAGTAAGCCTTCTCATGTTTCTCTATAACAGTAACAGCAAAGTTAGCAAAGATAAGCTACAATACTGCCAAGAGAAAGTGATCTTCCTGGGTCACTGCATTTCACATAGAATCCGTCACCTAACCCCAGATCAAGTTAAAACTCTACAAAACTTTGAAAAGCCAAGAAATGTACGGCAACTACGTGCCTTCCTGGGGTTAGTGGGATATTGTAGGGACTGGATTCCAAATGCATCAGAACTTGTGGCTCCTCTATATGAGGCTACCACTAGAAACCCTTTCAAACTCACATGGGACAATGAATTGCAGATGATGGAGCTTATTAAAATTTTGTCTGAAGCTCCCGCCATTGGACTTCCTGACTATACTAAGACTTTCTCATTGTTCTGTCATGAAGTCAATGGATTTGCTGCAGGTGTACTCACCCAGCTACATGGAGACAAACAGAGGCCTGTGATGTATGTATTAGCCTCATTAGACCCTGTCATCAAAGGCTCCCCCTGTTGTATGCGAGCCATAGCAGCCTGCATTTTGCTGCTAGACAAAGTAACGGAGCTTGTACTAGATTCTGCTCTGATCCTGTATGTGCCACATGCAGTACAGAAAATCATGAAAATACCAGACATGTGTCTGCCAGTAGATTTGACAAGTACCAGTCTGCTCTTTTTGCTCCATCGAATTTAACAATCAAACGATGTGTTACTTTAAATCCGGCTACTCTTCTTCCTATAATTGATGAGGAAGATGCAACAAATGGTACTGATGTAGAACCTGAGAGTTTTTCTGATGATTGGCTCTGATGGAGGTAGGAAGGGCCTCTGTCACACCAGCAAAAGATGAGCCTTTATCAGATTGTGACACACACTTATTCGTAGATGGTTCCAGATTTTACACTGATGATGGTCAGCCACACACAGGGTTTGCTGTAACCACTACAGACACCATTTTACATCAGGAACCATTGAAACCCCAGATGTCAGCACAGGAAGCGGAGTTGTGTGCTGTAGTCAAAGCATGTCATCTCCTAGAGCGGGGATATGCAATTAGCGGACCTCCAGCTGTTGCAGAACTACAAGTCCCATGAGGCATAGCAAGACTCTGACAGCCACAAGCATGACACCCAGAGGCAGAGGCATGATGGGACCTGTAGTTTTGCAACAGCTGGAGGTCTGCTAATTGCATATCCCTGTCCTAGAGAATCAAAGGGGAAACATTTACACTGACAGCAGATATGCATTTGGAATAGCTCACGATTTTGGGCCTATCTGGAAAGCACGGAACTTTCTGACTAGTGCAGGGAAGCCAGTGAGACATGCAAAACTCATAGAGCGGCTATTTGAGGCTTTTCAGAAACCAGCAGAAGTTGCCATCTTGAAGGTAAAAGGACATCCAAGGGGAAATGACATGACAGCCAGAGGAAATGCTTTAGCGGACCAAGCAGCAAAGGATGCTGCCCTTATGGCATTTGGAGTCACACCCACTGTAGGGGTCGCCCAGGTAGCACGGACAGATTCCCCTCATCAAGAGCAGTGGGATGTAGAAACTCTAATTCAGTTGCAGAACCAGGCCTCTGATAAAGAGAAGGATAAGTGGATTAAATGTAATGCTGCCCAAAATCAGCAGGGCCCGTGGAGCGCTGACAACAGGTGGTGTCTACCCAGGAGTTTGTACCCAGTTTTAGCACAACTGGCATATGGCATCAGTCATCTTGCTAAGGACGCGATGGTGGCACTTACTGACTACTATTGGATAGCACCTGGATTTAGTGCATTTGCAGCCAGGTTTTGTGCTTCATGTCTCACTTGTGCTCTGTACAATGCAGGGAGGCCTGTCCATGTTGTCCAAAAGCATTCTCCTAAGCCAGATTTCCCTTTCCAAAGAATTCAAATAGACTACATTCAGATGCCCAGGATAGGCACCTATGAGTTCGCTTTAGTGTGTATTGACATGTTCTCAGGTTGGCCCGAAAGCTGGCCAGTAGCTAAAGCAAATGCAAAAACAACAGCAAAGAACATTTTGAATGAAATATTTTGTAGATATGGAGTTCCTGAAACTATTGAGAGTGACAGAGGAACCCATTTTACTGGGAAAGTAATAGAAGCCCTTCACATACAGCAAGCTTTCCTTACACCTTATCATCCACAAAGTAGCGGTAAAGTTGAGAGACTTAATGGAATTTTGAAAAACAGATGTGCAAAAATTAAAGCAGATACAGGAGAGGATGGGTGGAAGCTTTTTCATTAGCCCTATATTCTGTACGAACTACCCCTAAACAACCACATGGGCTGTCCCCCTATGAGATTTTATTTGGAGGGCCACCCAAAACAGGGCTATATTTTCCCCAACAGTTACAGGCTTCTCACTCTAATCTGTTAGAATATGTTCAGATTTTGCAAAGAACATTGAATAAAATACATGAAAAAAGTCAGAAAGCCACTAGAACCAAAATTTGACGGACCACATTTGGTGCTTTTGACAACCGGTTCCGCTGTCAAGTTGGAAGGAAAGCCCACCTGGATTCACTCCAGTTACTGCAAGAAAATCCTGAAGTGATGATATCCTTTGAAAAAATGATGATGATGTTTCTTTTCTTTTTGTTGTTTGTGAGAACTGAGACATGGAAAAATAACCCTTTCATCCAAATGTTAAAATTGTATGCAACCCATAGCAACGCTAGTAACTGCTGGGTGTGTTCTCACTTACATCCCCAAACAGGAACAATACCCATGATAGCAATGCCTCTCAACATCACTGATCTAAACAGGACCAGAATAAATGGCTCATACATTGTCTCCACTGCTAATGAGAACAGATCAGTAACTTTGATGGTTTCAAAACTGATAAACACTCCACAGATTTGTTTAAACATTACATTACTGTATATTATAAACAAATATATACCGCACTGTCTATAAAAGAAATAAAAAAAAACTAAAGCAGCCAGCACAGCAGTGGATAAAGTTGCAAAAATGACACATTGGGTGAAATGTGCAGTGCTCATAGGCGTGCCCACGGGGTGTGCCGGGTGTGCCCAGGCACACCCTAATCATTCAGCCCTGTCAGTGTTTCAACAAGTTTTGTCAGTGCTAAATGCCTGCAACATCTGTCCTATCCCTGTGTAACTTCAGTCACCACCACTGGGGCCAGTAAAAACAGCTGTGCTGCGAGTGGGAGGTGATTGAGCAGGGAACTAGGACCTCAGCTGCGGAGTAAGCCAGCCGCATTTTCCGATGCAGCTTCTATAGTTCCGGCTGCAGGTCCTCACAGTAGCCGGCGGAGTGATCTACATCTGCACTCCGCCCCCCCCCCCCCCAGCCTCTCTCTCCCTAGAAGCAGCGGACTAGCAGAGCCTGAGAGCGGCAGACGAGTGGCTGCAGTCTGCTGGATCCAGGTAGTGATTGCATTTAGAAGCTTCCAATCTTTTTCTATCTCCCCCAAGTCTTATGTATGTTCAATCTGTGCCCTCATTCACTTAGATCCTCCCCCATCTCCAGTGCTGTCTGCCCAGAGAACGTGGTGGGGGGGGGGGGGCACTGCTAGTGCCAGGTGCTGATGACACTGTGCAGGGGGTGAGCTGAGCTCATGTTCTAAGAAAAGTCAATTTGGAGAGGTAAGCTGCAGTTTCACATCAGAACTATTCAGGAGGATTTGTTTGCAGTGTGATGAGAAAGATTAAGCTAATAGGAGGATCGGAAGAGCAGAGTGTGTATGGGGGAGTCGGCTGAGTCTTCAGCCTTGCTAACAGATATCTTGGATGCTGGCACTTATCACTATATAAACAACCCCCACACTCTGTGTGTGTCCAGATAATCTGAAGAAACTTTATAACCATTCAATTTAACCCTGTGTTCTCCAAACTCTGTACAACATGTAAATTCCCCACATAAACTAAACACTCTCTATACAAGTTACCTGTCCTCAATAATTAGAGCAGAGCACAGGGTTCACAGTTATTTACATGGTAGTGCAATTGTATGAACACTGATTATTTAGAGAATAATTTTTTTTTTATTGAGAATTGTTATTTTTCATCTACTCAGTTAGGGCCCTTTCACACTGGGGCAGAGGCGGCGGAGGCGGTAAAGCGCCGCTATTGTAAGTGGCATTTTACCGTCGGTATTCGGCCGCTAGCGGGGCGGTTTTAACCCCCACTAGCGGCCGAGAAAGGGTTAATAACCACCGCAAAGCGCCTCTGCAGAGGCGCTTTGCCGGCAGTATAGCCGCGCTGCCCCATTGATTTCAATAGGCAGGAGCAGTAAAGGAGCGGTATAACTCCGCTCCTTCACCGCTCTGAAGATGCTGCTAGCAGGACTTTTTTTCCCGTCCTGCTAGCGCACCGCTCCAGTGTGAAAGCCACAAGGGCTTTCACACTGGAGAAACAGCAGCGGCACTTTCGGGTCGGTTTGCAGGTGCTATTATTAGCGCAATAGCGCCTGCAAACCGCTCCAGTGTGAAAGGGCCCTTAGGCTTTTTTTACGCATGCACAGGCATGGTATTCATGCATTACGGGTAGGGCAGCCCATTAACTTCAATGGGCTGCCCTACGCACAAACATCATGGAAAAGAAGTCCTGAATCTTTTCCAAAAGTGTGTGGCACCCTGTAGTTTGGTCCACATGCTTGCAGATGCATGGAGATGCCAATAACAAACAATGGCACTGCTGCACATCTGGATAAGGGCAGCACATTTCTTTGCATGTTGGGAAGGCATGCAATTTTGCATGCGTTACCCACGCACATAGATGTGAACTTAGCCTTAGAGTGTTTCGTTTTTTTTACAGTGAATTTACACTTTGGATTTTACAGAGTTTGGATCAATACAGGGGTAAATTGAATGGTTATACATTAACTTTGCATGATCTGGAAACCACATACACAGAGTGCTTTCACTCTCATACCTCCCACACTCCTCTCCTGTACATAGTGCCCACTGTCATACCTCCCACACTCCTCTCCTGTACATACTGCTCACTCTCATACCTCCCATACTCCTCTCCTGTACATACTGCTCACTCTCATACCTCCCACACTCCTCTCCTGTACATACTGCTAACTCTCATACCTCCCACACTCCTCTCCTGTACATACTGCTCACTCTCATACCTCCCACACTCCTCTCCTGTACATACTGCTCACTCTCATACCTCCCACACTCCTCTCCTGTACATACTGCTCACTCTCATACTCCCCACACTCCTCTCCTGTAAATACTGCTCACTCTCATACCCCCCCACACTCCTCTCCTGAGCATAGTGCCCACTGTCATACCCCGCACACAACTCTCCTGTACATAGTGCCCATTGTCTTATCCTCCACACTCCTCTCCTGTACATACTGCTCACTGTCATATCCTCCACACTCCTCTCCTGTACATACCACTCACTCTCATACCCCCCACACTCCTCTCCTGTACATACTGCTCACTCTCATACCCCCCCACACTCCTCTCCTGAGCATAGTGCCCACTGTCATACCCCGCACACAACTCTCCTGTACATAGTGCCCACTGTCATACCCCCCATGCTCCTCTCCTGTACATAGTGCCCATTGTCATACTTCCCACACTCCTCTCCTGTACATAGTGCCCATTGTCATACCCTCCACACTCCTCTCTTGTACATAGTGCCCATTGTCATACCTCCCACACTCCTCTCCTGTACATAGTGCTCACTCTCATACCTCCCACACTCCTCTCCTGTACATAGTGCTCACTCTCATACCTCCCACACTCTTCTCCTGTACATACTGCTCACTCTCATACCTCCCACCCATACCTCCCTTACTCCTTTCATGTACATAGTGCCCACTCTCTTACCCTCCACATTTTGCACTTTTCTTTCACTGTGCCGGCAGGGAGATGGGAAAGACCTTTCTTACATTATAAAACGTTTGCTCATATTTATTTTTAAGAATATATACAGTGTGTGTGTGTGTGTGTGTGTGTATATATATATACATACATACACACACACACTCGCATGTGCGTTTGAGATTCAGTGCACACCCTAATGCGATAGGCTGCGCACACCTATGGCAGTGCTTATGTGATCATATAAACCATAACAAATAAAATGAGTACAAAAAACGTGAATAATAAATGATGTGCTCAAAAATACTCCAAGCAGTCCTCTATTATGACATGTGATGTCTATAAACAGAGGAACTTGGACGTGTGATGTCCAAAAAAGAAAAAAGTCAGTGACAAGCTTCAATCATGTGTGATGATAATCCTCAACCACATGTGGATATAATATAGTGACAGTCTTTAACTTCAAATATGTATGATGTAATAACAGTTGATAGTAGGTCCACCACCAAAGACACCAGAAGCTGCTTACCAGAGGGTTTGAACTCAAATAGGTGTACACCTAGTGAGTCAATCAAGCTTTATGGTATAATATACCAAGGGGATCAGATGCTCTATCCAGATATGACCTCCAGATGGACCCCCGAACAGGTGTAAGGTATGGATGGACTCAGGAGATATAGGCAGTTAGCCCCATCATTAAAAGAAAGAGGAAGGCATATAGCGTAACTCCGTATGGAAATTTTAATACATAAAAAGCAAAGGAAATACACTCACGTGTATAGCAGTAAAATCAAGCGCTTGTATAAAAGACAGTGGTCTCAGCATATCCTCCCGACGCATTTCGATTTAGAAGTCATCATCTGGGGTGCTGTACCACTGTACTGGCTGAGTATTTATAGATACAGGTTACCCCCATAACAAGTGTCAGCTCCTTCTGATTGAAAGTGCAAATTATGGAGATTACTTCCTGGTTCCTCCAAAATGGCGCCCAGGCTTGCATTCCAATCTGTTCTGAATCTGTTCCTGCAGCTGCAGTATTAACTTTGTTTTAGAATCCCAATCAGAAATTTGTCATAACAATCGTCATCTCCATATTTTTCTTTTTTTTGTATGTCACGTTTCCACAACACCATTATTATCTTGTATTTGTAAACCTCAAGGAGGTTGCTTGGTGTCCCTTGTTAATTTGACATTGTATTTTTGAAATGTACCTGCCTACTCACCAAAAAAACTGTCCTATTTGAAGAAAAATACATTAGCAAGTATTTTCATATAAAAAAATCTCCATTTATTCTGGCTCATAATAACAAAATAAAGAGGGAAGGCAACGCTGGAGAAACAGCTGGAATTTGCGAAGCCTTTGGCCCCCAGGGCAGACATCAACTCTCTGGATCAAAAAATTGGTAGCTTGAGAAGTCCATATAATAGGGAGCACAATCTGGTCCAGGACTCCCAGAGGTCAGGAACAGCAGCAGATGACATGTATGTCCCCAGGCTGTGGTCATACAACAGCCTGCGAGGAGGAGGAAAGCCCAGGGCAAGAAACGTCCCGATCCAGGAGGAGGAGATTTAAGGCCTCCAATATGTCCTTTGTAGAGATGGTGGATCTAGTGGACATATTGAAGAGGGCCGACTATGATGGGAAGTATGGACCGTACACCAACCCTAATGAGAGAAAGGCCAAGATCATGATTAAAGTTGTGAAGAGTCTGCGCTGGAATTTTGGGGTAGGACAATCCAAGGACCAATTAAGGAAACGCTGGTCGGACCTCAAATTAAGGCAGCACAATCAGTACAGAAGGATCAAGAAAGTGCTTCTCAAAAGTAAGTAGCTGTTGCGTGTTACGATTATTATTATTACTTGCATGCTGCAATCGGTCGTAGTAAACATTGTTCGTTTGCAAATAAATACGATGTTTTTGCCAAGATACAGGGTTAACTACATTTAGTCATGATAATTTGTATTCAAAGAAGTTTAGGACATTGTTGTTTAGATGTGTTTCAAACTAGAATGAATTGCAAACTTGATTCAGCATAATGTAAGGAGAGGACACTCAGCAGCTGGTTACACATTTGGACTCTAGAGCACTAGTGTGGGACACAAGAACAAACTTTTTAGGGTGGATACTTGGGGTGTCTACATGTGTGAAACTTGTCCAAAAAAGTTAAGTATTCCAGCTTTGGTAAGGGTAAAAATAATGTCTTCAGCTTGGAACTCTGCCAAAACAGACGATTGTGCCCAACTTCCAAGCAATGTTTCATATTCCTATATCTGGACTCAAATATCTGTGTGCTAAGTATACCTTTTGTTTCATTCTCATAGAGGAGCAAAAACTCGGAAAATATGAGGACATCAGGAACCCCCCCCCCACCTCCTGAAGAAGGGGAGCAAAGGTCACAACCTGAGGATGTGGACGAAGGAGATGTGGTGGAGATTGTCACCACAACAGGTCAGTGTCAGACACCACAGATTCAGGTAATAGATGTATGCCTGCATATTTATAATACACGGTGTGTATTTTTATTTTAGGTGATGTTCAGGTTGTGGTACCAAAATCCAGTGATTTCACCAGTGACAGTGCCCAACGGATGAACCAGGAAATCATGTTTTGTAGTCAGGATTTGGACCTTATCAAAGAAAAAACCAAGGAGATTGAACAAAGACTGAAGAACATGATTGATATACTAGGGAGAATTTAAATCCTAAAAAGATTCCTGGAGTTTTAATACAGTTTAAAAGCCAAATTTGGATGATGCACACAGTGTGCCAACATGTGCTATCTGTCATCAGGGGATTTTAATGTACGTGTTTTGTGGGTGCAACCCCTTCCTCCCAACTCTAGTAGGTGAGAGGAAGTGGTTGCACCCCCAAAACACGTCCATTGATCCCCCATGATGGGAGATAGCACATGTTGACATTAGGTATGGGATCAGAAAGGAAATCCCCATTTTGGCTTTTACAGGGGTGACGTCACCCCATCTGATGAAGGCAATATCAAGACACTTTTCACACTTTAAACCCTTCCCGCCGACCGTACGCACATCTGCGTACTTGGCTTTCCGGGGTTATACCGGTATGATGCCTGTAGCTGCAGGCATCATCCCGGTACCGTTGTTTAGAGCGGGCGATCGGCTATCCGATTATAACAACTGATGCGGCTAAAAGCCACTCGGCTGTTATACCGGAGGAGCGGGAGGGGACATCCCCCCCTCCCGCCGCCTTCCGCCGCTCTTACCGGGCCTCCCGTGCGATCGGGAAGCCCGGTGTCCAATCGGCCACCTTTGGCGGCTGGGGGTGGGCTGGAACGAAGCTGTGGGCGGCTTCGTTCCAGCCTCCTCAATGTAAACGTGGGCGGCTTCGTTCCAGCCTCCTCATGACGTCACTTCCCGTTTACTCGGCTGCCAATGGCGCCGGTTTTAAAAAATATACAGTGTTCAGAATCGCCGTTTTCAGCGATCTGAATACTGTGAAGTGCAAAGGAGGGATCGGGAGTCTTTTAGACCCCCGATCCCTCCATAAAGAGTACCTGTCACCACCTATTACTGTCACAAGGGATGTTTACATTCCTTGTGACAGCAATAAAATAAAAAAAAAAATGTTTTCATTAAACACAATTTACAAGTATAAAAAAAAAAAAATTTTTTTTTGAAGCGCCCCCGTCCCCGCAAGCTCGCACAGCGAAGAAAGCGCATACGGAAGTCGCGCCCGCATATGTAAACGGTGTTCAAATCACACATGTGAGGTATCGCCGCGATTGTCATAGCGAGAGCAATAATTCTAGCCCTAGACTTCCTCTGTAACTCTAACCTGGTAACCGTAAAAAAAATTTAAAGCCTCGCCTATGGAAAGTCATAGGTACCGTAGTTTGTCGCCATTCCACGAGTGCGTGCAATTATAAAGGGTGACATGTTTGGTATCTATTTACTCGGCGTAACATCATCTTTCACATTATACAAAAAAATTGGGGTAACTTTACTGTTTACTGAAAATCAAGATTTGATCTGATAAAAGAGAAAATTTATTCAAAATGTGCTGGCATAGCAATGCCCCCCCACCCGTAAAATATTCTACATATTTTTCTCGCACTTCACGGGCGCTTTGGGGGGGCAAGCCAGGACGGCCAGCTTCCAGGGCCTTCATTGGAGTTTCTGAAAGTCCGGCCTCAGGCCCAACTGAGGCAACATAATTAGGATTATTACACCAAGCCCCCGCACAGCACGAACTCTACGACGAGTACGTACCCGCAACATGGCTTCAAAATGGTCGGCTGGTCAGAACGAACTAAACAGAACGCACTGAAGAACAGCAAGGCCTGTAAAGAGCGAGCTGAAAATCAGTAACGAGCAGACAAGAACGCACTGAAAAACAGATACGAACTGACTTCATGCACTGAAAGCAGATACAAACCCACAAGCACAAACTGAACAGCAGTAAAATGATCCGAAAATGCAGGAGTCTGAAAAGCGCAAATCGTCTCTCACCAAACTTCTACTAACACTAGATAAACACGAGATTAGCAGAAGGAGCCCAAATAGTGGCGCGCTGGCTATCAAACTTCCCTAGTCCCGTCGTACATGTTGTACGTCACCACGTTCTGGACGGTCGGACTTTGGTGTGACCGTGTGTACGCAAGACAAGCTTGAGCGGAATTCCGTCGGAAAAACCATCATAGCTTTTTCGGACGAGAATTTTGATCATGTATACGCGGCATTAGAGTGCCATGAAATATGTAAAAAAAGATCCAGTTTCTTCACAACATATAGGGGAATGTGTCAGATAGAATTTAGATAACTTGGGGGTGGGGTACCAATGATCGAGTGCCTTTTTGTAAAGTTTCCCAGCTGGCCTTGGTGAACTCTCCACCTATTTTGGTTTTCTATTTGTGCATAGTATTGGTTTGTAAAAAAGGTATTTTAGTTTAATAGACTGTAAAAGAGCACTATTCCTTTTTTATAGTGGTTTTGATCATAGAACAATGAATATACAGAGAAGGTTTTTATGAAAAAAATAGAAGTAGTCTCATGTTAGTAAATTAAAGTGTTGCTAAACCCAGGAGCCTGCATTCACTATATCTGGTCTCCACACAGAACATGAAAATGCAATATTTTTAGTAAATATAAACTGCTAAATACCTTTTCTCATCATCAGTATATAGCAGTCTTGTGACTTTATATCAGTGCCTGGTTAAAGCTTGTAGGAGGAGTTTTCATACTGCACTGGCTGTCGTATAAGGATGCAGAACCCCTGGCCATCTGTCTGCACAGTGCTGATTGGCTGTACACACCAAACTGAGCATGTGTAGACTGACTCCACTAACTCTGTCTTATCCGGACATGTTTTGGGGGCAATGCATGAAGGGGAGGATCTGTGCATACAGGATCAAACAGCCTTTTTACATAATACAGAGGATTAATCCCTGAGGTTCCACAGTGGTTATAACAAACAGATTTTACTGCATATACAGACTGATTTTACTGTTGTGAGTTGAGTAACACTTTACATTTTGTGCATAATGTTTTGAAAGTGTTAAATGCTTGGTTAGAGAATCGTTGTCTTAATAAAGTAGGACCCCTGGTGTTCCAATGGCAAAGGTGCAGCTTAGGGATGAGCTGATGCAGTAGGTCAATAGGGAGGTTGATCCTCTGTAGAGATAAATAGGTAGGCGGTAATGAAGTTTGAGACCAAACTGCTGGGTATCCTGACCTGGGGGGGTGGTTATCTTAGTTTAATTGGCATCATTGTTGTTTTGGGTTTTTATCAATGAAGAAGGAAGACCCTATAAGGGGCCAGGTTTTGTCTGGTGTTGAGTTCCATCAAAAGTGGAGTTTGTCTAGGATGGTGGCTTTATAATAAGGGATATGTTTGGTAACCCCATGCCTCTATCTGTGTCTAAGCATAATATTAAGCATACATCTAGGAGGTGTATTACCACGTACATATTATGTTATAAGACATTGAATTGACATAAAATATGATGGAGAGAGAGCAATAGTAATGGTTGTGAATTGTAATTCTTCTGAAATTTAGTGGTGAGATTTTTGTGCTGGGGTATGTGAAGGCTTAATATTTGGAATTTAGTTTTGTTCAGTGTACGCTTAGAGAAAAGACTAAACTGGGAGAAAGTATATTGTATTTCTTGCAGGGACATATTAGGTTTGGAGACTTTGAGGATAAAAACAGCTGCAAATAAGCCTTTATGTGTTGTGTAATGGTATATCTGAAATGTGAGGGTTATTTCTTATCTGCTATGCTAGAGGCACCATAATCAAATCAAATACTATAGGTGATAAGGGGCACCCTCGCCTAGTTCAATTTGTAATGTAAAGGTCTTTAGTAAGTGTAGCGCTGGTAGATTTGCAATCTACCGCATGTTAGGTAAATTTAGTAAATTGTGTGTTAGAAAGGTTAAAAGTTCGCCTCTGTTCCAGCTTGGCTGATCTTGTGGGTGTTTCCGTGCTGACCGGTGGGTGTCGCTGTTACCACTGGTCAGGGTTGGAAAGGCAACGTGTTGAAGCATATGGATGCTCTTCTGTCCCAGAGACAACTCGGTGGAGGTGGTCCTCCAAGTTGCATTCTGGGCGAGGGTATTTATGGAACAGACGCCATATTTTGGGGTTCGTTTTACAGCCACCTGCTGGCCCTCCTGGCCGACAGGTATGTGTTAACCAGTTACCGACCGCCGCACGACGATGTACGTCGACAGAGTGGCACGGGCAGGCAAAAGGGCTTACCTGTACGTCCCTGCCTGCCCGCAGGTGGGGGGTCCGATCGGACCCCCCGGTGCCTGCGGCGGTCTGCAAATCTCCCCCGGCGATCGGTGGGGAGGGGGAGGCCATCCATTCGTGGCCCCCCCCTCGCGATCGCTCCCAGCCAATGGGATCATTTCCCTGCCTCTGTATTGTACATAGAGGCAGAGGAAATTATGTCATCTCTCCTCGGCTCGGTATTTTCCGTTCCGGGCCGAGGAGAGAAGACTGTAATGTGAGTGCACCAACACACACACACACAGTAGAACATGCCAGGCACACAAAACACCCCGATCGCCCCCTGATCCCCCCCCCCAATCACCCCCCCTGTCACAAACTGACACCAAGCAGGTTTTTTTTTTTTTTTCTGATTACTGTATTGGTGTCAGTTTGTGACAGTTATGCCGCGTACACATGGTCGGACTTTCTATCCTACTTGGTCCGGCACACTTTCCGACGGACTTTGTCCGCCAGGTGCGCCGGACTTTAAAACGGACGGACTTGCCCACACACGACCGGACTTTCCGGCGGGCTAAGTCCGCCCGTCTTTCCGACGGACTTTCGCCGGAGTTACGGCGGACTTTCAGAATGAACGGACTTGCCCACACACGGACAAGTTCGTTCATTTTGAACGTGACTCAGGTGCGACGGGACTAGAAAAGGATGTCAATCTTGCCGCTTTTATCGGCGAGATTGACACCTTGCGAGCCCCGTCCCTGTGACCACGCCCCCTAAAACGTCACAGTCCCAGCATGCCCAGGGACTGTGACATCAAAAGGGGGCGGGGTCTCCGCCTATATAAGTCACAACGCAGCCCTCGGAGAGCAGTCCAGCCGGAGAGAGCGTCGTGTCAACATCTGGAGAAGAGAAGAGAAGAAGCCCAGAAGCCCAGAAGCCCAGGAGTCCGGACCTCTGCTGGCAAGAGAGCTACCTGAAGACAGCAGAGGAGCCGGCCGAAGAACTGGAACACCGGGAGAAGAACCAACCGGACGCTGGGAGAAGATGAAGCGGAGGGACCCCTGAAGCTGGAAGAAGACCCCCCGAAGCCGGAAGAAGATCCCCCCCCGGAGCTGTTTAATAAAATATTTTAAAAACCTGTGTAGTGTGTTTTATTACTTACACTTTTTCCCTAGGTGAATGGGTAGGGGTACCATGTACCCCATACTCATTCACATAGGGTGGGGGGCCGGGATCTGGGGGCCCCCTTATTAAAGGGGGCTCCCAGATTCCGATAAGCCCCCGCCCGCAGACCCCGACAACCAACGGCCAGGGTTGTTGGGAAGAGGCCCTTGTCCTCATCAACATGGGGACAAGGTGCTTTGGGGTGGGGGGCCCCGCAGGGCGCCCCCCTCCCCCAAAGCACCCACCCCCCATGTTGAGGGCATGCGGCCTGGTACGGTTCAGGAGGGGGGGGCGCTCGCTCGTCCCCACCCCCTTTCCTGACCGGCCAGGCTGCGTGCTCGGATCGGGGTCTGGTATGGATTTTAGGGGGGACCCCACGCCGTTTTTTCGGCGTAGGGGGTTCCCTTTATAATCCATACCAGACCTAAGGGCCTGGTATGCCCCGCGCTCGCCGCAATAGGAAAATGTGTTTTTCCTATTGCAGCGAGCGCGAGATGCAATACCCTGCCCTCGTGTCGTATCTGGTCCGTCGGACCAGCATACACACGAGCGGGCTTTCCGTCGGACCAGCACACACGAGCGGACTTTCCGCCCGAAACTGAAAGATTTAAAACTTTTTTCAAATCTAGGTCCGGCGGGCTTTTGGGAAAAAGTCTGCCGGAAAAGTCCGCCGGCGCCTACACACGGGCGGATTGTCCGGCACACTCTGGTCCGCCGGACCAAGTATGCCGGAAAGTCCGACCGTGTGTACGCGGCATTACAGTGTTAGAGCAGTGAGTGTTAGGCCCTCTTTAGGTCTAGGGTACCCCCCTAACCCCGCCTAATAAAGTTTTAACCCCTTGATCACCCCCCGTCACCAGTGTCGCTAAGCGATCATTTTTCTGATCGCTGTATTAGTGTCGCTGGTGACGCTAGTTAGGGACGTAAATATTTCGGTTCGCCGTCAGCGTTTTATAGCGACAGGGACCCCCATATACTATCTAATAAATGTTTTAACCCCTTGATTGCCCCCTAGTTAACCCTTTCACCACTGATCACCGTATAACCGTTATGGGTGACGCTGGTTAGTTCGTTTATTTAGTATAGTGTCAGGGCACCCGCCGTTTATTACCGAATAAAGGTTTAGCCCCCTGATCGCCCGGCGGTGATATGCGTCGCCCCAGGCAGCATCAGATTAGCGCCAGTACCGCTAACACCCACGCACGCAGCATACGCCTCCCTTAGTGGTATAGTGTCTGATCGGATCAATATCTGATCCGATCAGATCTATACTAGCGTCCCCAGCAGTTTAGGGTTCCCAAAAACGCAGTGTTAGCGGGATCAGCCCAGATACCTGCTAGCACCTGCGTTTTGCCCCTCCGCCCGGCCCAGCCCAGCCCACCCAAGTGCAGTATCGATCGATCACTGTCACTTACAAAACACTAAACGCATAACTGCAGCGTTCGCAGAGTCAGGCCTGATCCCTGCGATCGCTAACAGTTTTTTTGGTAGCGTTTTGGTGAACTGGCAAACACCAGCCCCAGGCAGCGTCAGGTTAGTGCCAGTAGCGCTAACACCCACGCACGCACCGTACACCTCCCTTAGTGGTATAGTATCTGAACTGATCAATATCTGATCCGATCAGATCTATACTAGCGTCCCCAGCAGTTTAGGGTTCCCAAAAACGCAGTGTTAGTGGGATCAGCCCAGATACCTGCTAGCACCTGCGTTTTGCCCCTCCACCCGGCCCAGCCCAGCCCACCCAAGTGCAGTATCGATCGATCACTGTCACTTACAAAACACTAAACGCATAACTGCAGCGTTCGCAGAGTCAGGCCTGATCCCTGCAATCGCTAACAGTTTTTTTGTAGCGTTTTGGTGAACTGGCAAGCGCCAGCGGCCTAGTACACCCCGGTCATAGTCAAACCAGCACTGCAGTAACACTTGGTGACGTGGCGAGTCCCATAAGTGCAGTTCAAGCTGGTGAGGTGGCAAGCACAAGTAGTGTCCCGCTGCCACCAAGAAGAAGACAAACACAGGCCCATCGTGCCCATAATACCCTTCCTGCTGCATTCGCCAATCCTAATTGGGAACCCACCGCTTCTGCAGCGCCCGTACTTCCCCCATTCACATCCCCAACCAAATGCAGTCGGCTGCATGAGAGGCATTTTTATGTCCTCCCGAGTACCCCTACCCAGCGAACCCCCCCAAAAAAGATGTTGTGTCTGCAGTAAGCGCGGATATAGGCGTGACACCCGCTATTATTGTCCCTCCTGTCCTGACAATCCTGGTCTTTGCATTGGCGAATGTTTTTAACGCTACCATTCACTAGTTGAGTATTAGCGTAGGGTACAGCATTGCACAGACTAGGCACACTTTCACAGGGTCTCCCAAGATGCCATCGCATTTTGAGAGACCCAAACCTGAAACCGGTTACAGTTATAAAAGTTACAGTTACAAAAAAAGTGTAAATAAAAAAAAAACACAAACAAAAATATAAAATAAAAAATAATAGTTGTCGTTTTATTGTTCTCTCTCTATTCTCTCTATTGTTCTGCTCTTTTTTACTGTATTCTATTCTGCAATGTTTTATTGTTATTATGTTTTATCATGTTTGCTTTTCAGGTATGCAATTTTTTATACTTTACCGTTTACTGTGCTTTATTGTTAACCATTTTTTTGTCTTCAGGTACGCCATTCACGACTTTGAGTGGTTATACCAGAATGATGCTTGCAGGTTTAGGTATCATCTTGGTATCATTCTTTTCAGCCAGCGGTCGGCTTTCATGTAAAAGCAATCCTAACAGCTAATTAGCCTCTAGACTGCTTTTACAAGCAGTGGGAGAGAATGCCCCCCCCCACCGTCTTCCGTGTTTTTCTCTGGCTCTCCTGTCTCAACAGGGAACCTGAGAATGCAGCTGGTGATTCAGCCAGCTGACCATAGAGCTGATCAGAGACCAGAGTGGCTCCAAACATGTCTATGGCCTAAGAAACCGGAAGCTATGAGCATTTTATGACTTAGATTTCGCCGGATGTAAATAGCGCCATTGGGAAATTGGGGAAGCATTTTATCACACCGATCTTGGTGTGGTCAGATGCTTTGAGGGCAGAGGAGAAATCTAGGGTCTAATAGACCCCAATTTTTTCAAAAAAGAGTACCTGTCACTACCTATTGCTATCATAGGGGATATTTACATTCCCTGAGATAACAATAAAAATGATTAAAAAAAAATGAAAAAATAAGATAAAAAAGCAAAAAAATAATAAAGAAAAAAAAAAAAAAAAAAAAAAAAGCACCCCTGTCCCCCCTGCTCTCGCGCTAAGGCGAACGCAAGCGTCGGTCTGGCGTCAAATGTAAACAGCAATTGCACCATGCATGTGAGGTATCACCGCGACGGTCAGATCGAGGGCAGTAATTTTAGCAGTAGACCTCCTCTGTAAATCTAAAGTGGTAACCTGTAAAGGCTTTTAAAGGCTTTTAAAAATGTATTTATTTTGTTGCCACTGCACGTTTGTGCGCAATTGTAAAGCATGTCATGTTTGGTATCCATGTACTCGGCCTAAGATCATCTTTTTTATTTCATCAAACATTTGGGCAATATAGTGTGTTTTAGTGCATTAAAATGTAAAAAAGTGTGTTTTTTCCCCAAAAAATGCATTTGAAAAATCGCTGCGCAAATACTGTGTAAAAAAAAAAAAATGAAACACCCACCATTTTAATCTGTAGGGCATTTGCTTTAAAAAAAATATATAATGTTTGGGGGTTCAAAGTAATTTTCTTGCAAAAAAATAATTTTTTCATGTAAACAATAAGTGTCAGAAAGGGCTTTGTCTTCAAGTGGTTAGAAGAATGGGTGATGTGTGACATAAGCTTCTAAATGTTGTGCATAAAATGCAAGGACAGTTCAAAACCCCCCCAAATGACCCCATTTTGGAAAGTAGACACCCCAAGCTATTTGCTGAGAGGTATGTCGAGTCCATGGAATATTTTATATTGTGACACAAGTTGCGGGAAAGAGACAAATTTTTTTTTTTTTTTTGCACAAAGTTGCCACTAAATGATATATTGCTCAAACATGCCATGGGAATATGTGAAATTACACCCCAAAATACATTCTGTTGCTTCTCCTGAGTACGGGGATACCACATGTGTGAGACTTTTTAGGAGCCTAGCCGCGTACGGGACCCCGAAAACCAAGCACCGCCTTCAGGCTTTCTAAGGGCGTAAATTTTTGATTTCACTCTTCACTGTCTATCACAGTCTCGGAGGCCATGGAATGCCCAGGTGGCACAAACCCCCCCAAATGACCCCATTTTGGAAAGTAGACACCCAAAGCTATTTGCTGAGCGGTATAGTGAGTATTTTGCAGACCTCACTTTTTGTCACAAAGTTTTCAAAATTAAAAAAAGAAAAAAAACATTTTTTTTTTCTTTCTTCATTTTCAAAAACAAATGAGAGCTGCAAAATACTCACCATGCCACTCAGCAAATAGCTTGGGGTGTCTACTTTCCAAAATGGGGTCATTTGGGGGGGTTTGTGCCACCTGGGCATTCCATGGCCTCCGAAACTGTGATAGGCAGTGAAGAGTGAAATCAAAAATGTACACCCTTAGAAATCCTGAAGGCGGTGATTGGTTTTCGGGGCCCCGTACACGGCTAGGCTCCTAAAAAGTCCCACACATGTGGTATCCCCGTACTCAAGAGAAGCAGCAGAATGTATTTTGGGGTGCAATTCCACATATGCCCATGACCTGTGTGAGCAATATATCATTTAGTGACAACTTTGTGCAAAAAAAAAATAAAAAATAAATAAATTGTCACTTTCTTGCAACTTGTGTCAAAATATAAAATATTCCATGGACTCAACATGCCTCTCAGCAAATAGCTTGGGGTGTCTACTTTCCAAAATGGGGTCATTTGGGGGGGGTTTGTGCCATCTGGGCATTTTATGGCCTTCAAAACTGTGATAGGCAGTGAGGAGTGAAATCAAAAATTTACGCCCTTAGAAATCCTGAAGGCAGTGATTGGTTTTCGGGGCCCCGTACGCGGCTAGGCTCCCAAAAAGTCCCACACATGTGGTATCCCCATACTCAGGAGAAGCAGCTAAATGTATTTTGGGGTGCAATTCCACATATGCCCATGGTCTGTGTGAGCAATATATCATTTAGTGACAACTTTTTGTAATTTTTTTTTTTTTTTGTCATTATTCAATCACTTGGGACAAAAAAAATGAACATTCAATGGGCTCACCATGCCTCTCAGCAATTTCCTTGGGATGTCTACTTTCCAAAATGGGGTCATTTGTGGGGGTTTTGTACTGCCCTGCCATTTTAGCACCTCAAGAAACGACATAGGCAGTCATAAATTAAAGGCTGTGTAAATTCCAGAAAATGTACCCTAGTTTGTAGGCGCTATAACTTTTGCGCAAACCAATAAATATACACTTATTGACATTTTTTTTACCAAAGACATGTGGCCAAATACATTTTGGCCTTAATGTATGACTAAAATTGAGTTTATTGGATTTTTTTTAGAACAAAAAGTAGAAAATATCATTTTTTTTCAAAATTTTCGGTCTTTTTCCGTGTATAGCGCAAAAAATAAAAACGGCAGAGGTGATCAAATACCATCAAAAGAAAGCTCTATTTGTGGGAAGAAAAGGACGCAAATTTCGTTTGGGTACAGCATTGCATGACCGCGCAATTAGCAGTTAAAGCGACGCAGTGCCAAATTGTAAAAAGTGCTCTGGTCAGGAAGGGGGTAAATCCTTCCGGGGCTGAAGTGGTTAAGGAGCTACCTCGTGGTCCTCCGTCCGGGAGGCCCACGATACAGTGGCGCAGGGGTGGATCCAGAGGCTTGTCTGGAGCCTACCACCGCGGCCGAGGAATGGTCCTGAGCTGTCGGTCCCGTGTGATGAAGCTGGACAACTGAGGAGATCCCAGGGGAGGACCCGTCTTGGAGAGATCAGGCAGCGTGCTGGTCTATAGAGGGGCCTGGTGACTCAGTTGGAGGACGTATCCAAAAGTAACTATACAGCATAGTGTTGCCGGCTCGGCTTAAATGTTCAAGCACTGTGACTGACTTTCACTATAGCAAATCTATACATCCTGTGACAGAGGATTGTACGGATTTTATTCCCAAACAAGTCTGTGGCAGAGACTTTGATTCGTGCTGCGTGCTGGCTGCTAGACCGGTGAGAGAGGCCTATCCAGACGAGCAAGGAGTGTGTCCCACGAGGGGAGCGCATTTCAAATAGTATTTGAATTATACCAAGACCTTTTGCCAAGAGAACCCTTTCAGAGAATATTTGAGTTTCTACTGCAAGTTTCCTTTTACCTCCTTCCTGCTACTTCCTAAGTCGTTTGTTTAATAAAGCATTGAAAACGTACTCCAGTGTTGGTGCGTGTGTCGTTCAAAAGTAAACTCAATGGAACCCTAGACCCGGTGCCGGTGAAACAGAGGGAAGCAGAGTAAAGGTAACAGACCCGCTTAAACCAGCAGCTCCACCGTGAGTTAGTGCTACATAAGTATGCCTGATGTGAAGACTCTTGCTGAGGGACAAGAATACGGGGACATGATAGCAGAAAATAGCCACCCAATGATACCAAATTTTTGGAGGACTGCCTTTAGGAATCCCCAGTGGACCAGTGTTATTGAATGTTAATAATGAGGGCAATCGGTGTTCTAGTTCCAAATGATACTCGCTAGGGATGAGCTTCGAGTTCAAGTCAAACTCATGTTCGACTCGAACATCGGCTGTTCGCCAGTTCGCCGAACAGCGAACAATTTGGGGTGAACACCCTTTAAAAGTCTATGGGAGAAATCAAAAGTGCAAATTTTAAAGGCTTATATGCATGGTATTGTCTTAAAAAGTGTTTGGGGACCCGGGTCCTGCCCCAGGGGACATGGATCAATGCAAAAAAAAGTTTTTAAAAACGGCTGTTTTTTCGGGAGCAGTGATTTAAATAATGCTTAAAGTGAAACAATAAAAGTGTAAAATCCCTTTAAATTTTGTACCTGGGGGGTGTCTATAGTATGCCTGTAAAGGGGCGCATGTTTCACGTGTTTAGAACAGTCTGAAAGCAAAATGACATTTCAAAGGAAAAAAAGTAATTTAAAACTACTCGCGGCTATTAATGAATTGCCGGTCTGACAATACACATAAAAGTTCATTGATAAAAACAGCATGGGAATTCCCCACAGGGGAACCCCGAACCAAAATTAAAAAAAAAAATGACGTGGGGGGTCCCCCTAAATTCCATACCAAGCCCTTCGGGTCTGGTATGGATATTAAGGGGAACCCCGGCCAAAAAAAAAAAAATGGTGTGGGGTCCCCCACAAAATCTATACCAGACCCTTAAGGTCTGGTATGGATTTTAAGGGGAACCCTGCGCCAAAATTTAAAAAAAGAACGGCGTGGGGTCCCCCCAATTATCCATACCAGACCATTATCCGAGCACGCAACCTGGCAGGCCGCAGGAAAAGAGGAGGGACGAGAAAGCGTACCAGGCCACATGCCCTCAACATTGGGAGGGTGCTTTGGTGTAGCCCCCAAAACAGCTTGTCCCCATGTTGATGCGGACAAGGGCCTCATCCCCACAACCCTTGGCCGGTGGTTGTGGGGGTCTGCTGGCGGGGGGGCTTATCGGAATCTGGAAGCTCAAAAGTACAAAAGTACCCCAACCATTTCACTAAAAAAGTATCAAAAATGTTAAAAATGACAAGAAACAGTTTTTGACAATTCCTTTATTTAAATGCTTCTTCTTTCTTCTATCTTCTTTCTTCTTCCTTCTTTCTTCTATCTTCTATCTTCCTTCGGTTTCTTCCTCCATCTTCTTCTTCTTCTGTTTTTTCTGGTTCTTCCTCCGGTGTTCTCGTCCGGCATCTTCCTCCACGGCGTCGGCGTCTTCTTCTCCTCAGGCCGCTCCGCATCCATGATGACATGGAGGGAGACTCCCGCTGTGTGACGCTTCTCTCTTCATCTTCTTCTCTTCATCTTCTTCTCTTCATCTTCTTTTCGGCTGCTCCGCATCCATGATGGCATGGAGGGAGGCTCCCGCTGTGTGACGCTTCTCCTCTTCTGACGGTTCTTAAATAATGGGTGGGGGGGCAGAGCCACCCGGTGATGCACGGGGACTTCCCTGTGGCATTCCCTGCGATGTCAGAAGGGGGCAGGGTTACGTAACAGGTGACCCCGCCCCCCTCTGACGTCACGGGGAATGCCACAGGGAAGTCCGTCAAGTCCCCGTGTGTCAGAGGGGGGCGAGGTCACCGGGTGGCCCCGCTTCCCGTTATTTTAGAACCGTCAGAAGAGGAGAAGCGTCACACAGCGGGAGTCTCCCTCCATGCCATCATGGATGCGGAGCAGCCCGAAAAGAAGATGAAGACAAGAAGATGAAGAGAAGAAAATGAAGAGAAGAAGATGAAGAGAGAAGTGTCACACAGCGGGAGCCTCCCTCCATGCCATCATGGATGCGGAGCAGCCCGAGGAGAAGAAGGCAAGAAGACGCCGACGCAGCGGAGGAAGATGCCAGACGAGAAACCTGGAGGAAGAACCAGAAGAACCAGAAGAAGAAGAAGATGGAGGAAGAAACTGAAGGAAGATAGAAGATAGAAGAAAGAAGAAAGAAAATAGAAGAAAGAAGCATTTAAATAAAGGAATTGTCAAAAACTGTCCATTTTTTTTTTACATTTTGGCGAGGGGTTCCCCTCAAAATGCATACCAGACCTGAAGGGTCTGGTATAGATTTTGAGGGGGACCCCACGCCATTTTTAAAAAAAAATTTGGCCGGGGTTCCCCTTAATATCCATACCAGACCTGAAGGGCCTGGTATGGAATTTATGGGGACCCCCCACGTCATTTTTTTTTTTTTTTCGTTCGGGGTTCTCCTGTGGGGAATTCCCATGCCGTTTTTATCAATAAAATTTTATGTGTATTGTCGGACCGGCAATTTATTAATAGCCGCGAGTAGTTTTAAATTACTTTTTTTCCTTTGAAATGTCATTTTGCTGTCAGACTGTTCTAAAAACGGGAAACATGCGCCCCTTTACAGGCATACTATAGACACCCCCCAGGTACGAAATTTAAAGGGATATTACACTTTTATTGTTTCACTTTAAGCATTATTAAAATCACTGCTCCCGAAAAAACTGCCATTTTAAAACTTTTTTTGCATTGATCCATGTCCCCTGGGGCAGGACCCAGGTCCCCAAACACTTTTTATGACAATAACTTGCATATAAGCCTTTAAAATTTGCACTTTTGATTATTCATGTTCGTGTGCCATAGACTTTAACGGTGTTCGCGTGTTCGAACAAATTTTTTGCCTGTTCGCACCATGGGGGTGGTCGGCTCATCCCTAATACTCGCCTTACTGAGATAAATTCCCCCGGGTCTACCAGCTGCAGAAGTATCGGTTATTCCCTCCGTGCTAGGCCTTTGGCAAAATTTTAATATCAATGATGGAGATGGGTTTCTAGTTGTTGTTGAGGGAAGAATCCTTGTCTAGTTTGAGAATAGTGACAATAACAGCTTATAACATTTATTTAGGGAAAGAACCAGAGAACATGGCTAGATTGAAGATAGACACTAAAATGAGGTGGGAATAAAGCATTAAATGTTTCATAACAGTCATTTGAAAAACCATTGCAGGCAGTGGACTTATGGTTCAGTAATGATTTATTAATGGATTGAGTTTTCTGTATTGTAAATGGTTGAGATAATTCCTCAAGTTGTTTAGAGTGTTGGAAGGTTAGAGGCCTTTAACCTCTTGCCGTCCACGCTATAGCCGAATGACGGCCACATCGCAGACCTGAATTTGCGGGAGGCCGTCATATGACGGCCTCCCATTTGCACGCGCCCCCTGCTGGGTGCACGCAGTGAGGGCTGTGATCACCGAGTCACTGAGACTTGGGTGATCACCGATCCGAGTAAGGGGCCGATCTCGGCCCCTTACCACGTGATCAGCTGTCAGCCAAAGACAGCTGATCACATGATCTAAACAAAAGCTCGGTAATCATTTCTTTTTCTCCTCACGCTGACAGCGTGAGGAGAAAAAAAAGCTGATCACCGGCTTATCTGCAAGGGACATCAGTCCCGAAGAGGAAGGGGGCATACCTGCCTCCTCTATGCCACCAGTAGCCCCTGCCAGTGCCACCTACCATTGCCACCTGCCAGTGTCCACAGTGCCCACCAGTGCCACTTATTAATGCCCATGAGTGCCACCTATCAATGCCCACAAGTGCCACCTATCAAAGCCCACCAGTCAGTGGTGCCAATCAGTGCCAACTAGCAGTGCTTGCCTATCAGTGTAACCAACCAGTGCCGATCAGTGCCCATTATTACCACATATCAGTGCCCATCACTGCCACCTATCGGTGCCCATCACTGCCGCCTCATCAGTGTACATCAATGAAGGAGAAAAATTACCTGTTTAAAAAATTTTATAACAAAATATAAATTTTTTTTTAAAAATTCGGTCTTTTTAAATTTTTTTTAACAAAAAATAAAAGCCACAGAGGTGATCAAATACCAGCATAAGAAAGCTCTATTTGTGGGAAAAAATGATAAAAATTTCATTTGAGTACAGTGTTGTAAGATGTTGCAAGTGTTGCAATTGTCATTCAAAGTGCATCAGCGCTGAAAGCTGAAAATTGGTCTGGGCAGGAGGGGGGTTTAAGTGCCCAGTAAGCAAGTGGTTAAGGATGTTTTGATAATAGTGGTCATTTCTTGTTAGGTAGATTGGTTGTTTTGTAGGTCATACAATAATTGGTAGTAGTCTTTAAATGCATTAGCAATATCTTGAGGATTTACTCGATTTTTACCAGTGGTGGGACGTTGTATATCTGATATTCTTTGTTTAGTTTTTTTTTTCCTAGCTGGTACTTACTTTATTATTAAGACAATAGAAGTTAGCCTTGGTATGTTTCAGGTTTATTTCATAATAATGCATTAGTAGGCTTCTCAATAGGTTCCTATCTTCCCTTATGGAAGAGGATAATTGAGCAGTAGAGTTGTTTTTGTTTTGTTCCTCTTTGATAATATAATGAATTCAATGAGAGTCAGTCTGCCGGGTCATTTGCATCTTTACATAGGATTAAGGTTAATCACCATGCATTTAAAAACAATATAAACTTTATAAGAATTCCAGAGTATAGAGTGGTCGAAATCAGGTGAATTGTTGAGATCAAAGAACTGATGATGGGCTTCAACAATCTGCTGGGCAATGGATGGATTTGTGAGGAGAGAGGTGTTAAAGTAGTTCTAAAGGCAGAAGGTTTTTTTTATCTTAATGCATTCATTCTATGCATTGGGATAAAAAAAAAAAACCTTCTTCTCGGATCCCTTGCTGGCCAGGAGTGCCATTGAGGGATCTGAGAAGAGGAGGATCTGGGCTGCTCTGTGCACAACCATTACACAGCGCAGGTAAGTGTAACATGTTTGTTATTGTTAACCGAAATAAACATGACTTTAATATGTCTTTAAGTCTCCATTGATAGGATGCAGATTTAGGGGTTTTTTTCAAATACAATGTATACATTTACACCATTGAAACAAAGCACCACACAAAAAATTAAGGTAGTACATATTACCAGTTTTTCACCACATATTTTAAGCCTGTTTGGACAAGCTAGTATATTTTGGACATAGAGCAAGCAGATTATCTCAGGACAGTTGTGGAGGGTGGTGGTGTTTCAGAGGACAAGTGTTCAGGAGACTATGCAATGTCTTTAGGCAAAATGATGCCATGCAGAGTAGCAGCTGGTATGTCCAGGGAACAGGAACCACACTGGGGCAGGAATCCTGTAAGCTCTGCAGGGGCGGGCCAAGAGGTGGCACTCCATCTTGTGTTAGGAGAAGTTGTGTATGACATAGCACCAACCTGTTTGGCAGGGAAAGTTCACACATGTGAATTGTCTGGCAAACTCAATGAGATTGGAAAATGGAGAGACTCCCCCTGACGGGACTTTATTGGCCTAAATAACAATGTATTAATGAAAGTAGAAAAAGGGAGTATGAAAAAATGTATTGAAAGATATAAAGTATTAAAAGTGGCTGGCAACAGCAAAAGTCAACATGCATAAAAGACATAGGAACATAGAGGCTCAAGAACGGTCCCAGGACTACCATGATGAGGTCACCACAGCAGAACACGCAGACCAACATCAGACGCGTTTCAGAGACTTCTTTCTTCGGGGGGTGTATCTGTAGATAGAGCAGATTAATTATGTTGACAGAGCAAATGCAGACACATGTTTACAGCCATAGACTGAAAGCCAGACAGTCATGTCCCACCAGGATCAGTCCAATGCAGTCAAATGCTTCCCAGAATGGTACCAAAGCAGTGGATGACCAGCGAGAGCAGCAAAAATGTGGAGCTCACCCCAAAGAATTAGGTGATGGTATATACAGGAGTCAGTGACTCAAGAGATGTTCCTCGCAGTCTATTGACATAAAGAGAAAATGATAATTATTAGGCAATAGAGAAGTGTTCATAGACAATTGATGCTGCACTGCATCCTTTCTGGTCACCAGCAGAGTTACCCAGTGGGCGATGAATGAAATATAACATCGCTGTTATTACTTGATGGACCATGTGTCTGAGGTCAGGTTGACACTCCTGCTGAGTGTATGGTGAAGCGACTTATCTTCCACATGATGGTGGAGGACAGGAATGGCCTTATGGGTGAAGAATACAAATGAACCGATGTTTTGGTTCAAACTGAGGTTCAGACCAAACTTTGGATGTTCTTCACCTAAATGCCCAAACTTTTGCTCATTTAGCCACCTGTTTGTTGGGAGCCGAGCATCATATATAGAAGTGGTATTTCTACAGCTTCTATTTATCCTGGAGTTGGGTTTTAAGTTTGGCCTTTTTTTTATGTATGAAAAAAGAAGAAGGAAGTATTAGCAATATAGATGTTATTTTTTTGTCCTAAGAAATATGATTTACAGTATGTAGTACTTTACTATTACAAAAGTTATTGGTGAATCACTAGGATCATATTAAAATGTAAATGATTCATAGGTGGTGTACAGGTGTACGGGATGAAGTGGTTACAAAGATAAAAGAATGATATTTGGCCCTGTAGGTGCATTTCATGATCAAAACATCCATATGTATTACATAACCTTTCTTCACAAATCATAAGTCCATTATTTAAAGTATTTATTATAATGATTGTTGTTATTATTATTATTATTATTATTATTATTAATAATAAAAATAATAATAATAATAATAATAATAATAATAATAATAAAATATTGATATTTTATTGAACAGTACATTTTATCTTTAATTATCATATAAATTTTCTTAATATTTTACATGTTAATAACAATTAATTAATTTGTGTACTTGCATCTGGATTTGAAATATAATATATACTGAATATTTACCAAAAGAAATGACTAAATTGTATAACTTTTATTTCTCTCAGCATTGCTCATACAGGAAAATAGTTCTTTAGTAAAACATTATTAATCATCTACTTCAGAGAACAGCCGGAGTTTATTCTATTGGATGAAAGTTTAGAGACACATTTAGAATTTGGTATTTCTTATGTCTTATACAGTAAAATCTTTTACTATCACTGTTGTGTTGGATTCCCCTGATAAGTCCTATTCTGGAGGCTGATCACCATATGCGGACTGAGAGAAAACAATACCTCACACATTGCATCAGATTGTAGAGAATAGTAAAGCCGGTGACATCATTCTTCATTTTTAGAGAATTCTAAACCCTTCTGTGTGCGGTTCTCCCGGGACTACTGACACCTGAGCTGAGCGATCACTAGAGACGTCCACAAGACGACACATAATTGCAGGGGTGGGACCGCTCCATTCAGAATAGAACAACTAAATCACCAAAGAACAAACCTGAGATTTTATTAGATAAAAGTTTCTGCCGTATTCCCCCCAGGAAACAGACGCTGAATTTACTGATCACCATCTGCTTTCCTATACAAACTCTCATCACTACAACTATTAATTGACTCGTTTCGTTTAGGCTAATAGTAATAAGATACAAATAACTGTAAAAACATCAATATTATTAATATTATTAATATAATACAGGATTTATATAGCGCCAACAGTTTATGCAGTGCTTTACAATATATTATATTATATCATTTTTTAAAACTAACACTATGGAAACAATTGATACAATTGTGATGTTCAATATGTGCATTGCAGCCCTAGTTTGCTATTGCATTAGAGATGTGCACAAGGGAAAAATGTGTTTCCTTTCATTTTGGATTCATTTGTTTAGTTAATAATTTAATTTCATCATCTTCGTTATGTTAGAATGATTTGTTTTTGGAACTTGTTTCGTATATTCAGATTCTTTTGTATATTTGGATATGGTAGTTATTTTTAAATTCATTATATTTGTTCTATTTTATTCTATTCTAATCTATTCTGTTTTATTCTATTCTATTCTTTTCTATTCTGTTCTATTTTATTCTATTCTATTTCTTTCAGTTCTATTCAGTTTTATTCCATTCTATTTTATTCTAATCTATTCTGTTTTCTTCTATTATATTGTATTCTGTTTTTTTTAATTGAATTTTCTAACAATACAAAAGGAGAATATAAACTACATAGAGGCAAACTACATATATAGTACAAGAGACTGTCAGAGACTGCATACATGGCACAAGAGACTGTCAGAGACTACATACATGGCACAAGAGACTGCATACATGGCACAAGAGACTGTCAGAGACTGCACATATGGCACAAGAGACTGTCAGAGACTGCAAACATGGCACAAGAGACTGTCAGAGACTGCATATATGGCACAAGAGACTGTCAGAGACTGTGGACATGGCACAAGAGATTGCATATATGGCACACGAGACTGTCAGAGACTGCATACATGACACAAGAGACTACATACATGGCACAATAGACTGTAAGAGACTGCATACATGGCATGAGAGACTGTCAGAGACTGCTTACATGGCACAAGAGACTGCATACCTGGCACAGGAGACTGTCAGAGACTGCATACCTGGCACAAGAGACTGTCAGAGACTGCCTGCCTGGCACAAGAGACTGTAAGAGACTGTGGGCATGGCACAAGAGACTGTTAGAGACTGCATACCTGGCAAATGAGACTGTCAGGGACTGCCTGCCTGGCACAATAGACTGTAGGAGACTGCAAACATGGCACAAGAGACTGTCAGAGACTGCATATATGGCACAAGAGACTGTCAGACTGCATACATGACAAAGTGACTGTCAGAGACTGTGAATATCGCACAAGAGACTAACAGAGACTGCATACATGGCACAAGAGACTGTCAGAGACTCCATACCTGGCACAAGAGACTGTCAGAGACTGCCTGCCTGGCACAAGAGACTGTAAGAGACTGCAGATGTGGCACAAGAGACTGTTAGAGACTGCATACATGGCACAAGAGACTGTCAGACTGCATACATAACAGAAGAGACTATCAGAGACTGTGGAAATCCCACAAGAGACTAACAGAGACTGCATACATGGCACAAGAGACTGTCATAGACTGCATACATGGCACAAGAGACTTAAGAGACTGTCAGACTGTGGAAATGGCACGCAAGACTGTCAAACTGTGGACATGGCACAAGAGACTGTCAGAGACTGTGGACATGACCCAAGAGACTGCATGTATGGCACACAAGACTGTCAGAGACTGCACACATCAAGCTGTGGTACTACCCAAAACTGAGATTTCTGGATGACCAGACAGAAGCAAGGCAATCATTTTTGACCCTTCCCTCCACCCTTCCCTCCACCCCAGCTGAGGTGTCCCAGGAAGAACCGGGCACTTTCATCCTTGATGAAGTGGATGCGCCCAGCTTCAGCCAGGTATACTTTTTGGGTGAATTTTGGATTGTGTAAATATTAATGATGTAAACTATAAAATGTTTTAAGTGCTCAAAAAACAATGATTTAATCACAATTATTATTATGTATACATATCACTAGACAGTAGTGGCCAAAAATGTACTTCAAAGATTGGTGAACAGCTAGAATAATGGTGGGGTCAAAAAGATAGCCTTTTCTATTTGTTTAGAATTATATTTGCAAGTCATGAGCTGAAAATTATGTGTGATTGAGGAAGCAAAAATTCTAACTATGTCCCTTTTTTTTTTTTACACAGGATGAGCTCAGCCAGGAGGAGGCCATGCCCATTGGTATAGAGGAGGAGGCCGTGCCCAGTGGGAGAGAGGAAGAGGCCTTGCCCAGGGGGAGAGAGGAGAAGGCCTTGCCCAGTGGGAGAGAGGAGGAGGCCGTGCCCAGTGGGAGAGAGGAGGAGGCCGTGCCCAGTGGCAGGCAGGAGGTGGCTGGGCTTAGTAGAAGCCTCACCCAATATCAGGTGCCTCCCCTCCGGATTACCATCAATAGGCCCAGGAAGATCATCTGAACAGAGGAGGAATCACTTGCCCTCATTCAGGAAGCCAGCTAAATACTGAGTACCTCATCCAATGCTGAAGAGGCCTATGGAACTTATATGGCCACCAGGTTGGTGGAACTTGAGACGGGGCAATGCCTCCACTGTGAGGGGCTTATTTTTCAGGCCTTTCAGAAGGGGTTGAGAGGGGAGCTTACTCCAAAAAGCCATATTTCAGATGAAGCCCCTCCTCCTGCTCCTCCTCCTCCTGCCACAAGTACACCACCAAAGGCACAGCCTCCAAGGAAGGCTGCAGAGAAGCTTGGAGGAAAGGCTGCAGGGCAGCGTGCAGGGAAGGCTCCACGGAAGAGTCGAAGGTGATTGTCTGGCTTCAGTTTGGTCTGACAGAAGACACAGATTGTGCTCCCTATTCGCAAGATCCCAATTTTGTTTTCCACTAACTTAAAGTGTGTCCTGGGGGACAAAAGGCTTCACACATTCCAAAAGTGTCTCCAGTGTTGTCTTCCTCATTTATGTTTTTCCAAAAATAAATGGATATTTTCTTTACCTTACATTATTGACTATGTGCTTTGATTCAAAAAGGACATTTGGTTTGTGAGTAGGCAGGTACATATCAAAAAGACTATGTGGGTTATTTACAAAAGGCTAAATCATTTTCAAATTCAAGTGCAAAGTACAAGTGCAAAGTGCACTTTTTGGAAGTGCAGTTGCTGTAAATCTGAGGGGAAGATCTCAAATGAGGGGAAGCTCTGCTGATTTTATCATCCAATCATGTGCAAGATAAAATGATTTTTTTTGGTTTTCCTTGCATGTGCCCCTCGGACCCACAGCGACTGCACTTCCAAATACTCTTTCAGTGCAATTTCAAGTACACTTTGCACTTGTAGTGCTAAATGACAAATGTCAAATTAACAAGGGACACCAACCTCATTAAGGTTCATTAAAACAATACAAAATAATAAGGTTATTGTGGTAACTTGAAACTCCAAAAAAAAAAAAAAATAGATTTTTGAGAATTTAGCACAAATTGTAAAATAGATATTGATTAAATATAAAAATACTAAAGATGAGTCAAATAAATAATTGTCTACATTATTTCTGGAGATCTGGCTTTTAAAAACTATAATATTAGTCATGACATGAGGATAAATAATGAAGAAAGTAGTTTGTGAGAACTCTGTGTGAATATAAGCAGCAAAACAACTTCATTCTTCTCACATTATAAAGAAAAAAAGAATGCGCTGTATTAAAAGATCACAGAAGAGGAATGTGCTAGCTTCAATACGAAGGCTAGTTTTACCAGACCGAGCGCTTCTGTCTTGTACTTGCTTCAGAGCATGCGTCAGTTTTGGTCCGTCGGACTAGCACACAGATGACCGGTTTGTACGCTAGAAAGCCGAGTCCGTCGGACAGATTTGAAACATGTTTCATTTCTAGGTCCGTCAAACTTTTGGGAAAAAAAGTCCGCTGGAGCCCACACACGATCGAATTGTCCGACGGACTCCGGTACGCCGGACCAAGTATGCCGTAAAGTCCGGTCGTTTGTACGCGGCATTGGGGACACCAGCATGTCTTTCAGTGTAGAGTTCATAACAGGCTGGTTGTAGCCTTAACAGGGCTGCCCGCATTGGACGAGGACTATGAGGCTGTCTGCAGAGGTTTGGGTCAGTTTCCCAGTTCTCTTTAGTGTCATAGATTGTATTGCTGGGAGAGCTCTGCATGCCGCCGGTGCCATTTTGGCTGTGCAGGCCTGAGTGAGGATAGAAGTCCATCATCCTACCGGGTTGTTTCCCCTCTCTTCTCCTCCTTGGCATGCTCTGTGGCTATTCCCGACCTCCTGGCTGAGTAAACCACCGCGGTTTGGTGCCCTGTGTCGCTGACTTGTTGTCTGGAAGGTCTGTGTGGCGAGGAGCTAAGTTCTCATGCGGCCATACTCCTTGCGTGTCGGCTCCGCCCCCTCCTCCCCATTGTTGGGCAATTTAATGGCTGCAGATGGGCATTGAGCAGTGTGCATTGAAGAGCCTTGACCCTAATTTTGCTTCAAAGTTCTTCCTTATTTAAAATGTAAGTTTTTTTTTCCCTAAACTTCCCCCTTAAAATTGGGGTGCGTGTTGTACGCCGATAAATACGGTAATCTAATGTTGATTTCTAGATTTCAAAATGGCTGTTAGGGGTCCTGTTCAATTTGGGGCCTGGTACAAATTAATTTATTACTGCCCAAAAAGGTGGCAATCTAATGTTGATTTTTAAATTTTCTTATATTGGGGGGAGGGTCCTGTTCAAAATGGTAAGTAGTACCCCTACTCATTCAGAAAAAGGTAACCTAGTTATAAAGACACCCACACATTTCACAAGTCCTTTATTAAAAAAAAAACCTTAAAAAGTCCCTTGATGTAAATCCATTGTCAAACATGTCTGACACCCGCTGACTTGCCAAAAAAAAACAACCTGATGACTCGGTGCACACAACTAATCCCAACGGTTCCACCAGCCGAATGACAGCTCCACAAACTATCATCTGCTATACAAGGAAAAAGGAAGGAATAATGGTAACATCATTGGCCGAATATGTCCATGGACATATTTGGGTCATTTTGTTGCCAAATTTAGGCAATGAAGTAACCCTACAATCCCCACCAATTTGCTTACATGGCCAATGATTCCCGGCCATATAAGTGAATAGGTAAGGTGACATCAGAAAGCATTGATCTTTGTGAATGACATGGATCTACAGTACATTTCTGGATGATATGATTGACAGTGGATGGAAATTGTGGACTTTCCTAATAAAGAACTCTGGCTCTTTATTTTCATTCACGCTTGACTTTTTTGGACAAAGGGTATGAGTACTCTGCACCCCTCACTCACTTGGGAGGGACTGGGATTTGGTTAGCAAATTATTGTTAAAGAGGGCTTCCAGATTTCAATAATCCCCCCAAACCCACACTCACAGAAATTTGTTCTTGTTGATTTTTGAGTGGTGCTCCCCCTTTAAATCAATATCAGACCAGAAGGACATTTTGTTTGGGAGCACCCCACTAATATCGACATCATGTCAGTGTTGCTGTAATAGGTTGTATACATTATAGAGATACACCACTTCACAGGCAGGGTCACAGCATTCACAAGGCATGGTATTTAATGGCGTTTTGCGTTTTTACTTTAACCACTTTAGCCCCAGAAGGATTTACCCTCTTAATGACCGGGCCATTTTTTGCGATCTGACACTGCATCGCTTTAACTGACAATTGCGCGGTTGTGCGACGTTACACCAAGACAAAATTGACGTCTTTTTTTCCCACAAACAGAGCTTCCTTTTGGTGGTATTTGATCACCTCTGTGGTTTTTATTTTATGCACTATAAACAAAAGAAGGCTGAAAATTTTTGAAAAAAAAAAACAATATTTTTAACTTTTTGCTATAATACATATCCAAAAAAAAGTATATATATATATATATATATATAAAAAGACAAATGTATTCATCAGTTTAGGTCAATATATATTCTTCTACATATTCTTGGTAAAAAAAAAAATCGCAATACTTGTATATTGATTGGTAGGGATGAGCTTCGTGTTCGAGTCGAACCCATGTTCGACTCGAACATTGTCTGTTCGCCCGTTTGCCGAATTGCGAACGATAAGGGCCGTTCGTGCCAAATTCGTGTGGTGCGTCACAGCCCATAATTCACTGCGGCATCGCAGTGCATTGCTGGCTGATGATTGGCCAAGCATGCACTATGACCCGCATGCTTGGCCAATCACAGCGCCGTCTGTAGAGAGAGCTGTAATTGGCCAAAGCCAGGGTGGCTTTGGCCAATTATGGCTCAGGGGGTTTAGTACACGCCCCACACTATATAGGGGCCGCCTGCACGGTGGCCCTGTGTAGTGTGTGTTCCGGCGTTGAGACAGAGACAGGGAGACAGTGTCATTTGATTTAAGTTAGATAGATTAGGCAGGACAGTCAGTCAGTTAGCTGCACTACAGTGTATTGTGTATATATATGCACCCCAGGTGTTGTATATATATATATATATATATATATATATATATATATATATACGCTGTATTCAGTTTGGCTAGATCCGTTCCTGTTATTATCTTCCTACTGACAGGCAGGCTTGTCTTGTTACAGTATTTACAGCTACCTGAAGAAAATTGCTGGTGTTCTTTTGATCCTATTAGTACCACAGTCAGGCAGCTAGACTATTTACAGTTAGTGTAGTGTGTCCTCCTCACAGTGTTCAGCTAAAGCTACAAGTTAGGGTAGTGCGTCCTCTGCACCGTGTTCAGCTAAAGCTACAAGTTAGTGTAGTGCGTCCTCCTCACAGTGTTCAGGTGTGTTTTACTCATCAATACCCTCCACCCCCACCTATTTTTTTCTTCAAGAATTAGTCATTTGGATGCAGAGCAGCTATATGTTCCCTGGCTTCATACCATACACTTCAGATTTTGGTTCATGTCGCATTCTTTTTTAATCTATTTAACATTCCCTGAAATTCACATCTAACCCTCAATTTTGTTTATTGGGAGGAATTACAGAGTTGTATTTTTCACTGGTCACCAAGCATTCTAGATTTAACCACTTCAGCCCCGGAAGGATTTCCCCCTTCCTGACCAGAGCATTTTTTTTTTTTGCGATTCGGCACTGCGTCGCTTTAACTGACAATTGCGCGGTCGTCCGACGTTGCACCCAAACAAAATTGACGTCTTTTTTTTCCCCACAAATAGAGATTTCTTTTGGTGGTATTTAATCGCCTCTGCGGTTTTTATTTTTTGTGCTATAAACAAAAAAAGAGCGATCATTTTGAAAAAAAAAACAATTTTTTTTACATTTTGCTATAATAAATATCCCCCAAAAATATATAAAAAAAACCAATTTTTTCCTCAGTTTAGGCCGATACATATTCTTCTACATATTTTTGGTAAAAAAAAAAAAATCACAATAAGCGTATATTGATTGGTTTGCGCAAAAGTTATAGCGTCTACAAAATAGGGGATAGATTATGGCATTTTTATTATTAATTTTTTTTTTTTTTACTAGTAATTGCGGTGATCTTTATCAGGATTGCGACATTATGGCGGACACATTAGACAATGTTGACACTTTTGGGACCATTGTAATTTATACACCAATCAGAGCTACAAATAGCCACTGATTACTGTATAAATGAGACTGGCAGGGAAGGGGTTAAACACTAGGGGGCGATCAAGGGGTTAACTGTGTCCTAGGGAGTGATTCTAACTGTAGGGGGGATGGGCTACCACTGACATGACAGAGATCACTGCTCCCGATGACAGGGAGCGGTAATCTCTGTCATGTTGCTAGGCAGAACAGGGAAAGGCCTTTTTTACATCTCCCCGTTTTGCCTCTCCTCGCCACAATCGCGGGCCCCTGGAGAACATCAAGTTTGCGGGACCCGATAGGCGGCAAATTCAAAGGGATGTACAGGTACGCCCATTTGCCTGCCTGTGCCATTCTGCCCACGTATATGTGTGTGCGGCGGTCGGCAAGTGGTTGTAAACCCTTCCGTATACCCAGTGAAATGAGTAGCCTCAGGTGATAGACAGAGATGTAACAAATTCTCCGACATGAGTTGTACCTATTTATCTGCGGTCTTCTCTTCTCTACAGCCATTCAAAGTGCAGAAATGATAAAGCTTGTCTGGGATGTCAGAAAAAAGGGGGCGGTGAGAGGAAATTACACACTGTAGAGCTCAGTGAGGAAAGTTCTGGAAACTGATTGGAGGGAAGGGGCAACCCCCCCCCCCCCTTCACACATCATGCATGAACAGAGCTGAGGCTGTCAATCTGCTGGAGCTCCCTCCCCTGTCACCTTATTTTTCTTGGTGTCAGGAAAACTTGTCAGAAGTGATTCATGGTGATAGCAGAGATAGGAGGCAGCAGACAGAAATGGCACTTAGTGCTCTGGATTGAGACAAGTACACACAATAGAGGAAAAACATCTATCAAAGTGGTTGTGAAAAGGAGATCCATACAGTAATACTCCACCTTGTGAGATCACCAACATAACGATGAGGATGTACTTTTACCCCAGAGTGTGGACCCTCTGATTATGGAAGGTCACAAGAGCATATGGATAATCATCATTGGTATGAATCTGCACAGCACAAGCAGATACTGCATAACAGGAGGGAGGACAAGTACATTGAAGGTTACAAGTTTTTTGGAATCACGGGCAAGCATGCGTTTAGTGGTGGAATATTGATGTGTATGATGTACAGTATCTCACAAAAGTGAGTACACCCCTCACATTTTTGTAAATATTTTATTCTCTCTTTTCATGTGACAACACTGAAGAAATGACACTTTGCTACAATGTAAAGTAGTGAGTGTACAGCTTGTATAACAGTGTAAATTTGCTGTCCCCTCAAAATACCTCAACACACAGCCATTAATGTCTAAACCGCTGGCAACAAAAGTGACTGCACCCCTAAGTGAAAATGTCCAAACTGGGCCCAAAGTGTCAATATTTTGTGTGGCCACCATTATTTTCCAGCACTGCCTTAACACTCTTGAGCATGGAGTTCACTAGAGCTTCACAGTCCTGGAAGTACTGGAGTCCTCTTCCACTCCTCCATGACGACATCACAGAGCTGGTGGATGTTAGAGACCTTGCCTTTGAGGATGGCCCACAGATGCTCAGTAGGGTTTAGGACTGGAGACATGCTTGGCCAGTCCATCACCTTTACCCTCACCTTCTTTAGCAAGGAAGTGGTCGACTTGGAGGTGTGTTTGGGTTTGTTATATTGTAATACTGCCCTGCGGCCCAGTCTGCAAAGGGAGGGGATCGTGCTCTGCTTAAGTATGTCACAGTACATGTTGGCATTCATGGTTCCCTCAATGATCTGTAGCTCCCCAGTGCCGGCAACACTCATGCAGCCCCAGACCATGACACTCCCACCACCATGCTTGACTGTAGGCAAGACACACTTGTCTTTGTACTACTCACCTGGTTGCCGCCACACACGCTTGACATCTAAACCAAATAAGTTTATCTTGGTCTCATCAGACCACAAGACATGGTTCCGGTAATCCATGTCCTTAGTCTGCTTGTCTTCAGCAAACTGTTTGCGGGCTTTCTTTGTGCATCATCTTTAGAAGAGGCTTCCTTCTGGGACGACAGCCATGCAGACCGATTTGATGCAGTGTGCGGCGTATGGTCTGAGCACTGACAGGCCGACCCCCCCACCCCTTCATCCTCTGTAGCAATGCTGGCAGCACTCATATGTCTATTTCCCAAAGACAGTCTCTGGATATGACGCTGAGCACGTGCACTCAACTTCTTTGGTCCACCATGGCGAGGCCTGTTCTGAGTGGAACCTGTCCTGCTAAACCGCTGTATGGCCTTGGCCACCGTGCTGCAGCTCAGTTTCAGGGTTTTGACAATCTTCTTATAGCCTAGGCCATCTTTATGTAGAGCAACAATTATTGTATTCTTTTTCAGATCCTCAGAGAGTTCTTTGCCATGAAGTGCCATGTTGAGAGAGTGAGAGCGATAACACCAAATTTAACACACCTGCTCCCCATTCACACCTGAGACCTTGTAACACTAACGAGTCACATGACACCGGGGACAGAAAATGGCTAATTGGGCCCAATTTGGACATTTTCACTTAGGGGTGTACTCACTTTTGTTGCCAGCGGTTTCAACCTTAATGGCTGTGTGCTGAGTTATTTTGGGTGGACAGCAAATTTACACTGTTATACAAGCTGTACACTCACTACTTTACATTGTAGCAAAGTGTCATTTCTTCAGTGTTGTCACATGAAAAGATAGAATAAAATATTTACAAAAATGTGAGGGGTGTACTGACTTTTGTGAGATACTGTACATCTTTCGCCCTTTATTCTCTGTGGATCTATACCAATGACGATTATCCATATGCTCTTGTGACCTTCCATAATCAGAGGGTCCACACTCTGGGGTAAGTGTACATCCTGATCTTTATGTTGGTGATCTCACAAGGTGGAGGATTACTGTCTGGATCTGCTTTTCACATCCACTTTAAAGGATGTTTTTCGTTTGTCATAGTCCTATCTGGCTATTATTCAGCTAATTGGCTGGTTGGACTTATATTATTTTGGTCCATTTTTTAAATTTTTTTATTGAGTTTCTTGGGCACAACTTATTTTACTTACTGTCTTATATTGTTTATATCTTACAATGTTTCTTGCAGCTACATCATTATATTTTTTTGTCATTTACACAAGCGCAATGTTGTTCTTGTAGTTTTCTACATACTATGGAGGGATTCAACGGATGATGGTGCTAAATATCCACATTTTTGGCAGTACCCACAAAACTCTACACCTCTAATATTCTAGGCACTCGGACCTTACCTGACTCTACGTTTGCATTACTGCATTCAGGTATTGAACAAATACCCCCGAATGCTAAATTCAGGGTTCTGTACCTACTCTTTGCAGCTAAACCCAATATTGTTAGACTTTTGAATTCCCTTTCACAATCCAGTATATTCAACACTCAGACTAATGCCCTGTACACACGGTCGGACATTCCGACAACAAAATCCATGGATTTTTTCCTACGGATGTTGGCTCAAACTTGTTTTGTATACACACAAAGTCACACAAAGTTGTTGGAAAATCCGATGGTTCTGAACGCGGTGACGTAAAACACGTACGTCAGGACAATAAACGGGGCGGTAGCCAATAGCTTTTGTCTCTTAATTTATTCTGACCATGCGGGGCACTTTGTGTTGTCGGATTTGTGTACACACGATCGGAATTTCAGACAACGGATTTTGTTGTCTGAAAATTTTATAGCCTGCTCTCAAACTTTGTGTGTCAGAAATTCCGATGGAAAATGTGTGATGGAGCCCACACACGGTTGGAAATTTCCGACAACAAGGTCCTATCACACATTTTCCGTCGGAAAATCCGACCGTGTGTACAGGGCATTAAACCACCAATGTGAAATGGAAAAAATATGAGCATCAAAAAATGTACTACTACCAAAAATATGCTCTATTCCGGTCCATATGGTTAAATAACCCAAAATGTACTGTATAAGAGTAATGGCATGTACTTACATTGCCTTCTGTTACTGACTGAAGGCAACAGAATTATTAGTTCACTCCCTTGTTTGATTACCCTCCCTCCCCCCACTGTACCCCCTTTTACCCAGCCTTAACCCCAATCCTTAATCCTCCCTCTATCCCCTTCCCCCCTAAATCCACAGGATGAAAACATTGGTTCTACCCCAACACTACTGTAAGCTGTAAGCTTATTTTCAGTCTACTAATTCTATCTGGCCTCACCTGCTCATTAAACAATTGTTTTTCTTCATAATTCTGCTCTTGTCATTCATGCTGCTGTAATTTGTACGGTTTCATCCTTCTGTACCCCTCTACTGTTTTATAAAGTCAATAAAAACTATTGGAAATAAAATGAGGTCAACTCATCACTTAAAATGTGAACTTACTGAGAACATGCTCTCATCAACTTCAACTAATGTTACAAATTATTGTAGAATACACCAAGCCAAATGAATTTATTAATATAACTGGATACATCTGCATACAATAATAAATATGAATTATGACATTACAAGCAGCTTATAAAAGAACATGCTTCATATTTACTTTTCTGGAGGGTTGTGAGTAAAATTTTTACCATCTTGAAGAGTGATGGGTGGTGTTGGTGTCTGACATTTTGTGGTGGTTTTGTTCCCCTCTGGACTCTGTGGTTCCTCCTCACTAAGTGACTACTTTGTTCTGTTTTGATGTAACAGCCGATGGGAGGAACCACTACACCCAGCAGGGGACAAGGTTTCCAACAAACCCAAAGCATCAGATACCAGCGGTGTCCTTAGTTCTTCAAGAGAGCAAAAATTAGACTCGCCATCTACCGGAGAGGTAAGTATTAAATGTTTAAATGTAACAATGCTCATTCTCAATATGCTAACAAAATACTAAATATAACAATAATAGAGATAAAGCTAGAACTTCTGGTAACCCAGTGTTCTTCCATAAATATTAGTGGATAACTATTTTTTTATTCAGGTCAGGTCTTAAGAGAACTATGTAACATTTGTGGAAAAATATACAGCCAAGAAGTCCAGTACTTGATGCCATTATAGCAAAAACCTCCACAGCCACCATGTATTTCCTTCTGGTGCTCAGATAGGCCGGAATCATGGAAATCCAGACACTGCAGAACACCAGCATGCTGAAGTTGATGTACTTGGCCTCATTAAAACTGTCCGGTAATGTCCTGGCTAAAAAAGCTATAATGAAACTCACAGCTGCCAGAAGCCCCATATATCCCAGGACAGAGTAGAAGCCGATAACTGAACCCTCATTACACTGAATGATGATCTTTCCATGATAAGAGTGAGTGTCCTGATCCTGGAAGGGGGGATTAGTAGACAACCAAGTGACACAGATTATTACTTGAACCAGTGAGAAGACACAAGTGATACAATAGGACACTTTGGCTCCCATCCATTTCCTCCAGGGACTTCCAGGTTTGGTGGCTTTAAAAGCAATACACACCATGATACTTTTGGCAAGTAGAGAAGAGACAGCAACTGAGAAGATGACACCAAAAGAGGTTACACGCAGCATGCAGGTCACATCTACTGGGCGGCCAAAGAACAAGAAGACACAGAGGAAGCTCAACATGATGGAGACCAGGAGAAGATAGCTCAGGTTCTGGTTATTAGCTTTAACAATGGGGGTGTCCTGGTAATGTATAAATATCCCCAATAATAAACCAGTCAGAAGACAACAGAGGATGGAGACAGCTGAAAATACTGCAACAATTGTATCATCAGTATAGGAGAGAAATTCCACTAATTTTGGAACACACCGATCCTTCTTCTCATTTGGCCATTCATCATCAGGACATTTCATGCAGTTTTCACTGTCTGCAGGAAGAACAATACAAACACAATGAGCATCTGGGTCAGAGCTTCTGAGAAAACATAGTTACATAGTTAGTCTGGTTGAAACAAGTCCATCTAGTTCAACAAATAAAAGAAAAAAAGAAAACAAAATCATACAATCCTATATCCACAGTTGGTCCAAAGGAAGGCAAAAAACCCCAGTAAAGCATCCAATTTGCTATAGCAGGGGAAAAATTCCTTCCTGATCCCCCGAGAGGCAATCGGATATTCTCTGGATCAAATTTACCTATGAATGTTAGTATCCAGTTATATTTTGTACATTTAAGAATCCAGGCCTTTTTTAACCACTTACGAACCGCCCGCCGTCGTTATATGTCGCTACATTGAAGAGGAATATCGTTGTTATTGCAGCAGCTAGCTACCATAACCCTGGTATCCTCTTCTTCAGTGGGCGGTCCACTTCAAGATAAAAGTGGTCTCTGTGGCGGATTTTCCGTAAGATCACTTTTATTGGCAGCGGGATAGGGGCCCCCCCTCCTGCCGCTCTTTGGTGCCCTCCCCTGCCATCGTGTCTGCTCCCTGGCTTGGCATGATGACGAGTGAGGGAAAGATGGCCCTCACCCGTATCCATATCATTGCAGGGCAGAAGCGATGTCAAAACGTCACTTCTGCCTATAGCTCTTAAAAGGGACATTTTTATTCTTTTATTTTTTTCAAAAGACATTTAATTTTTTATTTATGTTTTATTGCATTTTAGAATAAATATGAGATCTGAGGTCTTTTTGACCCCAGATCTCATATTTAAGAGGTCCTATCATGCTTTTTTTCTATTACAAGGGATGTTTACATTCCTTGTAATAGGAATAAAAGTGGCACAATTTTGTTTTTAAAAGAACAGTGTAAAAATGTTAAATAAAAGGTAAAATAAATAATAAAAAAATAAATAAAAGTTTTAAACGTGCCCCGTCCTGCCGAGCTCACGTGCAGAAGCGAACGCATACGTGAGTAGCACCCGCAAATGAAAACGGTGTTCAAATCACACATGTGAGGTATTGCTGCGATCGTTAGAGCGAGAGCAAAAATTCTAGTCCTAGACTTCCTCTGTAGCTTAAAACAGGCAACTTGTAGAATTTTTTAAACGTTGCCTATGGAGATTTTTAAGGGTAAAAGTTTGTCGCCATTCCACTAGCAGGCGCAACTTTGAAGCATGACATGTCGGGTATCAATTTACTCAGCGTAAAATCATCTTTTACTATATAAAAAAAAATTGGGCTAACTTTACTGTTGTATTATTTTTTAATTAAAAAAATGAATTTTTTCCAAAAAAAATGCGCTTGTAAAACCGCTGCACAAATACGGTGTGAAAAAAAGTATTGCAACAACCGCCATTTTATTCTCTAGGGTGTTAGAAAAAAAATATATAATGTTTGGGGGTTCTAAGTAATTTTCTAGCAAAAAAAACCAAAACAGATTTTAACTTGTAAACAAAAAGTTTTGAAAAATAGTCCCGATCCTTAAAGTGGGGTTCCACCCCAAAAAACAAACCTATCTAAAAAATTCTAAAAAAAAAAACAAAAAAACATTTGGATATTTTTTTTTTTTTTACTTACCTCTAAATGCCTGTTGCTAGGTGGTCCATCGTAGTCTGCCTGTCCCTTAGCCTGGGCTGGTGACATCACTTCCTCCTCGGCACAGGAAGGGCTCCGCTCTGCTCCCTCCCTCCTGTCAATCATCTGGGACCCAATTCAGGTCCCAGGTGATTGAGCGGCCAATCACGGCGCACGGCGCCGCTCGCGCATGCGCAGTGGGTGCCAGGCTGTGAAGCCACAGCCCGGCGCCCACAGTTGAAATGCCGGCGCCGACGAGCGGAGGGGGGAGACGAGCGGGGCTTCGATCCCCCGCATCGCTGGACCCAGGGACAGGTGAGTGTCCAATTAAAAGTCAGTAGCTGCAGTATTTGTAGCTGCTGACTTTTAATTTTTTTTTTTTTGGACGGCCCCCCTGGGTGGAACCCCACTTTAAGTGGTTAAAGCAATCTACTGAGCTGGCCAAAACCAGCTCTTGAGGGAGTCTATTCCACAATGTCACAGCTCTTATGAAGAAACCTTTCCGTATTTGGAGATTAAATCTCTTTTCCTCTAGACGTATAGAGTGCCCCCTTGTCCTCTGTGATCCTAAAGACCCTAATGTGAATAGCTCAACACCAAGTTCACTATATGGACCACTTATGTATTTATACATGCTGATCATATCCCCCCTTAAAGGGGTTGTAAACCCTTGTATTTTTTCACCTTAATGCATCCTATGCAATCCAATGACACGGCGCCGGGGGCGGGGCCAAGTCCTACATTCGGCGTCTATGGACCCCGAATGCTGGACTCGGGAGCGCGCCCGCAAGGTAACCCCCCAGGAAAGCGCATCTCCTAGGGGGTTATACGATGCAGGGAGGAGCCGCCAGAGCCGCCTAGGGACCCCAGAATTCGAGGATCGGGGCCACTCTGTGCAAAACGTACTGCACAGTGGAGGTAAGTATGATATGTTTGTTATTTAAAAAAAAAACAAAAAAGAAAAAAGCCTTATGCCGCGTACACACAATCAGACTTTACGGCATAGTTGGTCCAGCGTACCGGATTTCGTCGGACAATTCGATCGTGTGTGGGCTCCAGCGGACTTTGTTTTCTCAAAAGTTTGACGGACTTAGATTTGAAACATGTTTCAAATCTGTCCGACGGACTCGAGTCGAAAAGTCCGCACGTCTGTATGCTAGTCCAACGGACAAAAACCGACGCCAGAGCAGCTATTGGCTACTGGCTATGAACTTTCTTGTTTTAGTCTGGTCGTACGTCATCACGTACGAATCCGTCGGACTTTGGTTGATTGTGTGTAGGCAAGTCCGTTCATTCGGAAAGTTCATCGTAAAGTCCGTCGAAAAGTACGTACGTCGGACAAAGTCTGCCATAAAGTCCGCTCGTGTCTACCCGAGCCTTACAATCACTTTAATCTCCTCTTCTCAAGAGAGAATGAATTTAGTTCCTCTAATCTTTCCTCATAGCTGATCTCCTCCATGCCTCTTATCAGTTTGGTTGCCCTTCTCTGCACTTTCTCCAGTTCCCGATATCCTTTTTGAGAACTGGAGCCCAAAACTGAACTGCATATTCCAGATGAGGTCTTACTAATGATTTGAACAGGGGAAAAATTATATCTCTCTCTATGGAGTCCATACCTCTCTTAATACAAGAAAGTACTTTGCTTTCTTTGGAAAATGCAGCTTGGCATTGAATGCTGTTATTATACTTATGAACTACAAGAACACCCAGATCCTTCTCCACTATGAATTCCATCTTTTGTACTCCCCCTAGTATGTATGATACATGAATATTCTTAGCCCCCAAGTGCATAACTTTACATTTATCAAAATTAAAGTGGATGTAAACCCAATTCGTGAAATCTGACCTAGGCACATATATCTGTAGTGTTTACTTATCTTTCTTCAAAGCTCTGAGCCCTGTGTCTTTCTGCTGCTTTGTTCCTTTGTTATTAGCAAATAAGCTCTCTGACACAAGAGATAAAAGCAGCTGGAAATTTGTGTTGGGGTGGGTGACTAGAGATAGATTAGCAGAGAGCTTGTCTTTTCACAGCACAGCTCTGCATGTTTCTTCATTCTTCTGCCTATGTGGAGGGGGGTGGGCCTTTCCTCCAATCAGCTGTCACACAGTGTATGCCTAGACTCCACTCCTAGAGCTGGAACAGGAAGAAAAAAATCTAACACAATGTTCACTTTCTAAAGAATGTAGAATGCTGAAGACAGCAGATATAAAAATAAAACTTATGTAGGGAGATTTGTTTCATCTCTGTAGATCATCTGGGGCTGTTCATTTCACTGAGTATAGGAGAGGGTTTACATCCACTTTAAACCTCATTTGCCATGTAGTTGTCCAATTAAACAATGCATTGAGGTTGGCTAGTAAATTGGAGACATCATGTAAGAATTGTATTCCACTGCATAGCTTGGTGTTAACTGCAAAGACCGAAATGGTACTTTCAATCCCAGACCCTATATCATTTTTAAATTAAAAAGTAAGGGTCCCAACACTAAACCTTGGGGTACACTACTGATATAACCTTAGACCAGGGGTCTCAAACTGGTGGCTAGGGATGAGCCGAACACCCCCCTGTTCGGTTCGCACCAGAACATGCGAACAGGAAAAAAGTTCGTTCCAACACGCGAACACCGTTAAAGTCTATGGGACACGAACATGAATAATCAAAAGTGCTAATTTTAAAGGCTTATATGCAAGTTATTGTCATAAAAAGTGTTTGGGGACCCGGGTCCTGCCCCAGGGGACATGGATCAATGCAAAAAAAAGTTTTAAAAACGGCCGTTTTTTCAGGAGCAGTGATTTTAATAATGCTTAAAGTCAAACAATAAAAGTGTAATATCCCTTTAAATTTCGTAGCTGGGGGGTGTCTATAGTATGCCTGTAAAGGGGCGCATGTTTCCTGTGTTTAGAACAGTCTGACAGCAAAATTACATTTCGAAGGAAAAATTACACTTAAAACTACTCGCGGCTATTGCATTGCCGACAATACACATAGAAGATCATTGATAGAAACGGCATGGGAATTCAACAGAGGGAAACCCCGAACCAAAAAAAAAAAAATGACGTGAGAGTCCCCCGAAATTCCATACCAGGACCATTTAGGTCTGGTATGGATATTAAGGGGAACCCCGGCCAAAATTTTAAAAAAAAATGACGTGGGGTTCCCCCTAAATTCCATACTAGACCCTTATCCGAGCACGCAACCTGGCAGGCCGCAGAAAAAGAGGGGGGACGACAGTGCGCCCCCCCTCCTGAATCGTACCAGGCCACATGCCCTCAACATTGGGAGGGTGCTTTGGGGTAGCCCCCCAAAACACCTTGTCCCCATGTTGATGAGGACAAGGGCCTCATCCCCACAACCCTGGCAGGTGGTTGTGAGGGTCTGCGGGCAGGGGGCTTATCGGAATCTGGAAGCCCCCTTTAACAAGGGAACCCCCAGATCCCAGCCCCCCCCTGTGTGAAATGGTAAGGGGGTACTTACCCCTACCATTTCACTAAAAAACTGTCAAAAATGTTAAAAATGACAAGAGACAGTTTTTGACAATTCCTTTATTTAAATGCTTCTTCTTTCTTCTATCTTCCTTCATCTTCTTCTGGTTCTTCTGGCTCTTCTGGATCTTCCTCCGGCGTTCTCGTCCAGCATCTCCTCTGCGGTGTCTTCTATCTTCTTCTCCTCGGGCCGCTCCGCATCCATGGCATGAGGGGAGGCTCCCGCTCTTCTCTTCATCTTCTTCTTCATCCTCTTCTCTTCTTCCTTGTTCTCTTCTTCTCTTCTTCATTTTCTTCTCTGGGCCACTCCGCATCCATGCTGGAGGGAGGCTCCCGCTGTGTGACGGCGTCTCCTCGTCTGACGGTTCTTAAATAACGGGGGGCGGGGCCACTCAGTGACCCCGCCCCCTCTGACGCACAGGACATGACGGGACTTCCCTGTGGCATTCCCCGTGACGTCACAGGGAAGTCCCGTCAAGTCACCGTGCGTCAGAGGGGGGCGGGGTCACTGGGTGGCCCCGCCCCCCGTTATTTAAGAACCGCCAGACGAGGAGACTCCGTCACACAGCGGGAGCCTCCCTCCATGTCAGCATGGATGCGGAGCGGCCCGGAGAAGAAAATGAAGAAGAGAAGAAGAGAAGAAGGAAGAAGAGAAGAAGATGAAGAAGATGAAGAGAAGAGCGGGAGCCTCCCCCCATGCCATGGATGCAGAGCAGCCCGAGGAGAAGAAGATAGAAGATGCCGTGGAGGAGATGCTGGACGAGAACGCCGGAGGAAGAACCAGAAGAGCCAGAAGAACCAGAAGAAGATAAAGGAAGATAGAAGAAAGAAGAAGCATTTAAATAAAGGAATTGTCAAAAACTGTCTCTTGTCATTTTTAACATTTTTGACAGTTTTTTAGTGAAATGGTAGGGGTAAGTACCCCCTTACCATTTCACACCGGGGGGACGGGATCTGGGGGTTCCCTTGTTAAAGGGGGCTTCCAGATTCCGATAAGCCCCCCGCCCGCAGACCCCCTCAACCACCAGCCAGGGTTGTGGGGATGAGGCCCTTGTCCTCATCAACATGGGGACAAGGTGTTTTGGGGGGCTACCCCAAAGCACCCTCCCAATGTTGAGGGCATGTGGCCTGGTACGGTTCAGGAGGGGGGGCGCACTCTCGTCCCCCCTCTTTTCCTGCGGCCTGCCAGGTTGCGTGCTCGGATAAGGGTCTGGTATGGATTATTGGGGGGACCCCACGCCGTTTTTTTTTTTGGCGCAGGGTTCCCCTTAAAATCCATACGAGACCTGAAGGGTCTGGTATGGAATTTAGGGGGAACCCCACGTCATTTTTTTTAAAATTTTGGCCGGGGTTTCCCCTAATATCCATACCAGACCTGAAGGGCCTGGTATGGAATTTAGGGGGACTCCCATGTCATTGTTTTTTAAATTTTGGTTCGGGGTTTTCCTGTGGGGAATTCCCATGCCTTTTTTATCAATGAACTTCTATGTATATTGTCGGCAATGCAATAGCCGCGGGTAGTTTTAAATGTAATTTTTCCTTTGAAATGTCATTTTGCTCTCAGACTGTTCTAAACACGGGAAACATGCGCCCCTTTACAGGCATACTATAGACACCCACCAGGTACGAAATTTAAAGGGATATTACACTTTTATTGTTTGACTTTAAGCATTATTAAAATCACTGCTCCTGAAAAAACGGCCGTTTTTAAAACTTTTTTTTGCATTGATCCATGTCCCCTGGGGCAGGACCTAGGTCCCCAAACACTTTTTATGACAATAACTTGCATATAAGCCTTTAAAATGAGCACTTTTCATTTCTCCCATAGACTTTTAAAGGGTGTTTTGCGGCATTCGAATTTGCCGCGAACACCCCAAATTGTTCGCTGTTCGGCGAACTTGCGAACAGCCAATGTTCGAGTCGAACATGAGTTCGACTCGAACTCGAAGCTCATCCCTATTATCTTGATAGGTAATAGCAGAATGTCCAAATGTCCTCAATTGTGTACAGTGTGTATTTCTATCTTTGTATTATGAAACTTCTTACCTGTCCAGTGGGCTGCCAATAGTGTAACTAAGGAGGGGCTGTTCCAAGTAATACCCTGTATTTAGGCATTCATCTCTCAATGAAGTGGAGAGGGTTACCTGTCCAAGAGTCCTCCCCCTATAATGTTAGAAATGGCCCATGAGAGGGGGGGGGAATATGATAGGTGTACCTTATACTTTGGCGTTGTTAAATTCCCCTTACTAAATGCTATCTGGAGGTTGCCCCATAATGTTTGTGTCTAATCTGCTTGCCATGTTTCTGTGAAAAAATAGTAATGTTTATTGTTTTTTCCTCAACAGTTTCCTTCCACGCCACAGGAATGGCAGACTGTGGCCTCCCACTTTGCTCAGCGGTGGGACTTTCCTAACTGCGGAGGGGCAATTGATGGGAAACACGTCCACATCGTCCAACCACCCAACTCGGGTCATACTATTATAATTACAAGGGGTTCAATAGTATAGTGATGTTGGTGGTGTCGGCTAATTACGACTTCCTGTATGTGGACGTGGGGAAGAATGACCGGATGTCCGATGGTGGAGTCATCGCCCAGACTGAGTTTTACAGGCGTCTCCAGAATGGCAGCTTGGACTTGCCAGCTCCAGAGGACAATGTTGAAGGACTCCCATTTGTGTTCGTTGCTGATGAAGCGTTTGCGCTGGGTGACCACCTGATGCGGCCATTCCCGATGAGGACCCTCACCCCGGAACAGAGGGTTTTTAATTACCGGCTGGCCAGAGCCCGAAGAGTGGTGGAGAACACATTTGGAATCCTGGCCAGCCTGTTCCGCCTATTTCTGACACCCATCCATATGGCGGAGTATAAACTGAACCATATTATACTTGCGTGCTGTGTTCTCCATAACTTTTTAAGGAGACATTCGGCCAACTATGCTGGCTCAGTTGGGCCTGAGGCCAGAATGATACATCAAACCACACTGACGGCGCTTGAAAGCGGCCGTCCTGGCTTGCCCTCCCTGAATGCCCGTGATGTCCGGTTACGATACCAGGAGTTCCTTGCGGGTAGGGGGGCTATCAATATGCCAGCAAATATGTGAAGCCTTTTTATAATAAAACAAAAAAATAAATTATTTGTGGACATTTACTGCTTGTGTTTGTTTTAGCTGACCCTGACAGAAATGTGTAGAGTCCAAAGCACTGTTGGGTGTTATTTACTAAAATGCAAAAACACATTTCACTTCAAGTGCAGTTGCAACTGCATTGAAACTGCACTTGTAGTGCCAAGAGGATTTGCCCTTAGGAAATAACCCCCATTTTCTCAGAAAAAAACAATTACATCACCCCAAAAGTGTTGTAGCGTTGAGACAATAATCCACACATTCTTGATTAACAATCTTTTTAATACCTGCACAATCACATGTGCATTTACCAAAGGTTTTTCAAACAAACCAACATGTTTGTTGTATACCAATTTTTGTGGTGGCATTATCAAAACTCAAAATGTCCATTTTAGATAAAACAGGCATGTGTAAAACCAGCAAGAAAAGACACAAATCTTGAACTTACAAACGTCACATTTGGTCGAATTTGAAGGCAATATCAGACATGAGTATTTAGGAACTGTGTTTGATATTGCGTTCAGATGGGGTGAAGTCACCCCAGGAAAAGCCAAATTTGGAAGATGCACACCAATTTAACAATGTCAACATGTGCTAGCTGCCATCACGGGGGATCAAGGGATGTGTTTTGGGGGAGCAAGCCCTTCCTCACTGCTACTTTATTATTGAGGAAGGGGTTGCACCCCCAAAACGCGTCCATTGATCTCCCGTGATGGCAGATAGCACATGTTGGTACACTGTGTGCATCCTCCAAATTTGGCTTTGGGAAAAATCACAAAAACATTTAGCACATTGTAGCACACAAAAGAAGTAAGTGATTTGGAGGGGCTTTAAACTCGCCCCAAAACATCAATGATGTTTTTATTTTTTGAAATAACATCATTGATGTTTTGCTTGATGATTTCCAATTGTAAATTACACCCCATGATCTCCCCGATCAGGATCTGGGCACTTTTGGATGTGAAAGGATCTGGATCCACACCCTCACGATCACCTAAAAAGAGAGGAACCCCAAAATAAATTAGGTTTCAAAAAAATGCCGCCATCCATCTCTTATCTGAGCCTGTGGTTGCAGACACTCACCTGTTGTGGTGACTAGTTCCACCACGTCTTCTTCCTCCTGCTCAGATTGTGTTGGGGGGATTTCCCCTTCTTCCAGGGGGGGGGGGGCTCTGGTCTCCTCAGATGAGGGGTGTCCTCCGAGTCTTTTCTCCCCTATGTAAATCAAAAATGGTATACTTAGCGCACAGATATTTGATGGCAGAACTATAAAGATGAAACATTGCTTGGAAGTGGGGTACAATTGTCAATTTTAGCAGAGTTCCAAGATGTAGCTTTTTTAGTGTCCTTTGTCAACATGCAATACTTTACCTGTTTTGTACAAGCTTCACAGATGTAGCCCCCCCCCTATTGTATACACTGGAGCACCTGTGTGGGCCCCCTAATAAAAATGGTGTTCTTGTGTCCCACACTAGTGCTCCAGTGTCCAGAAGAGTAAACAGCTGCTCAGTGTCCTCTCCTTACACAGAATCTAGTTTGCATTTCATTCTAGTAACAAAGCCATCTACACAACCCAATTCTTTGAAGACAAGTATAGGGTGTCAAAATGGTGGCCAAATGCATATGGCCTAAACAATGGTATTTTATAGTCCGAAAGAAAAATGTTTGATCCGAACGAATAATGTGCCCATGAACATGAAAGTTGCCATTTTAAACTGTACAACAGTTCCTAAAGCACATGGAGCAGCACGAACGTAATAAACACAAAAAGAATAGGAACACAGCACAACTACTTACTTTGTTGCAGCACTCTCCGGATCTTTCTGTACTGCTCATGTTCTCGTAATTTGAAGTCCGACCACCGCTTCCTGAACTGATCTTTCGATCGTCGTACCCCGAAATTCCGGTGCAGACTCCTGACCACTTTCACCATGATCTTGGCCTTTCGGACATTGGGGTTGGGGTAAGGCCCATACTTTCCATCATAGTCGGCCTTCTTCAGGATGTCGACCATCTCCAACATCTCCCCAAAGGACATATTTGAGTCCTTAAATCTCCTTCTGGATCGGGACGTTTCAGGCTCCGGCCTTTCCTCCTCCTCCTCCTCGTTGCTACAATTAGCACGCACCTGCTGTGTATCCGCCATCTGCTCTTCCCCCACTGCGCCGAACGAAAAGGGGCGGGGCATAGACTAGAAAGAACGTCAGGGGCAGGCGGAGTTATACGCATGCGCAGTGTGTATAAAGCGTAACACACGTGCGTATTACGTACGATCTGTGAGCGGAGGAAGGAGCATCTGAGACGCCGATCGTGATAATGAAGGTAAGATCTAAACTTGCGCCTATACTGCTTCGAAATGGAAGCCTATATTGTAACAAGATTAGGGGAGTTTGGCCTGACATTAGGGTTTGTCTTGTGTTGTGTCTTGCAGAGAAAATGGATGGGTTCAACGACCACAATTTCCTGCCCCTGTTTATTGACAAATACAGGGAGCTGCCCTGTCTGTGGCAGGTCAGACACCCCCACTTTAATCACAAACAGAAGAGGCAGGCAGCGCTGGAGAAACTGCTGGAGTTGGTGAAGCCGGTGGTCCCCACAGCAACCATCCCCTATTAAAAAGCCAAAATTGGTGGCCTGAGGAGCACATATCTGAGGGAGCGCAAGAAGGTCACAGATTCCCAGAGGTCCGGAGCTGCAGCAGATGACGTTTATGTCCCCAGGCTGTGGTACTATGAGAGACTGCGAATTCTGTCAGACCACACTGAAGTCAGGGAATCCCTCTCTACTCTTCCTTCCACGCTTCCTTCCATACCAGCTGAGGCTTCCGATGTCCAACTTGGGCCTTCCAGCCAGGAAGAAGTGGAGGAGCCCAGCTGGAGTCAGGTATAGCATTGTTCAACATTTTTCTGGTCAATAAAGAAATGATGTTTACTAGATGTTATTATTGATCACTAATTGCTGCTTGAAAGTGTTTTACATATCAATAGACAGTAGTGGGCACCCAAAATTGGGACAAGAATGAAAAATGCTGGGCTCAGAAGGATAGTCTGTTATATTTGTTAACATTCAATTTGCAGCAGTCAGGAGGTGAAAATTGTGTGTGATTGATGAATAAAAAACTAAAACTATGTCCCTTTTTCATACACAGGAAGACCTCAGCCAGGAGTAGGCTGTGGAATGTGGCAGTCAGGAGGAGGCGGGGATTAGTGGCAGCCAGGAGGAGGCGGGGCTAAGTGTCAGCCAAGAGAAGCCAGGGACCAGTCGCAGCCTGACTGAGTCTCAGGTTCCTCCCCTCCGCCTTCCATATAAACGAGCCAGGAAGGCCACTCTGAGTCCCGTGCAGGATTCAGCATTCAGGCTGATCCAGGAGGCTTCGGCGTCCCTCAGAGCCTTACCCACTCCTGAAGAGACCTTTGCCTGCATGGCTGCCACCAAATTGCAGGGCATGCAGGAGGGTCAACGCAGGCTCTGTGAGGACCTGCTTTATAAAGTGCTACGTAAGGGGGTGAGTGGGGAACTAACATCCAAGACCGACGTGGTTGAGTTGGACCATCCTCCTCCTCCTCCTCCTGCTGCCACAACTCCACCACCACAGCCACCGCGTGTAAGGAAGCGTGGAAGGAAGACCAGAGAGTGATGGCCCTGGGTTCAGTCTGGTCTGACAGAAGATGTAGTCTCTTGTATGACCACAGCCTGGGGACACAGATGTCATCTGCTGCTTTCCGGATCTCTGGGACTTCTGGACCAGACTGCCCTCCCTTAGATAAGGACTCCTCAGGCCACCAATTTTGTGTAAAAATAGTTGATGTCTGCCCTGGGGGTCCAAGGCTTCGCCCACTTCTGCAGTTTCTCCAGCGTTGCCTCCCTCTTTGTTTAGTTGTGAGCCCTTAATAAAAAAATTTTGGGGAAATTAGACTCTCCTGTGTGTGTTTTCAGCCAAAAAAGACAGTTTGTTGGTGAGGATTCAGGTACATTTCTAACATAAAATGTGAAATTAACAAGGGACAACAACACCAAACAATCTCCTACAGATTAAATAGAACAACATATCAATGGTGTTGTGGGAACTTGTCACAAAAAACACACACAAACATTTTCGGGAGTACAAATCAAAATCCCCCCCAAAAAAAAAAAAATTAAAAAAAATACAAACACAAAAAAAAAATCTACATTAAAGCCAAAAAAAATATAAAAAAATATACAAAAATATGTTGTCAGATGTGAGAAATCAAAATATATTGAGGGAATCCAGATAAATAGTAACAAAATAAGTTTGTGAGAAGTGTGTGTGAATATGAGCAGCAAAACTAATATATTCTTGTCACATTATAAAGAAGAAGAGATTGCGCTGTATTAAACCATTTTTAACATTGCAGCGTGACGAAAGTGCTGTATCCATTGCGAACGCTAAGTTTACCAGAACGAGCTGTTCCGTCTTGGAATTTCTTCTGAGCATGCGTGGCACTTTGTGCGTCGGAACAGACCACACACGGTCGGAATTTGTTGTCGGAAAATTTTATCTCCTGCTCTTCAACTTTGTGTGTCGGAAAATCCGATGGAAAATGTCCGATGGAGCCCACACACGGTCTGAATTTCCGACAACACGCTCCGATCGGACATTTTCTATCGGAAAATCCGACCGTGTGTACGGGGCATAAGAATCATTAACCACTACTCTCTGAATTTGGTCTTTTAACCAGTTTTCTAGCCATTTACAAACTGATTTTTCTAGACCTGTAGACCTTACCTTATACATTAGCAACAAATTGTCTTGCATTGTCTCACAGCTAACAATGGGATTTCCATCAGTGTATTGTAGGAGTGTAAAAGAAAATATAACAAATTACCTAAATATATAATGTTTAAATGTTAGATTAATTTAAGATAGATAGATAGATAGATAGATAGATAGATAGATAGATAGATAGATAGATAGATAGATAGATAGATAGATAGATAGATAGATAGATAGATAGATAGATAAGAGTTAATGCCAATTTAAATTGTCTATAAATCCTGACAATGAACTTCTATTCGCTACCTTTTGGTCTGTTACAAATACCATTGAACCATTTTGTTATTATCTGTTCAATAAGTGAAAATAAAAAAACCCTGTTGCTTATGTCAGAAATTCAGAACTGTCCTGTGTTATCTCAACACAGTCTATTTAGCCCTCCTAGTTCTTATCTTGAGACTACAGAGTGATTAGTCTTTATGCTCCGGTGCTCCCGACTTTATTTTCGTTGCACGTGGCATGAAAACACCTGGTAACAGCGCACCCAAAACCATGCCTAAACAGAAGCCACCCCAGGAGAGGTGGAGAGATGTCTCTGAACCGGACATTAACCATTTTTTCACCTCCCAGACCCCAGATCTGCTGGATGTGGCTACATCCATTATGGCACCTAACGACCATCTCCTGCATGACAGATCCCAAACATTGGGTACCCCTTCAACTGTGCTAACGCTGGACGAGGAGGAGCTCAGAGAGTTGCTAAAATACCTGACAACTAAGGGGGACTTTGATACTCTAGGCTCTTGACTTTATATCCAGTTACTGTACTGTGTACCCTGCACAGTTGCACCTACAGTATAGCTACCTGAAGCCAGGTGCTTGTGTAGGCTCTTGACGTATTTCCAGTTACTGTACTATGTACCCTGCACAGTTGCACCTACAGTATAGCTACCTGAAGACAAGTGCAGGTGTTCTCATACTAATAATACTACAGGCAGGCAGTTGATTATGCTAGATGCTGTATAATAAGTATGTATATACATCCCAGTTTTGTGCAGCTACATCTCACTGCAGGCCAATAGTATGTCTGGAAGGCCAACAAGGAGATGCAGATAGTCACAAGCCAATAAAAGAGGGCAAGCAGGCTTTGTGTCTAGAGGCAACAGTGCTGGTCGTGGACACAGTGCATCCTCATCAGCACGTGGCCGTGGGACACGCTTGGCCTTTTTTTCGGCAACATGCCGAAGACTTGGTTGAGTGGAAGACCAAGCCGTCCTCATCCTCCTCATCCTCTCTCACATAGGCTCAGGATACTTTGTCTGGCAAAGCAGCTGCCAACGCGGCCTCTTCCCTCGGCTCAATGCCATCTATGAGTCCTTCCCTAGCCCCACCATGTCCTCCTGAGGAGTCCCCCGAACTGTTTGACACCAGTTTTGGGTACATGCTCCAGGAGGATGCCTAGCGTTTTGAAGGCTCCGATGATGGTACTCAGCTAGAGGAAGGCAGTAACGTAAGCCCAGACAGAGGGGGTGCCCAAGAAGGACAGCAATCTGGCAGTCATGTTCCCCCTGCTGCAGCATACTGCCAGGTTTGCTCCAGTGATGAGGAGGGAGGAGGAGGAGGCACATCACCAATGAGGCAGGATGCCCTCCAGGGGCCAGCCTAAGGGCAGCACACTGACTGCATCACACCGCAGAGCTCCGCATGTGCAGGGCGCTGTTGTCTCTGCGCGTTATTTCAAAAGTTCTTTGGTGTGGGCCTTTTTTGAGACGAGTGCATCAGATCGCACCGCTGCTATTTGCAACGTATGTCTCAAGCGTATCTCGCGTGGCCAAAACATCTCCCGCTTAGGCACCACATTCTTGACCAGACATATGTTGACCTGCCATGCAGTTCGTTGGCAAGCGTACCTAAAAGACCCACACCAAAGAACAAAGAGGACCTCTCCTTGCTCCTCATCAGCTGGGATCTCCAACCCCACTATACATTCAGTCCTTTCTGAGACCTGCACTGAGAGGAATGAAGGTGTACAATTAGGTGTGTCACAGACAAGTACTTGCGGGCAATCTGCTATCGATACAGAACCCAGCAGTGCACCCTCATCAGAACCCAGCAGTGCAGCCTTTTCAGCACCCAGCAGTGCAGCCTTTTCAGCACCCAGCAGTGCAACCTTATTAGACCAGCCTCATCAGCACCCATCAGTGCAGCCATATCTGTCCAAGTGTCCCTACCACAGCAGTTTGTCACCACAGCCCACAGTCACCAGTAGGGCAAAAAATCTTTTTTCTGCTGAGGGGACATACCAACAGCTTAGCTTGACCAATGAGAGCAGCGGGGATCTCTCTGAGCCTGCGTCTGATTCTGGTTCAGAATATGAACCCGTTGTAAGCAGTGGGTCTGATACAGAATCGGAGGAAGAGCAAAGTGTGCCCATGAAACGAAGGTGTTCTGGCATGGAGCAGAAGGCTACCACAAGTAGTGCTGTGGCATCAACCAGCAGCTCAGTGCTATCCACCAGAAATGCAGTGGCATCAACTAGCAGCTCAGTTCTATCCACCAGTAGCACAGTGCCATCCAGAAGAAATGAAGTACCACTGCAGCAAAGGCCAAGAACTAACAGGGTGTCATCTCGGCCCCAAAGCGTTAGGACCCATGCCCTTGAAAACCCTCTGTGGCTTCCCCCTAATTCAAGAACAGCAAACATCCCCCCTTTCACCGCCCAGCCAGGTGTTCAGGTGAACACAGAATTTTGCCCCTATTGATTTTTTTTAATTTAATTTTTACCCAAGATCTATTATCCTCCATCGTGGCCCAGTGTAACCTCTATGCACACCAATTCATAACGAGCAACCATGGTTCAAGTTATGCCCGTCCCTATGAGTGGAGAGCATTGACAGTGGAGGAATTTAAATTATTTTTAGGCCTAACGTTCAATATGGGACTCACAAAAAAAAGAATTATACTCCTATTGGTCCACCAACCCCATCCACCACATGCCAATCTATTCCTCCATTATGCCAAGATCAAGATACCTCACGATAATGCGTTTCCTCCATTACAATAAAAAATTCAAAAAAGTGTGGCGCTATAAGCTCCGTATACATGTGATAAATGAATATATCGAAATAAAATGAAAAACCTAAAAATTAAGTGACTTCAAAGCAACTTCAAAGCAAACATTTCAGTGTAAACCAAAAAAGTGCCACGTGGACAGAGGTAACAGTGACTAGTGAACGAAGTAATAACACTCATATACATTCACCAATTCAAATGGTAAGTGAGAAAACATCAAAGATGGTATTAAATAAAAAGTCCATATTACAACAGGTGAAATAATAATAAAAACAAAAAGTCTGTGATAACAGTGCATAGGCGATGATGAACAAGAGTCTCCTGAACATGCAGAGGGATTGTTTAGACCCGGCAACCTGGCAGATAAATGGACCGTAGGGAGACCAGAAGTGCACGGAAGTTTGAAATCAGTGCCAGGACCATCACCAGTAGGGATGAGCTTCGACTCGAACATTGGCTGTTCGCAAGTTCGCCGAACAGCGAACAATTTGGGGTGTTCGCGGCAAATTCGAATGCCGCGGAACACCCTTTAAAAGTCTATGGGAGAAATCAAAAGTGCTAATTTTAAAGGCTTATATGCAAGTTATTGTCATAAAAAGTGTTTGGGGACCTGGGTCCTGCCCCAGGGGACATGGATCAATGCAAAAAAAGTTTTAAAAACGGCCGTTTTTTCAGGAGCAGTGATTTTAATAATGCTTAAAGTCAAACAATAAAAGTGTAATATCCCTTTAAATTTCGTACCTGGGGGGTGTCTATAGTATGCCTGTAAAGGGGCGCATGTTTCCCGTGCTTAGAACAGTCTGACAGCAAAATGACATTTCAAAGGAAAAAAAGCCATTTAAAACTACCCGCGGCTATTGCATTGCCGACAATACACATAGAAGTTCATTGATAAAAACTGCATGGGAATTCCCCACAGGGCAACCCCGAACCAAAATTAAAAAAAAAAAAAAGACGTGGGAGACCCCCTAAATTCCATACAAGGCCCTTCAGGTCTGGTATGGATATTAAGGGGAACCCCGCGCCAAAAAAAAAAAAAAAAAACGGCGTGGGGTCCCCCCAAAAATCCATACCAGACCCTTATCCGAGCACGCAACCTGGCAGGCAGCAGGAAAAGAGGGGGGACGAGAGTGCGCCCCCCCTCCTGAACCGTACCAGGCCACATGCCCTCAACATTGAGAGGGTGCTTTGGGGTAGCCCCCCAAAACACCTTGTCCCCATGTTGATGAGGACAAGGGCCTCATCCTCACAACCCTTGGCGGTGGTTGTGGGGGTCTGCGGGCGGGGGGCTTATCGGAATCTGGAAGCCCCCTTTAACAAGGGGACCCCCAGATCCCGGCCCCCCCCTGTGTGAAATGGTAATGGGGTACTTACCCCTACCATTTCACTAAAAAACTGTCAAAAATGATAAAAATGACAAGACACAGTTTTTGACAATTCCTTTATTTAAATGCTTCTTCTTTCTTCCTTCATCTTCTTCTGGTTCTTCTGGCTCTTCTGGTTCTTCCTCCGGCGTTCTCGTCCAGCATCTCCTCCACTGCGCCTTCTATCTTCTTCTCCTCGGGCCGCTCCGCACCCATGGCATGAGGGGAGGCTCCCGCTCTTCTCTTCATCTTCTTCTTCATCCTCTTCTCTTCTTTCTTCTTCTCTTCTTCATTTTCTTCTCCGGGCCGCTCCGCATCCATGCTGGCATGGAGGGAGGCTCCTGCTGTGTGACGGCGTCTCCTCATCTGACGGTTCTTAAATAACGGGGGGCGGGGCCACCCAGTGACCCCGCCCCCTCTGACGCACGGGACATGACGGGACTTCCCTGTGGCATTCCCCGTGACGTCACAGGGAAGTCCCGTCAAGTCACCGTGCATCAGAGGGGGGCGGGGTCACCGGGTGGCCCCGCCTCCCGTTATTTAAGAGCCGTCAGACGAAGAGACGCCGTCACACGGCGGGAGCCTCCCTCTATGCCAGCATGGATGCGGAGCGGTCCGGAGAAGAAAATGAAGAAGAGAAGAAGGAAGAAGAGAAGAGGATGAAGAAGAAGATGAAGAGAAGAGCGGGAGCCTCCCTCCATGCCATGGGTGCGGAGCGGCCAGAGTAGAAGAAGATAGAAGACGCCGCGGAGGAGATGCTGGATGAGAACGCCGGAGGAAGAACCAGAAGAGCCAGAAGAACCAGAAGAAGAAGAAGAAGAAGATGAAGGAAGAAGCATTTAAATAAAGGAATTGTCAAAAACTGTCTCTTGTCATTTTTAACATTTTTGACAGTTTTTTAGTGAAATGGTAGGGGTAAGTACCCCCTTACCATTTCACACAGGGGGGGGGCCGGGATCTGGGGGTCTCCTTGTTAAAGGGGGCTTCCAGATTCCGATAAGCCCCCCGCCCGCAGACCCCCACAACCGGCCAGGGTTGTGGGGATGAGGCCCTTGTCCTCATCAACATGGGGACAAGGTGTTTTGGGGGGCTACCCCAAAGCACCCTCCCAATGTTGAGGGCATGTGGCCTGGTACGGTTCAGGAGGGGGGGGCGCACTCTCGTCCCCCCTCTTTTCCTGCGGCCTGCCAGGTTGCATGCTCGGATAAGGGTCTGGTATGGATTTTTAAGGGGGGGACCCCACACCGTTTTTTTTGTTTTTTTTGGCGCGGGGTTCCCCTTAAAATCCATACCAGACCTGAAGGGTCTGGTATAGAATTTAGAGGGGACCACACGTCATTTTTTAAAAAAAATTTTGGCCGGGGTTCCCCTTAATATCCATACCAGACCTAAAGGCCCTGGTATGGAATTTAGGGGGACTCCCACGTCATTTTTTTTTTTTTAATTTTGGTTCGGGGTTTCCCTGTGGGGAATTCCCATGCCGTTTTTATCAATGAACTTCTATGTGTATTGTCGGCAATGCAATAGCCGCGGGTAGTTTTAAATGGCTTTTTTTCCCTTTGAAATGTCATTTTGCTGTCAGACTGTTCTAAACACAGGAAACATGCGCCCCTTTACAGGCATACTATAGACACCCCCCAGGTACGAAATTTAAAGGGATATTACACTTTTATTGTTTGACTTTAAGCATTAATAAAATCACTGCTCCTGAAAAAACGGCCGTTTTTAAAACTTTTTTTTTGCATTGATCCATGTCCCCTGGGGCAGGACCCAGGTCCCCAAACACTTTTTATGACAATAACTTGCATATAAGCCTTTAAAATTAGCACTTTTGATTATTCATGTTCGTGTCCCATAGACTTTAACGGTGTTCGCGTGTTCGAGCGAACTTTTTTCCTGTTCGCATGTTCTGGTGCGAACCGAACAGGGGGGTGTTCGGCTCATCCCTAATCACCAGAAATCGTGGAGGCTTACCAGAAATAGTGGCCTGAAATAGCATATGCCATACAGGTCAAAAAGGCTTGATGACCAACAGGTCTGGGTATTTTATCTGGTCAGATGTCATCACCACATAGAAAGGGGGAAGTAATCAGCACGGCTTCCAATCAGATTGCAGTTTTTGAGTGTCCTTTAGGATCAGTGCTTTGGGCACAGTTACTGGCAATCAAGATCAATGTGCGCCACCAGTACTACTGATCAGTGATCCATGCTGATGGCACTTGTGATCAAAGCAGGTTCGGGTTTGGCGATATTTAAAAGGACGGGACAGACTAACAAATGAAATACTGCTGGATGGAGGCAACAAGGTGATGGTTGGAGGTTTTGGAGATCCCAGCATCTGTGATAATCAAGTGTCTACAGGTGATACTCGGATATTCTTTGTAAATCCTGCCCCCCGCTACATGTGGCCATCCCACCGCAATGAGCTCATGTTGAGCTCTAGCCTGATGAGGATAACCCTGCGAAATCTAGAAGAGGTGGAGTCTTGTGTTGAAGTTTAATTATCATTGAAGATTCATCATACTGCACCATCTGTGACCAAAAGGACACTCAAAAACTGCAATCTGATTGGAAGCCGTGCTGATTACTTCCCCCTTTCCATGTGGTGATGACATCTGAACAGATAAAATACCCAGACCTGTTGGTCATCAAGCCTTTTTGACCTGTATGACATATGCTATTTCAGGCCACTATTTCTGGTAAGCCTCCACGATTTCTGGTGATGGTCCTGGCACTGATTTCAAACTTCCGTGCACTTCTGGTCTCCCTACGGTCCATTTATCTGCCAGGTTGCCGGGTCTAAACAATCCCTCTGCATGTTCAGGAGACTCTTGTTCATCATCGCCTATGCACTGTTATCACAGACTTTTTGTTTTTATTATTATTTCACCTGTTGTAATATGGACTTTTTATTTAATACCATCTTTGATGTTTTCTCACTTACCATTTGAATTGGTGAATGTATATGAGTGTTATTACTTCGTTCACTAGTCACTGTTACATCTGTCCACGTGGCACTTTTTCGGTTTACACTGAAATGTTTCTTTTGAAGTCACTTAATTTTTAGGTTTTTCATTTTATTTCGATATATTAATTTATCACATATATACGGAGCTTATAGCGCCACACTTTTGAATTTTTTTCTGTTATTTTGATCCTGAGTCTACGGGTGTGTTGGCTGCTGTTTCATTTTATTTTTAGCGCAGCGCTGTACTTAACCTTGGTATACAGTTTTCCTCCATTACAATGACAACACCCAGTGCCATCCCTGAAATGACCCATCACATGACAAATTATTTAAAATTCGGCCACTTCTAAATTTTTTCTCGGAGAAATTCCCCCAGTTATTTATCCCCAACCAAAATATCTCCGTGGATGAGTCATTGGTCCACTTCACAGGCAGGCTTGGCTTCAGTTTATCCCCAGCAAAAGGGCCCGATATGGGGTTAAGCCCTACAAGCTATGTGACCGAGCCACGGGGTACATCTACGCCTTCCTGGTGTACGAAGGGAAGGACACCCAACTGCAGCCCCCTGAATGTCCAGAGTACATCGGAGCCAGCGGAAAAGTGGTTTGGGAGCTTGTATATCCACTCCTTGGAAAGGGTTACCATCTTTATGTGGATAATTGCTATATAAGCTTGCCCCTCAAGGACACTCCAGCATGTGGTACAGTGCAAGCCAATAAGAAGGGCTTCCCGCAAAGGTTCGTTACTGAAAGACTACGACAAGGGGAGACGGCGTCTTTGCGGAATAAAGAGATATTGGCTCTCAGGTGGAGGGACAGACGAAACGTCCACATGCTCACAACGATCCACAATGACACCTATGTTGAAATCCCCAAAAGAAACGGCCCAATCCAGAAACCAGCATGTGTCCATGACTATAATTTGTTCATGGGGGAGTCGACTTCAATGATCAGATGATCGAACCCTACCTACCCACAAGAAAAAGCCGCTATTGGTATAAAAAAGTCTCCATGTATCTTTTCAGTTTGGCCATTTACAATAGTTTTGTTATTGTACCCTGAAGGCCCACCAGAAAGCATTCGCTCGGATTCAGTGAGCAGACTCCACGAACACCACTTTCCTGAGAGACTCCCCCACCATGAAACAGCCCGGAAACATCAGAAGAAATACCGGGTGTGCTCCAGAGGAGGAGCTAGAAGAGACACTGTGTATTATTGTCCCCAATGTCCTTCCTAACCAGGCCTTTGTATTGGTGAATGTTTCCGCCATTACCATACTTCTCTACATTTTTAGGGAAGTATGGTAAACGTAATTGTCATTTACCGCCACACCCCTTTATACCACTGTACATACCGCTGCCTTCTCCGGAACTGACCCTGGCCTGCTAAACGACCACGCTTCTGCCTAACGCTAAACTGTACCTACCTCTGCCTGCCCTGGAACTAACCCTGGACTGTTTGACCATGTTTTTTGCCTGCCTTTTGGACTGATCTTTTACTCTGCTACTGGATTAGTGGGCTTCATAACACAGGGGTCTCACATATGCGAGGGGCTCCAGAATTGTTTTTCTGGATGAAGAAAATAAATTTTTTAGTTTTCTCATTCCCGGATTAGGGTCTGGAGACTCTGAGGCTTCAAAGAGATTTGGGTGGGAGAAGCCTCTACCCCTTCCACCATTCTTTCCTGGCCTGCTACTTGTATTATGGACCATGTTCCTGTTTACTACCAGGACCAATATTCTGGCACTGCTGGCACTGACCCTGGACTGTATATGGACAGTATCCATGCCTGTACTGTGGACAATATTCCTGCCTAGACAATTCCATCTCACTGTCGCTGACCATGTCCCTGCCTGCTGCCTGGATCAGGGCTCTCCTCCTGTGGAGAACTGCACTACTAAAACCACAGGTAATCTTTTGTTTACCCTTTGCTCAGCAGAATGTACTTTGGGGTGTAATTCTTGGTATGTACAAGCTATCTGTTAGAAATATCAAAGGCCTTCATAAATGTGATAGGTTGTCAGGAAATTACCTATCAAAAAAGTGTAATAGGTGGTTGAGAAATAAAATGTGTAATTTATGCTCCTAGAACGCCTGAATGTGCTACTTTAATGTTGGGCCTCTGTATGTGGCCAGACTGTGTAAAAGTCTCACACGTGGTATTTCCATACTCAGGAGGAGTAGCGGAATGTATTTTGGGGTGTCATCTTTGCTATATACATGCTGTGTGCTAGATATATCTTATAAATGCACAACTTTGTGTAAAAAAAAAAGTGTTTTCATTTTATTTCCACATTTTGCAAAAACTTTTGGAAAAAAATGAACTGTTCAAAAGACTCATTATGCCTCAGATAATACATTGGGGTGTTTTCTTTCCAAAATGGGGTCATTTTGTGGGCGTTTCCTTTGTCCTGGTGCTCCAGGGCCTTCAAGAGTGTAATAGGGGGTTGAGAAATGAGATGTGTAATTCATGCTCCTGGAACGCCTGAAGGTTCTACTTCAATGTTGGGCCTCTGTATGTGGCCAGGCTATGTAAAAGTCTCACACATGTGGTATTGCTATACTCAGGAAGAGTAGCAGAATGTATTTTTTGGTGTGATTTTTGCTCACGCTATGTGTTGGAAATATTTTATAAATGGACAACTTTGTGTAAAAAAAAATGGGTTTTCATTTTTTTTTCATATTTTCCAAAAACTTCTGGAAAAAAATTAACCATTTAAAAGACTCATTATGCCTCATAGATTATACGTTAGGGTGTTTACTTTCCAAAATCGGGTCATTTTGTGGGCGTTTCCATTGTCCTGGTGCTCCGGGGCCTTCAAAAGTGTAATGGGTGGTTGAGAAATATGATATGGTATTGCCATACTCAGGAGGAGTAGAGGAATGTATTTTGGGGTGTCATTTTTGCTATATACATGCTTTGTGTTAGAAATATCTTATACAGTTGTATGCAAAAGTTTCGGAACCCCTGACAAATTCCATGATTGTCATTTATAAATATTTGGGTGTTCGGATCAGCAATTTAATTTTGATCTATCAAATAACTGAAGGACACAGTAATATTTCAGTAGTGAAATTAGGTTTATTGGAATAACAGAAAATGTGCAATATGCATCAAAACGAAATTAGACAGGTGCATAAATTTGGGCACCCCAACAGAAAAATCACATCAATATTTAGTAGAGCCTCCTTTAGCAGAAATAACAGCCTCTAGACGCTTCCTATAGCCTGTAATGAGTGTCTGGATTCTGGATGAATGTATTTTGGACCATTCCTCCTTACAAAACATCTCCAGTTCAGTTAGATTTGATGGTTGCCGAGCATGGACAGCCCGCTTCAAATCACCCCACAGATGTTCAATGATATTCAGGTCTGGGGACTGGGATGGCCATTTCAGAACATTGTACTTGTTCCTCTGCATAAATGCCCAAGTAGATTTTGAGCAGTGTTTTGGGTCGTGGTCTTGTTGAAATATCCAGCCCTGGCATAACTTCAACTTTGTGACTGATTCCTCAACATTCTCAAGAATCTGCTGATATTGAGTGGAATCCATGCGACCCTCAACTTTAACCAGATTCCCAGTATCGGCACTGGCCACACAGCCCCACAGCATGATGGAACCTCCACCAAATTTTACTGTGGGTAGCAAGTGTTTTTCTTGGAATACTGTGTTCTTTTGCCACCATGCATAACGCCCCTTGTTATGACCAAATAACTCAATCTTTGTTTCATCAGTCCACAGCACCTTATTCCAAAATTAAGCTAGCTTGTCCAAATGTGCGTTTGCATACCTCAATTGACTCCGTTTGTGCTGTGTGTGCAGAAAAGGCTTCTTTCGCATCACTCTCCCATAGAGCTTCTCCCTGTGCAAAGTGCGCTGAATTGTTGAAGGATGCACAGTGACACCATCTGCAGCAAGTTTATGTTGTAGGTCTTTGGAGGTGGTCCATGGCCTATTTTTGACCGTTGTCACCATCCTTCGCCTCTCCAATATTATATGTGGCCTGCCACTTCTGGCCTTAAAAAGAACTGTGACTGTGGTCTTTCATTTCCTCACTATGTTCCTCACAGTGGACACTGACAGCTTATATCTCTGCGATAAATTGTATCTGTCAACGTCCCACACTCCGCTTGAGTGCTTCCATCAGTATACCACTTCCTTGTAGTCTGGATACAGATATCAGATATTCCAACCGCTCTGAGCACAAAACAAGGCGACACTTGCTTAGATGCTAACATGGACTGTATCTTTATTAGAACCAGAATACAGTCTTATATACAGGGGAAGATGAGGTTCCCCCCTCCTGCTCATATTACTCTAACAATACAAATGTAACCTAATTAACCTAGTTAACATGAGCTAGTTTACTAAATCATTTACCCAGACCAGATGACTCAGACATGACCTGTAGGGCACAGACTTGTGGGCACCGAGCTTCACACAGTAACAGAGTTAATTATCATAAGTACAACCACAGGACATTTTCTCACAATAGCAGAAGCTCCAATAGGTGTCGGCCAGTCTCCTACATTGTATAGAGGACAATGTGATCAGCTCACTCAATTAACATGTTGAGTTCAGAATCAAACCAAGAATAGTCTCTACATACATCCTGGGAGATATTGTGGACAAATATTACTGTCCCATTTTAAGTAGTCCAAGATATATTTTCTCACTCACCCTATGCCAGTATGGTACAGGGTGACTTAGACATAAGAGGTGTATGGGGAGCTGAAACAAGGGCATCCCCTACTTAACAAGAGATTCTGAGTTCCACGGGCCCTCCCGTCACATCTCTCCCATTTCGGCAGAAGACTAACACAGGAGGAGACCCCAGACGGGTTGACTCCGAAGTTAGTTAGTAGTTCCAGTCCTCTAATGCCTGTACCCACACAGTACCCCAAACAAATTGTTCCAAACAAAGCATTACTCACCCAGCCAACCTCTGCCTCTCTCAGAGAACATATCTGCCGCTTGGGAGAGGCCTGGACTGGCCCTTCTCCTTGGAGTCCTTTCTGCCACTGGAGAGAGGACAGGGTGACTGAGCTCACTCCGTCATGCTGTTGGGGATCTGGGCCGACTGCCCAGCATCCCTGGGGTATACAGGTGGAGACTGAAGCCCCATCCACCTTCACAGGAAATCCATCCTCTGTTAGTTGAGGGCAGAGTCCAGCAGTACTCGGCCCTGTTGCCAGCCCTTCTGCTGGAATCCCCACACCATCTGCTCCGGCTAACTGTTGGGAAGGGAGGCTGACTGCCCCGCCTCCCTGGAACTCTGTAGTTGTTGCCGGTGCTTCAACTGGGGAAGTTCCTTGTAACTCCACAGATCCTACTGTTGGTGCTGGACAGAGCACAGTGAAGCTTGGCCCCAATACCAGCTCTTCTGCTGGAGGCTCATCAGGTTGTTCTTCCTCAGCAGAAAAGTCTATTAAATCCCCTACCTCTATAACTGGTGTCTGGGGATAGAGGTTCACCATCTCCTGTCCATGGAACCCAGAAGATGTTATCAGTGCTGGGCAGAGGTTAGCAGAGCTCTGCCCTGTTGTCAGCAATTCAGCTTTGGGGATGGCAATCTCCAGATTTTCCACTGCCGATTCTCTGGCATGCTGCTGGACAGGCATCCATCCAAGATCATCCCATGCTGAAACAGGATCATCAAGGTCAGTCAGCACTTGCTGCATCCGCCATAAGACCTCCGCCTCCATAGCTGCTGGGGCAGGTTGGCAAAGCACACTATTACTCTGCCACATTGCTGACTCTTCAGCCAGGATTTCAGAGTTGTCAACTGGTAATTCCTGATAGTCCCAGGCAAAGGGAGCCCAGCCCTGGCACTGAGCAACGTCTAGCAGCCATTTGTAGGCGATCTCCAGCTCCCATTCCTAAATGGCCAGAAACTCCAAATCTTCCTGTGCCCAGTGCACTTCCGAAATGTTCAGTAGCCCTTCTCTGAAATCCATGATTTTGTCCACCCGCCACTCCAAATCACTCCCAAAGTTAGGGTCCCCTGTCAGCTTCACATACAACGGTCCCAGGCCGCCATAGCTTAAGCCTTCCGTTGGGCTGTCATCTGCTATCCAGGGACATGCTTGGGATACATGCCACCGGAGGGCTCTGTAGCTCTCATCCAGCTTCATCTCTGCCCAGACCAGCCTGCTTAATTCAGCTGTCTGCTCCTGGTGCATTTTTTCTCCCAAAAACCGCACCCGCAATCCGTACTGCGACCAGTACCGTTCCTGGATGGAGGGGAGAACTTTTCCCTGGTGTCGCTGCTAGCGCTTCTTCCAGAGTTTGCAGCGAATAGAAATACACCATCCCAGCAGGACCTGCTCTGATACTGGTCCTCTGTGCTGTATCTGCATCTCTCGCAACTTCCTTCTGAAATCCTCCTCCATGGCAGCTGGTATCTGTACCTCTCCTCTCCTGCTATCTGGACCTTGGATCCAGGTGGAAGCTTGGATGTCCCAGACTGCGGGAAGCATCCAGGTGCTTGCCACCAATGTCACAAAACGTCCCACACTCTGCTTGAGTGCTTCCGTCAGTATACCACTTCCTTGTAGTCTGGATACAGATGTCAGATATTCCAACCGCTCTGAGCACAAAACAAGGCGACACTTGCTTAGATGCTAACATGGACTGTATCTTTATTAGAACCAGAATACAGTCTTATATACAGGAGAAGATGAGGTTCCCCCCTCCTGCTCATATTACTCTAACAATACACCTGTAACCTAATTAACCTAATTAACATGAGCTAGTTTACTAAATCATTTACCCAGACCAGATGACTCAGAGACATGACCTGTAGGACACAGACTTGTGGGCACCGAGCTTCACACAGTAACAGACATAAGAGGTGTATGGGGAGCTGAAACAAGGGCATCCCCTACTTACCAAGAGATTCTAAGTTCCACGGGCCCTCCCGTCACAGTATCCTTTTTTGTAGCCTTCCCCCACACCATAATGTAGAACAATCTTTGTTTTCAGGACATTTGAGAGTTGTTTTGAGGCCCCCATGTTGCCACTCTTCAGAGGAGAGTCAAAGAGGACAACAACTTGCAATTAGCCACCTTAAATACCTTTTCTCATGATTGGATGCACCTGTCTATGAAGTTCAAGGCTTAATGAGCTCACCAAACGAATTGTGTGTTCCAATTAATCAGTGCTAAGTAGTTACAGGTATTCAAATCAACAAAATGACAAGGGTGCCCAAATTTATGCACCTGTCTATTTCGTTTTGATGCATATTGCGCATTTTCTGTTAATCCAATAAACCTCATTTACTACAGAAATATTACTGTGTCCTTCAGTTATTTGATAGATCAAAATGAAATTGCTGATCCAAACACCCAAATATTTATAAATGACAATCATGGAAATTGTCAGGGGTTCCTTAACTTTTGCACCCAACTGTAAATGGACAACTTTGTGTAAAAAAAAAAAAGCGTTGTCATTTTTATTTCCACATTTTGCAAAAACTTTTGGAAAAAAATGAACCGTTCAAAAGACTCACCATGCCTCATAGATTATACGTTAGGGTGTTTGCTTTCCGAAGTGGGGTCATTTTCTGAGCGTTTCCATTGTCCTGGTGCTCCAGGGCCTTCAGAAGTGTAATAGGTGGTTGAGAAATAAGATGTGTAATTTATGCTCCTAGAACGCCTTAACATGCTACTTTAATGTTGGGCCTCTGTGTGTGGCCAGTCTGTGTAAAAGTCACACACATGTGGTATTGCCATACTCAGGAGGAGTAGCGGAATGTATTTTGGGGTGTCATTTTTGCTATATACATGCTATGTGTTAGAAATATCCTATAAATAGACAACTTTGTGTAAAAAAAAAAAAAAAAAGCGTTTTAATTTTATTTCCACATTTTGCAAAAACTTTTGGAAAAGAAATGAACCGTTCAAAAGACTCACTATGCCTCTAGATTATACGTTAGGGTGTTTGCTTTCCAAAATGGGGTCATTTTGTGGGTGTTTTCATTGTCCTGGCGCTCCAGCGCCTTCAAAAGTGTAATAGGTGGTTGAGAAATGAGATGTGTAATTTATGCTCCAAGAATTCTTGAAGGTGCTACAGGCTGTATGTGGCCAGGCTGTGTAAAAGTCTCACAAATGTGGTATTGCCATACTCAGAAAGAGTAGCAGAATGTATTTCAGGGTGTCATTTGTGGTATGGACATGCCATGTGAGAGAAAAAACCTGGTAATGTGACAATTTTGTGAAAAGAAAAAAAAAATCTTCACTTTGCAAAGAATTGTGGGAAAAAATGACAACTTCAAAAAACTAACCGTGCCTCTTACTAAATATCTTGGAATGTCTACTTTCCAAAAAAGGGGGTATTTGGGTGGTATTTATACTTTCCTGGCTTGTTAGTGTCTCAAGAAATGAGATCAGTACATCAGGTGTGATCAATTTTCAATGATTTGTACCACAGCTTGTAGACTCTATAACTTTCACAAAGACAAAATAATTTACACTGATTTGGGTTATTTTTACCAAAGATATGTAGCAGTATACATTTTGGCTAAAATGTATGTAGAAAAATTACTATTTTGCAAAATTTTATAACAGAAACAAATAAAAATGCAATTTTTACAAAATTTTTGGTCTTTTACCATTTATATAAAAAAAAACCCAGAGGTGATCAAATACCTCCAAAAGAAAGCTCTATTTGTGTGAAAAACAGGACAAAAATTTCATGTGGGTACAGTGTTGCATGACTGAGTAATTGTCATTCAAAATGTGAGAGCACCGAAAGCTGAAAATTGGTCTGGAAAAAAAAGACATTTTGGACAATTTCATGCTCCTAACTTTGTGAGAACAGTTTAGGGACGGCCCCTTCCTGTTCCAACATGACTGCGCACCAGTGCACAAAGCAAGGTCCATGAAGACATGGATGGAATTTGGGTTGGAGGAACATGACTGGCCTGCACAGAGTCCTGACCTCAATAGAACACATTTGGGATGAATTAGAGTGCAGACTGTGAGCCAGGCCTTCTCCTCCAACATCAGTGCCTGACCTCACAAATGTGCTTCCGGAAGAATCGTCAAACATTCCCATAGACACACACCTAAATCTTGTGGACAGCCTTCCTATAAGCGTTGAAGCTTTTATAGCTGCAAAGGGTGGGCCAATTCAATACTGATCCCTACGGACTAAGACTGGGTGTCCCAAAACTTTTGATAATATAGTGTATACTGTTTGTGAAGCGCTATGTACATTTATGGCACTATATAAGTACCTGTAATAAATAAGTAGCAGTAACAAAATATAACTGGGCAGGGCCGATACCATTCTTCTGATTTCAAAAATTCCTGTGTGCAGTCAGCCGACAACAGGAATTAGGAGATAAATACATTTCTGGCAGGATCAACAGGCATCTTCCTCTACTTGCAGGAACCTTTAAAGTGATGGGAAATATGTACAAACTGTACCTGAAATGTTGGAGATCTCTCCTTCTGGACACGAGACACACTCATAGCAGCATTTATGAATGGAAAATGAAAACTTTTTTCTGCTGCCAGGTAGACAGGGATCTGAACACCGAGATACTGGAGCCTGAAATCAGATATTATTATTATTATTATAATAATGTAAATGTCCATCATTTCTCATGAGGCTATACAAACTAAGTGTTACAAATAGGAATGAGGTTCAGGTTTTCCTCTCCACTGGGTTCAAGGTGAATTCTGTAGGTCTGAGATCCATTCAGGGGTCGGTATTTTGTGGGTTTTCATTTATTTGTGGTGTTTATTGATATACAGTATATTGTATCTTGATAGGGCCTCTATGTTTAAAGTTTATTTTTTTTTCTAAATTCCAGCTCCCCTATGTACCAATATACAATTAATGTACTTCTTTTGCAACAATAAAAAAGCTTTCTATTTATCTTACACACCCCTTACCTCAGTGTCCAGCTGGATGTGTAAAAACATTTCTCCATTACTTCCTGGACAGACCTTGGGATGTGACCCTGGAAGGAGTTTACCAGCTGACCTCATTAGTACACACCCTGCATCATCTACCCTACCCAGCACATCACTACCACCCTTCATCAGGTGACCGGTTTTCCTATACAATCAGTGAATACCATTGTCACTAAATACACAGCCATAGATTATTTGGCAGAGTTTGCAGAGTGGATAGTGTCAGGACTGGGCTCAGCCCTTCATTCTGAGCTGGCCGCTCAGCTGTCGGCTAACTTCCAGCTCCTATCTCTCGACAGTTACTCACCCGTTGATGATATCCTGCTCACCAGTCCTGCCTACTTAAGGCATCCAGTCCAGATGATCTCTGCCTTCACCTTGGTCACATCTCTAGAGACGTTCTCCTGTTTTCCTGTTAAAGACTTGCTTGGCTGACATACCTTCTGACTACACATCCTGCTTGCTGTTCTACTATGCTCATCTCTGGCTCCCTGACGTTTTGGCTTGTCTGACTATCCATTCCAGTTCCTGAACTCTGGCTATGTTTTGACTACGTTTACTCTGTTTACCTTTATTTATTATCAAACAAGTGAGATTTAACTGTACCTCTGTCTCAGTCTGATTCATGGTTTCTGACAGATAGAGCTGTAATATTGAACACAGGAGAAGTATGTTCTGGGTTCTTCAAAGCTCACCATACACTATACAATCTCCTTTAGATCTACCACCAACTACACTATATTACCAAAGGATGCCTGCATTTACACGCTCGTGAACTTTAATGGCATCCAAGTCTTATGCCCTGTACACACGATAGGATTTTCCAATGGAAAATGTGTGATAGGACCTTGTTGTCAGAAATTCCGACTGTGTGTGGGCTCCATCACACATTTTCCATAGGAATTTCCGTCACACAAAGTTTGACGGAAAGAGCCGAGGACCGGCTCTGTGTATTTCGGCGCCGGCGGTGCCATTTTCAAATCGCGGTCGGCGATTTTGAAATTGTGACAGCTCGGGATCGCAGGGGATCGGCGTATAACACGCACCTGCGACTTTCCCCTGATTTTAAGGGGGAAAAAGTGCGTGTTACATGCTGATAAATACGGTATTTCTATATGTGCATTTATTTTATATGTGCGTATATGCATTTACACGTGTACATATACGTGTATATATTTCTTCATATTGTTATACATATATTTTACAATTCCTTCCAATTTCTTTTAATTTTTTCAAATTTTTTCCAATTTTACTACTATGCAGGGCATAGTCAGTAGTAGGTCATGTTTTTATATTTTTATTGTTGACTCTTCTAATTTCTTGCTTTATCTCCCAGTGCTATCCACGCATATGTTGTGCGTGTATATACATCTATCTTGAACATGTAGTGTTTTACCATTTTTATATATATGCTCTATGACGAATGTGTTGTATTAATAAGATGCATTTTACATGTCCGATTATTGTTTTGTGCTTTTAGAGACCAGTCAGTTGTCCCTCTCTACTCCCCTTCCTCCCTTTTGTTTTTTGTTTGTTTTTTTTTGCTCCAAGTCGTCTTCACCACTTCAGCCTCTCCCCCCCCCTCCCCACCCCCTCCTTTCCCTTCTCCTTCCCACTTTTCTTTTCTCCCCTATTCCTTTGTTACATTTCTCCCTCCTCCTTATTTTTTGTCTCCGGTTTTATCCCGTATTTTTTCTATTCACGACATGAATCACTTTAAACAGCATTGGGCTCTGTATATTCCTTTTGCTCTCCCGCCCCATCCCCTCCCCTTTCTCCGCCCGCTCCCCCTCCCCATCCTTACTTAACTCTCTAGCATGTCTAGTAGATTAGTCTGTTGAGAAAGGGGCGCGGCTTGCTTACCACCCAAGCGCGCTTGCCCAGGAAACGCGACCACTACTGATGACGTCATCCCCCTGCAGCCAGCTGTCTCGTGTGTCTCAAGCCTCGTTCTGAGGCCACTCCTCCATTGACTAAAGCCGGCTCATTACAACCAGGAAGAGCTGTCACTACATCCACCACAGAGACTGTTCACAGGCACAGGACTGGGAGCGCCATCCATGACTCTTACTATCATGCTTGTTTTTATCACCACAATGTGAGTTTATCTTATTAAAGCATTTTAAATGTATAAAAACGTCGGCACCCAGAGGCGCCTATTTACTTGTTGTATTTCAGCCTCAGGACCATGGTTTCGTTCCTAATATGATGGCAGCCCTGCTTGCCTCTCTGGGCGTTTTTTTCCCCTCATCCTGATCACAACAATATATGGACTATTGGCCATCGCGGATGGCAATAAGGAACCCACCCTGGCAGAGGTCCTTGCCATTATTAAGGTACTCCCATCCTGCCCAAATTTAATACACATGGGGGGGGGATTGCATCCCTGGAGGATAAGGTTGATGACCTTGAAAATCGTCTAAGCAGAAATAACCCGCGCCTTTTTTTATTTATCCCTGGTTATTCACCATTGTAAGTTTATTTTGTTGCTCTAATATGTGCTGAATTTGGACGATCATACATATCTCCGGAGGGAGAGTACCTGGCCTCGGTCCCTAACCGAGCCTGAGCTGCCTTGGTGTTCACCCCCCACTTCTTTTGAAACTTTTGTTGTCGAACATTGACTATTTTGTTTTTCTGACATCCTTTTCTTGCTTCCTGTTACAGGCCATGCGCCCCATGCATGGTACAAGTTTTGGGTATTGGCCCACTCCCCTATTTGGAGCTGGGCAGGGAAATTGTTGCCCTCCTTGGGGAATGAATATGCTAATGTATATAGTTGTGTTGCTGTATGTATGGTGTATGTATGGATGTTTGTGTGTTCAGCACTGCGGCCCTTATTTTCTTCTGTAGCTGTGACCGGGGATGGGGAGCCCTCCTGGGCCCCCTTATCTGTCCCCCTCCTCCCTGACCTAGTACTTTCAATACCAATCCCATGTCTGAGGTAAACGTTTGTTCGTGGAATGTCTGCGGATTGAATTCTAAATTCAAAAAAAGAGCATCTATCTTTGAGGCCCTGAAACATAATAAACCGCATGTCCTGTGCCTCCAGGAAACTCATCTCATGGGGTCTAAAGTGATGGCACTCAAAAAACACTGGGTGTCCAATCATTACCAATCTACCTATTCTAATTATGCCTGGGGAGTTGCAGTCCTAATCCGTAAGGGGTTATCTTTTGTGTGTCACCAAGTTATCCTAGATCCTAAGGGACAGTATGTCGTCCTACATGTATCAGTGCATGGAACATCCCTCATCCTGGTTACGGTTTATCCCCCTCCCCCGGTCACGGCTGCAGTTTTCTGATCTCAGTGTCCATTTTGCCAACTTGCCTAATTGCCCTATGCTTATCGTTGGGGATTATAACTCGGTCTTGCAACCCGATTTAGACAGGCTGAAACCTTTACAATATGAGTCCAAGTTGTTTCGCGCGTGGTGCAAAACTTATGGATATGTGGATCTGTGGCAATCTGGAATCTGGAAATATCCCAGTGCCAGAGTGTAGGTCCTATGCAGCCCTTACCAGAATTGACTATGCCCTGGCCACGAGGGATCTTTTACCCCTTGTTTGGTCCATAGCGTATCTGCCCCAGACAGAGTCTGATCATTCTATGATACAGGTGGGTTTGACTGTGGGCCACAGACCAGCATTCCGGACCTGGAGACTCAGTCCTCTCTGGATCTCCACGCCAGAGATCTCTGAGGTCATCCCGACCAACATGGCCAATTACTGGTCCCTCAATGCAGACTCTGCTGCTACGGGCCCTGTCTGGGATGCCTTTAAGGCTGTGGTCAGGGGTTCCTACATCTCCAGAATTAAGCACTATAGGTCTGCCGGGCGGGTGACGCAGGAGGCTCTTCAAAAAGTACTGGAGGAGGCCAGTAGCCATCATTCGGATGCTCCCTACTCTGAGACTCGGGGCATGCTGACAGATGCCCATAGGGCACTACAGCTTCATATGATAGACCTGACCAGGAAACAGCAGTTGTACCTCTCTGCTTGCATTCACGAGCATGGGGGAAAAAGGGCAGGCTCCTTGCATATCTTGCCCACGCCGACTGTTGGGATGCCTCGATTGACACAATTCAACTCCCGGACGGGTCGACTACATCTGACGCATTGACTATTAACTTTTGCAGATTTCTATGGCACATTGTAGAAGGATATGGCTATTCCTTCAGAAACAGACTTTTTGGGCTTTTTTGAATCCCTTGACCTCCCGGCACTTAGTAACTCTCAGCAATCTCTTCTAGATAAACCCATTACGCTGGAGGAGGTCACTATGGCCATACGTCTCCTACCATCAAATAAAACTTCGGGCCTGGATGGCCTTCCCTCGGAGTGGTATCAGACACACATAGAGGAGCTGGCTCCCAGGCTCCTCAAGACATTCCAAGACTCCCTTAAGTTGGGGAAACTTCCTGACTCTGACTCTATGAATGAGGCACTTATTGTTGTTATACCCAAACCTGGCAAGGATAGGCAACAATGTGGGTCCTTCCGGCCCATCTCACTCCTGAATAAAGTCGCCAAAATTCTAGCAAAGATACTTGCCCTTAGACTTCAGAAAGTCATTTTATCCCTCATACTGCCGGACCAATCCGGTTCATGCCTGGCAGGAGTAGATTTGATAACATTCATAGATTGCACTTGCATGTCCATGATGCAGCACCTGCGAAACGTAGTGGTTTAGTCCTGTCCCTGGACATATTAAAAGCCTTTGACACTCTGAGTTGGCCTTTATTTATTCATTATTTATTTATTCATTTTTTTTTACTCATTTTTTGCTCACTCATTCCCATGTACACTTTTTTCAGATCACCCCAGGCTACCATTGTGGGTTACCCTGGTTTTTCACCCACGCACCAGCTTTTGTGTTATGGACCATCGGGAGGTTCCGTCATGGGCGCCTTGCTGCACACGGCCATAAATACCTCAGCTCCCGGGGGAGACTACTTTGGGGACCCTGATTGCATGATCGCAGCACCCCACCGCATTGGACCTTTTGTGAGTATTTAGGTTGGGCAAATCTGCCCTTTCTTTACATTACCCAATAAATAGACTAATATAATTTATCAATTTTATACTCTGCAGACATACCTGAGTATCCGCCCCTGAAGAGTGTCTACATGAAACGCGTCGGACACACGTGATGCTGATTTATGTCTGTAATGGACATATCAACCCTGGTCTGCAGCAGATTATCAATTTTGACATTTTTATATATCTATTATGAAACTTTCTCTTTTTTATATTCACATTCTCGCTGCTAGTGCTGTTTTTTGTGTGATATGTACTTATATGAACCTATTCCATGCAATGTAACCATGAATTGTTTTGAATTATTATACTCTTGTAAATTTTTATCCATGCCGCACCTGTATATTTTGTGTGGGTGGATTTGACACGTATTGACATATTTATTGTACATGTGGCTTTGAACCATTGCCACATCTAATCGTATTCAATGTGTTTACTAATAAAAATCTGCATTTACTTATTCAAACTTGCTTCCACAAAGTCATCCATCTCATTTAAAGTCCCACTTTCCCTTTGTTTATCATATACTATAGGGATGGAGGCACACCGCATATGTGCCTCATTTAAAGTCCCACCTTTCCCCTCCATGCCTTGTGACATATTAAAAGCCTTTGACACTCTGAGTTGGCCTTTCCTGTGGGAAGCTATGGCATGGATGGGTATTGGCCCATACTTTACCCAATGGGTTTGATTAATATACGCGGACCCGAGGGCCAGATTCCGCACGAATAAGGATATCTCTGCACCATTCTCTTTGAAGAGGGGTACTCGGCAGGGGTGCCCTCTCTCTCTCCACCTCTGTTCGCAATGGCCATTGAGCCAATGGCTCTGGCGGTGCGGCAGACGTATGAGATTGGGGGCATCCGATCTGGCCCTCTGGAAGAGAAGATCTCTCTCTACGCAGATGATGCCCTGGTATACGTGGATGGTAGGGAAAGCTCTTTTACTAAATGATTACAGGTTGTGGAGGAGTTTGGTGCGGTTTCGGGGCTTCAGGTGGGCTGGGAAAAATCGCAGGCCTTTGTCTTTGGTCCCCCCTCTCCTTACGAATACTTATAGAGGTCACGTATCCAACGAACACCCTCCTTTATGTACTTGGGTATTCAGATACATACTGACCTCTCTAGATATGAAGAACTCAATGTCGCCTCTATAGTTCATCAGATGACGGATACATTTCATACCTGGTCGTCGTTGCCCCTCAATCTAATTGATTGCATAAATATATATAAAATGATTTACCGAAATTCCTCTATTGCTTTAGGGCCTCCTCATTTTTTTTCACAAAACTTGATTCTGCCCTTTTCACCTTTATCTGGAACGGATGCCAACCTCGTATAGCCAGGTCTTCCCTACAAGTGGCAAAGGCCATGGGCGGGCTGGCTTGCCCGAACTTAATATATTATTTCCTTGCCTCCCAGCTCACCTATATCCATGACTGGCTGCACTCTGACCCCCAAACTCCCGCCACTGCCTTCCTTTTGACCTTATTTGAACCTCCTACCTCATTGAGGGATGAATTGCATAGATCAAGGAGGTCTGGAGGCTCCAGATTCTCCCCTGTTGAGGTTTGCTTTATGGCTTGGAGGTAGGGGGAAAAAAAAACGCTGACACAGTCCTCACTAGATATCTCGCCATAGGCTCCCCTTTGGCGGAACCCAAATATTCCTGAGCTCTTTGGCCACCCGGACTCGAAGTGGTGGGCCCATTTTGGCATCACACACACCTTTTTCATATAATTGAGGAGAATACCCTACTATCTTTTGAAACACTTATGCCCCGTACACACGGTCGGACATTGATCCGACATACCGACAACAAAATCCTAGGATTTTTTCCGACGGATTTTGGCTCAAACTTGTCTTGCATACACACGGTCACACAAAGTTGTCGGAAAATCCGATCATTCTAAACGCAGTGACGTAAAACACATACGTCGGGATTATAAATGGGGCAGTAGCCAATAGGTTTCATCTCTTTATTTATTCTGAGCATGCGTGGCACTTTGTGCGTCGGATTTGTGTACACACGATCGGAATTCCCGACAACGGATTTTGTTGTCAGAAAATTTTATAGCCTGCTCTCAAACTTTATGTGTCAGAAAATCTGATGGAAAAATGTGTGATGGAGCCCACACACGGTCAGAATTTCCGACAACAAGGTCCTATCACACATTTTCCGTCTGAAAATCCGACCGTGTGTACAGGGCATATGACTTAAATATGGTCTCGACAACAAATTGTTTTTCAAATATCTTTTATTACAAAATGCTCTTCGGGCACAATTTGGGCCACTGACCATGGAATTGAAGGAACCTCCTGTCATTCCCAGAAATTAATAAACTAGTGATGACCTTTTATGGGCGCCTTCAGATGATGGGAGCGGATCCCTTTCAGAATTCTCAACGTAAATGGCCATTGTATATGCCTGAGCTTTCTGAAGAGGATTGGGAAGAGGCAACGAAGGTATGTTTTCAGGATATCATTAGCACGGCTGATCTCTTGATACAGTTTAAGTTTATACACCATTTACACTATACACCAGCTAGGTTGGTTAAGATGGGTCTGGGCCGAGATATTGCATTCGCTAGATGTAACACGATTGCTGCCAACTTCTTTCATATGTTCTGGACATGCTCTGGACTTGTAACCTTCTGGAAGGATTTGTTTGCTTTCTTCAATCACAAACTACATCAACCGATACCTCATACCCCGGAGGTTGGAGTTTTGGGGGTTTTGAATGACCATGTTCCTCGCACTCATGCCAGGACTCTGATACGTGTATTGTTATTTTATGCACGTAAAACAATTTTACTACTTTGGAAGGAAACGAGCCTCCTTTCGGGGGGGGGGGGGGGGGGGTTGTTTTTTTCCGTATTGTTCATGGAATCCTTCCCAAATTCAAATTGATATATAAGACCGTGTCTAGATGTCTCGGAGGACTTCTGGGGGGATGTCCTCTCTTCACAGCTCTCTCAGTGAGTGGTATGCTACTGTGACTGGGTGATCAATACCTGATATACACCTACACAAATGGATAGAGATTCCTTCTGCACTTAAAAATCTACTGCCTGTGGGTTTCTGGAAATATACTGTTGTTGTGGGGTTGTGTGTGCTGTGAGTTTGAACAAGTATGTGTGTGAATGGTGTTAGTTTTTGTTTTTGGGGTACTTATGTTTTTTCCAGACTGCTTAATTGTTCATTTATTCACTGTCTGAATTAAGCTGCTGATTGCACTATACATATATGCAAGGACAGTCTTTAATTTCCTGTTTTGTTTTCCTTTTGTTGTTTAAAAATGAAAATAAACACCTTTAAAAAAAAAAAGTTATGTCGCTCATCCAGGATGGGTTTATTTTAAAGTGATTGTAAAGGTAAAATTAAAAATAAAATAAACATATCATACTTACCTCCACTGTGCAGCTCGTTTTGCACAGAGTTGCCCTTCTGGGGTCCCCCAGCGACTCTCGCGGTTCCTTCCCACATTTGGTAGCCCCCTGGGAGAAACGCTTCCCCAAGGGGGTTACCTTTCGGGTGCACTCCCGAGTCCAGCATTCAGCGTCCATAGAGGCTGAATGCCGGACTCGGCCCCGCCCCCCAAGCGCTCGCGTCATTGGATTTGATTGACAGCAGCAGGAGCCAATGGCTGCGCTGCTATCACTCTATCCAATCAAGAGCCGCAAACCCCGGGCAGAGAGACAGCGTGTCCCTATGGGTCAAGTTCGAGGGTTCAGGTAAGTAAAACGGGGGGGCCGGTCACTGACAGGTATTTTTTCCCCTTAATGCATAGGATGCATTAAGGGGGAAAAAAAAAAAAAAACACAGTTTTACAACCCCTTTAAGGCTCCATTAACACCTGGGTGTTCCGTAATCGCAGCAAAACCTGGAATGTGTTTGCAATGCCATTACTTCTTAATGGCACCCCAATCACGGTATGATTTTGCTTCGATTGCTTCGATTGTCCCACAATAAATTGCGCTGCAATTTATCACAATGCGCAACACACAACGCTGTTGCCCAAAAGAAGCTCATGCTTTTTTTTTGAGCGACAAGCTTTTCGTGTTGCGATTTTGATGCAATTGATCGCGTGACAATAACAGCAAAATCAAACTGCGATTGGGGTGCCTTTAAGAAGTAATGGCATCACAAACGCATTCCACATTTTGCCGCAATTCTGGAATCACCCGATTCTGCCAGCGATTTTGGAATGCCCAGGTGTAAATGGAGCATAGCAGATGTCACCCTCTCAGCTTTGTCAGGGGGACACATGGAATCTCTTGTCTGTGACATAGCCACCTGCAGCATAACCCTAAATTTTCAGAAATGCACTACAGTCCATTTAACATGATTTCCTGTGATACAGGTTCACATCTATGTGTTTTTCAGCCGGTGAATTTTTGGAGAGGGATGGAGACTTTCTCCAGCAGCAGATTGTGTTTTGTGTGTAATAGACTTCAATGGAGTTGCACCAGAAGTGTTGCATTTCTGATGCATTTTTTAATGTGTTTTGCATTTTGTGGGTCTTTTTCCCCTTTAAAAACACTGTATATAACTGGTTGCTAAGGAGCGGGCAAGGAAGCTGCCATCATTAGCTGTCAGCGGGGCAAAAGAATTGCCGGATAAAAAAATTATGAAAAAAATGGTGTGGGGTCCCCTCCAAATCTATACCAGTCCCATTCAGGTCTGGTATGGATTTGGAGAAGACCCCACACCATTTTTTTTAAAGATTTTGGAGTGGGGTCCCCCTCAAATCCCTACCAGACCCTTATCCAAGCATGCAGCCCGACAGATCGCCTGGTGGCCCTGCCCCATAACTATTTAATAAATGTCAGAAGATGGGGCAGGCAGACCATTGGAGCCTTTGTGGCGAGCAAAGCTTTTTTTAATCGTTTTTCGCGTCCAGCGGTGGCGTCTTCGTCATGATTGACGATGGATCTACATGGGGGCACATTGTTTTTTCATTTTTTAATAAAAGAATTTCCAAAAACTGACTGCCTTTATTCACTTTTACAATTCCCTGCCTTTACTGACCTGCCAGGCTGGTATGAATTTGGGGAGGCCCTATTTCATTTAAAAAAAAAAAAGTTTGGCATGGGGTTCCCCTCCAGATCCATACCAGACCCTGAGGGTTTGGTATGGATTTGGGGGGGGGGGGGGCGCACACCTTTTTTTCCCTGTTTTTTTGCCGGCAATTCTTTTTTTACATTCAGCTGTCAGCTGGAAACCCTGCTGACAGTTGATGACTCATCAGTTGTTAGGGATGCAGCAGCCGGTTTTCCGGCCCGCTCCTTATAAACACTGTATACAGCTGGTTGCTATCTATTGTACTACTTTTCTTAAGATGTGTCGCCCATCTACATCTGATTGACTGATGAGAGTTCAGAGATGGGACCAAGACCAGAGGCTTTGCTTTAAAGGTGCATTATGTCATTGGCTCTGGTGAGTGCATTGTGGTAGAGGAGCACTAAACTGTGTGGCAGCACGATAGGTCATTTTGTGGCACTATTCACACCTGACTGGATACAGCCATCATGGTGATACATATATGGACTTATATTAATATATGGACTCTCTTCGATGCAATTTGCACAGAATACCTTTGTTTGGGCATTTTATGAAATATGGTATGTATGGATTCTGATTTCATTCTTTAAGAAATTTTACATCAGTTGATTACCATTGTTTTGTATTTAAGAACAATTTTATTTTCACATTGTCACTTTAAAGTTTGGTTTTGCACTGCCACTTTAAACATTTGCTTAAGTATTTCCTTAAATTTAGCGCTGCACTACCTGGTATATTGTTGTTTATCAGTCTTCTCCCCTCTCTGTAGGCTCATGTTAGTCCCTTCCTCTACCTCAGAACCAACATCAGAATCAAGTAATGTCTGTGCATCCTCAAGAAGCAAGTGGCTGATGCTGTGTTCAAATAATTCAGCTGACTCCTCCATGCATGATGCTGGGGAAATGGCAGGAATAGGGGACAAGGAGCAGGTGAAATAGGCTGCTTTGGCAGCTGTGTTGGAAGGCAAACTACTCTGAGTCTGGGTGACAGAGGATGAGGAGGATGAGGATGGCTCCGTTATCCACTCCACCATCTCTTCTTAAGGTTGTGGCTCAATAACACGGCCAGCAGCAGAAAAAAAATAACAAGTGTGCCCCACGGCCACCTGCAGAGGATGCACCACATCCACAACCACCACTGTTGACTGTAGACACAGAAGCTGCTTACCCTCTTTTAGTGGCCTGTGAGCGTCTGCCTCTCCTTGGTGGCCTTCCAGACATGATTTTTTTTTGTAACACCGCACTACACTGTATTATATACTGTGTACACCACCTGAAGTTTATTAGAAACTATAGACCACAGAATAAATAAATAGATACCAGACACATTTATATATATATATTAGGGATGAGCTTCGTGTTCGAGCCGAACTCATGTTCGACTCGAACATCGGCTGTTCGGTCGTTCGCCGAATTGCGAACGATATGGGCCGTTCACGCCAAATTCGTGTGGTGCGTCACGGCCCATAATTCACTGCGGCATCCCAGTGCATTGCTTGCTGACGATTGGCCAAGCATGCACTATGACCCGCATGCTTGGCCAATCACAGCGCCGCCTGAACAGAGAGCCGTAATTGGCCAAAGCCAAGGAGGCTTTGGCCAATTATGGCTCAGAGGATTTAGTACACGCCCCACACTATATGAGGCCGCCTGCACGGCGGCCCCCTGCAGTGTGTTCTGGTGTGCTTAGAGAGAGAGAGAGAGAGACAGTGTCATTTCATTTGAGTTAGCTAGATTAGACAGGACAGTCAGTCAGTTAGCTGCACTTAAAGTGTATTGTGTATATATATGCATCCCAGGTGTTGCATATATATATATATATATATATATATATATACTGTATTCAGTTTAGCTAGATCTGTTCCTGTTATCTTCTAGACTATTTACATTTAGTGCAGTGCGTCCTGCTCACAGTGTTCAGCTAGATCCGTTCCTGTTATCTTCTTACTGACAGGCAGGCTTGTCTTGTTAAAGTATTTACAGCTACCTAAAGAAAATTACTGGTGTTCTTTTGATCCTATTAGTACCACGGTCAGGCAGCTAGACTATTTACATTTAGTACAGTGCGTCCTGCTCACAGTGTTCAGCTAGATCCGTTCCTGTTATCTTCCTACTGACAGGCAGGCTTGTCTTGTTACAGTATATAAAGCTACCTGAAGAAAATTACTGGTGTTCTTTTGATCCTATTAGTACCACGGTCAGGCAGCTAGACTATTTACATTTAGTGCAGTGCGTCCTGCTCACAGTGTTCAGCTAGATCCGTTCCTGTTATCTTCCTACTGACAGGCAGGCTTGTCTTGTTACAGTATATAAAGCTACCTGAAGAAAATTACTGGTGTTCTTTTGATCCTATTAGTACCACGGTCAGGCAGCTAGACTATTTACATTTAGTGCAGTGCGTCCTGCTCACGGTGTTTAGCTAGATCCGTTCATGTTATCTTCCTACTGACAGGCAGGCTTGTCTTGTTACAGTATATAAAGCTACCTGAAGAAAATTACTGGTGTTCTTTTGATCCTATTAGTACCACGGTCAGGCAGCTAGACTATTTACAGTTAGTGCAGTGCGTCCTGCTCACAGTGTTCAGCTAGATCCGTTCCTGTTATCTTCCTACTGACAGGCAGGCTTGTCTTGTTACAGTATATAAAGCTACCTGAAGAAAATTACTGGTGTTCTTTTGATCCTATTAGTACCACGGTCAGGCAGCTAGACTATTTACATTTAGTGCAGTGCGTCCTGCTCACAGTGTTCAGCTAGATCCGTTCCTGTTATCTTCCTACTGACAGGCAGGCTTGTCTTGTTACAGTATATAAAGCTACCTGAAGAAAATTACTGGTGTTCTTTTGATCCTATTAGTACCACGGTCAGGCAGCTAGACTATTTACATTTAGTGCAGTGCGTCCTGCTCACGGTGTTTAGCTAGATCCGTTCATGTTATCTTCCTACTGACAGGCAGGCTTGTCTTGTTACAGTATATAAAGCTACCTGAAGAAAATTACTGGTGTTCTTTTGATCCTATTAGTACCACGGTCAGGCAGCTAGACTATTTACAGTTAGTGCAGTGCGTCCTGCTCACAGTGTTCAGCTAGATCCGTTCCTGTTATCTTCCTACTGACAGGCAGGCTTGTCTTGTTACAGTATATAAAGCTACCTGAAGAAAATTACTGGTGTTCTTTTGATCCTATTAGTACCAGGGTCAGGCAGCTAGACTATTTACATTTAGTGCAGTGCGTCTTGCTCACAGTGTTCAGCTAGATCCGTTCCTGTTATCTTCCTACTGACAGGCAGGCTTGTCTTGTTACAGTATATAAAGCTACCTGAAGAAAATTACTGGTGTTCTTTTGATCCTATTAGTACCAGGGTCAGGCAGCTAGACTATTTAAATTTAGTGCAGTGCGTCCTGCTCACAGTGTTCAGCTAGATCCGTTCCTGTTATCTTCCTACTGACAGGCAGGCTTGTCTTGTTAAAGTATTTACAGCTAACTAAAGAAAATTACTGGTGTTCTTTTGATCCTATTAGTACCACGGTCAGGCAGCTAGACTATTTACATTTAGTACAGTGCGTCTTGCTCACAGTGTTCAGCTAGATCCGTTCCTGTTATCTTCCTACTGACAGGCAGGCTTGTCTTGTTACAGTATATAAAGCTACCTGAAGAAAATTACTGGTGTTCTTTTGATCCTATTAGTACCACGGTCAGGCAGCTAGACTATTTACATTTAGTACAGTGCGTCTTGCTCACAGTGTTCAGCTAGATCCGTTCCTGTTATCTTCCTACTGACAGGCAGGCTTGTCTTGTTACAGTATATAAAGCTACCTGAAGAAAATTACTGGTGTTCTTTTGATCCTATTAGTACCACGGTCAGGCAGCTAGACTATTTACAGTTAGTGCAGTGTGTCCTGCTCACAGTGTTCAGCTAGATCCGTTCCTGTTATCTTCCTACTGACAGGCAGGCTTGTCTTGTTACAGTATATAAAGCTACCTGAAGAAAATTACTGGTGTTCTTTTGATCCTATTAGTACCAGGGTCAGGCAGCTAGACTATTTAAATTTAGTGCAGTGCGTCCTGCTCACAGTGTTCAGCTAGATCCGTTCCTGTTATCTTCCTACTGACAGGCAGGCTTGTCTTGTTAAAGTATTTACAGCTAACTAAAGAAAATTACTGGTGTTCTTTTGATCCTATTAGTACCACGGTCAGGCAGCTAGACTATTTACATTTAGTACAGTGCGTCTTGCTCACAGTGTTCAGCTAGATCCGTTCCTGTTATCTTCCTACTGACAGGCAGGCTTGTCTTGTTACAGTATATAAAGCTACCTGAAGAAAATTACTGGTGTTCTTTTGATCCTATTAGTACCACGGTCAGGCAGCTAGACTATTTACATTTAGTACAGTGCGTCTTGCTCACAGTGTTCAGCTAGATCCGTTCCTGTTATCTTCCTACTGACAGGCAGGCTTGTCTTGTTACAGTAAATAAAGCTACCTGAAGAAAATTACTGGTGTTCTTTTGATCCTATTAGTACCACGGTCAGGCAGCTAGACTATTTACAGTTAGTGCAGTGTGTCCTGCTCACAGTGTTCAGCTAGATCCGTTCCTGTTATCTTCCTACTGACAGGCAGGCTTGTCTTGTTACAGTATATAAAGCTACCTGAAGAAAATTACTGGTGTTCTTTTGATCCTATTAGTACCACGGTCAGGCAGCTAGACTATTTACATTTAGTGCAGTGCGTCCTGCTCACAGTGTTCAGCTAGATCCGTTCCTGTTATCTTCCTACTGACAGGCAGGCTTGTCTTGTTAAAGTATTTACAGCTACCTAAAGAAAATTACTGGTGTTCTTTTGATCCTATTAGTACCACGGTCAGGCAGCTAGACTATTTACAGTTAGTGCAGTGCGTCCTGCTCACAGTGTTCAGCTAGATCCGTTCCTGTTATCTTCCTACTGACAGGCAGGCTTGTCTTGTTACAGTATATAAAGCTACCTGAAGAAAATTACTGGTGTTCTTTTGATCCTATTAGTACCACGGTCAGACAGCTAGACTATTTAGAGTTAGTGCAGTGCGTCCTGCTCACAGTGTTCAGCTAAACCTACAAATTAGTGGGGTGCGTCCACCTCACAGTGTTCAGCTAAAGCTACCTGTAGAAGGTTGGTGGTGTTCTCATACTACAGGCAGGCAGTTGATTTTGCTAGCTGCAGTATATATATATATATATATATATACCCAGCTTAGTTCAGCTACAGGCCATTAGTATGTCTGGAAGGCCAAGAAGGAGAGGCAGACAGTCACAAGCCAATAAGAGAGGGCAAGCAGGCTCTGTGTCTAGTGCTGGTCGTGGAGACGGTGCATCCTCATCAGCACGTGGCCATGGGACACGCTTGGCCTTTTTTTCGGCAGCTGGCCGTGTTGAGCCGCAACATGCGGAAGACTTGGTCGAGTGGATGACCAAGCCGTCCTCATCCTCCTCATCCTCTCTCACCCATGCCCAGGGTGCTTTGTCTGGCAAAGCAGCGGCCTCTTCCCTCGGCTCAATGTCATCAGTGACTCCTTCCCTAGCTCCACCATGTCCTCCTCCCAACTGTTTGACCACAGTGTTGGGTACATGCTCCAGGAGGATGGCCAGCGTTTGGAAGGCTCTGATGATGATACTGAGCTAGATGAAGGCAGTAACGTGAGCACGGACAGAGGGGGTGCCCAAGAAGGACAGCAATCTGGCAGTCATGCTCCCCCTGCTGCAGCATACTGCCAGGTTTGCTCCAGTGATGAGGAGGGAGGGGATGATGAGGTCACTGACTCAACATGGGTGCCTGATAGGAGAGAGGAGGAGGCACATCACCAATGAGTCAGGATGCCCTCCAGGGGCCAGCCTAAGGGCAGCACACTGACTGCATCACACCCCAAAGCTCCGCATGTGCAGGGCGCTACAGTCTCTGCGCATTATTCAAAAAGTTTTTTGGTGTGGGCCTTTTTTGAGACGAGTGCATCAGATCGCACCACTGCTATTTGCAACATATGTCTCAAGCATATCTCGCGTGGCCAAAACATCTCCCGCTTGGGCACCACATGCTTGACCAGACATATGTTGACTTGCCATGCAGTTCATTGGCAAGCGTATTTAAAAGACCCACACCAAAGGACAAAGAGGACCTCTCCTTGTTCCTTATCAGCTGAGATCTCCAACCCCACTATACCTTCAGTCCTCTCTGAGACCTGCACTGAGAGGAATGAAGGTGTAGAATTAGGTGTGTTACAGACAAGTACTTGTGGGCAATCTGCTTTCAGTACACCGACGTCAGATTGTACCAGGCAAATTGCCCTGCCCCAGCTGCTGCACCGCCAAAAGAAGTTCGCTCCCAGCCATCCACATGCCCTGCGGTTGAATGCTAGCTTGGTAAAATTGCTAGCACTTCAACTGCTGCCTTTTCAGTTGGTAGACTCTGTCCCCTTCCCTGAGTTTGTGGAATGTGCGGTTCCTCAGTGGCAGGTACCCAAAACGCCACTTTTTCTCACGGAAGGCGATTCCGGCTCTCTACCGGCATGTGGAAGGCAATGTCTTGGCCTCGCTGGACAGGGCGGTCAGCGGTAAGGTGCAGATTACCGCTGACTCAATGGTCTAGCAGGCATGGACAGGGACGTTACCTAAGTTTCACAGCGCATTGGGTGACTCTGCTGGCAGCTGGGATGGATGCAGGACAAGGTGCAGTAGTGTTGGAGGTTGTTCCACCACCACGCCTCCAAAATGCCACTACTAATGATTGTGACACACCTCTCTCCTCCACCCCTTCCTCTTCTTCTTCCTCCATGGCCTCTTCCTGTGCTTTGTCCTCGGAATCAGTGGTGCTCCGTAGCCGTTCAAGGGGCTACGCAAGTATGCAGGCCAAAAAAGATGCCATGCGGTGCTTGAGCTGATGTGCTTGGGGGACAGGAGCCACACTGGGGCAGAGGTTCTGTCAGCTCTGCAGGGGCAGGTTCAGAGGTGGTTGACGCCACGCCAACTTAAGGCAGGAATGGTGGTTTGCGACAATGGCACCAACCTCCTCTCTGCCCTCCGACAGGGACAAATGACCCATGTGTCCTGTTTGGCTCACGTCCTTAACTTGGTGGTGCAGCGGTTCTTGGGCAGGTACCCGGGCTTACAGGATGTCCTGAGGCAGGCCAGGAAAGTCTGTGTGCATTTCCGCCGGTCATATAATGCCAGTGCTCGGCTGGCAGACCTCTAAAAAAAGGAGTTTAACCTGCCCAAGAACCGCCTAATCTGTGACATGCCCACCAGGTGGAACTCAACTTTGGCCATGCTGCAGTGGCTGCACATGCAGCAGAGGGCCATCAATGAGTACCTGTGCGACTATGGCAGCAGGACAGGGTCAGGGGAGCTTGGTTTTTTTTCCCCACGCCAGTGGGCCATGATCAGGGATGCATGCACTGTCCTGTCACCATTTGAGGAGGCCACAAGGATGGTGAGCAGTGACAGTGCATGCATCAGTGACACTGTCCCCCTTGTCCACCTGTTGGAGCACACGCTGCGTGGAATAATGGACAGGGCATTTGAGGCAGAACAGAGGCAGGAAGAGGAGGACTTCCTTAGCTCTCAAGGCCCCCTTTATCCAGACATTGTTCCTGCGTGCCCGCCGATCACACAGGAAGAGGACGAGGATGAGGATTGTGTCAGTATGGAGGTGGAGCCTGGCACTCAGCATCAGCAGCAGTCTTTAAGGGATCAGTCCCAAGAAACACATGGACTTGTACGTGGCTGGGAGGAGGTGGCTGCAGACCATGTCGTCCTTAGTGACCCAGAGGACTCTGGACCGAATGCCTCAGCAGAGGGAGCAGAGGATGAAACATCTTCGGGAGGCCTTGCAGAAAGGTCTGTGCAACGCGTTCCCAGAGACTGGGAGGTTACAAACTCCTGTTTCTGGACAACGTGTTGCTGAGGCTTCGGTCAGTCAAAGAAGGAGCGGTGGAGAAGGTGGCCGTCTGACCGATGCGTTCAGACAAATTTTTAGTCCGCAGCCCCAAGGTATGATCGGTTCCAGCAACCATCACCAGCGTCTGTTTTACATGGTGCAGGAATACCTAGGGGCGAGATCTGACTTGGACCCCTTTCCCACCGAAAATCCTCTGGGTTACTGGGTCTTGAGGATGGATCACTGGCCAGAGCTTGCACAGTATGCAATTGAGCTACTGGCCTGTCCTGCATCCAGCGTTAATTCGGAACGCACATTCAGTGCTGCTGGAGGCTTTGTAACTGATCACAGGGTGCGTCTGTCCACCGTCTCGGTCGATCGACTGACCTTCATAAAAATGAATCAGTCTTTGATCACCACCAGCTACCAAGCACCTGATGCTGATGTAACCGAATAATTTTTTTAAAAATCTCAGATCCCTTCAAAGACTGCCTATGCTGATGCTGAGTGACTATCCTGAATAATTATCCTCTTCCTCCTCAATGATCACGCTGATAGCTTGTAAGAACATTTTTGGTTCTGGGCGCCACCACCAGTGCCTAAGGCCCAATTTTTCAGCCCCTGTTTAACAGGGGCGTGTAATTACAATTTTTGATGCAATACTTTGCAGCAGGGCTCGTTCCTGCATTCCAACTAGAGTGTCTGTGAGTGTTTGCAGTGTTGTGGCACCAGCACCAGTGCCTAAGGCCAGATTTTTCAGCCCCTGTTCAACAGGGGCTTGTAATTACAATTCTTGATCTAATATTTCACAGCAGGGCCCGTTTCTGTGCCCACCAAGAGAGAGTAAGGACTTATGCCCCGTACACACGGTCGAATTTTCCGACGGAAAATGTGTGATAGGACCTTGTTGTCGGAAATTCCGACCGTGTGTAGGCTCCATCATACATTTTCCTTAGGATTTTCCGACACACAAAGTTTGAGAGCAGGATATAAAATTTTCCGACAACAAAATCCATTGTCGGAAATTCTGATCGTGTGTACACAAATCCGACAGACAAAGTGCCACGCATGCTCAGAATAAATAAAGAGATGAAAGCTATTGGCCACTGCCCCGTTTATAGTCCCGACGTACGTGTTTTACATCACCGTGTTTAGAACGATCGGATTTTCCGAAAACTTTGTGGGACCGTGTGTATGCAAGACAAGTTTGAGCCAACATCCGTCGGAAAAAATCCTAGGATTTTGTTGTCGAAATGTCCGAACAAAGTCCGACCGTGTGTACAGGGCATTACAGTGCTGTGGTACTAGCACCACCAAAGGCACAATTTTTCTGCCCCTGTTCAACAGGGACATGTAGTTACAATCCTTGATCTAATTTTTCACAGCAGGGCCCTGTGAGGGCTCACAGTGTTGTGGCCACAACAACACCTAAGGCCCAAATTTCTGCTGAGTATATAGGGCAGGCCCCTACTTTCAAACATCCAACTTACAAAAGACTCCTACTTGCAAACGGAAGGAGACAACAGGAAGTGAGATGAAATCTACCCCTAGGAAGGGAAATTCTCTCCTGTAATGCCCCGTACACACGGTCGGACATTGATCGGACATTCTGACAACAAAATCCTCGGATTTTTTCCTACGGATGTTGGCTCAAACTTGTTTTGCCTACACACGTACGACGAGACTAGAAAAGGCCGGTTCAGAACCAAGCGCGGCACCCTTTGGGCTCCTTTTGCTAATCTCGTGTTAGTAAAAGTTTGGTGAGAGACGATTTGCGCTTTTTCAGACTCGTGGCTTTCAGATCGTTTTCTGCCATTCAGTTTGTGCTTGTGGGTTTGTATCTGCTCTTAAGTGCGTGCAGTCAGTTCGTATCGGAGTTTTCTGTGCGATCTTGTCCGCTCGTTGCTGTTTTTCAGGTCGCTCTTCACAGGCCTTGCTGTTCTTCAGTGCGTTCTGTTACTTCGTTCTGAGCAGCCGACCGTTTTCTAGTCATGTTTCGTATGCGTACTCCTCGTACAGTTCGTGCTGTGCGGGGGCTTGGTGTTGGGGTCCTGACCTTGACACAAGTCCAGTCCATGAACAGGGCGAGGAGGAGTTCATGGACCAAGAATTGGTTGCTTCAGCGTGACCAGTTCTCTCATATGCCTTTGCTCCGTGAGATCCGTGAGAATAATCCTGGTGATTTCAGGAACTTTCTCAGGATGACAGGCCCCGTGTTTCACCGTTTGTTGGCTTCGCTGACCCCCTATATCAGCAGGCAGGATACCTGCATGAGGCAAGCCATCACTCCGGAGCAGAGGTTGGTTGCTACCTTGCGGTATTTGGCCACAGGGAGAAGCCTGCAGGACCTCAAGTTCTCGACAGGCATCTCCCCCCAGGCTCTTCTTTGTGGACATTTACTGCTTGTGTTTGTTTTAGCTGACCCTGACAGAAATGTGTGGAGTCCAGAAAATGGCGTGATTGTGTAACCTTATACAAATCACTGTTGGCTGTTATTTACTAAATGCAAAGACACTTTTCACTACAAGTGCACTTGCAACTGCACTGAAACTGCACTTGTAGTGCAAAGTGGATTTGCCCTTAGGAAATTACCCCCATTTTCTCATAAAACAACAATTACATCACCCCAAAAGTGTTGTAGCATTGAGACAATAATCCACACATTCTTGATGAACAATCTTTTTAATACCAGCACAATCACATGTGCATTTACCAAAGGTTTTTCTGACAAACCGACATGTTTGTTGTATAACATATTTTGTGGTGTCATTATCCAAAATCAAAATGTACATTTTATATAAAACAGGCCTGTGTAAAACCCACAAGAAAGACACAAATCTTGATCTTACAAAGTTCACATTTGGTAGAACTGGAAGGCAATATCAGACATGAGTATTTAGGAACTGTGTTTGATATTGCGTTCAGATGGGGGGAAATCACCCCTGGAAAAGCCAAATTTGGAAGATGCACACAAATTTCACAATGTCAACATGTGCTATCTGCCATCACGGGGGATCAAGGGACGTGTTTTGGGGGAGAAAGCCCTTCCTCACCGCTACTTTATTATTGAGGAAGGGGTTGCACCCCCAAAACGCGTCCATTAATCTCCCGTGATGGCAGATAGCACATGTTGGCACACTGTGTGCATCCTCCAAATTTGGCTTTGGGAAAAATCACAAAAACATTTCGCACATTGTAGCAGACAAAAGAAGAAAGTGATTTGGAGGGGCTTTAAACTCTCCCCAAAACATCAATGATGTTTTTATATTTTGGAATAACATCATTGATGTTTTGCTGGATGTTTTCCAATTGTAAATTACACCCCATGATCTCCCCGATCAGGATCTGGGCACTTTCAGATGTGAAAGGATCTGGATCCACAACCTCACGATCACCTAAAAAGAAAGGAAAACCAAAATAAATTAGGTCTAAAAAAAATGCCGCCATCCATCTCTTATCTGAGCCTGTGGTCGCAGACACTCACCTGTTGTGGTGACTAGTTCCACCACGTCTTCTTCCTCCTGCTCAGCTTGTCTTTGTGGGATTTCCCCTTCTTCCAGAGGGGGGGGGGTTCTGGTCTCCTCGGATGAGGGGTGTCCTCTGAGTCTTTTCTCCCCTATGTAAAACAAAAATGGTATACTTAGCACACAGATATTTAATGTCAGAACTATAAAGATGAAACATTCTTTGGAAGTGGGGTACAATGATCTATTTTAGCAGAGTTCCAAGATGTAGCTTTTTTAGTGTCCTTTGTCAACCTGCAATACTTTACCTGTTTGGTACAAGCTTCACAGATGTAGCCCCCCCTATAGTATACACTGGAGCACCTGTGTGGCCCCCCTAATAAAAAGGGTGTTCTGGGGTCCCACACTAGTGCTCCAGTGTCCAGATGTGAAAACAGCTGCTCAGTGTCCTCTCCTTACACACAATCTAGTTTGCATTTCATTCTAGTAACAAAGCCATCTACACAACCCAATTCTTTGAAGACAAGTATAGGGCGTCAAAATGGTGGCCAAATGCATATGGGCTAAACAATGGTATTTTATATTTGCAACGAAAAATGTGTGATCCGAACGAATAATGTGCCCATGAACATGAAAGTTGCCATTTTAAACTGTACAACAGTTCCTAAAAGCACATGGAGCAGCACGAACGTAATAAACACAAGAACAATAGGAACACAGCACAACTACTTACTTTTTTGCAGCACTCTCCGGATCTTTCTGTACTGCTCATGTTCTCGTAATTTCAGGTCAGACCACCGCTTCCTGAGCTGATCTTTCGATCGTCGTACCCCGAATTTCCGTTGCAGACTCCTGACCACATTCGCCATGATCTTGGCCTTTCGGACATTGTGGTTGGGGTAAGGCCCATACTTTCCATCATAGTCGGCCTTCTTCAGGATATCCACCATTTCCAACATCTCCCCAAAGGACATATTTGAGTCCTTCAATCTCCTTCTGGATCGGGACGTTTCAGGCTCCGGCCTTTCCTCCTCCTCCTCCTCGTTGCTGTACTTAGCACTATCCTGCTGTCTCTCCACCATGAGCTCTTCCTCCACTGCGCCGAACGAAAAGGGGCGGGGAATAGGATAGAAAGAACGTCAGGGGCGGGCGGAGTTATACGCATGCGCAGTGTGTATAAATCGTAACGCGCGCGTCTTACGTACGATCTGTGAGCGGAGGAAGGAGCATCGGAGACGCCGATCGTGCTAACAAAGGTAGGATCTAAACTTGGGCCTATAGTGCTTCGAAATTGAAGCCTATATTGTAACAAGATTAGGGGAGTTTGGCCTGACATTAGGGTTTGTCTTGTGTTGTGTCTTGCAGAGAAAATGGATGGATTCAACGACCACAATTTCCTGCCCCTGTTTATTGACAAGTACAGGGAGCTGCCCTGTCTGTGGCAGGTGAGACAGCCCCACTATAATCACAAACAGAAGAGGCAGGCAGCGCTGGAGAAACTGCTGGAGTTGGTGAAGCCGGTGGTCCCCACAGCAACCATCCCTTATTTAAAAGCTAAAATTGGTGGCCTGAGGAGCACTTATCATAGGGAGCGCAAGAAGGTCACAGATTCCCAGAGGTCCGGAGCTGCAGCAGATGACGTTTATGTCCCCAGGCTGTGGTACTATGAGAGACTGCAATTTCTGTCAGACCACACTGAAGTCAGGGAATCCCTCTCCACTCTTCCTTCCACGCTTCCTTCCACCCCAGCTGAGGCTTCTGATGTCCAACCTGGGCCTTCCTGCCAGGAAGAAGTGGAGGAGCCCAGCTGGAGTCAGGTATAGCATTCTTCTACTGATTTCTGGGCAATAAAGAAATGATGTTTACTAGATGTTATTATTGATCACTAATTGCTGCTTAAAAAAAGTGTTTTACATATCAATAGACAGTAGTGGGCAAAAATAATTGGGACAAGAATGCTGGGCTCAGAATGATAGTCTGTTATACTTGTTAACATTGAATTTGCAGCAGTCAGGAGGTGAAAATTGTGTGTGATTGATGAAAACAATACTAAGGCTGGGTTCACACTGGTCCGACAAACGCTCCGACATTGGGAGCTCATGTCGCATGACGTGTGAAATGTAATGTTTCCCTATGGGAGCCGTCCTAACTGGTCCGACACAAGTCGTTCCGACTTGAGAAATGCTCCCTGTACTACTTTGGTCCGACTTTGATCCTACTTCAGCCTATTGACTATCATTGAAGTCGGATCAAAGTCGGATTGCCGTCTTGCATGATCCGACTTCGGCACGTGACTTGTGCTCAGATGATCTTGAGGGGGAACTCTGCGCCAAATTTTAAATAAAAATCCGGCATGGGTTCCCCCTCCAAGAGCATACCAGGCCCTTAGGTCTGGTATGGATCTAAGGGGAACCCCCTACGCCAAAAAATCGGCGTGGGGTCCCCCCTAAAATCCATACCAGACCCTTATCCGAGCACGCAGCCCAGCTGGTCAGGAATGGGGGTGGGGACGAGCTGGCGGCCCCCCCCCTCCTGGACCGTACCAGGCCGCATGCCCTCAACATGGGGGGTGCTTTGGGGCATGGGGGGCGCAGTGTGGCCCCCCCACCCCAAAGCACCTTGTCCCCATGTTGAGCATGCCCAGGGACTGTGACGGCATAAGAGGGCGGGGTCACCGCCTATATAAGTCAGAGCAGAGCGCACAGAGAGCATTCTAGCCGGAGAGAGCGTCGTGTCAACATCAGGAGAAGAGAAGAGGGCAGAAGACCGAAGACTGAAGACCGGACTCCTCTGCTTAAGCAAAAGAGCGGCAAAAGAGCAGAAGAGAGCGGAGGAGCCCGGCAGAAGACCCGGAGAGCGCGGAGAAGAACCGGAGAGACCCCCGAAGTCGGAAGAAGACCCCCGGAGCTGTCTAATAAAATACTTTAAAAATCTGTGTAGTGTTTTTTTTTAAATTGACACTTTTTCCCTAGGTGAATGAGTAGGGGTACCATGTACCCCATACTCAATTCACATAGGGTGGGGGGCCGGGATCTGGGGGCCCCCTTATTAAAGGGGGCTCCCAGATTCCGATAAGCCCCCCGCCCGCAGACCCCGACAACCAACGGCCAGGGTTGTCGGGAAGAGGCCCTTGTCCTCATCAACATGGGGACAAGGTGCTTTGGGGTGGGGGGCCGCAGCGCGCCCCCCTCCCCCAAGGCAACAACCCCCCATGTTGAGGGCATGCGGCCTGGTACGGTTCAGGAGGGGGGGGGGCGCTCGCCCGTCCCCACCCCCATTCCTGTCCGGCCGGGCTGCGTGCTCGGATAAGGGTCTGGTATGGATTGGGGGGGACCCCCCACGCCGTTTTTTCGGCGTAGGGGGTTCCCCTCAAGGTCCATACCAGACCCAAGGGCCTGGTATGCTCTTGGAGGGGCAACCCATGCCGGATTTTTATTTAAAATTTGGCGCGGAGTTCCCCCTAAAGATTCATACCAAACACAGTGTCGGGCATTGGCGGGGATCCAAGTCGGATCCCCGTTCATTGAAAGTCGGACACATGCCGGCTTCATGTCGCAGGGCAAAGTCGGATCCAAAGTAGGACGGCTGTCGTGTCGCACCAGTGTGAACCCAGCCTCAAACTATGTCCCTTTTTCATACACAGGAAGACCTCAGCCAGGAGGAGGCTGTGGAATGTGGCAGTCAGGAGGAGGCGGGGATTAGTGGCAGCCAGGAGGAGGCGGGGATTAGTGGCAGCCAGGAGGAGGCGGGGCTAAGTGGCAGCCAAGAGAAACCTGGGACAAGTTGCAGCCTGACTGAGCCTCAGGTCTCTCCCCTCCGCCTGCCATATAAAAGGGCCAGGAAGGCCACTCCCAGTCCTGTGCAGGATTCAGCATACAGGCTGATCCAGGAGGCTTCGGCGTCCCTCAGAGCCTTCCCCAGTCCTGAAGAGGCCTTTGCCTGCATGGCTGGCACCAAATTGCTGGGCATGCAGGAGGGCCAACGCAAGATCTCTGAGGACCTGATTTATAAAGTCCTTCGGAAGGGGGAGAGTGGGGAACTGACACACAAGACGGATGTCATGGAGAGGGACGATCCTCCTCCTCCTCCTCCTCCTCCTGCTGCCACAACTCCACCACCACAGCCAAAGGCTGGAAGGAAGCGTGGAAAGAAGACCTGAGAGTGATGACCTGGGTTCAGTCTGGTCTGACAGAAGATGCAGTCTCTCGTATGACCACAGCCTGGGGACACAGATGTCATCTGCTGCTTTCCGGATCTCTGGGACTTCTGGACCAGACTGCACTCCCTTAGATAAGGACTCCTCAGGCCACCAATTTTGCTTTTAAATAATTGATGTCTGCCCTGGGAGTCCAAGGCTTCGCCAACTTCTGCAGTTTCCCCAGCGTTGCCTCCCTCTTTGTTTATAGTTGTGACCCCTTAATAAAATATTTTTAGGTAAATTCTACTCTCCTGTGTGTGTTTTCATCCAAAAAGGACAGTTTGTTGGTGAGTATTTAGGTACATTTCTAAAGTACAATGTGAAATTAACAAGGGACAACAACACCAAACAATCTCCTCCTACAGATTAAATAGAACAACATATCAATGGTGTTGTGGGAACTTGTCACAAAAAACACACAAACATTTTCGGGAGTACAAATCAAAATCAAAAAAAAAAAAAAAAAAATGTTGTCAGATGTGAGAAATCAAAATATATTGAGGGAATCCCAATAAATAGTAACGAAAGAAGTTTGTGAGAAGTGTGTGTGAATATGAGCATCAAAACGACTTAATTCTTGTCACATTATAAAGAAGAAGAGAGTGCGCTGTATTAAACCATTTTTTACATTGCAGCGTGATGAAAGTGCTTTATCCATTATGAAAGCTAAGTTTACCAGAACGAGCTGTCCCGTGTAGGAATTTCTTCTGAGCATGCGTGGCACTTTGTGCGTCGGAACAGGCCACACACGGTCGGAATTGACGCGATCGGATTTTGTTGTCGGAAAATTTTATCTCCTGCTGTCCAACTTTGTGTGTCGGAAAATCCGATGGAAAATGTCCGATGGCGCCCACACATGGTCGGAATTTCCGACAACGCGCTCCGATCGGACATTGTCCATCGGAAAATCCGACCGTGTGTACGGGGCATAAGAGTTAATATGGGAAAAATATTTCTCCTTTCCACTGATGCTTTATCACCAATCCTTGTTTCACAAAAACCCTAAATTTTCAAAAAACATTTGTCATTGGGACAAAAAAAAATGGAGGTGAAATCTTCTGAAGGAGGAGCACAGACAGCAAAACAAATGTCACAGGGGTGATAACCCTTCCCTATGTTTTCCAAAAAGCTTAAAAAAATTGTTTTTTGGCTGGAGCTAAACACGTTAAAAATGTACCAGTTCAAAATTACAAACAGATTCTACTTAACAACAAACATACAGTCCCTGTCTTGTTTGCACCTCCTGTATACTGCTGTTTAGAGTATATAGGGCCTGGTGGCCCCGCGCCTTTCCTTTTTTTAATTTAGGTGCGGGGTTCCCCTTAATATCCAAATATCCAAAGACCACCCAAAGGGCCTGGTAATGGACTGGGGGGGGGGTACCCATGCTGTTTGTCTCACTGATTTTTATCCATATTGCCAGGACCCGACATTACAATAAAGCCGCAAGCAGTTTTAAATTACTTTTTTTCCTTTAAAAATTACATTTTGTGCAGGGACTGTTCTTAGCACGGGAAACACGTGCCACTTTACAGGCATACTATAGACATCCCCCAGGTACGATATACGATATTTAAAGGAATATTTCACTTTCTTTTTTTAACTTTAAGCATCATTAAACTCACTCCCGAAAAAATTACCGTTTTTAAAAGTTTTTTTTGCATTGATACATGTCCCCTGGGGCAGGACCCGGGTCCCTTTTTCGACAATACCATGCAAATTAGCCTTTAAAATGAGCACTTTAGATTTCAAACGTTCCAGTCCCATAGACGTCAATGGGGTTCCAACGTTCGTGCAAATTTTCGGTCCGTTCGCAGGTTCTGGTGCGAACCGAACCGGGGCCTGTTCGGCTCATCCCTACAGGAAACATATGATCTCTAATTGCAAACAAAAGGTTTCTGTAACAAATATTAAGTTCTGCTTTTCTGATGTATCAAATACTTATGTCATGCAGTAAAATGCAAATGAATTACTTAAAAATCATACAATGTGATTTTCTGGATTTTTGTTTTAGATTCCGTCTCTCGTATATATATATTTATTTATTTATTTTATTCTGAGCCCTCTGTCCTTAGAGATATGAAGCACATAAACACGTCACAAGACTAACAACATAAAATAGACCTGACCCTGGCCTGCTGTACGGTAAACCCAGGTCTGCTGGGCGGTATGCCAAGAGAAGGGCGCAAAAATACTTGGTTAGGGAGGTAAATTTATTTATTTAAGTTTACTGCCATACTACAGGGCAAGCTTGCTGAAGGCTCGTGACCTTTCTGCTTGCGGATTGGGGATGTATCGAGCGAAGCAAGTGGATTTCCTCCTGCCTATCTTTTTGAGGACGTGGACCCCGTTTCGTGAGGCTGCTGATGCTACTCTAATGCAAAAGAAATTTCAGAAAGATCGGCCGGGGTCAAGGCCTACATTGCGCAAAAGAATCCTGATGTGTCTAGTGAACTGGTTGCTACTTTGAAGGCTAGTAGGGAACAGTAGTAATGGCTGTCCTCTGAGAGGTCGGACAGATGAGCTAATAACTGGTCTAGAATGGCCGCAGGGCATCAGACGTTGCGAGTCTGAAAGTTTGATATCTACCCCGGGACGGGACTGTTGTGTTTTGGACACCTTGAGGTGCGGGATGAAGTAACTTTGGTGGCATGTCAGTTGGCGTCTACGTAACATATTACAACATGGGCCGGTGGCTGAATTCACTGGGGTGTAAGAAGCTGTAGAAAGCCAGGTAGATGGCTGCTTGAATGACCAGGCTGGAAACTAACCCAAAGGGGAACGTGACAGGATGGTAGACATGTCTCAAAATATGGTGCTGGTCGCAAGTAGGCGTTTACTATTGATTTGGAGTTGTTGCCTGTGACTACCGCACAGGATGTTCTTGACCGCATGGGCGACAAACAAAGATGGTTTGGTAGGATCTTGTAAGGAGATGAAATGCTGGATGGATGCCAGCTAAGTAGAGTCTAATGGTATTGTGTGACAATGCCAACTGTGTGTGGCAGCATGATATGAAGGCCAGGATGTGATGGAGATCTCCTGATACTTCCTCAGGGTTTGAGGCTAGGACCCTGTCATAGATCTTACAGGCAGTAAGGTAGGCCTTCAGGGTGTTGTGAGATAATGATAGATTAATAAGGCAGGTAGCATTTTGAAGGTGTTGTTTCAATCCGAGGTTAGCTACGACCAACATGGGATAAGAAACATGGTCGGGTCGGTTCCAGGTTCCTGCTAAAAGAATGACGCAAAGTTAAAACTTGTAGTGCGTTGGCCAGAGTATTGCATTTGCCTAGGATGTAGACGCAGAGGACATTAAATTGGTGCTGTGGGGATAGTTGCATCAGCCTGCGCAGGAAGGCCATGATGGCCAGCGACTTGGACCTGCTTTTATTTATAATACTAGCTGTGGCTTGGTTGTCTGCGGCAAACGACACTGTTTGTCCTGCCCAGTTGCTGCCCCAGACTTGAGCTGCTGCAACAATGGGGTAGAGTTCGAACAAAGAGGAGGACTAACTGAACCCGGGAATCAAGAGGATTTCTGATGGCCATGGCCCTGCAAACCAAAGATGGCCAAAAATTGCTGTGAGGACCTGTGGAGGCTGCGGCATCCGTGACTACCTGAGATGAAGAGGGAGATTTTGATGGAATGAACATTGACATGCCATTCCAGTTCGTGAGAAATTCATTCCACATGGGCAGATCCGCTATTGCCGGCACGTCTAATTTAAGTATTTAGTCAGGGTCTTGTACCTGGGAGAGAAACACTAGGAGGCGTGAGATAAAGGATCACCCAGAGTCTGGTTGCTGCCTTAGCTGAAAATGAGCGGTGACAGTCATAGAATGAGCACCCTGCGTACTTGTGACCTAGATCCACTACTGCGTGCAGATACGGGTCCGGCTTTTCCCTCCTGTTAGGATTGCCCTGCATAGCACGTGTCTGACCGTCCCCAAGGCCAGCACAAACTCTGTGACAGTGAGCTTGCGATTAAGTCTAGGGTCTTTGGCCTTCAGGATGATGGAGACGTCTCCCCACGAATATGACTTGTTTTCGGCCAAGTCCTGTACTGCTATGAGGAGGGATGCTAATATGCCGTACAAGATGTCCTTCCTGATGCCCTGCTGGGACAAGGTGCGCAGAGAAGACAGTGGTGCCGATGTCGGGCATACCTGTAAGCGAAGGCACAGGAATTACGGTGGTGACTGGAGCTGGTAGGGGCGCGGCTGGGCGTACCTCCAGGACTCCCACTCTGGCTTGGATGTCGGTGACTGCTGTTGACAGTGTGGTCACCAAGGAGTGCAGCTGAGTTGTCGCTAAGAAAATAGACTGCAGTGATGCCTGGGTGCCTGGTAGGGCTGCTACTGGTGTGTTTTTTTTTTTATTAATTCATTCATTTTTTGCAAAGAGGTGTTCGGGGCAAAGCTGGCCCCCTGGTGAAGATGCAATGTTTTTTTTTTTTGTCAGGAGATACTGTCCAAACTTGGTGCAGGGTGGACCAACTGGTAGTCTGACCTAAAAGGGGAAAGTGACAGAAAATGATGAGCAGCCATGTTGCTACTGGAGATGATGAGTGGTGGTCTGAGCCACTTGCTGAAATAAAAAGAAAAAAAAAATTGTGCGCTTGCATTAGATACTTAAATCTATATTCCTGTGTGATTGTCATTTTTTTTGTCATAAGGGGAAAGGAAGGGAAAAAAAAAAAAAAAAAAATGGACATTATTTGTCATGATGACCATTACTGTAGGAGTAGTGGCCCTATAGTACATATAAGAGGACAATTTGACCCAAAGATGACCAATTGCTGAGGCTTATAATAGATGACATATACCAGTTTAAGATTAGAAAGAAATTTTGGCTATACAAAGTGCTTTAATGATGTTCCGGAACAAGCTTCCTAGTTGTGTTCCAGAACGGGAGCCACGTCGAGGCTTGGTATCCTTTGCACATGCTCAGATCGTAACTGGATTTCCAAATGAAAACGAGGCTTGAATGTGAGGAAGCATTATAATAAGAGCCATATCGAGGCTTGGTATCCTTTGCACATGCTCAGATTGTAATTGAAATTTAGATGAAAACGAGGCTTGAGTGTGAGGAAGTATTATAAATGGCGATGGTTCACTGCGTCGCCCGTGCCCCTTTGAAGACGTGACCTATCACGAAACATGTAGGGCGTGGCTACGCAGTGTATGCCAGATCACCATAGAGCCCCATGTAATTTAGCACGGGCGTCTCTGCTGTTTTTATATTTTGCCAGCTTTTATATTTTGGATGTTTTTGTATGATGCTTAGTTGTCTGAGGCAATAAAATTCCATTCTCTTATCTACTACACTATTGGAGTTTCTTTTTCTCCCCTTCTCTATTCACGAGTTTAAAACGAGGGAGTATTTACATCAACGCGGAAGTGTCGGAATCATCTCCGGTCGTGTGGTGAGCTGTCATCTCCTGTCCCTGCGGAGGGCTAAATCTGTATGCTTCTAAGACCTTGCTATAAAGGAGGTCCAACGCGTCTGGTAAGGATACATCTGTTATCTACCTTTGGATCCACTGGTGGTTGGAGGTCCCTTCACGTCCCCTTATTCCTTTATACACACTAAGGAATGCAACTTATGAACTTTGGATATGCGTTTTTTTGCGACTCATGACGCAATTTTGAACTCTTTCACTTATGACTTTGCACTTGGGTGGAATAACCTTGTTTTTTGCACACAAGTTTTCTATATTTATCTGTATGGAATGGTTAATATTAGTATTTGATTTACATGTTGCTATTTGCTGTGTCGCATAGCGACTTTTTATTCACTTACACTTAAAATTAACTCTGATGATGTTTATTCATTTATTCATCCTATTTTTGACAATCACACAGGAATATAGATTTAAGTATCTAATGCAAGCGCACAAATTTTTTTCTTTTTATTTCAATTTTTCACCTCATTGATATTTGTGGTTTTTGTTGCAGCTGCAGTCACTCTAATTTTTGCTTGGTAGCGCAGGTTTTCTTTTTTTCCTTTTTATCCACTTACTGAAATGCTTGCAGCGATCGCAAGGAAGCAGCCTTATTTGAAAGGCGAAAAACAAAGTTAGCAGAATTATAAGTATGTAGGAATGACCGTGCGCAACATTGTACAAATAAATGGAGTGAGATGTGAATGTTAATGCTTTGATAAACATAAGGCTGGGGATCTGAATCCTAAGCTACACTGTATTCGTAAATGCCGATGCAACTAGTTCGAACCGGGCTAGGGTGTGAGCACCGGTGGGGTTTGTTTGAGAGAGATCGGTCGATGAAGTTTGTATTGCCAAGGATCCGAATCGTTGAGCCGGTGCTACAACTGGATTCGGATCGGTTGGTGGAGTTCGTATTGCCGAGGATCCGAATCGTTGCGCTGATGATGCGACTAGATTTGGATCAGTTGTAGATGTAAGGTGACGAGGGGGCTTGTATTCCGGATTCGAATCATTGCACCGGTAATACGACTGGACTCGGATTGGCTGACGATGTTAGTAGTTGAAGGGGCTTGTGATTGCTGAGGATCCGAATCAAAGGGGCAATGTTGCAACTAGATTCGGATTGGCTGTTGGTGTGTGTTTGGTATTCACTAAGAGGTGTACAGGGTCAGTTAGGTGAAGTGTGTGATTTCCGTAGGAGGTGTAGGGGGTCAGTAGGTGAAGTGGGGGTTTAGTAGGGGTGTGGGACGCAGGTTCGAGACCCTGCGCCGTAAGCGACTTGTTCCAAAGGTGGCTTGTGCTTACTCGTACGGTTCTTACCGCCTAGTCGGTAAGATACCAATGGTGTCGAGTGGAGGCTGCCATGAGTCGTAACATCGTGGATGTGACTGGGCTCGAATGAGGAACGGAGAAAGGCAGTAAGTACGAATGTGTGCGAATAACCGAGTAAGACCTACGAAGCCGTAGGCAGTTTACGAAGGGGAACATAAAGCAACAGTTCAGTAGAAGGTAACAACAAGTCCTACCTGCGACAGCGAGCGTGGGACAATCAATGAAAACCTATGACCAATCTCGAAGGACACAGACACGCAGTGAGTTGGCAGAGTCGGCCTCTGCAATGCATCGGATACAAATTAGTTTGTAAAACGTATGAAATGAATCCGATATAAATCGGTAGTAAGGAGTATCTGATACAAATTGGTTGTAGAGTGTATGTCATCCCTTACTGTGAAACCGAACACCTACCAACCACCCATCCCCCCAGGCTAATCAAGTGCAGAGAAGGCACCAGGTGGGTTTAAATTACAGCTCAATCAGCCACATAAACCCATACAAACAATACATGCTCATCTCCAAATGGATGAGATGGCAAGCCCATGGACAATTAATTTTATAACCAGTGAAGCCTATGGAGAGTAATATCGAGAACGACAGACAGCGACTCGGAGGCTTGGATCTACGAATGAATCGTATGTTTGGCAGAAGGAACTTTACAAATGTACTACGCCTGTGCCGAATGATGTCGGGACATGAGCGGCAACAAAACAGAGGCAGGTTTTTTCACAAAAGGGTTGCAGGATAGGAAGCATAATAAACCGCAAGATTGCACATGATACGAAAAGGTTTGGATACTACCTGCGACCGTGAGCGGGAACTGCCGATGAAGACCACGAATGGAGAAGCCGAAGTGCACCTGCGATTGAATACACAGACTGCCGAACACGAGGTGAGCTGGGAAGAGTCGGCCCCCGTGATGTGCGGTACCGCGCACTGGAACCGACACTGCCCATTGTGGGTGGTCTGTTTAAATACCCTCTGGGCTCCTCCCATAATTTCAGGCCACCATACTGGCCTTCCTATATATATTTTAATACACTGCCTAAAGTGTATTAGAAACTGTACACATTGCCTGCACTGTATTAGAAACTGTACAATAGCTGCACTGTATTATATACTGCGTACAGCACCTGAAGTGTGTACTGTACACACTGTAATATATACAGTGTATATCGCCTGCACTGTATTATAAACTGTACAATGGCTGCACTATATATTGTAGGGGATCATAGGGGTGAACAGCTGGCTCAGAGACAGTCCAGGAAAATAAAAGTGGCTTTATTCAGCAAAATGGCAAAAACAAACATAAGACAAGACAGACTTTGTTGTGCACACAGGTACCGCTCACAGTTCAGCAGCACACAGGCTTACAGGTAATAGTTCATGGCTCCAATCAGAGCTACAGTCTTTATGTGGTTAAGCTCACCCAGCAGGTACACCATCCAGCAATGGACCTTTTCACACAGCGTGCTGCTGTGTCTCTTCTCTCCTACTCAAACAGCTCCTGACACTTTCAGCCCAGCTGACAATAAGCAGGTCTGAAGGGGAAGTACCTGCCTTTTTCGATTAACCCCTTCTTAACCCTGCCCCAGGCTGACCCTCTACATATCCCCCCCCCTCTGTTCCAGGCCAGGGGTCTGGACACCACGAATCCAGTGGCAATAGACCCGGGAAAGGGTATCCGCATTCTGATGTACCTTTCCTGGTCTATGTACCACTGCAAACCTGAAGTCCTGTAGAGTAAGGAACCACCGAGTGATTCTGGAATTTTTCATCTTTATTTTTATTATCCACGTAAGGGGCACATGATCTGAAACCAACTTGAAGGGTCGGCCCAACAAGTAGTAGCGGAGTGTCTCCAAAGCCCATTTTATTGATAGACACTCCCTTTCCACAATGGAACAATTCTTCTCAGCTGGCGTGAGATTCCGGCTCAAGTACACAACGGGGTGCTCATTTCCCTCAATCATCTGGAACAGTACTGCACCCAGACCCAACTTTGAGGCATCCGTTTGTACCAGGAACTCTTTTTGGAAGTCGGGAGCTACCAACACTGATTCCTGGCACAAAGCTTGCTTCAACCAGCAGAACGCTGCTTCTGCACTCCACTGAACAACAGTTGCGTTCTTTCCCTTGGTGAGATCAGTCAGAGGCGCTGCTAGACTGACAAAACCTCCTATAATAGCCCACAATGCCAAGGAAAGAACGCACTTGTTTCTTTGTGAGGGCATGTGACCATTTCTGAATAGCCTCCACCTTGTTTAGTGGGGGTTTAATCATGCCCCTGCCTACAACATACCTCAGGTAGCAGGCCTCCTCCAACCCAACCTTGCTGTTTTCTGGGTTCACTGTGAACCTCACCCTTCGGAGTGCATCCAAGACCAACTGGACCTTTGGAAAGTGACTCTCCCAGTCCTGACTAAAGATGACAATGTCATCAAGATAGGCTCCTGAGAATTCCTTATGAGGTCTCAGGACGAAGTCCATGGCCCTCTGGAAAGTGGCTGGGGCCCCATGTAACCCAAACGGCATTAGGGCATACTGCCATAACCCCTCTGGTGTGTTAAATGCAGTTTTTTCTTTAGCCTCTAGGGAAAGCGGGATCTGCCAGTATCCCTTGGTCAAGTCAAGAGTGGTGATGTAGCGGGCCGGTCCTAATCTCTCGATTTAACTCATCCACCTGGGGCATGGGATACGCGTCTGACTTGGAGACTTCATTTAATTTGCGAAAGTCATTGCAGAACCGCCAGGTTCCATTTGGTTTGGGTACAAGGACTATAGGGCTGGACCAGCTACTTGAAGACTCCTCAATGATCCCAAGGTCCAACATACTCTTAAGCTCGGCCGAGACAATCATCGGGCGAGCTTCGGGTATGCGGTAGGGTTTGAGTTTTACTCGAATGCCAGGGTCTGTGATGACATTATGTTCAATTACCGAGGTTACGCCCGGCAGGTTTGAAAAAAAGTCTCGATTCCTCTGCAAAAACTCCCAGGACTCCTGTTTTTGAGAAGGGGAGAGAGAGCTGACCCTCTACATTATATACACATACTAGACACTGTGTGTGTGTGTGTGTGTGTGTGTGTGTGTGTGTGTGTGTGTGTGTGTGTGTGTGTGTGTGTGTGTATATATATATACACACACACACACACACACACACACACACATACATACACACACACACACAATTGTAATATATAAAATATATATTTTAATACACCGCCTGAAGTGTATTAGAAACTGTACACACTGTATTATATACTGCGTACACATATATATATCAAATACACTGCCACTAACTAAATAATCTGCCTGCTTAATCTAACTCAAGCTATCTCTCAGAAATTAGATTTTATTGGATATGTTTTATAACAAAAAGAGGAAAATATCTTTTTTGCAAAATTTTTGGTCTCTTTTGGTTAAGAATAATAACAAACCCAATGGTGATCAAATGCCACCAAAATAAAGCTCTGTTTGTGTGAAATAAATGATATAAGTTTCATTTGTGTACAGTGTTGCATGACTGAGAAATCGGCAGTTAAAGTAGAGAAGTGCTGAATAGCAAAAAATCATCTAGTTATGAAGGGGGTAAAACCTTCTGGAGGTGAAATGGTTCATAACTGACTTTTTCATGGTGTGGGCATTTGTATTTCTTTGTCAATGAGTAATAAGTGATATTATGTACCCTGTAGTCATTCACCCACAGGGGCTGGAATGTTTCCGAGTCCTGGTATTCTAAAGTGGTCTACCAGATTCTGATAAGTGCAACTGCAAACCCCCACATCCCATTTGGGGCGCAGGATGTGAGTTCCTTGCCTCCCAAAATGGGCACAGGGTACATTGTAAGCGGTGGGAGATGTGGTCTTTTATAGTTAGGAAAGGGGGCTGCATACTTGGTGCTTCCCTTTTTTCCTGGGCACCCAGGCTGCAAGTCTAGATAAGAGTCTGGAATAACCACTTGCCTACCAGGCCAATTCTGACATTTCTCTTCTACTGTACATGTAAAAATCATAATTTTTTTGCTAGAAAATTACATAGGACCCCCAAACATTATATATGGGTTTTTTAGCAGAGACCCTAGAGAATACAATGGTGGTCATTGCAACTTTTTATCTAGCACGGTATTTGCGTAGCAATTTTTCAAATGCGTTTTTTTGGGAAAAAAAACAGTTTTGGGCTTTAAAAAAAAAACAAAACAAGAAAGTTAGCCCAATGTTTTTGCATAATGTGAAAGATGAAGATACACCGAGTAAATAGATACCCAACATGTCACGCTTCAAAATTGCACACGCTCGTGGAATGGCGCCAAACTTTGCTATTTTAAAATCCCCTTAGGTGACGCTTTAAAATTTTTTACTGGTCACATGTTTTGAGTTACAGAGAAGGTCTAGGGCCAAAATTATTGCTCTTGCTCTAACATTCGCGGCGACACCTCACATGTGTGGTTTGAACACAGTTTTCATATGTGGGCAGGACTTATGTATGCGTTTGCTTCTCCATGCGAGCTCACGGGGACAGGGGCGCTTTAAAATTTATTTATTTTTTTTTAATTGTTAATTTTACTTTTTTTATTTTAGCTTTTTGCACAAAAAATTTTTTTGATCACTTTTGTTTCTATTACAAGGAATGTAAACATCCCTTGTAATAGGAATAAGCATGACAGGTGCTCTTTACAGTGAGATATGGGGTCAATAAGACCCCACATCTCACCTCTAGGCTTAGAAGCATGAAATAAAAAAATAAAAAAAAAGAAGATCACTGCTTCCCAGGCGAAGCGGCGCCGTTTTTTTGAATACAGAGGCCGGACGTGACGTCATAACATCGCGCCCCGGCCTCCGAACGATCATAGAGACTCCGGCGACCATCTGGTCCACCGGAAATCTCTATGCTAAACACCTGAGGCTGGCGGATCCTGTGACCGACTCACTGATCGTAGCGGTGAGTCGGTAAAAGCACCGGAGGGCTATGATCATGATCATTCTTATGGTGCGCAGATTCGCCGGCTCTAAAAGACGATATCTGGATGATGTCTGTAGCCACAGGCATCACTCAGATATCTCAGCTCAAAATCGAGGATGTCATTTGGCGTACAGCGGGCGGGAAGCGGTTAAGGAGGGCCCTTGCCATTTTTTTTTTTTTCTTAAATGGGACAGTACACATGTTTGTAAAACAAGAAAAAAATGGCATGGGGTCTTCTTTAAAAAAAATCAAAATAGACTCTTATCCGTGCATTCACCCTGGGCCACCATGAAAGGGAGGGTGGCAAATGTGTATCCCTCCTCTCTGGCCTTGTCCAGCTCGAGCTTCTCTTCACCTGTTGTGTCACTGATCTTCCTAGAGCCATATTCTGCTCATAGTCCACTGTTGGTGGCACTAGGTTCATGATAGGTTGGTCCTCACAAGTGTCTGGGGTCACTGTATCTAAATCCAACCCATAATGACATCAGTCACTGCTTTCAATGTGTTACTTTCACACCTAATAATCTCACAATTGTCACAACTACTAATGTCACTGTATATAATCTGTCACCAACTAGCAGAAGTATTCCTGTATGGTCACATTTATATCAGGGACCATTTATCAAGGGGACTAATACGAGAAACACAATGAGGCACCCAGTCAGAAATATTTTCTTAACATTTATATTTCTTTTATTTATTTCAAGAAGTGCTAAGAACATGTAAGGACATTCTAAACTTCTTGAGGACCCCATTGGATGTATTACTGACAATCTCTTGATTTCAGGGCTGCCGTATCTCTTTAATAATTATATCTCATGTCACATATTCCAAAGATTTATGGTCCCCGTTACCTTCTATGTCAACTTTATTCCATAACACAGCTATACACAAAATAGAATATAAATAATTTTGTAAGAAATGTTCTACAAAATTTCCGCAATCGACAATCTTCACTTACTCCAAAAATGACCCCTTTCATGGACATGCACATTTGCTAGTATATCCTAAAACAAGGCTAAAAGATCCCAATAAATCCAAATTATGAACCTCCTCAGCAAACAATATAAACAGAAAACACCAAATAATAACTTACTTTTCCGGTTTTCCACAAGCGGGGATCACTCATATTGGGAAATGTTTTAGGCACAAAGTCTGGGCCTTGAAGTTTGGAAATTGGGACATGCACAATTTCACCATAGGCTTTCAAAATAAAGATTTGTAATGTAAGATCCATTGGAATCTGTTTCTTCTGATTAAAGGGGATCTTGGCTTCGGCCTTGAAATTAACATTTCTCACATATTTGTGCAGCTTTTCATGGAAGACAGAAATACACACATTATCATATACAGTTATACAAAGTCTGAGATAAGATACAAAGTGGTCAGATTCAATGTACTAGGTGGCAATTCTATAAATGTGAATAGAAATGAATGAATCAGGAGAATTATACATCCTTTTTTTTTTTAATTATCCTGCAATGTCTCCATGTACACCTCTCTGATATGAAAATAATCCTCCAACCCAAATGATTCAGATTGTATAATATATATATATATATATATAGAAAAATTAACATTTTTGTCTATAACACTAAGGTTTTATTACTCGAAGGGAGATAAGCAGAGGACAGAGAAGGCTTCATATGGAGTGATTGGCGCTTATTGTTATTAAGAATTTTAAAACCCATCATTATGTATTGTTTACTCAACACAATGCTACCTTCTTTTAGGATTGTATAGCTAGATCATCCCTCTCTTTTAGACTTCTAAGGGCTTAATATTGTTCAACAGTCAATTTTCATGGGATAGATCCTAAGGCCATATTCCCCATCTCCTCCGCCATTCATCTGACAAATAACTTTACACTTGGGTTGGGTCTGAGTTGGAAACTTATTGAATTTCTTTTTATATTCCTGTTGTAATTTTGAACTGGGTTTAATGTCAATAGTCTGTAGTATCTGTAATACTATGTATAAAACAATCCCCACATTGGGGTACTCACATTGCGTAGGTGCTTAATGTGCACCAAACAGTACAAGCAGGATATAAACTGAGTGCTGCTATCCGACGTGCTGTGGGGTGTTAGAAGTTCCCAGCCCAGCTCAGTGCCGCTCGCTCCGGACGGATGTAGTGCATGTATGTAGTGCATATTTTTTCACTTACCATATTGATTATAAGAAGATTTTATTGGCACATTGCACTTTGGATTGAATATATGCATGGCACTTTAATATTATTTTTAGGCACATTTATTAGTTTCTTATTTTATTGATTAGTTTGTGAATAATTTATTTTTTGTGTATGAACAAGATCACTTACCATTAAGCACAATACACTTGAAGTGGGATATCCAGCAGCACAGTGTATTTAATTATACAGAACTATTTGATATTTGGCACAGTGTGTTTTTGGATGTAATATATAGTAGCAGCGTTTTCTGGTTATACGGATTGGTTTGGGATTTGAAGCACAGGCACTAGGCACCTTTATGCTAATGAAGTGAATGTACACATAGGTTCATACCTGAGCGCAGCGCATTTCCTTTATCTAGTATCATACTAGCACATAAAAAAATATAAATGTAAATACTGAAACAGAAGAAAAGAAAAATCTCAGTGCAAAAGGGCTAGTACCATACTAGCACATATGTGGTAACTCAGCAAATACTTAATGGTGACTCCAAGTAAATAAATAAATGGTGAACAGTCCCACCGCCTTGTAGTACAAAGTGCTCAAACAATGAATCATCAGTTCCAGAAAGGCAAAATGGAAAAATTATACAAAATATAAAAGTGTGATGAAATGTAATAAAGTGCAGTCTAATGAGCATTAAATCCGAATAAACTGAAGAAACAAAATAGCCTAAAACTTATAAAAAGCTATGAAATGAGTGACAAATACAGTGTGGGTACAAAAAAATTGAACAAAATAAAATATATAAATCAAAGTCCATGTGCATGAGGGCTAGTATCATACTAGCACATAAAAATATTGTAAATGCTGACACAAAAGAAAAGAAAAAATCTCAGTGCAACAGGGCTAGTATCATACTAGCACATATGTGGTAACTCAGCAAATACTTATTGGTGACTCCAAGAAAAATAAATAAATGGTGAACAGTCCCACCACCTTGTAATACAAAGTGCTCAAACAATGAGTCATCAGTTCCAAAAAGGCAAGTCCACAAGCCACAGGGAAGGGAAAAAAAAGGTCTTCAGTGGGGACACCTTTGTGCTCGCAAGCAGCTCACCTTACTGCTGCAAGACAACAGCTTGTAATCCAGTAACAAATCACCAGCAGGCAAGGGTCCCATCCAGTAGTTCAGGCGATTCGGGTGGTGGGTGTGCAGGATGGTATATAAAAAACATAAGCAGACAGTATATAGTATAACTCCGTGGCGGCCAAAGTGGAAAAAGGGACAGGACACAGAAGGGGGGTGCACTTACTTTTGTAAAATGAGTGTGGGCGTCAATCCAACGAACGCCGAGTTCGTATACCTCAAAATCGGTGTCTTCAAACCGTCCCCAATTCCTCAATGCTCGTCACAATGGGATGCATATATGTGGAGTATTGGAAGAGAGTGCACATAGCGTGATCCCGTATATAAATCAGTTTATTAGGTTAAAAACAAAATGGTACACTTACATTTAGCAGAAGGCTATAGTAAACAACATCCACGAGCGCCAAACTCATATCCTATCATCAGTCTGTGACAGTTCCCGTGCTCCAATCCTCACGCGTATCGTCACGTCACGTGACTTAATCTCCTCTGATGAAGTCACGTGACGATACGCGTGAGGTTTGGAGCACGGAAACTGTCAGACTGATGATAGGATACGAGCTTGGCGCTCGTGGATGTTTTTTACTATAGCCTTCTGCTAAATGTAAGTGTACCATTTTGTTTTTAACCTAATAAACTGATTTATATTACGGGATCACGCTATGTGCACTCTCTTCCAATACTCCACATATATGCATCTCATTGTGACGAGCATTGAGGAAATGGGGACGGTTTGAAGACACCCTTTTTGAGGTATACGAACTCGGCGTTCGTTGGATTGACGCCCACACTCATTTTACAAAAGTGAGTGCACCCCCCTTCTGTGTCCTGTCCCTTTTTCCACTTTGGCCGCCACGGAGTTATACTATATACTATCTGCTTATGTTTTTTATATACCATCCTGCACACCCACCACCCGAATCGCCTGAACTACTGGATGGGACCCTTGCCTGCTGGTGATTTGTTATTGGATTACAAGCTGTTGTCTTGCAGCAGTAAGGTGAGCTGCTTGCGAGCACAAAGGTGTCCCCACTGAAGACTTTGTTTCCCTTTCCTGTGGCTTGTGGACTTGCCTTTTTGGAACTGATGACTCATTGTTTGAGCACTTTGTACTACAAGGTGGTGGGACTGTTCACCATTTATTTATTTTTCTTGCAGTCACCAATAAGTATTTGCTGAGTTACCACATATGTGCTAGTATGATACTAGCCCTGTTGCACTGAGATTTCTTTCTTTTCTTGTGTCAGTATTTACAATATTTTTATGTGCTAGTATGATACTAGCCCTCATGCACATGGACTTTGTTTGATTTATATATTTTATTTTGTTCAATTTTTTTGTACCCACACTGTATTTGTCACTCATTTCATAGCTTTTTATACGTTTTAGGCTATTTTGTTTCTTCAGTTTATTCGGATTTAGTGCTCATTAGACTGCACTTTATTACATTTCATCACACTTTTATATTTTGTATAATTTTTCCATTTTGCCTTTTTGGAACTGATGACTCATTGTTTGAGCACTTTGTACTACAAGGCGGTGGGACTGTTCACCATTTATTTATTTACTTGGAGTCACCATCAAGTATTTGCTGAGTTACTACATATGTGCTAGTATGATACTATCCCTTTTGCACTGAGATTTTTCTTTTCTTCTGTTTCAGTATTTACATTATTTTTTTTTATGTGCTAGTATGATACTAGCCCTTATGCTCATTATACCTTTATATTTTGTATATTTTTTTTCATTTTTCATTCACCTCTCCATACATTTGAGCTAGCCCCTTCCCCTTCCTCCTCCTTCCTTCCCCTCTTATCACAGCGCAATCACCACTTACTTTATTCACAACTGACAACAACAGTTGTCAGTGAATTTGGGGTGAGGTTAATACCTTCCAATTCTCCCCTGATATACTAGTTTTATTGGTTATGAATATGTCCAAACACGGTACATTTTACTGTATTTTCCAATATGTTCTCCTGTTTTTTTTTTTGGCTCCATCTGATCCACTTAAAAAGCTACTGATGACTTGGGGACAGCGGGCCACTAATCAAGCAAGGTCAAAAATGTGCACATTTGTGATGGACAAATTAGAAGTTTGTGAACTTGTACCCCTAGAAAGAGGTGTAGGAGTGTGAGTAGATTCAAGGGATTCCTTGTTATCATAGACTGAAGACATCCATTTCTGTTATGCATGAGGATTTAGAAAAACATCTTAGAATTTTCCATGAATTTAACTGTTGAGCAAGACATTTTTGGGAGTGCGGTGACTCACTGGAATGGTATAGTAGTGGAAGATTGGAGCCTGCCTGTTCCCCAGCACCCAATACACAGGACCACTTCTTTTGACAGATACAGTGCCTTGAAAAAGTATTCATACCTCTTGAAATTGTCCACATTTTGTTATGTTACAACCAAAAATGTAAATGTATTTTATTGGGATTTTATGTGATAGACCAACACAAAGTGGCACATAATTGTGAAGTGGAAGGAAAAGGAGTGATTTACTAATAAGAAGGCACTGCTGGTGTGCTGGAAAAGTTATTTATTGAACATGCGAACCGGCGCACATTGAAGCACAAATAACGATAATAAATACCCGCATATGTAAACTGCAACTGGTGTTCGGGTAACTGCGTTTTTCTCATTAATAATAGCACACGCCCAATTCAACTGGTTAATTTCATATCATTGAATGAATGACTTGTATAGCACTACCTATGCTAACTGAATCGCCTCAGGGTGCTTTTTGCCGCCGGTGTCCATCTGCGGTATAGAGCGGTCCTTTACCCCATGGGGTTCCCACGCACTTACAAACACATACAACATACACATATTTGCTCAATTTTTTCGACAGGATCAAATTAACCTACCAGCATGTCTTTTGGAGTGTGGGAGAAAATTGGAGTACCCGGAGGAAACCCACACAGGCACAGGGAGAACATGCAAACTCCAGGCAGATGGTGTCATGGTCAGGGTTTGAACCGGCAATCCTATTGCTGCTACGTGAAAGTGCTAACCACTGCACCACTGTGCTGCCCATTGGATGTGTCTTGTTAGGCAATTAGTAGGTGTACTCAGTTAATTAACCCTTTTGATGCTAATCTCATTCCTATCACTTTTAATATATATCTTTGAAATGTGTTTTTTTCTATTTTTACCCAAATCGATCAATAAATTACACAGAGAAGTGTTTCTATACCCAATAAATTAATATTTTCAGATCTTGATCTTTGAAGGTGAACATACACTGCAATCAGTTAGATCTTAAATAAATTCGATTTAGTGCAAGAGCCTGTTTTTTTTTTCTATATTTTGAATTGTTCAAGTGCGTCTTCCTATGACCTTTTTTGCCTAAATATCGAGTTGTACAGAGATTGGCCAATCAGATTGCTTAGTGCATGACCATCTTAAGTGTCAAATTTGGAATGTAGATGTGCCATGACCCACTTGTATTTTCCTAACAATATTTCTTGGGCATTATAGAAGGCACATGAAAAACCACCTTTTTTCAAGACATGCTAGAGTGATCCGGAATCTTCAAACTACGGCTCTCCAGCTGTTGCGGAACTATACATCCCATGAGGCATTGTAAAACTTTGACATTCACAGACATGACTATGCATGATGGAAATTGTAGTTTCTGAACAACTGGGGTGCCGTAGTTAGAAGACCCCTGTGCTAGACCATTATTATGCCTCCAGAATTGGGAGTGCGGCATCTACCCAACTTCTCTCTGCTGGTGGACACAAGAACCTACATATATAGATTTATATATATATATTGTACAGGATCAGACTCAATGCAGGGACAAACTCACAGTCTCTTTAGGAAAACACCATGTTTAACGAACAGAATAGTTCCAAACAGAAGAAAAAGGCATCTTGCCATCAATCAAACAAAAATAAACTTCTGCTCTACCGAGCCTTACTGTGTCCATAGTCTGACAAGTCCTTGGTTATGTAGTAATGGTCTTTACAAACGCAAAATAATTGTATCCAAAGTCAGGGTTTTTGCAGCCATGCTCCTAGATGCCTCCTCACATGGAGACACACTCTCTCTCTGAGAGCTAGGACCAGCTGCCTTAATCAAGACCTGTAAGGAAAACATTAAACGGTCCACGGACTTGGGAGTCTGTCCCACCAAGAACTCTATTAGACTCCCAATAAAAGCAGCCCCGGAACAGACATTACCAACACAGGGTAAAGAATTATCCTTCTTTACCCTGAAGTTTTTGCTGGTATTACCTTAGATTGTAAATCTAAGAATCCGTGGAGGAACATATATCCCATCAATTACTTTTCCTGTCACTTCATTTCTGTAAGGCACCCCGCTACAATATATATATATATTATGTAGCGCTGGTAGATTTTCAATCTACCACTTATAGGTAAATTTAGTGGGTTATTCGTTTTATACATAGTCAGATTTAGCCTCTGTTCCAGTTTGGCTGTGTTGCATGTAGTTTCACACTGTGCCTGTGGGTGTCGTTGTCGCCATGGGTCGGTGTTGGAAAGGCAACACGTTAAAGCGTATGAGTGCTCTTCTGTCCCGGAGATAACTCGGTGGAGGTGGTCCTCCGAGTTGCATTCTGGGAGAGGGTATTTATTGGACAGACGCCATGTTTTAGGGGTCTTTCGTTCCACCTGCTGGCCCTCCTGGCCGACAGGTATGTGTTAGGAGTACTACCGCGTGGTCCTCCGACCAGGGGGACCACGTTGCTGCAGCGTGTGGGTGGGCCCAGAAGCCAATCTGGGGCCTACCACAGCGGCGAGGGAATGGTCCTGGGCTGTCTGTCCTATGGGAAGAAGCTGGACAACTGAGAAGATCCCAGGGGAGGACCCGTCATGGAAGGATCATGCAAAGTGCTGGTCTGGAGAGGGGCCTGGTGACTCAGTTGGAGGACGCATCCTAAAGTTAACCTGCCACATAGTACTCCTGGGTCGGCTTAAAGGTTCTAGTGCTGTGTTTGCTATTCATCGTAAACCATTACATCCTGTGGCAAAGGATCGTATGGGTTTCTATTCCATTCAAGTCTGTGGCAGAGACTTTTGTTCGTGCTGCGTACCGGCTGCTCGGTTAGTCAGAGAAACCTATCCGGGCGGGCAAAGATTCAACTCTAAAAGGAAAGTACACTCATCTACAAGATTCCAATTCCTAATACTATATCAAGAAAAGGTATTTGAACTTCCCTGCAACTCTCCTTTTACCTCTTTCCTGCTACTTCCTTCAGTTACTCTTTATTAAAGCATTGGAAAAGATACTCAAGTGTCTGGTGCCTACACTGTCTGGTATTAAGCTCAACGGGACCCTAGACCCGGTTCTGGTGAAATTGAGGTAACACAAACACCACCCCATGTAAAAATAAATAAAAAACTATCTTGAATTTGCAAATAAGGATCATCTCTTTCTCAGAGAACAGTGAGCGGGGCATGGTGATGGGAAGAAATTAGCAGCAGTACAAGCAACTTCCTGGAGGGACGTGATGCCACTCCTGTGTGCTGGCCACCGATTTCGGGAACCAGATATGCGCCACGGGTACATACCTTCACGCACACAGCAGTTGCGCATCTCACATACACAGCGGTCATGTATCTAGATGCATTTGGTGCATCTAGCTGCAGGAACCCAATTTTTATGTAAATTAATAGTAAAGCAGATGCAAATTTGCAGGACTGGACTAACAAATGTTTATAGTGAAAGGCAAATGGTGTTTTCTATTAAACTAGGTCTAAATGGGCCATTGAAATGCATCACAGTTGAACTTAAGAATGTCTTTGCAAAGTTAAACTAAATTAAATCCTTTTTTATTTTAGAGTGCAGAGGGATTAGAAGACTTGACAGTTTTTGGGGATGTCTGCACCCCTGATAGGGTGAAGACACCTCCCAAATTTTGCCAGTTTCTTCTTCAAATGTATTCACTTCCTGTCACATAGCCAAGCAGGAAGTGTGGCTAAAACCCTACCAATGTCTTTTCTTGTGGACACACAGGTCAATCTAAATAGCTTCCCCATTAGAGTAAATTGCACTCTAGCATTTTGCTGTGTACACCCCAAATTATTAGGTATCTTGGACTTTGGGGTTTATTTACTAAAGGCAAATCCACTTTGCACTACAAGTGCACTTGGAAGTGCAGTTGCTGGCGATCCGAGGGCGACATGCAAGAAAAAAAAAAAAAACAGCATCTTTGCTTCTACATGATTGGATAATAAAATCAACAGTGCTTCCCCTCAGATTTACAGCGAGTACATTTGTATTGCAGAGTGGATTTGCCTTTAATAAACCCCAAAATACCTAATAATTTGGGGTGTACATAACAAAGTGCTAAAGTGCAATTTGCCTAATGGGGACACTAGTTATATTGACCTGTGCATCCCCAAGGAAAGACATTGGTAGGGTTTTACCCTCACTTCCTGTTTGGCTATGTGACAGGAAGTGAAGCCAGTTTTTAGGAAAGGGACACAAAGCCCAACCTAAAAAAGACAAGCAGGAGTTCTAACAATCATTTGGTTTCCCTCAAATGAAGGAACCAGGAAAGAAGGTTTTAGACAAATCACACCTTTTTTTGTTTTGCCATGCCAATCAGCCTAGTTAAGCAGCAGCTGGGAAATCTGTTGCATGAAACTTCATTTAGAGGGGGGGGGGTTTAGAATGTAAAATGCATTACTTGGATTGAGCATTCATCTGCAAAACAAATTATTAACAAAACATATAAGACATAAAAGTTTGCTACAAATTTTATTGGTCAACAAAACAGGACGTGGAAAAGAGCAAGGGGAGCAAAAAACACATGGATGTTAATTTGAGACACTAACAGAATATGGTTTTGAGGTCTGACCATTTTGCAGAGGAAATTAACAGGCGTAAAAAGGACTGCGCCCACAAGCGGACAGTCTCTTAAATGATTTAAACATTTAGTAGTTACAACAGCTTGAGGAAGATTTTGCAAAATAATGCAGCACAGACAATTAAATCAAAGTGAAACTAACAACCTACAAACACAGATTAACAACATCAAAACTATTTCAGTCAAAAATACCCCCCCCCCCCCGTCCCCCCAGAAAACATAAAAAATAAAAATACTTCCTTTAAAATACATCTGTTTTGCAAAGACACAACACACAAAATACAAAGAGAAAATTCATATGTTACAAACTCTATAAAAACACCCAAATGTATGCTCTTGCCGGCCCCACACACACACACCATCAAGCAATCTTGCCTGTTTTCAGGACAGGGTAAAGAATGCTATCTGCAAGCTTTAAATAACATAGGTTTGTGTGCTAATGAGGCAATTGAAAAGACATGCACAGTCCATGAAACACACAAAATGCAAGTTCTACCAATGTAGAGACCGAACTTCAAAGTGGGTACACCTGTTAAGGATGTCCTTAAATTACTAACCCAAAAAACACACTCTCTGAGCATGCCCAGAAAAATCCAAGTGCTGTTCACACACAAAAAGCACCAAAAAAAACAGTCCCTGAGCATGCCAAGAACAACCCAAATGCAGCTAGCACAAAATAGGCCACCCCCTGTCCAAAATTAAGTACATCATCCAGCATGATACAAAATTACAGATGAAACAAACCCCCCCCCCCGGTCCAGGGGGGCAAACAAACAGCCTAACATGGGCAAAAGTTATACAACAAATACCATTGCAGTCTATGGAAACCGACTTGTTAATTTTTCAAGTCCCCACTTGTCTGGCTTATATGGAAACCGACTTGTTAATTTTTCAAGTCCCCACTTGTCTGGCTTATATTCTAGTTATTGGCCTTAAAATGGGTAGGGAGGCCCAGGTCCCACCCTGAGGGACATACCCTGTTTCCCCAAAAATCAGACCTAGTGTGATTGTCAGTGATGGCTGCAATATAAGCCCTACCCCCCAAATAAGCCCTACCCTGTTTCCCCAAAAATAGGCCCTACCCTGAAAATAAGACCTACAAGGACTTTAACTAGGGCTTATTTGGGGGGTAGGGCTTATATTGCAGCCGTCACCGACAATCACGCTAGGTCTTATTTTCGGGGAAACAGGGTATATGTCAGAAACCATGAAATCAGACCGAGACAGAAGTACAGTTAAATCACACTTGTTTAATAATAATAAAAGTAAAAAGAACAAACATAGTCAAAACATAGCCAAAGTTTAGTAAGTCAGCCAAGCCAGAAGTCAGGGACCAAAGTAGTGGAACAGCAAGCAGGATCCAGAGCCAGAAGGGATGTCAGCAAAGCTAGTCTTTAAACAGGAACGCAGGAGTTGTTTCTTGTGATGTTGACCAAGGCCAAGGCAGAGCTCCTCTGGACTTAACAGCTTAAGTAGGCAGGACTGATGAGCAGGATATAAACAGCTGAGTAACTGTGGAGAGAGATGAAAGCTGGCAATTAGCCGACAGCTGGGCGGCCAACTCAGAGAAGGAAGGGCTGAGCCCAGCCCTGACAGTACCCCCCCTTAAAGACCCCTCCCCCTCGGAGGACCACCAGGTTTGAGGTGAAAACGTCTATGGAAATTACAGAGGGAGACAGGGGCATATACGTCCGAGGATGAGACCCAAGAGCGTTCCTCCAGACTGTACCCCTTCCAATGCACCAGGTACTGTATGCACCTATGGAAGTCAACAATGGACTGTACTGCATACTCCTCATGGTTCTCAACCTGTACAGGGTGAGGACATGGCATGAGGTGGTAAAGCGGTTGCAGACCAAAGGTTTTAATAAGGAGACATGAAATACATTCAAAATATGCATATTAGAAGAAAGGTCTAATGCGTAAGCCACTGGGTTAATCCTGTGAAGAATATGGAAAGGCCCAATAAACCGAGGTGCGAACTTCAGTGAGGGTACACAAAGTCAGAGATTGCGAGATGGCAGCCAGACCCTGTCCCCAACCTGGTAGAAAGGCACAGGCAGGCGTCTGCGCTCAGCATGGAGTCTGTACCTATCATTAGCATAACGCAAAGCCTCCTAGACTTGTGCCCAAGTGGAACGAAGACCCTGGAGATGCTCCTCTAACGCAGGAATACTCTGCAGAACAAACGAGTCAGGCAACATGGAAGGTTGGAAACCATAATTCGCCATAAAACGGGGACAATCGGAAAGCAGAATTCAAGGCACTGTTGTGAGCAAACTCTGCCCATGGTAATAGATCTGACCAGTTGTTATGGTCAGAAATATAACAACATTCAGAAACTAAGAAAGAACTATCTCCAAGGACTGATTGGCTCGTTCTGTGTCCCCATTAGACTGCGGGTGATACGCAGAGGAAAAAGCAAGCTGAATTCCCAACTGTGCACAAAAGGCTCGCCAGAACCGGGACACAAACTGACTACTCCTATCCAAGACAATCACCTTGGGTAGCCCATGTAATTGAAAGATCTCCCGAGCAAAAATGGAAGCCAGTTCCTTAGAAGTGGGCAACTTTTTAAGTGGAATACATTGACACATCTTTGAGAACTGGTCAACCACCATAAGGATAACTGTGTTGCCCTGGGAGTTGGGTAACTCCACAATGAAATCCATAGACAGGTGGGTCCAGGGCCTCTCTCCATTGGGTATGGGATGTAGGAGGCCCACTGGAAGATGTTGTGGAGTCTTACTCTGAGCACACACGGAACAGGCAGCTATGAAGGTAGTTACATCAGCACATAGACTAGGCCACCAGAATTGTTGGGAAATGGCCCAAACGAGTTGATTCTTCCCAGGGTAGCCAGCTGCCTTGGGAGAATGGTAAGTCTGGAGCACGGCAGTACGGAGACTCATTGGGACAAAGCAGCGGTCACAAGGTTTCTCAGGAGGAGCATGGACCTGAGCAGCAAGGATTTTTTCACCCAAAGGTGAAGTGAGACTGGTGCGAACCATAGCCAGAATACGATCAGGAGGAATCACAGGAACCGGAACTGACTCCAACTTGGATGTGGAGGAAAATTGTTGTGACAAGGTGTCAGCCCTTACATTCTTAGTACCAGGTAAGAATGAGACAATTTAATTAAAACCATGACGAGAAAAGAGCCCATCCCGCCCTTCTGGGAGAGAGGCGTTTAGCCTTAGACAAGAATGTGAGATTCTTATGGTCAGTAACAATGAAAACCAGCATAGTGGTACCTTCGAGGAGATATCTCAATTCTTTCAGGGCTAAAATGATCGCGAAGAGCTCTTTGTCACCAATCTCGTAATTGCGCTCCGCAGTGACAATTTCTTGGAAAAGTAGCCACAAGGATGCATAGCGCTCTCAGAGGTAGGATGTTGAGACAGAAGGGGCCAACACCAGTCTCAGAAGCTTCAACCTCAAGGATAAACGGTAACATAGGATCAGGATGTGCCAACACAGGAGTAGAAACAAAGGCAGCCTTGAGACTCTCAAAGGCCTTAATGGACTCTGGAGACTAACTCTGTGGGTTACCGTCCTTTCTGGTCATATCAGTCAGGGGCTTGACCAGAGATGAGAAGTTACGAACAAACTTCTGATAATAGTTGGCAAAGCCCAGGAAAGGCTGCAGAGGAAGTAAACCCATGGGTTGGGGCCACTGTAGGACTGCCGAAAGTTTCTCTGGGGGAGATTGTATGCCCCTCTCAAATCAAGCTTTGTGAAAACCGTTGCTCCCTTGAGGCTGTCAAATAACTCCATAATCAATGGAATCAGATAGGCATTCTTAATCGTGAAACGATTGAGACCCCTATAATCAAAACAAGGTCTCAGTTCACCGCTCTTCTTCTTCACAAAGAAGAAACCAGCACCAGCAGGAGATGGGGATTTGCGGATTAAACCTCGAGAAAGTGTGTCTGCAACATACTCCTCTATGGCCTTATCCTCCAAGACCGACAAAGGGTAAACCCGGCCACGAGGGGGTATGGCACCAGGTTGAAGGTCAACTGCACAATCGGCCGGTGTGGAGGCAAACTACCGAATTGACCTTTGTCAAAGACATTGCTAAAATTGCAGTACTCCTCCGGCAGGAAGGAGAGTGAAGAGGTGCACAGGACCTTGGCTACCTTCTGGAAGCATGTCTCACTGCATTGTGGTGACCGGGAGAGAACCTCAGCACAGAGTCAATCAAAAGAGGGGTTGTGCCTGTGTAACCAAGGATAACCAATAACCAGCGGAAACTTAGGTGAGGAAATAACTTGGAATTGGATTATCTCATGGTGAAGAGCCCCAATGGCCATGAAAAATGAAACCGTCTCATGAGTCACATGGGCAGACTGTAGAGGTTTCCCTGTCACGCAGCTGCAGCAGAATTGAGTGCTTCGATACTAAGGCAGCATCAATGAACAGGCCTGCAGCTCCAGAGTCGATTAGAGCCTGATCCTCGACGAAAGACTCAGCCCAAGAAAGGGTGACCGAAACCAGGGTCCTATTCTTCCGGATAACTGGGGATGAAACAACACCACCTAAGGTCTGTCCATGACAGGACCTCAAGGTTTAGGCGTTCCCTGGACGGGTAGGACAAGATTTCAAAAAATGTCCTCCCTGGCCACAATAAAGGCACAATCTCTCCTTCCTCCTAAAGGTTCTCTCATCCACAGAGAGATGCGTGAAACCCAAGTGCATGGGTTCACCTTCACTGCCCGACTCAGTACCAGTAGGCATGGGAGGTGAGGGAGGCATGGGTGGGACTGCAAAGCTCGGAGACAAACGTATAGGAGGCTTCCACAAGCGCTCCTTAGAAAAGAGAGTCTTTCTCTGAGTCTGGAGTCAATGAGGATGGCAAATGTGATCAACTTCTCCAGCTCAGTGGGTATATCTGGAGCTGCTATCTCATCCTTGATGGAATCCGAGGGACCATGAGAAAAAGCAGCCACAAGGGCCTCATTGTTTCATGCAACCTCTGCTGCTAAAGTATGGAATTCAATGGCGTAGTCGGCAACAGTTCTCGTACTCTGTTCAATAGACATGAGGCACTTGGCAGCATAAGCGGAGCGTGCGGGAACGTCAAATACCCTTTTAAACTAAGCCACAAACTCAGGGTAACTCAAGACAACAGGTTTTTACATCTCCCATAGAGGGTTTGCCCAGGCCAAGGCTCCCTCAGAAAGCAAAGATATCGCAAAACCTACTTTGCTTCTGTCCATGGGAAACGCCTGGGGCAGCATCTCCAAGTATATCTCAACATGGTTGAGAAACCCTCTGCATTGGACTGGATCGCCCTCAAATCACTGGGGAAGCGGAGCGTAACCAGACATACCTCTTATAGAGGTAATACTCGAGGCGGGTGCCTGCACAGAGACTGCAGCAAGATCATCCTGCAACATAGTGTCACGTACCTGGTAGGTTGTGAGCCTGAAGTGCAGGAAAAGACCTCCCTTACAGCTCCCACTCCCGTTCCCCTGGAATGGAGACAGAGGGCCAGGAGTGAAGAGTGGTATGGGTGCCTGGCAGGATCAACAGTTGCTGAAAGTCCAGTAGTGGTGGCACCCTCTGGAGTCAGTAGCCTGAGGAGTAGACTGAGGACAGAGACTGGAATGCAGGACTGGAACCAGGAACAACAGCAGGTAATAGCAGACTGGAAGCTGATGAAACACAGCGGAGGGTCAACAAGCCGGTGGTCAGTAACGTTCGGACAGCAGAGGTACCAGGGGTAATGCAGAGGGATGGTCAGGCAAGCCAAGAGAGTCTGGTGCAGGCAGATAGCAGGATCGTCAAACAGGAAGCCGGGTCAGATAACAGGAAACACAGATCAGATCAGGTAACACTCACAGAACGCTGTAGAGCAGACAGCAGGGATGGAGTGTGACAGGCAGGTTTAAATAGCCCGCCGGACACCAGCGGGAGTGCGCGTGCGCTTGCCCGTGCGTGACCGCACCCGTGAACGCGCGTGCATGCGCAATGGGACCCGTGGCCGGGTTCCCGTGTGCCTGGGACGCCGGTTACTGGCAGGATCTTCGTGACACATAGGTTGTATTGGGGCGCCCACAGTAGGAGATTCCAGGTGAACCGTGCGATCCATGTGGTGATCCAGTTCATCCAATCTGGAAAAAATATTACCAACAAGGGGATTGACTGCATCTTCTGAATTCATGGCCTTCGCCTACTGTCAGAAACTATTAAATCAGACTGAGACAGAAGTACAGTTAAATCACACTTGTTTAATAACAAAAGTAAAAAGAACAGACGTAGTCAAACCATAGCCAAAGTTCAGTAACCGGAACAGATAGTCAGGCAAGCCGGAAGTCAGGGACCAAAGTAGTTGAACAGCAAGCAGGATCCAGAGCCAGAAGGGATGTCAGCAAAGCCAGTCTTCAAACAGGAACGCAGGAGATGTTTCTTGTGATGCTGACCAAGGCGAAGACAGCACTCCTCTGGACTGGACAGCTTAAGTAGGCAGTACTGACGAGCAGGATATAAACAACAGCAGAGTAACTGTGGAGAGAGATGGGAGCTGGAAATTAGCCCACAGCTGAGCGGCCAGCTCCGAGAAGGATGGGCTGAGCCCAGCCCTGACAATATCACCAATTTGGACAACCCCAAAAACGGAACGAGGAGATGTGCCTTTAAAAATGCAAAGTTGCTTAAAAGCTAGTAACTTGGGGGGGGGGGGGGGCTTACTCTGGGTGTAAAGTGGTGCATCTGTAGCAAGTATCCAAAATGCTGCTTTAAAGATGTACGACTTTAGGGAAAACTTACAAATCTACATTGCAGCTGCAAGATTTTAACCCAAAATACCCTGCCCCCCATTACATACAAAGCCATTTGGGTCTGTTAAGGCTTAAAATGTGAACCCCCACGTGAAAAATACCACTCTAAACTAAAAAAATATTGTGCCCCTCCCACACACTAACAAACTCCTAGCTAAACACACAGCAAGCCAGCCCATAATGGGGGGTGGATGCTTGGGGGCAGGAGGGGCTTGGGCACCCCAAAAGTCAACCATCTTGTTGCCATTTTCAGGGGAAAAGGGCCTCTTCCACACAACCGTAGGCTGGGGTTGTGGAGGGCTGCAGGTAGGGGGCTTTACGGAATGTGGAAAACCCCTTTAAACTAGTGGGTACAAGGTGCTTTGTGGTTGGTATTGGGCTGAGCCCAACATGCCTCAAAGGCAGCCATTTATGTTGAGTACATGTGGCCTTGTATGGTTCAGGAGGGGTTGGGTGATCGCTCTTCTCGCCCCTTTCCTAGCTGGCCCTGTTGTATGCTCTGCAAAAGCATGTGGTTTGAGTTGGAGAAGGCAGCTCACAGCCTTTGGAGAATAGAGTGGAGTGTGGAGTTCCCCTTTAAAGCAAAAGCTAACCCAAGGAAATCATATGCATTAGAGGGGGAAGGTTAAATGCCCTTTTAGGAGGAGCGAGAGTCTTTTTACATAATTTTAAGGTGCATGTCACATGTTGGCAACGTAACATGCTAACATGACCTGTGTGCAAATCTCCTTAAAAAAATACATAAAGGTGAACCAGCGTAAAAAAAATGTGTCAAGTTTAGAGGTGCGCCCGTTCAACCCATGCAATTGCATGTTTGTTGCTTAACATTTACTAAGATTTTGGTCGTGCAGTGAACAAACGCATGTGAACGAGCGCAACAGCCGCCTGCACATGCGCACTGCTTACATTGATCTCATGAAGTTCTAAACGTACCTGGGCACAGCAGGCTCTCTCTGAAAAAGTTAATTTCTCATTCTATTTTGGGCATATTTGTCACTTGGGCAGCTGTTACTAAACTTCCTCACATCACCCCATAATATTGGCACCTCTGTCTTCTGTCAATGTTGATTTGGAGATGCCATGCGCCATGTCTATAGTGGGACACAGATTGCATTCTCCCGTGCGCCGAGATCGCTATAGTAAATGGGGGATTTGCGCCCTGTTACCGGTGCACCATTTCGTAAATATGAAAATGTGCGTTGCGCCTCGCCGTGCGACTCTACTGATGGCGCATGGCTTTCGGAAATCCCCCCCCAAAATGATAAATGGTTTTCGAATTTTTTTACAAATAAATATGTGAAAAGTGTGGGGAGCATTTACTCTGACACCCCTAACTAAAATCTAGTGGAACCAATTGCCTTCATAAGTCACCTAATTAGTAAATAGAGTCCACCTGTGTTAATCTCAGTATAAATACAGCTGTTCTGTGAAGCCCTCTGAGGTTTGTTAGAGAACTTTAGTGAACAAACAGCATTATGAAGTCTAAGAAACACACAAGACAGGTCAGGGATAAAGTTGTGGAGAAGTTTAATGCAGGGTTAGGTTATAAAAAAATATCCCAAGCTTTGAACATCTAACGGAGCACTGTTTAATCCATCATCTGAAAATGGAAAGAGTATGGCACAACTGCAAACTTACCAAGACATGACTGTCCACCTAAACTGACAGACCGGGCAAGGAGAGCATTAATCAAAGAAGCAGCCAAGAGGCCAATGGTAACACTGTAGGAACTGCAGGAATCCATCGCTCTGGTGGGAGAATCTGTCCACAGGACAGATGCACTCCACAAATCTGGCCTTTAATGGAAGAGTGGCAAGATGAAAGCCATTTATGAAAGAAAGCCATAAGTCCCATTTGCAGTTTGGGAGAAGCCATGTGGGGGACACAAAAAACATGTGGAAGAAGGTGCTCTGGTCAGATGAGACCAAAATTTAACTTTTTGGCCTAAAAGTAAAACGCTATGTGCGGCGGAAAACTAACACTGCACATCACCCTGAACACACCATCCCCACCGTGAAACATGGTGGTGGCAGTATCATATTGTGGGGATGCTTTTCTTCAACAAGAACAGGGAAGCTGGTCAGAGTTGATGGGAAGATGGATGGAGCCAAATACAGGGCAATCTTAGAAAAAACCCTGTTAGAGTCTGCAAAAGACTTGAGACTGGGGCGGAGGTTCACCTTCCAGCAGGACAACGACCCTAAACATACAGCTAGAGCTACAATGGAATGGTTTAGATCAAAGCATATTCATTTATTAGAATGGCCCACTTATATCCAGACCTAAATCTAATTTAGAATTTGTGGCAAGACTTGAAAATAGCTGTTCACAGACGCTCTCCATCCAATCTGACAGAGCTCAAGCTTTTTTGCAAAGAAGAATGGGCAAAAATTTTACTCTCTACATGTGCAAAGCTGTTAGGGACATACCCAATCTCAGGGCTGAACTTATCCCTTCCTTCTCAGACCTCTGTGCTAAGCTGTCGGTTAATTACTAGTACTCTTCATTCCACAGTGACTCACCTGGTCTTCATGTCCTGCTCGTCATCTAGCCCTGCTGGCTATTTAAACTGCCTGGATCAGATCTCCTGTGCCTTCGCCTGGTCAACATATCTGGATACTTTCTGCTGTGTTTTCCTGGTAAAGACTTTTGCCTGGCTGACTTCCCTTCTGGTTCCTGATCCTGTTTACTGCCTCTACTATGCTGATCTCTGCATTGCTGTTTCACTGGCTTGTTCCGAATACCTGTTCTGGTTACCGAACCCTGGCTATGTTTTGACTAGGTTTGCTCTGTTTGTACCATTTTTTAAAAAAGTGTGATTTTTACTGCACTTCTGTCTCAGTCTGATTCATGGTTCCTGACAGTGGGCAAAGGCCATGAATTCAGAAGATGCAGGCAATTCACTTATTGGTAATATTTTTTCCAGATTGGTTGAGCAGAATCACAGCATGGATCAGTTTTACAGGTTTTTCCCCAGCGATTTGGGGGCAATCTAGTTCAATGCAGAGGGCTTCTCAACCAGGTTGGGATATACTTTGAGATGCTGCCCCAGGCATTTCCCACGGAGAAAAGCAAAGTAGACTTCATGATTTCTTTGCTTTCTGAGAGAGCCTTGGCCTGGGCAAACCCTCTATGGGAGACACAAAACCCTGTCGCCCTGAGTTACCCAGAGTTTGTGGCTTCCTTTAAAAGGGTATTTGACTTTCCCGCACACTCCACCTCTGCTGCCATGAACCTCATGTCCATCAGAGTACAAGAACTGTTGCCGATTATGCCATTGAATTCCGTACTCTGGCAGCAGAGGTTGCTTGGAACAATGAGGCCCTTGTGGCTGCTTTTTCTCATGGTCTCTCGGATACCATCAAAGATGAGATAGCAGCCCGAGACATACTCACTGAGCTGGAGAGGTTTGCCATTCTCATTGACTCCAAACTCCGAGAGAGATCTTCCTTTAAGGAGTGCTTGCGGAAGCCTCCTGTACGTTTGGGTCCGAGCTTTTCAGTCCCACCCTTGCCTCCCTCACCTCCCTTGCCTCCTGGCACCGAGTCTGCCAGTGAAGTAGAACCCATACAGTTGGGATTCACAGATCTCTCTGCAGAGGAGAGGGCCTTTAGGAGGAGGGAGAGATTGAGCCTTTATTGTGGCCAGGCAGGTCACTTCCTGAAGTCTTGTCCTACCCGCACAGGAAAACGCTTGCACCTGAGGTCCTGTAGGGGACAGACCTTAGGTAGCATTGTTATGTCCCCAGTTATCCAGAAGGATAAGCCCTGGTTCAGGTTATTCTTTCTTGATCTGAGTTGTCCATCGAGATACTGGCTCTAATCGACTCTGGGGCTGCTGGCCTGTTCATAGATGGTGCCTTTGTGTCTAAGCACTCGATTCCGCTGCAGCTCCATGCCACTCTACTTGCCATTGAGGCTATTGATGGGAGACCTCTACAACCTGCCCATGTGACTCATGACACTGCACCATTGACCATGGCCATAGGGGATAATCCAATTCCAAGTCATTTTCTCAACTCATTTCCCAGTGGTTATTGGTTATCATCGGTTACAGAGGCACAGCTCCTCTTTTTATTGGCTTCATGCTGACTTTCTTTCCTGGTCGCCACAATGCAGAAAGACATGTTTTCAGAAAGTGGCTAAGGTCTTGTGCACCTCTTCACTCTCCTTCCTGCCGGAGGAGTACTGCAAATTTAGCGATCTCTTTGATAAAGTTCAAGTCGGTAATTTACCTGCACACCGGTCGTATGATTGCGCAATTAATCTTCAACCTGGTTCCATACCCCCTCGTGGCCGGGTTTACCCTTTGTCTGTCTCGGAGGACAAAGCCGATTCATCTGTAAATCCTGGTCTCCTGCTGGTGCTGGTTTCTTCTTTGTGAAAAAGAAGAGTAGTGAAAAGAGACCTCGTATTGATTATAGGTGTCTCAGTTGCTTCCTGATTAAGAATGCTTATCCAATTCCGTTGACTACGGAGTTATTTGGCCGCCTCAAGGGAGCAACAGTTTTCACAAAGCTTGATCTGAGAGGGGCATACAATCTTGTGAGGATCAAGAACGGCGACAAATCGAAAACTGCATTTAATACCAGAACAGGCCATTACGAATACCTTGTAATGCCGTTTGGTCTTTGCAACGCCACGGCAGTTTTCCAGGAAACTATCGACGATGTCCTCCGAGATTTGTTGCAGCTATATGAGGTGGTTATCTCAGTGATATCCTCATACTTTCCAAGTCCCTAGAGAGCCGCCACACAGATATCTGCCATGTGCTTCACAGGCTGAGAGATAATAACCTTTATTGTAAATTGGAGAAGTGCGAGTTTCATTGTGAACAGATGATAATAAATTTAAAAGAGCGAACAAAAGTCCTGTGTGGCTTAACTCCAATGTAAAAATGCATATAAAAGCGAAGGAGAAGGCCTTCAAAAAATACTAGGTTGAGGGATCATCCTCAGCATTCAGACTTTATAAAGAATGCAACAAGAAATGTAAGGGTGCAATTAGGACGGCTAAGATAGAACATGAAAAACACATAGCGGAGGAGAGCAAAAAAAAATCCCAAGAAATTCTTTAAGTATGTAAACAGTAAAAAAGGGAGGACAGACCATATTGGCCCCATAAAGTATGAGGAAGGACATCTGGTTACAAAGGATGGGGGGATGGTGAAGGTATTGACTTTATTCTTCTCCTCAGTCTTTACGAGTAAATCGGGGGGCTTCAGTAACCAAAACTGCAGTGTTTATCCTCATGACACAACACAGGAAGCACCTCCATGGTTAACAGAGGACAGAATTAAAATTAGACTTGAGAAACTTAATATTAATAAATCACCGGGACCAGATGGCTTGCATCCGAGGGTACTTAGGGAAGTCAGTCAAGTGATTGCCAGACCATTGTTCCTAATTTTTGCAGACAGTCTACTGACTGGAATGGTACCAGCTGATTGGAGAAAAGCCAATGTAGCACCAATATTTAAAAAGGGCCCAAAATACATCCCTGGGAATTACAGACCATTTAGCCTAACATCAATAGTATGTAAACTCTTTGAGGGGATGATAAGGGACTATATACAAGATTTTAGTAATGAGAACGGTATCATTAGCAGTAATCAGCATGGATTCATGAAGAATCGCTCTTGCCAAACCAATCTACTAACCTTCTATGAGGAGGTGAGTTGCCATCTAGATAAAGGAAAGCCCGTAGACGTGGTGTATCTGGATTTTGCAAAAGCATTTGACACAGTTCCCCATAAACGTTTACTGTACAAAATAAGGTCTGTTGGCATGGACCATAGGGTGAGTACATGGATTGAGAACTGGCTACAAGGGCGAGTTCAGAGGGTGGTGATAAATGGGGAGTACTCGGAATGGTCAAGGGTGGGTAGTGGGGTTCCCCAGAGTTCTGTGCTGGGACCAATCCTATTTAATTTGTTCATAAATGACCTGCAGGATGGGATAAACAGTTCAATCTCTGTATTTGCAAATGATACTAAGCTAAGCAGGGCAATAACTTCTCCGCAGGATGTGGAAACTTTGCAAAAAGATCTAAAAAAAATAATGGGGTGGGCAACTACATGGCAAATGAGGTTCAATGTAGAAAAATGTAAAATAATACATTTGGGTGGCAAAAATATGAATGCAATATATACACTGGGGGGATAACCTCTGGGGGAATTTAGGATGGAAAAGGACCTGGGGGTCCTAGTAGATGATAGGCTCAGCAATGGCATGCAATGCCAAGCTGCTGCTAACAAAGCAAACAGAATATTGGCATGCATTAAAAAGGGTATCAACTCCAGAGATAAAACGATAATTCTCCTACTCTACAAGACTCTGCTCTGGCCGCACCTAGAGTATGTTGTCCAGTTCTGGGCACCAGTCCTCAGGAAGGATGTACTGGAAATGGAGCGAGTACAAAGAAGGACAACAAACCTAATAAAGGGTCTGGAGGATCTTAGTTATGAGGAAAGGTTGCGAGGACTGAACCTATTTTCTCTGGAGAAGAGACGCTTGAGAGGGGATATGATTTCAATATACAGATACCGTACTGGTGACCCCACAATAGAAATAAAACTTTTTCGCAGAAGAGAGTTTAACAAGATTCGTGGCCACTCATTAAAATTAGAAGAAAAGAGGTTTAACCTTAAACTACGTAGAGGGTTCTTTACTGTAAGAGCGGCAAGGATGTGGAATTCCCTTCCACAGGCGGTGGTCTCAGCAGGGAGCATCGATAGCTTCAAGAAACTATTAGATAAGCACCTGAATGACCGCAACATACAGGGATATACAGTGGGGCAAAAAAGTATTTAGTCAGCCAACAATTGTGCAAGTTCTCCCACTTAAAAAGATGACAGAGGCCTGTAATTGTCATCATAGGTATACCTCAACTATGAGAGACAAAATGTGAAATCAAATCCAGACAATCACATTGTCTGATTTTTGAAAGAATTTATTTGCAAATTATGGTGGGAAATAAGTATTTGGTCACCTACAAACAAGCAGGATTTCTGGCTCTCGCAGACCTGTATCTTCTTCTTTAAGAGGCTCCTCTGTCCACCAGGCTGAAAAGACTGAATCTGCAATAGGCAAGCATCTTGGTGTGAAGAAATCAACTGTGGGAGCAATAATTAGAAAATGGAAGACATAAAAGACCACTGATAATCTCCCTCGATCTGGAGCTCCACGCAAGATCTCACCCCGTGGGGTCAAAATGATCACAAGAACGGTGAGCAAAAATCCCAGAACCACACGGGTTGACCTAGTGAATGACCTGCAGAGAGCTGGATCCAACGTAACAAAGGCTACCATCAGTAACACACTACGCCGCCAGGGACTCAGATCCTGCAGTGCCAGATGTGTCCCCCTGCTTAAGCCAGTACATGTTCGGGCCCGTCTGAGGTTTGCTAGAGAGCATTTGGATGAACCATAAGAGGATTGGGATAATGTCATATGGTCAGATGAAACCAAAGTAGAACTGTTTGGTAGAAACACAACTCGTCGTGTTTGGAGGACAGAGAATGCTGAGTTGGATCCACAGAACACCATACCTACTGTGAAGCATGGGGGTGGCAACATCATGCTTTGGGGTTGTTTCTCTGCAAAGGGAACAGGACGACTGATCCGTGTACATGAAAGAATGAATGGGGCCATGTATCATGAGATTTTGAGTAAAAACCTCCTCCTATCAGCAAGGGCATTGAAGATGAAACGTGGCTGGGTCTTTTAGCATGACAATGATCCCAAACACACCGCCTGGGCAACGAAGGAGTGGCTTCGTAAGAAGCATTTCAAGGTCCTGGAGTGGCCTAGCCAGATCTCCAGATCTCAACCCCATAGAAAACCTTTTGGAGGGAGTTGAAAGTCCATGTTGCCCAGCGACAGCCCCAAAACATCACTGCTCTAGAGGAGATCTGCATGGAGGAATGGGCCAACATACCAGCAACAGTGTGTGATAACCTTGTGAAGACTTACAGAAAACGTTTGACCTCTGTCATTGCCAACAAAGGATATATAACAAAGTATTGAGATGGATTTTTGATATTGACAAAATGCTTATTTTCCACCATAATTCGCAAATAAATTCTTTCCAAATCAGACAATGTGATTTTCTGCATTTGTTTCCACATTTTGTCTCTCATAGTTGAGGTATACCTATGATGACAATTACAGGCCTCTCTCATCTTTTTAAGTGGGAGAACTTACACAATTGGTGGCTGACTAAATACTTTTTTGCCCCACTGTACAATGTAATACTGACACATAATCACACATAGGTTGGACTTGATGGACTTGTGTCTTTTTTCAATCTCACCTACTATGTAACTATGTAACAGGTTAAATTCCTGGGTTATGTCATTTCCACTGCTGGTTTTTCCATGGGCAGTTTTTACAGTGGCCCCGCCCCTTAGGGTTTACATCCATTGCAATGTTTTCTTGGCTTTGCCAATTATTATCTGAAGTTTATTCGTAACTTCTCGTCTCTGGTCAAACCCCTGACTGATATGACCAGAAAGAACGGTAACCCACAGAATTGGTCTCCGGTTTCCATTAATGCCTTTGAGAGTCTCAAGGCTGCCTTTGTTTCTACTCCTGTGTTGGTACATACTGATCCTACGGTACCTTTCATCCTTGAGGTTAATGCATCGGAGAACGGAGTTGGTGCCCTACTGTCTCACTGTCCTACCTATGAGAGCGCTATGCATCCTTGTGGCTACTGTTCCAAGAAATTGTCTCCTGCGGAATGCAATTATGAGATTGGGGAAAGAGAGTTGTTAGCAAACATTTTAGCCCTTAAAGAATGGAGACATCTCCTCAAAGATACCACTGTGCCGATTCTTATTCTGACTGACCATTCATGTCTGAGGCTAAATGCCTCTCTCCCTCCCTCTGGTCAAGCTTCAATTATGTAGTCTCATTCTTGCCAGGTACTAAGAATGTAAGAAAAAACAAAAAAATCCCTGCGCTATAAAGTGAAAATGCAAAGAGTCAGTGTATGCAAATAAGATCAATATATGTAGTAAACACACACATATGCATCAAATCATTAATGTGAAAAATAGTAACAAAGTCCATAAGTATAAAGAAGATAAGAGAAATCCCCTGGTAGTTCTCCATGTAAAAAATGGAAAACAAGCACACCCTGCACAGAGATCCTCCACAACCAAATGTATGCGCTTACCAGATGGAAAGCATAATAAGGCACATCTCAGGACTATATCCAGATCAGGCTGTTTGAGCAGAAAACCACTACTCCAGATACCACTATGGGTGGTAAGCGTGTAGACTGGGTCCCGGTATCCTATCTGCGATAGCCCTTCGTACAACGTGGCTCCAACCATACACCAACCCAAGTTAGTCACATAGGGGTAGAAGAAAGGCAGCCATAGCGTAAATCCAATGCGATTTTTATTTAAAATAAGGTTAAAACACTTACAAAATAGTAGTTAAAAAGGAGTATTCGCCAGCCGGCAAGCGAGCGCCCGTTCGTAATTGAGTGCGATGACGTCAGAGCGTCAACCTCCCAAAGTACGTTTCGTCTTTCACTGACGTCGTCTGGGGAATGGGCGACGCACTGACACATCGCAATAAAAAACAGAAGAAGCCACACATCTTGGAGGCGCCAAGCATAGACAGCCAATCCACTACCAGGATGGAACCCGGAAGCAGCCAGACCGGTTATTCAATACCCAGGTTGATAGGGGTATTTTTTTGAATTATGAAGCCAGCCAACATGAGATTTATTTCTTGGACCTCACTATTCGGATCAAGGATGGTCAATTTTCTACTGCTACCTACTTTAAAGACACCGACCGTAATTCATATATCCCCACTAACAGCTGCCACCATGAGGCTTGGATTAGGTCGGTGCCAAAAAGTCAGTATATCCGCTTGAGACGTAACTGTTCAGTTGGAGGTGAATTTCTTCTGCAGGCGGATGTCCTGACCAAACACTTTCTTAAAAAGGGCTATCCTGACACCCTCCTAAGAAATATACGCTTGAAGAGGTATCACGTATTGATAGGAGTGAGTTGGTTAAAGAGAAGACACCCAACACTAACAGGTCGCCCTCCACTCCTTTTATTACTACATACTCCATTTAGCATAGGACGGTTAGCCAACTGATTAAAAAACATTGGCATATTCTTACTAGTGACCCTACTCGTAACACTATTCTCCCGGTCAAACCTCAGGTGGTTTATAGGGAGGTCCCTTCCCTTAGAAACACTATTGCTAATAATATCATTGATCCCCCCTCCTTTAAGAAAGGGTTTTTTTGATAGCCTTACAGGATTTTATCAATGCAGAAGATGCAGAATCTGCTCGCTGAATGGCTGCACTCATAGGAGAACTCATTCTTTTAGATCTAATAGTAATCAGGTCGAGTTCGAGATCAAGCCCTTTATCACATGCTTTACCAAGGGGGTCGTGTATTTGCTCCAGTGCCCATGCGGGCTACAATATGTGGGCAGGACTAAACGACCCCTGATGGTTAGGCTTACTGAGCATGTGACAAACATCATTAACGGCTTTCCGAAGCATCCTGTGTCTTGACACTATCTCGAAGTTCATAATAAAAATCCAGACAAAACTATATTTTTGGGGATAGACAAGTTCACCTGTCCCTGGAGGGGTGGTTCTCTGGTTCGAGGTATCTCGCGCCTCGAAATGGCCTGGATATATCGAATTAAGAGCTAAACACCATTTGGGTTGAACGTGGAAGTAGACCTAAATGCGTTCATCGATAATTCTTAGAAATGTGGTTTTCCATATTTTAAGCATCTTTTGGGCTTTTCTGTTGACACCACTTGGTATGTCTTATTGCAATTGGTTCAATATTTCATGATTTTTGTTTAATGTGCTGTTTTTTACATTATGGGCACTATTTGAATTTATATGTCGATATTACCCTGTATACCTTTGTGAACTTGTTGTGACATCTCGGAGACATAACTGGCTTGGTTAGCTGCATTTATTTATGCATAGCAATTTTTTATAACTGCTTCCTTTTCAATTTGTATATTTTTTATTAATTTTTTTGGACTCTCGACTTAATATATATTTATATATCATCTGCAAATCCTGTGGGTAGTTTAATTTGTCAACACTTAATGTAAGGTACATATTATATATCTATTCACCCAACTAATATACTGTATTATTGTTTATGGGTGGTAGCCCCTCATGGATCGAGTTAGGATTATGAGTTTGTCTTCCATATGCTTTGCACCTGGGAGTATGCTATTGGAAGCTCAGGTCCATATAATAAATACTATTATGATATTCTTAGGTTTATTTGTTTCCATACTACATAATTTTCGATTGATAGCTCGTTTTTTGGGCTATTTTTTTCCCCTTATTAAATGGCGTCATGCCGAAATTTTATACATTTATAGGTGCTTTTTAATTTTATTTTTTACTGATATTTCTTTTTTTTGGGTGGTATCTTCTTTCCTTCCACAAGATGGCGCTATGCCGTAATTCAATATTTTTCTTATCAGACTGACTTGGTTGCCTTTTACTGTAACCAAGTGGGCATGATCCTATGCCCTTGCGAGTTTCTATTCACACATGTAACATCTGTGTGGTTTAACTTGCTTTTTGTTTGATATGTAGGTGTCAATCACATAGGTTTATTGTTTAAGTTGTTCTGCCTGGGGTTGTTTTTAACCTGGGTATTGAATAACTGGTCTGGCTGCTTCCGGGTTCCATCCTGGTAGTGAATTGGCTGTCTACGCTTGGCACCTCCGAAATGTCACAACGGAGCGTGGCTTCTTTTTGTTTCTTATTGCGATGTGTCAGAGCGACGCCCGTTCCCCAGACGATGTCAGTGACAGACAAAACGTACATCGGGAGGTTGACGCTCTGACGTCATCGCACTCAATTACGAACGGGCGCTTGCTTGCCGGCTGGCGAATGCTCCTTTTTAACTACTATTTTGTAAGTGTTTTAACCTTATTTTAAATAAAAATCTCATCGGAATTACGCTATGGCTGCCTTTCTTCTACCCCTATGTGACTAACTTGGGTTGGTGTATAGTTGGAGCCATGTTGTACGGAGGGCTATCGCAGATAGGATACCGGGACCCAGTCTACACGCTTACCACCCATAGAGCTATCTGGAGTAGTGGTTTTCTGCTCAAACAGCCTGATCTGGATATAGTCCTGAGATGTGCCTTATTATGCTTTCCATCTGGTAAGCGCATACTTTTGGTGGTGGAGGATCACTGTGCAGGGTGTGCTTGTTTTCCATTTTTTCCACTTGATTTCCACGGAGAACTACCAGGGGATTTCTCTTATCTTCTTTATACCTATGGACTTTGTTACTATTTTTCACATTAATAATTTGATGTCATTTGGTGCATATGTGTGTGTTTACTGCATATATTGATCTTATTTGCATACACTGACTCTTTGCATTTTCACTTTATAGCGCAGTTCTTTTTCTTTTTGTTTTTACAGTGACACAGTGATCCTCCACCACCAAAAGTATGCGCTTTGTCGTGACAGTTTTCCTCTGCTTCCAAGATGTTGGTTCCCGTTCCTGTGATACCTCCCGATCGTATTCTGGCTACGGTTAGTACCAGTCTCACTTCACCTTTGGGTGACAGAATTCTTGCCGCTCAGATCCATTCTCCTCCTGAGAAACCTTGTGACCTGTGCTTTGTCCCTAAGAGTCTCCACACTGCCATGCTTCAGACTTTGGCCTCATGCACACGAGACGCTGTTAAACTCGCGTTTAGAGGCAGTTGGACACTTTTTTCACTTTTTTTGTCCATGTACACAGTCTTGTTTTTTGGCATTTTTAGGCAGTTGCGTTTAACCTTGTTTTTTCAGAAGCAAAAAAATGGGTTCAGATGCAAAAGTTTTCCACCTTTTAGACGCCAAAAGCGGGTAAACGCGGCTAAAGTCGGGTCACAAAATATCATTCTCTGCTGCAGAAAAGTGCTTGACATTTTGCGACTCGACTTTGGGGCCCCATATTTCGGGGGCCACTTGGTGCTAGGAACCCCAAATTTGGTGTGCTAAGACAGTTGGACTAACACTATAACATATCCAAATTGGTGCTAGGAACTCCAAATTTGAATATGTTATAGTGTTAGTCCAACTGTGTTAGCACACCAAATTTGGTGTACTAACACAGTTGGACTAACACTGTAACATATCCAAATTTGGGGTTCCTAGCATCAAGTGGCCCCGAGATATGGGGCCCCAAAGTTAGGTCGGAAAATGTCATTCTCTGCTACAGAAGTGCTTGACATTTTGTGACCTGACTTTGGAATTTGGATATGTTGTAGTGCTAGTCCCACTGTGTTAGCACACCAAATTTGGTGTTCCTAGCACTAAGTGGCCCCGAGATACGGGGCCCCAAATTTGGGTCGCAAAATATCATTCTCTGCTCTGCAGACGCTTCTAGACGCAAACGCGGTAAAACGCGGCATGCAAACACGGCAAAATGGGCGTTTCTAAATGCCGGTTTCAGCTTTTAAAAACATGTGTTCAACAGAGTTTGCTGTCTCATGAGGCCTTACAGTTCTCCCAAGGCTGCTGGCCACCCAGGGAAGAATCAACTCATTTGGGCTATTTCCCAATGTAACAGATTCCCGCCGCACTCCGCTTGAGTGCTTCCGTCAGTACACTGCTTCCTCCAATCTGGACCTTCAGATATCAGATTTTACAGCCGAATATTGTAACCGTGATCCAGATGAGACTAGCTCAGTTACACAGATTGAACATGGACTGTTTATTTTGAGATCTCACACAAAATATACAAATATATACACCAGAATGACACTATAAACTGTAACCAGAAACCTAATTAACATGAGCTAATTAACTAATCGTTTAGACAGCCTAGGTGACTCAGAGGCATGACTTTTCAGGACAGACTAGCTGTCTTTTAGCTCAGAAGACACAATCAACATTATCATAAATATAAACACAGCAAACCTTCTCACTATAGCAGAAGCTAATTACAGTTAACAATACAAACAGTGATCTCCCTCTTCCTCAGCCTAGTAGGCAACAGACTATAGTAGGAGTAGATTGTCTGGCTCCTACCAAGTTCTAGAGGCCTGTGATCAGCTCTTTATATATATCCTGGGAGATATTGTGGATAAATATTACTGTTACATTTAACTAACCACCTTCTCATTGTCCATTAAATACCTGTCCATCATTTTTGTCTTTCACTCTGTGCCCCTAATAGACACAGGGTAACTTAGACATAGGAGGTACATGGGGAGCTGAAACAAGAGTTTCCCAACCTCTCCAAGGGATTCTGGGTTCCATGGGCCCTCCCGTCACACCCAACAATTCTGGTGGCCTAGTCTACACGCTGATGTAGCCACCTTCATAGCTGCTTGTTCAGTGTGTGCTTAGAGTAAGACACCATGACACCTTCCAGTGGGCCTCCTACAACCCATACCCAATGGAGAGAGGCCTTGATCCTACCTGTCTATGGATTTTATTGTGGAGTTAGCCAACTCTCAGGGCAACACAGTTATTTTTATGGTGGTTGACCGGTTTTCGAAAATGTCTCATTGTATTCCACTTAAGTAGTTGATCACATTCAAAGAACTGGCTTCCATTTTTGCTCAGGAAATCTTTCGCTTACATGGGCTACCCAAGGTTATCATCTCAGATGGGGATAGCCAGTTTGTGTCCAGGTTTTGGCAAGCCTTTTGTGCACAGTTAGGAATTCAGCTTTCCTTCTTTTCTGCGTATCACCCGCAGTCCATAGGGGGCACAGAACGAGCCAACCAGTCCTTGGAGTAGTTTTTTATGTTGCTACATTTCTGACCATCATAACAACTGGTCAGACCTCTTACCTTGGGTGGAGTTTTCTCACAATAGTGCCACCAATACCTCTTCCCTATTTTCTCCATTCATGGCGAATTATGATTTCCAACCTTCTATGTTGCCTGACTCCTTTGTTCCTCAGAGTATTCTTGCGTTGGAGGAGCATCTCCGTGGTCTTCGTTCCACATGGGTACAGGTCCAAGAGTCCTTGCAATGTGCCAATGATAGGTACAGACTCCACATTGTCCGTGGACGCCTACCTGCGCCTTCCTACCAAGTTGGGGACAGGGTCTGGATGTCATCTCGCAACCTCACTGAAACTGGCACCTTGGTTTATTGGTCCTTTCCGTATTCTACGTAGGATTAACCCAGTGGCTTACACTTTGGACCTTCCTTCTAATATGCGTATTTCATGTCTCCTTTGTTAAAACCTTTGGTGTGCTTCACCACCTCTTTACCACGTCCTCACCCAGTTCAGGTTGAGAACCATGAGGAGTAGGAAATACAATCGTTCATTGATTCCCATAGATTCTATGGGCGCATATAGTGCCTGGTTCATTGGAAAGGGTACAGTCCGGAGGAACGCTCTTGGGTTTCATCCTCGGACATACATGCTTCCGTCCTCCTCCGTGCTTTCCATAGACATTTTCCCCTCAAACCTGGAGGTCCTCTGAGGGGGAGGGGTCATTGAGGAGAGGGTTTTGTCAAGGCTGGGCTCAGCCCTTCCTTCTCAGAGCTCTGTGCTCAGCTGTAGGTACATTGCCAGTACTCTCCATTCCACAGTGACTCACTTGGTCTTCATTTCCTGCTCGTCATCTAGCCCTGCTGACTATTTAAACTGCCTGGATCAGATCTCCTGTGTCTTCACCTGGTCAACATATTCAGATACTCTCTGCTGTGTTTTCCTGTTAAAGACTTTTGCTTGGCTGACTTCCCTTCTGGTTCCTGATCCTGTTTACTGCCTCCACTACGCTGATCTCTGGATTCCTGTTTCACTGGCTTGTTCTGACTACCCGCTCTGGTTACCGAACCCTGGCTATGATTTGGCTACGTCTGCTCTGTTTGTACCATTTTATTAAAAAGGGTGATTTTTACTGCACTTCTGTCTCAGTCTGATTTGTGGTTCCTGACACCCAAAAAGTCTTGCTGCTGTAATTGCAGCAAAAGGTGGTTCTACAAAGTATTGACTTAGGGGGGCTGAATACAAATGCAGCCACGCTTTTCAGATATTTATTTGTAAAAAAATTTGAAAACCATTTATCATTTTCCTTCCACTTCACAATTATGTGCCACTTTGTGTTGGCCTATCATATAAAATCCCAATAAAATAAATTTACATTTTTGGTTGTAACATGACAAAAATGTGGAAAATTTCAAGGGGTGTTAATACTTTTGCAAGGCACTGTGTATGTGTGTGTGTATATATATATATATATATATATATATATATATATGTATATGTAGCGCTGACAACTGTTGTTTCTAGCTCTATGTGTATTATTCAGTATAATAGTTGTGTCAGTGTCATCTTGTGGACAATTGATAAAGTGCAGTAAGTTTATGTCTCGTGATTAAGTGACATGGAAGTGATTCATTATTTACTTCGGAACTGTAGCTCTGACCCACCCACAATGCTCCTGGACAAAGTCAGAACTGAACTGCATTATGGGAGGATATAAAAGGGTGAACAGCAGCCATTTTAGGTCTCTTGTTCCTGGGACGCGTGGTCTGCCAGCAGGACTCTGTGAGTGTGTGTGTGTCTCACAGGGTTGCGGCCTACCTTGCGAAGGAGCGGAGCAGCTGCAGTATCCTGCCATCGCATCGCAGTGAGCCGGACAAGAGACGTGATTGTTCCGGAGGACCCCTGGGGAGTTAACCGAGGACTCCTGGTTGTTTGTGGACGGAACGGTGTGACGGCGTGGTGGTGCCTCTATACAGAACTGAGAACTGCTGAACCGGAGACATCCACCTGCCTGGATTTCGTGTAGTGAGGGGGTTGACACCCAGAAGTTTAATTGAGTATCACACACACATCTTTAGAACTGTACAGAGTGTTGCTGGGGCTGATAGTCCCACAGAACAAGTTAAGTCTGAGAGCATTACATTCGAATAGACTCCAGTGTTCAAGAGCGGATGTTAGATGTTTTTGTTTCTTCATATAGAGACTCCTAGTCACTCATTTGGATTACAATTGTTTAGTGTGCTATACTACACTGTGAAACACTCAGGAGGAACCCTTTGTGGATTATAATCATAAGAGCTAGCGAAGACTGAAGACTTCTGGACTACCTTTTTCATTGCAGGGCCCTGCATTTTAGTATAGTGACTTTAGGGTCTAGAGAAGGGGGAGCTCCCAGGTATAGGCTTATACCGCTAGACATATATATATTTTATACTACTTACTCAAAGAAAGAAGTTTGCGTGCAGTGTTGTAATTTCTCCTACAGATGGAGTTACCAGCACCCAGGCAGAGGTAACCATAATTGTAAGTGTATATTCTGGGTTAAAGTTAATGCTAATATTGTTACAACACTGCACTACAGTTGTGTCAAGGGGAGTGAACAATTTAAGAAGGATGTAGAGCAAAGAGGACAGGCCCGCTTAAACCAGCAGCTCCACCATGAGTTAGTGCTACATGTGGGGGCTCGTCTGGGATTACTGTCACTCTAAAGCAGAACACCCTCTTAATAACCCTAAAATGGATCCCCTCACTGCGGCACAGTGGTGTGAGGCGGAAGGCATCCGCTCAGAAGCGAGCGTAGCCATGGAACTCTGGGGAGATATCTGGGAGAAGGAACACATTAATCAAGGGGTGAAAACACTATCCCCAGGTCAAAGAGCCAAGGTGGTCGCAGTAAGACCTGACCATGAGACATGCCGCACCTATGCCTTATTATAATGGAGGAAGGGAGTTCCAGAAAACTTCAAGGGTGAAAGTGTTGAACTCGCTGACAAGACAAAATTTTACCTGACCCACCCAAGAGAGCAGGGGGAGGATCCTGCCACCTTCTCTCAGATGAGTTTAACAAGAGTCAGGGGTCCATTGCAGTCAGCACCGACTGCTATTGAACCCAAACTCATCACAGCCCTTGGAAACTTGGTGTCCCAATGTCAGAAAGGGAGCTCAACCTACTCAGGGACTGGGTACCGAAAACTGGGCATCTTCTCGGGCCAACAGCCTGAACCCAAGGAGAAGATACTTTTGAAGAATGGTTGGAACAGACCACACAGGTGCTGGATGAGTGGGACATCCCTGAAACACAGAAGAAGCAGCGGATCACTGAGAGTCTCAAGGGGCCTGCTTCTGAAGCCATTCAAAATTTAAAATTCAGTAAGCAAAACTGTGTAGCCCAAGACTACTTAGATATCCTGCAAGATGTGTTCGGAGTTACCGAAAAGGTTTTCGACTTAATCTACCAATTAGAACACACCTATCAGGAAACTGGAGAGAAGTTATCTGAGTATGTGAGGCGGCTGGACAAGGTCATTCACCAGATATTACTGAAGAAGGGAATAGATCCTTGTAAGGTGGATGAGATTCGAGCCAAACAAGTCCTAAGGGGTGCCAAGCCTTTGGACCCCATCACCCTCCAGTTAAGAACTCGCCAAGATGGAGGTATATTGAAATACCCAGATCTGATTCAGATTGTACGGGAAGAAGAAGCTATTCTGGAAACAAAGAAGGAGAACATCCAGGAACCAAAGCACACTGTTGGAGTCCGAACAGTTAATTAGATGGAGGATGATCCCCAGATTGAGCTTCTCAAGACTCAGGTGGCTCAGTTAATGGAAATGATGGCTTTACTGACCACAAGACCCCCAAACCCGCCTAAGGAAGGGGACAGAAAAATTGAAGAAGGTACCAGACTCCACCTTAAGGGGGCCGACCTGAGTTTTGGGGGACTGTCAGGAATTAAAATCAATTGGACCAAATCGATCTTATTCCCTCTGGATGATGGTGCTACCTCTGGACCCCTCTCCTCCCCGCTGCAATGGGTGAAGGAATTTAAATATCTTGGGGTCATGATAACGAGAAATCCCTCAGAATTCATTGTTAAAAACCTAGCCCCTGTCTTAAACACCTTACGTACAAGATGTTCTGCATGGAAGAACTTACCACTGAATCTTCTGGGACACATCAATCTCCTTATAATGATGATACTACCTAAATTTAACTACTTGTTCAGAAACTGCCCGGTTTGGGTCCCTGTCTCATTTTTTAAGGACATTGATCGAATAGTGGGCTCCTTTATTTGGTCAGGGAGGAACCCTAGGTTGGCACGTTCCACATTATGGTTACCTGCTGATTTGGGTGGACTAGCTCTCCCTAATTTTCAGATTTACTTTTGGGCGGCTATGTTGGTGACAGTCCACTGGTGGTTTCAGGGTTCCAGAACTAATGCTGCAGTCTGCCTCGAGGCAAATATTCTGGGCTCCTTGACCGACCTTCATAACTTTCCCTACAGAGGGTCCAGGGCATACCCTGAGGTGCCCAGACCTACTAAGGCAACATGGAGGATATGGGTGGCTGCTAGACGGAGGTATCTAAAACCTGGCCAATTGTCTCCTGCTCATCCTCTGTGGGGAAACCCAATGCTTAAACACTTCCGTACGATTCCAGACCCGCAGGTTTGGGCCAGATATGGTATTACCACATTGGGACATATAATGCCTGGGGGACAACTGCTCTCCTTTCAGGAGTTGACAACTAAATTTGGTCTGCCCCGGTGGATGAGGTTCAGGTATCTGCAGCTGAGACATGCGGCCAGAGCTCAATTCCCACAAACCCCCCTCCTGCAGGCAGACCCCATTGAAGACCTCCTGTCTCCTGGAGATGTCTCTAAACCTTTATCTTCTCTTTATAATGCGCTCATAGGAAGAGATTCCCCCAAGATAGACAAACTATGGGAAAGATGGCGGGCGGCCCTAAATTAGTGATAGCATCTAAGGACAAACCAATTCAGGTTAAATTTATACATAGGGTTTATTATACCCCACAGAGACTCCATCGCATATTCCCTGAGAAAGACCCCATATATCCTAAATGTAAAGTTCAAATTGGTACATTTTTCCATATGTTCTGGGAGTGCCCAGCTGTAGCGATATTTTGGTCTGAGATATTTGGAGAAATTAACTCCAGGTTGCAACTGTCTATTCCGCTTTTGCCTGGGTTGGCCCTGTTGGGGGTACATGATGACGAGCAGAGGCCTTACCATCTTAAGTTGCTAATTTCCTTTATTCTCTTCTATGCCAAAAAGGAGATCCTCATGAAATGGATTTACTCTTCCTCTCCATCTTTTTCGGCCTGGGAGGCACAGATTGAGGCAGTTATCCCCATGTATAAAATGACATATATAAATTGTGGTTGCCCATGGAAATTTGAAAAAGTGTGGGCTCCGTGGATGGCCTCATAGGGGCGTTCAGTACATTATGGTCTTGTGCTTAAATGGTGGGAGGGTTCTAGGGGAAGGGAGGGTGGAAGGTGCTTGGTATGTATGGTACTGCTATCCTTGTATGTTACCCTACAGGTTGTACACACTAATTCTCTATGCTAAGCATGTATTTCCTCCATGAAGTGTATTGTACTATGTCAATTGGTATTTTGTAATTTTACCTCTTTATAACAATAAAGCACCACTGTTTTTGTTAAAAAAAACGAAGTTGAGAAAGCGTCCATGGAAACGAGGAGTCAAGCTGCACTCTGGCAGGCAGAAGAAAGTGAACAGGAAGGGTGAATTTCCCCGAAACTTGGTGGGACCCTCTCCGATTATCCCAATCCAGATAGAAGGAATCTATGCCAAGGCACTGTTAGACACCGGAGCTCAAGTGACCTTATTATACAAAGACTTTTACATGAAGCATCTCAAGCATCTGCCCATGCAAAAATTAGAAGACTTGGAGATATGGGGGCTAGGTACCCAGAACTTTCTTTATGAAGGGTATATACCTATCAAACTCACCTTTGACCCAAGTGTGGCTGGAAAGGCGGAGACTTTCGACACCCTGGCAGTTGTGTGTCCCCGACCCCTGGGGCCAACAGATGTTCCCTCATTATAGGAACCAATACTGACCTGGTCAGAAGGCTCCTGACACCACTTGTACAAGAGGAAAGTGCCCCGGCTATGAAGGTACACCCCATGCTAACCCAAGTGTATAAAGACATAGTACACGAGCAGAAGGCCCCACCAGAAGGTGTGGGGAAAGTTTGGCGTTTAGACCGAAGTGAAGAACTACTACAACCACGTAAAGTGAAATGCAAGAGGGCCTCTGTCAAGTTGAGCTGGAGACGACCGGGTCCTTTCGTTGTCTTGGAGACAGACACTCAGGAAGAGAATGTGGGTTTGGAGATACTTCCAAAAGTGTTATCTACTAAGGCAATTAAGAGGAGCAGAGGGAGAGTTTCAGTCAGTGTTCGGAACACTACAGCCTTGCCTGTGAAGATACCAGCAAGAATGCTGCTTGGGCAGGCGAATCAAGCAACCCCAGTTTCGCCAAGAGATGTAAAAAATGGGCCTGAAGAAGAGATTCCTATAGAGAACTTTTACCCAAAGAACACCTCACTTACGCCTACTTGGCTGGAGAGGGCCAAAAGCCAGCTCATGAGATGGAAGGAAGTTTTCTCAAAGAGTGAGTTTGATGTGGGGTATGCCAAGAGTGCAGAGCACAAGATCCGGTTGGAAGAGCACAAACCCTTCCGAGAAAGAGTCAGGAGGATCCCATTGGGAGACCTTGAAGACCTCCAAGAACAGCTGGCTGAACTAAAAAGGACCGGGATTATCAAAGAGTCCAGGAGTCCATACGCTTCTCCGATAGTAGTGGTGAGAAAGAAAAATGGGTCACTCCGGCTGTGTATCGACTATAGGACTCTGAACCGAAGAACCATTCCCAATCAATACACTACCCCCCGCATAGAAGATGCCCTACAGAGCCTGTCAGGGGCGAAGTGGTTTAGTGTATTAGATCTGAAGAGTGGCTATTATCAGATCACCATGAGTCCTGAGGATAAGGAGAAGACTGCTTTCATCACTGCTGTGGGTTTTTATGAGTTCAACTGGATGCCACAAGGTTTGTCTGGGGCCCCAGCAACTTTCCAGCAGCTCATGTAAAAGACAGTAGGCGATATGAACATGATTGAAGTCTAAAGCCCCATACACACTATCAGTTTTTCTGCTGACTTAGTCCTTCAGATTTACCAAAACCATGTAGTGCAAGGGCCTGCCTGATTGCATACACATTGAAACTCCTAAGGTTTGACCTCATATTATATGGTTTTGGTAAATCTGAAGGACTAACTCAGCAGAAAAACTGATAGTGTGTATGGGGCTTTAGTATACCTAGACGATATTATTGTGTTTGGCCGAACTGTTGAAGAGCATGAGGAGCGACTGGAAAAGCATTTAAAGAGGCTACATGAGGAAGGTTTGAAACTCTCAATGGAGAAGTGTCAATTCTATCAATCCTCCGTGAATTATCTGGGGGACATTGTGTCTGAAGAAGGGATAGCGACTGACCCTGAGAAACTGGAGGCTGTTACCTCTTGCCCAAGGCCCACGAATGTGACTGAGCTTAGGTCATTCCTAGGATTCTGCTCCTACTACCGGAGGTTTGTGGAGGGGTTCGCAAAGATAGCCCACCCGCTCACAGAACTACTAAAGAATCAAGAAGAGACTGATGTAGATTCTGAGAAGCCCAGGAAGCAAAAAGAAGGGCCCCAGAAGAAAAAGGAATCTATCTTGGATCAGTGGACTCAGGAATTTTAAGAGACGTTCAGTCAATTGAAGAAAAGTCTTACAACTGCCCCAGTGTTGGCCTATGCGGATCCTACCAAGCCCTATGAACTGCATGTGGACGCCAGCCAAGATGGGATGGGCAGAGTGCTCTATCAGGATCATAATAGACATTTAAGACCTGTTGCTTATGTGAGCCGAAGCCTGTCTCCTGCTGAGAAGAATTACCCAACTCATAAACTTAAGTTCCTGGCCTTGAAGTGGGTTGTGGTGGACAAACTGAGAGATTATCTGTATGGTGCCGAATTTGCAGTTAAAACAGATAACAACCCTCTCACATACTATTCACCACAGCAAAATTGGACGCCACAGACCACAGGTGGTTGGCTGCTCTCTCTACATTCTCCTTCAGCCTTAAATACAGACTGGGAGCAGGCAACAGAGATGCAGATGTGCTGTCGAGGAGGCCCCACAGTCCCCTGAGCTCTCCAGAGGATTGGACTCAACTTGCCCCCGAAGGGGTAAGGGCTCTTTGTGAAGGAGCAGTAAAGCAAGAGAAAGGTGGAGCCAGAGCTGAAGAGATTGGAGTGACTACCGCAGGAGTGCCCACGTATTATTGTAACGTCTCCCAGATAGCTGCAGAGGGCCTACCCAAATTATCAAGGAAAATCTTAGAAGAGATCAACAAGAAGATCCACTCTGCAGCTTGGTACTGGAAGTTCTGGAAGCTAAACAACCTGATGTACTTTTGAGAAGTGCCCAAAAAGAGGCTCTGTTGTTACACCGAGAGTGGGATCGGTTGCAGTTGTTGCAAGGGGTGGTCTACCGAAGGGGCCCCTCTGAAGATCCAGAGGAGAAGTGGCAACTGTTACTACCAGAGAAGCACAGAGAGACAGTGTTGATTGTCATGGACATTTGGGGTCAGAGAGGACTCTTCAATTGATAAGAGATAGATTCTACTGGCCTAACATGAGAAAAGAAGTGGAGAGTTACTGTCACTCCTGCCATAGGTGTATCCAGAGAAAGACGCTGCCACAACGGGCAGCCCCAATGGGACACTTATCAAGCCAAGGCCCCATGGATCTAGTGTGCATAGACTTCCTGTGCTTAGAGTCTGACTTGAGTGGGCAAGGAAACATTCTGGTAGTCACGGACCACTTTACCAGATATGCTCAAGCTTTCTCCACGAAAGATCAGAAGGCAGTCACTGTGGCTAAGACATTGGTAGAGAAGTTCTTCGTTTGTTACAGCTTACCACAGAGGATCCACTCAGATCAAGGAAGGGACTTTGAGAGTACACTCATCAAGAGGTTGTTGGATCTACTGGGGATAAAGAAGTCCAGAACTACACCCTATCATCCGCAAGGAGACCCTCAGACGGAGAGGTTTAACAGAACTCTTCTGAATATGTTGGGGACATTAACCTCTGAGCAAAAGCCCAACTGGAGTAAGCATATTGCCGCTTTAGTACATGCATACAACAGCACCAAGTGTGACGTCACAGGATATTCACCTTATCGGCTGATGTTTGGGCGTGAGGCTAGGTTACCAGTGGATATGGCTTTTGGAACCTCTCTGGATCACACATCAGTAGCTTCCCATCGAGGATATGCAAATAGGCTGAGGAAGAGTCTGAAGGTTGCTTATGAGAAGGCTCGGACCATGTCAGAGAGCAGAGGGAGCAGGAATAAAAGAAACTTTGACCTTAAAGTGAGGGTCCAAAATCTTCAACCCGGTGACCGAGTCTTACTAAGGAATTTTGGTATTCCTGGCAAACACAAGTTGGCAAATCGCTGGAGATCACAGCCATACGTTGTGTCTAAACAGCTCCCTGGGCTTCCAGTGTTTGAAATCAGGCCAGAAGGAAGTGCTGGACCAACTAAGACTTGGCATCAGAATCACCTTTTGCCCCTTACTGATGCAGTCAGGATAATCCCAGAAGAGGAATTATCATCCACATCAGAAGTTGCACAACGGCCTGTAACTAGGTCCCAGTCTGGGACTTTGGCATTTGGAGACAGTGAGGAGGGAGAGATGGACATTAGATGGTTATGGTCATCTGATATACCCGAAACTGAAGCGAGTGTTTCATCACACACAGCCGAGGAGAGTAGTGAGGCCCTCAGGCCAGAAGCTCCAGAGTTTGTGCCATTGTCTGGAAGAGCTGAAGAGTGTTTATCTCCCACTGAAATAGAAGAAAGTGGTGTTCAGACAGAAATAGGGGACTCACCAAAGAAACAAAGGGAGAAGAGGAACATTCGCCCACCTAAGAGACTAACATACGATACATTGGGCGAGTGTTCTGACACAACCAAGATTACCAGCAAAAGGAACATTGATGAGCCTAGTTCCTCCTCAGTCAATCTGGACAGTGAGAGCCCTGTTTCACCCCTTGGCACAACTGTATCCGATACTAAAGTGACAGTTGTGGGTACACAGAGTAGTTTTCCAACACCTGAAAATTGGTGGAAGGCTCCTCTGTCGGTCCTGTGTTCTCGTTTAGAGGCTAAGATGTGTAGCAGAAACAAGGTCTTACATATCTTTGGGGACCAAAGATTTAGAGCAGGGGGAGTATGTAGCGCTGACAACTGTTGTTTCTAGCTCTATGTGTATTATTCAGTACAATAGTTGTGTCAGTGCCATCTTGTGGACAATTGATAATGTGAGGATTAAGTGACATGGAAGTGATTAATTGTTTACTTCAGGACTGTAGCTCTGACCCACCCACAATGCTCCTTGACAAAGTCAGAACTGAACTGCATTATGGGAGGATATAAAAAGGTGAGCAGTGGCCATTTTAGGTCTCTTGTTCCTGGGACGCGTGGTCTGCCAGCAGGACTCTGTGAGTGTGTGTGTCTCACAGGGTTGCGGCATACCTTGCGAAGGAGCGGAGCAGCTGCAGTATCCTGCCATCCCATCGCAGTGAGCCGGACAAGAGATGTGATTGTTCCAGAGGACCCCTGGGGAGTTAACCGAGGACTCCTGGTCATTTGTGGATGGAACGGTGTGACGGCGTGGTGGTGCCTCTATACAGAACTGAGAACTGCTGAACCGGAGACATCCACCTGCCTGGATTTCGTGTAGTGAGAGGGTTGACACACAGAAGTTTTATTGAGTATCACACACACATCTTTAGAACTGTACAGAGTGTTGCTGGGACTGATAGTCCCACAGAACAAGTTAAGTCTGGGTGGCCTCGCCCCCCGTTATTTAAGAACCGTCAGAAGAGGAGATGTGTCACACAGTGGTAGCCTCCCTCCATGCCAGCATGGATGCGGAGCGGCCCGGAGATGAAGATGAAGAAGAGAAGAAGATGAAAAAGATGAAGAAGAGAAGAGGATGAAGAGAAGAGCAGGAGCCTCCCCCCTTGCCATGGGTGCGGAGCGGCCCGAGGAGAAGAAGATAGAAGACGGTGCGGAGGAGATGCTGGACGAGAACACCGGAGGAAGAACCAGAAGAGCCAGAAGAACCAGAAGAAGAAGAAGAAGAAGAAGAAGAAGATGAAGGAAGATAGAAGAAAGAAGAAGCATTTAAATAAAGGAATTGTCAAAAACTGTCTCTTGTCATTTTTAAAATTTTTGACAGTTTTTTAGTGAAATGGTAGAGGTACTTTTGTACCCCCTTACCATTTCACACAGGGGGGGCCGGGATCTGGGGGTCCCCTTGTTAAAGGGGGCTTCCAGATTCCGATAAGCCCTCCGCCCGCAGACCCCCACAACCACCAGCCAGGGTTGTGGGGATGAGGCCCTTGTCCTCATCAACATGGGGACAAGGTGTTTTGGGGGGCTACCCCAAAGCACCCTCCCAATGTTGAGGGCATGTGGCCTGGTACAGTTCAGGAGGGGGAGGGCGCTCTCTTGTCCCCCCCTCTTTTCCTGCAGCCCGCCAGGTTGCGTGCTCGGATAAGGGTCTGGTATGGATCTCTGGGGGGACCCCACGCCGTTTTTAAAAAAAAATTTGGCGCGGGGTTCCTCTTAAAATCCATACCAGACCTGAAGGGTCTGGTATGAAATTTGAGGGACCCCCACGTCATTTTTTTTTTTAAATTTTTGGCTGGGGTTCCCCTGAAGGGGACTGGTATGGAATTTAGGGGGATGCCCACGTCATTTTTTTTTAAATTATTTTGGTTCGGGGTTCCCCTGTGGGGAATTCCCATGCCGTTTTTATCAATGAACTTTTATGTGTATTGTCGGACCGGCAATGCAATAGCCGCGAGTAGTTTTAAATGACCTTTTTTCCTTTGAAATGTCATTTTGCTGTCAGACTGTTCTAAACTCAGTTGCAGCCCAGTATACATTGCTCCCAACCAAATACTCATATCTGGTCTCTGCTCCCTGTACCTATCCTGCATTCAACCCACCTGCCTCTTCTCAGCTGCTTACTAATCCACAAGAACTTCCCCCAGCTACTGTTACCTCTTCTCTGCCATATCCCAATCCTCCTTTCCAGTCTGCTACACCCCCCCACCTACAGATTTCAGTGACTAAGTCAAAGAAAAAATGAAAGTTTTTCCCAACCAAAACGATCCTGCCATTAACCCAACCTGCCTCCACACCCACCAATCTGTCCCAGCCTGAAGTGCCAGAGTTCCAGCCTGAAGTACCAGAGTTCCAGCCTGAAGTGCAAGAGTTCCAGCCTGAAGTGCAAGAGTTCCAGCCTGAAGTGCAAGAGTTCCAGCCTGAAGTGCAAGAGTTCCAGCCTGAAGCGCCAGAGTTCCAGCCTGAAGCGCCAGAGTTCCAGCCTGAAGCGCCAGAGTTCCAGCCGGAGGTGCCAGTGTTCCAGCCGGAGGTGCCAGTGTTCTAGCCAGAGGTGCCAGTGTTCTAGCCGGAGGCGCCAGTGTTCCAGCCGGAGGTGCCAGTGTTCCAGCCGAAAGAGACAGAGCCAGTGTTCCAGCCTGAAGAGCCAGAGCCAGCGTTCCAGCCTGAAGAGCCAGAGCCAGCGTACCAGCCTGAGGAGCCAGAGCCAGCATTCCAGCCTGAAGAGCCAGTGCCTACTTTCCAGTCTGATGTGCCCGCTTTCCATTCTGATGTGCTCGCTTTCCAGTCTGATATGCCCACTTTCCAGTCTGATGTCTCATTGCCTGCTGCCCAGTTCGACGACCTGTTCCAAAGACGGGTGATGATTTTTCTCCCCCTTTCAGTGCTTGATCAGGTGAAGTCTATGGTGTGGCTGTTAGAGGATGATTCTGCATGCTTTTTTGAGCACTATTCCGTTTGTCCTCAGCAGAAGCTTATGAAATGTATTCACTCAATACAGACCCTTGTTAGGCAGGCAGTGTGTGATCTGTTTTTTGTCCAACCAATACTCTCAGCATGGTCTGATATGTTACAACCAGCCGCAACCAACCCACAACAAACCACCTCTGCCATCAGACACCTGCCTGCCCAAAAGTCTGTTTCCCCATCACCCATGCCAAACTCAGTTGCAGCCCAGTATACGTTGCTCCCAACCAGCCGGAGGCACCAGTGTTCCAGCCGGAAGCGCCAGTGTTCCAGCCGGAGGTGCCAGTGTTCCAGCCAGAAGAGCCATAGCCAGCGTTCCAGCCTGAAGAGCCAGATCCAGCATTTAAGCCTGAAGAGATAGAGCCAGCTTACTAGCCTGAGGAGCCAGAGCCAGCGTTCCAGCCTGAAGAGCCAGTGCCTACTTTTCAGTCTGATGTGCCTGCTTTCCAGTCTGATGTGCCCGCTTTCCAGTCTGATGTGCTCGCTTTCCAGTCTGATATGCCCGCTTTCCAGTCTGATGTCTCATTGCCTGTTGCCCAGCTCGACGACCTGGAGCCTGCTGCCCAGCCTGATGAGCCTCTGTCATTTGCCCAGCCTGATGTGTTCCTGCCTGCTGCCCAGCTCAATGACCTGGAGCCTGCCTCCCAGCCTGATGAGCCTCTGAGTGCTGCCCAGCCTGCTGAGCCTCTGTCTGCTGCCCAGCCTGATGTGCCACTGTCTGCTGCCCAGCCTGGTGTGTTCCTGTCTGCTGCCCAGCCTGATGTAACACTGTCTGCTGCCCATCCTGATGTGTTACTGTCCGCTGCCCAGCCTGATGTGCCACTGTCCGCTGCCCAGCCTGATGTGCTTCTGTCTGCTGCTCAGCCTGATGTGCCACTGTCCGCTGCCCAGCCTGATGAGCCTCTGTCTGCTGCCCAGCCTGATGTGCCACTGTCTGCTGCCCAGCCTGATGTTCCACTGTCTGCTGCCCAGCCTGAGGTGCCACTATCTGCTGCCCAGCCTGATGTGTTCCTGTCCACTGCCCTGCATGATGTGTTCCTGTCTGCTGCCCAGCCTGATGTGCCACTGTCTGCTGCCCAGCCTGATGTGCCACTGTCTGCTGCACAGCCTGATGTGTTCCTGTCCACTGCCCTGCATGATGTGTTCCTGTCTGCTGCCCAGCCTGATGTGTTCCTATCTGCTGCCCTACATGATGTGTTCCTGTCCGCTGCCCAGCTTGATGTGCCACTGTCTGCTGCCCAGCCTGATGTGCCTCTGTCTGCTGCCCAGCCTGATGTGCCTCTGTCTGCTGCCCAGCCTGATGTGCCACTGTCTGCTGCCCAGCCTGATGTGTTCTTGTCTGCTGCCCAGCCTGATGTGTTCTTGTCTGCTGCCCAGCCTGATGTGTTCCTGTCTGCTGCCCAGCCTGATGTGTTTTTGTCTGCTGCCCAGCCTGATGTGTTTCTGTCTGCTGCCCAGCCTTATGTGTTCCTGTCTGCTGCCCAGCCTGATGTGCCACTGTCTGCTGCCCAGCCTGATGAGCCTCTATCCGCTGCCCAGCTTATAGTGCCAATGCCTGCTGCCCAGCTTGAAGTGCCTGCTGCCCAGCTTGAAGTGCCTGCTGCCCAGCTTGCAGTGCCCACTGCCCAGATTGAAGTGCCCGCTGACCAACTTGATATTCCTTTTGATGCGCTTGCTGCCCCGCTTGATGTGCCTGCTGCCCAGCTTAATGTGCCCATGCCTGCTGCCCAGCTTTATGTACCCATGTCTGCTGCCCCGCTTGATGTGCCTGCTGCCCCGCTTGATGTGCCCGTGCCAGCTGCACAGCCTGATTTGCCTGTTACCCAGTTCGAGGTGCCTGCCGCCCAGCTTGCTGTGCCTGCTACTCAGCTTGAGGTTCCTGTGCTTGGTATTCAGCTTGATGGACTTATTGCCCAACCTGATTTGACTTTGCCAGCTGCCCGGCTTGACGCCATGGACTTTCCCCAGCAACGGCTTGTTGGAGCGTCCGGAGGTCGCTCTTTCGAGGGGGGGTACTGTCAGGAAAGATTCCCTCTGCTGGTAATATCAAACCCAAAAGTCTGTTTCCCCATCACCCATGCCAAACTCAGTTGCAGCCCAGTATACATTGCTCCCAACCAAATACTCATATCTGGTCTCTGCTCCCTGTACCTATCCTGCATTCAACCCCCCTGCCTCTTCTCAGCTGCTTACTAATCCACAATAACTTCCCCCAGCTACTGTTACCTCTTCTCTGCCATATCCCAAACCTCCTTTCCAGTCTGCTGCACCCCCCACCTACAGAGCTTTAGTGACTAAGTAAAAAAAAAAACGAAAGTTTTTCCCAACCAAAACGATCCTGCTATTAACCCAACCTGCCTCCACACCCATCAATTTGTCCCAGCCTGAAGTGCCAGAGTTCCAGCCTGAAGTGCAAGAGTTCCAGCCTGAAGTGCCAGAGTTCCAGCCGGAGGTGCCAGAGTTCCAGCCGGAGGTGCCAGAGTTCCAGCAGGAGGTGCCAGAGTTCCAGCCGGAGGTGCCAGTGTTCTAACCGGAGGTGCCAGTGTTCTAACCGGAGGTGCCAGTGTTCTAACCGGAGGTGCCAGTGTTCTAGCCGGAGGTGCCAGTGTTCCAGCCAGAGGTGCCAGTGTTCCAGCCAGAGGCACCAGTGTTCCAGCCGAAAGTTCCAGTGTTCCAGCCGGAAGAGCCAGCGTTCCAGCCTGAAGAACCTGAGCCAGCGTACCAGCCTGAAGAGCCAGAGCGTTCCAGCCTGAAGAGCCAGTGCCTACTTTCCAGTATGATGTGCCCGCTTTCTAGTCTGATGTGCTCACTTTCCAGTCTGATGTGCTCACTTTCCAGTCTGATGTGCTCACTTTCCAGTCTGATATGCCCGCTTTCCAGTCTGATGTCTCATTGCCTGCTGCCCAGTTTGACGACCTGGAGCCTGCTGCCCAGCCTGATGAGCCTCTGTCTTCTGCCAAGCCTGATGTGTTCCTGCCTGCTGCCCAGCTTGATGACCTGGAGCCTGCTGCCCAGCCTCATGAGCCTCTGTCTGCTGCCCAGCCTGCTGAGCCTCTGCTGCCCAGCCTGATGAGCCTCTGTCTTCTGCCCAGCCTGATATATTCCTGCCTGCTGCCCAGCTTGATGACCTGGAGCCTGCTGCCCAGCCTCATGAGCCTCTGTTTGCTGCCCAGCCTGCTGAGCCTCTGTCTGCTGCCCAGCCCAATGTGCCACTGTCTGCTGCCCAGCCTGATGTGTTCTTGTCCGCTGCCCAGCCTGATATGCCACTATCTTCTGCCCAGGCTGATGTGCCTCTGTCTGTGGCTCAGCCTGATGTGTCACTGTCTGCTGCCCAGCCTGATGAGCCCCTGTCTGCTGCCCAGCCTGATGTGCCACTGTCTGCTGCCCAGCCTGATGTGCCACTGTCTGCTGCCCAGCCTGATGTGCCACTGTCTGCTGCCCAGCCTGATGTGTTCCTGTCCACTGCCCTGCATGATGTGTTCCTGTCCTCTGCCCAGCCTGATGTGCCGCTGTCCACTGCCCAGCCTGATTTGCCTCTGTCTGCTGCCCAGCCTTATGTGCCACTGTCTGCTACCCAGCCTGATGTGTTCCTATCTGCTGCCCTACATGATGTGTTCCCGTCCGCTGCCCAGCCTGATGTGCCACTCTCCGCTGCCCAGCCTGATGTGCCTTTGTCTGCTGCCCAGCCTGATGTCTTTCTGCCTGCTGCCCAGCCTTATGTGTTCCTGTCTTCTGCCCAGCCTGATGTGTTTCTGTCTGCTGCCCAGCCTGATGTGTTCCTGTCTGCTGCCCAGCCTGATGTGTTTCTGTCTGCTGCCCAGCCTGATGTGTTTCTGTCTGCTGCCCAGCCTGATGTGTTTCTGTCTGCTGAACAGCCTGATGTGCCACTGTCTGCTGCCCAGCCTGATGAGCCCCTATCCACTGCCCAGCTTCAAGTGCCTGTGCCTGCTGCCCAGCTTCAAGTGCCCCTGCCTGCTGCCCAGCTTGAAGTGTCTACTGCCCAGCTTAAAGTGCCCGCTGCCCAGCTTGAAGTGCCCGCTGCCCAGCTTGAAGTGCCCACTGCCCAGCTTGCAGTGCCCACTGCCCAGCTTGATATATCTGCTGCCCCATTTGATGAGCCTGCTGCCCCGCTTGATGTGCCTGTGCCTGCTGCCCAGCTTGATGTGCCTGTGCCTGCTGCCCAGCTTGATGTGCCTGTGCCTGCTGCCCAGCTTGATGTACCCGTGCCTGCTGCCCCACTTGATGTGTCTGCTGCCCCAATTGATGTGCCCGTGCCGGCTGCCCAGCCTGATGTGCCTGTTGACCAGTTTGAGGTGCCTACCGCCCAGTTCGCTGTGCCTGCCACTCAGCTTGAGGTTCCTGTGCCTGCTATTCAGCTTGACGGACTTATTGCCCAACATGATGTGACTTTGCCTGCTGCCCGGCTTGGCGCCATGGACTTTCCCCAGAAATGGCTAGTTGGAGCGTCCGGAGGTCGCTCCTTCGAGGGGGGGTAATGTCAGGAAAGGTCCCCTGCGCTGGTAATATCGATCTTTTGGCGTGCAGTACTGAGGTCCACCAGCAGGTGTCTCCTGGCAGTTTGGAGCTGTCAGAAGAGCTTTTTACTGCTGGTATTTTGTCTGCAGATAGGCATCAGCTGACTTTATTAGCAGCTGTAGTATAAATACCCAGCAAGTGCACACACAGCTTGCCCTGGTATTGTCCTTGAGGCCTGACCTGCATCCTGTTACCTGTTATCCTGACCCTGAACCTTGATTCCTGTATCCTGAACCTGTTGCACTTGATCCTGTCTATTCCTGCATCCCTGGAACCTTGTCCTGCAACCTGATCCCTTTCTCCTTTTCCCCCCATCTGCTGACCTCCTGTTTATGACCCTGGCCTGGCTTGACTATGATTCTGGTATCCCCTATTGTTATATATACTGGTTGGTTTGTTGTCACTGTTTTAGTTATTTGGTTTTCTCACTCTGTTTGGTATTGGTGGAGTATTCACATTATATGCATTTATCTTAATAAAATCACTTACTTTCACCTACTTATGTTTGGTTTACTCTGTCGCAGTCACACAGTTCTGGTCACATCCGGTTTATGACACTTTCATTTAGTCTCTAATGAGTAGATCTAATCGAAAGAGAGTCTTGTAAGGCATATGTCAAAGAAAAAGGTGCGTGATCTGACCAGGTAATAGGACCTATAGTAGCAGTTTGAACTGCGTGAAGTTGAGCATGTGGGACAAAAAAGTAGTCAATAAGAGAATATGATTTATAAGGGGTAGAATAAAATATATAATCCTTTTTCCTAGGATGAAATAGACACCATACATCAATCAATTGACTTCAATGCAAGGATTGAACAATGCGTTTGCGTGCCTTAAGAGAAATAGATGACCCACCAGAAGATGTGTCCTCTATTGGGACTAATGAAATATTTAGGTCTCCTCCTACAATCAAATGTCCCGTTGTGACCTCAGTCAGTCTTCCTAGCATCATGCTTATAAAGGTCTCTTGATGGTTATTAGGGGCATATAATGTTGCCAGAGTAACCTCAACATCACCTATCGTGCCTTTCAAAAGCAAGAAACATCCTCCTGGGTCCTTAATTGAATCTATATAGAACCATGGTACCCTGCCCGAGATGAGAATAGAAACCCCCCTCGACTTTGCTGATTGATTGGTAGAGTGGTATACCGTCGGGAATGACCCACTCTGTAGGATGGGTAATTTATCATCCCTAAAAGGTGTCTCCTGTATGAAAGCAATATCGGACTTAAGACGTTGCAAGTCATGTAGGAGCATCCGCCTCTTCTCTGGCATATTTAGTCCTTTAGCATTAAGCGAGGTCACATTGAGGACCTCCATACCAAGGTCTCAGGTAAGGAAGGATTAGGAAAAAAGGGAAAGGAAAAGAGAAAAAAAAAGTAAAAAAAAAAAGGGAAAAAAAAGAAGCAAAACACTGATAGAACGCTCACCGGTTATAAACCCCCCGCATGCAACCCTTTCCCGTCCCCAGAAAACAAATTAGGGGTCAAATCTTGATAGAATTATCTCTGAGCTACCTTTCTGCCACCCAAAGGGGCAAGTCTTAGTGATATCACCAGGTGAGATATTACCATTGAATAGAGGCCCCTTTTAAATACCCCTCAATCCCATACCTTAATCTTAACCACGTATATGGGGAGGGGGACTCCTCCCCTGGCAGTTTCCTGATTCCCACCTCTCTATTACTTCAAAATTGCCCTTCCCAAGATCATCTCCCTACCATTACCCTGGTCCACCCTCCCCTCCCCTCTTAAAATCTGGGATACTAGGGAGTGGGGACTTGAATTTACCCCACTCCCCAGTACCTCATTACCTACCTACATACCCCAAACCTCCCCTTTACTTTCTATATCCAGAATCCCTGTTAAGGGATATTTTATATACAGTATCTGACAAAAGTGAGTACACCCCTCACATTTTTGTTAATATTTTATCCTATCTTTTCATGTGACAACACTGAAGAAATGACACTTTGCTACAATGTAAAGTAGTGAGTGTACAGCATGTATAACAGTGTAAATTTGCGGTCCCCTCAAAATAACTCAACACACAGCCATTAATGTCTAAACCGCTGGCAAGAAAAGGGAGTACACTCCTAAGTGAAAATGTCCAAATTGGGCCCAATTAGCCATTTTCCCTCCCCAGTGTCATGTGATCATTAGTGTTACAAGGTCTCATGGGACCAGGTGTGTTAAATTTGGTGTTATTGCTCTCACTCTCTCATACTGGTCGTTCAACATGGCACCTCATGGCAAAGAACTCTGTGAGGATCTGAAAAAAAGAATTATTGCTCTACATAAAGATGGCCTAGGCTATAAGAAAATTTCCAAGACCCTGAAACTGAGCTGCAGCACTGTGGCCAAGACCACGGTTTAACAGGACAGGTTCCACTCAGAACAGGCCTCACCATGGTCAACCAAAGAAGTTGAGACGCATGAGTGCTGCCAGCATTGCTGCAGAGGTTAAAGGGGTGAGGGGGTCAGCCTGTCAGTGCTTAGACCATACGCCACAAACTGCATCAAATTGGTCTGCATAGCTGTCATCCCAGAAGGAAGCCTCTTCTAAAGATGATGCACAAGCTCACAAAAAGTTTGCTGAGGACAAAAAGACTAAGGACATGGATTACTAGAACTGTGTCCTGTGGTCTGATGAGCCCAAGATAAACTTATTTGGTTCAGATGGTGTCACGCGTGTGTGTCGGCAACCAGGTGAGGAGTACAAAGACAAGTATGTCTTGCCTACAGTCAAGCATGGTTTTGGGAGTGTCATGGTCTGGGGCTGCATGAGTGCTGTTGGCACTGGGAAGCTACAGTTCATTGAGGGAACCATGAATGCCAACATGTACTGCGACATACTGAAGCAGAGGATGATACCCTCCCTTCGAAGACTGGGCCGCAGGGCAGCATTCCAACATAAGGACCCCAAACACACCTCCAAGATGACCACTGCCTTGCTAAAGAAGCTGAGGGTAAAGGTGATGGACTGGCCAAGCATGTCTCCAGACCTAAACCCTATTGAGCATCTGTGGGGCATCCTCAAATGGAAGGTGGCGGAGTGCAAGGTCTCTAACATCCACCAGCTCCATGATGTCGTTTTGGAGGAGTAGAAGAGGACTCCAGTGGCAACCTGTGAAGCTATGGTGAACACCATGCTCAAGTGGGTTAAGGTAGTGCTGGAAAATAAAATAATGGTGGCCACACAAAATATTGACACTTTGGACCCAATTTGGACATTTTCACTTAGGGGTGTACTCACTTTTGTTTCCAGCGGTTTAGACATTAATGGCTGTGTGTTGAGTTGTTTTGAGGGGACAGCAAATTTACACTGTTATAGGTTGCTATAACAGTGTAACAGTGTGGTGGAGTGGTAGGTTGCTCCACCACAAACAAGTACTCTCCACATTGCGGACATCGGCCAAATGGACGAAGATGCACGGCCAATCCCATGCCCAGTCCCTCAATATCTCCTGAGGTATACAGGACAAACCTCCCCTGCGGCTTCAAACGAACTCCAGTATCCGTAAGCAGAGTTCCAGACAGCACAGTATTCATCACGGTGCTTGCAGGGAACATTCTCGGTCCCACAACTGGTTGCATCGCCCAAAAAGACATGGCCACACTCTGATCCTCTCAGCACGATCACGACGCCTCTCCTTTCCTTTGGCCCCAAACACACCCACGCGTCCCACGAGGTAGCATGTAGGGTAACTCCTCCCACTTGTTCTTCTAGTCACGTAGCTAGCGGGCCCCACTGGCACCCGCTGTCTACGCACTCAGAAACAAAGTCCTCCAGTTTAGCCTTTTCTCTTCCTGAAATATTTTTTTTCAAAGTCCAACTCTCTCCGTAAACTCCCGGTAAAACACTCCACTGGGTTGCGAGAATTGACGGTCAACAAATCCCGGACGACGCCCCCACATGTAGCATTAACTCTCGGTGGAGCTGCTAATTTAAGCGGGTCTGTTACCTTCACTCTCCTTCCCTCTGTTTCTCCGGCACCGGGTCTAGGGTTCCGTTGAGTTTACCTCTGGACGACACACGCACCAACACCTGAGTACGTTTTCAATGCTTTATTAAACAATTTACTTAGGAAGTAGCAGGAAAGAGGCGGAAAGGAAACTGCAGAAGAAACTCAAATATCTTCTTGTAGGGTTCTTTGACAAATGTCCTGGTAGAATTCAGAATCCAGTACGTAGCACGAACAAAAGTCTCTGCCACAGACTTGTTTGGGAACAAACCCGTACGATCCTCTGCCACAGGATGTATCGGTTTTCTGCAATGAACGTCAGTCACAGTGCCTGAACCTTTAAACCAACCCGGCAACACTATGCTGTATAGTTACTTTCGGATACGTCCTCCAACCGAGTCACCAGGCCCCTCTCCAGACCAGCACGTTGCGTGATCCTTCCATGATGGGTCCTCCCCTGGGATCTCCTCGGTTGTCCAGCTTCGTCACACAGGACAGACAGCTCAGGACCATTCCTCGGCCGCGGTGGTAGGCCCCAGAGAAGCCTCTGGACCCACCCCTGCGCCACAGCGACGTGGGCCTCCGGAACGGAGGACCACGAGGTAGCTCTCTAATGCATACCTGTCAGCCAGGAGGGCCAGCAGGTGGCTGTAAAACGAACCCCAAAATATGGCATCTGTCCCATAAATACCCTCGCCCAGAATGCAACTCGAAGGACCACCTCCACCAAGTTGTCTCCGGGACAGAAGAGCATCCATACGCTTCAACGCGTTGCTTTTCCAACACTAACCAGTGATAATATATATATATATATATATATATATATATATATATATATTAACAGTACTGTGCCTTGTGTAAAATGCGTTTTGTATCACCCGTGATGTGTGTCTCATTCAGAGGAGGCTGTTTTTTTAGTTTCCTTAGTTGTTGGGAAAACCCTGTTTGAGACCTGCAGACTGGAGACTTTTTTGGGAGGGATGAAGTCTCCAATCCTGTGATCAGGTTTTGCAGGCAACCAGCACATTGACTGAGCAGGTATGTGTAGAACTTTTAGTAGAGTCATGAGTAATGTAGGACTTCACCCCATCGGACAAAGGATGTCTCAGTCCAGGTTAGGAAGCCGGTGTGAGCCAGCATCTGTGTCTATTGAGCAGGAAGGCTGAATAAAGAATACATTCTTAAAAACTTTAAAGGAGGGTCCTGGAGCAAATTAATAGGAAACAAAGAAGGAAAGAGAGAAACAGAAAAATTGGAAATAGGGATAATCTGCCTGATTGATGCTAGCCCGCTTATATGGTACTCTGTTAAGGAGCTACATAGGTCACCTGGAGTACCCATAAACGGGAGAGAAGAAGAGGGTTGAAAAAAATGCAGAAAGAACATAAACTAAAGAAGAAGTCATACAATGAGGGGTAAACCAGTCAAAGGGGGGGTAAAATCCCCAAAATAAGTATAAGCCCTGGTACAATAAAAAAAATACATGGCCCATAAGTGAAACCCAGATAGTTCAACCTCTGAAATGCAAGCAAACTTCAGGAACAAAGTAGGCAATCGACTGGAATAAATACATCCAACCAATCAACTAAGAGGTACAGACAGACAATGATACAGGAGGGAGCAATATAGGGTAACAAAGGATAAAAGCTCAACTGCCTACAAAGTCAGAAATACATGACATGTTTGCATAATTAGAACATTCCCTTAAGACCGAAATAGCAACGTCACATGGAGATCTGGGTCAAATACTGACAAGGGTGGAAGATATGGAAGAAAGACTGGATACTTATACCCTAGAAATAAAAGCACTCAAAGAAAGAGCAAATGAGGAACTTGCAAATGGAACAAATCTTTTTTTATATAAAATAGAAGATCGGGAAAACAGAAGGAAAAATCAAAGAAAACAATGAAGAAACAATGCAGGAAGAAAACTTATAGGATATAATGGAAAAAAATGTTTAACCCCCTAATAGGAAGAACAATAATATAGACATTGAAGATAGAGAGAGTGCACAGGATCAGAAAACCCCAAAATATGGTGAAGGAGATTCTAAGAGATGCAATAGTGAGATTTCACTGTTATGAATATAAGGCAAGAATATGGGAGAAAATGAGAACACCCCCCGGTAAATTACGAAGGAGCAATTCTCCAGATATTTGAAGACCTTGCGCCAGACACATTAGCAAGAAGAAGACTCCTTAAGGCATTGTTAGAACTTATGCGATTGCATAACATCCAGTATTGAGGTATCCCGGTGTCACGGAACGTCCCACACTCCGCTTGAGTGCTTCCGTCATATACCGCTTCCTAAGTTCTGGAACACGAGTCCAATGAATCTGGCTATAGGAACCCCAAGAACTAGACATCACCAGTCTTGGAGTACATCAGAACTAACTTTTTATTTGAGATCTCACACACATTTATACAGCAGGGATGACTCAAAGCTAACCTAATTAACATGAGCTAATTTACTACAAAATGTACCCAGACCAGATGACAGACTTGTGGGCACCGAGCTTCACACATTAATATAAACACAATAGCTGGAGCTAATTACAATTAACAATACAAACAACAATCTCCCCCCTCCTCAGCCTAGACCATTCGTCTCCTAGCCAGTGCTGGTGGCTAATGTGATCAGCTCTCTAAATTAACATAAAGACAGGTTGATGACACCAGCATCTCCTCACAGGATGTGTCCCAACAGAATGAATCAGTCTTATCAGCAGGGGGCTGCTGGAGGAACCCCCCCTCCCTCTTCAGGGACACAGATCCACAGCAAGGAGTCCCCAACAGAATCAAACAACAAACAATATATACATATATACATGACTGAGTCCAATTAGTACAGTTCAGACCGGACCTCCAATTCACCCCACAAAGAGCACCGTTCCATTGAAAATCCAGGGCCCATAATCAAAAGGCAACAGGCTTGCATTCAGTCCTCTCCAACAGCCTCTGTCCCGGCTAGGTCTGTGACACCCGGCATGCTTAGTAGGACAGAAAGATGGCCGCTCTGCACGATTAAAATTTCCAGAAAACATGCAAGACTTCTGTAAAAAACTAGATCTACCAACCCTAGTTATCCTGGTGTGCTCTGGTACAATGATAGGAGGGTCACACATGGAAGAAGAACAATGGCACCAGTCCCCAAGAAGACCACGGCATCTAAAAGGAAATAAGAAAAAAAAAAAAAAGAATAATGAAGGAATCAAGCCACAAGGGGACTCTGGGGAAAGGGGGGGGGGAGTTATAAGAAGATAGAAGGACAGAAATGGAAGAAACATGGAAAGATGGGTCCCCTTGAGACAGGATAGACTCTGGATCTTCATCCCCAGCAAAAAGGTATGTTTGCCCAAGCTGGTGTGCAGGGCAGAGCTCAACCTCAAGAATAAGGAGTTGACAAGTAGGAAGAGTAAGGATTGTGAACTTCCTAGTCAACTTGAAGGCTAAAATAGGGCCAAAATCCCCAACAAAAAAAATTTTAGTATGGGGAGGGAAAGGAGGGGGCCGTTGGGGGGAGGAGAGAGGGAGAACTTCTCAATTTTTGGCTTGGGACCTGTTCCCTGAGCCCCTTTATTTCTCGCTCCTTGGTCTCTGCGCTCACTATTATAGAGATTTAGGATGGCAACGTCAAGGGGCTAAATGCACCAGGGAAAAGACATAAAATATTTTTAAAAAATCAAACACTATTTCTCCAAGAGACATCTCTCACGATACAAATATAAAATTATATTCAAAAGATTACCCAAGAGGGAAAGAACAAAAGAAAGGGAAATACTAATAAAAGAAATCTATAAACTCGAATAACTACATAAACAAAAAGTTGATTTAAAAGTATAGCATATCTTGGTGTTAAAAAAGGATAAACTAAGGGGGCTAATGGAACACAAGTCTAGACGGGTCTTCCTCAGAATAGCCAAGGAGAGGTACCAGTGGGGAAACAAATCAGGAAAATATTTAGCAAGAATTTTAAAAAAGAAAAAAATCTGTAAATTTTATAGAGAAAATAAAAAATAAAGCAGGAGAGATGGTGTTCTTGACCCCAGAAATAACTGGTGTATTCCAAAATTATTATAGTGCATTATATTCTATAGAACATATTTTACATATATTTTTCCCATGACTATTTTGGGATGAGGTGAGGGGCTCTATATATATATATATATATATATATATATATATATATATATATATATATATATATATATATATATATATATATATATATATATATATATATATACTTATTTTGGCTTGGTAGTCTCATGTTTTCATTTTTTTCCAATATAGGGTAGTAGATACCCATAAGCCCCCTTTTGCACTACCAGCAATTACCTGTATTTAGTGTGGGACTCTAGCCTACACATGGCGGAGTTCATAGGTCAAGCTTGGGATGTCTTTGCAAGTAATCTTCAGAAAGAATATGGACAGAACGAATCAAAGGAATCAGAATTATCATTCTTGTTCTTCAATCTCACCAAGTGGTTAGAAAAGAAATCTTCGCTATATTGGCATATCAAGACTTTCGAGGAGTATATCAGGGAGGACCTGAACCCTCTAGGCCTCCGGGTTCCGGATCTTCCCAACCTTCGATAACATTGATTCCACTTTCAAAATCGCCTGGGAAAACAATCTGAAATCATGCTCTAGCCACATGATGAGTCTACTTATTGAAGAATATAAAAAACAGCTCATTGATATCAACAGAAACATTGATAGATTGTATTTACAGATTAATGTATTGAACACTCATCCCTCTTTTTCTGAATTTAATGAGAAGTTGAAGACGCACATTGAGTCCTTCAACAAAATTATCCTTTCAAAAAAGGAAAACAAATTTTTACGGGACAAACAAGCCTTCCAGGAAGGCCGAGTGTCACGTACCTTACAGCGGAGTCCGAAATGACGAGGGTGGCCTCTTGCGCGGTCCCGGTCCTAGCACCCCTGGAGGTTGAGACAGGGCTGCTAGGGCGGCAGAAGGGTGCAGGTGCCTGCTGGCAGGATCAGGAACAAGGAAGTCTTCGTGAAGGAGATGGGATGCTGATCACTGGAAGGGGTTCAGGAAAAGTCCAGCAGTGGTACTTGCAGGGTCAAGGACAGGCAGGAGTTGGCAACATGCTGGCAGTGAGGTACACAATCGGCAGGGAGATTTGTAGTCAGGGATTGGCGGAGGGATTGGCGGAGGTTGGCAACAAGCTGGCAGCGAGGTACAGGATCGGAAGACAGAGCCGTAGTCAGAAGTCCAAGCCGGGTTCGGTACAGGAAGCAGAGGCAGACAGAGATGCAGGGATGATCCGAGATGGTAGACGAGGAAAGCAGAGGTTCAAGATCAGGGTCAATCAAACAAGGCTACAGCAAGGGTTCAGGAACGAGCTGAGACAATCCAGCACTGATACTAGTATGCTGATCATTTAAATAGGGCGCCTCGCGCCGTGATTCGTTGGCGTGCGAACATGCATGCGCTGATGTGCACTCGTTCATACGGTTGAGTTAATGTGCGTGCCTAGTCTGGGGCTCGCTCGTTCTTATCGTACGTCTGGCTGGCATATGGGAACGAGCATTTGTGATGGTTCTCTGACATTGCCCCCTCCTTATGGGCAGCCTCCGGATGCCCATCTGGGCCCCCCTTTCCGGATGAGAATGATGAAAAGCTTGTATAAGTCTTGGGGCATGGAGGTTTGCTTCTGGTTCCCAGGAATTTTCTTCTGGACCAAAACCTTTCCATTTAATTAAATATTGATTCTGTCCCTGCCTTCTCCTGCAATCTACAATGGTCTCGATTTCGAACTCCTCTTCTCCATCCACCATTATGGCCTCTGAGGGCCCCATTTCACAACCTGGAAAGGGATTAACCACATCAGGCTTCAACAAGGAGGTATGAAACACAGGGTGGATCTTAAATGAGTCGGGAAGTCGGGAGCTCATTAACCACTGGGTTAATTCTTCTCTTGACCGAAAAAGGCAAGTTTCAGATTCAAAGTCGAAAGCCACACACGATTACCAACTTTCAAATCCAGTTCTCCTCTCCTCTTCCTGTCAAAGAACCTCTTATTAACTTCTTGTGCCTTGGCAATGGTCTCTATCAGCACTTGGTTATTTGTAGCAAGGAAATTCAACCTGTCCTGAACTGCTGGCAAAGGAGAGTCCGGAATCAACGTTGGCAAAAAGAAGAGATGAAACCCATAGTTTGAGAAGAAGGGAGATTGGTTGGTGGCTGCATGGACAGAGTTCTTAAATGCAAATTCTGCCAATGGCAGTAGTGAGGCCCAATCTTCTTGGGAAAAGGAGGTGAAGCAGAGCAGGTTTTGCTCTAGCGTTTGGTTGGTACGCTCAGTCTGTCCGTTGGACTGGGGATGATAAGCCGAAGAGAAATTGAGTTTGATGCCCAGCGCTTCGCACAGTGCTTTCCAAAATCTTGAAGTAAACTGTACTCCTCGATCTGAGACAATGTCACTAGGGATTCCGTGCAGTCTAACAACCTCTTTAATGAAAACTTTAGCAGTTTCAGTTGCTGATGGGGTCCCTTTCATAGGGATAAAATGTGACATCCTGGAGAGGCGATCTACCACTACAAAGATAGATGAAAACCTTTCCGATGGAGGGAGCTCTACAATAAAATCCATCGCGATTTTATCCCAGGGTCTTTCAGGAATGGGTAGTGGTCTTAATAGTCCCCATGCTTTGCTTTTGCTATTTTTGTTCCTGAGACAGATTGAACACGAGCCAACATATTTCCTGCAATCCTATGCTAAGCTAGGCCACCAAAAATGTCTCTGGATCAAATCCATGGTCTTGTATCCCCCCAAAATGGCCGGCCAACGGGTAGTCATGACACACTTGTAGGATGGTAGCACGTAAATTCTGTGGTGTGAAAACTTTATTACCCTGCCAATAGAGCCCATCATTTTCCTGAAGGTTCGTGTCTGGGGGCAAAGAGATTCCCCTGGATGCTTGACGGATCTGTGACATTAAGTCGGTTTGTGTGAGCAGAAAATTTCCAGCCTGTAAGATAGTATCTGTTTGAGGTGAAACTTCAACTTCCGTGAACATACGCGTCAGGTTTTACATTCTTGGAGCCGGGCCGGTAGGTTATGTGGAAACTAAAGCGTAAAAAAAAAAGAGGCTACCTTGCTTGTCTGGGCCTGAGGCGTTTGGCGGTCCTGAGATATTCTAGATTTTTGTGATCCGTGAAGATCAGTATTGGGTGTGTTGCTCCCTCCAAGAGGTACCGCCACTCCTCCAGAGTCGATTTAATTGCCAACAGTTCTCGGTCCCCCACATCATAGTTCCTTTCTGAAGGCCCTAACTTCTTCGAGAAGAAGGCCACAGGGTGCATTAGAGCCTTGGGTCCTTGGCGCTGGGACAAGATGGCCCCTACAGCGCTCTATGAGGCATCCACCTCCAGGATGTATGGAAGAGCGGGGTCAGGGTGCTTTAGTAATGGGGCCGAGGTAAAAAGTCCCTTTAACTTGTTAAAAGCAGCTTGGGCTGCCTCCATCCATTGAAAACGGTTCTGTTTCTTGGTGAGCTGAATGATGGGCATGATGATACCAGAGAAGTTTTTGATAAATTTCCTGTAGAAATTAGAGAAACCGATGAACCGTTGTACCCCTTTCTTATCAATGGGAGGTGGCCAGGATGTTATAGCTGCGACTTTTTGGGGGTCCATTGCCATACCTCCTGTAGAAATTACCAGTCCGAGGAAGTGAATGGTCTGCTGTTCAAATTCACATTTTTCAGCCTTGGCATAGAGTCCATTTTGTCTTAACCTCAGAAGGACTTGTTTTACATGGACACGATGTAATTCTAGAGAGGCCGAAAAAAATTGGAATGTTGTCTAGGTAAACGATCATGAATAGGTCTAGAAAGTCTCTGACGATATTATTTATAAAATGCTGGAAGGTTGCCGGAGCATTGCATAACCCGAAGGGCATAACGAGGTATTCAAAGTGGCCAAAACAAGTCCAGAAGGCCGTTTTCCACTCATCTCCCTTCCTGATTCTGATCAAATTGTAAGGACCTCGTACATACAACTTGGTAAATATCCTTGCAGAGCGGAGTTTCTGGAGCAGTTCTGGAATCAGAGGCAGGGGGTAGTGATTTTTAATGGTAATCCAGTTTAATTATCTGTAATCCACACATGGACAGAGTGAGTGGTCTTTTTTTTCAACAAAAAAAATATTCCTGCCCCGGCTGGTGAAGTAGAGTGTCGGATGAACCCCTTCTTGAGGTTCTCATTAACATAATCTTTTAGGACCACAAATTCAGGCTCTGAAAGGGGGAAGATCCTCCCAAATGGGATTTCTGCCCCTGGTAAAAGTTCAATCGGGCAATTGTAGGCCCGGTGGGGGGGAAGAGTGTCTGCTTTTTGCTTATCGAAAACATCCAGGAAATCATGGTACACGGATGGAACAAGGTCTTGGGATTCGGATACTGGTTTCAGACAACCAATAACTGGAGCTGTATGGTGGAGAATCTGGAGACAGTTGTGGAGGCAGTAGGAGGACTGAAAAACTACCTTGCCGGTTGTCCAGTCTATCTGTGGGTTGTGTGCTTGCAACCATGGCATTCCTAGAATGATCGGAAAAAGTGGTGAGGATATAACGTCCAGGCATAACAGTTCTTGGTGGTTAGGTGAGATGTCAGCGGGCAAAGGTTGGGTTTCTTGGACGATGGGCCCAGATTTGATGTTGGACCCATCAGCTAATCGTATGAACAGTAGTTCGTCTTTAAGTGCCTCCGAAAGTCCTAAACCGAACTGAAAACGGAGAGCGGCGTCGTTCCATTGCGTGTCGGAACTCCACCGTTTAAAGTCAGTAACATAATCCTCCACGGGCCTATGACCCTGCTGGAGGGTGTGGAGGCTGGCCTCGGTTGTGGTGGTACGTTGAGGATCATCATAAAGTTTAGCCATCTCATCCAAAAAAGAGTCCATGGTACCCAGCAAGGGACTGGCTTGCTCCAGTAGGTGATGAGCCCAGGTCTGGGGTTCTCCCTGCAGTAGTGAAATGAAGAACCCCACCTTGGTACTTTCCAAAGAGATAGTGGGGATGCTGTAGCAGAAAATTCAAATGGCAGACATTCCTGAAAGCACGTAATTTGCTGCGATCTCCCATAAATTTCTCTGGAGCAGGAACTCGTGGTTGTGGGGGTGGCACCACTACTGTGGGTGTAGAAGCTGAAACTGATATTGCAGGTGCTGCGGTCCAATGTGCTGAGGTGCTTGGAGAGAGAGACTCCACTCCACTGTGGCTGGATTGTACTGTCACGTACCTTACAGCGGAGTCCGAAATGACAAGGGTGGCCTCTTGCACGGTCCCGGTCCTAGCACCCCTGGAGGTTGAGACAGGGCTGCTAGGGCGGCGGAAGGGTACAGGTGCCTGCTGGCAAGATCAGGAACACGGAAGTCTTTGTGAAGGAGATGGGATGCTGATCACTGGATGGGTTCAGGAAAAGTCCAGCAGTGGTACTTGCAGGGTCAAGGACAGGCAGGAGTTGGCAAAGTGCTGGCAGTGAGGTACACAATCGGCAGGCAGATTCGTAGTCAGGGACTGGCGGAGGTTGGCAACAAGCTGGCAGCGAGGTACAGGATCGGAAGACAGAGCCGTAGTCAGAAGTCCAAGTCGGGTTCGGTACAGGAAGCATGGGCAGACAGAGATGCAGGGATGATCCGAGAGGGTAGTCGAGGAAAGCAGAGGTTCAAGATCAGGGTCAATCAAACAAGGCTACAGCAAGGGTTCAGGAACGAGCTGATACAATCCAGCACTGATACTAGTATGCTGATCATTTAAATAGGGCACCTCACGACGTGATTCGTTGGCGTGCGAATGCGCACACGCTGACGTGCACTGGTTCGTACGGTTGTGTTAACGTGCGAGCTTAGTCCGGGGCTCATTCGTTCTTACCGTACGTCTGGCTGGCATACTGGAATGAGCATTTGTGATGGTTCTCTGACACCGAGCTTACAAATGGCATCAACATGCCAATGATAGAACTCACCAACGTTATCTCACACAGAATGGTCGTCAATTAGATTTTTCTGATACTTCGTCCATTACTTCTAGTATATCGCAATCCTCCTCCAAACAGACCAAACATACAAGGAAACCAAAAAGACATAGGGATGGAGACAGCTCTGAGGGGAGACCCAAACACAGTCAGGGTTACCGCATACGTAAAACCCCTACCAAAACAGTAACTCCAATTACACAAACACATGGTAACACCCCTGCCCCAAGTCATCCTGGGTCTAGTGGAAAAGAAGCTGGTTCACTTACTAATGTTAAAATCCTTAACCTTTTTCATCCAAAAAACTTAGGTTCCCCCACTGGCCCCTCCAGTGTAGAACACATTACATCCTCTTACCCCCTTACAGCGGATGAAACTTCTGGACTATCTAGGGGGCTTACGTTTTGTCCAAATCGTAAAATTGACAAATTCGAAACAATAAAGGTTCTACACTTGTTTACATGTAAGCTTCAATTACAGAGTATGTTTGATAAAGTCGATGCAGATTCAATCACCTTTCAATCTCTTGACAAACGTCAAGCATTAGCCAACTTAAATTCACTCTTAGAAAAGAGTGACACCTGAGACCTTATCGATGTCATTGCTTTTGAATCTTTGTTAACTCAATCTACCAACTCTACTACTACTCGTAAAGCATCTTCGAAATTAAAGAAAAAAATCTGACCTTTATTCCTCCCCAAGCTCCAATCATGGCAAAGCCACCTTTCTAAAATTGATTACTCAGGATTTAAAAAGTATAAGTACAGCCACAAGTCTACCCGATAACCTAACAACTAATGAAAAGGCAGCTTTGAGGGAATTACCTAATAACCTGAATCTGACTATCAAACCCTCATATTGTATTGATGAATAATGCCAACTATGTGTCGATGTGTATGAAAATACTCAGCAACACTGATTGGTATAGATCTATCAAACCTGAAACAATCACTTTGTTCAATGAGACAATAGACAGAGCACTCAATAACAACATAATTTCCAGTTATGGAAATTTATTCGCACTCCATTTCCAATCATTCCCACATTCTATTCTCTCCCCAAGATCCACAAAAACAAGGTGGATCCTCCGGGGAGAGCGATTGTATCGGGTAATGGGTCTATTACCGAAAATCTTTTGAAAGTAGTGGACGAACATCTCAGGCCACTAGTGTCCTCCTTACCCTCATGATTCACCTGCTGCAAATTATCGATGGAGTCCAAGTGACTGATCATACTATCTTGGTTTCCATCGATGTAGAAACACTTTATAGCTCCATACTGCACAACAAGGGGCTAACCTGTATCCAAAAAGTCTTATCTCAAGCCACTTTTTTAGAAAAACCGTTCAACGATTTCATGCTGTTGGCATTGGACTTTATACTTCAGCATAATGTTTTTAGCTTTAATGAACAATACTTCCTCCAGGTACAGGGCGTTGCCAGGGGCACCTGGTGTGCCCCTGGCTATGCCAATCTGTACCTGGGGGAATGGGAGAGAACTTTATTTGAGGACGAGGATCTTTCCGTGTACCTGCGCCACATTACTATGTGGCGCAGGTACATTGATGACATCTTCGTCCTGTGGGATGGACCGATTGACCTATTACATACCTTTCTAACTACTTTGAACTGTAACGAATTCAATTTAAATTTTACGATGTCGTATGATCCCACATCTATAACATTCCTAGATGTCGAGATATTTAAGGACCCTAATAACTTATTAGCCTGCAAGCTTTATCGTAAACCCACATCAGGTAACACTATTCTGCATTCTAATAGCTTTCACCCAAGATCACTGATTAACTCCATCCCCTTCAGCCAATTTCTAAGGATTAATTGTTCCAATAATGAGGACTTCCTTCGGGAAGCCAGGGCCCTTAAAAATCGCCTTTTGGAAAGAGGCTACAGCCATAGATGTTTAAAAAGAGCTTTTAATAAAGCAAATAATCGTGACAGACAAGATCCTCTACGATTACAGAATAAGCCTATTCCTGATACGAACTCCTATACTAGGATAGTTACCACCTTTTCAAATGAACATACACAAGTAAGACAAATTCTGACCAAGTACTGGCATGTTCTAACCAATGATCCAGCAGTGGGCCCTTTTGTCTCTCCAACTCCCTTGGTTACTTTCAGACGCAATACGTCGGTAGGGGATCTTTTGGTCAAGAGCGAATTCAGGGGACTCACTCGGGGTGACCCCTGTAACACCCTTGGCACCTTCACCTGTGGTACTTGTGGCTATTGCCTTTACATCAATACGGACAAGAATCCACATCTCCCTAATGGATGGATTTTTTCCCCTAAACATTATGCTAACTGCCAGACCACATTTGTAGTATATTTGTTGCAATGTGAGTGTGGCTGTTACTATGTGGGGAGAACCATACAAAAACTATGTAAGTGATTATATCGTCACATAGCAGTTATGAAAAATAGAGACCCGGACTACCCTTTGGGCCGCCACATAGCGGCTGTTCCTGGTGAACGTTTCCCAAAAGTATCAGTATTGGTATTGGATCAACTCCACCAAACTCCCAGAGGAGGCGATCTTAATAAGATACTCCTCCAACGGGAAATGAGGTGGATTTCAAACCTCAATGCTACCTCACCCCCAGGCCTCAATGAAGTATTAAGCTTTAAACCTTTTCTACAAGGCTTCACATCAGGTGGCTATGAAGGTGATTTATAGTGATGTATATTCATTTATTAATGACTATTAGCCTGCTGTTCTGTATTCTCCCTTGATGTTCGCTCTGCGTTTACCATGTTACACCATTTATGTTATACTAGTTTTATTTACGTTATTCACATTGTATAATTCAAGTTTATGGTATTTGATGTATCCTTGTATGCACGTAATTGAATATACATTTTATATTTTTCAGTTTCACTCCAATCTTCGGTCTCCTCCTTTTATTATGGTCCACTTTTGTTTCCCTGTTAGCAGGCATTAATTATTTGGGACCCCGTTGAGTCTATGTCTGTGGCTTTCTGGTGTCCCCCGACACGGGTGGGCTTCATGGGTTCCTGTCTCGGCCGTCAATCACGCATGTGCGATTCGGCCGTCTTCTTTGCCAGATCCAATCCAGCCCCTTCTTCCCGTGTCGGCGGCACGGTGACGCCGGACGCCGCCATGCCGGGGGAACAGCATTTAGCGACGTATACCTCCTTGTTGACACCATCGTCAGCTGCAGTAAGATGCTTCATCGAATCCGGTGCGGCCCCCAGCCCATTAACATGACTAGTACCTTCCGCCCCTTTGGGCGGTGCCTTCCCCTTTCAGCTGCTATTTAAACTTCTAAATAGCAACACTTTCCTGCTGTATACCTAGACTCCACATCGAGGAACAAGGAGACTTCACTGCGGTCCCAGTTATTAGGTAAGTGCTTGCTATGTATACCGACCTCCTGACTATTTATCTTCAGCTTTCATAACTAGCTATTTGTACCATAGGGTATTCATCTAGGCATCTATATGGCTAAATATTTAAATATCATTTTTAGCTGTACTGTGGTTCTTTACCTCACTATTACCCTTCTCTATATAGCAGTTTATTTAAGCTACTTGCCACCTTATCCCCTTGGTATATTCCACTCTTTGGTTACTTTATTACCTCATGACCATTCTATGGCTTCTTTAGGCAGTGTCTGCATGCAAGCTTGTGACACTTTTTGAAACTGCCTGCACCTCTTGGCTGCTTTACTAGTCATCTGGCCCTTTCCTTTTTTATTATACATTGTCACTATTTTTAATATAGATTGTATACATCTACATTAAACATCTCTGCATTATACTTATATTATTATATATTCATGTTTAGGGGCCTGCACCCTCCTTTTTGCTGTTCCTTGTGGACTCCTTAGCCTGGCACGTCCAACTGGTCCCTACTTTGATGCTATGCTTTGCCAAATATACTGGGGAAGCTCTACATACCTCCCAGTCTTCAGCCCTCAATACATGGGCTCATGCACTGCTCTACTTTCCTAAAAGTGTATTTTTTTTTTTTTTTTTTTTTTTTGTTTCATACATTTTTATTGATGAAAGATAAAATGTACAAAACAGTTAATGGTATTTCTCCAAGGTGTACAGAGATACATCGTCAAGTTGCAGGTTTCGAACATAAAACAAGCAGATGTAGTGATACATATAATGATGTTGAATGTGAAATAACATTTGGGTGTGTGAAAGCGTCAATATGCAAACCATTAAGACATTTAAAACATTTATAAGTAAATATGTAAATATTTGAGGTGTCCAGTCACCTTAGACAGTTGTTAGCCACTCTAGAAACATTGAGGTCAGCAATTGAACTCTAAAACATCCCATGTCGTGATGGTGGCGTGGAATTCAAAAGAGGGGCATGGGATAAAGACCTTCAACCATATCTCTCCCCATCCCAGTACCCCAACGGGAGCACACTGTACTGGGGGGGAGGGTCTGAAAGACCAAATATATGGTGGTAGTGAAAAAGTGAAAAAGTTCTTCTATGTGGATTATTGTTTCTTAAAGGACTTATAGTGTATGTGGTGTATTTGATATCAGAAGGTATGGGGCGTATATAGGATAGGGGGAGAGATGTTGGATTAAGTATGCTCTACTTTGTATATATTTAATATGATGGGGTGGAAACCAACTCGGGTGGGTATGTGAGCACAAGGGTGGGGGTGGGAGTGCGGGTGGGGGAGGATGGCGGACGCTCCTACTTCGGTCCCCGACTAGCACCTGTTATGAGGATCAACATGGCGCCAAGGATGTTCCGGTTTGTGGTTCAGTAAGTAGTGTGTGAAATTCAATTGAATTACGAAAGTGTGTCCAACAAGCCCAGGTATGACTGTATTTCGTGGGGTTATCTTTTGCTTGATGTATTAAGTCTTCCATGACTGCTATTTTTTCCGCACGTTGTAGCCAATCTGATAAGGTGGGAGGGTTAGTGTCCCTCCATCGTAACGGAATACATTGTTTGGCCGCATTTATGAGGTGAAGCATTAAAGATTTCCTATAAGTGGATTGATGAAGTGAAGTGTGGTGTAGTAAATATTGGGCTGGAGTAAAGTCTAGAGTATAAGTAGTGATTCGAGTGATCATGTTGTGTACCTTTTCCCAGAATGGTTGTATGAGTGTACAATCCCACCATATATGGAGAAGAGAGCCCACTTCAGAGTTACATCTCCAGCACAAAGGAGAAACAGTTGCATGAAACATATGAATGCGATCAGGGGTGCGGTACCATCTAGAGTATAATTTGTAATTGGTTTCTTGTGCTGAGACATTAACAGAGCCTTTATGGATATGAGAATAGATATTTTCCCAGTCTTCCATAGATAAGTCCAAGTTGAGCTCTCTTTCCCATTTCTGGTTAACTGCGGTAGATGTGAGGTTAGTTTCACCGAAAAGCAAGGAGTACACAGTTGAGATTAAGTGGTGTTGAGGATTTGTGTCAGAGCATAGTGCTTCAAGGGGAGTCAGATCTCTGCACCATTGAGAGATGGGGTTGGAACTGTTGAGATAGTGTCTGATTTGTAAGTACGTGAAGAAGGGAATGTTTCCAGTCTGGAGTTTAGTGGGTATATCGGTGTACGGGATAATTGACCCATTATAAAAAAGGTGATGTGCTCTCAATGTAGATATCTTGGAGACCAAACTCGGGTTATTTTCTGGAAGGCCAGGAGGAAAGGTAGGGTTGCCAGTTAGGGGGGTCAATGGCCCTGGATATGGAGTCATTTTAAGAGAAGAACAAGTGTTCCTGAAGCAGTTCAATGTAGGTCCTGTTAGTGGATGCGATAAGTGTTCTTTAGGGGTCGCTTTGGTGTCAATCCATGGCGAGTGGGAAAGGGGAGTTTGGGCACAGGAATCTTCAATTTTGATCCAACCTTTAGAGTGGGGATGTATGTGCCAGTCTATTAGTCTGGTGATATGACAAGCATTGTAGTATTTATGAATATCAGGTAAGCCTAGTCCACCTTTAAGCTTGGGGAGGACCATCCTGCTCCAACTGAGTCTTGGAGGTTTATGGGCCCAAATAAAGTTCCTGCATATTCTTTTATAGATTGTAAAAAAATTTGAAGGAAGTTTGATCGGTATTGTTTGTAAGACATAAAGTATTCGTGGTAGGATGTTCATTTTTAAGATGGAAATTCTCCCAAACCAGGAAAATTGAGCTGAGGACCATTTCGTAAGGTCCTTCTGTATAGTTCGAAGAATGGGAGAGTAGTTTCTTTCGTATAGTTCAGTAAGTTTAGATGGTATTTGAATGCCAAGATACGTAAGGGCGTGTGACTCCCATTTGAATGGAAAGTTAGTTTGGCATTGAGAAACTATCTGTGACGGGAGGGAGATGTTTAGTGCTTTGGATTTCGTAAAGTTTATTTTCAAGTTGGATAATTTGCGGAAGAAGGTGAAATCTTGTAATAGGTTTGGAATGGTGATTAACGGGTTGGAAAGAAAAAGAAGTATGTCGTCAGCATATGCTGCTAGTTTGTAGTGTTTTTGTCTAATATCAATGCCCATGATATCCGGGTTGACTTTAAGTTTGTGTAGGAAAGGTTCTAAGGAAAGAACAAAAAGAAGAGGGGATAAGGGGCAACCTTGCCGGGTTCCATTCGACACTGGGAAGGCGTTCGACAGGTGGCCATTAACCCTTATTCTGGCTGTGGGGGACGTATATAGAGCCATAATTAATTGAGTGAAGTGTGCTGGGAATCCCATTGCCTGTAGAACTGCTATCATATAATCCCATGCCACCCTGTCGAACGCCTTTTCCGCGTCAAGGGACAGAAAAAAACCCTGGTTGGGTGAAGTGGAGAGCCAATGGTTAATGTTGATTGCTTTTATGGTATTATCCCTTGCTTCTCTCCCAGGGATAAAGCCAATTTGATCTAATGAGATCAGTTTGGGGAGTAAAGGGAGCATTCGGTTGGCAAGAATTTTGGCATAGATTTTCATGTCAACATTGATAAGGGAAATGGGTCTATAATTAGTCACTAAAGTTTCATCTTTACCTGGTTTGGGAATGAGCGTGATGTGAGCTTCTAATAGATCCGTATTTACTGAAGGGGACGAGGAGAGGTCATTGAAAATCTTAGCTAGTTGAGGGGTAAGAATGTCCTGGAAAGTTTTATAGTAACTCACGGTCAGGCCGTCAGGGCCAGGGCTTTTACCTGTTTTAATTTGTTTCAACACTGATATAATTTCGTCTGTTGTAATGGGAGTAGAAAGATTTGCTGCATCCTCAGACAAAATAGAAGATGGGCAAAAATTATTCAGAAAGTCTGAGATTGTCGCTTGTCTTTCAGGAGCATTGCCCAGTTCGGTGGAGGAAGGTAAGTTGTTTAAAGAGCAGTAAAATATTGGACAAATTGGTCGGCAATAGCTGCGGAAGAGACAAGAGAAGTGCCAGACGAGTTTTTGATAGCGTGTATGGTATTCATTGCTTTTCGGGATTGTAATGCTCTGGCAAGCATTTTTCCGGATTTGTTGCCAAATTCATAGAATAGTTTTTGTGTTAAGACATATTTGCGTTTTAAGGATCTACCGAGTTCTTCTAAGAGTTCTTCTCTAGCTTTGATCAGTTCAACAAGGGATTTTGTGGCTAATGAGAGCTTGTGAGCTTGTTCCAGCATGAGGATTTTTTCAGATAGAGTGGTAATGCGATCGCGCTTGAGTTTACGTCTGTGTGCAGTCAGGGATATGATTTCTCCACGTATTACGCATTTGTGCGCTGCCCATATGCTGGATTGTTTTAAGTCCTGTGAGGTGTTTTCCGAAAAATAATGTTTGAGTCGTGTGTTAAGTTTGGCAGTGGTGTCTATGTCTGTCAAGATGGAATTATCTAGGCGCCATATCATTTTGTGGGATCTGGTTGCCGGTAAATCTAGAGTGATGGATATGGGGCTATGGTCCGATAACACCATAGGATTGATGGATGCCTTTGAAAGGAGAGATAAGTCTGATTGGGATATGAAAAAATGGTCAATTCTTGTGTATTTATTGTGAGGTGCAGAGTAAAACGTGAAGTCTCTCTCAGTCGGGTTAAGTGTTCGCCATGCGTCGTGAAGGGTCAGATCTCTAAGGTGTTTTTTAATGGCCCGAAGAGCTCTGTAAGGCATAGAGGATGCGCCTGTGGATGTATCTTGTGTTGGAGAGAGTGCTACGTTAAAGTCTCCACCCACAACAAGAATGCCGGAATAAAATTCAGTCAGTAGTTGTAGGGTTTCGCGAAAGAATAGAACTTGCTTCGTATTAGGAGCGTATAGGTTTGCTAACGTTATGGGTTTGTTGTGAAGAGTCCCTTTGAGAAAAATAAATCTACCTTTAACATCTCGTTTAACTTCTGAAATTTGTAGAGGACAGTTTTTTGCTATTAATATAGCCACCCCTTTTGATTTAGAGTCATCGTTAGTGGCATGATATACCGTAGGGTAGTGTATATTGTGTAGTTTCTGAATGTTGTCTGAACGGAAATGCATTTCTTGTATGAAGGCAATCTGTGTTTTGTTTTGTCTTAAGGTGTGTAGCAGTTGCGATCTTTTTTCAGGCACATTAAGCCCACGCATGTTTATGGAGCATAGCTTTACCTGTGAAACGTGGGTTGTTCTAGTAGCAGTCTTTGTGTCGCGTGTAGGAGCGTCCGCCATCCTTGGAGCTAAAAAGGATCTCAGTTGTAACTGGTAAAATAAAGTAGGGTATAGAAAACGTGTGTAAAGTTAGTGTCTGTTCGGGATGTAAAAGGATGGGGAAGAAAGGGTGGGGTGTATTTAGGTATCTTCCTCTGTTAGGAGAGGAAGATAGGGTACGGTGTGACATCAGGGGAATCAGCCCGGAATTATGAACCAGACTGTTCCACTGCACCGTGTGGGGGTCGGGTAGAACTGAGCAGAGAGGATAGAGTCTCGAATGAGCTGGCCCACCGTTACCAGTCGTAATAGCATATGAGTGGAGGTTGGCAAATATGAGGTATAGGAGGAGATGGGGCAATGGGAGGTTAGACATGAGAGGGATTAACAGGAGATTATATGAGAAGCACGAAATTCACCAGAAAATGAGAGAGGGTAGTGGAGTGTGAAGACGGGGTTGAATTCAAGTGCGTCAATTATTGCACATGGGAGTGGAGGGGGTCACGTATTTAGTGTGTGTGCATCAGTAGTAGTGTGCGTAAGTTAGATCTAGTAAGTGAATATGTTTACGGTATAGTATAATGTGAACCAGGCTTCGTGAGTAGTGGAGTGAAGGAAAAGTGTAGTTCTGGAAAACGAAAAAATGCAAAAGTGAAACAGCATATAACACAATTCAAAACTTATACCGTACATTCCTCAAGTTGATGTAGTCGGAGTTGTTTGTCACAAATAATCTGTATAATTCAAAGACTCCAAAAAGGAGTTGAGCACCGTATATTGCATAAGTAATGCAGCACATCTATCTTCTCTTCACCACCCCCCCTCCCCCACCAATCTATGTGACGTATGTGATATGTGATATATGCCCAAGCGACATACGTGGTATAGAAGAGTGGTTACTAGTCAATTGTTTATAGCCAATACCTTATGTGTGGGGACAGGAGATTAAGGATTCCCTATCAGCTATTTAAGGAAGGAGTTTTAAACCCATTAATGGTTAATGGTGGGAGGGGGAGGGAAAAAATTTCCAGCTGATCTGAGAATATGAGCGTTAAATGAGTTAATTTCACCCTCAGGGTTGCACCGCCTCCATGTTCATGCGGAATATATATAGCCCGCAAATTGTTCAAGGGAATGAGCTGTGGTCGCATGTGGTAACTAATATAGAAGCGTATCAAGCTAAAGTCAAAACAGGGGAAGAGAGGTAGTAAAGCTGGCATCCATAGTAGCCAAGTCCCTCATCAATGTGTCAACATCGACAGGTTCCCCTGAGGTGATGTGTTAGGGTGGTCTATACATAAAGAAAGATGTTAGGTTCGGGTATTTGGAGCGGTTAGTGGAGAGAAGGGATAGATAACTATCTTCTGTCGTAAGACTTGTGTTCAAACGTAGACCAAACAGAAGTGGTCTCCTATTGCTGCATAAGTGGAGTGCATGTGGCCTACTTGTAATGTAATTGTGTGGGGCGTACTGGGATACCTAGTGCTAGCCATAGTGGGGGCACATTTTCCTATCATTGTGTACATTATATTAAACAGTGCAATATGGAACAGATCCGTAGAACACATCTTGTCATACGTTACCCAGATTGAAAATTGTTAGTATGGTTAGTAATACTGTAGTTCAGTTAGGATCATGTCAGAGACAGTGTTCCGGGATAGGAGGTGAGGTGGTAAGCAATATGAGTATATAGCGATCCCATCTGTAAAGGCAGAGTATCCATGACGGTGAGGATGTTGGTCCTGGTAAGCTTGGTAGTGAACGGTGGAAGATCTATAATGTTGGGCATAGATCACGGAGGTCATCAGTGGGTTGGGCGACTTGATGTCCTTTATCTGATGAGAGGTTAGAGGGAGTGGGGGAAGAGAGTGCTTTAAAGGCAGCATCGTGCACGGTGTCCAATGTTATTTTAGTGAGAGTATTCTCCTTCATCAAGTGACATGTTGCGATAGCGAGAGATCGAATATGTGGATGTAAATCCAGAATAAAAGGTAGTTATTAACCAATAGGTCCTGAACAAAGCTAAACACTGACGGGAACGGTGTCAGTAGGGTGTTGTTCAGTAATCTCTCCTGGTTCTCCGGGACCTCGGGGAATCCGAGGGGTAGGAACCAAGTGGAGGATCATGTTGCGGGTTTCGCCTCCTGTGTCCAGATGAGGATCTTCGTCTGTGGTTTCGTCCTTCCTGGGTTTCCATCGGTTCTGCCAGAGGTGTGGTTTTCTTTACCGCTGTGTGGCGGAATTCCGCATACCATTGTGGAACGTCCACTAGGGGGATATCCAGAGTTGCACAAAATGAACGTAGATCCTCCGGGACTTTTAGCAAGGCAGTGTGCCCCTGATGAGTAGCTGATAAGCAGAAAGGGAACTTCCATCGATATTGGATTCCCTTAGTGCGCAGCACATCCAATAGCGGTTTGAGATCTCTGCGGTGCTGCAGTGTTATACTGGATAAGTCCTGAAAGATTTGGACTGAAGATCCTGCATATAGTAACTGCCGCCTGAGTCTGGCTTGTCTGAGAATTTCTTCTTTTAGCCTATAGTCCACAATGCAGCATATGATATCTCTTGGCGGGTCTGTATCCCTACCCTTGGGGCGTAGAGCTCTGTGGATCCTTTCCATAGATATTTGAGTTTGAGGCGGCCTGTTGAGAAGATCATTGAATAGGCTAGTCACTGCCGATGAAATGTCTTCTGCGGAGACAGTCTCTGGTATACCTCTGATCCTAAGATTGTGGCGACGGCCCCTATTGTCGAGGTCTTCAACGTGGCGCTGTATGTCTCTTAACTGGATGGTGTGGGTGTCGATCCACCTGGTAGCTTTGCGAAGGACATGTTCATGTTGAGTTGTTGCCTGTTCTACATCATGGACCCTGTCAGTCAGCGTGTGTATATCTATACGCAGCTCAGCAATTGCAGCTGATAGGGTATCCTTGATGTCTGCAGCTATGGATCGGAGATCATTGATGTTCAGATACGGCTGAGCGGGAGCTGCTCCAGCATCGATAGGTGGTGAGGTGTGAGATTGAGATATAGGAAGGAGAAGGGGGTCCGGTGGCTGCGATTCCGTGGGTTGCAGCGGTCTGTGGCGGGAGGGTGCCAAATTGCCCCTTTGTGACCGGAACATCTCCGGGATATTGTGGCTGATTCCTCCTGGAAGCTCTCTCGGGGAGCGGGATCTTGAGGTGGAGGATTGTCTGGAGGCTGTTCCCATGGTAAAGAGCGGGTTATGTCGTTAAAAAAAAAAAAAAACCTCTGGTAATGAGTTGCAGGACTGATAATGGTGGAAGCTTTTCCTTTACATGGCCATCTTATAGTGTTATGTGGGTCAGCTGGGTAAGAGGGAGAGTGGATGAAAGGTTAGCTGAGGTGTTCCTGGATTGGCAAGATGGCCACCGTCATCCACAGGTAGGCCAGAGCCTCCTTCTTTCCTGGGCTGTGATCTGAGTATGAGGCAGGCTTTTCCTGATTTTTTTTCCTGCTCTTAGGGGCTGTGTAACTAGCACCTACCTTCTGGAGGTGTCTGTAGTAGCAGGGGCCGGACTAGCGATCGCTCGTACCGCCGATTGCGGTACTCGAGCCCGGGGATGCTGGAGGTTTTACAGGCCGCAAGATGGCGGCGGGCCGCGAGCGTTCGGGGCTGATTGTACAGTTTGTACGGGCTTTCACAGTATCTGCACTCTGCCCGATTCTCCCCCGCAACAGCAGCAGCAGATGTGGGGTATTCTGCTTCCCTGGGTTCGGCCGATTACCGCACTGGAGCCCGGGGATGTTGAGGGCCTGTAGGCCGCAAGATGGCGGTGAGTCTCCGGTGAAAAGGAGCCGGCCGCAGACTGATCAGCCAGGCAGAGTTTGAAATTTCCCCAGAGCTTGATGTAACAGATGCCCAGTAATGGTTTGGTGAATTTTTGAGGCTCACCAAGGTTTAGAATGCGCAGGATGGCGTTGGATTGCAGATTTCTCTGCAGAGCAACCAAGTGTATTATTGATCGGCACTATGGAGACCAAAACTTGGAGTGTCATCTGTTAAACCATCGAGTTACCATCTGTCTAGGGCACGGTTACTGTCTTTGAACTAGTAAGTCCTTTTATTTTTGTTTTCCCTTTTTTTGGCATTTCCCAAGCTCCTATCCCCACTATTTGCATTTTATCTTATGCATTTTTGAATGATAATTACTACTTTCTATCTATGTACTTTTTATTATAGACCATACAGTATATCCTCACAATTCCCTGAATAAGGAACTGTACTAACAATATTCCGAAACATGTTGGGTATCCTGATTATCATTTTCGATTGTGTTCTTTCATCTTAGAGCCCCTTCTGATATGGCGCAGGAGATTAACTGTATGAACTGTTCACTATATTGTCTTTTAATCATGTATCTCATGTCATTTTTGAATAAAGTTTATATATTTTTTTACTATCTTTCTACTCTCTTTACCTGTTTTATATGAACTTAACCCCCCACCCATACAATCCCCGGAACAATTTCTTCTTATTTTTCCCATATTTTACAACAAGAAACTGAATTAGAAAGAACTAAAAAGATGAAAGAATAACAGAAGATGAGATAAATGTAGCCCTAAAAGATTCAGCAACAGGGAAGAGCCCAAGTCCAGACCGGTTTATAATCCACTACTTTAAAAAGTTTAAAGAACTGTTAATACCAAAATTATGTTGATATATGAATGGGTTACGATCAAGCTTCTAAATGAGGAAGCACTATTAACTTCTATTACAGTTATACCCACGGAGGGGAAAGATGCAACCCTCTGTTCGAGCTATGGATCAATAGCATTGTTAAAAGCAGACACAAAGTTATTTGTAAAATTAGTGGCTACCAGGATGAAGGATCTGATGCCAGTATGGGTACCCCCAGATCAGGTCGGGTTCATCTCTGGAAGAGAGGGAAGAGACAATGGAGTGAGAACACTAATCCTGCTACATAAACTTAAAGTGGAGTTCCACCCAAAAATGGAACTTCCACTTTTTGGATTCCTTCCCCCCTCCGGTGTCACATTTGGCACCTTTCAGGGGGGAGGAGGGAGCAGATACCTGTCTAATACAGGTATTTGCTCCCACTTCCTGGCATAGATCACCGCGGAGCTTGCGGTGACCTACGCCACTTCCGGCGCCTACGCTCTCCTCCCCCGCTGTGTTCTGTGAGACACAGAACACAGCAGGGACCAGAGAGGATGCGCAGCGCAACTCTCACATGCACAGTAGGGAACCAGGAAGTGAAGCCGCACGGCTTCACTTTCTTATTCCTTTACCGAGGATGGCAGCGGCAGCAGCCGAGAGCTGAAGGACGGATTGGCTTTGGCTGCCGACAACGCGGGCTCCCTGAAAAGGTAAGTGTCCATATATTAAAAGTCAGCAGCTGCAGTATTTGTAGCTGCTGGCTTTTAATATTTTTTTTTTCAGCGAACCTCTGCTTTAATGGAGTAAGATCTCCAGTTCTATTCCTGTCAATAAATGCTGAAAAGGCATTTGACAGGGTAGACAGGGGATTTATGATGACCACACTGGAAGTTCTAGGTACAAGGATGGCCCAATGGATCAAACACTATGTAATCACCCCACAGCGTCTGTAAAGATTAACATGACGCTATCCTCGCCATTTGAAATGTTTAACAGAGTGTCAGGAGACTAGTAGACCAGACTGTGTGGACTGCACAGAGATAACCCAAACGCATGTAAATGAATAAATAATATTTATTAAAAATAAGTGATAGCTCAGAAAATACAAACAGTGCAAAACCAACACAACAAACCCACAGCAAACAATAGTATATACAGCAAGGGGCAATACCGGAATCACAGATGTCAGCCAGGCCAGGGTCATACACAGCAGGTAAGCAGGAACAAGGGATAAACCAGAAGCATAAACGTTAGCCAAGCCAGGGTCATACACAGGAGGTCAGCAGATGGGTAAGGACGGGAAACCAACAGGAAGGGGAGAGGATGGATGGTAAAGCTGCAGGGTAGGGATCCAAGGGAATCAGGAGGGACAATAACAGGATGGGCCTGGGATAGGGATCGGATCGGATCGGATCAGAGCAGAGCGGGACGGGACAGGACAGAGCAGGTTCACAAACAGGATGCAGGCAGCAAGGTCAAGGCACAGGGAGAAAGATACCAAGGCGAGCATGTGAGGGCTTGCCGGGTATTTGTAGGGCTGCCTATAATTGGCTTCAAGTCACACCTGAGCGCAGGGAGTGTTGTCTGCTCCATACTGCCAGGATCCATCCGCTGGTGGACATCAGTACTGCGGCCAAAAGATGAAGTGACACCAGCAGGGAAATATTCTCCTGACAGTTCAACACTGCCAGGAGACACCTGCTGGTGGACCCCAGTACTGCACGCCAAACGATATATCTTACCAGCGGATGAAGCCTTTCCTGACACAGAGCAAGACAGGGACGTCCCCTTTCAACTCTGTTGTTTGTTCTGCCATTAGAACCTTTATTAGCAATAGGGACGAGCTTCGAGTTTGAGTCGAACTCATATGGAAACAAAAAGCGAATGTAGGTGTGGTGCTGCTCTAGTTTAGTACAGTTATAGTGTTTGGTCACCCTTCTGTACCTTGTACAAGTATGATGACCTGACTTGGATGTACAGACTAGATGTTTTAAGTTGTGTATACTGTCTTGCAAGAGTTTAGGTTGTGTGTGTGAATCTAAAACATATAGTTTGGTGCTAAAAATGGCTTATAGGCAATCTAACTTATTCAAACCATAATATGTGAACAAATGAATAAACTTACACTTAATGAAAGTATGAGGCCAGATATGTGGTATAACCTTAAGAGCCCGATTTGCATTTGTTTTCCATTGTGCTACACCCTCTGGTGATTGTTTTGCCAAATTATTATAAGATGGTGTAGATTACTTCTCTTGGGTGTTCTGGGTAGGAATGGTTAAATATGCAAATAGAGATCAGAGTTTTACATCACATACCTTTGCGCCTAAACTAGTGAAAAAAAGGTTTTGCTGGTTGCAAGTATGTGTATACTTACAGATAAGGTGTCTTGTGCTAAAATTAAGTTGTAAGTAAAATATTTGATTTTTAGTAACATTCAGTGGAAATCACAATCCTATATATATATATATATATATATATATATATATATATATAAATAAATCATATACTATTGCATTATAACTCCCAAGTGCAAAAAATGTGCTAATAATAAAGTGACACGTGCTTGAAAATTATTTAAACAAAGTGACTTGTGCTTCATAAACCCAGTACTTGCTGGAAAAGACAATATATGCGTTTGGTTTTTTAAAATATGAAAAATCTTTTTAAACATAGTTCAAAGGGTTAAGTCCTCATTGGAAAGTAATGTTGTTTTATTTTTAAACCACTTCTTGTCCAGGTGCTAGCTTTGTGATGGTGCTTCTAAACCGTGCTCTTATTATGCTTGCACTCACCGGATCAAAACACCCCTGCAGGGGTATAGGCAGTCACAGTGTAGCAGCCCTGGATGTCCCCGGTACATGCTTTAAATTTTGGTTTAACGGCTTAGAATGTGAAGAGAGGGAATGTCCATAGTGTGAAACCGTTTAAAAAAGGCTTTAGTATGACATATATAGATCGTACTCACATTTTAAAAGATGTTGGTAAGCGTAAAATGGTAAGATCCGTAGCAATCAGCTGGTGATAGTCTCCCCCTGTTCGGTTCGCACCAGAACTTGCGAACAAGCAAAAAATTTGTTCGAACACGCGAACACCGTTAAAGTCTATGGGACTTTTCAGATTTTTTCCAACGGATGTTGGCTCAAACTTGTTTTGCATACACACGGTCGCACAAAGTTGTCGGAATTTCCAAACGCCAAGAACGCGGTGACGTACACCACGTACGACGAGGCTATAAAAGGGCAGTTCAGTACCAAGCGCGGCACCCTTTGGGCACCTTTTGCTAATCTCGTGTTAGTAAAAGTTTGGTGAGAGATGATTCGCGCTTTTTCAGACTCGTCTTTTTCAGATCGTATTTTTGCTGTTCAGTTTGTGCTTGTGGGTTTCTATCTGGTCTTCAGTGCATGCAGCAAGTTACCATTGACTTGTCATTGTGTTCTTGTCCGTTTGTTACTGATTTTCAGGTCGCTCTTCACAGGCCTTGCTGTTCTTCAGTGCATTCTGTTACTTCGTTCTGACCAACTGACCGTTTTCTTGCCATGTTGCGTGTACGTACTCATCGTAGAGTTCGTGCTGTGCGGGGGCTTGGTGTTGGGGTCCTTACTTTGACACAAGCCCAGTCCAGGAACAGGGCGAGGAGGAGTTCATGGACCAAGAATTGGTTGCTCCAGCGTGACCAGTTCTGTCACATGCCTTTGCTCCGTGAGATCCGTGAGAACAATCCTGACGATTTCAGGAACTTTCTCCAGATGACGGACCCCATTTTTCACCGTTTGTTGGCTTTGCTGACCCCTTATATCAGCAGGCAGGGTACCTGCATGAGGCAAGCCATCACTCCGGAGCAGGGGCTAGTCACCACGTTGCGGTACTTGGCGACGGGGAGAAGCCTGCAGGACCTCAAGTTATCGACAGGCATCTCCCCCCAGGCTCTGGGAATCACTATCCCAGAGACCTGTTCTGCCATCCGGGTCCAGTAGAAGGAGTATATTAAGATAAGTTTTATCCTTTTACATCACATTTTATTGTATTTAATGTTTGCTAATGTAAAATGTGCTAAATGTGTACAGTGTGTATTTATATCTTTGTATTATGACACTTCTTACCTGTCCAGTGGGCTCCCAATAGTGTAAGTAAGGAGGGGCTGGCCAAAGTAATACACATTATTTAGGCATTCATCTCTCCATGAAGTGGAGAGGGTTACCTGGCCAAAACATCTCCCCCCCCTAAAATTTTTAAAATGGCCCATGAGAGGGGGAGGGGAGGAATCTGATAGGTGGACCTTATACCTTTGTCTTTAAATACACCCTAAAATAAATTTTATACTGATGTTGGCCAAGATTGTTTGTGTCTAATCTGCTTTCCATGTTTATGTGCCTAATGATTAATTTTTTTATTCCTGTTTGACTCCACAGTTTCCTTCCAGCCCACAGGAATGGCAGACTGTGGCCTCCCACTTTGCCCTGCGGTGGGACTTTCCTAACTGCATAGGGGCAATTGATGGGAAACACATCCACATCGTCCTACCACCCAACTCGGTGTCATACTATTACAACTACAAGGGGTTCAATAGTATTGTGATGTTGGCGGTGGTGTCGGCTACTTACGAGTTCCTGTATGTGGACGTGGGGAAGAATGGCCGGATGTCAGATGGTGGAGTCATTGCCCACACGGAGTTTTACAGGCATCTCCAGAATGGCAGCTTGGGCTTGCCACCTCCAAAAGACAATGCGGAAGGACTCCCATTCGTCTTCGTTGCAGATGAAGCGTTTGCACTGGGGGACCATCTTATGCGGCCATTCCCTATGAGGACCCTCACCCCGAACCAGAGGGTTTTTAATTTCCGGCTGGCCAGAGCCAGAAGAGTGATGGAGAACACGTTTGGAATAATGGCCAGCCGGTTCCGCCTATTTCTTACAACGATACACATGGCGGAATATAAACTCAATCACATCATCCTGGCTTGCTGTGTTCTCCACAACTTTTTAAGGAGAAATTCTTGAAACTATGCTGGCTCAGTTGGGCCTGAGGCCGAAATTCATAATGAACCAACCCTGATGGCGCTTGAAGCTGGCCGTCCTGGCTTGCCCCCCCAGAGTGCCCGCGAGGTCCATCTAAGATACATGGAATACTTTGCAGGTAGGGGGCCTATCGATATGCCAGACAATATCTGAGACATTTTTCAAATAATAAAATATTTTATACTGAACAAATATTTGCTTTGATATATTGCTTGTCTTTCTTTTAGCTGTCCATGACTGAAATTTGGGGAGTCCTGAAAGTGGCGTGGTTGTGTAAAATAATAAAGCACTGTTGGGTGTTATTTACTAAAGGAAAATCCAAGTTGAGACTGCACTGAAACTGCACTTGTAGTGCAAAGTGGATTTGCCTTTAGGAAATAACCCCCATTGTCACTGAAAACAACAACTTTATACTCCAAAAAATGCTTTGCAGCATTGAAAGAAGAAGCCACGCATTGTTGATTCCCAATATTTTTAATCAAAGCACAATCACATGTGCATTTAGAAAAGGTTTTTAAAACAAACCAATATGTTTGTTGTATATCATTTTTTTGGGTCACATTAAAAGTCGAAATTGCCTTTTAAGGTAAAACAGGCATGTTAAAAACCAAAAAGAAATACACTCTGGAACTTACAAAGTTCAACTTTTGTAGAAAGTGAAGGCAATATCAGACATGAGTATTTATAAACTGTATTTGATATTGCGTTCAGCAGATGGGGTGAAGTCACCCCTGGAAAAGCCAAATTTTGAAGATGCACACAAATTGCTGAATGTCTACATGTGCTAGCTGCCATCACGGGGGATCAAGGGACATGTTTTGTGGGTACAACCCCTTCTTCTCAGCTACTTTATTATTGAGGAAGGGGTTGCACCCCCAAAATGCCTACATTGATCTCCCGTGATGGCAGATAGCACATGTTGACACACTGTGTGCATCTTCAAAATTTGGCTTTTCTATGATATGTCACAAAATTTTAGAAAAGTTGTCAGAAAAACAAAGCAGAAATTAGTTAGGGATTTCTAGGGGTTTTAAATTCTCCCTAAAACATCAATGATGTTCTTCATTTTGTTTTGAACATCATCGATGTTTTGCTTGATGTTTTCCAAGTCCCTATTACACCCCATGATCTCCCCGATCAGAATCAGGGCACTTTCACTGGTGAAATGACCTTCATCCACAACATCACGATCAGCTAAAAATATATAATAAAAAAAACACCATGTATTATAAATATGCCGGCATCCATCTCTTACCTGAGCCTGTGGTGACAATTTCCACCACGTCTCCCTCCTCCTCCTCTGCTTGGCTTTGTGGGATTTCCCCTTCTTCCTGAGGTGGGGAGTCTGTTGTCTCCTCTGATGAGTGGTGTCATCCGAGTCTTCTCCACTATGTAAAAAAAAAATAGGTATACTTAGCACACAGATATTTGATGGCAGAAATAGGAATATGAAACATTGCTTGGAAGTGGGGTACCATTGTCTGTCTTGGCAGAGTTCCAAGATGAAGAAATATTTTTTTCCTTTGTCAAGCTTGAATACTTACCTGTTTTGTACAAGCTTCACAGATGGAGACACCCCTATAGTTTTCACTGGAGCACCTGTGTGGGACCCCCTAATAAAAAGGGTGTTCTGGTGTCCCACACTAGTGATCCAGTGTCCAGATGTGTAAACAGCTGCTGAGTGTCCTCTCCTTATACAGAATCTAGTTTGCATTTCATTCTAGTTACAAACCCATCTAGACAACAAACTTATTTTAAGAGAAGTAGGCCAGAAAAAATGTATTGAAATGCATCTGGACAAAACATGGTGTTTTATTGGCCGAACTAACAATGTTTCCTACGAACTAATAATGTGTCCATGAACATGAAAGTTGCCAATTTAAACTGTACAACAGTAAAGAAAAGCACATGGAGCAGCACGAATGTAATAAAAATAAAGAATAGGAACACAGGACAACTACTTACTTTTTTGCAGCATTCTCCCGATCCTTCTATACTGATCGTGCTCCCTGATTTTGAGGTCCAACCACCGCTTCCTGAGTTGATCCTTGGATCGCCGTACCCCAAAATTTCTGTGCAGACTCTTGACAACTTTCGCCATTATCTTGGCCTTTCTGACATTGGGGTTTGGGTAAGGTCCATGCTTCCCGTCATAGTCGGCCCTCTTCAAGATGTCGACCATCTCCACCATCTCCACAAAGGACATATTTGATGCCTTAAATCGTCTGCTCCGGGATCCTGACGTTTCTGGCTCCGGGCTTTGCTCCTCCTCGTTGCTGTAATTAGCACACACCTGCTCTGTCTCCGTCATGTGCTCTTCCCCACTGCGCCAAACGAGAAGGGGCGGGGAATAGACTAGAAAGAACTTCAGGGGCGGGCGGAGTTTCACGCATGCGCAGTGTATATAAAGCGTAAGACGCGTGCGTAGTGCATACGATCTGTGAGCGGAGGACGGAGTATCGGAAGCGCCGATCGTGATAACGAAGGTAACATTTAAACTGGGGCCTATACTGCTTATAGATTGAGGCCTATATTGGGACAAGATTAGGAGACTTTAGCCTGACATTAGGGTTTGTCTTGTGTATTGCAGATAAAATGGATGGCTTCAATGACCACAACTTCTTCTCCCTGTTCATAGATAAATACAGGGAGCTGCCCTGTCTGTGGCAGGTCAAACACCCGCAATATAATCATAAACAAAAGAGGCAGGCAGCGCCGGAGAAACTGCTGGAGTTGGTGAAGCCGGTGGTCCCCACGGCAACCATCCCCTATTTAAAAGCCAAAATTGGTGGCCTGAGGAGCACTTATCTTAGGGAGCGCAAGAAGGTGCAGGATTCCCAGAGATCAGGAGCTGAAGCAGATGACGTTTATGTCCCCAGGCTGTGGTATTATGAGAGACTGCGATTTCTGTCGGACCAGACTGAAGTCAGGGAATCCCTCTCCACTCTTCCTTACACTCTTCCTTCCACCCTATCTTCCACCCCAGCTGAGGCTTCCGATGTCCAACCTGGGACTTTCAGCCAGGAAGAAGTGGAGGAGCCCAGCTTTGCCTTTTCCTCCATGGCTGCCACAAAACTGCAGGACCTGCAGGAGGGCCAATGCCTCATGTGTAAGGAAATCATTTATAAAACATTAAATAAGGGTTTGAGGGGGTGAAATCACACCCAATACCCACCTGAGTGAGTTGGACCATCCTCCTCCTCCTCCTACTCCTGCCACAACTCCACCACCACAGACACAGCGTGGAAGGAAGAGTGGAAGGAAGACAAGAAAGTGATGGCCCTGGGTTCAGTCTGGTCTGACAAAAGATACAGGCTCTTGTATGATCACAGCCTGGGGGCAATACATGTCATCTACTGCTGTTCATGATTCTCTTGGACTTCTGGACCAGATTGTACTCCCTTATATATGGACTCCTCAGGTCACCAATTTTGCATTCAAATAGTTGATGTGTGCCCTGGGGGCCAAAGGCTTCGCCAATGTCTGCTGTTTCTTCACCGCTGCCTCCCTCTTTCTATGGTTAGGCCCCCTTAATACATTTTTGGTTTGATTTATTATACTCGCCTATGTGTGTTTTCCTTCAAAAAGGACAGTTTGTTTGTGAAGAGGCAGGTACATTTCTAAAATACAATGTGAAATTAACAAGAGACACCAACACCAAGCAACCTCCTTGAGATTAAATAATACAAGATAATAATCGTGTTGTGGTAACTTGACACACAAAACACACCCAAAACTATTCTGGAGTTAAAAAAATAAAAAATAAAAATAAAACACAAGATCAGGCTTGAAAAAAAAAAAGTATCTAAAAACATCCAAAAAATAATATTTTTTCCATAGATGTGACAAATAAAAATATTATATTCATGAAATCACGAAAAAAAATTAAGAAAGAAGTTTGTGAGAAGTCTGTGTGAATATTAGCAGCAAAACTACTTCATTCTTCTAGCATTATAAAGAAGAAGAGAGTGCGCTGCAATAAATAATTTAAAACATTGCAGCCTGACAAAAGTGCTATATCCATTACGAATGCTAATTTTACCAGACCAAGCAGTTCTGTCTTGGAATTTATTCTGAGCATGCGTGGCTCTTTGTCCACACAGGGTCGGAATTGACGCAAATGGATTTTGTTGTCGGAAAATTTTATAGCCTGCTCTCAAACTTTGTATGTCGGAAAGTCCGATGGAAAATGTCCGATGGAGCCCACACACCGTCGGATTTTCCAACAACAAGCTTCGATCGCACATTTTCCGTCGGAAAATCCGACCGTGTGTACAGGGCATTAGACTAAAACTAAATCAAAATTTGCTGCCAAAATTAACACTGACCCGAGCACATGGTAAACATACAGTTCAGCCATAGGTGTGCGCAGCCTATTGCATTAGGGTGTGCACCCCAACACATATATGTGTGTGTGTGTATATATACTGCCGGTGTCAGAAGAGCTGAGGACAATGTCAGTAGGGCAGAGGAAGGTTAGTAGTAGTAGTTTCTATTTTTATTATTAGTTAAAATTAGTTAAAATGTTAATTATTAGTTAACATTTTATTTTTTTAATTATTTTTTAACATTTTTATTATTATTATTTTTAACAAATTTATTTTTGTAATTATTTTTTAACATTTTTTTTAATTATTATTTTTTAACAATTTTATTTTTTTTAATTCGTTTTTTCCATTTTTTTTTGGAGCCCCACAAGGGGGGGCTTTAGTAAAATATCACGGGTCTAAACAGGGGGAATCCACAGCACACAAAGCGATTAGGGTGTGCACAGGCACACCTGGCACACCCTGTGCGCACACCTATGAGTTCAGCTCTTATGGTTTTTTGACAGATAGCCTTCTCTTTTCTTCTAATGATTGAGTCCCCTACCACCAGAATCTGTCTTTCCTTAGCCTCGCTCCCGGCCTCACTGGAGAAGTTTTTCCCCTGGCAGCTATGGACGTTGCTCTGCTCAAGCAATGCTGGTCCCTGACTGGTTTCTCCAACATTACGCAACAGGGCGTATTTATTGGGATGTTCCAGCCCAGGACCGACCTCCCTGACCCTTTCCCTTCCACACTTCCTAACTGTCACCCAACTGCTCTGGGGCCATGGTCTCTGAGGTCTGGGCACTTGTATTGCGCTATTGGGAATGCTCCGTGAGTGGAGACACATGATCTGAGGGGGGTAGAGTTCCATTAGATACTGCAATGATGGCTTAATTCATAACGAGGCTTGGTTTCACATTATGAGCCACGCGTAGTGGGAAATGAGAACGAGGTTTCGATACTGCAGTGACGGCTCCATTCAGAGTAAGACTTGGTTTCTTACTGTGAGCCGCACTGATTGGAAAATGAAAACGAGGCTCAGAGGAACTTGATGATTATTTAACATTGATGACAGGGGGAGATGCCTATGCCCTGGAAGAAGTCCTTGTAGCAACGAAACTGGTCGGGCTGAGGTATCCCTTATTGTCATTATGCCCAGAGAGCACACGGACGCTTCTGTGCTTATATACACACGCTTTTTTTTTCTGCTGGCATGTACTTTTTAATAAAAGTCCTGTTATTGAGATTTTTCACTATTGTGGCATTTTATCTCTTGCTAGGGTATGCCATTTGGTGCATTCACTGGGAGCAAGAGGACCTGTGATTTACTCATTGGCTGCCTGGAATGATCTTCCCCGTCTTCCGTATGTTGACCTACAAATTGAGATGGTGTATTTGAAATACTAAGCCTTCTTTGATCCCCCCGTAATAGGTGGTCAATGCTCTCTGGTAAGAGCACATCCTTTATTGGTGGTGGTGTATCACATGGTGGAAGATTTCAGTTGGTGTATCAACAATCAAGACACTCATCTATATTTGTGTCACCTATGTGACTCATAGACTCACTTTTGTTTTTTTCACTTAGCGCAATATTATTTTTATTTACTCCGTTCTGGTGCCCTGTGTCTCCACCCGCCTCGGTGCTGGCCCCTGACGGCACCTGCCAGGTATATTCTCAACTCTCTTTTAGAATGGAGATTATACTCAGTGTTGCCAGCTGCTTCCCTAGATTCAGATTGGTATGAAGAAGGAACCAATCAGTTGTTCTGAAACGCATCCCGTTCTGATCACCTCACTTCTGGTTTGCAGTCCACGCTGGTTGTTGGTCTCCTCCCGCTGACGTCATCTCCGGGACTCGTGTTCCACGCTGATCCCAGCAGCGTGGCTATTCCCTTGGTGTGTCCACTGCTGCGGCTTCCCTCTGCTGGCCAGGCTGGGACTTTCTGCCACTGATTGCTTCACCCCTGGGACTTAAACACATACTGAGGCCATCCTGATCCTGGATAACCTTCCTAACAAACCCTCATGATGAGCCCACTCTCATCCACTATCTAGTAAGTGTTTTTAATCCCTTTGGGATATTAAAAGTTTTTTAATGCTGCACTTAGAGGCGCCTCTTTCTATTTTGTTTTCCCTAGAATCGGGAACTGGGCTTCCAGGGAAGCAACATGCTTACATTTTGTGCAACAGTATTCGCCCTTAATCGGATGATCAAGGAACGCATACATGCCACAAGATGTGCATGGAGTCTTAAAGAGACACCCTCTAGATAAACGCTTAGGACCTTTGCACTTTGTTCTACAATTTACATGCGAAAAAGACTTAACCAGAAATGTATATGAACATAAGCATACACAAATATATATTATAAATATATATAATAGAAACGCATATATATATATATATATATATATATATATATATATATATATATATATATATATATATATATATATATATATGTATGAATCTGGACTATGTGAATGTGATCACCTACATAGTATGACAAGTCACACCCCATGTTTCCCAATGAGTACCATTCATATCTGTGTGACTTAAAGTCGCAGCTACTTCAAAGTAGTTCCAGTCCTACTTTGGTCAGACTTTCATGTGACTTGAGTGTCATAGGCTTCAATATAAACCCTCAAAAGTCGCATTATAGCTACACCTGCATGTTACACATGCGACTTGTATGCGACTTTGTAGAGCACAGACAAACACATTGGTCAAAGCCAAAGTTGCACTCATCCAAAGTCTCCGCAAAATCGCATCAAAGTCAACTCAAGTTGCACTGTAAAGTCGCAATGAAAATAACACAATTTTGAAGTCATACAAGTGTGAATGGACTCTGAGGGATCTCACTTCATTCACATCATTCTTATATAATATAGGATGAGATCATGGTAATTTAAACACTTACTTTATGCTGGAATCCATTTTGTTTAGATTTATTCTTCACCATGTACATGTCATATACAGCCCTTGCCATAATAAATACAGCCATGTTTGCATAGGAAGATATAGGTGAATTATGAGACAATGCGGTTGACCGATCTAATGAACTAGGACAAGGTTTTGGAGTAAACTTAAAGAGTTTTTTAGCAACGTCATTTTTGTGTAGATTTGGGGAAGCGCAATAATAATAAAAAATCAAAATATCTTCCTGTATTGGGTCATATAAGCGTTTAGGAAACATGCTATGATTATAAATATTTTTCTCTAGGTAGAATTTTGATGGCCATGCAAACATGAAGCTGCAGTTTATTCTTTTATATTCACCCAGATTCACAGTATTTAGTTTACTCCATGATGGTGGAAAAATAAATGTGAGTTTTCTCATAACAGAGGATATATCAGAAGGAAGCTGAAGAAATCGTTCTGTGTAAGTTCCACACACTATGACAACTTTAGCTGTTGATTTTCTAATAGTCCTTATTTTCTGAATATCATTTTCAATATTCCCAATGAGTGGAATGATATATTCTGTGCAGATCCCATGTTGGCTCATCATCTTACTCAGTTCTTGGGACTCTTTAGCACCGCTGGCATCATCTGATGAGAATATTCCAACCCAATTCCACCCAAAATGCTGCAATAATTTAAGAATAGCGGCATAACGGACCCGGTCATCTGGTGTCATACGGAAGAAAGTTGGATACATTTTTCCATCACTCAGGGGAGTGTCAATGACTCGATAAGTGATCTGGATAAGATGTTGGGAAATATTTTGATGGGATGTTATTATTCAAACAATGGAAATATGAGAAATAAAATATATAAATGGCACACAAAGATCTCTTGTCATAATACATGAAGTACTTGTCAGAATTTATATCATAGAGATCTAATTATATGACAGCACACGATGCCTACTTACCTTCTCCAGCCTTACATCCAGCCCTTAGCCTAGATTCACATTGGAGCGATTCATCATGCGATTTGATAGATCAAATTGCATGAAAGTCGCAGCCTATTGGTGGCAATGGCACTGTTCCAATCGTTGCGACACCCATTTTGTGGCGCCGCACCGATTTGCAAAAGTAGTTCCTGCACTACTTTTGCCGGTTTCAGGACTTCAATAGACATCTGTGTATGAAGCCACAGATATCTATCAAGTAGCATCTGAAATCGCGCTGACCTTGCTGCTTTGAAAGTGCGCTACTTCAAGTGAAGTAGCGCGTTTTCAAACTAGCATCAGTGTGAACCAGGGCTTAAAGTGCTTATAAACCCCATTCATGAAATTTGACCTAGGCACATATATCTGTAGTGTTTACTTATCTCTCTCCAAAGCTCTAAGTTCCATGTCTTTCTGCTGCTCAGCTCCGTTGTTATCAGCAGAGTCACTTCTGACAAGTTCTCAGATACACGAGATAGCAGCTGAAAATATGTGTTGGGGGGGGGCAGAGCTGTAAAGAGGGGCAGAGGACACAGCTGTGGGGGGTGATGTGAAGGGGGGCAGAGGACACCATTGTGGGGGGTGATGTGAAGGGGAAGAGGACACTACTGTGGGGGGTGATGTGAAGGGGCAGAGGACACTACTGTGGGGGGTGATGTGAAGAGGCAGAGGACACTACTGTGGGGGGTGATGTGAAGGGGGGCAGAGGACACTTCTATGGGGGGATGATGTGAAGGGGGCAGAGGACACTTCTATGGGGCGATGATGTGAAGGGGACAGAGGACACTGCTTTGGGGGGTGATGTAAAGGGGGGCAGAGGACACTACTGTGGGGGTGATGTAAAAGGGGCAGAGGACACCACTTTGGGGGGGGGGGCGATGTGAAGGGGCATAGGACAGTATTGTGGGGGCGATTTAAAGGGGGCAGAGGGCGCCACTGTGGTGGGTGGTGTGAAGGGGGCAAAGGATACTACTCTGGGGGGATGTGAAGGGGCAAAGGATGCTACTGTGGGGGTTATGTGAAGGGGCAGAGGACACTATTGTGGGGGTGATATTAAGGGAGGCAGAGGACACCACTGTGGGGGGTGACATAAAGGGGAGCTAAGGACACTGCTATGGGGGGTTATGTGATGGGGAGCAGAGGACACTGCTGTGGGGGGTAATTTGAAGGCAGGCAGAGGACACCACTGTGGGGGGGTAGGGTGACCACATTTCCAAACTTCCATTCAGGGACACCCCCCCCCAAAAAAAAAGATGATTTTTGACATTTTTTTTTGCCGATATTAGGGACAGGGGCGTATGAAATCAGCTGGCCCGTATGCAAGATCAAAAGTGGGCTCTAGGCATCAAGAACAACAACAATTTGGCACGCAAAGCGTGTCGTGGTGAACAGTGGACATGTCTTAAATTGCGCTAAATATTGGCTTAAAGGGGGTGTTGTTAAAGAGAGTCTGAGATGACTTATATAGTGCAGAATGTGGTAATGTTAAATAGGGAATGCAGAGTGTATGGTGGTAAGTAGTATGTACAGGAGAGGAGTGCGGAATGTATGGCGGGGGTAATATGTACAGGAGAGGAGTGCTGAATGTATGGCGGGGGGTAATATGTACAGGAGAGGAGTGCAGAGTGTATGGCGGGGGGTAATATGTACAGGAGAGGAGTGCAGAGTGTATGGCGGGGGGTAATATGTACAGGAGAGGAGTGCGGAATGTATGGCAGGGGGTAATATGTACAGGAGAGGAGTGTGGAGTGTATGGCGGGGGGTAACATGTACAGGAGAGGAGTGCGGAGTGTACGGCGGGGAGTAATATGTACAGGAGAGGAGTGCGGAGTGTACGGTGGCGAGTAATATGTACAGGAGAGGAGTGCGGAGTGTATGGCGGGGGGTAGTTAGTGGAGAGAGGAGAAAGAGGAGTGCAATACCACCTCCTGATAGTCTGTCAGCCACTGCTATACCACCTTGGTGGTGGGGCACTCCGAAGAATGTAAGGGGGCACTCTGGAGGCACTATGGGGGCACCCTGGAGGTTGTAAGGGGGGATGTAAGGGGGCACCCTGGCGGTACTAACTTAGTCAGAGCCCCCTTACATCCCCCAGAGTGGCCCCTTAGTGCCTCCTTACATCCTCTGGAGTGTGCCTTACAATCTCCTCCAGAGTGCCCCCTTACATCCTCCTCCAAAGTACCCCCTTACATCCTCCTCCAGAGTGCCCCCTTACATCCTCCTCCAGAGTGCCCCCTTACATCCTCCTCCAAAGTACCCCCTTACATCCTCCTCCAGAGTGCCCCCTTACATCCTCCTCCAGAGTCCCCCCTTACATCCTCCTCCAAAGTACCTCCTTACATCCTCCTTCAGATTGCCCCTTTACATCCTCCTCCAGAGTGCCCCCTTACATCCTCCTCCAGAGTGCCCCCTTAGTACTACTGTACTAAGGGGAACTCTGGAGAAAGTAAAGGGGCACTCTGAAGAAAGTAAGGGGAGGACGTAAGGGGGCACTCTGGAGGCACACAAATAGTACCTCCAGAGTGCCCCCTGCATAGAGTCCTGAGGAGTGATGGTCATTAATCCATGCCAGGTGAATGACCACACCACCCACCTCATGGCTGCCCTATTCCATGACATTTGTAGGACTTAAGCCCAGTCTACTGGTGACCTTTTTACCCAAAGTTTTATCCCCCTTTCAACCCTCATAAATGACTCGACCCAGTTTTTGGAGTAAATGGCCTTTACGGCCTATTTATTAACAACTTATAAATTCACATAAATAACATCATAAATAACCATAAAATTTAAAAAAAACTTTTTTAGGGGTAATAGAGGAAAACAACCATACCACTGATCACTGCGAACAACTTTTTTAAACTTTTAGGCCTCCAGTGGAAACCCCTGACTCGGAGGCATTGCCCCAACGTTCGCAGTGACCTAACCTTTAACCCCTTCCAGGTTAACCCCTCGTAACCTAAAAGTACCTGAAATCAACCCCCATCCTTCCATGGATGGGTACCAAACAACCCCCATCCCATGGATGGGTACCAGAAAAACAACCCCCATCCCATCGATGGGTACCACATGTTCCATACATGTAACCTTTAACTTCTCAATTCCAGCAACCCCAACACTGCCACAGCACACGAGGGGTAACCCCTTACCCTTGCGAGCACCTCCACACCTCAGCCCTCGCTGTATCCCTTCCTGCAGGCCCAGGGACTACAAATCCGTCCCCACATCGTTAAGATGCACCCCATCGCTACGCAAATACCTCCATGTATCTAACTCCAGCTCTCTGTGGCGAATGGCTAAACCACCATTTTTTATGAAAAACCTGCTCACTTCTTTGTTAACTTTTATTCAAGCCCTATTCACCTTTTTAGCAGACCATGCCCACCGCCATAACAACCTACCCATCATATCCGACCATACTATTACCATACCACATTTTACGTCCCGAATTAGGTCCCTCATAGATCTGGCTCACATATCATTACCCCCAGAACATCGGGGGCCCTATCAAGGAGGGAGAACCTGTGCACTTCCCCCAACACCCTGTTCCACCGCATACCTGGGTCCCCAATCCACCTGATTTGAGCCTCCTGTCTTGGGATGCGAAGCTGCCTGCCGTTCGTCCAAACATCAGCTCTCCTAGCCCCCCAATAAACGTATGAGTGGCCGAAAATCCATACTAGTCCCACTTCTTGACCTGTGAACAAGAAAATAACAACACAGAACACATGCATTCTAATACCAAAGTCATGTAACCATAACCAACAGTACGTGACACCTGTTACATTAACATCTGTGGGCGAACGTACAACCTAAATCTATCCGAATCCTACCCACCAATACGCCTAATTGCCTCCTGACTCATACCCGCCCTGGCCGCCTCCGTGGCCGCCCCTATCCGAAAGGAATGAGAAGCAAAACTGCCCGGGTCATACCCCCCAATTGACACGCATTTTTTAAACACTGCTATGAACTGGAACTTTGATAAGAACGCACCGTCCTCGTGAATGAGAAAAGACCCCGCGACTACTGGTCGCACGTCCAGAAATGGTGCCACTGCCCTAACAGGGCAAATGCTGGACTCCGCAATCTTGTGGAACTCGAGTTGCCTGCCCTTTCTGGCCTGATCAGTCTTAGATCGTCTGATCCAAATCCTGATAGAATTCTGTAAATACTCTACGTCCCCATGCAACAGCCCCCCTTGAACCCTCTTAGAAGGACTGACCAACTCGCTTATACGCAGTGCCCCAAAGAAAGCCAGCGCGAAGGCTGCCCGAAAAAATCACACATTCATAAAAGGAACGGCAGACCTTTTCCAAACTAACATATAAAATTTGTAGCATCTCAAAGAAGACCGGGCGCCTGCCATCCCTCTGCTTATGCGCCCTACTGTACCCTTTTACTGCCTGTCTTAACCAAAACTCTTTTGTGTGATCCCTTTGCCCTTGCCATTAAAAAAGAAAGGCTAAACCTGCCAACTCACGGTCGATGGCAGCTGCCGAGATACCCCTTTCCAATCCCCGGGTAATAAAATAGAGGCCTGGGCTACTTCCGGACCCTCCGGGGGTATTCCCAGCTCGTTCAAGCAAGCAAACCATTCCCTCCATACCTTTGAGTAGGCATTCCATGTAGCCGTACTCACTGATTGTGTGATCCACTTTGCTGCAGTCCCAAAGCAATGTTCCACATCCAGTCGGGACAGGCGACCCCGTGTTGCTCCGCTTCTGGCGCTAACTTCCGGAACCTGTCCCACTGAAAACGAGACAAAGCGTCAGCCAAAGTGTTGTCAATCCCTGGTAAATGCACAGCATATATGAATGCATTCACTTGTAAGCAGCGTAGGACCAAATGTCGCAACAGCCTGACCACCGGCACAGATGCCGCTGTCAGACGATTAACCACCTGTACCACACCAAGATTATTACAGTTAAAGTGAACCTTCAGGTTGCGAAGATTCCCCCAAAATTTCCATGGCCACCACAATTGGAAACAGTTCCAAAAGAACCAGGTTCTACAGAAACCCGGCCTCCTGCCAGGCCAAAGGCCATCTGGCTGCACACCATTGTCCCTTGCAGAAAGCCCCAAACCCTGTAGAACCCGCCGCGTCAGTAAATAGTTCCAGGTTGCAGTTACTGATGGGGCCTGACATCCAAAGAGCACGCCCATTAAACGACTCTAGGAACTCCTGCCACACCTGCAAATCCTCCCTGTGTTCCCTGCTGAGACTCACAAAGTGCGTAGGTGCCCGGACCCCCGCGGTGGCTGCCGCCAGCCGACGGCAAAAGATCCTACCCATCGGGATTATGCGGCAAGCAAAATTCAGCTTGCCCAGTAAGGATTGTAGTTGGCGTAGCTGCAATTTCCGTACACCAATGGTCGCACGCACCTCCTCCTTCAACTTCGCCAACTTGTCCCTCGGCAGTCGGCACTCCATTCTCATTGAGTCTATTTCGATTCCCAGAAACGTAATTGTCGCTGTTGATCCTTCTGTTTTTTCCAAAGCTAGTGGCACCCCGAAGCGGTCCGCCAGATGTTTTAACATCCCTAACAAGACAGCGCAGATATTGGAGCCCGCCGGCCCGACACATAAAAAATCATCCAAATAATGAATGACTGAGTTGATACCCGAAACATCTCAAACTGCCCATTCCAAAAATGAGCTGAACATTTCGAATAGGGCACATGAGATGGAGCATCCCATAGGCAAGCAATCTACGTAATAGTCCCCGTTCCAGGTACAACAGCCGAAAGCTGTCCGGATGTACCGGCAGCAGCCGGAAAGCCGACTCAATGTCCGACTTAGCCATCAAGAACCCCTGCCTGTACTTCCTTACCCAAGCAACCACCGCATCGAAAGAGGTGTACATTACCGCACACTCTTTGGGTGCAATGGAGTCATTAACCGACCCGCCCTTCGGAAAGGAGAGGTGGTGGATAGGTCTAAACTTGTTGGGCTCTTTTTTGGGAACCACTCCCAGCGGAGAGACCACCAAATCCTAAAGTGGCACCTCCTTAAAAGGGCCTGCCATGCGCCCCAGCGTAACCTCCTTCCCCAATTTTTCGGAAACCACCACTGGGTGCAGCAGTGCTGACCGTAAATTCTTAGCCTCGGGTGGGACTATCGCCAAAGAACAAGGTATTCTGAAACCACTAGTAAAGCCTGCTTCCAATATGTTCGCCGCCACCCGGTCGGGGTATCTACTGAGGAAAGGAAGCATTCCCACCGGCGTCATCACTCTTACTTGCAGAATCTCCGGCACAACCTTTTCCTTTCTTAAAGCAGTTGGACAGTGCATGGGATCCCCTGCAGCCTGAACACAAATGTTTGAATCGACAGTTAGACCCAAATTTGCATGTGCCCTCATCTTTTGTTGGTCGGTTGTCCAGGAGCTGCCGAACCTCCGACCCATGCCTGAAAAAAACTGATTCAGGGCCCACGCTGTGGTCATCAGCTTCATCCACAGACTTATGTCCTTATGGTCCTAGCATAGGGTCGGTCGTACAACCATCCGTTGTCTAAACTGTTTGTTGTAACGAAGCCAGACCATACCGCCATAAGTCCTGTGTGCCTCACTAATGGCTTCCAGGTAAACAAACAGCGCTGAGCAGTGTTCGGGGGCCTTTTCCCCTACCACACTCGCCAAAATGGCAAATTGAAAAGGTACGCAGAATTAAGCAGTATCTCCTTTTCTCTTCATCTTCCTTCTTGCCTTCTACCAGCTTCAATCTGTCCAGATTGAAATTTTCCAAAGGCAATAACGTGAATATCTCCACGTATTCCCCTTTCCAAATTTTTTCTCTGACTTCTGCCTTAAGATGAGCTCCCAGGGGGCCCTCAAAGCAGACATACACTTTGCTTTTTGTGGAGTCTGCCAACCTAACTGACTCAGCTTTCTTATCTCCAGCCTTTTCTTGGTCAGCCAGAGTCACCACACTAGCTGTTAAGCTGGAAGACTCGCCGTAGCCGCTCCCGCAGTTGACACGGGCATATCGCCTGCGGCTCGCGTGGCACCCACCTCTAGCGGAGTGGTCTGCGCAGGTTCCCAAGCACGCGCCGGACCGGCTGTATTCCCAGCCTCCACGCGCTGTACCAATTCTTTTAAACCTGACAATAATTCCCCTTGTTCCCGGTCAGGGGGGGCGCATCTGGCGGCGGTGCTGGGTTAGATTCTCACCGCCCCCACTGTCTCTCTAGGACCCGCCTGCCCAGTCTGCTTACTCTGACCCAACAAACTATGCAATAAAGTAGAGATAGAAAATGAAGAGTCACACTCACCGGGCTGCCCAGGACTGGGCCCATCAGCCGCCACTCCTAGAACCACCGCTGCTGGATGTCCCCGATCCTCACTTTCATCAGATCCGGACAGTTCCCCCTCCGATCTGTCGCTTCTGATCTCATTCCTGACGACTACTGTCAGAGAAATAACAGAAACTTTGTTTGCCAATACCGGCATTTCCCTGTACGCCTGCGTGGCAGAATGGCGAATCGGCGTATGCGAGTATGCGATTCAGCGGACCGCGTCACGGCGCAATGGCACACATAGACGTGCGAGTCAGCAGGCCGCGACACGGCGAAACGGCGTACGTACGCATCTTAGCCGCACACGTGGGTTCCCCTATTAGCCCTATAAAAGGCAGCCCGGCTCTCTGGCTTTTTGCTGGTTTGTCATTTCAGCTCCTGTGTTCCTGTGCCTTGTTCTGCTATTGACTGCTGCCTATTGTGACCCGGATTGCCTTGACCACCCTTGAACTTCTCCTGCACCTTGACCTCGGCTTGCTTAACGGATTCCTCTTCAGTCTGCTCCAGTGTTTGACCCCCGGCTTCTCTTTAAAGACTTTGCTACTGCCTGCTCCAGTGTTTGACCCCGGCCTGTCTTGGACTCTCCCATTTGATTGATTCCTGTGTATGACCTTGGCTTGTTTAAACGGACTTCCTTCCTACCGGCTTGCTGTGTTTGACCCCCTGGCTTCTCTACATACTTTGTTCCAGTTGTCTACTTCAGGACCAAGGTGTTGGAGCCTCAGTCTGCTTCCTCTGCCGATTACCGTCTGGGTGTACCCTGCACAGACTTGCTACCAGACGGAAGTTCAACACGCAAGCCTCTACTAGTGCCTGGCGACCCGTGCCTCTCTGTGCCCGATACCCCTTGTGCCACCTCCAGGGGTAAAGCGCACTCAGCTGCAAGGGGAGCCGCTTTCAGCATCTCGGCCCTGGTGAGTACCCTGACAGTACAAACCAGCCATGTCAGAGGCCAACAGAGCTGGTTCTCCCCTTGAGGCACTCTGCCAGCAGGTGACAGCTCTTACTCAGGCTGTCCAAAGACTCCAAGATGGCTACTTTCAAATTGAGGGCCGTCTCCAGCACCTGATGTCAGCTCCAGCTCCTTCGGAAACAGCCTCAACCTGCGGGGTGGCCTCTCCCCAAGATCAAGTCCCCCCAGCACCTTCAGTTGTAATGACTCTCCCTGAACCCAGAGTCCCCACTCCGGAACGATTTTCTGGAAACCGGAAGAAATTTAGAGCTTTCAAAAATGCTTGCCTATTATATCTAGCTTTTTCACCCAGGACTTTCCATTCAGAATCTGTAAAAGTGGGATTCATTATTTCCCTATTATCTGAAGAACCACAATCTTGGGCTCGTAATCTTCTTGAACAGAAGAGTTCTTTATTAGACTCAGTTGAAACTTTCTTTACCGCTATGGCTCAGTTATATGATGACCCGCAACGCACAGCTACTGCTGAATCCATTCTGCACACCCTTACCCAAGGGAAAAGACCAATAGAGGACTACACCGTGGAAATGCGCAAATGGTCTGGAGACACCACCTGGAACGAGGCCGCCCTTAAATACCAATACCGTCAGGGTCTCTGCGAGACACTTAAAGATGAATTAGCACGAGTGGATACCCCTGACTCTCTGGAAGATCTGATTCAACTCGCCACTAAGCTCGACAGACGCCTGCGGGAGCGCCGTTCTGAACGCCTCCAGTCTTCCCGGCCTACCTGGATGTTACCCTGGGTTCCTCCAGTTCCTGTGCCTGTCGCGGGTCCCTCAGCTTCTACTGACAGTGAGCCCATGCAACTGGGACTGGTCCGGTCCCCACTCACTCCTGACGAGAAATTGTGACGGCGTCAAGCCAATCTTTGCCTCTACTGCGGAGAAGCTGGCCATTTCCTACATAACTGCCCTGTGAGACCCAGTAAGTACCGCCTACGGAATGCTACGAACTTTCAAGTTGCTGATTCAACCCAATCTCACCTTACCTACCGGTCTCATTACAGGTGGCGGAAGAGGAAATTCGGCTGCTGGCTATCGTTGACTCCGGGGCATGCAGCTGTTTCTTGGATGCATCCCTTGCCCAAAGTCTGCACATCCCTCTTCAAGACAAGAAACAGCTCCTTCAGATCTACCTGGCAGACGGGTCTCTACCCAACTCAGGACCTATCACTCAAGAAACCAAGCCCATTCTTGTCTCCACAGACTCTGGTCATCAGGAATTTCTATGCTTCAACATCATCAACTCACCCATGTTTCCCATTATCTTGGGGTTCCCGTGGCTAATGGCACACGACCCTCAGATCCTTTGGAGTAAAAAAGAAATTCTCTTCTCTTCAGCATACTGCTCCCAGCATTGTCTTGTGCCAACCTTCAATAAGACTGTCTCCTGTTTGTCCATACAACCAGTGCCAGATACGCTTACGCATGTCCCTGCAGCATATCACGAATTCCTGGATGTTTTTGACAAAAAAAAGGCCGATAGTTTACCACCTCATCGGCATTATGATTGCCCCATCGATCTGCTGCCCGACTCCGAGATCCCGTTTGGCCGAATTTTCCCCTTGTCGGAGACCGAGTTGGAAGCTCTCTGCCTCTACATTGATGAAAACCTTGAAAAAGGATTCATTCGTCCTTCTTCCTCCCCAGCCGGGGCTGGTATCTTTTTTGTTGAGAAAAAGGACGGATCTCTCAGGCCATGCATAGACTATAGAGAGCTTAATAAAATCACCATCAAAAATCGATACCCACTTCCCCTCATTCCTGAACTGTTTCAGCGGTTTCGATCTGCCCAAATATTTACCGAATTGGACTTACGAGGGGCATACAAACTTGTTCGGATACGTGCTGGGGACGAATGGAAGACAGCTTTCAGGTCCAGATTCGGTCACTTTGAGTATCTGGTGATGCCCTTTGGGCTCTGCAACGCCCCAGCTACGTTCCAGCATCTAGTCAATGATATTTTCCGGGAATTCCTAGATAACTTTGTCATTGTCTATCTTGATGATATTTTAATTTTCTCTACCACTATAGAATTACATCGAGACCATGTCAAGAAAGTCCTCTCAGTCCTCAGAAAGCACGGCCTGTTCTTAAAGGGAGAAAAATGTGAATTTGAAAAGACTACCATCCAGTTCCTTGATTTCATCATCACTACTGAAGGGGTAGCCAAGGATCCACAAAAAGTTAAAGCCATCCAGGAGTGGCCGGCCCCCTCAGACAAAAAAGGAGTCCAGCGATTTATTGGCTTTGCCAATTTTTATAGCAGGTTTATTAGGGGGTTCTCCTCAATTATCTCTCCCATCACTCAGTTAACCCACCAACAAGTCAAATTCCGATGGTCCCAGGAAGCTCAAGATGCCTTTGCCAAACTAAAGAATCTGTTCACGTCAGCTCCCATACTTCAGCATCTGGATCCCACTCTACCTTATGTACTTGAAGTTGATGCCTCAGAATCCGCCACAGGAGCCATTTTGTCCCAAAGAAGTGGTATCAAAGCACTTCTCCATCCAGTAGCCTTTGCCTCCCGCAAACTAAGTCCTCCAGAGAGAAATTATAATGTTGGTGATTGGGAATTATTAGCCATAAAGACTTCCCTTGAGGAATGGAGATACTTACTGGAGGGTGCATCCCAGCCCATCATGATCTTCACGGACCACAAAAACCTGGAGTATCTCCGAACAGCCAAACGTCTTAGGCCCCGACAAGCCCGGTGGGCATTATTCTTCTCCAGGTTCAATTTCCATATCTCCTATCGACCTGGTTCAAAAAATGGGAAGGCGGACGCACTCTCCCGTATGTTTCCAGAGGCCAATGATTCAACAGAACCTGAAACCATCCTATCCTCTCACAATTTTCTTCATCTCATGCAACCTAACCTTCAATCTGCTATTGAACAGGCCTCTAGTCAATGCACGGAATCCGAGATATCCTCCTTAGAAAAAAAGAAAAAAAGAGATGGTTTGCTGTGGGCCCAGGACAAGGTTTTCGTCCCCTCCTCTGTAAGGCTTAGAATTTTACAGACTTTCCATGACCACAAAATGGCAGGACATTTCGGAGTACGGAAGACTTCTGAATTAGTTCACCGTTCTTTCTGGTGGCTGGGTTGGAGGCAGGACTGTAAAAAGTACGTTCAATCCTGCATTACCTGCCAACGCAGTAAAGGGTCAAACACTAAAGCTTGGGGCCTCCTTAGACCCCTGTCTATCCCTGAAAGACCTTGGAGTGAGGTTTCTCTGGACTTCATTGTTGATCTACCTCCCTCTGAAAATGTTTCCACCATTTTAGTAGTGGTTGACCGCCTCTCAAAGATGGCACACTTTCTGCCCATGATTGGTACTCCTTCTGCTTTGGCTACAGCAAATGTTTTTATTAAAGAAATAATAAGACTCCATGGTGTTCCCCACAACATCGCCTCTGATAGAGGAATTCAATTTACCTCAAGATTCTGGAAAGACCTTTGTAAATCCCTGGAAATCAAAATCTCTTTTTCTTCAGCATGCCATCCCCAAAGTAACGGCCAAACAGAAAGGACGAATCAGACCTTGGAGCAATATCTCTGTTGTTTCTGCTCTAGCTCTCAGGATAATTGGTCAACTCTTCTCCCCTGTGCGGAGTTCGCCTATAATAATGCCACACATTCTGCCACCAATCAGACGCCTTTTTGGGCCAACTATGGGTTCCCATCTTTTCTGCCAGACTCCATCCCAGAAGTCACAACCCCTGCAGTTCAAGATCGAGTAAACCTCATCCAATCTAATTTTTTACAGATCCAAAAGGCCATGAAAGAAGCTCAAGACGGCTATAAGGAATATTACAACAAAGGGAGAAGAAACAATCAGGAATTTAAGATTGGAGATAAGGTTTGGCTATCTGCTGTCAATCTTAGATTACCCTGTCCCTCACGCAAACTTGGCCCAAAATTCATTGGTCCTTTTGAAGTAAAGAGGGTAATTAATCCTGTGGCCTTCGAACTAACCTTACCCAGTACCCTTAGAATCCATCCGGTGTTCCACGCATCCCTACTAAAACCAGTAGTTCCCAATTCTTTCTCAGGAAGGGAGGAACCTCCACCTCCACCAGTGGAGGTAGAGGGTGAAGAAGAATTTGAGGTGGAAGCAATTATGGACTGTAGAAAGAGGGGTAGGCAGACTCAGTATCTGGTGAAATGGAAAGTGTACCCACCGGAAGATAACTCCTGGGAACCTGCCGGTAATATACATGCACCTCGTTTGGTTCAGAATTTCCACAGATGACACCCAGGGATATTAGCCAGGTTGGGCATCCGGAGGCTGCCCCTCGGGGTGGGGGGGGGCACTGTCAGAGAAATAACAGAAACTTTGTTTGCCAGTACCGGTATTTCCCTGTACGCCTGCGTGGCAGAATGGCGAATCGGTGTATGCGAGTACGCGATTCAGCGGACCACGTCACGGCGCAATGGCACACATAGACGTGCGAGTCAGCGGGCCGCGACACGGCAAAACGGCGAAACGGCGTACGTACGTACGCATCTTAGCCGCACACGTGGGTTCCCCTATTAGCCCTGTAAAAGGCAGCCCAGCTCTCTGGCTTATTGCTGGTTTGTCATTTCAGCTCCTGTGTTCCTGTGCCTTGTTCTGCTATTGACTGCTGCCTATTGTGACCCGGATTGCCTTGACCACCCTTGAACTTCTCCTGCACCTTGACCTCGGCTTGCTTAACGGATTCCTCTTCAGTCTGCTCCAGGGTTTGACCCCCGGCTTCTCTTTAAAGACTTTGCTACTGCCTGCTCCAGTGTTTGACCCCGGCCTGTCTTGGACTCTCCCATTTGATTGATTCCTGTGTATGACCTTGGCTTGTTTAAACAGACTTTCTTCCTACCGGCTTGCTGTGTTTGACCCCCTGGCTTCTCTACATACTTTGTTCCAGTTGTCTACTTCAGGACCAAGGTGTTGGAGCCCCAGTCTGCTTCCTCTGCCGATCACCGTCCGGGTGTACCCTGCACAGACTTGCTACCAGACGGAAGTTCAACACGCAAGCCCCTACTAGTGCCTGGCGACCCGTGCCTCTCTGTGCCCGATACCCCCTGTGCCACCTCCAGGGGTATAGCGCACTCAGCTGCAAGGGGAGCCGCTCTCAGCATCTCGGCCCTGGTGAGTACCCTGACAACTACACCCCAGAAGTACTCGCCCTGGGTGCCGTGGGCCTGCGGTGTTGTGCACGTCCCTCTCTCCCCGCCTTCCTGCCAGACCCGCTCGGTGCCCATCGTGACTAGCTCCTGCGTCTGCGACTTTTCTGGGCACATGACAGCTGACTGTCTCCCTCACTTGCCCCTGACCCAGCGCTCCTCCTATGTCCTCTCCTTGACTGCCCTGTGTTGCTGGCCGACCCTGTTGTCCGTGCAGTCTCACGCTGTGTGGTGCCCCGTACCTGTGTATCCTGGCCACTACCCACCTCCCCCGCAGCCCCATCAGCCTGTTCAGTGCATCTACAATGGGCAGGGGGGGAAGAGCCGTGTGCTGTGCTAGGCTCCCTTCCCACTGGGCCCTTGCCACCACGCCGGGTCCCTCTCACCTCTCCCTGTCTGTTCCTCCTGGTCCCTTGTGTTGCCTCCTGCTGCCGCTTCCTCTGGGAACCACTGGGGCCTGAATCCGGGCTGAATCTCTCCGGCGGCCGGGACCGCCACGCACAAGGTGTTGCCACCCCCCGCTGGTATCCGTTCCGCAGTCCGCTGCAATTGCAGACAACTGCTCATGCAGCCAGTCTGTGGCCGGAGCAGCGACTGCTGCTCTCAATTGCTGAATGAAACCATCCATTGCCGCCATGTGCTAATAGGGGGAGAGAGAGATGCAGAGCGGTGAGGGTGAAGTCTAATCTCTTCCTCCTCCGCTCTGTGACTGACGTCACTTCCCCCTCTCCCTTCCTCTCTATTACCATTGCCCCAGCCTGACCCAGCCCCCTCTCCTTTCCTAAAAGGGGAAACAATCCTTAAAGCAGCAACTGGGGGTGATGAAAAGGGGGCAGAGGACACCACTATTGGGGTGATGTGAAGTGGGGCAGAGGACACCGCTGTGAGGGGTGATGTGAAGGGTGCAGAGGACACTACTGTGGGGGGTGATGTGAAGGGTGCAGAGGGTATGTTCTCAGCTCAGCATCTCTCTGCCTGGCCCTCAGCCGTGAGTCCCTTTATTAACATATTAACAGGAAGTCCCAAAACTTGAGGGTTGGGCTTCCAACAGCCAAACACCTCTTACAAAGCTTGTGACCTCACAGGAAATGAACACAGGATGTGAATGACCATATAAGGATTTAACAACACAACAAAATACAACAACCAAATGACGATGACCAGAGTTCCTTGTGAATGGGAGATTATCTGCAGGTGTACGTCATGGCACCCCAAATATGTTGATCAGGCATACCAGGGTGACAAGAGCAAACAACCGATAAACCGATAATGTCTTTGCAGAGTGAACACACCCCCACCAGACGATCGTTCTGTGCATTGCACAGGGGCCCTTTGCTGGCGGACATGTCTCCTCTCCGCAAACACCTCTCTCCAAACACCAGGAAAATTTCCACTATCTAACAGATCTCAACCAGTGTCAGTCTGCTCCAGTCAGCTCTTTAGAGCGGGCTGCGAGAGAACAGACACTGGGAGACTCTTATGACAATACATTAATATACATCTTCATGAAATTTTCCACAACATGGGGTCTTTTGAAACAAGCATGTGGACACAACAGGACTTGTGTTTGGAAGGATGATGAAAATCACTTTGGGTTTTAAAGTTAATTCCAGTTGTTTTGCGAAGTTTTATACTGCAATTCAGTTTTGGGTAGACAGTCAACATTCTGTGAGTTAGTAGACAGAATAAGGCATCCCCATTGTTGTTGTAACATCTAGATACAGATAGAAGGAAGCCCCGTTTTAATTTTGAATAGCGGAGGATTTCATTGTGCTTTATAGTTGTTTGGCAAACACATTTAGAGGGCTGCCGATAACCCGTTGTATAGCATGTAAATGTGAGGAGTCGTTTCTAGCAGCCCGGTCAGGCCGTGTATATTAATCGGAATTCCGGGGGGCAGTTATAGTGATAAAGGTGCCAACAATAACCGCTTTAAAAAGTGAAGCGCAAGGGTTCTCTGGACGCAGAGTCCGCCAAAAAAGCGATTTAAAACGCCATGGGTAATGTCCATGCGTGGGAGGAAAAAAATGAGGCTCCACACCAGTCAGACAGCTGCACAGCACATGAGGTCTGGTTTTGGGGCATGAGACCCCTTAAAGATTGGCATAGATGGTCAGAGGGTACAGCAAAGTATATTCCTTTGGAAGGTGCTTTTGATGTCCGGAGGTACGAGACTCTAGAATGAAAGTACCTTGGAAGTAGCTCAGCTGTGGCTTCACAAATCTGTAATGATGAGTGGATTGGATGTGTAGTACACGCTTGTGTGGTTAAAATTCTCCCACCTGTTTTTCAACTTTGTGTGGCTGGCCCATGCAAAGGTTTCGATCTGCTCTGTGTTTTTCCTATTGTATTTTTTTCTATTGTTGAAGGAGTTAAGGCAGCATTCCGTCTGATTGTTTTTTTATTTTTGTTTTGGAAACTATGAAATATCTCCCTTACATTTGTATCTAAATGTTTGTCTCATGTTTTAGTCTTCTCATTGTTTGTATGTAGTAATATGTTAGAACCCACCACGGCAGCCCTCCTACTTGTTGTGCCCATTGTATTTTTGTAGGAACGTGAAACTAAGAGTTACACAGGGTTTTGTTGTTGTCGGTTATAAGGAATGTCAGTGACAATTTACCAATGTACAGGAATTTTGTATTGTTTGCCTTTCTTTGCAGGTTAAAGATGAAGCCTAGAGTAATAACTCTTGTTTATAAGTATCTTTTTCAGGTCATAGCTGTACACATGCATAAATACACACGCCTAATGCCCTGTACACACGACCGGTTTTCCCGTCGGAATAAACTCAGAAGGTTTTTTCGATGGAGTTCCGACGGAATTACGCTCAAGCTGTCTTGCATACACACGGTGACACCAAATTCCGACCGTACTGAACGCGGTGACATACAACACGTACGACGGGACTAGAAAACGGAAGTTCAATAGCCAATGCGCCACCCTTTGGGCTCCTGCTAATCTTGTGTTTATCTCGTGTTAGTAGAAGTTTGCTGAGAGACGATTCACACTTTTCAGCTTTCGTGCTTTTCAGTCCGTTACTGCTCTTCAGTTTGTGCTTGTGGGGTTTGTATCTGTTCTTCAGTGCATGTAGTCAGTTCGTATCTGTTTTTCGGTGCATTCTTGTCCGCTCGTTTCTGATTTTCAGCTCGCTCTTCACAGGCCTTGCTGTGCTTCAGTGCGTTCTGATCGTTCGTTCTGAGCAGCCGACTGTTTTGAAGCCTTGTTGCGGGGACGTACTCGTCGTAGAGTTCTTGCTGTGTGGGGGCTTGGTGTTGGGGTTCATACTTGGACCCAAGCCCATTCCATGAACAGGGTGGGGAGGAGTTCATGGACCAAGAATTGGTGACTCCAGCGTGACCAATTCTCTCATATGCCTTTGCTGCGCGAGATCCAGGAGAATAACCCTGATGATTTCCGGAACTTTCTCCGGATGACGGACCCCATTTTTCACTGTCTGTTGGCTTTGCTGACCCCTTATATTATGAAGCAGGACACCTGCATGCGGCAAGCCATTACTCCGGAGCAGAGGCTCATCGCCACGTTGCGGTACTTGGTGAGAAGTCTACAGGACCTCAAGTTCTCTAAAGGCATCTCCCCCCAGGCTCTAGGAATCATTATTCCAGAGACCTGTTCTACCTTCATTCAGGTCCTGCAGAAGGACTATATTAGGGTAAGTTTTCTCCTTTAACATCACATTCTATGTATTTCATGTTTGCTAATGTATTGTATTTCATTCATCATTCCCTAATTACCATGATTGTAATATGCCGTGAATGTCCTCTTTATCCTCATGCATGCTTTAAGTTTTTAATGCTCCTTTTTTGTTCTTCATGCATATTTGCCTTCACTAACCTCCCCAGCAGGCTATCCTGGGCCCATATACACCTAGCCTAGTCACTTAACAATGTATTTTGTCAGCTCCATAGTAGTGCTTTACCCTAAACACCCCTTAAAATGTGTCCAAATGTTATTGTTGTCCTTAAATTCAGGCCAGAGGCTTTTTTTTGCTCTCAAACTCAGCTCGAACCCTCCCTCCCCCCCTAACATTTTTACAATGGGCCATCAGAGGGAGTGAGGAATCTGATAAGTGGGCCTTATATTTTTGTCTTTAAATAATTCTTAATTCTTAAATGTTATACTGATGTTGGCCATGTAATAAATGTTATATTGATGTTGGCCAAGAATGTTTTTGTGTAATCTGCTTGCAATGTTATGTGTAAGAGTACTAATATTTTTTTTCTGGTTTGACTCCACAGTTTCCTTCAACGTCACAGGAATGGCAGACTGTGGCCTCCCATTTTGCCGACCGTTGGGACTTTCCCAACTGTGGAGGGGCTATACATGGGAAGCACGTCCACATTGTGCCACCACCCCATTCGGGGTCTTACTATTACAATTATTAGGGTTTAATAGTATAGTGTTGATGGCGGTGGTGTCGGCACAATATGAGTGCCTCTATGTGAACGTGGGGAAGAATGGCCATATGTCGGATGGAGGAGTCTTCGCCCAGACCGAGTTCTACCTACGTCTCCAGACTGGTGGCCTGGCACTGCCACCTGCTGCGGACAATGTTGAAGGACTCCCATTTGTCTTTATTACTGATGAAGCATTCGGTCTGGGCGAGCACCTGATGAGGCCATTCCCCAAGAGGACCCTCACCCCGGAGAGGAGGGTTTTTAACTACCGGCTGGCCAGAGCCAAAAGAGTCGTTGAGAATTCCTTCGGGATAATGGCCAGCCAGTTCTGCCTGTTTCTGACAACAATACATATGGCAGACTACAAAATTAACCACATCATATTATCCTGCTGCATATTGCACAATTTTTTACGGAAAAATGCCCCAAATTATCTTGCCTCCGTTGAGCCTGAGGCTGGACTTCCTGCTAATCCCCTGATGGGCCTGGATACTGGCCCTCCTGGCTTGGCACCCCAAAGCATCCATGAAGTTTGCCAGAAATATGTCAATTATTTTAGGGTAGGGGGCCCATTGCTATGCCAGACAATGTTTAAATAATTTTTTAATAAAAAATAAAAATTATCTGATAAAATCTATAGTTTTCTTTATTGCTTGTGTTTCTTTTTAGCTGTCTCCTAGGTTTTCCTAGTGCACTTGTAGTGCCAAGTGGATTTTAAATAAGCTCCATTGCCACTGTAAACACAAATTACTTCCAAAACTGGTATTGAGCATTGAAAGAAGAAGCCACACAAGTTGATTATCAAACTTTTTACTCTGTGCACATTCACATGTGCGTTATCAAATTTTGGTGTTTAATAATTTTTTTTCTCAAGTTTTTACATTTTTTTGGGTATAAACAGGCATGTTTTAAAACATAGCATACACAACTCTGGAACTTACAAAGTTTAACGTATAAAAACTGAAGGCAATATCAGACATTATAGTGTCAAAAATGTGTTGATATTGCCTTCATCAGATGGGGTGATGTCACCCCTGTAAAAGCCAAATTTCGAAGATGCGCACAATTTGGGAGTCAAAATGGGTATTTCTCTCCTGATCCCATGCCTAATGTCAACATGTGCTATCTCCCATCATGGGGGATCAATGGACGTGTTTTGGGGGTGCAACCCCTTCCTCTCACCTACTAGTGTTACGAGGAAGGGGTTGCACCCACAAAATGCGTACATTGATATCACACCATATGCATCTTCAAAATTTGGCTTTTAAAATGTACAAAAAATATTTTCATTTAGTCCAAAACAATTAAAATGGTGGCATTTGGAAGATATTTAGATTCTCCCCAACACATCAATCATGTTCTTCATTTGTTGTTCAAGAACATTGAGTTTATTCCTTATGATGTCTATTTTACGATTCCACACCATGATGTCCTGGATTAGGATTTGTGCACTGTCATTTGTGAAATGTTGAGCTTGCTCTTCCACAACCAGCACATCACCTCAAAATTTGAGTAAAAACATGTATTATAAATATGCAAACATACATATATTACCTGAAGCTGGGGTGTCAGACACTGACCTGTTGTGGTGACAATTTCACCCACTTCCTCCACCTCTCCTTCCTCCAGATCCTCAGGGTGTGGAGTTGTGCTTAGTTCCCCTTCTTTCTGAGGTGTAGTGTTCCTGGTGTCCTCTGAATGGTGTCCTCCAAGTCTTTTCTCCCCTATGAGAATGAAACAAAAGGTATACTTAGCACACAGATATTTGAGTCCAGAAATAGGAATATGAAACATTGCTGGGAAGTGGGGTACAATTGTCTGTTTTGGGCAGAGTTCCAAGCTGAAGACATAATTTTTTACCTTACCAAAGCTGTAATACTTACCATTTTTGTGACAATTTTCACACATGGAGACACACCAAGTATCCACTGGAGTACCTGTGTGGGACACCTTAAAAAGTTTGTTCTTGTGTCCCACACTAGTGCTTCTGAGTCCAGATTTGTAAACTGCTGAGTGTCCTCTCCTTACATTACACTGAATCAAGCTTGCAATTCATTTTAGTTACAAACACATCTAGACAGCAATGTACAAAACTTATTTTTATACAAATAGGCATGACCAAATGTATTTAACCTGTATCTGCCCAAAACATTGTATTTAATGAGTGAAAGATGTTTCTTACTTTCGATTACTGTGCCCACGAACATGAAAGTCGCCATTTTAAACTGTACAACAGTAAAGAAAAGCACATGGAGCAGCATGCAAGTATAATAATAATGATAGAAACACACGACAATACTTACTTTTTAGAAGCACTCTCTTTATTCTTCTTTACTGATCCTGCTCCCTCAGTTTCAGGTCTGACCAGCGTTTCCTCAATTGCTCCTTGGATCGTCGTACCCCAAAATGCCTGTGCAGACTCTTCACAACTTTAGTCATGATCTTGGCCTTTCTCTCATTAGGGTTGGTGTACGGTCCTTGCTTCCCATCATAGTCGTTCCTCCTCAAGATGTCCACCATCTCTACCATCTCTATAAAGGCCATATTTGAGGCCTTAAATCTTCTCCTCCAGGATTGGGATGTTTTTGGCTCTGGGCTTTCCTCCTCCTCATCACTAGAATTAACACACACCTGCTGTGTCTCCGCCATATCGCTCCTACTGCGCGCCGAAAGAGACAGGGCGGGGAATATTCTAGAAAGAAAGTCAGTGGCGGGCGACGCAGATGGAGTTTCACGCATGTGCAGTGTATATCAAGCTAACACGCATGTGTCGTACGTACAATCTGTGTGTGGAGGAAGGAGAAAAGGAAGTGGCGAGCGTCCTAAACGAAGGTAAAAATTTAACTTGGGCCACCAGTGGCCTATACTGCTTCAAGATTGAGGCCTATATTAGGATACTCGGATGTAAGACGACAGATGTTATAACACGGGTAAATCATCAGATCATCCCCAAGCTGTATCTCACAACTGCATGTGACTTAGTAAAGATGGTGTGTAAGAAACTCTTACCAGATACATTGGACTCCCTTGTAAGCGACAGGGAGTCACTCGAGCGGGTTGCCTCTCAGGGCCAGTTAGCGGACATCACAGCTCTGCGATCCTTCTGGGTCAAACTCTGCGTGGATCTCCCGGGGCCGCCAGGTGGGTCCTCCCAAAGCATGGCCAAGGTGCGAATCAGAGAAAACAGTGCGTCACGTGAAAAAACTGAAGTGAAGGCTGGTTGGATCTCTCAGTGGATATGTGGAGAAAAAATAAACAGGCTCCACATAGTGTAGATGAGCAAAATGGGATTTTTATTGCTAAAAAAGCCAAGTAACAATAAAATGTGATCACAGGGTATAAAAACAAAGATGGGCAACAAGAAGGATGCTGAAAGCGCCCTTATACCCTGTGATCACATTTTATTGTTACTTGGCTTTTTTAGCAATAAAAATCCCATTTTGCTCATCTACACAATGTGGAGCCTGTTTATTTTTTCTCCACATATCCACTGAGAGATCCAACCAGCCTTCACTTCAGTTTTTTCACGTGACGCACTGTTTCCTCTGATTCGCACCTTGGCCATCCTTTGGGAGGACCCACCTGGCGGCCCCGGGAGATCCACACAGAGTTTGACCCAGAAGGTTCGCAGAGCTGTGATGTCCGCTTACAGGCCCTGAGAGGCAACCCGCTCGAGTGACTCCCTGTCGCTGACAAGGGAGTCCAATGTATCTGGTAAGAGTTTCTTACACACCATCTTTACTAAGTCACATGCAGTTGTGAGATACAGCTTGGGGATGATCTGATGATTTACCCGTGTTATAACATCTGTCGTCTTACATCCACGTACCATTTTCAGTGGGACATTCCATGTTATTTGTTTTCTATTCACTTACTGGACCTTTTTCACCTATATTGAGAGACTTATAAGTTTTATCACTGTTATGTTTATCATTTGTGGACATTTGTTTATTTTAGTTGTTTTCTTGATCGAAGACTTTTTGCACAATTTATGCGCTACATTTTATTTTCACATGATTCTTTGGTTGTTGTCACCCCGTATGTAGCCGCTCCGCACCATATACTTTTTTAATTTAGCGCAGTGTATACTTCTATTATCTTTGCACTATATTAGGATACGATTATGAGAGTTTAGGCTGACATTAGTGTTTTTGTCTTGTGTATTGTCTTACAGCAAATATAAATCACTTTAAGGACCCAGAATTCATGGCCAGTTTCATAGACAGGTACAGGGAGATGAGGAATTTGTGGGAGGTGAAACACAGCTTATATTATAATAAACAAGCTAGGAGGTCAACGCTGGAGAAACTTCTGGAATTTGTGAAGACTCGGGTCCCCGATGCAACCATCATGTTCTTGGAAAAGAAAATTGGGATCTTGAGGAATATGTGTAAGAAAGAGCATAATAAGATCCAGAAATCACTCAGTTTAGGAGCAGCAGCAGCGCAAGTGTACCCAGGCTGTGGTACTTCAACAAACTGCGGTTTCTGGACGACCAGACTGAAGCCAGGGAATCACTTTCTACCCTTCCCTGCAGCCTTCCCTCCACCCTTCCCTCAACCCCAGCAGAGGCTGACAAGGAACAAGCTGGGCCTTCCATCCTGGAAGAAGTGGATGCGCCCAGCTGGAGTCAGGTATATTATTTTTAGACATATTTATTGTCCTAATATTAATGATGTTAACTAGATGTTATAATTGATAACAAATTAATGATTTAAAAAAAAGTGATTTACATATTAATAGACAGTAGTGGCCAAAAATGTTTGGGCAAGAATGAAAAATGCTGGGGTCAGAATGATAGTCTTTTCTATTTATTAACATTCAATTTGCAAGTCATGAGCTGAAAATTGTGTGTGATTGATGAACCAAAAACTAAAACTATGTCACTTTTTTATACACAGGATGAGCTCAGCCAGGAGGAGGGTCTGGAAAGTGGCAGGCAGGAGGAGGCCGTGCCCAGTGTCAGCCAGGAGGTGGCCGTGCCCAGTGTCAGCCAGGAGGTGGCCATGCCCAGTGTCAGCCAGGAGGTGGGCGGGCCCAGTGTCAGCCAGGAAGTGGGCGGGCCCAGTGTCAGCCAGGAGGTGGGTGGCCCAGTGTCAGCCAGGAGGTGGGCGGGCCCAGTGGCTTCACCCAATCACAGGTGCCTCCCCTCCGCCTTACAACAAAAAGGCCCAGGAAGGAGACGATCACGGAGGAGGCAGCACTGGGCCTCTTTAGGGAAGCAAGTGATGTCCTCAGAAGCCCCCCCGACGCTGAAGAGGCCTATGGCTGCTATCTAGCCACTATATTGCAGAAATTGGAGGAGGGCCAACGCTTCCTCTGTGAGGGAATTTTTGCCCAGGCCCTTTAGAAGGGGTTGAGGGGACAGCTGACTGAGAACAGCCACGTATGTGAGCTCGCCCATCCTCCTCCTCCTCCTCCTGCCACAAGTCCACCACCAGAGCCACAGCCTCCAAGGAAGGCTGCAGGGAAGGCTGCAAGGAAGGCTGCAGGGAAGCGTGGAGGGAAGGCTGCAGTGAAGTAAAGAAAGTGATGACCTGGGTTCAGTCTGGTCTGACAGAAGATGCCGGCTGGTGTAGTACCACAGCTGCTGGTCCTGATCTCTGGGAGTCCTGCACCAGATTGGGCTCCAAATTATATGGACTCCTCAGACTAACAATTATATTTTCCACAGACTTGATGTCTGCCCTGGGGCCAAAAGGCTTCACAAATCCCAAAAGTTTCTCCAGCATTGACTTCCTCTCTATTTTGTTACCCAGAATAAATAGAGATTTTATTTTTCACAAATACTTGCCTGTGTGTTTTTCTACAAAAAGGACATTTTTTTTGTGAGTAGGCAGGTACATTTCAAAAATACAATGTCAAATTAACAAGGGACAACAACCAACCTCCTTGAGGTTAAAAAATACAAGATAATAATGTTATTGTGGAAACTTGACACACAAAAAAAAAATATGGAAATCACTAGAAAATAATTTTTTAATAATACAAAAAACAGGAGATCTTGATGAAATAAAAAAAAAAAGATGACTATAAAAAATAATTCTAAACATTATTAGGGAGATCTGGCTTTAAAAAAATAAAATATTATTCATGAGATCACGAGAAATAATAAAGAAATAAGTTTGTCAGAACACTGTGTGAATATCAGCAGCAAAACAACTTCATTATTCTAGCATTATAAAGCACAAAAGAATGTGCTGCATTAAAAGATCGAAGAATTTGCAGCGTGAGGAATGTGCTATCTCCATTACGAGCGCTAGTTTTACCAGACTGAGCGCTTACGTCTCGTACTTGTTTCAGAGCATGCGTCTTTTTGGTGCGTCGGAACAGCACACAGACGAGTGTTTTTTCCGATAGTAACTTTTTCTTTCGGAAAAATATAGAACATGTTCTCTATCTAAGTCTGTCTGAATTTTCGATGGAAAAAGTCCAATGGGGCATACACACGGTTGGAATATACGCTGAAAAGCTCCCATCAGACTCTTTCTGTCGGAAATTCCGATTGTGTGTACGCGGCATAAGAGAAAGTAAAAGTATAATGGGCTCCTGTTTCATCGTTTTTTTCAGCACCATTCCAAACCCTGCGTCTCTTCCTCCTATTTGTAATGAGGAAGAAAATGGGGGGATGATAATGGTAAGAATTACAATTTTGCAAACTAACAATACTAACCTCTCTAATTCTAACCAAGTTTGTGACCTAGTAGGACGACATGTTCCACGACTGTCTTTCTTTGATGGAATTTGAATCAGCAACCAGCAGTTAGTGAAGCAGGCTCCCATCCCAGACGCTAAGAACCTTTTTGTCAATGGTCCAAGGTATTACACCCCAGATGGTAAGCCACACACAGGTTATGCAGTGACCACAGTCATTGAGTTCCCACATGTCTGAGTTATCTCCATATGAGGTTTGTTTGGAGGTCAACCAAAAACAGAGTTGTACTTTCCTCAGCAGCTGTCAACATTCTCAGCTGATGGGATGGGTTCAGTCACTGTGACGTTAACTTCAAAAGGTTCAACCCAGGGTCCATGAGTCCTTCCTGGACCCCGACACAATACCGGTTTACATTCTTTCCAACCAGGTGGCTGGGTCGTTGTAAAGAAGCTTGAGGCAAATGGATCTACACCAGCCACTGCAAGAAGCTGCTCAACCACACCAAAGAATGAGGAGTATCTTTTTGTTTATATTTTTAGCTTAGTGTATTCTCCAACTAGCTAAGAAAGCGAACAGGACCAATTGCTGGGTCTACTCTAAAACCCCATACACACTACCAGATTTTATGCTGATTTTTGTCTTCAGATTTACCAAAACCATATAATATGAGGTCAAACCTTAGGAGTTTCAATTTGTATGCAATTAGGCAGGCCCTTGCACTACACAGTATTGGTAAATCTGAAGACAAAACTCAGCAGAAAATCTGATAGTGTGTATGGGGCTTTAAACTCCACTGAGCTTTAGTACCCCAGCGATGACAGCGGTATATGCTATATATGATCATATTGGTATGAGGAATTTTGAAAAACTAGTAAAAACCCCAAACAGACAATTGTCCATAGAACTTAATGATACATTTCTAGAGGGTTAAATTTGTTATAGTTTTGACAATAGCTCTGGTTCTTGCCAGTTTGGGTATCGGGACAATTAGGTAGACCACAAGTGTGCTTCAACTTTAGTTTGGTAAAGGGGATAATTTTGTGGGAACCACAACCCGTAGGGAAAGTATAAAAGTTTATCTTACCAATAAAAATCCCCCGGCCTTTGTAATAACACCTCTAGTCCAGATTACATGTGCTGGAAGGAAGGGTGTGATGTTCAGACCAAGGGAGAAATCCCCCAGTCCATTCTGTTACTACTCAGAGCATATAACCATCAGAGAAATTCCTCTTCTGCTGTAACAGGCCCCTACTACTTCATATGCGGTTCTACAGCTTATAAGGTAATTTCCCCTAATGCAAGAGGTTCATGTGTCCTGGTGAAACTTGTCCCAACATCTTATGTCGCGGCCAATTGTGAGGATCTGATGGCGCGAAAGAAGGTAAGAATGGTAGGAAGAGCTAGAAGGAAATTGTTCACCAACCCCAACTAGGTCTGGGCATGGTTTCCTGGCTAAAAAGGGGGGGGGGTTGAACTTATGAAACGATTGAACAATTTCTCATCCATTGTGGATGGGATGTTCAATGAAACCATTGAAGCTGCAAGAGAGATCCTTGATTATCTGTTGGCATCCAAGGGGGGTTTCTGTGAGTTCATAGGAAAAGATTGCTGTACCTAGATCAAAAATACTAGTGATAAAGTTCAGGCCCATATGGATAAGGCTAGATCCCTTCAAGGCAAAGCAGGAGCGATAGCTAGTTAAGGTTGGAATCCTTTTGAGGGTCTGGGAATCTTTGAGGATTTTATATTTTTCATCGGGTCATGGTTGAAGGAAGTAGGGGTATATATACTCATGTTATTTTTGTTTCTATTCCTTCTATATGCCGTGATGAGGTGCTACTGTTGCCTGATTGGACGAGTGAACAGAGCCCGAGCAGATGACCACATCTTCCTGTGTTGTGAAAATTTTTATTAATGTTTGTTGTCAGATGTCCCCCAGTGTCTGTTTTGCTATAATATGCTCGTGTGAGGGTATTCGCACATACAGACTTTGGTGGAAGACCATTGGCTGTGGAAACCTTCCTGTGGACACGGCAGATCTGTTTGCTCTTTTAAGGATGTTTGTTTATGCCTCACTAAGAGACTGGCCACTCCATGGCAACCGCATTTAAACTCCTAAGTAAGCAGATCTGCGTACATGGGAACCATAGCATAACCATACAAAATTATGGCCCACTGAGCCTTGATAGAGTATGGCTCGCATCATTGGTAGCAGTGGGAGTGTGCATACGATCATGTTACGAACCATGTGCTTGCCGCATGGTTTTGCACACGTCCATCTGCACACATCACTACTGCATTTCTATTTGAATATATACTTGTGTGTGTGTGTGTGATTGGTTCTTTTGAATGAATACAAGTGTCTGATTGGCTGATTCTGAAGCCACCACCTTTTTTTGTTATCAATGTTTTTAGTATAAATAAAAGGAGCCTGGCTATTCTCTTGAGGATTCTGCTGAGCTCAACGTGATACCAGCATCTGTTTGTGTTACTGAGAGACATACAAGCGCGCTTTCCCGACATTATTTGAGAGAGCTGTATTTGTGCTTTTAAGCACAAAGAAATTATATGCTTATAGGGAGAAGCTTACATTTTCTCAGACACCTCGCTGAGATGAGGCGCCCCGAAGCCCAACCCATGTACAAGACACAGTGGATCCTAACCGGTCTTCATGTCCTTCTTTAAGTCATCCCTCCTGAAGGACAGAGTCTACAAATCAAAGCCGTGTTTTTCTTTTTATGGACTCAAATGGACTGTAAAGACCGATTAATTTCCAGGTGTAAGAAGAAGATCAAAATTCATCTAGGGACACATGGAAGCACATGACAAAAGAGGCAGCACTGTGCACTTATTAGCACAGGAGACACTGATTACGCATAGCGTATAGTGGATTATCCATGTCAAATAGGAAAGCAGAGGGACTGGCAGGAACACCAGGGATTTCACACAAAGGAAGAAACAAAGTGAGAACAGGATACATTTTTCATACGAGTACATGGTACAGCAGGCGCATATCAGAAACATGAAATGTTGGGTTACCATATTCTTTAAACAAATGGCACAACTTGTTTTCCTACAGCTCCTGATTGTTGGTCTTACATTCTGGGCACTAGATCCAAAACACCAGAAGATAATTCCAAGAACCTACCAAAGGGACATGGTAAGTTGAAGCCACCTGGATTGCTTTCTTATTCAAGCAAATAAAACTATTAAGTAGAGTGCTGGGACCCAGTGGGACTTGTCAATAGGGATGAGCCGAACACCCCCCGGTTCGGTTCGCACCAGAACCTGCGAATGGACCGAAAATATGCACGAACGTTAGAACCCCATTGACGTCTATGGGACTTGAATGTTCGAAATCAAAAGTGCTCATTTTAAAGGCTAATTTGCATGGTATTGTCCTAAAAAGGGTTTGGGGACCCGGGTCCTGCCCCAGGGGACATGTATCAATCCAAAAAAAAGTTTTAAAAATGGCCGTTTTTTCTGTAGCAGTGATTTTAATGATGCTTAAAGTAAAAAAAAAAAAAAAAAAAAAGAAAATATTCCTTTAAATTCCTTTAAATATCGTACCTGGGGGGTGTCTATAGTATGCCTGTAAAGTGGCGCGTGTTTCCCATGCTTAGAACAGTCCCTGCACAAAATGACATTTTTAAAGGAAAAAAGTCATTTAAAAACTGCTTGCGGCTTTAATGTAATGTCGGGTCCCAGCTATTTGGATGAAAAACAGTGAGACAAATGGCATGGGTACCCTCCAGTCCATTACCAGGCCCTTTGGGTCCTGTATGGATATTAAGGGGAACCCCGCACCCAAATTAAAAAAAGGAAAGGCGTGGGGCCCCCAGGCCCTATATACTCTGAACAGCAGTATACAGGCGGTGCAAACAAGACAGGGACTGTAGGTTTGTTGTTAAGTAGAATCTGTTTGTAATTTTGAACTGGTACATTTTTAAAGTGTAGCTCCAGCCAAAAAATCTGTTTTTAAGCTTTTTGGAAAACATAGGGAAGGGTTATCACCCCTGTGACATTTGTTTTGCTGTCTGTGCTTCTCTTCAGAAGATTTCACCTCACTTTTTGTCCCAATGACAAATGTTTTTTGAAAATTTGGGGTTTTTAGTGAAACAAGGATTGGTGATAAAGCATCAGTGGAAAGGAGAAAAGTTTTTTCCATATTAACTCTTATGCCGCGTACACACGACCGGACTTTACGGTATACTTTGCCCGGCTGACTTTTCGACGGACTTTACGACAGACTTTCCGAATGAACGGACTTGCCTACACACGATCAAGTCCGACGGATTCGTACGTGATGACAAACGACCGGACTAAAACAAGGAAGTTCATAGCCAGTAGCCAATAGCTGCCCTAGCGTCTTTTTTTGTCCGTCGGACTAGCATACAGACGAGCGGACTTTTCGACCGGACTCGAGTCTGTCGGACAGATTTGAAACATTGTCCAACGAAATCCGGTACGCCGGACCAAGTATGCCGTAAAGTCCGACGTGTGTACGCGGCATTACAGGAGAGAACTTCCCTTCCTATGGGGTAGATTTCATCTCATTTCCTGTTGTCTCCTTCCGTTTGCAAGTAGGAGTTGTTTGTAAGTTGGATGTTTGAAAGTAGGGGCCTGCCCTATATACTCAGCAGAAATTTGGGCCTTAGGTGTTGTTGTGGCCTCAACACTGTAAGCCCTCACAGGGCCCTGCTGTGAAATATTAGATCAAGAATTGTAATTACATGTCCCTGTTGAACAGTGGTAGAAAAATTGGGCCTTTGATGATGGGGGTGCTGGTGCCACAACACTGTAAGTCCTCACAGTTACTCTTGGTGGGCGCTGGAACGGGGCCTGCTGTGAAATATTAGATCAAGAATTCTAATTACATGCCCCTGTTGAACAGGGGCTGAAAAATTGGCCATTTGGTGGTGGTGGTGGTGGCACAACACTGTAAGTCCTCACAGTTAATCTTGGTGGGTGCAGAAACGGGCCCTGCTGTAAAATATTAGATCAAGAATTGCAATTACATGCCCCTGTTGAACAGGGGCTGAAAAATTGGGCCTTTGGTGGTGGTGGTGGTGCTGGTGGCATAACACTGTAAGTCCTCACAGTTAATCTTGGTGGGTGCAGAAACGGGCCCTGCTGTGAAATATTTGATCAAGAATTGTAATTACATGCCCCTGTTGAACAGGGCCAGAACAATTGGGCCTTTGGTGGTGGTGGTGCTGGTGGCACAACACTGTAAGTCCTCACAGTTAATCTTGGTGGGCGCAGAAAAGGGCCCTGCTGTAAAATATTCGATCAAAAATTGTAATTACACGCCCCTGTTAAACAGGGGCTGAAAAATTGGGCCTTAGGCACTGGTGCTGGTGCCACAACACTGCAACCCCTCACAGATACTCTAGTTGGAACGCAGGAACGAGCCCTGCTGCAAAGTATTTCATCAAAAATTGTAATTACACGCCCCTGTTAAACAGGGGCTGAAAAATTGGGCCTTAGGCACTGGTGGCGGCGCCCAGAACCAAAAATGTTCTTACAAGCTATCAGCATGATCATTGAGGAGGAAGAGGATAATTACTCAGGATAGTCACTCAGCATCAGCATAGGCAGTCTTTGAAGGGATCTGAGATTTAAAAAAAAATATTCAGTTACATCAGCATCAGGTGCTTGGTAGCTGGTGGTGATCCAAGACTGATTCATTTTTATGAAGGTCAGTCGATCGACCGAGTCGGTGGACAGACGCACCCTGTGATCGGTTACAAAGCCTCCAGCAGCACTGAATGTGCGTTCCGAAAGAACGCTGGATGCAGGACAGGCCAGTAGCTCAATTGCATACTGTGCAAGCTCTGACCAGTGATCCATCCTCAAGACCCAGTAACCCAGAGGATTTTTGGGTGGGAAAGGTGTCCAAGTCAGATCTTGCCCCTAGGTATTCCTGCACCATGTAAAACAGACACTGGCGATGGTTGCTGGAACCGATCATACCTTGGGGCTGTGGACTAAAAAATTGTCTGAACGCATCGGTCAGACTGCCACCTTCTCCACCGCTCCTTCTTTGACTGACCGAAGCCTCAGCAACACGTTGTCCAGAAACAGGAGTTTGTAACCTCCCAGTCTCTGGGAATGCGTTGCACAGACCTCTCTGCAAGGCCTCCCGAAGATGTTTCATCCTCTGCTCCCTCTGTGATGGCAAGATAAGGTCTGCAACCTTACCCTTGTAACGTGGATCAAGGAGGGTTGCCAGCCAGTATTGGTCCTTCTCCTTGATACCACGAATACGAGGATCCTTCCGCAGGCTTTGCAGGATCAGGGAGGCCATGCAGCGTAGGTTTGCTGAGGCATTCGGTCCGGAGTCCTCTGGGTCACTAAGGACGACATGGTCCGCAGCCATCTCCTGCCAGCCACGTACAAGTCCATGTGTTTCTTGGGACTGATCCCTTAAAGACTGCTGCTGATGCTGAGTGCCAGGCTCCACCTCCATACTGACACAATCCTCCTCCTCCTCATCCTCTTCCTGTGTGATCGGTGGGCATGCAGGAACACTGTCTGGATAAAGGGGGCCTTGAGAGCTAAGGAAGTCCTTCTCTTCCTGCCTCTGTTCTGCCTCAAGTGCCCTGTCCATTATTCCACGCAGTGTGTGCTCCAACAGGTGGACAAGTTAGACAGTATCACTGATGCATGCACTGTCACTGCTCACCATCCTCCTGGCCTCCTCAAATGGTGACAGGACAGTGCATGCATCCCTGATCATGGCCCACTGGCGTGGGGAAAAAAAAACAAGCTCCCCTGACCCTGTCCTGGTGCCATAGTCGCACAGGTACTCATTGATGGCCCTCTGCTGCATGTGCAGCCGCTGCAGCATGGCCAACGTTGAGTTCCACCTGGTGGGCATGTCACAGATTAGGCGGTTCTTGGGCAGGTTAAATTCCTTTTGGAGGTCTGCCAGCCGAGCACTGGCATTTTTTGACCAGCGGAAATGCACACAGACTTTCCTGGCCTGCCTCAGGACATCCTGTAAGCCTGGGTACCTGCCCAAGAACTGCCAAAGGGCATGACGAGGTACTCGAAGTGCCCAAATCGAGTACCAAAAGCCGTCTTCCACTCATCCCCTTCTCTTATGCAAATTAAGTTATACGCCTTGCGGAGATCCAACTTGGTGAAAACTGTTGCGGTTCCCAGTCTTTGAAATAATTCAGGTACTAGGGGTAACGGGTATCTGTTCTTGATAGTGATTTTGTTTAATTCCCCGTAGTCGATACAGGGGTGTAGGGAGTGATCCTTCTTCTCCACGAAGAAGATGCCTGCACCCGCTGGAGAAGTGGAGGGGCGAATGAACCCTTTCTTTAAGTTCTCATCAATATCAATTTTCAAAGTGCCCAGCTCCTGCTCAGTTAGTGGGAAAATCCTCCTGAAGGGAACTTCGGTTCCAGGTAAGAGTTCTATTGGGCAATCATAAGGCCTGTGCACCGGAAGGGTCTCTGCCCCCTTCTTGCTGAAGACATCCTGGAAATCCTGGTAGGCCTCGGGAAGGGATTGGCAAAGCTTGGTATCAGAGTCCAAGCAAAGACACTGAGACGGTGTGATGGGTGTCCCATGTAAGCAGTGTTGCCTGCAGTAATCAGATAGAAATTGGATCTTTCCCGTACACCAGTCAATGCTGGGGTTGTGTGCAGCCAGGGCATTCCAAGGATGATTGGAAACAGAGGAGAGGAGATGACATCCAAGCGTAAGAGTTCCTGGTGTTCCGGGCCTATGGTGGCCAATAGTGGGACGGTCTCACGGGTGACTGGTCTGGAACTGAGGGTAGAGCCATCTGCTAAGAATACTGCAAGTCCCTGGGCCTTAGGTTGAAGAGGGATGCCATGATTGTTAACGAAGGTCTGGTCAATGAAACCACTGCATGCTCCAGAGTCAATAATCACCGACACCAGGATGTTCTTTCCGGGAAGCTGTAACATAACAGAGAGTGTCAAATGGTTACCAGATTTGGGCAAGACAGGTGCATATAAAGCAGAAGACTTCAGACACTTACGTACCTTGTTGGGGCAGGCCCTCACAAAATGTCCTTGTTCTCCGCAGTACAGGCATAAATTGTGAGTACGTCTGCGCATCTTTTCTTCCGGGGTAAGGGATGGCCGGAGCAGACCAAGTTGCATGGGTTTGGGTGTTTCCGTGACCGGAGTAGAGGAGACAGGAGGAAATTGGTTGGGGGAACTGGAAACCTGAGGGAGCATCCAAATGGGACGAGGATGACTAGAGGACCTCTCAGAGCGTCTCTCTCTCAGGCGACGGTCAATCTGAATGGACAGGTTGATGAGTTCATCCAGAGTCTGAGGTATCCCAACACGTGCCAGCTCATCTTTAGGGGATCAGATAACCCCATCCGAAATTGATGACGCAAGGCAGCGTCGTTCCACTCTGTATCAGAGCTCCAACATCGGAACTCAACTGCGTAGTCTTCGGCCGCTCTGCGACCTCGCTGCAGGGAGTGCAAGGCTGCTGCAGCAGTAGCAGTTAGTTGGGGGTCGTATAACTGTGACATCGCTAGGAAGAAAGCATCCAGGGTATCCAAGGACCTAGATTTCTGCTCCAGAAGATGATGAGCCCAAGTCTGAGGCTCGCCGGACAGTAGGGCAATGACAAATCCCACCTTTGTGGCATCCAGAGAGAACGTGCAGGGCTGTAAAGCAAAATAGAGCTCACAGGCATTACGGAAAGCCCAGTATTTGCAACGTTCTCCAGTAAACTTTTTGGGTGTGGGTACCCTGGGCTCCGGAGGAAGCATTACTATGGAGGGTGCTGAGGATAGTCCGGCAGACGGTGCTCCCTGAGGGGGAGGAGCTGCTGAGAGGGCTTGGACCTGACCCTCTAATCTGGTGTAGCCTTCTTGTAGGTTCTTAACTGCTTGGGTAAGGCCCGCTAGGTGCCTACAAAGTTCATCCATGGGGGAGGCCCCCTGCCCGGACTCGGTCATGGCTGCCTGATACTGTCAGGTCTCTCACTTACCAGACCAGTGAGTCCGCTTGGGCAGAGGGTAGGCTCCCTTACGTATTCGACTCGCGGCCCCTGGTAGAGCAGACAGGAAGTACGCGAGTACGGAGTGGTATGAGAGCCTGTGCAGGAGTCCGGATCCCGGAAGCAGGAAGTCAGCAGATGGTAATCAGAAGCACAGGCAACGGATGCTGAGCAGGAGCTATAGACTGGTCACACACAGGCAGGGTTCGGCAACAGGTGGGCAGCGGAGGTACAGGAGGAGCAGGCAGAAGCGAGGTCAAACAAGCTGGGGTCAGATGCAGGCGGAAGTCAGGAGAGTCCAAAAAGTCAAGCCGGGTCGTCAACAGAACACAGGAACACAGGAGCAAGGAGCAAGTAACGGGAACTTAGGCACAGGAGCTGTTGATCAGGCAGCACTGAGCAGAGGGAGAGGGAAGCCTAAATAGGCTGATTGGCACCAAACGCCGCGCCCGAGGGTGCCCCCGGACAGCGGCACGCAACCAGCACCACCAGGCACACGCATAACAGCGCCCATAGGTGGACGCGCGCTGACGCGAACGCGCGCGCGCCAGGGCACCACCGCGTACGTCATGGCCAGCCGGAACACCTACACCAGTGCCCATAGAGGCAGGCGCCCGAGCACCCACAGGAACGCGTGCACCAACGTGCCCCGGCGCGCAACGACGCCCAACTAGGTAACCTCTCTGACACAGAGTCTACCAACTGAAAAGGCAGCAGTTGAAGTGCTAGCTATTTTGCAAAGCTAGCATTCAACCACTGGGCATGTGGATGGCTGGGAGCGAACTTCTTTTGGCGGTGCAGCAGCTGGGGCAGGGAAATTTGCCTGGTACAATCTGATGTGGATATACCGAAAGCAGATTGCCCACAAGTACTTGGCTGTGACACACCTAATTCTACACCTTCATTCCTTTCAGTGCAGGTCTCAGAGAGAACTGAAGGTATAGTGGGGTTGGAGATCTCAGCTGATGAGGAGCAAGGAGAGGTCCTCTTTGTTCTTTGGTGTGGGTCTTTTAGATACGCTTGCCAACGAACTGCATGGCAGGTTCACATGTGTCTGGTCAAGCATGTGGTGCCCAAGCGGGAGATGTTTTGGCCACGCGGGATACGCTTGAGACATATGTTGCAAATAGCAGCGGTGCGATCTGATGCACTCGTCTCAAAAAAGGCCCACACCAAAGAACTTGGAGGGATCACGCAGCGTGCTGGTCTAGAGAGGGGCCTGGTGACTCGGTTGGAGGACGTATCCGAAAGTAACTATACAGCATAGCGTTGCCGGGTTGGCTTAAAGGTTCAGGCACTGTGACTGACATTCATTACAGAGAATCTGATACATCCTGTGGCAGAGGATCATACGGGTTTGCTAGGCTAGTGAGAGAGGCCTATCCAGGCGAGCAAGGAGTGTGTCGCACGAGGGGAGCGCATTCCATATAATATCGGAATTCTACCAGGACATTTGTCAAAAGAACCCTACAAGAAGATGTTTGAGTTTCTTCTGCAGTTTCCTTTCCGTCTCTTTCCTGCTATTTCCTAAGTCAAGTGTTTAATAAAGCATTGAAAACGTACTCCAGTGTTGGTGCATGTGTCGTCCAGAGGTAAACTCAATGGAACCCTAGACCCGGTGCCGGTGAAACAGACTTGTAGCTTATTTAGATGCCTGTGGTAGTGATAGGATCAGGAAAACACCACCAACCTTCTACAGGTAGCTTTAGGTGAACACTGTGCAGAGGTCGCACTACACTAACTTGAAGTTTTAGCTGAACACTGTGAGGAGGATGCACTACACTAACTTGTAGCTTATTTAGCTGCCTGCGCTAGTGATAGGATCAAGAAAACACCACCAACCTTCTACAGATAGCTTTAGCTGAACACTGTGCAGAGGTCGCACTACACTAACTTGTAGTTTTAGCTGAACACTGTGAGGAAGGCGCACTACATTAACTTGTAGCTTATTTAGCTGCCTGCGGTAGTGATAGGATCAGGAAAACACCACCAACCTTCTACAGGTAGCTTTAGCTGAACACTGTGCAGAGCTCGCACTACACTAACTTGTAGTTTTAGCTGAACACTGTGAGGAGGACGCACTACACTAACTTGTAGCTTACTTAGCTGCCTGTGGTAGTGATAGGATCAGGAAAACACCACCAACCTTCTACAGGTAGCTTTAGCTGAACACTGTGCAGATGTTGCACTACACTAACTTGTAGTTTTAGCTGAACACTGTGAGGAGGACGCACTACACTAACTTGTAGCTTATTTAGCTGCCTGCGGTAGTGATAGGATCAAGAAAACACCACAAAACTTCTACAGGTAGCTTTAGCTGAACACTGTGCAGAGGTCGCACTACACTAACTTGTAGTTTTAGCTGAACACTGTGAGGAGGACTCACTACAATAACTTGTAGCTTACTTAGCTGCCTGCGGTAGTGATAGGATCAGGAAAACACCACCAACCTTTTACAGGTAGCTTTAGCTGAACACTGTGCAGAGCTCGCAATAAACGAACTTGTAGCTTATTTAGCTGCCTGCAGTAGTGATAGGATCAGGAAAACACCACCAACCTTCTACAGGTAGCTTTAGGTGAACACTGTGCAGAGCTCGCAATAAACTAACTTGTAGCTTATTTAGCTGCCTGTGGTAGTGATAGGATCAGGAAAACACCACCAACCTTCTACAGGTAGCTTTAGGTGAACACTGTGCAGAGTTCACACTACACTAACTTGGAGTTTTAGCGGAACACTGTGAGGAGGACACACTACACTAACTTGTAGCTTATTTAGCTGCCTGCGGTAGTGATAGGATCAAGAAAACACCACCAACCTTCTACAGATAGCTTTAGCTGAACACTGTGCAGAGGTCGCACTACACTAACTTGTTGTTTTAGCTGAACACTGTGAGGAGGACGCACTACATTAACTTGTAGCTTATTTAGCTGCCTGCGGTAGTGATAGGATCAGGAAAACACCACCAACCTTCTACAGGTAGCTTTAGCTGAACACTGTGCAGAGCTCGCACTACACTAACTTGTAGTTTTAGCTGAACACTGTGAGGAGGACGCACTACACTAACTTGTAGCTTATTTAGCTGCCTGCGGTAGTGATAGGATCAAGAAAACACCACCAACCTTCTACAGATAGCTTTAGCTGAACACTGTGCAGATGTTGCACTACACTAACTTGTAGTTTTAGCTTAACACTGTGAGGAGGACGCACTACACTAACATGTAGCTTATTTAGCTGCCTGCGGTAGTGATAGGATCAGGAAAACACCACCAACCTTCTACAGGTAGCTTTAGGTAAACACTGTGCAGAACTCGCAAAAAACGAACTTGTAGCTTATTTAGCTGCCTGCGGTAGTGACAGGATCAGGAAAACACCACCAACCTTCTACAGGTAGCTTTAGCTGATCACTGTGCAGAGCTCGCACTACACTAACTTGTAGTTTTAGCTGAACACTGTGAGGAGGACGCACTACACTAACATGTAGCTTATTTAGCTGCCTGCGGTAGTGATAGGATCAGGAAAACACCACCAACCTTCTACAGGTAGCTTTAGGTAAACACTGTGCAGAACTCGCAAAAAACGAACTTGTAGCTTATTTAGCTGCCTGCGGTAGTGACAGGATCAGGAAAACACCACCAACCTTCTACAGGTAGCTTTAGCTGATCACTGTGCAGAGCTCGCACTACACTAACTTGTAGTTTTAGCTGAACACTGTGAGGAGGATGCACTACACTAACTTGTAGCTTATTTAGCTGCCTGCGGTAGTGATAGGATCAAGAAAACACCACCAACCTTCTACAGGTAGCTTTGGCTGAACACTGTGCAGAGCTCGCACTACACTAACTTGTAGTTTTAGCTGAACACTGGGGATGAGCCGAACACCCCCCTCTCACCAGAACATGCGAACAGGCAAAAAATTTGTTCGAACAAGCCGTTAAAGTCTATGGTACACGAACATGAATAATCAAAAGTGCTAATTTTAAAGGCTTATATGCAAGTTATTGTCATAAAAAGTGTTTGGGGACCTGGATCCTGCCCCAGGGGACAAGGATCAATGCAAAAAAAAGTTTTAAAAATGGCTGTTTTTTCGGGAGCAGTGATTTTAATAATGCTTAAAGTGAAATAATAAAAGTTTAATATCCCTTTAAATTTCGTAGCTGGGGGGGTGTCTATAGTATGCCTGTAAAATGGCACATGTTTCCCGTGTTTAGAGCAGTCTGACAGCAAAATGACGTTTCAAAGGAAAAAAAAGTCATTTAAAACTACTTGCGGCTATTAATGCAATGCCTGTCCGACAATACACATAGAAGTTCATTGATAAAAACGGCATTGGGAATTCCCCACAGGGGAACCCCAAACCAAAATTTAATAAAAAAATTCTATTATTATTTCTCAGTGTCTCCTTATCAGCCCTCTATGACCTTGCCAAATTGACCCCCTGGGATCTGGTCATTTGGGACCAAGTCAGGGCCTCTGCCAGGTGGCTCATGGGTATTATTACCGCATGGGGTATTTGTCTATTTCATGCAACTGGTTTCATACTCTATTCAATACTTTGTATATATAATTTTCATGTATATTCTGTATATCTTGTGAACTGTTGTTATTATTCTGCTTTTTCATCTATTTAGTGGTCTCAGCATAACAAACTCCTTGCACATCCCCTGAGGAAGCTTGAGTAGCGAAACATGTCGGGCTAGTGTGCAATATTTTTTGCTGTGATTCAATATTCCTTTGTATGTGATGTAGGCCACCAAATGCCTGTAACTTCATATTGTCTAGTTACAGTATGCTTTGTTTGTTTTCTTTCTTCTTTTAAACATATTTTGATAATAAATATTATATTTTATTCATAAGAAGTCGATTGTATATCTCCTTATCTGACACCGCAAAAATCCCCCCTACTCCCCTTTTTTGATTTAGTCTTCACTGGGATGAGGTGTCTTTATGAAGGGTGTTGTTTTCACCAACCGGACCAACAACTTAAATTCTTAAAAAGTCTTAAAAAAATGATGTGGGGGGTCCCCCTAAATTCAATACCAGGCCCTTCAGGTCTGGTATGGTTATTAAGGGGAACCCTGCACCAAAATTTTTTTAAAAAACGACGTGGGGTCCCCCCAAAAATCCATACCAGGCCCTTATCCGAGCATGCAACCTGGCAGGCCGCAGGAAAAGAGGGGGGGACGAGAGAGCGCCCTCCCCCCTGAACCGTACCAGGCCACATGTACTCAACAATGGCATGGGTGCTTTGGGGTAGCCCCCCAAAACACCTTGTCCCCATGCTGATGAGGACAAGGGCCTCATCCCCCCAACCCTGGCCAGTGGTTTTGGGGGTCTTCGGGTGGGGGGCTTATCGGAATCTGAAAGCCCCCTTTAACAAGGGGACCCCCAGATCCCGGCCCTCCCCCCTGTGTGAAATGGTAAGGGGGTACCTACCATTTCACTAAAAAACTGTCAAAAATGTTAAAAATGACAAGAGACAGTTTTTGACAATTCCTTTATTTAAATGCTTCTTCTTTCTTCTTTCTTCTATCTTCCTTCATCTTCATCTTCTTCTGGTTTTTCTGGTTCTTCCTCCGGTGTTCTCGTCCAGCATCTCCTCCATGGCGTCTTCTTCCCTTCTTCTCCTTGGGCTGCTCCGCATCCATGGCATGGAGGGAGGCTCCTGCTGTTCTCTTCATCTTCTTCTCTTCATCTTCTTGTCTTCATCTTCTCTTCATCTTCTTTTCGGGCCGCTCCGCATCAATGCATGGAGGGAGGCTCCCGCTGTGTGACGCTTCTCTTCTTGTGACAGTTCTTAAATAACCGGGGGTGGGGCCACTCGGTGACCCCGCCCCCTCTGACGCACAGTGACTTGACGGGACTTCCCTGTGGCGTCACAGGGAATACCACAGGGAAGTCCCGTCAAGTTACCGTGTGTCAGAGGGGGGCGGGGTCACCGGGTGGCCCCGCCCCCATTATTTAAGAACCGTCAGAAGAGGAGAAGCGTCAAACAGCGGAAGCCTCCCTCATGCCAGCATGGATGCAGAGCGGCCCGAAAAGAAGATGAAGACAAGGCGCTCTCTCTTCCCCCCTCTTTTCCTGCGGCCTGCCAGGTTGCGTGCTCGGATAAGGGTCTGGTATGGATTTTTGGGGGGTCCCCACGTCGTTTTTTATTTTTTGGCGCGGGTGTTTCCCTTAATATCCATACCAGATCTGAAAGGCCTGGTATGGAATTTAGGGGGACCCCCACGTAATTTTTTTTTTTAAATTTTGGCCGGGGTTCCCCTTAATATCCATACCAGACCTGAAGGGCCTGGTATGGAATTTAGGGGGACCCCCACGTCATTTTTTTTTTAAATTTTGGTTCGGGGTTCCCCTGTGGGGAATTCCCATGCCGTTTTTATCAATGAACTTCTATGTGTATTGTCGGACCGGCAATGCATTAATAGCCGCGAGTAGTTTTAAATTACTTTTTTTCCTTTGAAATGTCATTTTGCTGTCAGACTGTTCTAAACGCAGGAAACATGCGCCCCTTTACAGGCATACTATAGACACCCCCCAGCTACAAAATTTAAAGGGATATTACACTTTTATTATTTCACTTTAAGCATTATTAAAATCACTGCTCCCCACTTTTTTTGCATTGATACATGTCCCCTGGGGCAGGACCCAGGTCCACAAACACTTTTTATGACAATACCATGCATATAAGCCTTTAAAATTAGCACTTTTGATTTCTCCCATAGACTTTTAAAGGGTGTTCCAAATTGTTCGCTGTTCGGCGAACTGGCAAACAGCCGATGTTCATGTTCGACTCGAACTCGAAGCTCATCCCTATTGAACACTGTGAAGAGGACGCACTACACTAACTTGTAGCTTATTTAGCTGCCTGCGGTAGTGATAGGATCAGGAAAACACCACCAACCTTCTACAGGTAGCTTTAGGTGAACACTGTGCAGAGCTCGCAAAAAACTAACTTGTAGCTTATTTAGCTGCCTGCGGTAGTGATAGGATCAGGAAAACACCACCAACCTTCTACAGGTAGCTTTAGCTGAACACTGTGCAGAGCTCGCACTACACTAACTTGTAGCTTATTTAGCTGCCTGCGGTAGTAATAGGATCAGGAAAACACCACCAACCTTTTACAGGTAGCTTTAGCTGAACACTGTGCAGAGCTCGCACTACACTAATCTGTGGCTTATTTAGCTGCCTGCGGTAGTGATAGGATCAGGAAAACACCACCAACCTTCTACAGGTAGCTTTAGCTGAACACTGTGCAGAGCTCGCACTACACTAACTTGTAGTTTTAGCTGAACACTGTGAGGAGGACACACTACACTAACTTGTAGCTTATTTAGCTGCCTGCGGTAGTGATAGGATCAAGAAAACACCACCAACCTTCTACAGGTAGCTTTGGCTGAACACTGTGCAGAGATCGCATTACACGAACTTGTAGTTTTAGCTGAAAACTGTGAGGAGGAGTCACTACACTAACTTGTAGCTTTAGCTAAACACTGTGAGGAGGACGCACACACTAACTTGTAGCTTTAGCTGAACACTGTGCAGAGGTCGCACTACACTAACTTGTAGTTTTAGCTGAACACTGTGAGGAGGACGCACTACCCTAACTTGTAGCTTTAGCTGAACACTGTGCACTACACTAACTTGTCGTTTTAGCTGAACACTGTGCAGAGGTCACACTAAACTAACTTGTAGCTTTAACTGAACACTGTGAGGAGGACGCACTACACTAACTGTAAATAGTGTAGCTGCCTGACTGTGGTACTAATAGGATCAAAAGAACACCAGCAATTTTCTTCAGGTAGCTGTAAATACTGTAACAAGACAAGCCTGCCTGTCAGTAGCAAGATAACAGGAACGAATCTAGCTAAACTGAATACAGTGTATATATATATATATATATATATATATATATATATATATATATATATATATATACACACAACACCTGGGATGCATATATATACACACAATACACTGTAAGGGTAAATCACTGAATGTCCTGCCTAATCTATCTAACTTAAATCAAATGACACTGTCTCTCTGTCTATCCCTCTCAACACCGGAACACACACTACACAGGGCCGCCGTGTAGGCGGCCTTATATAGTGTGGGGCGTGTACTAAATCCCCTGAGCCATAATTGGCCAAAGCCTCCTTGGCTTTGGCCAATTACAGCACTCTGTTCAGACGGCACTGTGATTGGCCAAGCATGCGGTTCATAGTGCATTCTTGGCCAATCATCAGCCAGCAATGTACTGAGATGCCGCAGTGAATTATGGGCTGTGATGCGACATAAATTTGCCGCGTACGGCCCATATCGTTCGCAATTCACTGAACGGGCGAACAGACGATGTTCGAGTCGAACATGGGTTCGATTCGAACACGAAGCTCATCCATACTATTCAATAATGGTTACTGAATAATTTCCCCAAGTTTACAATGTTCTGTGGACCTGAAATATGCAGATTTCTGTTTATTTTGACCTGTACTAACTCTAGAAAAAAGAAAGCTACAAAAAATCCACCTAGACAGCAATGACCTGTGTTATAAACACAGTAGGCATCATGACTGGAGACGGTTCCTTCAAGAACATTGGCGTCAAAAGAGTTAAGCAATGGCTTGGGGGTGGGGGGTGGGGTTGGTGAGGTGGTAAAAATTTGGTGGCAGGTTATTGGTGGGTAAAGTAAAAGGAGGAGACTTCTGCATCACATCAAATCACATGAATTGCTGGTCCCTCAGTCTGTACAGTTCTCACGAGGGAATTCCCCACCCTCCCTCTCTTTTTTGCTGTACTTTGTTGCTGTACTTTGTTGTTATGATAAAAAAAAATGAGACCAAAAAAAAAAAAAAAAGAAGAGGGAACTAATAAATAAATAATAAAAATAAATAAATAAATAAATTGACTTGGGCTTTGTGTTGTGTCTGTTGGGTTAATTTTGGATACTGTCGTAGTTAAATCCTGGCTGCAATGTTTACTATTGGATTATCTAATTTCAGTTTACTCTGAACCAAATTTATTGTCACAGCTGGTGGTTATCCCTTTTGCAGGCTGAGGTGGCAGGTGGTTGATGGAGTTGGTTGAATGGGGAGCAGGAAGCCCTTAATAAGCCCCTGAGCCTAACCTGGACGGCTGGGGACTGGATTGGCTCCTAATAAGTAAGGAAAGTGGAGATATGCCACTCAGCACTGCTAAAGGTATCTGGTGTTGGCTATATATGTTTACTGGTTTGATGATTAGTTTACAGTTGTCAAGCTGTAGCCAATACATATGTAATAAAAGTATCAATCCAGTTGAAAAGAATTTTATTGTCCGTGTGATTACTTAGATTAATCTTAAGGAGAAGTGAACAGAGGACCAGTCATGTACTAAGCCATCTATTGGACACTCCATGTTCCATACATAATATACTGAAGTGATTACCTACCTGTGTATACCGATACAGACTAAGTAACTGGGCCAACGCCTGATTTGTATAGAAAGTACTGTCACCAATAAAACCAGCCACTTCTCCATCTCCTTTACAGTAATAGTTAGGAGCTTCCTTTTTTCCAGACAATATCTTTATGGCATATCCCAAAGTTTTCATTGGATCATTACATGTACTAAATATATGATAGCCCAGGGTAATATTGGGCAGAAAATTGGGGAACTTGTTAATCTGGTTGACACCTAAGATCATCGCCAAGATGCTTTTGTACTCTTCAATGTCAACACTGCAGGATATTGAGAGGTTTTCAAACCATAACCATAATAATTCAAAGTTAAAAGGCATTTGCAGACAACATAAATTACAAACAGTAAACTGCTAATGATATCTGGTAAACATGGTAACTTTTCAAAATGTGGAAATCTCTATTGCTCGGCACCCTGGGGGTGCAGGAAAGAACAATGCTGGAAAAGGGTTGCAGGAGGTGCAGAGGTGAGCAGTGCTGGAAGAAGGGTGCAGAAGGGGGAACGGATGAGTAGTGTGCAGGAGGTGCAGAGGTGAGAAGTTTTGGAAGAGAGTGCATAGGGAGAAGAAGAGAGTAGTGCTGGATAAAAAGTGCTGGAAGAGGGTTGCAGGGGATGCAGGGATGAGCAGTGTTGGAAGAAGGGTGCAGGAGGTGTAGAGAGGAGCAGTGCTAGAAGAGGGGCGCAGGAGGTGCAGAGGTGAGCAGTGCTGGAAGAGGACAATGTGGAATACAATTGCAAAGTGCAGTGATCCTCCAGTATCTCTATGCATCACATGTCCCCTAGTGCCTAATGTTATTAACTGACATCATATTTGTGAGCCCAGCTAAAGGGATTATGGGATGAGTAGTTCCTCAGACTGGTAATTGCTCTTCATGACCATGCACCTGAACTACATATCCCAGGGATCTTTGCTACCATCAGAAAGATTGCTGGGAGGAGCTATAGAAGAAGCCAGGGCCCTGGTCGTTGCTCTCTTCTTCCTGGGCCTGATGCAAGACAGACCTCTCCGTGCATGGAGAGAGAGGTTGTGGCCTACCACGCGGTGTACAATAGTCCAGCTCAGATGAGAAGGGCCTAGCACCGCCTGCTGTTCATCCGACATCCATCCAGCACCACCTCGTTCACACTACACTGCCTCCTCTTTGTGACAATAAAGACTATATAATACAGAATATAAACGCACAGAGTTGTTTGACTTATTACTTTAAGGTGGTGCAAGAAAGTCTGAACCCAGAGTGTCTGGTGTGTTGGAATGTTTATCAGGTCATGGCAGTGCAGATGAGCAGGTAAATCCAAGCAGCCTCCTAGGGGAGTCGTGCTACATTTTGGGGGCTCGTCCGGGATGCTATCTGCAACTGGCCCTAACCAACCTAGATAAGAGCCACAATCCACTTGGGAAGCTGCTTCAATGGCCGTGGTTGCTTGGGGCAAAAGTCAGGGAGCCCCAACAGAGAGGAGCACTGTTCTGGAGATCTCGGGAAGTGAGCATACTGAGAAAGAGATCAAAAGGTGGCTGAGAGCTCTGGCCCCGAGACACCAGGCTTACATTGTGGAACTTGAAGCCACATATGAGTTGGATCAAGTCAGAGTACTATTGGAATGTCAAGAAGAGGTACCTATGTGTTTCCAGGAGGAAGAGGTATGCCTGGCCGAAGGGGTGAATGCTAAAATGTTCCCACTCAAAGTGGGGGGAGAGCAGACTGAGAGGCAGCCATTGACCTGGGGTCAGGAGAAGGGTCCCATACTTGTGGGAGCTGACTCTCAAGGGCCAAATGCCCCCTCTCTTTTTACACTGATATGAGCCGGCTAGTCGATAGCTTAGTGAAGAATGGATCTGAAAATGCCAACCAGAGCTATCAAAGACTCAAGTTTTTCTCAGGACAATTGCCAACCCCAGTGGGGGAAGATGAGTTTGAAACCTGGATGAGTCAGGCCCTGCAGGCTATGGAAGAGTGGAATGTTCCAGAGGCTGTAAAACGGCAATGGCTTAGTGAAAGCCTTAGAGGCCCGGCAGCCGATGTGATCTGTAATCTGAGGATGGGCAAGAAAATTTGTGTTGCCATGGACTACATAGATGCTTTGTATGCTGTATTTTGGAGGGTTGAAACTACCACAGATCTGATGTACAAATTCAACCACAGGAGGGAGAGTCTGTACATATCTTGAGTAGACAGAATACTGCATTAAATTATCCTCAAGAGGGGAATTGGCCCCAAAGATGTTGACCAAGCTCGCCTAGACCCGGGTTTTAGATGGGGCTCGGCCAAACCACCCTATAGTATTAAAGTTATTACTGAAGAGAACCCAACTGGTGCCCATGTACCCTGCATTGATAAGAGAAGTACAAGAGGAGGAGGCTCTATTAGAAGAGAAAAGCCAAAGACCGAGAGAATTGAGCTCTATTGCTGAAAACAAAGAGAAAGTAGTGGCTCGAGCTGTTCAGGCAGAAATGGATTTCTCAGATGAAGATAGTGGAACTGAGTCGGGACTGGTTGGATTGGCCATTCCTGACATTAAGAAGCCAGTACCTGAACTTGGGCCAACCGAATTGATGGCTCAGGTAGCTCAGGCACAAACTCAAATGTACCATGCTCTGATGAGAGTGATGGAAGCCCAATCGAAGGTCCAAGAACAAGGGACTCATTGAGGGAACCAAAACTGTCCCAAGGGCAAGAAAGGAGATGTTACGGGTGCGGAGAGGTTGGACACTTCCGAGCTGAGTGCCCCAAGATTGGCATCAGTCCTCAATTACTCCCTGAAGTTTTGAGAGCCTTGCAAAAATTTCTCTTCCCAAAGCCGGCGGGAAACTTCAGGGGACCTCATTGAAGGAGCTCAGTGAGGGAAAACTGCGCTACAAAACCAAGAAAAGATGCAAGAAGAAGGGACACAGGTCACCTGCTCCCCCTTCCCCTCACTTACCTAGAAAAACAAGAGAAACAAAATCCTCATGGAAGTAAAAACAAAGGCAGGAAATTAATGCACACCTTACTGAACGAGAAGTTACACCAACTCCACTGCCTCCAAAGAGGCTGATTAAAGCACAAACTATAGAGTCACCTGCAAGAAACCTTCAAAAGAACTTAGTGGGGCCCTCCCCTATAGGCTCAGTACAAGTAGAGGGCATCCATACGTAAGCCTTACTGGATACTGGAGCTCAGGTGACGTTGCTGTATCAAGAGCATTTGACACAGTTCCCCATAACCGTTTACTGTACAAAATAAGGTCCATTGGCATGGACTATAGGGCTATATTTCTCCTGCTCTACAAGACTCTGGTCTGGCCGCACCTAGAGTATGCTGTCCAGTTCTGGGCACCAGTCCTCAGGAAGGATGTAGTGGAAATGGAGCGAGTACAAAGAAGGGCAACAAAGCTAATAAAGGGTCTGGAGGATATTAGTTATGAGGAAATGTTTGCAAGCACTGAACTTATTCTCTCTGGAAAAGAGACATTTGAGAGGGGATATGATTTCAATATATAAATACCATACTGGTGACCCCACAATAGGGATCAAACTTTTTGCAGAAGGGAGTTTAACAAGACTCGGGGGCCACACATTAAAATTAGAAGAAAAGAGGTTTAACCTTAAACTACGTAGAGGGTTCTTTACTATAAGAGCGACAAGGATGTGGAATTCCCTTCCACAGGCAGTGGTCTCAGCGGGGGCAAGAAACTATTAGATAAGCAAGCACCTGAACGACTGCAACATACAGGGATATACAATCTAATACTGACATATAATCACACACATAGGTTGGACTTGATGGACTTGTGTCTTTTGTCAACCTCACCTACTATGACTGGTATAGCAAGTTAGGATAGTTTTTTTTATAAGACTTTTACCACAAGTATTTGAAGCATATCCCTCTGAGAAAACTCGAGGAGTTAGAGATTTGGGGCAAAGGAACTGAGAAGTGCCCCTACGGTGGATACATACCTATCAAGATAACCTTCGATACTGCTGTAGCAGGAAAGCCAGAGACTTTCGATCCATTGGCTGTTGTCTGTCCCCGACCCCCTGAAGCAGGCCGAAATTCCTTATTGATAGGCACCAACACCAACCTTGGAGGGCGCCCCAGTAGGGAAGATTCATCCTCAACTGAGGCAGTCATTCCAGTGAGTGTTGCAGGAGAAGAAAGCACCTGTGGAAGGAGTAGGAAGACTGTGGCGACTGGACACTCGTGAAAGGGTGTTGCAGCCTGGGGAGAGGGCCTGTCTGAAGGTCATAGTCAAGCTGTCATGGGACCAGCTGGGTCCTTACATGGTGGTGGAAGCTGATTCAACAGAGGAGGAAGTTGGGATAGAACTGGTCCTGGAGATCATCCCCACTCGGGCCTTACTAAGAAGCGGGGGGCAAATTCCTGTCAGTGTGAGGAACGTCACTGGCCACCCAATCAGCCTAAAGCCCCAGATGGTGATCGGGAAAGTGAGTGCCGCCACCCCAATGGTGGGGGATGAGCTAGATCAGAAGAGAGATGGAAGAAGAACCACTGTCCACTACCCAAATCTGCCCTCCACATGGGAGAAAAGGATCAAAGCTCAATGGGAGAAAATGTTCTCCAAGAATGACTTTTAATGTGGGCTGTGCCAAGAGTGCTTAACATCGAATTCGGCTGACTGAATCAGGCGAATCCCCTTGTGTGACCTGGAGGATCTTCGAGAGCAGTTGGCTGAATTGAAGAAGTCAGGGGTCATTAAGGTGTCCAGGAGCCCTTATGCTTCACTGATTGTGGTAGTAAGAAAGAAGAATGGGTCCCTGCGGATGTTCATCGACTACCGAACCTTGAAGGAAAGAATTATCCCAGATCAGTACACAACCCCTCGCATAGAAGAAGCCCTGCAGTGCTTGTCAGGGGATAAATGGCTCAGTGTGCTGGATCTAAAGAGTGGATACTGCCAAATACCCATGCATCCAGATGACGGAGAAAAGACGGCCTTCATCAGTCCTTTACGGTTTTTTGAGTTTGACCGAATGTCACAGGGATTAACAGGGGCTCCTGCTACTTTTCAGAGATTGATGGAGAACACTGTGGGTTATATGTATTTGACAGAAGTGCTAGTATATCTTGATGATATCATCGTGTTCAGCAGAACATTGGAGGAGCATGAAGCTTGGTTGGAGAAAGTTTTCCAGCGACTACACATTGGGGGGCTGAAGCTATCGTTGGAGAAGTGTCAGTTCTACCAGACTTCGGTCACGTACCTAGGGCATGTAGTGTCAGCCGAGGGAATAGCAACTGACCCTCAGAAGCTGGAGGCTGTTACCTCGTGGCCTCTTCCGAATACTGTGTCTGAGTTGAGTTCTTTTCTGGGTTTCTGCTCTTACTATAGAAGATTTGTGAAGAATAGGGATGAGCTTCGAGTTTGAGTCAAACTCATGTTCGACTCGAACATGGGCTGTTCGCAAGTTCGCCGAACAGCGAACAATTTGGGGTGTTTGCGGGAAATTCGAATGCCACGGAACACCCTTTAAAAGTCTATGGGAGAAATCAAAAGTGCTAATTTTAAAGGCTTATATGCATGGTATTGTCATAAAAAGTGTTTTATGGACCCGGGTCCTGCCCCAGGGGACATGGATCAATGCAAAAAAAAGTTTTAAAAACGGCCGTTTTTTCGGGAGCAGTGATTTTAATAATGCTTCAAGTGAAACAATAAAAGTGTAATATCCCTTTAAATTTTGTACCTGGGGGGTGTCTATAGTATGCCTGTAAAGGGGCGCATGTTTCCCGTGTTTAGAACAGTCTGACAGCAAAATGACATTTCAAAAGAAAAAAAGTAATTTAAAACTACTCGCGGTTATTAATGCATTGCCGGTCCGACAATACACATAGAAGTTCATTGATAAAAACGGCATGGGAATTCCCCACAGGGGAACCCCGAACCCAATTTTTTTTTTGAAAATGACGTGGGGGTCCCCCTAAATTCCATACCAGGCCCTTCAGATCTGGTATGGATATTAAGGGGAACCCTGCGCCAAAATTAAAAAAAAAAATGTTGTGGGGTCCCCCCCAAAACCCATACCAGACCCTTATCCGAGCACGCAACCTGGCAGGTCGCAGGAAAAGAGGGGGACAAGAGAGCGCCCCCCCCTCCTGAACTGTACCAGGCCACATGCCCTCAACATTGGGAGGGTGCTTTAGGGTAGCCCCCAAAACACCTTGTCCCCATGTTGATGAGGACAAGGGCCTCATCCCCACAACCCTGGCCAGTGGTTGTGGGGGTCTGCGGGTGGGGGGCTTATCGGAATCTGGAAGCCCCCTTTAACAAGGGGACCCCCAGATCCCGGCCCTCCCCCCTGTGTGAAATGGTAAGGGGGTACAAAAGTACCCCTACCATTTCACTAAAAAACTGTCAAAAATGTTAAAAATGACAAGGGACAGTTTTTGACAATTCCTCTATTTAAATGCTTCTTTTTTCTTCTTTCTTCTATCCTCTATCTTCCTTCATCTTCTTCTTCTGGTTCTTCCTCCGATGTTCTCGTCCAGAATCTCCTCCGCGGCGTCTTCTTCCCTTCTTCTCCTCGGGCCGCTCCGCATCCATGGCATGGAGGGAGGCTCCCGCTATTCTCTTCATCTTCTTGTCTTCATCTTCTTGTCTTCATCTTCTTCTCTTCATCTTCTTTTTGGGCCGCTCTGCATCCATGCATGGAGGGAGGCTCCCGCTGTGTGACGCTTCTCCTCTTCTGACGGTTCTTAAATAATGGGGGGCGGGGCCACCCGGTGACCCTGCCCCCCTCTGACGCACGGTGACTTGACGGGACTTCCCTGTGGCGTCACAGGAAATGCCACTGGGAAGTCCCGTCATGTCCCAGTGCGTCAGAGGGGGCAGGGTCACCGGGTGGCCCCGCCCCCCGTTATTTAAGAACCGTCAGAAGAGGAGAAGCGTCACACAGCGGGAGCCTCCCTCCATGCCAGCATGGAAGCGGAGAGGCCCGAAAAGAAGATGAAGACAAGAAGATGAAGAGAAGAAGATGAAGAGAAGAAGATGAAGAGAAGAGCGGGAGCCTCCCTCCATGCCATGGATGCGGAGCGGCCCGAGGAGAAGAAGGGAAGAAGACGCTGCGGAGGAGAAGCTGGACGAGAACACTGGAGGAAGAACCAGAAGAACCAGAAGAAGAAGAAAATGAAGGAAGATAGAAGAAAGAAGAAAGAAGAAGCATTTGGGGACATGGGGACAAGGTGTTTTGGGGGCTACCCCAAACACCCTCCCAATGTTGAGGGCATGTGGCCTGGTACGGTTCAGGGGGGGGGCGCTCTCTCGTCCCCCCTCTTTTCCTGCGGCCTGCCAGGTTGCGTGCTCGGATAAGGGTCTGGTATGGATTTTTGGGGGTACCCCACGCCGTTTTTTTTTTTTAATTTTGGCATGGGGTTCCCCTTAATATCCATACCAGACCTGAAGGGCCTGGTATTTTGGCCGGGGTTCCCCTTAATATCCATACCAGACCTGAAGGGCCTGGTATGGAATTTAGGGGGACCCCCACGTCATTTTTTTTAAAAAATTTTGGTTCGGGGTTCCCCTGTGGGGAATTCCCATGCCGTTTTTATCAATGAACTTCTATGTGTATTGTCGGACCGGCAATGCATTAATAGCCGCGAGTAGTTTTAAATGACTTTTTTTCCTTTGAAATGTCATTTTGCTGTCAGACTGTTCTAAACACGGGAAACATGCGCCCCTTTACAGGCATACTATAGACACCCCCCAGGTACAAAATTTAAAGGGATATTACACTTTTATTGTTTCACTTGAAGCATTATTAAAATCACTGCTCCCGAAAAAACGGCCGTTTTTAAAACTTTTTTTTGCATTGATCTATGTCCCCTGGGGCAGGACCCGGGTCCCCAAACACTTTTTATGACAATACCATGCATATAAGCCTTTAAAATTAGCACTTTTGATTTCTCCCATAGACTTTTAAAGGGTGTTCCGTGGCATTTGAATTTCCCGCAAACACCCCAAATTGTTCGCTGCTCGGATAAGGGTCTGGTATGGATTTTTGGGGGTACCCCACGCCGTTTTTTTTTTTAAATTTTGGCATGGGGTTCCCCTTAATATCCATACCAGACCTGAAGGGCCTGGTATTTTGGCCGGGGTTCCCCTTAATATCCATACCAGACCTGAAGGGCCTGGTATGGAATTTAGGGGGACCCCCACGTCATTTTTTTTTTTAAATTTTGGTTCAGGGTTCCCCTGTGGGGAATTCCCATGCCGTTTTTATCAATGAACTTCTATGTGTATTGTCGGACCGGCAATGCATTAATAGCCGCGAGTAGTTTTAAATGACTTTTTTTCCTTTGAAATGTCATTTTGCTGTCAGACTGTTCTAAACATGGGAAACATGCACCCCTTTACAGGCATACTATAGACACCCCCAGGTATGAAATTTAAAGGGATATTACACTTTTATTGTTTCACTTTAAGCATTATTAAAATCACTGCTCCCGAAAAAACGTCCGTTTTTAAAACTTTTTTTTGCATTGATCCATGTCCCCTAGAGCAGGACCCATGTCCCCAAACACTTTTTATGACAATAACTTGCATATAAGCCTTTAAAATTAGCACTTTTGATTATTCATGTTCATGTCCCATAGACTTTAACGGTGTTCGCGTGTTCGAACAAATTTTTTGCCTGTTCGCATGTTCTGGTGCGAACCGAACAGGGGGGTGTTCGGCTCATCCCTAGTGAAGAACTTCTCACAGATTGCCCGGCCATTGAACGAGCTGCTACAGAAGCAAACGGAGGGGGATCAGCAGAAATCTCAGAGAGGAGGGACCAGGAAGCCACGTGAACCTATTCAAGAACAATGGACGGTGAAGTGTGAGAGGTCTTTTGAATGTCAAAGCACCGGTGTTGGCCTACGCTGATCAATCTAAGCCGCATGAATAGCACGTGGATACCAGCAGAGATTGTTTTGGGGGATGTTGTACCAAGAGTCAGAGGGAAGACTTTGCCCAGTGGCCTATGTGAGTCGCAGCCTCACCCCCCCAGAGAAGAACTATCCTGTGCACAAATTGGAGTTCTTGGCCCTCAAGTGGGCTGTGCTAGACAAGCTACGTGACTATTTGTATGGGGCTACCTTTGTGGTGAAAACTGACAACAACTCACTGACTTACCTATTGTCCACCGCCAAGTTGGATGCCACTGGACATAGTTGGTTGGCAGCCTTGTCTGAATTCCAGTTCAGCTTGAAATATGAACCAGGAGTGGGAAACCGGGACGCTGATGCTCTTTCTGGAAGGCCTCACTTCGCCAGTGCTGACCAGAAGAGTTGGGTCCACTTACCGTTGGAAGGAGTACAGGCTGAGTACAGGCTTGGGCGCTTACCCCGATCTGCGTGTGACGTAGGTGCTGGAGGTGGGTTTGTCTATTGAGCCGGTCACCTAGCAACCAGCGTGTGTGAGAGCTTTGGGCGCTGTCCCCTACTAGCCTGCGAGTGACGTAGGAGTTGGGGGCGGGTCTGTGCTTCCAGCATTTACATGTCACTCATCCCCGTACATGTGGTGACGCTTAAGCTGGGGGCGGGACCGAACGCATGACAGTGCGAGGTCCAGCGCTGGCAGGGATTGGGTGATGTATGCTGGCCTCTCACCCGGAAGCAATAGGCTTAGTTGTTATGTTTGTGCAGGCTGGGATCGGAGGAAGTATGCTGGCCTCCCATCCGCAAGTGTCAAATTATAGATGTGTTGCTGATTCAGCTTGTTAAGGTGGGTGTTTCAAGAGAATATGAGGGTGTGTGTATATCCCACTGGCCTCACTTTTTCGCTACTCCTATCCCATTCACCAATGAAATACTAGCACACATTCAATCTATGATTGCAGGAAGAGTGGGGTGGTTTGAGATTGATTGTTTGATAAACCAGGATGATATAAAAGAACTGACGCACGGGCCCCTAATCAGATTCGCTGAGGAAGTCCTTACCCACGGACGATATGCGTGCGAGGGGCTTTGTGACATCAGTACAGCCACCTACCTGGTTTTTATATATATTCTGTGTACTCCAGCACTGGGACTCAGTGCCACTCTCGTGGGTAATTTTTATTCAATAAAGAAGTGACTTTTATTGTATGGAGAGCACTATGTTTTTTATTTTGTTTTAACATAACCTGTGTATGCCGATGAATATGCTATTTGGATATCGCATGACCGAGGGGAGAACATATATGAAGTCAGTCTACTCATCTTTACTATTACCCTTATGAAGGGACTGCATTAGTGACCTATCTGTTAGCTCAGTGGGTCCATTTAAGAAGGTGAGCGGCCTGCACTTCTGGTGGTGGAATACACTGATTTGGAAGCATGATTGTTACCATCGTTCCATTACAGCACCATATTCACCTTTAGGGAGTCTCCTCTCTGTCTGTTGATGTGACATCTACTTATTTCTACGGGAATTACATGCTTTGGGACTTTATTCATACTGCTTTTGAGAGCTGCACCGCTTTGCTTTTAATGTCCTCCAAAAAGGCTGACGTATGATACACTGGGAGAAAATTCTGATGAACTTATACCTACTGCTCAATGTTCCAGTCAAGCATTTGCCTCCTTTATTGAACCTTTAGTAAAGGATGATCTTGATCCACCTCCTGACACTACTTGGTGGGCCGCTGACTTGTTATTGGCCTGTCACAAAATTGATATGACTTTGCCTGAAAATTTATATAATTTACTGTTAGAAGATGCTTCTTTGGGTCAGTTGTTAGCTGTTGCAACTTCTATTTTGCCAGATGATTAATCATTCAATTTCTTATAATACAGTAAAGGGATTCCACAGATTGTATTCTGTCTGTAGGGACCAAAGACTTTCAAGTCGGGGGAGGATGTAGCAATGTGGACTACAATTGCAAAGTGCAGTGATCCTCCAGTATCTCTATGCATCGCATGTCCCCTAGTGCCCAGTGTTATTAACTGACATCGTATTTGTGAGCCCAGCTAAAGGGATTATGAGATGAGTAGTTCCTCAGACTGGTAATTGCTCCGCATGACCATACACCTGGACTACATATCCCAGGGATCTTTGCTACCATCAAGATCATTGCAGTGGGTCGGCTGCATGAGTGTTGCTCCAGGAGCTGCTGTCCTAAGGCATTGAATCGACCTGGTCGTTGGGAGACGGCAATCGCCCACCTTTGCAGTCTTTCCTTATTGTTTCACTGGGACACTTTGCACAGACAGCTTTACCTTGACAATACTCTACTAAACCTATGTTGAACACTGTGCATAGACATCTTTAGCTTCTACTATTTCAAGGAGTTACATTGCTTACTACTACACCTTATTGGTTATAGTTAATGACCTCTGATTGCCGGTGAAGACCATCAGGCCTGCAATGGGGACATTGTCCATTACAACTACAAGGGCCCTCATACCGTGTCTATAAAGTCTGACCTCTCCTTAGGGTTAAAGTTTTCTTGGCCGCCTGGGGTTCCCCTTTAGGAGTTGCCAGTATAATTCATTCTGCTTATCCCTTCAGGTGCTAACAGTACTCTATTGTATATATGTGTATATAATATACTGTTTATCTACAACTGTTTTGATTTGTGTTATGCGGAGGAATTTCTCTGCTGAGTTGGGGCTGTTATTCAAAACTCAGCAGATCTATTGCCTCCTCTTTGTGACAACATCCTCTTTGAATTGTTCCAGTAAATATTATCAGAATATAAACGCACAGAGTTGTTTGACTTATTACTTTAAGGTGGTGCAAGGATGTCTGAACCCAGAGTGTCAGCTGTGATGGAATGTTTATCAGGTCATGGCAGTGCAGATGAGCAGGTAAATCCAAGCAGCCTCCTAGGGGGTCGTGCTACAGCTGCACTCACTATATATCCACATACTGTACATATAGCTAACAAATATAAAAAAAAGTGTTGTGCTATCAAGATAAAGTACTAGTGCATCAATACTTCAATCAAATGATAAAGCAAATAAAGTGTTTAAACAAACATGATTACATGCAAAAATTGATTTATAAAAGTGTAAATAAATTAATTCATAAACATCCAAGGAAAAAATTCATATAGGAAAAGAGAACAGTGCAAAGCAGTCCAATATATACTCAGTGTAGACAGTCCATAAATGAATGTATGTGACCCCCAAATTCAATGATCCTGTGTGTGTATACACCCCTTCATACCCTAGTGCACACCCCACTCACAAACCACTTACTGACAGGTAAGACCTCAAAGATGGAGGTCTGGCTGAACTCTTAGGGAAAAATCCCACTGGCTCAGGAATGAGGGGTTTCCAAAAATAACCAAGGCAGTCCACAGATGGAGCTCAGGAAGGGATAAATGCAAAGGAGGAACTTCTGTCCCAGGCAACCGCAGCCGCAGAAGCAGCTTCCCATACGGACTTGTCTAGGTTGACAAGGGACGGCTGCAGATGACACCCCAGATGAGCCCTCAAATGTAGCATTACCCCCTTGAGGACTGCTTGGACTTTCCCCCTTGACCTTGTGAGCATTCAAATCCACCTGACACTCTGGGTTTAGACATCTTTGCACGTCCTTAAAGTAATAAGTCAAATAACTCTATGCGTTTATATTCTAATAACGTTTACTGGAACAATTCAAAGAGGATATTGTTACATAGATGAGCAACAGATCTACTGAGCTTTGGGTAACCATACTATCTCAGCAGAGGAATGCAAAAGGCAAGATAATTTGTAGATAAACAGTATATTATATACACATATGTACAGTAGAATACTACTTGAAAATGAAGGGATAAGCAAGGGTTAAGTATTTATTCTGGCAAAACTTCTATAGGGGGAACCAAGGCCAGCTTATTAACCTTTAATGAGAGATCAGGCTTAATAGAAATGGTATGAGGGCCCTTTAAGCAGTAATGACATCAATGTCCCCTTTGCAGGCCTGATGGTCTTCACTGGCTGTCAGAGCTCATTAACTATATCCAATAAGGTGCAGTAACAAGTAAAGGAATTTCTTAAAATTGCAGAAGCTAAAGATGTCTATGTACAGTGTTCAAAGGTAGGTGCAGTAAAATATTCCCAAGGTAAAACTGTCTGTACACAGTTTCCCAGTGAAATAGTAAAGAAGGGTTTGCAAAAGTGGGTAATTGCCCTCTCACCAACAACCAGGCTGATTCAATGCCTTCTGGACAGCAGCTTCCGGAGCGATGCTCGTGCAGCGGATCCGCTGTGATGATCTCCTGTTGCGAGGCTTAAAGCACGGATTGTCGGATGACTGCAGTAGTGCTGGATGGATGTCTGATGAATAGCAAGCAGTGCTAGGTCCCTCCGATCTGGGTTGGAAAGTTGGACTCCACGTGATAGGCTGCGACCCCGCTCTCAGAGGTCCATCACGCAGCAGCCCAAGAGAAAGCGACAGTCGGGCGGGTCTCTGGCTTCTTTTATAGCTCCTCCCAGCAATATCCCTGATGGTAGCAAAGATCCCTGGGATATGTAGTCAGGTGTATAGTCATGGTAAAGGAAAACACTGCGCTATTTAACTGAAAAACTTAAAGCTGCAGCTCAAAATGTTATACAACACCAGACAGAGATAAAGCAAAAAAGGAGCTGCGCTAACTAAATAATGGTATGAGGTAATATTCCATATCCTCACAAGGGGAGTGGAGGGTATGCTGCAACAAGTGGGATTGTGAGATAAATAAAAGCAAAAAACCTTTGGAAGTAAGTGAAAAAGCAACAATATGCCAGTGAAGAAAAAATACAGTGAAAAAATATTGATGTGATGTCAATGAAATAATAAATGAATGAATTAATAATGATGTGATATCAATAAAAAATATATGCTGACGGGGCGCATGCGCAGCGCGATCCAGGAAGGAAGCAAGGGTTGAGAGCTCCGTGAGCAGTGGAGACGAACAGCACTTCCCCGGGGCTATTTCTAAAGTTTTTTTTGCTGATTCTTCCCTGCACCCCTAGCGGAACATCTAGCGCATGCCGGGACCGAAAATTTGCCGCAGCAAACCGGCTCAAAAGTCACTTACAACCTACTTGCTGAGAGTGAGGGAACAGAGCATGCAGTCCCAAGATGGCGCCCAGAAGAGACAGTCACAGGCACATCCACATGCTGCAGCCTCCTCACCATCACACTCCCTAGGAGACTGTGAGTATTCATTGCAACTTACTAAGGCTGATCTGGATGAAAGTTTTACTCTGATGTATGACAAGGTTGCCCAGAAATTCCAATCAGAGCTGCACAAATCTACTAACACTTTACCACTGGAGATTGCAGCTCTGGGAAGCAGAACTGATTTATTAGAGACTAAGCATGATGAGCTGTCCCTGGTATGTTCAGATTTCAGAAAGGAGCATGAGTCCTTGTCCAAGACGGTCCTGCAACTTCAAGCCCACATTGAGGACCTGGACAACAGGAATAGACGTAACAATCTTAGGGTGCGGGGAGTACCGGAATCGGTGACTGATTTACTACCTGCGATCCAGAAGCTATTCCAGTCTCTCCTGCCCAATTCCCCTCTTTCAGCCTTTTCCTGTGATAGGATCCACAGGGCCCTGCGCCCACCCCCTCCCCCTCCCCCAGATAAGCCCCCTAGGTATATAGTGCTTTGCCTCAAGGACTTCCTAATTAAAGAGGACATCCTCAGGGCCTCAAGGAACACTCTCAACATTCGCCTGGAGGGTACCCTCATTCACATTTACCCGGATATCTCCACCACCACCCTTGACAAGTGCAGGGAGATGAAAGAAGTTACGTCAGTTCTTCAGTCTGCAAGTATCCGCTACTGTTGGGGATTCCCATTTAAGCTCCAGGTTCCTCACAATGGCATGACTTACACCGTTACCACGATAGCAGAAGGCAAGGAATTTCTGGTGAAACTGGGCTACCCTGCCCAGGCTGCCGTCCACTCCGCTTCACTCAGCTATTTGGGCCACCCCACCTCCCAGAAGAGACCGCCGAGATCAACATCGAGACTAACTGCTCTTCTCATTTTTATCTCTTTGTTTCCTCTATAACAGAAAAAAACGAATGTCGCCCATGGGACTTTAAATGAGGTGTAAATGGTGATCAGAGGGTAAACAGATATAGAGGTACAAATATTTTATTGAAAGCAACAGCATAATCCATAATGGGACATGAGCATGGGTGAACAGGTTCATAAAACAGCAACATTGCATAGTAATCCTAAAACATAGCCATAATATAATAGTAATACATATAATACAGGTATGCATGGTACATCTCTAACCCGACGCGTTTCGCAAGCTTTCCTCGCTTCATCAGGGGCTGATGTGCATAACTGCTGTCTGTAAAAACAGATAAAAGTAATTAGAGTATCGGTTATGATTGGTTAAAAGCAAGAAGCCAGAACCGATCATCCCATACTTACTAATGAGACCAAGGCTACTGACATTCCTCTATACGTTTTCTGTCTCTTTTTCAAAGTTACGAACAATGGATCTATCCCGCCATGCTTTGATGCACCTGGACTCTCCCGGCTCATTGCAAAATTCTAGTTGCGTCCGCTTGATTGTCCCTACACTCTACACCATCTGGGGCCCACCGACCTCCCATCTGTTTAGTGGTGTCCGAGCAGGTGGGCCCCTCACAGGTAAATACACACAATAAATTTGCATATATGCAAAATCTACGGTCCCAAGAATTTAGAGTGTTGGATCTTTGGTCCGAATAGACATTTATTTTTGGGTCTTTGGGGCCTTTTCCCCCTTGACCCCCCAAGACTATGTATTGCCATTCTTTGGCCCAGTTTTGTGGTTACTAGTTTTTTTTTGTTTTATTTCTCTAATTCCTTTTATGCTACTCACCTCAGTTGTTTCTATCAATGTGATACATGTGTCGCTATTCCTCCAGTCGTGTCAACCAGATATTGCAAATCTCCTTAACGGGTTTTTTTGCATTAGTTGTATGTTCCCCCAGGGGTAATATGTACTGCTGTTTGGGTGCCCCCTCTCGGCCTGGACCCCCCTTTGATCCTAAATTCAAACAATGTTACTTCTCCACCTGTAAGTCTAGGTCTAGAGGGGCAGCTATCCTTATTAAAAATTTGGTGATGTTTCAGACTCAACAGATATATAGAGATCCTAGCAGTCGCTTTGTGATAGTCAAAGGCTCCATTCAGGATAAACAATTAACCTTGGCCTAACGCATCACAAGCTACATTTTTTAAAGAATGTTTTCAGATCCTTGACAGGTTCCACTCCCCTCACTTCCTAATCAGGGGGGATTTTAACCTAGTAGCCCACTGTGTGATGGATAGAAGTCAAACATGCCCCACCTCTAACGCTTTTCCCTTCAACACTCTTTGAAGTCTAATCAACTAGATGTCTGGAGGGCTCATAACAAAGGCTCTAGGGAATACACTTTCTATTCTCACCCTCATAATAGTTACTCCCGCTTGGACTATATCTTCTGCACTCCGTCCCTGACTGTAAACTCTAACTCAGCTAACATACATATTTGCCCTTGGTCAGACCACCACATAGTTTACAGCCAGATCCTGGCACCTCAATGACACGTTACTTACGGACCCTGTGGTTCTGACCCAGTTCTCAGAACGCCTCACAGAATATTTTAGACACAACGACATATTGGCAGAATATTGGCATGCATTAAAAGAGGGATCAACTGCAGAGATAAAACGATAATTCTCCCGCTCTACAAGACTCTGGTCCGGCCGCACCTGGAGTATGCTGTCCAGTTCTGGGCACCAGTTCTCAGGAGGGACGTACTGGAAATAGAGCGAGTACAAAGAAGGGCAACAAGCTAATAAAGGGTCTGGAGGATCTTAGTTATGAGGAAAGGTTACGAGCACTGAACTTATTCTCTCTGGAGAAGAGACGCTTGAGAGGGGATATGATTTCAATTTACAAATACTGTACTGGTGACCCCACAATAGGGATAAAACTTTTTCGCAGAAGAGAGTTTAATAAGACTCGTGGCCACTCATTACAATTAGAAGAAAAGAGGTTTAACCTTAAACTACGTAGAGGGTTCTTTACTGTAAGAGCGGCAAGGATGTGGAATTCCCTTCCACAGGCGGTGGTCTCAGCAGGGAGCATTGATAGCTTCAAGAAACTATTAGATAATCACCTGAATGACCGCAATATACAGGGATATGTAATGTAATACTGACACATAATCACATAGGTTGGACTTGATGGACTTGTGTCTTTTTTCAACCTCACCTACTATGTAACTATGTAACTATGTAACTATGACATAGAAGATATTTCCCCCACATCCCTTTGGGCAGCTCATAAGGCTGTGATGAGGGGCCACCTAATAGAAATCTCAACCACTAAGAAACGTCAAAAACAACATGACACTCGAAAACTCACTTCTGACCTTGAACAACTCTACCATAGACACACACAGACACCCTCACAGGAGTTGCTCCTCCAGATAAATGAAAAAAGAAGGGCCCTAGATGACATACTTTCAGAACACACAGAAAAATCCCTTAGATGGTCCAAGGCCCGTTTCCTCCTTCATAGTAACTCAGCATCCACAATATTCGCACGTAAGCTCAAACAGACCACTCAACCAACACACCTTTACAAGCTGAAAGACCATAATGGTAACCTTACCACCCATCCCAAACAAGTTCTGAGTATCTTTCCTCCTTTTATCAGAAACTATTTTAAGGCCCAGACCCCTCCCTTCCTCCTCCCTCGCAAACCTGGTTAGACACCCTCTCGCTCCCCCAGCTATCAGAGGAGCAATTATTAATCCTCAATGCCCCCTGTACTTCAGAGGAAGTCTCTGTCATTTCTTTCCCTCAAACCCTCCAAAGCCCTTGGTCCAGATGGATTCTCAGCAATCTATTATAAAAAATTAGCAGAATCCTTAATCCCCAAACTAACTAAACTCTATAACTACATCCTCAAAGGGAAACATTTCCCTGAAAAAATGCTACTGGCCAATATGTCCCTTATACCCAAACCAGGCAAAGACCATACCCTTCTCAAAACTTCCGCCCCATTTCAGATATAAATAATGACTTAAAAATATGTGGAAGGATTTTAGCAGAGTGCCTGGCCAAAGTTATTATGACCTTGATATCCCCTGACCAAACAGGCTTTATAACATCCAGACAGATCACTGATAACATTCGTTTGGCCACCAATATACTCCAGAATGCTGATATGCACTCTAGGAAGGTATTATTTTTGAGTTTGGACATAAATAAGGAATTTGATAGTGTCCTATGGACCTATCTGGACACAGTTTTATTGAAATTTGGATTTAGTGATGCATTCATACATGGATTTAAGGCCCTATACCACCACCCCTGTACTCGTATCAAGCTCCCAGGGTGCAACTCCAATTACTTTTCTTCAAACTTAGCCTCTATGCTGACGATGTCCTATTATTTATTTCTGACCCCCTGATCTCCCTTTCCAACCTTCTATGCTCTCTAGATTCCTTCCATAACCTCACGGGCCTAAGAGTGAACCCTTCTAAATGTTCGGCTTTACCCATTCACCTCCCCCAACCTTTAATGACTACTCTTAAAGATAAATTCAAATTCTCCTGGAATCATGACTCACTGCAATATTTAGGCATAAACTAGTCCCTTCTCTCAAACAGATATATTCCTTAAATTACCCTCAAGCTTTCTCCAATGTTAAACGCCTTTTAAATTAATGGTCCTCATACCATATATCATTCTTAGGGAGAATTCAAGCAGTTAAAATGAATATCCTCCCAAAACTCTTGTTCCTCTTTAGGTCCTTACCTCTGTATGTCTCTCGCTCTACGCTACTAACAGATCAGATTCGTATGGCAAAACAAAAAACCCTGACTAGGTCGTCCATTGATGTATAGAGCCCCTATGAGGGGTGGCTTGGGATGCCCGGATCTATGGAAATACTTCCTGGCATCCCGCCTTATTCAGTTGGCGCAATGGCATACCTCCCCTACTTCTATACCATGGCTGCAATTTGAGCGGATCTCGGTGGCTCCATATTATCTCTCGGGTCTTCTCTGGTCATGCTCAATATCTCCAAAAGACATTACCCCACTTAATAATATAGTAGGCCAATCATTATACATATGGTCCCTCTAGTCGAAGAAGTTTAAACTTAAATCGGACACACCACTCCTGTCTTCCTTTTTGGGAGAACCTTCATTCCCTCCGGCCTTTACCTCAGACACGTCATTCCTCATTCGGTCTGCAAGGGGATTGGTGGACCTTGAATCTCTGTTGCAGGGCGCTTCCTTTTGTTTGTACACACACTTACAGCAAATATATGCCATGGGACGATTGGATTTTCACCAATACTTGCAAATAAGACATTTCTACTCTGCAACCTTGGTTGGTGGAGTAGAACTGACAAAAACTCCATTTGAATTCCTGTGCGGGGAGGCCTCCAGGGATAGCGGCACTATCTCCACTCTTTACCGATACTTTAACGACTACAATTCCTCTCCAAAATCTATAGCAATGGAGGCATGGGAAACAGAGATGGCTCAGGAATTCCCAGTGGAGGACTGGCAAGACATGATTCACAACATGCACAAATGTACATGCTCTATATCCATAAAGGAAACGGTACTCAAACTACATACCCGTTGGTACTATACTCTGGATCGTCGTCACAGAATGTACCCACTGGTACCTGGCACATGCTTTAGAGGATGCCAGGACAGGGGTACGCTATTGCATATGTTCTGGAGTTGTAAGGCTTTAGATCCCATTTGGCAGAAAACAACCTCTCCCATAGCTCTTCTATCTGGAGTATCGGTTACCTTGACTTATCAAATGTGTTTTTTGTTTGCAGAGCTCCCAGCTGTCCCCCCCCCCCCACTACAGAAATTACTTCACACTCTTTTTAGCGCTATCCAATGGGCAACAGCAATGAATTGGAAACGCTCCCATGTATCTTGGTCGCAGGTGATTTTACGCATGGAGTCCATTATGATAATGGAAAGAATACACCATACTCTCCTGGACTCCATGCACATTTTCGACCGCAAATGGAAGGTTTGGACGGCACACCTGCTTAGTAACAGTCTCGAGGATCCCTCAGTCCCTGCCTCAGATTCACAATAGAACTAACAATTGTAAGATTTGATATACTCTGCTTGGTAGGTACTTCTAATGCCTATTTTTCTGTGTTCTATATATTGACGAATATGGCATCCTGGTTGAATGATGGCGTTTTCCCTACACTCGGGTTGCACACGTATCACAATCACAAGTTTTCTTTGGTTTCTTTTCATTTCCCTTATTTTTTTCTTTCCCAATTAATGGGTTCATTGTGTATTGTATTGAGATATTTTAATGGCAACATGTGAGATGTATTGTTAAGCTGTCTAAGGCTACCCTGTTACTGTGCTTATTGTTCTCACGGTGCTTGTACACCCAGTCTTTATATTATACCTCAATAAAAACGTTTGTAAACAAAAAAATATATATGCTGACACTCAAATGAATAGATGTTACCACCTAAATATAGATAAAAAATTATAAACTCTGTGAAAAACTAAAACAGCTCATGTAACTGAATGAACAAAAGTCCATGTGTGATAATAGTGATCATACAAAATCAATCATGGATTGCAACGTGCATTAAAAATGAAATAACAAAAGTCCATGCAAATTGACTGGTGACTCTTCTATGGTGATACAACACTGGACCTCCCAGGAAAAGTGACAAGTAGAAAGTGCCTCCACCACAGCAAATACTTCCGCTTACCGGAACACAGTGGTCCCTTATTACAGGAGACCACACTGAGCAGATAGCTATTACCCCGGGCCCAGGATCTCTGTGGCATGCAATGAACTCCTCAGCCTCAATAGCGATGGTCCACAGGTAGGTCAAATCAGGCCCGGTATTTAAATTCCTATAAAACAACAAAGGCTCACATAGTGTAAAACCCTTCACATTTATTCAAGTAATAGAGACGAATGGACACTTACGGTTAAGCAGATAAAAACAGACTTAAAAATCGAGCCGGCCGGCCTTGAATACAGCCTGTGGCATCCGGGGCTAAGTGTATAGCGGTGACGTCAGTACGTCGCTCCTCCTCCCTACACATTTCGTCATCAACAGGACGTCGTCACGGGGCACCTATAGTCATGCAGAGCAAGTGCCATGCTGAGGGACTACTATCCCCACAATCCCTTTGGTTTGGCTCACAAATAAGATGTCAGTTAGTAACACTGGGCACTAGAGGGACATGTGATATATAGAAATACCAGAGGATCACTGTACTTTGCAATTGTAGTCCACATTGCTACACCAGCATGACCTTAAGACACAATATTATGGAAGCCCCATGTATTAAATGTATATTGGAGAAACACAGACTGTATTCTAATAAGGAGACAATATATAAAACATCAGAAGATACATTTGTACATTTTCATAAAACAATACAGTGAAAATGAAGGCAAAACATTATATTATATCTTTGTTGAGTTATACAGAAAGAGTGAGATGAGAAGTAGAAACTTACTCACGACAAAAGGGAATACGTTTAGAACTATCCAAACCAACTCCTACTTCATTAGTTCTTGCAATGATTTCGCTGAGAAAGTGAGCAGAGATTAATCCTCCAATGATGACATCTCCCTTCTGGTAATATTCATACTCAAACAATGGCTTTGTCCTTTTAAGTCTACAAGCAAACGCTGAGCTCCGGGTAAGTACTACTCCATAGGATGTGATGGGAATGAGGAGTATTGGCAGGTAACAGACACAGAAGACCAGAGAACATTTCATGGCACACAGGAGATCCTCTCAGTCACCAGCAGGTCTGCTCAGAAGTAGACGCAATCACTGGGACTTTATACACATCGACTGCACTACAGAACAAAGAACGGAATAATAGTAACTTCAATCTGAAAATATACAATCTACTGTATATCATGCAGTGTAACTGATCTAATAAAGTTGGTTTATTCTTTTATATCACATTCAGTACAGTTTCAGTCATTCAGAATTATATTTATTCATTTTCAGGATATACTTTCCAATATATATATAAATACAGGTGCATCTCATAAAATTAAAATATCATCAAAAAGTTAATTTATTTCAGAGATTCAATTCAAAAAGTGATACATTTCAAGCATTTCTGTCTTTTCATTTTGATGATTATGGGCTTACAGCTAGGGAAAACCCCAAATTCAATATCTCAAAAAATTAGAATATTACATAAGACTAGGGATGAGCCCGATGTTCGAGTCAAACGTAAGTTCGACACGAACATCGGGTGTTCACCCGTTTGCTGAATACCGAACATTATGGGGCGTTCGTGGAAAATTTGAGCGCCCGCAGGACGCGCTATAATGAACGGCCAGACCGTCAATGCACTGCGAGATCACAGTGCATTGACGGCTGCTGATTGGCTAAAGTATGCACCTGACCTGCATGCTTTGGCCAATCACAGCGCGCTCTGCTGTGAGAGCCATGATTGGCCAAAGGCAGGGTGCCTTTGGCCAATCATGGCTCAGGGGGCTGAGTCCACACCCCACACTATGTAAGGCTGCTTACACGGCAGCCGTACATAGTTTTATGAATGAGAGCAGCAAAATAACATTTGTAAAGGAAAAAATTTCATGTAAAACTGCTCGCGGCTGTAATGTATTGCTGGATCCCGGCAATATACATAAAAATCATTGAAAAAAATGGCATGGGTGCCCCCCCAGTCCATTACCAGGCCCTTTGTGTCTGGTACAGATATTAAGGGGAACCCTGTGCCAAAATTGAAAACAAATGGCATAGGGGTTCCCCCAAAATCCATACCAGGCCCTTCAGGTCTGATATGGATTTTAGGGGAACCCTGAGCCAAAAAAAATGGTGTAGGCCCCCCCAAAATCCATACCAGACCCTTATCCAAGTACGCAACCTGGCAGGGCGCAGAAAAAGGGGGGGACAAGAGAGCGCACCCCCCTCCTGAACTGTACCAGGCCACATGCCCTCAACATAGGGACCCCCAGATCCCGGCCCCCCCCTATGTGAATGGGTATCGGGTACATTGTACCCCTACACATTCACCCAAAAAAGTGTCAAAATGGTAAAAATGACAGGAGACAGTTTGGGAAAAGTCCTTTATTAATTTTTTTTTAAAAAGTGTCCCTCGATGTCCATTTATCTTCGATCACAGTGTCTGACGACCCCGCCCCATTCTGACGTTACGTGATGTCACATGACGTCAGAAGGGGTGAGGTCCCTGGCTTATGTCACCAGGTGGCCCCGCCCTCAGCTATATAACAGGTGTCACTACAGAAAGCCTGCAGTCAACGGGAACCTCCCATGGAGGCGGGGTTTATTTCAGGGTTTTTTGCTTGGGTCGTCAGACGCTGTGATCAAAGATGAATAGACATCGCGGGACACTTTTTTTAAAAATAAAGGACTTGCCCCAAATTGTCTACTGTCATTTTTACCATTTTGACACTTTTTTTGGTGAATGTGTAGGGGTACAATGTACCCAATACCCATTCACATAGGGGGGGCCTGGGATCTCCGGGTCACCTTATTAAAGGGGGCTTCCATATTCCGATAAGCCCCTGCCCGCAGACCCCCACAACCACCGGAGCAAGGGTTGTGGGGATGGGGATCCCTATGCCATTTTTTTAAAAAATTTGGCTCGGGGTTCTGCTTAAAATCCATATCAGACCTGAAGGGCCTGGTATGGATTTTTGGGGGGGACCCCTATGCCATTTTTTTATTTTAGTGCAGGGTTCCCCTTAATATCCATACCAGACCTGAAGGGCCTGGTATGGATTTTTGGGGGACCCCCACACAATTTTTTTTAAAATTTTGGTGCGGGGTTCCCCTTAAAGTGGTGTTCCGGCTGAAATTATACTTTTAAATAAAAATACCCCTATAATACACAAGCTTAATGCATTCTAGTAAAGTTATTCTATAAACTAAGGTCTGTTTTGTTGGTTTATAGCAGTAGTTTGTTATTTTATAAACTTACAGCAGGCCGTGGCCATCTTAAGTGTGGGCATCTGAAGCCAGACTGTATTTCTTCCTGGATCTCATCCTTGCAGATCTCGCACATGCTCAGTGCAGCACAAGCAGTGTAATAGGTTTCATGTCAGGTTTCCATAGCAACAGCAGTGTCAGAGGAAGTTGCCGCCCCTTCCCAGAAGGCATTGCAAACAGGAAATGATGCAATGGGCCACGGCCAGGGAGGAGGAAGTGAAAAATGAATACAGCAGATATACAGTAGGTGCTGAGAAAAAAAAAAATATATCTAATTTGTTTACATTGCACAGTTTAGTGAGGGATGCTGAAGAGTTGTAAAAGTGGGTGGAACTCCACTTTAATATCCATACCAGACCCAAAGGGCCTGGTAATAGACTGGGGGGGAACCCATGCAGTTTTTTTTCAATGATTTTATCTATATTGCAGGGATCTGACAATTCATTACAGCCGCGAGCAGTTTTAACCACTTCAGCCCCGGAAGGATTTACCCCCTTCCTGACCAGAGCACTTTTTACAATTTGGCACTGCGTCATTTTAACTGCTAATTGCGCGGTCATGCAATGCTGTACCCAAACGAAATTTGCATCCTTTTCTTCCTACAAATAGAGCTTTCTTTTGATGTTATTTGATCACCTCTGCGTTTTTTTTTTTGCGCTATAAACAGAAAAAGACCAAAAATTTTGAAAAAAAATGATATTTTATACTTTTTGTTATAAATAAAATCCAATAAACTCAATTTTAGTCATACATTTAGGCCAAAATGTATTCGGCCACATGTCTTTGGTAACAAAAATGTCAATAAGCGCATATTTATTGGTTTGCGCAAAAGTTATAGCGTCTTTAAACTAGGGTACATTTTCTAGAATTTACACAGCTTTTAGTTTATGACTGCCTATGTCATTTCTTGAGGTGCTAAAATGGCAGGGCAGTACAAAACCCCCCCAAATGACCCCATTTTGGAAAGTAGACACCCCAAGGAAATTGCTAAGAGGCATGTTGAGCCGATTGAATAATTAATTTTTTTGTCCCAAGTGATTGAATAATGATAAAAAAAAAAAAATTACAAAAAGTTGTCACTAAATGATATATTGCTCACACAGGCCATGGGCATATGTGGAATTGCACCCCAAAATACATTCAGCTGCTTCTCCTGAGTACGGGGATACCACATGTGTGGGACTTTTTGGGAGGCTAGCCGCGTACAGGGCCCCGAAAACCAATCACCGCCTTCAGGATTTCTAAGGGCGTACATTTTGGATTTCACTCCTCACTACCTATCACAGTTTTGAAGGCCATAAAATGCCCAGATGGCACAAACCCCCCCCTCCCCAAATGACCCCATTTTGGAAAGTAGACACCCCAAGCTATTTGCTGAGAGGCATGTTGAGTCCATGGAATATTTTATATTTTGACACAAGTTGCGGGAAAGTGACAAATTTTTTTTTTTTTTGCACAAAGTTGTCACTAAATGATATATTGCTCACACAGGCCATGGGAATATGTGAAATTACATCCCAAAATACACAGTTTCGGAGGCCATGGAATGTCCAGGTGGCACAAACCCCCCCAAATGACCCCATTTTGGAAAGTAGACACCCCAAGCTATTTGCTGAGAGGCATGTCCGCGGCGGACACGGGGGATTGTGAACAGACTCTGGTTTGATAAAGAATAAATAAGAAAGATAAAATGATAAAAGGGATAACAGTTTATCATCTTATCATTTCATCTTTCTTATTTATTCTTTACCAAACCAGAGTCTTTTCACAATCCCCTGTGTCCGCCGCGGGGGGAATTGTGTTGGGTCCTGCTGTCCCACTGATCCTACCTGAGTGGGGGAGCTTGTCCTCAATTTTACCTTTTTTGTATCATGGATTGTAACTACCTCTGTGATTATTTATGTTTGCTGCATATGTTTAATGTGTTTATGTACTAAAGTTATGCTATATTACCTTGTAGACTTGTTCCTCCTGAAGAAGCGGTTCCAACCGCGAAACCGGTCGAGATAAAAGTCTTACATACACCCCCCGTATAAAAAATTGCGGGTCCCACTCATTGTATTCAGTGTGGTATATATACTTGATTTTATGATTGTCTGTATATATTATGTTTGCAATTTTGTATTTCAATTATTAAAAATTTACATATTTTTTTAGATTTTTGCAACTGTATATTATTGAGTACCGTGATAGTCCCAACTCCCAATTTTGGGGGTGCACACGTGAACAGACAGCTGCAGCAACTGCTGTCACGTCTCCACCCTTGTATTCCTTTCATTATACAATGGGATGATGGTACTTGTACTAGTTTTCTATTAAACTATAATTGAGGCCTTACCCCCCTTTTTAGATTTACAAAGATGGTCTGCTGCTAAAATTACTGCCCTCGATCTGACCTTTGTGGTGATACCTCACATGCATGGTGCAATTGCTGTTTACATTTGACGCCAGACCGACGCTTGCGTTCGCCTTAGCGCGAGAGCAGGGGGGGGACAGGGGTGCTTTTTTTTTTTTTTTCCTTTATTATTTTTTTCCTTTTTTATCTTATCTTTAAACTGTTCCTTTCATTTTTTTTTTAATCATTTTTATTGTTATCTCAGGGAATGTAAATATCCCCAATGATAGCAATAGGTAGTGACAGGTACACTTTTTTGAAAAAATTGGGGTCTATTAGACCCTAGATCTCTCCTCTGCCCTCAAAGCATCTGACCACACCAAGATCGGTGTGATAAAATGCTTTCCCAATTTCCCAATGGCGCTGTTTACATCCGGCAAAATCTAAGTCATGAAATGCTCGTAGCTTCCGGTTTCTTAGGCCATAGAGATGTTTGGAGCCACCCTGGTCTCTGATCAGCTCTATGGTCAGCTGGCTGAATCACCGGCTGCATTCTCAGGTTCCCTGTTGAGACAGGAGAGCCAGAGAAAAACACGGAAGACAGTGGGGGGTATTTCCTCCAACTGCTTGTAAAAGCAGTCTAGAGGGTAATTAGCTGCTAGGATTGCTGTTACATGAAAGCTGACCATTGGCTGAAAAGAATGATACCAAGATGATACCTAAACCTGCAGGCATCATTCTGGTATAACCACTCAAAGTCGTGAATTGCGTACCTGAAGACAAAAAAATGGTTAACAATAAAACACAGTAAACGGTAAAGTATAAAAAATTGCATACCTGAAAAGCAAACATGATAAAACATAATAACAATAAAACATTGCAGAATAGAATACAGTGAAAAAGAGCAGAACAATAGAGAGGGAATAGAGAGAGAGAGAACAATAAAACAACTATTTTTTTTTTATATATATATATATATATATATATTTTTTTTTGTGTTTTTTTTTTTTTTACACTTTTTTTTGTAACTGTAACTTTTATAACTGTAACTGGTTCCAGGTTCGGGTCTCTCAAAATGCAATGGCATCTTGGGAGACCCTGTGAAAGTGTGCCTAGTCTGTGCAATGCTGTACCCTACGCTAATACTCAACTAGTGAATGGTAGCATTCAAAACATTCACCAATGCAAAGACCAGGATTGTAAGGACAGGAGGGACAATAATAGCGGGTGTCATGCCTATATCCGCGCTTGCTGCAGACATGACATCTTTTTTGGGGGGTTCGTTGGGTAGGGGTACTCGGGAGGACATAAAGAAAATGCCTCTCATGCAGCCGACTGCAATTGGTTGGGGATGTGAATGGGGGAAGTACGGGTGCTGCAGAAGTGGTGGGTTCCCAATTAGGATTGGCGAATGCAGCAGGAAGGGAAATTTTTGGCACGATGGGCCTGTGTTTGTCTTTTTGGTGGCAGCGGGACACTACTTGTGCTTGCCACCTCACCAGCTTGAACTGCACTTATGGAACTTGCCACGTCACCAAGTGTTACTGCAGCGCTGGTTAGCTATGACCGGGGTGTACTAGGCCGCTGGTGCTTGCCAGTTCACCAAAACACTACCAAAAAAACTGTTAGCGATCGCAGGGATCAGGCCTGACTCTGCGAACGCTGCAGTTATGCGTTTAGTGTTTTGTAAGGGACAGTGATCGATCGATACTGCACTTGGGTGGGCTGGGCTGGGCCGGGCGGAGGGGCAAAATGCAGGTGCTAGCAGGTATCTGGGCTGATCCCGCTAACACTGCGTTTTTGGGAACCCTAAACTGCTGGGGACGCTAGTATAGATCTGATCAGATCAGATATTGATCCGTTCAGATACTATACCACTAAGGGAGGTGTACGGTGCGTGCGTGGGTGTTAGCGGTACTGGCGCTAACCTGACGCTGCTTGGGGCTGGTGCTTGCCAGTTCACCAAAATGCTACCAAAAAAACTGTTAGCGATCGCAGGGATCAGGCCTGACTCTGCGAACGCTGCAGTTATGCGTTTAGTGTTTTGTAAGTGACAGTGATCGATCGATACTGCACTTGGGTGGGCTGGGCCGGACGGAGGGGCAAAACGCAGGTGCTAGCAGGTATCTGGGCTGATCCCGCTAACACTGCGTTTTTGGAAACCCTAAACTGCTGGGGACGCTAGTATAGATCTGATCGGATCAGATATTGATCCGTTCAGATACTATACCACTAAGGGAGGCGTATGCTGCGTGCGTGGGTGTTAGCGGTACTGGCGCTAATCTGACACTGCCTGGGGCGACGCATATCACCGCCGGGCGATCAGGGGTAAACCTTTATTTGGTAATAAACGGCGGGTGCCCTGATACTATAAAAAATAAATGAACTAACCAGCGTCACCCGTAACACTTATACGGTGATCACTGGTGAAAGGGTTAACTAGGGGGCAATTAAAGGGTTAAAACCTTTATTAGGTAGTATATGGGGGTCCCTGACGCTATAAAACGCTGACGGCGAACCTTTATATTTACCTCCCTAACTAGCGTCACCAGTGACACTAATACAGTGATCAGAAAAATGATCGCTTAGTGACACTGGCGACGGGGGGTGATCAAGGGGTTAAAACTTTATTAGGGGGGGTTAGGGGGGTATCCTAGACCTAAAGGGGGCTAATAATAACTGCCCTACCACACTAACTGTCACAAACTGACACCAATGCAGTAATCAGAAAAAAAAAACTGCTTGGTGTCAGTGTGACGGGGGGGGGGGGGGGGCAGGGGGGTAAAGGGGGGTGTAATGTGTGCCTGGCATGTTCTACTGTGTGTGTAGTGTTTGTGCACTCACATTGAAGTCTTCTCCCCTCGGCGCCGCAACGGAAAATACCGAGCCGAGGAGAGATGACATCATTTCCTCTGCTGCTGTTTAGCATACAGCAGCAGAGGAATGATCTGATTGGCCGGGAGCGATCGCGAGGGGGGGCACGAATGGACGGCCTCCCCCTCACCTCCGATCGGCGGGGGACAAACGCCGACCGCCTCGGGCACCGTCGGCAAGTGGTTAAATGACATTTTTCCTTTAGAAATTTCATTTTGCTGTGGTACTGTTCTAAACACGGGAAAGATGCGCTACTTTACAGGCATACTAAGGACACACCCAGGACACGATATTTAAAGGAATATTTCATTTTTTTGTTTCACTTTAAGCATTATTAAAATCACTGCTACTGAAAAAATGGCTGTTTTTAAAACTTGTTTTTGCATTGTTACATGTCCTCTGGGGCAGGACCCGGGTCACCAAACACTTTTTATGACAATAACTTGCATATAAGCCTTTAAAATGAGCACTTTTGATTTTTCATGTTCGTGACCCATAGACTTTAACGGGGTTCGCACAAATGTTTTGCATGTTCTCAAGTTCTGGTGCGAACCGAACCGGGGGGGGGGGGGGGGGTGTTCGGCTCATCCCTACATAAGACCTGTGACAGACTCACCCGGGACAGAGGCTTTTGGAGGGGACTGAATGCTAGTCTCTGGCCTACCGACTATGAGCCCTGGCATTTGAGGGAGTTACAAGCATTTAGGAAGATATTCTGATATGTAATGTCCTTTTACATTACATAACAGAATATCTTCTTAAATGCTTGTAGCTCCCTCAAATGCCTCTGTCCCGGGTGAGTCTGTCACAAGACCAATAAAAAAAAGTTTTTTTTAATACAGAAATGTTGGTTTACTGAAAAGTATGTCCATGTACAGTACTGTGGAAACACACCACATTGATGCAGTAATTTATGCAAAAGGAGCCCTGACCAAGTATTGAGTGCATACTATACTGTACATGGACATACTTTTCAGTAAGCCAACATTTCTATATTATAAATTCTTTTTTTGATTGGTCTTGTGTAATATTCAAATGTTCTGAGATACTGAATTTTGGCTTTTCACTAGCTGTAAGCAATAATGATCAAAATTAAAAGAAAAAAATGCTTTAAATATATCACTCTGTGTGTTGCACATCTATATAAAATAAATGAGTTTCACTTTTTTAATTGAATTATTGAAATAAATTAACTTTTTGACAATATTCTAATTTTATGAGATGCACCTGTATATATTCACTCTATTGTCAAAAGTATTGGGACACCTGCCTTTACACGCACATGAACTTTAATGTCATCCCAGTCCATAGGGTTCACTATTGAGTTGGCCCACCCTTTGCAGCTATAACAGCTTCAACTCCTCAGGGAAGTCTGTTCACAAGGTTTAGTAGTGTGTCTATGGGAATGTTTGACCATTCTTCCAGAAGAGCATTTGTGAGGTCAGGCACTGATGTTGGATGAGAAGGCCTGGCTCGCAGTCTCCACTTTATTTCATCCCAAAGGTATTCTATCAGGTTGAGGTCAGGACTCTGTGCAGACCATTCAAATTCCTCCACCCCAAACTCGCTCATCCATGTCTTTATGGACCTTGCTTTGTGCACTGGTCCAAATCATTTGGTGGAGGGGGGATTATGGTGTGGGGTTGTTTTTCAGGGGTTGGGCTTTGCCCCTTAGTTCCAGTGAAGGGAACTCTTAAGGGGTCAGCTTACCTATTCAGAGTTAGGCACAACATAGGGCAATACAGGAAGGTTCAAGCAGAAAGATTCTAGCACGTATTGCCACTCTGTGGACTGTAAAACCTTGCTGTGTCATCTCAGTGCCCTGAGGATAATTTTTCCCTTTTGGTTTGCCATATTGTTGTCCTGTGTCCTATCTCCCTTTGCTGTACCATATCATCACTCCATTGACTGTTAACCCTTGCCATACCATTTTACTGTCCTCAGTATTATTCCTCCTTGCTGTGCCATTTTACCATCTGGAGGATCATTGCCCCTTTCTGTACCATACTGCTGCCCTGTGGACTGTTTACCCCCTACTGTGCTGTATTACTGCCCTGAGAATAATTTTCCCTTGCTGTGCCATATCACTACTTCATGGATGGGGTAGGCCTGCTGTGCTCCACTGCTGCCCTGTGGATTATTTCTCTGTGCTGTGCCCTATTGCCTCCCCTCCTGTGTACCCAAGTCCCCCAATAAATGCAAGCATGTCTAGCATAGATTTTGTAGAAGCAATGATGAATAGTCAGATGGATCTTGTAGAAAACTTGTTTATTCCAGCCAGCAGAGAGCCGCATGTGTAACCTTTTTCTTCTAGATTCATTTTATACCTTCCTACTTCCTGTTCCCACCCCCAGGTCCTCACACCTCTATGTAAATACAACACATACATAGTCTACATCCAGTTATCTGTGATTTGCCTCTGTGTGCTCTCTGTCTGCACTCCTAGTTAATCACAAACTACGGGACAAGATAACTTGAGATGGCTGATGAGAGCCTGCATACCATGGACACAGACTCGCCAGAATAACGACATTGGAAGCCAACCAGCCTTCAAGAAACGCCAGAGCCTGAGAGTTGAACCTCAGTTACAGGGGACTTAACAAGGAACAGCTGGTAAGGATGCTGAAGGAAGCCAGCCAACAGCAAGATTTTAGCACTGACATGGGTCAAGCAGTACTCAGGGAGGATATACCAGAGCTCCCAGGGCAAGCTAGTAACAGATCATCGGCTCTCTGGTACATAGAAGAAATGGCCATTTTGGGATAGGATGCTACAACAGAAAAGAAAATTGTAGTCATGGAAAAGGCACAAAAGAGGCAGAGGCAAAGAAAGTGGGAGGTTGTGAAGAACCACACAGCTAACTCTGTGCCAGCCCCTGCAGTAAGGGAGATCCCCAGAGTCTCTAGGTAGGACTTTAAACCATACCAAGAGGGTACAGGAGATGTGGAAAGGTTCTTTTAGTAATTTAAACACCAGTGTGAGCCACTGGAAACCCCAGCCACAGATTAAACCTTCCATGTGTTGAAGCTGCTAGACAGGGAGGCTGGAATTATATAAAAATATAAAAAGGGCAGTGCTGGACTTCTATGCAGTATCACCAGAGGCCTATTGGGCCCAATTCCAGAGTACACGCCACGTCCCAGAGACCTCTTTTAAAATGTTCACACACAAACGATTCCTAGTATGTCAGCTATGGCTGGATGAGGAGAATATCCAAGCAATCTTAAAGAAGCAATTATTTTTCAAATGTCCTTCTGAGCTATGACAGTGGGTGCCAGAACGTGAACCAGCCACCCTGGAGGGAGCAGAAGCCTTAGTGCATGAGGCCTTCATGATTATTCCCTAATGGAAGAAGACAGCTGCTGAGGCACCCTGAGTGTTACTCTTTTACCTAATGCAGGTGATCAGGCACTATACCTGGCTGCTATGTTCCTCACCTATAGAAGCCCTCTTTCCCATAATACAAGCAGACCTCCCAGTTTTTGGTTGCTCACAGGACTTATGCACAATGCTATAGTGCCTAGCTACCATGTCCGGACAGGCGCAAACTGAGCAAAGCAAACAGGTACTTGTGGTTGGCAGACAGGCAGAGTGGTTCAATGACAGTCCAGGTACAAGGCAGGCAAGGTTTACAATAATCAGGGTCAAAGCCATAGTCAAAAGGCAGAGTTCAGAGAATAGTCAATATCTGAGGCCATAAATACAATCAGCTGAGCAGACAAACAGGGACCTTGGGGCTTATGTTACAAGCTCAATATCACAAGCATGAGACTGCAGGCTTAGCTGGCTTAACACAGGTTTGGTCTCCATCTAGAGACTGGCCACATCAATCACCTTGCAGGTGGACAAACAGACAGGGAGAATGTATCACAATCAAAACCAGGATGCTGGAATGAGACCAGCAGCTATCAAAGATCAGGAGTGTTACACGCTCCTGACACTGAGTTTCCAGGATCTCCAGTAGGGATGAGCCGAACACCCCCTGTTCGGTTCGCACCAGAACATGCGAACAGGAAAAAAGTTCGCTTGAACACGCGAACACCGTTAAAGTCTATGGGACACGAACATGAATAATCAAAAGTGCTAATTTTAAAGGCTAATATGCAAGTTATTGTCATAAAAAGTGTTTGGGGACCCAGGTCTTGCCCCAGAGGACATGGATCAATGCAAAAAAAAGTTTTAAAAACGGCCGTTTTTTCAGGAGCAGTGATTTTAATAATGCTTAAAGTCAAACAATAAAAGTGTAATATCCCTTTAAATTTCGTACCTGGGGGGTGTCTATAGTATGCCTGTAAAGGGGCGCATGTTTCCTGTGTTTAGAACAGTCTGACAGCAAAATGACATTTCAAAGGAAAAAACATTTAAAACTACCCGTGGCTATTGCATTGCCGACAATACACATAGAAGTTCATTGATAAAAATGGCATGGAAATTCCCCACAGGGAAACCCCGAACCAAAATTTTAAAAAAAAATGACGTGGGAGTCCCCCTAAATTCCATACAAGGCCCTTTAGGTCTGGTATGGATATTAAGGGGAATCCCGGCCAAAATTTTTTAAAAAAATGACGTGGGGTTTCCCCTAAATTTCATACCAGACCCTTCAAGTCTGATATGGATTTTAAGGGGAACCCCGTGCGAAAAAAAAAAAAAAAACGGCGTGGGGTTCCCACAAAAATCCATACCAGACCCTTATCCGAGCACGCAACCTGGCAGGCCGCAGGAAAAGAGGGGGGACGAGAGTGCGCCCCCCCCCTCCTGAACCATACCAGGCCACATGCCCTCAACATTGGGAGGGTGCTTTGGGGTAGCCCCCCAAAACACCTTGTCCCCATGTTGATGAGGACAAGGGCCTCATCCCCACAACCCTGGCCGATGGTTGTGGGGGTCTGCGGGCAGGGGGCTTATCGGAATCTGGAAGCCCCCTTTAACAAGGGGACCCCCAGATCCCGGCCCCCCCCTGTGTGAAATGGTAAGGGGGTACTTACCCCTACCATTTCACTAAAAAACTGTCAAAAATGTTAAAAATGACAAGAGACAGTTTTTGACAATTCCTTTATTTAAATGCTTCTTCCGTCATCTTCTTCTGGTTCTTCTGGCTCTTCTGGTTCTTCCTCCGGCGTTCTCGTCCAGCATCTCCTCCGCGGCGTCTTCTATCTTCTTCTCCTCGGGCCGCTCCGCACCCATGGCATGGGGGGAGGCTCCCGCTCTTCTCTTCATCTTCTTCTTCATCCTCTTCTCTTCTTCCTTCTTCTCTTCTTCTCTTCTTCATTTTCTTCTCTGGGCCGCTCCGCATCCATGCTGTCATGGAGGGAGGCTCCCGCTGTGTGACGGCGTCTCTTCATCTGATGGCTCTTAAATAACGGGGGGCGGGGCCACCCGGTGACCCCGCCCCCCTCTGACGCACGGTGACTTGACGGGACTTTCCTGTGACGTCACGGGGAATGCCACAGGGAAGTCCCATCATGTCCTGTGCGTCAGAGGGGGGCGGGGTCACCGGGTGGCCCCCGCCCCCCGTTATTTAAGAGCCATCAGATGAAGAGACGCCGTCACACAGTGGGAGCCTCCCTCCATGACAGCATGGATGCGGAGCGGCCCGGAGAAGAAAATGAAGAAGAGAAGAAGAGAAGAAGAATAAGATGAAGAGAAGAGCGGGAGCCTCCCCTCCATGCCATGGGTGCGGAGCGGCCCGAGGAGAAGAAGATAGAAGACGCCGCAGAGGAGATGCTGGACGAGAACGCCGGAGGAAGAACCAGAAGAGCCAGAAGAACCAGAAGAAGATGAAGGAAGAAAGAAGAAGAAAGAAGAAGCATTTAAATAAAGGAATTGTCAAAAACTGTCTCTTGTCATTTTTAACATTTTTGACAGTTTTTTAGTGAAATGGTAGGGGTAAGTACCCCCTTACCATTTCACACAGGGGGGGGCGGGATCTGGGGGTCCCCTTGTTAAAGGGGGCTTCCAGATTCCGATAAGCCCCCCGCCCGCAGACCCCCACAACCACCGGCCAGGGTTGTGGGGATGAGGCCCTTGTCCTCATCAACATGGGGACAAGGTGTTTTGGGGGGCTACCCCAAAGCACCCTCCCAATGTTGAGGGCATGTGGCCTGGTACGGTTCAGGTACGGTTCAATGAACTTCTATGTGTATTGTCGGCAATGCAATAGCCGCGGGTAGTTTTAAATGGCTTTTTTTCCTTTGAAATGTCATTTTGCTGTCAGACTGTTCTAAACACAGGAAACATGCGCCCCTTTACAGGCATACTATAGACACCCCCCAGCTACGAAATTTAAAGGGATATTACACTTTTATTGTTTGACTTTAAGCATTATTAAAATCACTGCTCCTGAAAAAACGGCCGTTTTTAAAACTTTTTTTTGCATTGATCCATGTCCCCTGGGGCAGGACCCGGGTCCCCAAACACTTTTTATGACAATAACTTGCATATAAGCCTTTAAAATTAGCACTTTTGATTTCTCCCATAGACTTTTAAAGGGTGTTCCGCGGCATTCGAATTTGCCGCGAACACCCCAAATTGTTCGCTGTTCGGCGAACTTGCGAATAGCCAATGTTCGAGTCGAACATGAGTTCGACTCGAACTCGAAGCTCATCCCTAATCCCCAGTCCTGCCTCCTCTCCACCAGATGAGTCCCTAGACAACGCTGCCCCCTCAACCAAGGCTCTCAAACAAGTCTATCCTCCTGCAGTGGGCCCTGAGGCCTACCATAGAGAGACACTGTTTTGACTGTGGGCAAATCGGACAGCTGCCCAGCTAAGAAAGAGAACCTTGGGCTTTTCAGAAAGTAGACACCCCAACGTATTTGCTAAGAGGCATGGTGAGTATTTTGCAGAAAAGAAAATGTATTTTTTTTATTTTCAATTTTTAAAACTTTGTGACAAAAAAAGTGAGATCTGCAAAATACTCAACATGCCTCTCAGCAAATAGCTTGGGGTGTCTACTTTCCAAAAAGGGGTCATTTGGGGGGGGGGGTTGTGCTATCTTGGAATTTCATGGCCTCTAAAACTGTGATAGGTAGTGAGGAGTGAAATTTACGCCCTCAGAAAGCCTGAAGGTGGTGATTGGTTTTCGGGGTCCTGTATGCGGCTAGGCTGAAAAAAAGTCCCACACATGTAGTATACCCACACCCAGGAGAAGCAGCTGAATGTATTTTGGGGTGTAATTTCACATATACCCATGGCATGTGTGAGCAATATATCATTTAGTGATAACTTTGTGTAAAAAAAAAAGAAAATGCTATCATATTCCCGAGACTTGTGCCAAAATATAAAATATTCCATGAACTCAACATTCTTCTCAGCAAATAGCTAGGAGTGTCTACTTTCCAAAATGGGGTCATTTGGGGGGGAGGGTTGAACTGTCCTGGCAATTGATGTCCAACATTAGAAGCTTATGCCACGCATCACCCCTTCTTTTAACCACTTGAAGTCCTTTCTGACACTTTTTGTTTACATGAAAAAAAAAAAATTGCTAGAAAATTCATTTGAACCCCCAAATATTATATATTTTTAAAATCAGAGGCCCTACAGATTAAAATGGTGAGTGTTACAATTTCTTTTTTCACATAGTATTTGTGCAGTGATTTCCCAAACGCAATTTTTTTTGGGGAAAAAAAACACCTTTTGAATTCTAATGCACAAAAACACACTAAATTGCCCAAATGTTTGGTAAAAAAAATACGATCTTATGCTGAGTACATAGATACCAAAAGATAACAAACATGACGTGCTTTAAAATTATGCACACTCGTTCAGCGGCAACACACTACATACATTTTTAAAAGCCTTTAAAAGCCTTTTTAGGTTACCACTTTAGATTTACAGAGGAGGTCTACTACCAAAATTACTGCCCTTGATCTGACGTTTTTTTTTTTATTATTTATTTTGCTTTTTTATTTTATTTTTACACTGTCCCTTCAATTTTTTTAATAATTTTTATTGCTATTACAGGGAATGTAAATATCTCCTATGATAGCAATAGATAGTGACAGGTACTCTTTTTTGAAAAATTTGGGGCCTGTTAGACTCTAGATCTCTTCTCTGCCCTTAAAGCTTCTGACCACACCAAGATCGGTGTGAAAGATGCTTTCTCAATTTCCCAATGGCATTGTTTATATCCGGCGAAACCGAAGTCATGAAATGCTCGTAGCTTCTGGTTTCTTAGGCTGTAGAGATAATTGGAGCCATTCTGGTCCCTGATCAGCTCTATGGTCAGCTGGCAGAACTACTGGCTGCATTCTCGGGTTCACCAGTGGGACAGGAGAGCCCGAGAAAACCATGAAAGGCAGCGGGAGGGGGGACATTCCCTCCCACTGCTTGTAATTGCAGTCTAGCGGCTAATTAACCACTAGGATTGTTTTTTCATGAAAGCCAACTGCCGGCTGAAAAAAACGATACCAAGATGATGCCTAAACCTGCAGGGATCATTTGGGTATAAGCACTCAAAATCCAGGCAACATACCAGTACATTGCTGGTCCTTGTTGGGCATATATTGTAATGTTCTTTTTTTTCATGCAGCCTGTGGGCTGCATGAAAAAAGAGAACCTAACAGATTCCTCCATTCACTTTGATCGATGTGGATAAATAAATCTCTGCCAAGAAAAGTGAATAAAAATATATGCGATCCACCCCTGTCCACCCCTGCCCCTATGCTTCGGCATATATGCATTTTTTTGTTAACTGCGTTGGTGAAATCACCTCCTACAGCGCTAGAGTTGCTGATTACATATCGTGAGAGCAAACCCTGTTTCTGTAAAAATAAACAAATCAGTGCTGCAGCCAGGGGCGTTGCTAGGTCTACAAAAGATCTGGGGCTAGAGCCCATAGCAGCGAAGTAAAGAAAGTCATACGCTTGGGTGGGCATACACATGTTTATACAGTAATATATGTGTGTGTGTGTATATATCCCCAGAGAGCCCCCCATTTACATCGGGGTCCCCAGAGAGTCCCCCTTACATCAGGGTCCCCAGAGAGCCCCCCTTACATTAGGGTCCCCAGAGAGCCTCCCCCTTAAAATCAGGGTCCCCAGAGAGCCTCCCCCTTGCATCAGGGTCCCCAGAGAGCCCCCACTTACATCAGGGTCCCCATAGAGCCCCCCCTCCCCTTGGGGCCCCTGCAGAGGCTCGGGGCTATGGGCCCCAGATTCGGGGCCATAGCCCCAAAAGCCACCCCCTAGCGACGCCACTGGCTGCAGCTGAATGGCGTACCTGCAAAGCAAAAAATGGTTAACAATAAATCACAGTAACAGTACAGTAAATCAGTAGAATGACATACCTGCAAAGCAAACACACTAAAACAAAGTAACAATAAAACATTACAGTATAGCATGAAATACAATAAAACAGCAAGAACAATAAAACGACAACTATTTTTGGCTTTATTATTTTTTATTTTATTTTTTTTATTTTTATGTATTTTTTTTATTTTTTTACACTTTTATTGAAACTAAATGTCCCAGCTTAGGCTCTCTCAAAATGCAATGGCCATCTAACATCTTTTGAGACCCTGTGTGAAAGTGTGCCCCAGGACTGTCCCGTGCTGTACCCTATACTAATAATCCACTAGTGTGTGATAGCGATGGAAACAGTCCCCAATGCAGAGACCAGGTTGGCCAGGACAGGAGGGACAAAAAAAGCAGGTGTCACGCCAGTATCTGCGCTTGCTACAGACATGGCATCTTTTTTGGGGTGTTCTTTGGGGAGTGGATACCAGGGAGGACATCCGGAAAATGCCTCTCATGCAGCCGGCTCACTGCATCTTGACTGGGAAATTGGGTCACAGCACCTTCTGTATACAGAAGGGCTGTGATGATCTCTTCCTGGAATTTTAGGAAGGACCCAGTTCTTCCTGACGCTTTGTGTAGTACATAAGTGTTGAACAGAGCCAATTGCAATAGATATACACTTTTTTGTACCAGCTTCTGGCCTTACGGGCAACTCACCTGGTCATTGAAGACCACCCCTCCCATTTTACGGTTGTATTTGTGGTCACAGAGGGGCTTCTCAATAACACCAGTTGCCGTAGTATTTTGGACTGCCGTGGCTGCGTGATGGGAAGACAGAATGAAAATGTTCTGTTTGTCCTTTCATCTCACTGCAAACAATTCATTGGGCCTCAAGCAGTTGTACAAGCCGTTGGGGGAAGCCCCGGCGATTAGATCGCATGGTGCCCTCCTCTCCACTCCTGGTGGAGAGGAGGGGTTTGAAAGCTGGATTGATCAGGCCATACAAGCAGTAGAAGAGTGGAGTGTTCCAGAGGTGGTGAAAATACAGAGGATAGGTAAAAGTCTTAGGAGCCCCAAGGCATATGTCATCCGTAGCCTAAGAAGGGGGAAACCAGACTGCATAGAAATGGATTAAATTGAAGCTCTGTGTGCTGTCTATGATAGAGGGGAGAAACTTCCTGATCTAATGTACAAATTTGAGCACACCCAACAGTACGAGGAAGATCAGATATTGCATCAGATCATTCTGAAAAAGGGGCTTGACACCCACGATGCTGATCAAGTTTGATTAGAATAAATCCTGCAGGGTGCTAGGCTCAACCACCCAATTGTGTTGAGGCTTTACTAAAAGGCATGCAAGAGGTCCCTACGTATCCCAAGCTGGTAAAAGTAGTGAGAGAGGAGGAGGACTTGTTGGGTGTAAAGAATCAAGGGTCTAGAGAACTGTCAAGATCTAATCCCAAGGCAAAGAAGGTGTCCACTTTGATGACGGAAACAGGGGAATACTCCAGCTCCCTTATTGTCAAGTATATCGCTGAAGCAGCCCCAGTTGAGTTACTCACATATTTTGTTCAATCCCAAGATAAGATACAACAAACTTTGCTGCGAGCAATGGAAGCCAAGACTCATATGCAGATGAGGAAGCCTAACCCAAGGAAGTGTTATTGTTGTGGAGAGCCGGGGCATTTCAAAGCACAGTGCCCTCAGAAGAGGGCTGAACCAGATGGAATGGCTATAGTTTTAAAGGTGTTACAGAAACGTCCCCTTGCTCAAAAGGCAGGAAACTTCAAGGGGTCTCAGAAAAGGAGCCAACTGAAAACCCTAACTTTAAGGAGCCCTTGCGGAAGCCTCCTGTATGTTTGGCACCGAGCTTTGCATTCCCACCCTTGCCTCCCTCACCTCCCATGCCTCCTGGTACCGAGTCTGCCAGTGAAGTAAAACCCATGCAGTTGGGCTTCACACATCTCTCTGCGGAGGAGAGGGCCATTAAGAGGAGGGAGAGATTGTGCCTTTATTGCGGCCAGGCAGGTCACTTTTTAAAGTCTTGTCCTACCAATCAGGCAAATGCCCGCATCTGAGGTCCTGTAGGGGACAGACCTTAGGTGGCGTTGTTGCGTCCCCAGTTATACTGAAGGATAAGCCTCTAGACATGTGCAAATCGTTTAGTTTCAAATTCGTTTTTCCACGAATTTCAACAAATTTGTTCATTCAGAAATATTCAAATTAACCAAAGCCTGTTTAACAAATTTCTTCAAAAATTCGAAAATCAGAAAACATGAAAATTCGAAATTCGGAAATTCTAAAATTCAAAAAATTCAAAAATAGGAATGAAAATCCAAAAATTAAAAAGAAAGAAAATTTGAAAATCTGAAATAATAACTAACTAATAATAATAACTATTACCAAATATTAAATTAAAGGCATTGGAATTTCCTTTCAAATTTGTCTGTTAGTGAATAGGGATGGGCTGAACAACACCCTGTTCGGTTCGCATCAAAACTTTCGAATATTGCAAAAGTTCGGAACCAAATAACCAACCACATTGAAGTCTATGGGACCCAAACATGAAAAATCAAAAGTGCCCCTTTTGAAGGCTTATATTCAAGTAATTGGGCATACAATGGTTATGGGGATCCGGGTACTGTCCTGGATGACATGTATCAATAAAAAAAAAGTTTGTAAAAAACATAATTTTTAAATGAGCAGTGATTTATTGATGCTTAAAGTGAAAGCATAAAAATGAAAAAAATCCTTTCAATATAGTGCCTGGGGGGGGGGGGTCCCCTTAGTCTACCTGTGAAGTGGTACATCTGTACTGTGTATAGAAGCTGCTGCAGCAATAATTGCATTTATAAAGCCAAAAAATGAAATTTTTCCCTGCAAACTTTCATTATTTTGTAAGCAACAGCTTGGGGAGCCAGTCTGCATGATGAGGCCACAATGTAGTGCACTGGGAACGAGATTAGAGATTTTTTGGATAAATTCTGGTGTCTCTTTCACAGACTGGATAGAAGTAACAGGTTCGGAAAAATTGGTCTTTGGGTGTCGGTGGCACCTTCACCTGTCAAAAATTGCAATGATATGCACCTGTAAAACAGGTGTGGAAAAATTGGTCTTTGGGTGTTAATTGTGCCAATGAATCCTACACCAAAAATATTCTTCCAGATATAAACACACACAACGCTAGGCAGCCTAGAAGTCCTGCAGAGATTCCCAAAACACTTAATCGGCGGCATCAGCATCAGGGGCTTCATAGCTGCTGGTAATCCAGGACTGATTAATTTTGATAAAAGTCAGACGGTCCATGGAGTCTTTGGACAGATGTGTTCTATGATCAGTAACAAAACCTCCAGCAGCACTGAATGTCCGTTCAGAAAGCACACTGGATGCAGGGCAGCCCAGCAGCTCAATAGCATACTGGGCAAGTTCTGGCCAGTGGTCTATTCTCATGACCCAGTAAGCCGTGGATCATCAGCTGGAAAGCTCTCCATCTCTGTTTTCACCCTTAGATAATCATCCACCACGTGATGCAGACGCTGCCGATAGAATGTGGAAGCTAAATGCCCTGGGCGGTGAGGACTAAAAAAATTGGGAAATGCATCACTTAGGCGACCGCTCCTCTCTTGACCAACAGAAGCCTCAAAACGACATTTTCCGTGACACTGTAACCTACCAGAGTCAGGAAAAGCGTTTGTTAAACTCCTCTTTAAGGTGTCTTCAAGAGATTTCATTTTCTGCACTCTCTGTGGGGATGGGAGTTCTGAGACTTTTCCCTCATAACGGTGGTCAAGGAGGGTTGCCAACCAATAGTGATCCTTCTCCTTTACGCAACATATTCTTGGGTCCTTTCGCAGGCTTTGAAGCATGAGGGAGCCCATACACCACAGGTTTACGGAGGCATAAGAAGCAGACTCCTCAGGGTCACTGAGGATTACAGTATCTGGAACGGCCTGCACCCAAGCACATACTACTCCCAAAGGTTCTGGGGATGGAAAACCATCTCTTACTGTTTGACGTATGTCTTCCTCTGCTTCAATGCCTTTGAAACTGCCAGAATCCTCCTCCTCCTCTTGTGTGTTCTGTGGCATAGAAACAATGGTGTCTGCATAAAGTGGGCTTTGAGAGGAAAGGAAGTCCTCCTCTTGTGGTGGAAATTCAAATATACGCTATGCGTAACCAATTTTGCTTGCACTAATAAGCGCACTTTTCAGCTCTTTTGTATAATGCATTGTGAGTGCACTTGTGCTTCCCAAATAAAACAGACATAGCAGCTGTTATCACATTGCAAGCTCCACAGACAGTCCTGTGTGACAATGGGAGTGAAGTTTATTTATAGGACTGAGAACAGGGGTAACAATAGAGGCTTGATGGCTATTCAATTCAGCCAATCAAGCCCAGGCATTCCTTCAAACAGTAGGTGTTATACAAATCTCAACCAATGGAACAATGACTAGGGGAGTGTCTGGGTATGTCTGTGCAGGCCAGTGTGTACAGCTTCCCGCCCCTTGTAACCTACATGTAGTGAGATTGGCGCATCTACCATTGGTGTGAATTCTTATTCTGCATTGTTCAGAGAACAATGCATAGCCGGATTATACTACCATTCCTGTGTATGGGAGACTATCTGCAGGGACACGCTCATGTTCCCTCCATGTGCTGATCAAACACATAGAAAGACACACATAGAAAGACATGAGCGTGCAATCGTCCACAAACCTCAGAGTGAACATATCCCCCCAAACCAACAAGTCTATGCATTAAGCAGGGGCCCTCGCTGGCGAACATCTCTCTATATCCACAGGAAGCTTTTCACTACCAGTGGTCCTTCACCGATTCCGGTTCGCTCTGGTTCACTCTTAAGAGTGAGCCGTAAGTAGAACGAACACTGGGAGACACTGTGACATACATACTAAATACATCTTAATAAAATTTCTACAACAGTCCTTCCTCTTTTGTCATATGCTGTCCCATGTGTCCCTCGATGAATCTTCTTGGAACTCTTGGAAATGAATCAGTCTTTACAGTCTATATGAGTCCATAAAAAGAAAAACATGGCTTGACTTGTAAACTCTGTTCTTCCGGAGGGATGACTTAAAGGAGGACATGAAGATCGGTCGGTCTGGGATCCTCTGTGTCTTGTACGTGGGTTGGGCTTCGGGGCGTCTCATCTCAGCGAGGAAGATGAGGTCATCTGCTCAGGCCCTGTTTACTCGTCCAGTCAGGAAACAGGAGCACGGCATATAGAAGGAATAGAAACAAAAACAACATGAGTATATATACACCCCTACTTCCTTCAACTATGATCCGATAAAAAAAAGTAAAAAATCCCCAAAGATTGCCAGACCCTTAAAAGGATTGCAACCTTCACTAGCTATAGCTCTGGCTTTGCCTTGCATTGATCTAACCTTATCCTTATGGGCCTGAACCTTGTTACTAGTATCCTTGATCCAGGTACAACAATCTTTTCATATGAATTCACAGAAACCCCCCTTTGATGCCAACAGATAATCAAGGGCCCTCTGGGGGTGGGACTTCTGGGGGGGACCCAGGCTGACATTACCACAATACGCCTCACACGGTTGAGGAACATAAGGCCTCTTTGGCAAAACTTGCTTAAGAAATCTAAGGGGGACAGTGTTACTATTGTGGAAGTGACAAATGTGATTGCGGGGAATGGGTCACGGCCCCCCCTCTTGGTACTTATCCCTCGGGACACCTATTAGCACCTGAATAGAGAAGACCCACGGGGGGCGCCGACCTTGGCTGGGAGGAATCCTGAGGGAAGTGGCCTGAATGGGGCATATTCTACCTTATAATCAACCTGTGAGTTTATTAAGTTTGATATGTTACCTTTATCTATAGAGTTTTAAATGGTAATGATGACCTGTGAGACCTACTTGTTCCTGTTATACATGAGTATCAGCCTTTTAATACCAGATACCTGCCAATTGCTCACATCTACACACTCTAAAAAGGCCGGGGGGGTCGAGGGGAGCTGACACTTTAGATCCTTATTTAAACTGGACGATGCCTGCTGGGGGACACTACCCTAGGTAGACACCTCCCCCCTGCGGGACTAGTAACCCTCAGGGGGTTCTTTCTTCTCTTTTTCCTTTTTTTCCTCTTTATTCCTCCTTTTTCTTCCCTCCTTGCACGCCTCTCTATCTATTTCCCCTCTCCCTTCCCCCTCCCCCCCAACCCCACAAATATGATCAAACTTATCATCATCTCCCTAAATGCGAAGGGACTAAATGTCCTGAAAAGAGACGGATGTTGCTAAATGACATGAAACGCATGAGAGCAGATGTAGTCCTGTTACAAGAGACGCATTTTAGGGAAAACACTTTCCCTATCCTTAAACATAGATTCTACCCTACAGTATACCACTCTACCTATTCAAAAGCCAAATCCTGAGGGGTTTCCATCTTGATTTTAGCTAGACTCCCATGGTCCCTGGTAGATATGAGCACAGATCCGGTGGGTAGATTCCTATTCCTTAAGGGCCTGATTGGTGGCGTTAAGGTAACCATTGCAAACCTCTATGCCCCAAACAGCCAACAGGACACCTTCATCAAACGACACCTAGAACAGCTCCAGAAAAACTCATAGGGACAGCTCATTGTGGGAGGTGACCTTAATATCCCCCTGTTCCCCCCAAAGAAGATGCCTCAAAGGGGCTGTCTTCAACCCCCCCGAGGCACACATAAAGTAATCCACTCGGCTCTTCATACTGCACAGTTAATAGATGCCTGGCGCCTTTTCCCCCCCAGGGAACGGGATTGCACATTTAACTCCTGACCCCACCACCCATACTCGGGAATAGATTACTTCCTGATTCCGCATAACCAACTGCAAGCAATTAGAGACACCACTATAGGGTCCATCACCTGGTCGGACCATGCTCAGGCCACGCTCCGATACGCCCTGACAGACTTCCACAAGGGACAAAGGAAGCCGTGGAGGCTCAATGAGAGCCTACTGCAGAGGTACTGGCAGATGTGATAAAAGAAATAACGCACTACTTTCATACTAACAACACCACTGACTGTGGGAGGCACAAGGCGGTGATCCATTGCGTGCTAATAAAGCACAGAGCGAGAATCAAAAAACCAAGAGCGGTGCAACTAACCTCTCTCCTGAGCAAACTACAGGCCTTAGAAGCTAAACACAAGCAGACTCCAGCCAGATAGTTGGGAAATGAGCTTGACACCGTATGCACGCAGATTACTGAGCTTCTACACTTTAAAGCAAAGGCAGCGCTCCAAGTGTGCCGCAAAAAGATTTACGAATCCGGCAATAAATGCGGAAGACTGCTAGCATAGTCCATACACACTCAGAAACTAGCGTCCTACATACCACACGTAATCTCCCCAATGGGGCAAAAAGCATCCCTACCTCAACAATTTACCCGTGAATTTAAATTATATTACGAGTCTCTCTATAACCTGACCACGGCGCAACCCCCCCAGACCATATAGCAGACTATATAGCCACCTCCTAATGCCCACCTTACCAGCCGAAATGCGTGAAATACTAGACAATCCCATTACGCTGCCGGAACTCTAGGGAAAGCCCCAGGATCTGACAGCCTCACTATTCAGTACTATAAGATACTACTCCCATCTTTAGGCGATCACCTAGTTAAACTCCTAAACAACCTTAGTAAAGGGAGTACATTGCATAACTCTACACTACAGGCCCAAATATCTGTCATCCCGAAAGATGGTAAAGACCCAGCTCAGTGCGGGAGCTACAGACCAATATCCCTACTTAACACCGACCTTAAATTATTCACTAAGATAATAGCTTCCAGATTGCAAAAACACCTACCCCAACTGATACACTTGGACCAAGTGGGCTTTGTACCAACCAGAGAAGCAAGGGACAATACCACTAAGGTTTTGAATCTGCTATACTCTGCCAACTTTAAAAAACACCTAGTGTCTTCATAGGCACTGACGCTGAGAAAGTGTTTGACCGAGTAAATTGGGCTTTCATGTTTGCAACACTGCGACATGTGGGACTAGGCAGCAACATGTTGAGTTGGATCTCGGCAGCATACACAACACTGACGGCAAGGGTCAGGGCCAACGGCGTGACCTCAGACTCATTCCCAATTACAAACGGGATGAGACAGGGGTGCCTGCTCTCGCCCCTCCTCTTTGCACTGTCCCTAGAACCTTTCCTGTGCCACATAAGACTGAACCCAGACATCACCGGAGTTACAATAAATCAAAACCAACATAAGGTGTCAGCGTACGCTGACGATATGCTGTTTTCAGTCATGAACCCTATTATATCCCTCCCAAATCTGCTGCGAGAATTTGCAATATACGGAGCTCTCTCTATAAATCAATCTCTCCAAGTCGGAGGTGATGGGTGTGGGGATACCACCCTCGCAGCTTATACACCTCCGATCCAGCTTTAAATTGAAATGGACTGATACAGCCTTGAAAAACCTGGGCACGCACATCCCCCAAACATTCTCACGACTTTACAAGCTTAACTTTCCGCCTCTTCTGAAAATACTTAAAACTTTACTTAAAGTGGGGTTCCACCCAAAAAAAAAAAAAAAACTACATGAAAAATCTTAAAAAAAAAAAAAAAAAAACATTTGGAGATTTTTTTTTTTTTACTTACCTCTAAATGCCTGTTGCTAGGGGGGGTCCCTCATAGTCTGCCTCTTCCAGTGCCTGGGCTGGTGACATCACTTCCCCTCAGCACAGGAAGGGCTCAGCTCTGCTCCCTCCCTCCCTGCTGTCAATCATCTGGGACCCATTACAGGTCCCAGGTGACTGAGCGGCCAATCACGGTGCGCGGCGCCGCTCGCGCATGCGCAGTGGGTGCCAGGCTGTGAAGCCACAGCCCGGCGCCCACAGTTGCAATGCCAGCGCCGCTGAACGGAGGGAGAGACGAGCGGGGCTTCGATCCCTCGCATCGCTGGACCCTGGGACAGGTAAGTGTCCAATTAAAAGCCAGCAGCTGCAGTATTTGTAGCTGCTGACTTTTAATTTTTTTTTTTTGACTGGACCTCGGGTGGAACTCCTCTTTAATCAATGGCACATGGGCTTACATTCATGGCTCTGTCGCTGCAACACCCTGAAAATGACTATCCTCCCTAAATTCCTTTACCTTATGCAAGCCTTACCTATCCACATACCTGCTACCTACTTTAAACAAGTGCAATCAGAACTCACAGAATTTATATGGGCCTGGAAAAGGCCTTGGCTTACCAAAAGATTACTCGTTCTCCCTAAACAACACAGAGGTCTAGCACTGCTGGATATTCGGGCGTACCACCAGGCGGTGCACTTGGGAAGGCTTATAGATTGGTGTCAACACCACGAGACCAAATTATGGACTCAAATAGAGCAAGCACAAAGTATAGTTCCCCTCGGGAAAACCCCATGGTGTTTTTCAGCCCTCCCCGCAGAACTCGAACGTCATACATTGATAGGCAACTCGATACGAATCTGTGCCCAGCTTGTTTCCCGACCATCCCTCTCCTCTCCAAACTCCCCTATATACCCCATACTAGGGAATCCCCAGTTTACACCAGGCTTACATGATGCAGTCTTTTGGGGTCTGAGTGACGGGCCTACACCAAGCCTCCCACTTTAGCTCTGGAGGGCGTTGGAAAACGATCACAGAACTCTGATCCCACAGACCCGTTCCACTTAGACTTCCTGGGATCTCTTCACCTACACCACTTCCTTAACTCCATACAGCCCCCCACTGACAGCAGCCAACCACTCACAACACTCGAAGAACTTTGTACTGACTCTGGAGTGCTACCACACACGCTTTCTCTTACATACAGCCTCTTAAATACACCATCAGCAGATTTTCTACCCCCGGGACTACTCAAGTGGGAAAGGGAGCTGGATTGCAGGTTCAACATGAACAAGAGACAGCACATCCTTAGATTCACGCAAAAATCCTCAATCTGTGCCAAAATTCAGGAGACCAACTACAAGATTCTATCACGATGGTAGAGAACCCCAGCACTACTACACAAGTTCTTCCCGGCAACATCTGACCTATGTTGGTGCTGCCTGTCAGACAAGGGGACCCTGGTACACAGTTTCTGGTCATGCCCTAGACTAAAACAGCGGGCGGTTCGGGAGATAGTGCAAAAATTTACGGATCGAAACATCCCAGATGACCCAGCATTCTTCCTCTTACATGCGTCGAACATTCCCGAAAGAGTCTACAAGAAATCATTTGCCACCTTCTAGATGCAACCAAAGCCTGCATTCCGCTCCACTGTAAATCCCCACACCCACTAACCATTGATTTATGTCCAAAAGGTAGAGGAAATTAAAAAAATGGAAGATCTCATTCTCACAGGTCAAAACAGACAGGAAACATTCTCCAAAACCTGGCAGCTGTGGATTCATATACTCGGATGAGGGCCAGGCCCTGCGTGGGACCACATCTGACGCATAAACAGGCACACCAGAGTAGCCTTGACCTAAGCTCTGGTGGTAGAGACGTAACGCCTCCTGGATATACGCTAGATGAAAACTCCTAGTACTCCATGCTCGTGGGAACCCCCCCTCATACCCCTGCCCCCCACCTCCAAATCGCCCCCCCTCCTCTCTAGTTTTCTATTATCTCTTTTAACACCTTACTTCTTTACAATAGGTTTACCTATCCTTTTGTTTCAATCCCTCACACAAGCGCAATAAGAAAAGAAAAAGCGGGAGCGAGCCCATGGGGCCACACCACCTCACCACATCACGCCTCTAGAACACATAAGTTTGCCTCCGAGGCAGAGAACTTAATGACAATACTAAAAACACCACACAGATGTGACTCCCGAGTTGCCACAAAATGAGTAGAAAACAATGTTTGTATTTAACACACCACTTATGCCTAACAGGATGTGCTACAATGTCAGAAGTACTGTTAAATTTGACAAGACTATGTATTACTAGTTACATTATTGTGATTGTGTTTCATCTTCTGTATTGCCATGTAACACTGCGGTCCATATGGGCCTCTTTCCTGATATAAATAAACAATTTAAAAAAAAAATCAAGGCCATCTCTTATTAGAAGGGTCTTGATCGGTCGTTGTTCCTGTGTGATCTCCCTTACAGCTTAAATGGTTTCATTGAACATCCAATCCACAATGGATGAGAAATTGTTCAATAGTTTCATTAGTTCAATCCCCCCCCCCCCCCGTCCAAGCAGGAGACCATGCCCAGACCTGGTCAAAGTTGTTGTAATATGTTGTAATATGTTCACCGATTTATGTGGGACATTGTTGTGTGTATGTACACATGCAGTCAATGTTGACCAAATGGTTGATTTGTCCAACTGAATTTTAACAGCTGAAGACTCTTTGATGTGTTAATCTCATGCAAGTCTACCTAGGTGTGTGAGGTGAGGTATGGTCTGGAAACCTAATTGAACATTTCAAAGGGTACATTGTTTAAAGGACCATAGTAGAAGTATTTATTGATGGTAATTAGACTTGACGGGGTAACAATAAGATCAAAGAGTATTTTGGGTTGACCTAGCAGAAACTCCCTCCTAGTGGACTAGTATTTGATGGAGGACATTCAAGCTGGCATTTAGTGTTTTTGGAGGTTAGGCTTGTCTGTGTATGGCTGGGAACACTCAGACCTAAAACATGGGGTTCTGAATTATATCTACTCTGTCGGATTTCTTTGTCATCTGTGGACTTTGGACTTTGTTCTGTGTTGGAAGTCAATAAAGTGCATCTCTCTGGAAGAATTGGGTTGCTGCGGAAGAGTACTTACATCATCATCATTATAATAATACCTAAATATTAATTATCTATACACCCAATATTAATTCATATACACCAGATCACTACACTGGTGCTGTGACAAGTGACCAGAAGAGCATTTTCGGACTTAGGAACAGAAGTCGGTGGTGACAACAATCCTGTGAGGTGGACAGAAGTCTGATGAAGAACCAAGAGCTGTGCTGTGACTCTAATGTCTGGTTGTGACATAAGAGAGTCTAATCTACAAAATTTAACAAGTTGGGAACCCCAGGATTATTCTCTGGAGATTGGAAACAACAAAAAAAGGACTGTGTCGTGTACCAGACGACCTGAAGTGGAAGCTGAAGGAGTAACTAATGCGGTGAGTAAAATATTTCCTTTTTTTTAATTATTAGTAATATAGTCAAAATGCTTACTCAGTGTGAAGCTAGTGTCAGTTCTGATAAAGTTAACAGATGGGTATTAAAATGTATTAAGCGCCATGGCGGTCCTTATGAAATTCCAGAAAAATGTAAGCAGACGTGGACGATGATGAAGGAATTTTTAGAGAAAAATGTTTTTGATAGCAAAATTTCAGAAAGTAAAAGAAAAGGTTGTATTATACAGGGCTTGTTATCTTGCTGTCTAACAATGGAAAGTTCTTTGAATTATAAGGTTGAGGAAATTACCCAGTTACAGAAGGCAGTTGATAATAGCAACAATGTTTGTGAGAGGTTACAAAACCAATCAGACACTGAGACAGTAAATTTAAAATTGCATGCGGTTACCATTGGAGAAGCTTTACTTGAGAAATCTAAACGTTGTGATGAATTATCAGAGGAAAATGAGAGATTAAAATTAAGAATTATGGAATTAGAGAAGAGATCTCAGGAATGCAGATATGCATCAAATCTTGGATTCAGCAATCTGCAGCAAACAGAACCTCATATTGAATCTGATAATGCATTACCAGCTGCCCCCACTGTGACTACCACCGTTTATAACAATAATAATAATACAGGTGAAGTTCAGCTTGTAATTAAGCCATTGAAACCAAAATTATTAGACGCAATTCTTAAAGAAATAGGAATGGTTCCATACCATGATTTGAACAGATTTTTAAAATGGTTTTGTGACGTGCAGCAAGTCAGAGATATGTACAATCTTAACCCATCTGACTTAGAAAGAGTTTTGCAACATTCTATAGGAAGTGGTCTTTGGATGAGAATTAAACAAATCTGTATTCAGCCTCTGAGGACAAGGGACATATTACTGGAATTATTATGTGTTTTGTATGGCGTACGTTCTGATGTTACTATTCATGGGAAGATCCAACAAATGCAAAATGAATCTCCCTATGAATTGTCACACAGGATAGCAACTATTATGGAATTATTGGTCGGTAATAATCTTGCATTTGAGCGTGGGGGCTTGATACATATGAGTATATTTCTAGATGCGTTGCATGAAGATATCAAACAAAATATTTTATTAGTTACCCCAAATCCTCGTGATTTAAAAGACATATTGTTGAGAGCAGACCATTTATGGAGAAAGTCAAATGAGCAGGCTGTCAAAATTGATTTAGCCACATTGTTTAGGACAAATACTGAACATAAAGATCAGAAGATAATATCCTATGATAACACCCAGAGAGGACACTCCGGGTCAAACATAGGTGATATTAATATGAAAAACAGAGCTGACCAAAATAATAATAAGAAAAGGTCCAAGACTTGGATACCGTTTTCTCATTTAAAACAGAAATATGACCACCTGAAAATTGAGTATGACAAGATGAGAGAGGAGCGTGATAAATTATTACAGCAGTTGAAGGGGGTACAGGGTGTCATGAATGTACAAGATGTACATTCTCCAGATCTGTCTTTGAATGCAGATGACACTTCTCTAGCAGTGGGGGTGAATTAGCTCCAAACTGTAAACATGTAAATAGTGTTTTGTTTTAACTTCAAACAATGTTTAAAGACCTTGCTAATGAGTTTTGTTGGAGAGTTTTTTTGTCTTTCAGATATTGACATTTAAATGACGGTGAATAGCAGAAGCACAGTCTGAAATTGCTGGCTAGTGTGGAAGAATTGTGGAAGAAATGCTGAATAGACTACATGGAATTATAAAGCATTCATGGACTCTCTCGGAATTCATCAAGCAATGGACCTTTTTTTTTTTTTTCTTTTTTCTTCAACGCCCTAATTTTTAATTTTTCTCCCTTTTCCTGATATATTTTGCTTTTCATTTTTTTAATTTTCTTTATGTTTTATTTCCTGAACTTTATCTTAAAACCAAAGAGAAGCATTTTAACCTAAAATAATTTTCATAACATCTGTACATATTACATAATGCGTATTGATCAATATATTTACATCTAAGGTGAGATGCTGCACAATGGCTTGGCATAGCATAAATTTTTATGTTGGGTGGTTTTCCTAAATTTATAAGAGGGGTGAGTGAAATTCATCACTCTAGTCATGATTTGAAAATTTGTTGATTCAGTTGTTTATAATATGCTAAAGGCTATGACATATATGGATGAAAAAGACCTTTCTACCTTTCATGGTGAAGATACTAGCAAGAATTTCCACTGCTGCTTTGTCTGGACAGAAGATCTGATAAACACTGATGTGAAGCTTACTCTATCTGAACCATCATGTGGGGGTATATGTATATGTTGGTATACCATTCAAGTGTAATTATGGACTGAATGATCCAATTAACTGCTTTATTGAAGGCAATGAGTGGTCGGCCTACAGCAAATTACAAAAGCAAATTGTGGCTGGCAATCAACAAATTCTGGTACTTGACATGTGCACAACCCGGTCATCTTTTTTCAAATTGTGGAAATGGAAAGAACTAGATGTGAATTGTAAAATGCTTGCAAAATGGACTCATGAATGTCAAGCGCAAGAAAATAGTTTGAAGCACAGTTTTTACTGCCATATCCAAACCTTTTGACCTTGAAAGTGAGTGCTGGTACATTGATAGTTCTTCTAACTATAAAGATGAAAGTAGAGTGTTTGCGTAAAAGCATCTTTAAAAATGGAAAGCTTGAGCCTGGAGATGGAAAAATCCTGGACTTATGTGGATTGGAGTTCCCAGAGCATACCAAGTTTACTTTCAGTGAGATGGTGAGAGATGTGATGAAGTCAGACCGAAGGATGGACTGTGACATCAGCTCGTCTTTGCGCAATATTCAAGATCTTGATGTGATATAAGGCCTAACAGCTATATGGGCCACTGATGTTTACCAAATTCTTTTCCAGTCATGGTCTAAAAGTTATATTATCTAATAACTGTTTCATGGGGATATTTTAGAGGCTGGCGAAGAGAGATGTAACCAGTTTCAACTTCATATTTTATATGAGCCATTGTAAAGCATCCAGTACCTTAAATCGTAATGATATTTTTTGTTGTTTGATTTATGGGTCAGTTCTAGTAGATAGAACCGACCCAAGTGGGGGTATATGTTGTAATATGTTGTAATATGTTCACCGATTTATGTGGGACATTGTTGTGTGTATGTACACATGCAGTCAATGTTGACCAAATGGTTGATTTGTCCAACTGAATTTTAACAGCTGAAGACTCTTTGATGTGTTAATCTCATGCAAGTCTACCTAGGTGTGTGAGGTGAGGTATGGTCTGGAAACCTAATTGAACATTTCAAAGGGTACATTGTTTAAAGGACCATAGTAGAAGTATTTATTGATGGTAATTAGACTTGACGGGGTAACAATAAGATCAAAGAGTATTTTGGGTTGACCTAGCAGAAACTCCCTCCTAGTGGACTAGTATTTGATGGAGGACATTCAAGCTGGCATTTAGTGTTTTTGGAGGTTAGGCTTGTCTGTGTATGGCTGGGAACACTCAGACCTAAAACATGGGGTTCTGAATTATATCTACTCTGTCGGATTTCTTTGTCATCTGTGGACTTTGGACTTTGTTCTGTGTTGGAAGTCAATAAAGTGCATCTCTCTGGAAGAATTGGGTTGCTGCGGAAGAGTACTTACATCATCATCATTATAATAATACCTAAATATTAATTATCTATACACCCAATATTAATTCATATACACCAGATCACTACAAAAGTTAGTGAATAATTCCCTTCTAGCTTTTCCTGTCTTTCTTACCTTCTCTCACGCCACCAGATCCTCACGATTGGCCGAGACATAAAATGCTGGGACGAGTTTCACCAGGACACATGAACCTCTTGCATTAAGGGGATTACCTTATAAGCTGTAGTACCACATAAGAAGTAGTAGGGGCCTGTTAGAGCAGCACAAGAGGAATTTCTCTGGCGGTTACGGGCTCTGAGTAGTAACAGAATAGACTGGGTGATTTCTACCTCATAAAAGAAAGATACTCCTCATTCTTTGGTGTAGTTGAGCAGCTTCTTGCAGAGGCTGGCATTGATCCAGTTGTCCCGTTCCTCAAGCTTCTTTACAACGTCCCACTCACCTGCTTGGATAGAATGTAAACCAGTGTTAATGTCAGGGAGGGACTCATGAACCCTGTGGTGGGCTTTTTGAAGTTTACGTTGCAGTGACTGCACATACCCCGTCAGCTGAGAATGTAAAGACAACAGCTGCTGAGGAAAGTACAATCCTGTTTTTGGTTGACTTCCGAACACACCTCATATGGAGATAACCCAGACATGTGGGAACTCAATGAACCCTTTTGCACCATTTCACCAACTGTGGTCACTGCATAACCTGTGTGTGGTTTACTATCTGGGGTGTAATACCTGGAACCTTTGACAAAAAAGGTTCTTAGCGTCTGGGATGGGAGCCTCCTTCATCGAAATGATGGTTGCTGATTCAAGTGTCATCAAAGAAAGACAGTCGTGGAACATGTCGTCCTACTAGGTCACAAACTTGGTTAGAATTAGAGAGGTTAGTATTGTTAGTTTGAAAATTGTGATTCTCACTATTATCTCCCCCTTTTCTTCATCATTGCAAACAGGAAGAAGAGACGCAGGGTTTAGAATAGTGCAGAAAAAAAACCCCAATGAAACAGGAGCCTATTATACTATAATATTATACTATTTTAATCATAAGGGTTTCAATAGTATTGTGTTGATGGCGGTGGTGTCGGCGACATACGAGTTTCTCTATGTGGACGTGGGGAAGAATGGCCGGATATCGGATGGTGGAGTCTTTGCCCAGACCGAGATCTACCGACGTCTCCAGAGTGGTGGCTTGGGATTGCCACCTGCCGAAGAGAACGTTGAAGGACTCCCATTTGTTTTTATCGCTGATGAAGCATTTGGTCTGGCTGATCACCTGATGAGGCCATTCCCCCAGAGAGAGGTCCCTCACCCCAGAGAAGAGAGTTTTTAATTACCGGCTGGCCAGAGCCAGAAGAGTCGTGGAGAAGGCCTTTGGGATAATGGCCAGTCGGTTCCGCCTATTTCTTATGGCTATTAATATGGCGCAATACAAACTGAACCACATAGTTCTAGCATGCTGCATACTTCACAACTTTTTAAAGAGAAATGCTCCAAATTATGTTGCCTCAGTTGGGCCTGAGGCCGGACTTCCAGAAAATACAATGACCTCCCTGGAAGCTCGCCGTCCTGGCATTGCCCCCCCAAAGCGCCCGTGAAGTGCGTCAAAAATATGTAGATTATTTTACGGGTAGGGGGGCCATTGCTATGCCAGCAAATTTGTAACTATTTTCTATTTAAAAAAAAAAAATATCTTATAAAATCTTGATTTTGATTTACTGCTTGTGTTTCTTTTAGCTGTCTCCTAAGTTCTCCTAGTGCACTAGTGCCAAGTGGTTTTTCCATTATTAACTAACACCCATTGTCACTGTAAACACCAACCTAATACAAAAACTGGTATTGAGCATTGAAAGAAGAAGCCACACATTGTTGAGTATAAAACCTACTCTGTGCACATTCACATGTGCGTTGTAAAATATTTTTGGGTAAAAAAACAACATTTTGGTTTTATAAAGTTTTACCTTGAATTTTTTTTTTAGTACATAAACAGGCATGTTTCAAAACATAACAAAAACAACTCAGGAACTTACAAAGTTCAATGTTTAAAAACTGAAGGCAATATCAGACATTAGTGTCAAAAATGTGTTGATCTTGCCTTCATCAGATGGGGTGATGTCACCCCTGTAAAAGCCAAATTTTGAAGATGCACACAAATTGGGAGTCAAACTGGGGGTCAAACTGGGGATTTCCCTCATGATCACATGCCTAATGTCAACATGTGCTATCTCCCATCATGGGGGATCAATGGACATGTTTCGGGGGTGCAACCACTTCCTCTCACCTACTTGAGTGCGAGGAAGGGGTTGCACCCACAAAACGTGTCAATTGATATCCTCTGATGGCAGATAGCACATGTTGACACACTGTGTGCATCTTCAAAATTTGGCTTTTAAAATGCCACCAAAATGTGTAAAAATTGGTCCAAAAATATTATAAAATGGTGGCATTTTGTTGTAATTTAGATTCTCCCTAATACATCAATGATGTCTTTCAGTTTTTGTTTAACCTCATTGGTTATTTGCTTTATGATGTCTAAATCCTGACTACACACAATTATCTCCTGGATTAGTATTTGTGCACTTGCACTGGTGAAATTAGTAGATTGTTCTTCCACTACATGCACATCACCTAAAAGAAAAAATACACACCATGTATCATAAATATGCAGGCATACCTCTATTACCTGAATTTGTGATGTCAGACACTGACCTGGTGTGGTGACAATTTCAACCACTTCTTCCACCTCTCCTTCCTCCACATCCTGAGGTTGTGGTGTCCTCTGTTCCGCTTCTTCAGGTCTTCATGTCTTCCAAGCTGAAAACATGATTTTTTCCCTTACCAAAGCTGGAATACTTACCTTTTTGGACAAGTTTTACACATGGAGACACCCCTAGTATCCACTGGAGCACCTGTGTGGGACACCCTAAAAAGTGTGTTCTGGTGTCCCACCTTAGTGCTCCTGAGTCCTGATGTGTAAACAGCTGCTGAGTTTCCTCTCCTTACATTACACTGAATCAAGTTTGCAATTTATTCTAGTTTCAAACACATCTAGACAACAATGTCCTAAACTTCTTTTAATACAAATTAGCATGACCAAATGTAGTTAACCCTGTATCTGCCAAAAACATTGTAGGCAAACAACCGATGTTTACTGCGACCGATTACTGTGCCCACGAACATGAAAGTAGCCATTTAAAACTGTACAGCAGTAAAGAAAAGCACATGGAGCAGCATGCAAGTAATAATAATAATAATAGGGACACACGACAACTACTTACTTTTTAGAAGTACTTTCTTGATCCTTCTGTACTGATCCTGCTCCCTCAATTTCAGGTCTGACCAGTGTATCCTCAATTGCTCCTTGGATCGTCATACCCCAAAATTCCTGTGCAGACTTCTCACAACTTTAGACATGATCTTGGCCTTGCTCACATTTGGGTTTAGGTAAGGTCCATACTTCCCATCATAGTTGGCCCTCTTCAAGATGTCCACCATCTCCACCATCTCTACAAAGGCCATATTTGAGGCCTTAAATCTCCTGCGGGATCGGGACGTTTCTGGCTCCGGGCTTTCCTCCTCGTTACTGCTATTACGTACCTGCTGTGTCTCTGCCATGTTCCTCTCCCACTGCGATGAAAGAGAAGGAGCGGGGAATATTCTAGAAAGAACGTCAGGGGCGTGCGACGTTGGTGGAGTTTCACGCATGCGCAGTGTATATAAAGCTAACACGCGTGTGTCGTACCTACGTTCTGTGTGCGTAGGAAGGAGGACCGGAGGCGACGAACGTTCTAACTAAGGTAACATTTTAACTTGGGACATCAGTGGCTTATACTGATTTGAGATTGAGGCCTATATTGGGATAAGATTAGGAGAGTTTAGCCTGATATTAGTGTTTTGTCTTGTGTTTTGTCTTGCAGCAAATATGAAACAATTCAAAGACCCTGAATTCATGGGCCAGTTCAAAAACAGATACAGGGATATGAAAAATTTGTGGGAGGTTAAAAACCCGTTATATCAAAATAAACCAGCTAGGAAAGCATCGCTGGAGAAACTGCTGCAATTTGTGAAGACGCAGATCCCCGACGCAGACATCGAGTTTGTGGATAAGAAAATTGGTAGCTTGAGAAGCACGTATAGGAAGGAGCTTAATAAGGTCCAGGTTTCCATGAAATCAGGAGCAGCAGCAAAGGATGTGTATGTACCCAGTCTGTGGTACTACAACAGAATGTGGTTTCTTGAAGACCAGATTGAAGCCAGGGAATCACTTTCTACACTTCCATCCATCCTTCCCTCAACCCCAGCTGAGGCTTCTGAGGACCAACCTGTGCCTTCCATCCTAGAAGAAGTTGAGGAGCCCAGCTGGAGCCAGGTATAGGATTTTTTAACATATTTATTGTCCGACAATTAGTGTTGTTAACTAAATGTTATTATTGATAACAAATGAATGATTTAACAAAAAGTGTTTTACAAATCAGTAGACAGTAGGGGCCAAAAATGATTTGGACAAGAATGAAAAATGCTGGGGTCAGAATGATAGTTGTTGTGTTACACTATGTGATTTATTATGCTCTGTGTCTTTAAGATTTGTTCCCTCTGTCTATTTGAACTCTTTCTCCCATCATAGTTCTGTGTATTCTCCTCCCCTTCCTCTCTCTGATTCATTGTGCACAGTATACCTCATTGCTGTAACATCTTTACATGTGGCTTACAACTACAACGTTCTTCTACCTATGAATATTCATCATTAACCACTTCAGCCCCGGAAGGATTTACCCCCTTCCTGACCAGAGCACTTTTTACAATTCGGCACTGCGTCGCTTTAACTGCTAATTGCGCGGTCATGCAATGCTGTACCCAAACGAAATTTGCGTCCTTTTCTTCCCACAAATAGAGCTTTCTTTTGATGGTATTTGATCACCTCTGCCGTTTTTATTTTTTGCGCTATACACGGAAAAAGACCGAAAATTTTGAAAAAAAATGATATTTTCTACTTTTTGTTCTAAAAAAAATCCAATAAACTCAATTTTAGTCATACATTTAGGCCAAAATGTATTCGGCCACATGTCTTTGGTAAAAAAAATGTCAATAAGTGTATATTTATTGGTTTGCGCAAAAGTTATAGCGTCTACAAACTAGGGTACATTTTCTGGAATTTACACAGCCTTTAATTTATGACTGCCTATGTCGATTCTTGAGGTGCTAAAATGGCAGGGCAGTACAAAACCCCCACAAATGACCCCATTTTGGAAAGTAGACACCCCAAGGAATTTGCTGAGAGGCATGTTGAGCCCATTGAATATTCATTTTTTTTGTCCCAAGTGATTGAATAATGACAAAAAAAAAAAAAAAAAAAAAAAATTACAAAAAGTTGTCACTAAATGATATATTGCTCACACAGGCCATGGGCATATGTGGAATTGCACCCCAAAATACATTTAGCTGCTTCTCCTGAGTACGGGGATACCACATGTGTGGGACTTTTTGGGAGCCTAGCCGCGTACGGGGCCCCGAAAACCAAGCACCGCCTTCAGGATTTCTAAGGGCGTACATTTTTGATTTTACTCCTCACTACCTATCACGGTTTTGAAGGCCATAAAATGCCCAGATGACATAAACCCCCCCCAAATGACCCCATTTTGGAAAGTAGACACCCCAAGCTATTTGCTTTGAGGCATGTTGAGTCCATGGAATGTTTTATATTTTGACACAAGTTGCGGGAAAGTGACAATTTTTTTTTTTTTTTTTTTTTTTTTGCACAAAGTTGTCACTAAATGATATATTGCTCACACAGGCCATGGGCATATGTGGAATTGCACCCCAAAATACATTTAGCTGCTTCTCCTGAGTACGGGGATACCACATGTGTGGGACTTTTTGGGAGCCTAGCCGCGTACGGGACCCCGAAAACCAAGCACCGCCTTCAGGATTTCTAAGGGCGTACATTTTTGATTTTACTCCTCACTGCCTATCACAGTTTCGGAGGCCATGGAATGCCCAGGTGGCACAAACCCCCCCCAAATGACCCCATTTTGGAAAGTAGACACCCCAAGCTATTTGCTGAGAGGCATGGTGAGTATTTTGCAGCTCTCATTTGTTTTTGAAAATAAAGAAAGACGAGAAAAAAAAATTTTTTTTTTCTTTTTTCAATTTTCAAAACTTTGTGACAAAAAGTGAGGTCTGCAAAATACTCACTATACCTCTCAGCAAATAGCTTGGGGTGTCTACTTTCCAAAATGGGGTCATTTGGGGTTTTTTTTTGCCACCTGGGCATTCCATGGCCCCCGAAACTGTGATAGGCGGTGAAGAGTGAAATCAAAAATTTACGGCCTTAGAAAGCCTGAAGGCGGTGCTTGGTTTTCGGGGTCCCGTACGCGGCTAGGCTCCCAAAAAGTCTCACACATGTGGTATCCCCGTACTCAGGAGAAGCAGCAGAATGTATTTTGGGGTGTAATTTCACATATTCCCATGGCATGTTTGAGCAATATATCATTTAGTGACAACTTTGCGCAAAAAAAAATAAAAAAAATAAAAAATTGTCTCTTTCCCGCAACTTGTGTCACAATATAAATTATTCCATGGACTCAACATGACTCTCAGCAAATAGCTTGGGGTGTCTACTTTCCAAAATGGGGTCATTTGGGGGGGGTTTGAACTGTCCTGGCATTTTATGCACAACATCTAGAAGCTTATGTCACACATCACCCACTCTTCTAACCACTTGAAGACAAAGCCCTTTCTGACACTTATTGTTTACATAAAAAAATAATTTTTTTTTGCAAGAAAATTACTTTGAACCCCCAAACATTATATATTTTTTTTAAAGCAAATGCCCTACAGATTAAAATGGTGGGTGTTTCATTTTTTTTTTTCACACAGTATTTGCGCAGCGATTTTTCAAACGCATTTTTTGGGGAAAAAACACACTTTTTTACATTTTAATGCACTAAAACACACTATATTGCCCAAATGTTTGATGAGATAAAAAAGATGATCTTAGGCCGAGTACATAGATACCAAACATGACATGCTTTAAAATTGCGCACAAACGTGCAGTGGCGACAAACTAAATACATTTTTAAAAGCCTTTAAAAGCCTTTACAGGTTACCACTTTAGATTTACAGAGGAGGTCTACTGCTAAAATTACTGCCCTCGATCTGACCTTCGCGGCGATACCTCACATGCATGGTGCAATTGCTGTTTACATTTGACGCCAGACCAACGCTTGCGTTCACCTTAGCGCGAGAGCAGGGGGGACAGGGGTGCTTTTTTTTTTTTTTTTTTTTTTTTTTCTTTATTATTATTATTTTTTTATCTTATTTTTAAACTGTTCCTTTCATTTTTTTTTTTTTTAAATCATTTTTATTGTTATCTCAGGGAATGTAAATATCCCCTATGATAGCAATAGGTAGTGACAGGTACTCTTTTTTGCAAAAATTGGGGTCTATTAGACCCTAGATTTCTCCTCTGCCCTCAAAGCATCTGACCACGCCAAGATCGGTGTGATAAAATGCTTCCCCAATTTCCCAATGGCGCTGTTTACATCCGGCGAAATCTAAGTCATGAAATGCTCGTAGCTTCCGGTTTCTTAGGCCATAGAGATGTTTGGAGCCACTCTGGTCTCTGATCAGCTCTATGGTCATCTGGCTGAATCACCGGCTGCATTCTCAGGTTCCCTGTTGAGACAGGAGAGCCAGAGAAAAACACGGAAGACGTTGGGGGGGGGGGGGGGGGCATTCCCTCCGACTGCTTGTAAAAGCAGTCTAGAGGCTAATTAGCCACTAGGATTGCTTTTACATGAAAGCTGACCGCTGGCTGAAAAGAATGATACCAAGATGATACCTAAACCTGCAGGCATCATTCTGGTATAACCACTCAAAGTCGTGAATGGCGTACCTGAAGACAAAAAAATGGTTAACAATAAAGCACAGTAAACGGTAAGGTATAAAAAATTGCATACCTGAAAAGCAAACATGATAAAACATAATAACAATAAAACATTGCAGAATAGAATACAGTAAAAAAGAGCAGAACAATAGAGAGAGAATAGAGAGAGAGAGAACAATAAAACGCCAACTATTTTTTTTTTATTTTATATTTTTGTTTGTGTTTTTTTTTTTTTTTTCACTTTTTTTTGTAACTAACTTTTATAACTGTAACCGGTTCCAGGTTCAGGTCTCTCAAAATGCGATGGCATCTTGGGAGACCCTGTGAAAGTGTGCCTAGTCTGTGCAATGCTGTACCCTACGCTAATAGTCAACTAGTGAATGGTAGCATTCAAAACATTCACCAATGCAAAGACCAGGATTGTCAGGACAGGAGGGACAATAATAGCGGGTGTCACGTCTATATCCGCGCTTGCTGCAGACACAACATCTTTTTTTGGGGGGTTCGTTGGGTAGGGGTACTCGGGAGGACATAAAAATGCCTCTCATGCAGCCGACTGCATTTGGTTGGGGATGTGAATGGGGGAAGTACGGGCGCTGCAGAAGTGGTGGGTTCCCAATTAGGATTGGCGAATGCAGCAGGAAGGGCACTATGGGCACGATGGGCCTGTGTTTGTCTTCTTGGTGGCAGCGGGACACTACTTGTGCTTGCCACCTCACCAGCTTGAACTGCACTTATGGGACTCGCCACGTCACCAAGTGTTACTGCAGTGCTGGTTTGACTACGACCGGGGTGTACTAGGCCGCTGGCGCTTGCCAGTTCACCAAAACGCTACCAAAAAAACTGTTAGCGATCGCAGGGATCAGGCCTGACTCTGCGAACGCTGCAGTTATGCGTTTAGTGTTTTGTAAGTGTCAGTGATCGATCGATACTGCACTTGGGTGGGCTGGGCCGGGCGGAGGGGCAAAACGCAGGTGCTAGCAGGTATCTGGGCTGATCCCGCTAACACTGCGTTTGTGGGAACCCTAAACTGCTGGGGACGCTAGTATAGATCTGATCGGATCAGATATTGATGCGATCAGATACTATACCACTAAGGGAGGTGTATGCTGCGTGCGCGGGTGTCAGCGGTACTGGCGCTAATCTGACGCTGCCTGGGGCTGGTGCTTGCCAGTTCACCAAAACGCTACCAAAAAAACTGTTAGCGATCGCAGGGATCAGGCCTGACTCTGCGAACGCTGCAGTTATGCGTTTAGTGTTTTGTAAGTGACAGTGATCGATCGATACTGCACTTGGGTGGGCTGGGCTGGGCCGGGCGGAGGGGCAAAACGCAGGTGCTAGCAGGTATCTGGGCTGATCCCGCTAACACTGCGTTTTTGGGAACCCTAAACTGCTGGGGACGCTAGTATAGATCTGATCGGATCAGATATTGATGCGTTCAGATACTATACCACTAAGGGAGGTGTATGCTGCGTGCGTGGGTGTTAGCGGTACTGGCGCTAATCTGACGCTGCCTGGGGCTGGTGCTTGCCAGCTCACCAAAACGCTACCAAGAAAACTGTTAGCGATCGCAGGGATCAGGCCTGACTCTGCGAACGCTGCAGTTATGCGTTTAGTGCCTTGTAAGTGACAGTGATCGATCGATACTGCACTTGGGTGGGCTGGGCTGGGCCGGGCGGAGGGGCAAAACGCAGGTGCTAGCAGGTATCTGGGCTGATCCCGCTAACACTGTGTTTTTGGGAACCCTAAACTGCTGGGGACGCTAGTATAGATCTGATCGGATCAGATATTGATCCATACAGATACTATACCACTAAGGGAGGCGTATGCTGCGTGCGTGGGTGTTAGCGGTACTGGCGCTAATCTGACGCTGCCTGGGGCGACGCATATCACCGCCGGGCGATCGGGGGGCTAAACCTTTATTCGGTAATAAACGGCGGGTGCCCTGACACTATAAAAAATAAACGAACTAACCAGCGTCACCCGTAACAGTTATACAGTGATCAGTGGTGAAAGGGTTAACTAGGGGGCAATCAAGGGGTTAAAACATTTATTAGGTAGTATATGGGGGTCCCTGACGCTATAAAACGCTGACGGCGAACCTAAATATTTACCTCACTAACTAGCGTCACCAGCGACACTAATACAGCGATCAGAAAAATGATCGCTTAGCAACACTGGTGACAGGGGGTGATCAAGGGGTTAAAACTTTATTAGGGGGGTTAGGGGGGTACCCTAGACCTAAAGGGGGCCTAAGACTCACTGCCCTAACACACTAACTGACACAAACTGACACCAATACAGTAATCAGAAAAAAAAAAAAAAAAAAAAAAAAAAACCTGCTTGGTGTCAGTTTGTGACAGGGGGGGGGGTGATTGGGGGGGGATCGGGGGGCGATCGGGGGGGGGATCGGGGTGAAATGTATGCCTGGCATGTTCTACTGTGTGTGTGTGTTTGTGTAACTCACAGTTCAGTCTTCTCTCCTTGGCCCGGAACGGAAAATACCGAGCCGAGGAGAGATGACATCATTTCCTCTGCCTCTGTTTACAATACAGAGGCAGGGAAATGATTCCATTGGCTGGGAGCGATCGCGAGGGGGGGGCCACGAATGGATGGCCTCCCCCTCACCACCGATCGCCGGGGGACATTTGCCGACCGTCGCAGGCACCGGGGGGGGGTCCGATCGGACCCCCCACCCGCGGGCAGGCAGGGACGTACAGGTAAGCCCTTTTGCCTGCCCGTGCCGCTTTGCCGACGTACATCGTCGTGCGGCGGTCGGCAAGTGGTTAAACGGAACATTCGAGAGGAGCCATTGTCTGTCTTTGCATACAGTGAGTTTTTCATTGAGTTAAGCTGTCTGAATTGATGCAAGGGATAAATAGATCCCCAGGTCATGTAAGCTCTATGTGAAGCTGAAGATAAAGTTATTGCCTTGTAGTTGAGTCAGAACAGTAGAAAAACGGAGTTCCACAGCCTAATTACAAGATTTCTGCATGACAGTACTGATACAGACAAGATTTACTACCCTCATTGCAAGAAAGGATAAGTCTGCAGCACATGGAATCTTCATAACCTGAGACCAGGCTACAGGGTGTCATATTAGAGCACACAGATCCTGCCTGCTTATCACTCCAGCCATTGTCTGCCTGTGTCAGCCATGAGTCACCACAGCTCTGAATGTGAATACACAGCCACTCTATCACAAGACACTGAGCCAACTAACTTACCCAAACGCTCAGTCAAACCCACCTGGAAAGTGATGGAGAATTATGAAGCCTTAAGAACTGAATTGTTTAATAGCTTGAAACTATTTTGGGAAAAGGTTACTTCCGAGTCAAATACAGTGTCTGTTGAACGTGAACTACAGACACTAGAGGGCGCCATTAAACAACTCTCTATCTCTTATGAGCTTTATCAGCTTACCAGTGACAAGTTCATTAATGTCTTGCAAAATATGAACACAGAACCTTCACTCGAGGAATTAAAGAATTTCAAGGCTCTTAATCTGGAAAGAGACATTTTTATCCAGCAAACCAAATTAAAGGCAGAAGCAAAGTTAGAGCTGCTACAGGACACTGCATCTCACAGATCTGTTTCCACCAGACATTCTAAAAGGTCTTCTAGAAGTCATAGTTCAAGACACTCGACACTCAGTGAGCGACTTATCAGTGCCCAAGTTGAAGCGGAAGCCAGCAAGGTGCAGGTTGCATATGCAGAAAGGAAAGCAGAATTGGAAGCTCAAACAGCAGAGTTGGAAACAAAGTCAGCACATCAAAGAGCAGAGTTGGAAGCTCACACGGCACATCAAAGAACAGAGTTGGAAGCTCACACGGCACATCAAAGAGCAGAGTTGGAAGCTTACACGGCACATCAAAGGACAGAGTTGGAAGCTCATACGGCACATCAAAGAGCAGAGTTGGAAGCTCACACAGCACGTCAAGGAGCAACAATAGAAATCTTAAATGAACAGTGTAAACATGATGCAGCTATGGCAAGCTAAGGGTCCTAGAGCAGGCTATCAGTGCAGATGAAGGTGCAAGTGAAAAAGACAGCATCAACCTAAACATAGCAGATATGGAAGATCCCCTCAAACGCACTAAAGACTATGTCCTAAGCCACTGCAGTGTACACTCCATTGTCTCCAATGCTCCTGACAACATAGAAACTCCTTCACAGCTTCAAGTTAAAGAGGTTCCAGCAACTTCCTGCACGCAAAATCATTCCACTGCATTTCCTGCCTGCCTACCTAACCTTCCTTCTTACGTCACAGAGCATCAGAGCAAGCTGCAATCAATTCATCAATTTCCTGTCATTGGTACAGCATTGAGTCAACATACCATTGGAACAACCGATTTCAAGCAAGCAACTCACCTGAACGCATCTGCTGCACCATATTTCCCTGTGTCCTTTAACAATAATGTCAAAGATTCAGCCAACAACATCTCACATAAAGGCAGAGACAACTGAGACAGTAGAGTTTGTGAGGTACATACTTTGCAGAGAGCTCATGAAGACTGATCTTACAAGTTTTGAGAACTACAGAAGTTGGAAATGTACTTTCAGAACTGCAATCAGCGATCTTGGCATTACAGCGGCTCAAGAATTGGATCTGCTGATTAGATGGCTTGGTCCTCTATCTGCTGCACGTGTTAAGCCATTAAGATCAGTTTTCATGGACAATCCTACAGCAGGCCTCACAGCTGCATGGGAGCGACTAGAGCAAAATTATGGCAGGCCAGAAGCTATAGAAAATGCCTTGTTCATGCGTCTGGAAACTTTCCCAAAGATACCTGGTAAGGACAACAAGGAGTTCCAGAGACTGAGTGACCTTCTGCTTTAGCTTCAACTAGCCAAGGCAGACCCAAAACTACCTGGACTCAGTTACCTTGACACTGCAAGAGAAATGGTCTGCACTAGGATCATCATACAAAAAAGGGAACAAGGTTTCCTTCCCTCCATTCTCTTTCTTCTGCAACTTCATCAGGAAAATCGCAGAGACCAAGAATGATCCAAGTTTTTCCTACGATGAAAACAGTCTCTTCTCACCATTTCCTAAGAGTACCAGTCTTCAGGGCAATTATAGAAGCCGTAGAGGCCCAGTATCCGTAAAAAAGACTGACATCCTTCCCACTCCACCACAGTTGTGGCCACGGACAGACAGAGTAGGAAGATTGAAAACCCTAACAGAGAGTGTCCCATTCACAAGAAGCCACGCCCCCTCAAAAAATGTATCAGCTTTAGGAAAAAGCCTCTTGAGGAGCATAAGGAGCTTTTAAAGACATTTAGGGTATGTTTCAGGTGCTGTGCTTCTACAGAACATTATGCAAGGGACTGTAATGTGTCCATCAAGTGCATAGAGTGTGGCTCTGAAGAGCATGTGCCCCTCCATCCGCTTGAGCCCAGCTCTGCACAACCTGCTAACTCTCCTCCCAGGTTAACCCATGGCGGGGAGAATACAGACCAAGTGTCTAATTCTGCCGTAATTTCTTCATCCTGCACTGAAGTTTGTGGAGAAGACCGCTGTGATAAGTCCTGTGCTAAAATATGCTTGGTGAACATATACCACAAGGACCAACCAGAAAAGACTCTAAAAGCCTATAATATCTTAGACGATCAGAGCAATAGATCGCTTGCAAAATCATAACTGTTTAATCTATTTGAAATAAAAGGCGAAGCTCATCCTTACACCTTGGGTACCTGTAGTGGAACTACAGAGGTTTCTGGAAGAAGGGCTCATGGACTCATAGTATCTTCTCTCAAAGGTAACTTGCAATTACCCCTACCTACACTTGTCGAGTGCAATCAGATACTCGCTAACAGGGAAGAAATCCCTACTCCAGCTGCTGCTTTCCATCACCCTCACCTGAAGGTAATAGCAAATGAGATACCGCCGCTTGACAAAGATGATCAGATCCTTCTTCTGTTAGGAAGAGACATTCTAATGCCCCGTACACACGGTCGGACATTGATTGGACATTCCGACAACAAAATCCTAGGATTTTTTCCGACAGATGTTGGCTCAAACTTGTCTTGCATACACACGGTCACTAGGGATGAGCTTCGAGTTCGAGTCGAACTCATGTTCGACTCGAACATTGGCTGTTCGCAAGTTCGCCGAACACCGAACAGTTTGGGGTGTTCGCGGCAAATTCGAATGCCGCGGAACACCCTTTAAAAGTCTATGGGAGAAATCAAAAGTGCTAATTTTAAAGGCTTATATGCAAGTTATTGTCATAAAAAGTGTTTGGGGACCCGGGTCCTGCCCCAGGGGACATGTATCAATGCAAAAAAAAGTTTTAAAAACTGACGTTTTTTCAGGAGCAGTGATTTTAATAATGCTTAAAGTCAAACAATAAAAGTGTAATATCCCTTTAAATTTCGTACCTGGGGGGTGTCTATAGCATGCCTGTAAAGAGGCGCATGTTTCCCGTGTTTAGAACAGTCTGACAGCAAAATGACATTTCGAAGGAAAAAACTCATTTAAAACTACCCGCGGCTATTAATGAATTGCCGGTCCGACAATACACATAAAAGTTCATTGATAAAAACGGCATGGGAATTCCCCACAGGGAAACCCCGAACCAAAAAAAAAAATGACGTGGGGGGGTCCCCCTAAATTCCATACCAGGCCCTTCAGGCAAGAGAGTACATTTGGGTGTCCTTATCAAGTTTCTAACACATGTATTTTCGATTTGTATTTTGTTTATTATGTTGCTGCAAAACAGATATGTTTTTATGCAATTTATTTGTTACTTTGGTTTGATGTTTTTTTTTTTTTGGGTGGTGGTTATTTTACCATGAAATCTTTTTTATGTTGGCAATTTTTGTTGTTTTTACGTTGTTCACTTTGATTTAACTGTCTGCGCTGCCTTATTTTTAAAATTCTTTTTTAAGATGTTGTGCCTAATGTTGTTTTAATCCTTAATAGATGTCCATTTGTGGGTGCGCTCCTTTTAACTCCTGTTAATGTACACAGCAAAAGGGTCAAACTTCAAACATATTCTGTTAGTGTCTTAAATTTACATACATGTGTGTATTTTGCTTTCCGTGCTTCTTTTCCAAGTCCTGTTTTTTTTTTTTTTTTTTTTTTTTTGGACCAATAAAATTGTTTCAAATTTTTTTATGTTTTATGTGTGTTCTTTTCATGCAACGGATTTCCCAGCTGCAGCTTAACTAGGCTGATTGACATGTCTTAGACAAATCGCTTTTTTATTTTTTTTTTTTAGTTTTAAGTTACTTTTCTGGTGCCTTCATGGTAACATGCATGGATTGGGCGTATGCTGCCATGGATAGTGACCAGGAAAGTAACATTTCAGGGTGGTAAATATTCAATTTTCTTTTTGAGCAGTGGTTTTCACCCTCAGTTAGGGATGAGCTTCAAGTTAAAGTCTAACTCATGTTTGACCCGAACATCGGCTGTTCGCCAGTTCGCTGAACAGCGAACAATTTGGGGTGTTCGCGGCAAATTTGAAAGCCGCAGAACACCCTTTAAAAGTCTATGGGAGAAATCAAAAGTGCTAATTTTAAAGGCTTATATGCAAGTTATTGTCATAAAAAGTGTTTAGGGACCTGGGTCCTGCCCCAGGGGACATGGATCAATGCAAAAAAAAGTTTTCAAAATCGGACGTTTTTTTCAGGAGCAGTGATTTTAATAATACTTAAAGTGAAACAAAAGTGTAATATCCCTTTAAATTTCGTACCTGGGGGGGTGTCTATAGTGTGCCTGTAAAGGGGTGCATGTTTAGAACAGTCTGACAGCAAAATTACATTTCAAAAGGAAAAAAAGTCATTTAAAGCTACTCGCGGCTATTAACCACTTCAGCCCCGGAAGGATTTATCCCCCTTCCTGACCAGAGCACTTTTTACAATTTTTCACTGCGTCACTTTAATTGCTAATTGCGCGGTCATGCAATGTTGTACCCAAACAAAATTTGCGTCCTTTTCTTCCCACAAATAGAGCTTTCTTTTGATGGTATTTGATCACCTCTGCGGTTTTTATTTTTTGCGCTAAAATGGAAAAAGACCAAAAATTTCAAAAAAAGCTGATATTTTCTACTTTCCTGACAGACTCCATGGCAGCATACGTATGGGTTAATCCCGCCTCTCATACCTCATAGGACCCCACTCCCATAAATGTTTGCTCCTAGCCAGAGGCCGTGTTCCTTTTTTGTCCTCCTCCTAGGACCAAGGTGTATCTTACCTTATGAAAATATCTACGGTCCGGTCCTGGCGTGCACGATTGTTCTGATGGCGGTTCTGGAGTCCAACATTCCCGGCTATTAGCAGGGTGGAGACGGGCTATACATGCGATGCCATGAAGAGCTTCTACCCTCGCCATTGGCAGGCAAGCGGCATTGGGCCAAATGTCCTTGCTATTAGCAGGAGGCCCCCCCTTACTGAAAGCCCGGCCGTGCAGTGGGTGGTCGTTCCCAGTCAGGATGGACCAGGATCGTGCTGGGGTGGTATTGTATACCGTTTTTTTCCTTGCATTATTATTATGGCAGCAGTGTCTGTGTGTTGTGTTTTGTCCTTTCCTTCCCTGTATTTCCACTATGGCGGCTGGAGCGCATCTGCGTCTCAGTCTGCCGGGTACTTCCGGGTTCTGTGCTTCGGCGAGCCTCGGATCCTCTGAAGAAGTCACGTGACGTGACGACACGCGTTAGGAGCACGGGACGCTGCCACACAACAGCTGATGTTACGAGCACGGCGCTCGCGGAGTTTTACCCCCCAGCTGTCTACTTTTGTAAGTTCATAAGTGTTTTTATACAATAAAGTGTGTTTTTTGTACGGGATTACGCTATATGCGGTTTTCTTGTCTTGTTACTACATCGTTTATATGACGTATGACGGGTGGTGAGCTACAGGAGATGTGAGATGTTAGAGGGTCCTATGGCCAGCGGTGTGGAATATACGAGTTCGGCACTCGTGGATTGAGGCTTGCGCTCATCTGTCACAAGCTGTTCATGTGTTTTTTTCGCATGTGATAACACTGCATTTATGAGCCATACCATCTGCTGCAATTTTTCTGGATTCCATCTCTTACTGGGCGTCTAACACATATGCTGTATACCTTACAGCCATAAGGTAAGGGGCCTGTGTTCACTGAGGTGCCCCCATCGAAGACCACCCCTTTTCACCTGTCATTTGTTGGCTGTTTCTTTGGACTGCGACTCAGCATTATTACACTTGGTGGTGGGACTGTCGTTTATATGAAACACCATTTTTATATGTTTTTTTTTCAGAAGTTTGGGAATAATATTTCCTTCTGCCATCACTATTGTATTTATTTTATATACTTTTATGTTGCACTCTGTTTTTCACAATTTCATTGGTCAAGTGTCTCTGATTTATGTATAAGACCATTTGTTATCCCTTATCCACTTTTTTGTGCACTTAGTGTTATATGCATTTATTGTTTTTATATTTCATTAGCTTGATTGCCCCTTTTCATCATATGCATTGCTCACCTCTATGTGATCTAATACCACCTTGCCTTTATGCTTACACTATTTAGGGGTTTTTATTTATTTGTTTACTATATGCACTAGCCAGTGTGCCTTTCCAGTCATTCACTACTTACACTTACCAGTGTGCTGTTTACATTCATTTTTGTTCCAATTAAAAAAAAAAAAAAAAAAAAATGTTTTTCTCTAGGTCACCTGGCATGTCTGCCTTATGCACTTTAGTGTAGTTTCCCCCTTTCCCTATCCCCTTCCCTATCACAGCGCAATTACCACCCCCCTAGTATTCATCTTAGTAAATGGCCCCCAGTGTGTTTGGGTGCATTAAAATGAAAAAAGTGTGTTTTTTCCCCCAAAAAAATGCGTTTGAAAAATCGCTGCGCAAATACTGTGTGAAAAAAAAAAAATCAACACCCACCATTTTAATCTGTAGGGCCGTTGCTTTAAAAAAATATACAATGTTTGGGGGTTCAAAGTAATTTTCTTGCAAAAAAAAATATTTTTTCATGTAAACAAAGTGTCAGAAAGGGCTTTGTCTTCAAGTGGTTAGAAGAGAGGGTGATGTGTGACATAAGCTTCTAAATGTTGTGCATAAAATGCCAGTACAGTTCAACCCCCCCCCCCCCCAAATGACCCAATTTTGGAAAGTAGACACCCCAAGCTATTTGCTGAGAGGCATGTCGAGTCCATAGAATATTTTATATTGTGACACAAGTTGCGTGAAAAAGACAATTTTTTTTTTTTTGCACAAAGTTGTCACTAAATGATATATTGCTCAAACATGCCATGGGCATATGTGAAATTACACCCCAAAATACATTCTGTTGCTTCTCCTGAGTACAGGGATACCACATGTGTTAGACTTTTTGGGAGAAAAGTGTTTCTAAACCCAATAAATTCATATTTTCAGATCTTGACCTATAAAGGTGACCATACACTGCAATCAGTTAGATCTTAAATAAATCAGATTTAGTGCAAAAGCCTGTTTAATTTCCTATAATTTGAATTAATTGTTTAAGTACATCTTCCTATTACCTATTTTGCCTAAATATCGAGATGTGGGGAGGCATGGGGAACCGTGGAGCTGATGGCTGCACATTAACACAGCTCCTCTACACAGTGGGCCATCGGAGCACATTAAAGCCACACAGGGCTTTGGAATCGGCCAATTTCGGGCTCCAGAGCTGCGGGCACAGCTACAGATGCCATCCAGGAGATGCAGGGACAAAAGTAAGCCGGGGAAAATTATGGATTTTTTCACCCAGTCACGCAGCTTATCAATCCAAAATTGCGCCGGCGGCCCTGCAGGCTCTGCAAGCCCTGCACATGTCTCATCCCAGAAACCCGGCTCTACATTCAGGGATAATCTCCACCACCAATCTGGTCACAAGCCGGGAGGACACTCAGACATATCCTCCTCCTCATCCAACCCAGCTAAACACAGGCAGAAGATGCATGACTCATCAACTACCACAGCAGAGGTGATCTGTTTTGAATCTTCCCTAGATGACACCAGGGAACTACAAGATTCTATATTTGAATTTCCTACACTGAACCAACCAGTCCTAGACATCACACTAAAGGACATGCTGGTGTCCCTAAGCTCCACCATACATGATGACATACTGTCTCTTGCCCAGCAGTTCAAATCAGAAATGAATGCAGTGACAGATAGTTTCACATTTGGAGTCTAAGATGGGAGAGTTTGCATCTACCTTTAATGAGCTGGTTGATGCTCATAATGAGAGGGATGATGAGATGCTCTGGATGAAAGCCAAATTAGCCGAGCTAGAAGATAGGTCGAGGAGAAATAATGTTAAGATAAGGGGGATCCACGACTATTAAACCCCTGGATTTGAAAATATTATTCACCCACATTCTAAAAGAAGCACTCCCAGATGCTCCTCTGAAAGACCTGCTTATAGACCGCATCCACAGATTGCCAAAGCCAAAACGCATACCTGCTCAACTTCCCAGAGATACCATTGCCAGAATTCACTTTTATCATGTCAAAGAATAATTCATGAAAAACACCAGAATCCAAGATAAATTGTCACAAAGCCTGCAAGAATTTGCATTTTTTGCTGATCTCTCTGCATACACTATGCAACAACGGAGGCAACTCGCAACCATCACAAAACCTTTACACAACCTTCGAATCGCTTACCGTTGGGCATATCCAGCAAAACTGCTTATTACAAAGGATGACAGCTAAGTAATCAAGACAGTACAAGATGGTTTATGCCTTCTGCGACAATGGGGCATACTGGATTCACAAGACACAGGGGATGGATACCCTTCCCGCTCAGCATCATCCATGCATGATGGTTCTGATGACGAAGCCGGTTGAATCCTACAAGTCTTTTCTCAGCACAAAGAATTTTCCTATCTGGCGGCCCTGGAGGATGCCACACTGTAGAGTGTCTCTATTTAACCCCACTAGCTCTAGTGGATACACTTCCATACAGATTCTGTTGCAGAATCGTTGCTTTTTTAAGTTCACTAGTTACTATTAACGTTTTATTTTCTCTTCTTTGAAATTTATGCTTCACAGGCTCTCAGCCGGGCCTGGAAACCTGACTCTTTATTAACTGACTACACTCCTCCTACAGCCCGTTCAACACTGACTTGGTATACACCCGGTTTCTATCATGAAGGATCATCTATAAGGTAACAACCCTCCATTCTTGACATCTGAATTGCATCACTCCCACAGTCTGCTTCAGCTTAACATCTAAACCACAGTGACCATTACAATATCCTCCATGAATGTAAAGGGCTTAAATAACCCAAATAAAAGATAGTTGGCCTAGAAGGAAGCTTGTAAATTAAGGTGTGACGTCATGTGCTTCCAAGAGACACACTTTACTACACATAAACCTCCAACATTTCAACACCTGCAATTTTCCACACGTATACATGGCCAATACCTCGTCAAAGAAAAGGGGTGTCGCCATAGCTATTAAAAATTCTGTCCAATTCACCCAATTAGAGCTTCACTTGGATGTCTTTGGCAGATTCATAATACTGGTCTGTGAAATTAACAAAGCTGTCTACACACTAGTCAATGTTTACCTACCCAACTCTAAACAACTGCCATTTCTGAAAAAAATTTGGAAGAAAGTCTCCTCCCTCCATCGGGGACATGTAGTTTTATGTGGAGACTTTAATGCCAAGTAAATAATTGGATCTATCTAGCGAGGCAAATTGCCAGGGACAAAGAGCAACCTTGGCCCACTTCATTACATCCTCTAATCTTTTTTGACGTTTGGAGGTGCCAACATTCCTCCGAGCGAGATTATACTTTTTTCTAATGTTCATATGTACTCTCGCATAGATTTGTTCCTAGTGGATACATTTATGCTTCAAAAAGTCACCAAGTCTGACATACACTATATCACTTGGTCTGACCATGCTCCAATTTCTATCAGCGTTGGAGACTCGTACTGAAACAAGAGCTAATAGATGGCGGAATGACATCTATACTCTATCACAACTGGACCATAAATCTCAAATATGAATGGCTCGCAAAGAGTTCTTTGACATCAATGCACCGTCGGTCGACGATCTCTTCATGGTGTGGAACTCCCATAAAATATATATTAGGGGTCAACTTATAAAATTTAAAAGACAAAAGACGGAGTGGCATAAAAGGGGTTGAAAACCCTTTGCAACCACTTTATACTACAGGCAAGCCTATAATTATTAGGCTTACCTGTAGCTACACTGGATATCTCCTAAACCTGCACGGTTTAGGAGATATCCCTGTATTTGCATGTGCCGACGTCATTGGCACAGGCACAGTCAAGCAAACTGAAGCAACGGCACGTAAGTGCCGTTGCTTTGGTTAGACTGTGCCGTTACCAGTGGCTCCCGTGCGCACATGCGGGAGTGACATAATCGCGGCTCCAGACAATCACAGCGCCGGAGACGTGATACCTGGAAGTAACCCCGGGAGAGATGTCAGGCGCCGGAGCTGTGAGCAAGGACCGCTGCGGGGGCTTCAATCTCAGCTAAGTAATTCATAATGAGCTAGTATGCTATGCATACTAGTTCATTATGCCTTTCTCTTACAGGGTTTTTATTTTTTTATTTTTTGCTTTATAACCACTTTAATGACTTGTTATCCACTAAAGAGAACCTAGAGGACAGCAACAAAAAATCCACATCACAAGCTACTCGTGACAAACTTTTTTATGCCAGACCGGACCTCAGGTCCTTCTTAATTTCCCAACATGACAAACACTTACACTCCCTTAAAGCTATATGCTATCGATCTGGGAACAAAGCAGGGAAACTACTGGCCACCCAATTAAAAGAAAAAATGACTAGACACAAAGTTTTACATATCCAAAATCCCAAAACAGGTAAGAGGGTTTATAACCCTAAAGAAATAGCGAATGCCTTTGGTGACTTTTATGAATCCCCCTATAATTTAAAAGAAGATACTGAAACTCCCTAACCCTCGGAACAAGAAATTTTTGACTTTTTGCAATCGGTTTTCCTACCCACACTGTCGCAGTCAGATCTTCTGCAATTAAACTCACCTATCACAACTCTAGAAGTAGAAAAGCTGATCAAAATCTTGCCACACAATAAATCACCAGGCCCGGATGGCTACTCCTCAGAATACTACCAATTCTTTATCTCCATTCTATCACCCTACCTAACACATGTATTTAATGCCGCTATGTCTAGAGCTCAGTTTCCACCTGAGATGTTGGTAGCCACAATAGTTACTCTGCCCAAACCAGGCGAGGAACCGAATGTACCTCAGAATTTTAGGCCGATTTCTTTATTGAATGTAGATGTGAAAGTTTATGCAAAACTGTTAGCCAATAGATTGGCAAAAATCCTAGCAAACTTGATAAAACAAGATCAGGTCGGCTTTCTAGCTGGGCGACAAGCACTGGACGCCACTAGAAGGATGGTGGACCTCCTCCATATAGCTGGAAAAAACAAAGAGCCTTCTCTGCTTTTCACTTTAGATGTAGAGAAGGCCATTGATAGAGTGCACTGGGGCTATCTCTCAAGGGTACTAGATAAATTTGGCCTATATGGCCCAATACAAATCGCTATCTCAGCCCTATATTCTTCCCCCTCAGCACATGTCTTCTCGGAAGTGATGTTCGCTAAAAATTTCAAAATAGCAAAAGGGACGAGCCCCTTGTCTCCACTGATCATCGCCCTCGTAATGGAGCCCTTGGCGGAAAAAAATTAGGACACATCCCAATATTCGAGGAACAAAATCGCAGGACATCAGTATACCAATACACTAGTTGCAAATGACGTTATACTGACGCTACCTAACCCAGCTATTTCCTTACCAGCAGCTCATGAGGTCCTACGCATGTTTAGTAAAGTTGCACATTATAAAGTCAATGCCTCCAAATCCAGTGTAATGGTCATAGCGTTCGAACCTAGTATACAAACCGCCTTACAATCTACAGTACCATATCCCTGGACCAAGGGTCCATTGCAATACTTAGGCATCCAGCTGACACCACCATGTTTTGATCTGTATAAGGCAAATTATAATCACTATAATCGCTAACATACAGCAAGAAATGTCTAAAATGAAAAAATTCTATCTGTCATGGTCTGGTCACTTAGCGGCTTATAAAATGCTGCTATTACCAAAGATTCTGTACTATTTTAGAGCATTTCCGATCCGAATGCCTTCCACTTTCTTCACAAACATGCAAAGACTATTATCAGATTTTGTGTAAGCTGGTGAGAATGTGAGATGCAACCCCCAGATACAATTGAAGCATAGGAGTGTGGGAGGCATGAGGATTTCTATACTAAAAGACTACTATTTGGTTAGCATATTAGATAAGATTAGGTACTGGTTTGCAGGATCTAACCTCAAGCATTGGTGTCAGTTGCCTGGTTATATACAAAATCCCCACATTCCCTTCTTATGGCCACAGAATTTGTCCACAGAGGGAAAATTACTGACCATCCGATTATTCTGGCTTCTCTTCAGGCTTGGGAATACCTAAGACAAAAAGGTGATCCCATTTAACCAAGCATAGCTATTCAAATTCCCTTAGAATCCCTCCAATGGAGAATCACGGATCTCTTTTTGACCACTTGGAAACTCAAGGGCATCCAAAATTTAGCAGATATGTTTTTAGATGATAAAATACTGCCTTTTATTGAAATAACTAAGAAATTTCATCTTTCGACAAAATAATTTTTTTACGTACACTCAAATTTTCTTCCTTTGCCAACAGTTGTCAAGCCCCTATCTTACAGTGCCTACCAAGATATGGAACTTTTGGCAATCTGGAGATCCCAAACTAAAATGGATAAATTTATTCTACAACATCACTCAATCCAAAATGGTTTTCTCCAAGCCAAATTCCTTTCACAAATGGCAACAAGAGCTAGGGAAAAATTTCTCAGACCAACAATGGATTAGGGCAATCCGATGCAATTATCATTATCAATATTGACAATGCTCCAACTATTGGGAACTAGCACAAACATTTCATTTGCAATGGCATTATACCCCATACATAATGGCAATTTGTTTTAAATCCAACACTAATCTTTGTTGGAGAAACTGTGGACAGGTCGGAACCTTAACCCACATGATCTGATCTTGCCCTCACTTAAGAAGCTCCTGGTCAGAGATATTTAAGTTGATCTCATCTGTCACTGGCTTTCTCACTAGACCAAACATCGAACAGGCCATACTCTGTGTACACATGTCCCTTCTCCCTGCTTCAATATGCCCAACAGCAATGCACATAATTTATGCCTCATGCTTGGCGATAATGCACAAATGGAAAAAAAAACGAAATACCCAGGGTCAAAGAGACTGCGACAAATTAACACCATTGCAGAATATGAAAACCTGAGTTAGACTTACCAGTAACTAATTTTCTAGGAAGTATTCCAGGACAGCCTCTGAGACCTTGGACTCCTCCCTCCGGACAGGAAACACGTACCCCATTCCAAATAAAAGGCAGTCCTCCAGGCCCATACCTCAGTATCACCAAGGACCATAGGAAGGCACTAGAAGACAAAACACAATCATTACAACATGATATTATAATGCCACAAAAAATATCTGGGGGGGGTCCCAGCTGTCCTGGAAGACTTAAGTTACCGGTAAGTCTAACTCAGGTTTTCTCCAGTCGTCTTCCAGGACAGCTTCTGAGACGATTCTCAAGAATTTACCATCTAGGGTTGGACCACCGCCTGGAGAACCTTACGTCCAAAAGCCTGATTCTTGCTGGTAAGCAGATCCAGGCGATAATGCTTCACAAAGATAGAGTAACTGGACCAAGTCGCAGCTTTACATATCTGGTCTTGCAAAGCACCAGCTCTCTCTGCCCATGATGCCGACAAGGTTCTGGTTGAGTGTGCACTGATAAATGGAGTCGGGGTTCACTTCAGGGTATAACATTCTGTAATAACTAGTTTAATCCATCTAGATATAGTGGATTTTTAAGTTTTTTGACCTTTACGTGCCCCTGCAAAAACTACAAATAAAGATTCTGACTTGCTAAACTCTTTAGAAAAATGTATGTAACATAAAAGACTCCTCCTGACATCTATTTGACTGAACTGTTCCTGTTCCTCATTTGTAGGAGTGGATCAAAAGGTGGGTAATACAATATCCTGGGATCTATGGAAGGCCAAGGATAACTTTTGGAAGAAACGCAGGATTTGTCTTAAGTGTTACCCTATCCTCAAAAATAGACAAAAATGGCTTCCTAGTGGAGAGAGCATGTATTTCACTGACCCTTCTAGTGGTCGTGACTGCTATAAAAAAAAACATTTTTTAAGGTTACCAATTTGATGGATGAATCCTCCATAGGCTCAAAAGGGGCTTGACATTAATGCTTTCAATACCAGAGAAAGATCCAAGGTTGGACAGGCCTTAACTGCCACTGGTCTAGATCTGGATAAGGCCTTAAAGATGTTTGACACAAAATGATCCTGTTGTAGAGGGGTCTGAAGAAACATGCTGAGGCCTGAACTTTTAACCGAGAGCCCTTTGTCTGCACCCTCTTGAAAAAAAATCCAAAATTCTTGGAATATTTGGGGTTATATGGCCCTGGTCTGACATCCTGGAGCTGAACCTCTTCCACATCTTGGAGTGAATGGCTCTGGTACCGGGTTTGTGATAACTAACCAAGGTTTTTACTACCTTTACCGAAAACCCCTGGGATGTCAGAAGCTGCTCTTCAGAAACAATGCTGACAGTTTTAAAGTTGTCACCTGGGGGTGAAGAACTTGTCCTTGTGCAATCAAGTCCTCCCTCTGCAGGAGGAGGATGGGGGGGATTGGGTTCTGTCTGAATGTTCCCCTATTGGGGGTATTCTACATTATTTAGACGATTTTTTATTTATGGGCCCAGCAGACTCCCCCATGTGTTTGGAGTCGCTGAACAATTTTTTTCATATTTGTGATTCCTTTGGTATTCCCATTGCGCATGAAAAGACGGTCTTTCCTGCATCCACTATAGAATTTTTGGGGATCGACTCATCCTTGATGGAGTTCAGATTGCCCGGAGATAAATTGCATCGTATGAGAATAATGATCTCGTTATTCTTGTCAAAGCACAAAGTTTTGTTAAAAAAGGCCCAATCCCTATTGGGTCTGTTTGCATTTGCAGCTAGGGTTATTCCCATAGCTAGAATTTTTTCCAGACGTTTTGCTTTGGCTATTATGGGTTTTAAGAACCCTTGTTCTCATGTTTGCATCTCTAAAAGCTTCAAAGAAGATTTAAAAATTTGGGATTCGTTTCTTTGCAAATTCAATGGGTCCACCGTTTGGCAACAATCCTTTACAAAGGATTTTCAGTTAAATTTCTTTACAGACGCCGCTGGTTCATCCGGTTTTGGTGCCTTTCTGGATGCCCATTGGTGTGCTTCTAGGTGGCACTCTAGTTGGTTGCAACAAGACATTTTGCACAATATAGTCCTCCTTGAGTTGTTTCTGGTTATAGTTTCAATTGTGATCTGGAAAGAACAGTTTGTGAATCGTAGGATGATTGTAAATACGGATAATAAAGTTGTACTATTTGCTATCAATATGCTATCATCTAGATCAGAGCTAGTTATCAAACTTTTACATTTTTTAGTGTTGCACTGCATGAGATTCAATATCTGGTTAAAAGCCCGACATATTCCTGGGATTGATAATAACATAGCTGACGCCTTATATCGTTTACAGTTCCCGAGATTCCGGGAGTTGGCTCCATCGGCGGATCAGTGTGGAACCCCTTGCCCGGATTTCCTCTGGGGCTTGATCTGGGACTGATCTCTGCGCATCTTCTGAACTCGGTAGTACGTAAGACATGGCTGGAATATAGTTTGGCCTTGTCAAAATGGTGTTCTTTTTGCTCTAGCAGGTGTATAGATGTCTTGGAAGTGAATGCGTATGTCTCTTTAGCTTTTGTGTCTTTTCTTATTCAGTCTGGCCTTAGTCCTGCCTCCATTAGCAAGGTGTTGGCAGGTGTTTCATTTTTTCTAAAATTTGCAGGCATGCCAGCCCTGTCCTCCTTCTTTCAGGTTAGCCAGGTCCTCAAAGGATTCAAGAATTCACGCCTTACTCAGGATTCTAGACGTCCCATTTCAGTTAATCTATTAATCAAACTGCTCTCGATATTAGAAGAGATTTGAACTCCTGCTTTTCAGGGCAGCCTTTTCTGTTACCTTTTTTGGTGCCCTTAGAGTTGGAGAACTTACAGCCCAAAACAAATCATCTTCATCCTTCCTGCTGTTTTCTCATGTGTTTATGGAATCAGATTGCTTACATTTGTTTATCTGCCGGTCAAAAACTTTTGGTTTAGGCAATGGTCAGTGGATATCTCTGGGTAAATCTCCCAATACATTGGTTTGCCCGGTGTCGCATACTGCCAGTTATATGTCAGTCAGGACCCCCTCTGATAGTTCCTTTTTTATCCACCAGGACTTGTCCCCTTTGACCCGATACCAGTTTTCTGATGTGCTGTCCTCATGCCTCAAGCGCCTTAACCTCCTAGGTCTCAGATTCTCATCACATTCATTTAGGATTGGGGCTGCCACCACAGCCAATTTGTTGGGATTCTCTCCCGAAGGTCAAAAAAGGGTTGGTAGGTGGGCTAGTAGTAGATATAAAATTTATGTCTGCCCTGAATTGTTAATTGTTTGATTTTCTATTTTCAGATTCTTCTAAATGCACAATCTGGATAGTAGGCCATTCCTACATTTTCTGGGCTGAAAAACAGGCTGCATCCAGGATTTATACGAACAATTTAGGTTTGGATAGTAATGTATTTACGGTTTTATGGTCTGGAGTTAGGGGCCTCAGATGGCGTAATCTTAAAGACCACTTAATTCACTTATCCACAGTTTGGCCTTCTCCTCAGGTTCTAGTTCTTCACGTTGGAGCAAACAACGTTGGTAAAGTGAGAACATGGGAGCTCCTTTGTGAAATGAAGCAGGATATTTATTGCATTAAACTTTTGTTTCCAAGTACCAATTTGGCCTTCTCTGAAATGATTCCTAGACTCCTTTGGTCCCCTTCTGGGAATTTATTTTATGTGGATAGGATTCGGAGACGGCTGAATAGGACTATACATAATTTTTTAGTGTCCTCGGGAGGTGTGTCTTTCCGCCACTTGGAGCTAGAAGGTTTCGTTCCTGGGTTATTTAGGAAGGATTTAGTTCACTTTTCAGACATAGGTCTGGACATATTCAATATGGGCCTTCAAAGTTTAATTGAAAGTGATGTTGGGGGGACCTCAGCCAAGAGTTTCCCTCCTGGCCTCGGTCGGTGGGGAATAGTCGTCCAGCATTGTCTGGATGGACACAGTGTAAAATTTTGGGTTGATGTATTATAGCCAAGATGGCTTTATAATTATTTGAAGTTGTGTTATTTCATTATCAGGTTACCCCTTGAACAACATCGTGGCCTAAATTTAATTTTCCAAAATAAATAAACTTGTTATAAAAAGAAATATAATGGTTGTTGGTCTTTTATTGTAGTATTATCTCCTTTGTGCTAGCCCATGACAGGTCTATGCAATATGCAGGACCCACATGGGAGAGCTCAAAGGGGAATGCATGTTTCCTTATGTTTTCTGCAGGGTTGCTATTGGTTACAGTTACAGCTTCTCCTGCGCAGCAACAAGCAGCTGATTGGAGGAATTTGGTGGTTTGCATAGCCCGCGTTTCTGAAGAAGATAAAAGGGGCAGTACGGCCGTTAAGCAAGCAGACCCTGTGGAACCGGACCAGGACTCCCACCCGCCCTCCCTAATTCTTATATCAGTCATGGTGTTGTTTAGTGGGGGAATAGTCGTCCAGCATTGTCTGGATGGACACAGTGTAAAATTTTGGGTTGATGTATTATAGCCAAGATGGCTTTATATTTATTTGAAGTTGCGTTATTTCATTATCAGGTTACCCCTTGAACAACATTGTGGCCTAAATTTTAAATTTTCCAAAATAAATAAATTTGTTATAAAAAGAAATATAATGGTTGTTGGCTTTTTATTGTAGTATTATCTCCTTTGTGCTAGCCCATGGGGTATTCTTCCTTACCCCCAGGAAGAAAAAATCACTACTAGTACCCCGCGCCATCTACAACAAGAATGGAAAACAGTTACGGCAAAGAATGCCACCACTCATTACTAAAATGAATAAGGATGGACTACATTCATTTCTAGTCCCTGACTAATGAAGTCTCCAGTATTGAACTTAACCCCCAGTTACATGTAACAGCAACATACCCGTTACCGTTACATTAATTGTGATGTAACAAAGTTGAACTTTAATAATCTCTTGTTTTTTCTTTGGTTCTCTCCTATGTTTTTTCTCTGTTTTTGTTTACCACCCCTGGGATGTAGGCAGCACCGCTCTACCAACAAACCTGCACCTTCCATACAGGACAGGCAACGGTCGCTTCCATCATGGAACTCAGCTCTCAATGTGACCTCCAAGGTTGAACAGTCTCCGCTACACCAATGGATGACCTCTTCTTTGAACTACCCACGTAAGTCCAAGAAAATGCACACCACATCAAGTGTACCAAGTACATGTGGACTAAGTTTTGGACTGGAGTTGGCAACCTCAAATTCAAAGCTTACCTCCTATAGTAACGATGCCTATTAACATAATCTCCATCAATGCCAAGGGGCTTAATCACCCAGTGAAACGCAAATCACTCTGGCAAGAAGCACTCTCACACCAAGGTGATATACTCTGTGCTTAAGAGACTCACTTCAGCAGCCAAGCACCACCGAAATGCACCCATAAAACTTCCCGCACGTCTTCACTGCCAACGCAGATACAAAGGCATATATCTGATCCTGGTATGCGAACTAAACTCTTCAATGTACACCCTAGTGACTGCTTATTCTCCCAATAAGCATCAAGTCTGCTTCTTTAATAAATGAATGCAGAAAGTCAGAAAGTGTCAAAAAAGGTCCACTTTTAATTTGTGGAGATTTTAATATTACCCCAGATCCTGCAATAGACCCTACATCTAAATCCTCCCGCTACACACCCATGCTCTCAACCTCCCTTCACAAATACAATATGTTTGATGCCTGGAGATGTCTTCATGCCAATGAAAAATACTTTACGTTTTTCTCGGCACCACATAAAGGTATATACAAGCATCCACCTCGTCGTAGTGGATCAACAGGTTTTACTAAACACTAAATCTGTTTCTATTAATTCCATAACATGGTCAGACCATGCGTCCATAGTCCTAACATTGGCGGACTCTGCTTCTCCTAGACCAAGCCCAATCTGGAGGATCAACACATACTTGTTACAACACCAAGAGACTAAGGAACAGATCAATAATCATTTGACAAATTTTTTTACTGAAAATGCAGGCTCGGTATGGAGTCCTTTTCTGTTGTGGAATGCCCATAAAGTGTTCATAAGAGGCATCTTTATACAGATGGGTACCAGGGTGAAGAGGCAGAGGCAGCAATGAATGACTGAACTATTAAAACAAATTTCAGAATTAGAAACCCAAAACAAACATAATTATACTTCAAATATATCCCACAAATTAACACAATTTAGAACTGACCTTAGAATACACCTATTTGAAAACTTTGAAAAGCCTCTAAGAGACTCAAAATGACTTATTATGTGAACGGGAATAAGGCAGGAAAACTCTCAGCACAGAATCTTCAGGGCCATAGGTACAAATCGAGAATACCATTTATAATTCATCCATCTACCAACCAAAAAGAATATCACTCACAAAAAATTGCAGACGCTTTTAGCCATTATTACGGATCCCTATACAATTTAAAAGATGACCCATACACCATCCAACCCACCCCTGACGCAGTAAATGACTTTTTAGGGAAATTATCTTTACAAAAACTAACTCCATACCAGATTCAATCTCTTAATCGCCCATTTACTGACACAGAGATACAAAAAACTATAGATTCCCTACCTATGAATAAATCACCAGTACCCGACTGTTTTAGTGGTGAATACTACAAAGAGTTTAAAACCCTACTGTCCCCTTTCTTGAATCAAGTGTTCGGTTCAGCAGCTGTCTCTGCCTCTTTCCCTCCAGAAATGCTAGAAGCCTTAGTTGTGGCCTTGCCAAAGTTGGGAAAGAGCCCACCTCCCCTCCAAACTTTAGGCTAATATCTTTACTAAATATTTATCTAAAATTACCGTATTTATCGGCGTATAACACGCACTTTTCCCCCCTTAAAATCAGGGGTAAATCGTGGGTGCGTGTTATACTCCGATCCCCGCCGATCTCCACTGATTTTTTGCGATCGCGCCGACATACACATCCGAGTGTACAGATTTAAATATGGCGCCGGCAGACTTGGCAAAGGGCGGAGCCGAGATACGCAAAGCTGAGTGTACTCGGCTCTTTTCGGTTCTGCTCACCGTCCCGCCCAGTCCTGCCACTGGGCGTGACAGTGAGTGGAGCTGAAAAGAGCCGAGTGAATTCGGCTATATGTATCTCTGCTCCGCCGAGTCCCTCTGCGGCGCCATATTTAAATCTGTACACTCGGATGTGTATGTTGGCACGATCGCAAACAATCAGCAGAGATCGGCGGGGATTGCAAGGCTGCACTGGGGCAAGGCTGCAATGGACACTGGGGAAGGCTGCACTGACAAGGCTGCACTGGGACAAGGCTGCAAGGCTGCACTGGGACAAGGCTGCAATGGACACTGGGGAAGGCTGCACTAACAAGGCTGCACTGACATGGCTGCAAGGCTGCACTGGGGCAAGGCTGCAATGGACACTGGGGAAGGCTGCACTAACAAGGCTGCACTGACATGGCTGCAAGGCTGCACTGACAAGGCTGCACTGAGAAGGCTTCAATGACACTGACAAGGCTGCATTGATGGGCATTTAAATGTAAGTTTTTTCCCTTAAACTTCCCTCCTAAAAGTTTTTTTCCTTAAAATTCCCTCCTAAACTTGGGGTGCGTGTTATACGCCGGCGCGTGTTATACGCCGATAAATACGGTATATGCTAAACTTATAGCTCTAAGCCTAGTTGATATCTTGCCTACTCTTATCCACCCAAACCAGACAGGCTTTACAAAACATAGACAAAATTCAGATGCGACCAGGCGCATGATTAATATCATTCATATAGAGAAAGTGCACCAGAGGCCTTCTCTGCTCCAAGCATTGGATGCAGAGAAGGCCTTTGACCGCATACATTGAATGTATTTAGCCAAAGTATTAGACCCATTTGGATTTGAAGGTCCTATCCTTTCTGCCATAATGGCTCCGTACTCTAAACCGTCAGCCAAGGTCTATATGTCTGGTACTATCTCAATGCCATTCACAATATCTAATGGTACAAGGCAGGGATGCACTCTGTCCCCCCTAATCTTTAACTTATTGATGGAACCCCTAGCCATTTACATCAGAATTCGTCCAAACATAAAAGGTTTTCCTGTTGGCAATAATACTTACTCAATTAGTCTATTTGCAGACAACATTTTAATGATAATGACAGAGGTGGACTCCTCCCTGGTAGCGGCGCATGAGGCACTGAGCTTATTTAACAAAATCTTGTATTATAAAGTTAATGAAAATAAGTCATATATTTTAGGCTTGGGAATAGACAATACCACCAGCAATAAGCTCAAATCACAATTTCCATAAAAGTGGACTACGGAAGGGATAAAATATTTAGGAATAACTCTAACAGATGATTCTAACAGCATTGCAGAGGCAAACTATGCTCCTTTTTTACTAAAATTAAACCAGAAACTACAAGCTATAACTAGAACAGAGTCAACATAGTCTGGCCGTCTTGTGGCCTTCAAGATGATGATACTTCCCCAATTTATTTACCTATTCAGGACCCTCCCAATATCACTCCCAGATAGCTTCTTTGCCAGAGAATAGTCCATGGTTAATGGATTCCTTTGGCAGGGAAAAAAGGCTAAATGCGCATTTCATAAATTGATTAAATCCAGAATGGCAGGAGGAGTGGGACATGTCCTTCTGAAGGATTACTACCTTGTGGCAATTTTGGCCCAGCTAAAACATTGGTTTCCTGGAAACCATAGCTCAAGGTGGCAAGGATTGGAACAATTTCAGTCCCCTAATCATAGATTATACGATCTGATATTAACTAGCGGATTTATGCCACACTCCCCCTCCAAGCTTTCACCTACAATGGAAGCCTCTATCTATACATGGAAAATACTCTTAAACACTCCTATGACTGATACACCTTTGAGATCTATTCCTCTTCCTATTACCAGCTTACAAATACTGATACCAAACCTGAATATTAAACACTGGGTATCCAAAGGCCTTAAAACAACCGACAACCTTTATGTAAGCCCTGCGATTAAAACTTTTAGAGAAATACAGCTTGAACATAACTTAGAATCCAAAGAGTATTACACATATCTGCAAATCTCACACTTATTGACCTCCATCAGTGATCCTAACACAAAGATCCCCTGCAGGGCTTTTCTATACTTCACAAATCCTACAACCTCTATCAAAGGCATATTCCTATTTTATAACCTACTACACCAGAAATCAGTATTCAGCAACTCACCCTCTATGAAGACTTGGGAAATTGACTTCATGCATCATACACCCTAGAACAATGGAAAAAAGCAATTTTGTCCACCTACAAAGCCACCAGAAGTGTGATTTTATGGGAATTTTAGGTATTTAACCCCTACATGATTAGCAGGATTTAACTCTCACATATCCCCACTATGCTGGAGAAAATGCGGCCTAATGCCCAGTATACACGGTCGGATTTTCCGACGGAAAATGTGTGATAGGACCTTGTTGTCGGAAATTCCGACCATGTGTAGGCTCCATCACACATTTTCCATCAGATTTTCGGACACACAAAGTTTGAGAGCAGGATATAAAATTTTCCGTCAACAAAATCCGTTGTCGGAAATTCCGATCGTGTGTACACAAATCCGACGGACAAAGTGCCACGCATGCTCAGAATAAATAAAGAGATGAAAGCTATTGGCCACTGCCCCGTTTATAGTCCCGACGTACGTGTTTTACATCACCGCGTTCAGAATTTTCGGATTTTCCGACAACTTTGTGTGACCGTGTGTTTGAGCCAACATCCGTCAGAAAAAATCCTAGGATTTTGTTGTCGGAATGTCCAAACAAAGTCCGACCGTGTGTACGGGGCATAAGAGGTTTCATAACACATATTTTTTGGTCATGCCCACGGTTGAGAAAATACTGGTCCGATATCTTTAGTTTCATAGAGCATATTACTAAAGCCCCATGTTCAGCCACTTCCACTATGGCTATATTATAATGTCTAGGAATAGACACAATGCCTCACTCTATGAGAAACATAACTACTCAGGTCCTTACCAGCGCTCGTCTTGAAGTAACGAGAAGATGGTTAAAAGATGAAACACCAGATGTGATCAGAACCACCAACCTCCACATCTCATATGAACTTATGTTTGCTGCCTCCCAAGGCAAATATGCATCCAAAAGTCTGACTTGGAAACCCTGGACAGACTGGTATCAAAAATATGATAACACGTGAACATTTCTCACCATGTCCAACAGTCCACTTAAACACCACAAACTAAAAGTACATACACAACACTAGTAGGTGCTGCTCATCCCAAAACTATACCCCCCCCCATACCTATACCAGTTATCTTTCCGTAATTGAGATAGCTTTTTTTTTATTCTATCTCTTCCTGCACAGATAACTATACATAGAGATGGATTATAACATTAGTTTGACATAACCTTTCTGAACTGCGCAGCTTGGATCACAGAGGTGTAATAAAGATAGGAATATACCAAGTGATTGTGCATTTTCCCACTAGGGCACAGAGTGTTCCCAAAGGGGTGCTAGGAGGGAAGAGTTGCATACTAACAAACATACCAAGAAACTTATCCTGTTTAACTACTATACATATATATGATCCTATTTGTGATCCATATTGGAAAAAATCCATATGACTATTTCTGTAACTGTAATACAATGTCAAATTTATATGTAAGTGATTGCTACCTGGAAAGTATTTGGTTTTCTTTGTTTTTCTCTGTTTTTATAAAATTTTTAATAAAAATTTATTGAACGAAAAAATGGCATATTTCTGAGCCCATCTTGACTGCCAATCTTGGATATTTCTGACAAGACGGGTGAATCAGGACACATGCATCTCGAAGGTACAGAGTGGCCATAAAATAGTTCTGATAGAGCATGTTTCTCATAGAGAAGATCGATTCCATCCTGAAATGTTTGTATTTGAGAGATTGATTCAAGGGCCGGAGATTGAGAATTAGGCGAAATTTGCCTGATGGTTTTTTCACTTTTCACCACAAAAACATGTGAGTAACCCCCCCCCCCTGCTTTTCTCTGGGAACCTGGGTGAGGACTTTCTGGTCCAAAAGATCTCCTATCAGGAGACAAAGTGCATTTGCCTTTTCCCGATCTATGGGGAGGCTTGTCACTAACAGTCTTGTGGGGGAAATTGATTCGAACTCCAGCCTGTAACCATTCTGGATCAAGTCCAGAATGTACTTGTTGAAGGAAATTGTCATCCATTGGGGGAGGAAGCTTACCAGTCTTCCTCCCACTGGGAGACAGGAGTCATTGGGGTTTGGCGGGTTTCTGAGGAGGATTTAATAATATCCCTCCTCTAACTCTTCTTTTGTGACCAGTACAATGCTTCTTTGTGTGATTATCCCGGTCGGCTTGACCCTGCTGCCTTTGGACATGAAAGGACCTCTGGCCACCTGCCTTCTTTTTTACTTCAGGGAAAGCTTTCTTTTTGTTTGCAGTGCGCTCTAGTACCTTCTTCTAGGTCTGCACTAAAAAGATGATCTCCAGAAAAAGGGGATGCTGCACAGACGCAGCTTAGAAGCTGAGTCTCCAGTCCAAGTTTTCAGCCATAGGGCACGTCTGACTGAGTTCACCAATGCCGTTGATCTGGCTGCTAATTTTACCGACTCAGCAGATGCATCCGCCAAGTAACCCACTGCATTAAAAAGCAGCAGGATTGACTTTAGAATATGTTGCCTTTAGTTTCCAGCTGACAGGTGTGACTGAATCTGGGAAAGCCAACAGTCCTTATTTCTGGCCACACAAGTTGCAGATAAAGCTGGTTTTAAGCTTAGTGAGGTAGAATCCCAGGCTCTACGCAGTAGGACATCTCCCCTCTTATCCATTGGATCCTTCAGTGTGCCCATATCATGGAAGGCCAAATCTCATTTTTTTGGGGAGATTTTAGAGAGGGGTGCATCCAGTTTTGGCACTTTGTTCCAAGGCTGGGACGCATCTTCCTCAAAGGGGAACCTTCTTTTTAGGCCCCCTGAAAAAAAGGAATTTCTCTCTGGGTTTTGTCATTCTAACTTAATGGATTCAACAAGAGAGCTATGAACTGGAAAAACTCTCAATTTCTTTGCATGAGACCCGTCATACATCTGGTCATGCTTTGACAGCTGTACTTTTTCTCCCTTAATCTCCAAGGTGTTGTAAATGACTTTAAGCAAATCATCAACATCATCCAGGGACAATTTATACATTAAGCCTCTGGAGGAGTCACCTTCTCCTCTGACACCATCTTCTGAAGCTAAATCAGCTTGAGAAGAGGTAGGGGATCTGGATTCCTCCTCTGGATCCTCTCTATTCCCCCCTTGGAAGGAATTGGGACAGCTGGTATGGCGGGACCCTGCATCTTTTTTAGCAAACCTTTAAATTATTTAAAAGTTGAAGCTATCTCATCCTTTACTGATGACAGAATCTTGTGACATGCGGTTACGGATTAATCCTTCACCAGACTATCCACACAGCCACGCCATAAGGGTTTCTCCCACACAGAGCATTTCCTAGCCGCACAAACAGCACATGTTCTCTTGGGGGCCGCCACCTCTGTCCTATCCTGGGCTTTAACCTATGTTAAGACAGGGGACAACAAATGGTATTTGAGGGGGGGCCCTGTTCCAAAACAGCACTGTGCAGGAAAAACAAACCAAAAGAGTGCCCCTAAATGCTGAAGCCATCCTTATAGCCCATAGCATAGAAAAAATCTTCTCCAAGGTGCTGCTAAAGGGATCCCGCCCCCCGCTTACCTGAGAGGAGCCAGTGCTGGCTGCTGCCGATTTTCCTGCCTGTGCAGGGTTGTCTGTGCTGCACAGCCATGCTGGTTCACTCCTAAAATCACCAGCCGCCTGTTTTGGATGCTGCTGTGCCGCTTTAAATGAGACCACAAGTCTCCAGCACCTGCTGATGACGTCACTCAGTCTCTCTTTCCCTGCCTATGCAGCTTCCTGGACTGACCAGCTTGGAATGCACAGGCTCCGCTCCCCACCGGAAGTGACACGCTGGGTGCTTCTCCTTACACAGAGGAGCACGCTGAGCGGGCCATGCCACACAGGGGGAGCTGGGAGACACACAACAGCGGTACACTTCTCTCTCTGAGGCAGAAGGCAGCAACCACACAGCCCCACTCCACTTCTCCAGGGAGGGATCGTGCTGGGTAAAAAAGGTACAGCTTTAAATTTTAAAGGAAGCCCCTCTGGTCAACCTCAGAGACTCAGATCTCCTAGGTTCCACAACGTGTATCCTATCCTTCCAGAGGAAACAAATACTGAGGTATGGGCCTGGAGGACCGCCTTTTATTTGGAATGGGGTACATGTTTCCTGTCCTGAGGGAGGTGCCCAAGGTCTCAGAGGCTGTCTGGGAAGACGAATGGAGAAAAGATCTTAGACTTTAGAGATGGGAAGCTCAATAGGTACAACCTAACCTGTTCTTTCTGGGTCTCAAAATACAATCAGACTTAAAACTGATGAAGAAGTCTTATATCTGTTGGTATACCAAATATGTTTCTGTTCTTTTTTTCCTTTCTCTGCAATATTTATGAATAAATGTGTTTGAAGATGTACCCTTATATACTGTTTATATGACCTTTTTAGGTAGATTTCTGGTTCACATACTGACAACCAGTGAAATATTGTTACTCATCATTACTTCTGTAAAAATGTTAAACATTGAATATGTTGATTACCAACTAAATTACTTTGTATTGATAAATTTCAATAAAAACTATGTGTAAAAAAAATATATCGAATTGTACAGAGATTGGCCAATCAGATTGCATAGTGCATGACCATCTTAAGTTTAACATTTGAAATGTAGATGTGCCATGACCCACCTGTATTTTCCAAACAATATTTTTGGGCATTATACAAGGCGCATGAAAACACACCTTTTTTCAAAACATGCTAGAATGACCAGGAATCTTCAAACTAAGGCCCTCCAGCTGTTGCGGAACTACACATCCCATGAGGCATTGTAGAACTCTGACATTCACAGACACGACTAGGCATGATAGGAATTGTAGTTCCTTTACAACTGGAGGGCTGTAGTTTGAAGACCCCTGTGCTAGGCCAATATTATGCCTCCAGAATTGGGAGTGTGGCATCTGCCCAAATGCTCTCTGCTGGTGGACACTAGGGATGAGCCAAACACCCCCCGGTTCGGTTCGTACCAGAACCTGCGAACGGCCTGACAGTTCGCGCAAACTTTAGAACCCCATTAAAGTCTATGGGACTCGAACATTCGAAATCAAAAGTGCTAATTTTAAAGGCTAATATGCAAGTTATTGTCCTAAAAAAGGGTTTGGGGATCTGGGTCCTGCCCCAGGGGACATGTATCAATGCAAAAAAAAGTTTTAAAAAACTGACTTTTTTTGGGAGCAGTGATTTTAATGATGCTTAAAGTGAAAAAAAAAGTGAAATATTCCTTTAAATATTGTACCTGGGGGGTGTCTATAGTATGCCTGTAAAGTGGCACGTGTTTCCCGTGCTTAGAACAGTCCCTGCACAAAATGACATTTTTAAAGGAAAAAAAGTCATTAAAACTGCTTGCGGCTTTAATGTAATGTCGGGTCGGAAATATGGATGAAAATCAGTGAGACAAACGGCATGGGAACCCCCCCCCCAGTCCATTACCAGGCCCTTTGGGTCTTGTATGGATATTAAGGGGAACCCCGCACCCAAAATAAAAAAGGGAAAGGAGTGGGGCCCCCAGGCCCTATATACTCTGAACAGCAGTATACAGGTGGTGCAAACAAGACAGGGACTGTAGGTTTGTTGTTAAGTAGAATCTGTTTGTCATTTTTAACTGGTACATTTTTAAAGTGTAGCTCCAGCCAAAAAATCTATTTTTAAGCTTTTTGGAAAACATAGGGAAGGATTATCACCCCTGTAACATTTGTTTAGCTGTCTGTGCACCGCTTCAGAAGATTTCATCTCACTTTCCCCTCTCAATGACAATATTTTTTTGAAAATTTGGGGTTTTTAGTGAAACAAGGATTGGTGATAAAGCATCAGGGAAGAGGAGACACATTTTTCCCATATTAACTCTTATGCCCCGTACACACGATCGGACTTTGTTCGGACATTCTGACAACAAAATCCTAGGATTTTTTCCGACGGATGTTGGCTCAAACTTGTCTTGCATACACACGGTCACACAAAGTTGACGGAAAATCCGATCGTTCTGAACGCGGTGACGTAAAACACATACGTCGGGACTATAAACGGGGCAGTGGCCAATAGCTTTCATCTCTTTATTTATTCTGAGCATGCGTGGCACTTTGTCCGTCGGCTTTGTGTACACACGATCGGAATTTCCGACAACGGATTTTGTTGTCGGAAAATTTTATCTCCTGCTCTCCAACTTTGTGTGTCGGAAAATCCGATGGAAAATGTCCGATGGAGCCCACACACGGTCGGAATTTCCGACAACACGCTCCGATCGGACATTTTCCATCGGAAAATCCGACCGTGTGTACGGGGCATTACAGGAGAGAATTTCCCTTTCTAGGGGTAGATTTCATCTCACTTTCTGTTGTCTTCTTCCGTTTGCAAGTAGGAGTCGTTTGTATAGTTGGAGCGCAGGAATGATCCCTGCTGCAAAGTATTGCATCAAAAATTGTAATTACATGCCCCTGTTAAAAAGGGGCAGAAAAATTGGGCCTTGGCCACTGGTGACGGTGCCCAGAACCAACAATGTTCTTACAAGCTATCAGCATGAAAATTGAGGAGGAAGAGAATTGTCACTCAGCATAACAGGATAGTCACTCAGCATCAGCATAGGCAGTCTTGAAAGTGATCTCACATTAAAAAAAATCAATCGGTTACATCAGCATCAGGTGCTTGGTAGCTGGTGATCCAAGACTGATTCATTTTTATGAAGGTCAGCCGATCGACTGATTCGGTGAAAAGGCGCACCCTGTGATCAGTTACAGAGCCTCCAGCAGCACTGAATGTGCGTTCCAAAAGAATGCTGGATGCAGGACAGGCCAGTAGCTCAATTGCATACTGTGCAAGCTCTGGCCAGTGATCCATCCTCAAGACCCAGTAACCCAGAGGATTTTCGGTGGGAAAGGTGTCCAAGTCTGATCTTGCCCCTAAATAATCCTGCACCATGTGAATCAGAGGTTGGCGATGGTTGCTGGAACTGATCAGACCTTGGGGTACAGACTAAAAAATTGTCTGAACGCATCAGTCAGACGGCCACTTTCTCCAGTGCTCCTTCTGTGACTGACTGAAGCCTCAGCAACATGTTGTCCAGGAGGACCAGGAAATTGTAACCTCCCAGGCTCTGGAAATGCGTTGCACAAACCTTTCTGCAAGGCCTCCTGAAGTTGTTTCAACCTCTGTTCCCTCTGCGACGGCAAGATAAGGTCCGCAACCTTACCCTTGTAACATGGATCAAGGAGGGTTGCCAGCCAGTAATCATGCCTTCCCTTGATACCACGAATACGAGGATCCTTCAGCAGGCTTTGCAGGATCAGGGAGGCCATGCAGCATAGGTTTGCTGAGGCATTCAGTCCAGAGTCCTCTGGGTCACTAATGATGACATGATCTGCAGCCACCTCCTCCCAGCCACGTACAAGTCCATGGGTTTTTTTGGACTGTAAATGATACTTTGAAGACTGCTGCTGATGCTGAATGCCAGGCTCCACCTCCATGCAAACACAATCTTCCTCCTCCTCCTCCTCCTCTTCCTGTGTGATCGGCGGGCAGGGAGGAACACTGTCTGGATAAAGGGGGCCTTGAGAGGTAAGGAAGTCCTCCTCTTCCTCCCTCTGTTCTGCCTCAAGTGCACTGTCCATTATTCCACGCAGCGTATGCTCCAACAGGTGGACAAGAGGGACAGTGTCACTGATGCATGCACTGTCACTGCTCACCATCCTTGTGGCCTCCTCAAATGGTGACAGGACAGTGCATGCATCCCTGATCATAGCCCACTGGCATGGGGAAAAAAACCAAGGTCCCCTGACCCTGTCCTGGTGCCATATTCGCATAGGTACTCATTGATGGCCCTCTGCTGCGTGTGCAGCTGTTGTAGCATGGCCAACATTGAGTTCCACCTGGTGGGCATGTCACAGATTAGGCAGTTCTTGGGCAGGTTAAATTCCTTTTGGAGGTCAGCCAGCCGAGCACTGGCATTATATGACTTGCGGAAATGCACACAGACTTTCCTGGGCTGCCTCAGGACATCCTGTAAGCCCGGGTACCTGCCCAAGAACCGCTGCACCACCAAGTTAAGGACATGAGCCAAACAGGGCACATGGGTCAGGTGTCCCTGTCAGAGGGCGGAGAGGAGGTTGGTGCCATTGTCGCAAATCACCATACCTGGCTTAAGCTGACGTGGCCTCAACCACCTCTGAACCTGCCCCTGCAGAGCTGACAGAATCTCTGCCCCAGTGTGGCTCCTGTCCCCCAAGCACCACACCTCAAGCACTGCATGGCATCTTTTTTCCTGCGTGCTTGCGTAGCCCCTTGAACGCCTACGGAGCACCGCTGGTTCCGAGGACAAATCAGCACAGGAAGAGGCTATGGAGGAAGAAGAAGAAGAGGAGTGGGTGGAGGAGAGAGGTGTGGCAGAATTACCACTAGTAGAATTTAGAGGCGTGGTGGCGAAGCAACCTCCAACACTACTGCACCCTGTCCTGCATCCTTCCCAGCTGCCAGAAGAGTCACCCAGTGCGCATTGAAAGATAGGTAATGTGCCTGTCCATGCCTGCTGGACCATGAGTCAGCGGTAATATACACCTTACCACTGACCGTCCTGTCTAGAGAGGCCAAGACATTGCCTTACACATGCAGGTAGAGAGCCGGAATCACCTTCCGTGAGAAAAAGTGGCGTTTGGGAACCTGCCACTGAGGAACTGCACATTCCACAAACTCACGGAAGGGTTCAGAGTCTACCAACTGAAAAGGCAGCAGTTGAAGTGCTAGCAATTTAGCCAAGCTAGCATTCAACCGCTGGGCATGTGGATGGCTGGGAGCGAACTTCTTTCAGCGGTGCAGCAGCTGGGGCAGGGAAATTTGCCTGGTACAATCTGACGTCAGTGTACCGATAGCAGATTGCCCGCGCGTACTTGGCTGTGACGCACCTAATTCTACACCTTCATTCCTCTCAGTGCAGGTTTCAGAGAGGACTGAAGGTATAGTGGGGTTGGAGATTCCAGCTGATGAGGTCAGGAGAGGTCCGCTTTGTTCTTTGGTATGGGTCTTTTAGGTACGCTTGCCAACGAACTGTATGGCAGGTCAACATATGTCTGGTCAAGCATGTGGTGCCCAAGCGGGTGATGTTTTGGCCATGCGCGATACGCTTGAGACATATGTTGCAAATAGCAACGGTGGGATCTGATGCACTCGTCTCAAAAAAGGCCCACACCAAAGAACTTTTGGAATAACGCGCAGAGATAGCAGTGCCCTGCACATGCGGAGCTCTGCGGTGTGATGCAGTCGGTGTGCTGCCCTTAAGCTGGCCCCTGGAGGGCATCCTGCCTCATTGGAGATGTGCCTCCTCCTCCTCCTCACTCCTATCAGGCACCCACGTGGAGTAAGTTACCTCATAATCCCCTCCCTCCTCATCACTGGAGCAAACCTGGCAGTATGCTGCAGCTGGGGGAACATGACTGCCAGATTGCTGTCATTCTTGGGCACCCCCTCTCTCTGGGCTCACGTTACTGCCTTCCTCTAGCTGGGTACCATCAACCCAGCCTTCAAAACGCTGTGCATCCTCCTGGAACATGTACCCAACACTGTGGTCAAACAGTTTGGGGGACTCCTCAGAAAGATATGGTGGGGCTAGGGAAGGAGTGACTGATGCCATTGAGCCGAGGCAAGAGGCCGTGTTGGCAGCTGCTTTGCCAGACAAAGTACCCTGAGCCTGGGTGAGAGAGGATGAGGAGGATGAGGACAGCCTGGTCATCCACTCTACCAAGTCTTCCGCATGTTGTGGCTCAACACGGCCAGCTGCCAAAAAAAAGTACAAGCGTGTCCTACGGCCACGTGCTGATGAAGATGCACTGTCTCCACGACCAGCACTGTTGCCTTTAGACACAGAGCCTGCTTGCCCTCTTTTATTGGCTTGTGACTGTCTGCCTCTCCTTGTTGGCCTTCCAGACATACTAATGGCCTGCAGTAAGATGTAGCTGCACAAAGCTGGGATGTATATATATATACTGATACTGCAGCTAGCAGAATCAACTGCCTGCCTGTAGTATTATTAGTATGAGAACACCAGCAATTGTCTTCAGTAGGGATAAGCTTCGAGTTCGAGTCAAACTCATGTTCAACTCAAACATCGGCTGTTCGCCAGTTCGCTGAACAGCGAACAATTTGAGGTGTTCGCGGCAAATTTGAAAGCCGCGGAACACCCTTTAAAAGTCTATGGGAGAAATCAAAAGTGCTAATTTTAAAGGTTTACATGCAAGTTATTGTCATAAAATGTGTTTGGGAACCTGGGTCCTGCCCCAGGGGACATGGATCAATGCAAAAAAAAGTTTTAAAAACGGCCGTTTTTTCAGGAGTAGTGATTTTAAAAATGCTTAAAGTGAAACAATAAAAGTGAAATATACCTTTAAATTTCGTACCTGGGGGGTGTCTATAGTATGCCTGTAAAGGGGCGCATGTTTCCTGTGTTTAGAACAGTTTGACAGCAAAATGACATTTCAAAGGAAAAAAAAGTAATTTAAAACTACTCGTGGCTATTAATGAATTGCCGTTCCGAAAATACACATAAAAGTTCATTGATAAAAACGGCATGGGAATTCCCCATAGGGGAACCCCGAACCAAGGTCCCCCTAAATTCCATACCAGGCCCTTCAGGTCTGAGCTTCGAGTTCGAGTCGAACTCATGTTCGACTCGAACATCGGCTGTTTGCCAGTTCGCTGAATAGCGAACAATTTGGGGTGTTCGCGGCAAATTCGAAAGCCGCGGAACACCCTTTAAAAGTCTATGGGAGAAATCAAAAGTGCTAATTTTAAAGGCTTATATGCAAGTTATTGTCATAAAAAGTGTTTAGCTCAGTGCTTTCCAAAGCAGTGGTTCTCAACCTCTGTCCTCAGGTACCCCCAACAGGCCATGTTTGCAGGTTTTCCTTTCTCTTGCACAGGTGCTTTAAATCAGAGTCAATGGCTTGGTATTTTGGACAGCTATTTTATCTAAGAGAAATTCCCAAAACATGTCCTTTTGGGGGTACTTGAGGACTGAGGTTGAGAACAGATTTTAGACAAATCACCCCTTTTTGTTTTGCCACGCCAATCATCCTATTTAAGCTGTAGGTGGGAAATCTGTTCCAGGAAAATTGTTTAGGGGGGAGTGTAAAATGCATTACTTGGATTGAGCATGCATCTGCAAAACAAATAAATACCAAACACATAATACATAAAAAATTGCTTCAACAAAACAGGACTTGGAAAAGAGCAAGGAAAGCAAAAACACATGTATGTTAATTTGAGAGACTAACAGAATATGCATTTTGAGGTCTGACCATTTTGCAGAGGAAATAAACAGGAGTTAAAAGGACTGCGCCCTCAAATCGACAGTCTCTTAGGTTACTTTCACACTGGGGTGTTCAGAGCGTCGGTGGTAAAGCGCCACTAGTTTTAGCGACGCTTTTCGGTCGCTAGCGGGACGCTTTTAACCCACTTTTAACCCACTTTGCAGGCGCTTCGGCGGCGCTGCCCTTTCATTTTAATGGGCAGGGCAGTTTAGGTGCACTGTATACAGTGCTCCTAAACCGCCCCAAAGATGCTGCTTGCAGGACTTTTTCTAACCTCCTGCAAGCCCACCGCTCCAGTGTGAAATCACTCAGGCTTGAGTGCCAGGAGGAGTGACAGGAGAGGCACTTTACAGGCGCTATTTTTAGCTCTAAAATGCCTGTATATGGCCTCAGTGTGAAAGTGGCCTTAAAGGGGTTGTTAATCCTCATGGTCTTTCACCTTAATGCATTCTATAGAGATGCCGTGCGCCATTTCCATATAGGCACACAGATTGCATTCTCCCATGTGCCGAGACCGCCATAGTAAATGGTGGGTTCGAGCTTTGTTCCCGGCGCACCGTGTCGTAAATATGGAAGTGTGCGTCGCTTTAGTAAATCAACAAGAACATATTTGGGGGGCACACCCTACAATGCATTTAAATTCAAAATGGTGATGCTATAAGACCTACAAACAGTACAAAATATTTTACAGCGCACACACACAAGAATGACATTTCCTGCAGGGCTAGTTAAAAACACCTGAACATATTCAAAAAATACGGGGGTTTGGTCACACTATATGGTCATATAGTGCTAAGCCCACTTACTGCGACAAAGTACCCCGAATTAGTGGGTCCTACACTAGTAATAGAATGGAAGATCCTTTGTCTCAACCATGGGAGCTGAACTCCTCTATGTGGGAGAACTGAAGGGGATACATCCTAAACACTGGTGGCCACTAAATAGGAGTTAATGAAGAGGGGGAGGGGTGCTCCAGCCCAAAAAACCTGGTCAGGGCCTAGTACAATATACAAGAACATATTTGGGGGGCACACCCTACAATGAGTTTAAATTCAAGATGGTGCAGAACTATATGACCATATAGTGTGACCAAACCCCCATATTTTTTGAATATGTACAGGTGTTTTTAACTAGCCCTGCAGGAAATGTCATTCTTGTATGTGTGCGCTGTAAAATATTTTGTGCTTTAGTAAATCAACCCCATAGTCTAGTAGTAAAATTACCAGCATTTATTAATAAAAAAAATTCCATCTTTGAGGTCTTGCATGTCGGTAAGTGGCTTGTGAGTGGGGTACGCACTCGTGTGTGAAGGGGTGTATACACACACAGGATCATTGGATTTGGGGGTCACATACATTCATTTATGGACTGTCTGCACTGAGCGCTTTTCCTATATGAATCAATTTATTTGCACATAATCATGTTTGTTTAAACACTTTATTTGCTTTATCATTTGATTGAAGTATTGATGCACTAGCACTTTATCTTGATAGCTTAACACATTTTTATTGATATTTTAGACAAGCCTGCCTCTTTTTTTGCCACTTTTATCTCCACAAAACTGTAGCCTACAGTCCAGTTGGACCCATTAGGAAGGGCTTCCTACAACAACTGGTTGCCACCAGGCTGAACACGGGAAAGTCGGGCAGTCGGAGGAATGAAGAGATCTTGGCCCTTAACCACTTCCGGACCGCCGCACGCCGATATACATCCTAACTTTGAAGAGGAATACCGTTGTTATGGCAGCAGGTAGCTGCTATAACCCCGGTATCCTCTTGTTGGGCCGGTGGTTCGGTTTCCGATAATAGTGGTCTCTGCATCGGATTCTCCGTGAGATCACTTTTATCGGCGGTGGGAGGGGGGCCCTCCCTCCCGCTGCACTCCGGTGCCCTCCGCCGCTTACCGGAGCCATCGGCAGCGGCGAAGGAGATCGGATGCTGTCCCTTGTGTGACATGGAGATGAGTGAAGGGAAGATGTCCTCCACCCGTCTCTATACCATTACAAGGCGGAAGCAACATCAAAATGTCACTTCCGCCCACAGCTCTTAAAGGGCCATTTTTTTTCTTTTAATTTAAATGACAATTTTTATTATTTTTTTTTATTGCATTTTAGTGTAAATATGAGCTCTGAGATCTTTTTGACATCAGATCTCATATTTTAGAGGTCCTGTCATGCTTTTTTTTCTATTACAAGGGATGTTTACCTTCCCTTTAATAAGAATAAAAGTGACACCATTTTTGTTTTAAAGAACAGTGTAAAAATAAAAAAGTAAAAGAAAAAAGAAAAAAAAAATGTTAAATGCGCCCCGTCCCGCTGAGCTCGCATGCAGAAGTGAACGCATAAGGGAGCAGCGCCCGCATATGAAAGCGGTGTTTAAATCACACGTGTGAGGTATCGCCGCGATCGGTAGAGCGAGAGCAATAATTCTAGCCCTAGACCTCCTTTGTAACTCAAAACATGCAACCTGTAGAATTTTTTTTAAATGTCGCCTATGGAGATTTTTAAGGGTAAAAGCTTGTCGCCATTCCACAAGCGAGTGCAATTTTGAAGCGTGACATGTTGGGTATCAATTTACTCGGCGTAACATTAACTTTTACAATATAAAAAAAAATTGGGCTAACTTTACTGTTATCTTTTAATTAAAAAAAGTGTATTTTTTCCCCAAAAAAAGTGCACTTGTAAGACCGCTGAGCAAATACGGTGTGACAATGTATTGCAACGACCGCCATTTTATTCTCTAGGGTGTTAGAAAAAAACATATGTTTGGGGGTCTAAGTAATTCTCTAGCAAAACAAAATGTCTTTAACTTGTAAAAAACAAATCTCAAAAAGAGGCTCGGTCCTTAAGTGGTTAAGACGCGAGACAAACGAGGTGTGTATGTCGTTTTCTCTATCCCCCAACAACAGATTATTGGAAATTCAAGAGAGGAACAGTCCCATCCAAAAACCCCCAGTGCATACGCCATTACAACCAGTTCATGGGGAAGTGGATTTAACCACTTCAGCTCCGGCACTGCGTTAATTTAACTGACAATTGCGTGGTCGCAAAATAACATTGATGTACTTTTTTCCCCACAAATAGAGCTTTATTTTTGGTGGTATTTGTTCACCTCTGTGTCTTTTTTTTTTTTTTTTTGCGCTATAAACAAAAAAAAGCTATATTTTTTTACTTTCTGCTATAATACATATCCAATAAAACACTGAAAAAAATAAATTTTTTCATCAATTTAGGCCAATGTGTATTCTGCTACATATTTTTGGTAAAACAATTCCCAATAAGTTTATATTGATTGGTTTGTGCAAAAGTTATAGCATCTACAAAACTATGGGCTAGATTTTGGAAATTTTCTTTTTTTTTCTTTTTTTACTAGTAATGGCAGCGATCAGCAACTTATAGCGGGACTGAAACTATGCAGCGGTTAAATCGGACACTGACACTTTTTTGGGGACCAGTGACACTAATACGGTGATCAGTGCTAAAAATATGCACTGTCACTGTACTAATGACACTGTCAGGAAAGGGGTTAACATCAGGAGCGATCAAAGGGTTAAATGTGTGCCTAGGGAGTACTTATTAACTGGGGGGGAGGTGCTTGTATGGGAAGGCAGAGATCTGTGTTCCTGCTTAGCAGAAACACAAGATCACTACTTTACCTTCTCACAGAACGGCAATCTGCCTTGTTTGCCTTGCCTGTGTCCCAAACGATCGGCGGGTCCTGGTGGACAAGGATATGGCCCCCGCTGTGTCCAATCACAGTAGGAGCAGGTTGCTGGCATCGTTGCTGGCATCGTGCATGCGTGCCCCAGACCCAGAAGTGCAGGATCATGTACTAGGTATGTGATCCTGCCCAGAGGAGCCGCCTTGCCACCGTATATTTACAGTATAGGGTCAGTAAGCGGTTAAAGGATCAATTGTTACAGATCTTATTAGCCACCAGAAGATCAATCCACTCAAAGTATTGATCTACCTTTTTCACTTGGCTCTTTACAATTCCTACATTCTCTCTCAGAAGTCTACACAAAGACCTGTCACCTTCTCATACTATCAGGGGGAGATTGTCACATCCCTCATCTGTCAGGAAAGCTCCATACCTGAACAAATTCGCTCTGACACAGCAGACCACACAAAAGACTTCTCCCCGATATCCTCCTCCCTACCCAAACAGACCGCAAACCCCCAAAGAAGATATCATGTGTGCCCCACAAACAGAATTCACCATGACACCCAATACCGTTGACCTCTATGTCCCAACCAGGCCCGGACTGGGACAAAAAATAGGCCCAGGCATTTTAGACTGAGCAGCCCGGGGGAGGTTTTTTCGGCAGGGGCGCTTTGCAGCGGCGGTTGGTTATGGGATGTGGGGTTCCAGCACCTTGTACCTCTGGACCTCTTTACATTACACAGCACCCTGCACCTCTGGACCCCTTTACATTACACAGCACCTTGTACCTCTGGACACCTTTACATTACACAGCCCCCCACAGCTCTGGACCCCTGTTTGTTACACAGACACCCCCTAACAGTTCTCGACCCCCTGCATGTTACACAGACCCCCCTACAGTGTAGACCCCCCTCCCTACAGTGCAGACCCCCTCCCTACAGTGCAGACCACCTCTGTACAGTGCAGACCCCCTCCATACAGTGCAGAACCCCTCCCTACAGTGCAGACCCCCTCTGTACAGTGCAGACCCCCTCCCTAGAGTGCAGACCCCCTCCCATGCAGACCCCCTCTGTACAGTGCAGACCCCTCCCTACAGTGCAGACCCCCTCCCTACAGTGCAGACCCCCCTCCATACAGTGCAGACCCCCTCCTGTGCATACCCCCTCCGTACAGTGCAGACCCCCTCCCTACAGTGCAGACCCCTCTCCCTACAGTGCAGACCCCCTCCGTACAGTGCATACCCCCTCTGTACAGTGAAGACCCCCTCCCTACAGTGCAGACCCCCTCCGTACAGTGCAGACCCCCCTCCCTACAGTGCAGACCCCCTCCCTACAGTACAGACCCCCTCCCTACAGTGCAGACCCCCTTCCTACAGTGCAGACCCCCTTCCTACAGTACAGACCCCCTCCCTACAGTAAAGACCCCCTCCCTACCGTGCAGACCCCCTCCCTACAGTGCAGACCCCCTCCCTACAGTGCAGACCCCCTCCGTACAGTGCAGACCCCCTCCCTACAGTGCAGACCCTCTCCCTACAATGCAGACCCCCTCCCTACAGTGCAGACCCCCTCCCTACAGTGCAGACCCCCTCCGTACAGTGCAGACCCCCTCCCTACAGTGCAGACCCCTCCCTACAATGCAGACCCCCTCCCTACAGTGCAGACCCCCTCCCTACAGTACAGACCCCCTCCCTACAGTAAAGACCCCCTCCCTACAATGCAGACCCCCTCCCTTCAGTGCAGACCCCCTCCCTACAAGACAGAATCCCCCTACAATACCGACCCCCCTAAACTACAGAACCCCCCCACATTACAGACCCCCCCCTACAATACAGACCTCCCCCTTCAGACCCTTAATGTACCTCAGATCAGCGCGGGGCTGCATGTCAGGTCCCTTCCCCCTGTGTAGACATAAAGGAGGAGGGGGAGGCGGCTTCACTCTGCTCGGCTGTGTGAGACAGCCGAGCCGAGACTGATCAGAGCAGCGGCCACCGTGCCAGAGAGAAGGGGACCGTTGCGGGTCCCGGCCCCCTGATGTGCCGACGGGTGTCACTCGAGTGCGACTCCGAGGCTTGCACGCACCCACCCCCCACTGCAAAGCCTCCCACTGCTCGCACAGTTCTCAAAGCGCCTGTCACTGGCGGCCCGCCCCCCACTTAGTACGCCACTGGCAGAGCATCAGTGGCCGGTGTTAGAACACCGGTCCTGCATGTCAGAACCCGCGGCTGACTCTGCATGTCCAAGACATGCAGCCCGGCGACCCCCAGCGCACCGGGCAATTGCCCAGTCTGCCCTATGGCCAGTCTGGGCCTGGTCCCAACTAGTCTGGCCTCTGTATAGGAGAGTACTTCTGTTGCTACCATACTTCAATTCAATGTTAGTGAAGGTATGGTGATGATATTTCCCTTTTTTACTACCTATCACTTCCCTGCCATGTTTCTGTCTGCTGCCTGAACCCATTTACCTGCCACTCCCTACCCCCTGAACTGACCCTGGCCTGTTAATAAATAATGCCTCTGCCTGCTGCCTGAACTGTTTATTGACCAAATTTCTTTCTTCCTTCTGAACTGTTTATTGACCAAATTTCTTCCTTCCTTCTGAACTGACCTCAGCCTGTTAACTGACCATGTCTCTGCCTGCCGCCTGAACTAACCTCGGCCAGTGGCATCACTAGGGTTGGTGTCACCCGGTGCAGGAAAAATTGGTGTCACCCCCCCTCCACCAAATAGGGATAAAACTTTTTCGCAGAAGAGAGTTTAATAAGACTCGTGGCCACTCATTACAATTAGAAGAAAAGAGGTTTAACCTTAAACTACTTAGAGGGTTCTTTACTGTAAGAGCGGCAAGGATGTGGAATTCCCTTCCACAGGCGGTGGTCTCAGCGGGGAGCATTGATAGCTTCAAGAAACTATTAGATAATCACCTGAATGACCGCAACATACAGGGATATACAATGTAATACTGACACATAATCACACACATAGGTTGGACTTGATGGACTTGTGTCTTTTTTCAACCTCACCTATGTAACTATGTAACTATAGTCCCCCCCTCAATACAGATTCCTCTCCACTAACTACAGACCACCCTCCATTAAGTACAGACCCCCCTCTCTCAGTATAGACCCCCCACTAAGTTCAGACCCCCTCCCGCAGTGCAGACCCCCCCTCCATCAGTGCTGACCACCCCTCCATCAGTGCAGACCCCCCTCCATCAGTGCAGACCCCCTCCATCAGTGCAGACCCCCCTCAGTACAGAGTGAAGACCCCCTCCATCAGTGCAGACCCCCCTCCATCCGTGCAGACCACCCCCCCTCCATCAGTGCAGACCCTCCTCAGTGCAGAGTGCAGACCCCCATCTATCTGTGCAGAAACCTATCATCAGTGCAGACCCCCCTCATCAGTGCAGACCCCCTCAGTGCAGACCCCCCTCCATCAGGGCAGACCCCTCCTCCGTGTAGAGTGCAGACCCCCCTCAGTGCAGACCCTCCCCAGTTCAGAGTGCAGACACCCTCAATGCAGACTCCCCCTCCATCAGTGCAGACCCCCCTCAGTGCAGACCCTCCTCAGTTCAGAGTGCAGACCCCCACAGTGCAGACCCCCTCAATGCAGACCAATCTCCATCAGTGCAGACTCCCCCTCCATCAGTAAAGACCCCCCTCAGTGCAGAGAGCAGACCTCCCAACATCAGTGCAGACACCCCTCAGTGCAGAGAGCAGACCCCCCTCCATCAGTAAAGACCCTTCTCCATCAGTGCAGAATCCCCCTCCACCAGTGCAGCCCCCCCTCAGTACAGACATTAAACTTTAGTACATTAAATTTTACAGACCTCAGAACAGCATGGGATACAGCAGTGTGCTGGACTCCCTCCTCCCTCTCACACAGCGGAGCCGACCTAAGCCCTTTCCCCTTCCTGTAGCAGTAAACAGAGAGGAGGGGGGAGGCAGCTTCAGTCCGCTCCGCTGTGTGAGACAGCCGGCGAGACACAAGACATCAGTGTAGGGGGTGAGGACCGTGCAGCGTTAGCAGTGCCGCTGCCCACAGGTGTCACCCGGTGTGGCCTGCACCCCCCCGCCCCTCCCAGCGACGCCACTGACCTCAGCCTGTTAATTGGCCATTTTTTTGTCTACCGCCTGGATTTATCTTTGCCCTGCCACTGTAGAAGTGGGATTCAAGACAACATGTGGGTCTCACGTATGTGAGGGGATCCAGAGTGGTGTTTCTGAGTGGAGAAAACAAAGTGTTTGGTTTTCTTCCGTTTTTTTTTTTTCACTGTATATTAATTGGTTTACGTGAAAGTTATAGCATCTACAAATGATGTATACTGTGTGTATATATATATATATATATATATATATATAAATGAATGAGTGACTTGTATAGCGCTACATATGCGAACTGAATCGCCTCAGGGCGCTTTTTTGCTGCCGGAGTCCATCTGCAGTATAGCACGGTCCTTTGCCCCATGGGGTCCTGACACGCTTACAAACACATATACATACAACATACACATATTTGGCCAATTTTTTGACAGGATCTAATTAATCTACCATCATGTCTTTGGAGTGTGGGAGGAAACCGGAGTACCTGGAGGAAACCCACGCAGGCACAGGGAGAACATGCAAACTCCAGGCAGATGGTGTCATGATCGGGATTTGAACCAGCGGCCCTATTGCTGCTAGGTGAATGTGCTAACCACTACACCACTGTGCTGCCCCCTCTCTCTCTCTCTCTCTCTATACATATTGTATTTTTTTTATATTAGTAATGGCATGATTAAAAACTCATAGAGGGACTGTGATATTGTGGCGGAAAATCTGACACTAACTGACACTGGATAGCAACTGACATCACCAGTGAAACTAACACACTCACTGGGAAAGGGTTATCACCTAGGGGCAATGAAAAGTTAACTGCATGTCTAACAAGTTTAATTTGTGCTGCTTTTTGTGGCTGATTTTCCATTCCTCACTTTTCAAAAATTTGTGGCATAAAAAGAAGACTCCCCATGCCTCTTAGAAGATACTTTGAGGTGTTTGCTTTCTAAAATATGATGATATTGTGGATGTTTTCACTGTCCTGGTGCTCCAGGCCTCCAAACATGTGTTAGGTAGTCAGGAAATTAGATGTGTAATTTATGTCCCTAGAATACCTGAAGGTGCTCATTGTATTTTGGGCCTGTCTATGTGGCTAAGCTGTAAAAAAAAAGTTTCACATGTGGTATCACCATACCCAGGAGAAGTAGCAGAATGTGTTTTGGGGTGTAATTTTAGGTATACCTATGCCGTGTGTGAGAAATAACTTAAAATGCCAACTTTATGAAAAAACATATTTTATTAACCTTCATATTTTTCCCAAAAATGTTGGCAAAAATTACAACTTCAAAAAACCCACCACATCTCATAGAATGTGTTCTATCTTGCCATTTTAGGGCCTCAATCAATTATATAGGTAGTCATTTCATTGGGACTGATCAATTTTCAATTACCGTTCATATATACCATAGTTTACAGACTCTATAACTTCCACAAATACTAAATAATATACACTAATTTGTGTTATTTTCTACCAAAAAATCAGAATACAAGTTGGTCTACATTTATGAAGAACGATTATTTATTTGCAAAATTTTACAAACTAAGAAAAACACTTTTTTTATATTTCAGTATTTTTTATAGTTTATATAGGAAAAAATAAAAAACCCAGTGGAGATTAAATATGACCAAAAGAAAACTCTGTCTAAAAAATTACAAGAATTTGAATTTGGATACAGTGTTGCATACCTGAGTAATTGCTATTCAGTAATTGATTTCACCAGGCTGACTTACTGCTATGCTTTATTGTGAACATGCCTGAATAGTAGGAGATCATACACACAAGTTATAGAAAGTCAGCACACCTCCCTCCCTCCCTCCCTCCTGGAAGAGATGGAAACATCTGCAGGATCCGTCTATAAGGACATGACATGAATATTTATCAGAAATCCCAGCATGGCCTGAAGACATAATATTATGGAAGCCCCATGTATTAAATGTATATTGGAGAAACACAGACTGGATTCTAACAAGGATACAATATATAAAACATCAGCAGATACATTTGTAAATTTTCATAAAACAATACAATGATAATGAAGACAAAACATTCTATTTATCTTTGTTGGGTTATACAGAGAGTGTGAGATGATAAATGGAAACTTACACGGTACAAAAGGAAAAGGGTTTAGAACCATCCAAACCAATTCTTACTTCTTTAATTTTTGCAGTGAATTCGCTGTGCAAGTGAGCAGAGATTAATCCTCCAATGATGACATCTCCTTTCTGGTAATATTCATAATCAAACCTTGGCTTTGTCTTATCAAGTCTACAAGCAGATGCTAATCTCTGGGTCAATACTTCTCCATAGGATGTGATGGGAATGAGGAGTATCGGCAGGAAACAGACACAGAAGACTGGAGAACATTTCATGTCACACAGGAGATCCTCTCAGTCACCGGCAGCTCTGCCCAGAAGTAGATGCAATCACTGGAACTTTATACACATCGGCTGAGACCGACTTACACTACAGAACAAAGAACGGAAAAATAGTAACATCAATCTGAAAATATGATATCTATATCAGGCAGTGCAACTGATCTAATAAAGTTTATTCATTTTCAGGCTATACTTCCCTATATATATATATATATATATATATATATATATATATATATATACAGTCAGGGCAGCCATCATAAATGTTTGGGCCCCTTACACAGCTTTAGGCCTGGGCCCCCCTGAGTCTGACCACCAACATTCCCCAGGGCTTGCCCACGGGCCATCCTACTGAATCCACACCTCGGCCACCCCACCTGTACACACTCAGCCCCCCTCAATCTTGTATATATGTCAGCCTTCCTCACTCCTGTATAAATGTGAGCCCCCCTACACACCTGTTTATATGCCAGCCCCCCCCACACACCTGTATATATGTCAGCCCCCCCCCACACACCAGTATATATGTCAGCCCCCTCACACCTGTATATTTGTCAGCCCCCTCACACCTGTATATATGTCAGCCCCCTTACACCTGTATATTTATCAGCCCCCCTCACACCTGTATATATGTCAGCCCCCCCACACACCTGTATATATGTCAGCCCCCTCACATCTGTATATTTGTCAGCCCCCCACACCTGTATATATGTCAGCCCCCTCACACCTGTATATATGTCAGCCCCCCTCACACCTATATATATGTCAAGACCCCCACACACCTGTATATATGTCAGCACCCCTACATGCCACCACTGTGCCCATTTAAAAGTTAACACTATGAACCCCCCCACCCGCTCACTGTCTGCTTGGAACTTACCCTATCTCGGCGGCGAGCTGTGTCCCCATGCATCTCCTCTCCTCCTCCTGATAGATGTTCAATCATAGCGCCTGCCATTTTAGCCAATCAGGTGCAGGTAATACACCCACGCTTCCTGATTGGTGGAGAGGCGGTTCAGTGTTAGAATGGCCATTCTACCTAGCCAGGAAAAGGAGCCTAGATGCCATTTCCAGGTTGCCCTGGATGGTCAGCAGCGTAGGTAGGACGTTTCTAGCATATAGGTCATGTAAGTTAGTAGGAATTTTGATGCCGAGGTATGTGATTTCACGAGGTTCCCAACCGAAAGGGAAGTTACTTGTACATTGTGTGACTGTTGAGGTTGGGAGGGTGATGTTGAGCACTTTTGATTTTGCGAAATTGATTTGAAGGTTGGATAGGGTTTTGAACAATGAGAAGTCTGCCAAGAGATTGGGTATAGTAGTGATATGGTCTGTGAGGAAGAGGCGAATGTCGTCAGCTTATGCGGCTATTTTATACTGTTTATTATTAATATCTATGCCTTTGATGGTAGGGTTGTCTCTCAACCTGCGAAGCATGGGTTCCATAGTCAGGATGAAAATCAGTGGGGATAGGGGGCAGCCCTGACGGGTTCCATTGGACACAGAGAAGGCGCTCGACAGCCGGCCATTGATCCTAAGTTTAGCCGTCGGGGAGGAGTAAAGAGCTAGGGTCAATTGGAGAAGATAAGATGGGAAGCCCGTTACTCTCAATATTGTTTCCATGTAATCCCAGGCTACCCTGTCGAACGCCTTTTCTGCATCCAAGGAGAGGAAAAAGCCTGGAGTGGACGTTTTAGAGACCCAATGGTGGATGTTTAGGTCTTTGGTGGTGTTTTCCCTGGCCTCCCTGCCAGGGACAAAGCCAACCTGATCTAGGGAGATTAGTTTGGGAAGTAAGGGGAGAATACGGTTTGCTAAGGCTTTGGCATAAAGTTTTAAGTCCACATTGAGAAGTGATATCGGGCGGCAATTGGACACCAATTTATGGTCTTTGCCCTGTTTGGGGATGAGTGTGACGTGTTCTTCAAGGATGTCCCTATTTGCAGTCGAGATTATTGAAGGCTTTGGTGAGCTGGGGCACGGGGACGTCCTGGAAGGACTTATAGTAGCTGGCCGTCAGGCCATCTGGGCCAGGGCTTTTGCCTGTCTTAGTCTGTTTCAAGGCTGTTATGATCTCTTCTACTGAGAGAGGGAGGTCTAGTTCAAACGACTCGTTTGGGAAGATAGGAGATGGAATGTATTGTGCCAAATAGTCTGTGATGGCTGTCATGCGGTCTGGGGTGGCTTTGGTCGTGTGTGTGGAGGGGAGATTGTATAGTTTGGTGAAGTATTGGACTAATTGATCAGAAATGTCCTTGGTTGTGACCAGGGTATCGCCGGAGGGGTGTTTGATTGCATGTATCGTGTGGGACGCTTTTTTAGCTTGAAGTGCCCTAGCTAGAAGTTTACAGGCTTTGTTGCTAAATTCATAGAGCAATTTTTGTGTCATGGCAAATTTATGTTTTAGCGTTTGGTTAAGTTCATCTAGGAGTTCTTCCCTGGTCCGAGTTAGTTCAGCTAATGAAGAGGCGGCAAGCGACACTTTATGTGAACGCTCGAGTGTGCGTATACAAGTGGTAAAGTCATTTATACGTTCTTTCTTAATTTTATTCCGCTTAGCTGCGAGGGAGATCAGTACTCCCCGTATGACACACTTATGAGTGGCCCAAGTGACGGTAGGAGAAATGTCTTCTGAAGTGTTTTCTGCAAAGTAGTTGGACAGGCTAGTGGTTATCCAGCGTATGTTTTCTGTGTCTGTCAGTAGGGAGTTGTCGAGTCGCCATATATTGGTTCTGGAAAGGGTTTTCGGCAGCGTTAACGTAATGGAAATGGGGTGATGGTCAGATAACACCAAGGGGTCAATGGTGGCTTTAGTGAGAAGCGGTAGGTCATTTTGGGATAAAAAAAGTGGTCTATCCTGGAGTACTTGTGGTGGGGGGCGGAGAAAAAGGTAAAGTCTTTAACATTAGGGTGTAGCGTGCACCACGTGTCGGGGAGCAATAGGTTACTAAGTTGCAGTTTAATCGCAAGTAGGGCTCTATAGGTTAAAGAAGACGCCCCGTTAGAGGTGTCTAGGGCAGGGGTTAGCGCTACTTTGAAGTCACCTACAACTATCAGTGTGCCTGATTGGAAGCTGACGAGCTGTCAGAGAGTGTTGCGGAAGAAGATAACTTGCTGTGAGTTGGGCGCATAAATGTTTGCAATCATAATGGATCTGTGATGCAGAGTGCCTTTAAGAAATAGGAATCTCCCCTGTGGATCTCTGAGAACATCAGTAACCTGAAGGGGCAGTGCTTAGAGATTACAATGGACACGCCTTTGAATTTTGCCTCGGAGTTGGAGGCGTGGTAGACCGTGGGGAAGTGTGTGTTCTGTAATTTAGGTATTGTTATCAGTTCTGAAATGTGTCTCCTGTATGAGGGCTATGTGGGTCTTTGAGTGTTGCAGGGAGTATAGAAGTTTCAACCTTTTTCAGGTGTGTTGAGACCCCTTATGTTGATTGAGGATAATTTAAGCGTCTGGAGGTGTTGGTGTGAGTCGCGCGGGGTAGCTCGGGTATCTGCTTTGTCAGCCATGGATGTAGGGAGAGGGGAGAGGAGGGGGGTGAGGGTCTGAGATTTGTGGGATATGTGAGGCTGTAGCGGGTAGGTCACTGGAGGTTGACCGATGAGGCGTTGAGTGGTTTGTCCACAAACCTCAAAAATTCACTGAATTGGTAGATTACAGTGCATGTACACTTTGTGCACCCTTTAAAGGGGTGAACACACCTTGCCACGCAACTGAGTGGGGGTTGGCCAGTACCAGAGCAGCGGTAAAGGACTAAAGATAAACGGCAGTCCACCGCCACAGGATGACATAAAGAGTTGGAGGAGGTGTGAGCTAATATCAAACCTTTCCCGATGCCAGGCTAGTTGGCTGGGTGGTGGGTAGCATATAGCTAGCTGGGAGAACCGGGATACGGGCCAAAAGCCAAGTGAGTATCCTACAGAGGAATAAACATCAAATAATCAGTGTATTCAATGGAACCAGCATTCAGCCCCGGCGTGTTGAGGAGTGTAGACTATTGTCTATAACCGTCCTCTCTAAGCTTGAAATGTCCACAGGAGGATGTGGTTATCTGGGCTGAGCGCTGGTACCATAGCCTTATGAGCATTTAACCAATAAACATACAACTGAGGAACGAAGTTTCGCAAACAAGGACTAACTGTTGACCTGCATGAAACAAAAAGGCTGTTCAAGCAAACTCTGTACTAATAAATGATGAGCCCTATGCTAGTTAACAGTATTTGCAAGCTATACTTAGGTATTCGGCGGGGGATCATACTGTCTCCATGCTTGCCATCTGGTTGTTCTTAGGTTAGAGACAAGAAAAGTACCCTTCACTTTCCCGGGTGGGCAGTACTGCCGGCGCAGTCTGGCAAGTCCAGGGGCTGGTTACCTGGTAGCCATTGTTGTAGGTGCGCAGCGTCTGTCCCTTGAGAAGAGCATGTAAGCGGCTGCAGCGTCCAGTGGGAAGTTGCATTTGTTGACAAATCAGATATCACGGGAGACCCCATGGTATGGAGAGGCTATCCGGAGTAAGTCCTGACAGGAAGGTTGCGTAGAGGAAGCATTCATCGTGGGGAAAATCCATGTCCTGTATGCCGGCTGAGGGAGTCTATTGGAGACCGGGGTGTGCACTTTCCCGGGGGCCCTATTGGTGGAGGTGGAGTGTCCTGTACGAACTCCCCAGTAGGGTGTGGTCTTGGCCCGCAAGGTGTTGTGGGTCTTGTAGTATCAGTGTCTGAGTGGTGTCTCTGGGCAGAAAGCCGTAGGAAAATGGACGGTACCAGGCGCTGTAGAGTTGAGAGAGACAGTGCCATGATAGGACAGCTATCCACACTGTGTGGAAAGAGTGTATGGCGGGCAATTGCGGGGAATGAGTCTTAGGGAAGCAAACTTGTTGAACAGACCAGTGAAACCAAAATAGTCCAAAAAAAAGGTCAAAACGAAAAACAGGCAGAGCTAAACATGGCAAACATTAACTATATGTTAGCGTGTACCTGAGGGAGATTAGTGGTCACGGAGAGCCCTCCTGGACCCTGGCGTGTTAGTGGGGCTAGGGTCTTGATATCCATTGCGGGCACCGGTGTGGTGTCTGAGGGCAGATAGAGACCGTCCCCTGCGGTACCTGGAGCTCTGTGCGTCCATAGGTTCCTCTCGTTGCATGTTGTGTCTCACCATTGTGCGGCGGAATTCCGCATACCAATTGGGTACTTCTACCAAAGAAGTACCCAGGGTCCCGTAGAACTGTGGCAAATCTTTGGGTATTTTCAGGAGAGCCGTATGGCCTTGAGTGGAGGCCGAGAGAAAGAAAGGGTATTTGTATGGGATGCCTTTCATCCGGAGCATGTCAAGCAGGGGCTTCAGGTCCCACCTGTGCTGCAGCGTGATCCCTGAGAGATCCTGATATATTTGGATAGGTTTCCCCTCATAGAGGGTTTGTAGTCTGCCCCACGCTTGCTTGATGATCTCTTCTTTCAGTTTGTAGTCGACAATGCAGCAAACAATGTCCCGTGGGGGGTCTGTCTCCTTTCCTTTGGGTCTCAAAGCACGATGGATCCTTTCCATAGCTATAGGTGTTTGGGGAGGACTGTTTAGGAGGTCATTAAAGAGGCCCAAAACGGCGGGGACAATTTGTGCTCCCTCAATTGTTTCTGGCATACTTCGGATACTTAGGTTGTGGCGCCGGCCTCTGTTGTCGAGGTCTTCCAGATGACGCTGCATATCTCTCATTTGTACTGTGTGGGAGTCTATGCGAGTTGCAGCTTTATGCAGGACTGTGTCATGGTGGTCCGTTACCCTCTCCACATTGAGGACCCTGTGCCCTGATGTGCTATGTGCCCTGATGTGCCCCGTGCTCTGATCTGCTATGTGCCCTGATGTGCCCCGTGCCCTGATGTGCTATGTGCCCTGATGTGCTATGTGCCCTGATGTGCCCCGTGTGCTGATCTGCTATGTGCCCTGATGTCCCCCGTGCCCTGATGTGCTATGTGCCGTGATGTGCCCCGTGCCCTGATGTGCTATATGCCCTGATGTGCTATGTGCCCTGATGTGCCCTGTTCCCTCATGTGCTATGTGCCCTAAAGTGCCTCGTGCCCTGATGTTCTATGTGCCCTGATGTGCCATGTGCCCCGTGTCCTGATGTGCCCTGTGCCCTGATGTACTATATGCCCTGATGTGCTATGTGCCCTGATGTGCCCCATGCCCTCATGTGCTATATGCCCTGATGTGCTATGTGCCCTGATGTGCCCCATTCCCTGATGTGCTATGAGCCCTACAGTGCCCCGTGCCCTGATGTTCTATGTGCCCTGATGTGCCATGTGCCCGTGTCCTGATGTGCCCCGTGCCCTGATGTACTATGTGCCCTGATGTGCTATGTGCCCTAATGTGCCCCATGCCCTGATGTGCTATATGCCCTGATGTGCCCCGTGCCCTGATGTGCTATATGCCCTGATGTGCTATGTGCCCTGATGTGCCCCGTTCCCTGATGTGCTATGTGCCCTGATGTGCCCCGTTCCCTGATGTGCTATGTGCCCTGATGTGCCATGTGCCCGTGTCCTGATGTGCCCCGTGCTCTGATGTGCCATGTGCCCTGATGTGCCCCAATGTGCCCTAATGTGCTATGTGCCCTGATGTGCCCCGATGTGCCCTGATGTGCTATGTGCCCCGTGCCCCGTGCCCTGATGTGCTATTTGCCCTGATGTGCCTCGATGTGCCCTGATGTGCCATGTGCCCTGATGTGCTATGTGCCCTGATGTGCCATGTGCCCTGATGTGACCCATGCAGTGATGTGCCCCGATGTGCCCTGATGTGCTATGTGCCCTGTGCCCTGATGTGCTGCACGCCCTGATCTGCCCCGTGCACTGATGTGCCATGTGCCCTGATGTGCCCCATGCCCTGATGTGCTATATTCCCCATATGTGCCCCGTGCCCTGATGTACTATATGCCCTGATGTGCCCCGTTCCCTGATGTGCTATGTGCCTTGATGTGCCCCGTGCCCTGATGTTCTATGTGCCCTGATGTGCCATGTGCCCCATGCCCTGATGTGCCCCAATGTGCCCTAATGTGCTATGTGCCCTGATGTGCCCCGATGTGTCCTCATGTGCTATGTGCCCCGATGTGCCTGATGTGTCATGTGCCCTGATGTGCCATGTGCCCTGATGTGCCATGTGCCCTGATGTGCTATGTACCCTGATGTGCCATGTGCCCTGATGTGCCCCGATGTGTCCTGATGTGCCCCAATGTGCCCTGATGTGCTATGTGCCCTGTGCCCTGTGCCCTGATGTGCTATATGCCCTGATCTGCCCTGTGCATACATGTGCTATGTGCCCTGATGTGCCCTGTGCCCTGATGTGCCCCGATGTGCCCTGATGTGCTATGTGCCCTGATGTGCTATGTGCCCTGTGACCTGATGTGCTATATGCCCTGATCTGCCCCGTGCGCTGATGTGCTACGTGCCCTGATGTGCCCCATGCCCTGATGTGCTATGTGCCATGATGTGCTATGTGCCCTGTGCCCTGATGTGCTATATGCCCTGATGTGCCCCGTGCTCTGATGTGCTATGTGCCCTGATGTGCTTCGTGCCCTGATGTGCTAGGTGCCCTTATGTGCCCCGTGCCCTGATGTGCCCCGTGCGCTGATCTGCTATGTGCCCTGATGTGCTATGTACCCTGATGTGCTATGTGCCCTGATGTGCCCCGATGTGCCCTAATGTGCTATGTGTGCTGATGTGCCCCGATGTGCCCTCATGTGCTATGTGCCCCGATGTGCCCTGATGTGCCATGTGCCCTGATGTGCTATGTGCCCTGATGTGCCATGTGCCCTGATGTGCCATGTGCCCTGATGTGCTATGTGCCCTGATGTGCCATGTGCCCTGATGTGCTATGTGCCCCAATGTGCCATGTGCCCTGATGTGACTTGATGTGCTATGTGCCCTGATGTGCTATGTGCCCTGTGCCCTGATGTGCTATATGCCCTGATCTGCCCCGTGCGCTGATGTGCTATGTGCCCTGATGTGCCCCCTGCCCTGATGTGCCCCGATGTGCCCCAATGTGCTATGTGCCCTGTGACCTGATGTGCTATATGCCCTGATGTGCCCCGTGAGCTGATGTGCTACGTGCCCTGATGTGCCCCATGCTCTGATATGCTATGTACCTTGATGTGCTATGTGCCCTGTGCCCTGATGTGCTATATGCCCTGCTGTGCCCCGTGCTCTGATGTGCTATGTGCCCTGATGTGCTCCGTGCCCTGATGTGCTAGGTGCCCTTATGTGCCCCGTGCCCTGATGTGCCCATGCCCTGATGTGCTATGTGCCCTGATGTGCCCCGATGTGCGCTGATGTGCCATGTGCCCCAATGTGCCATGTGCCCTGATGTGGCATGTGCCCTGATGTGCCCCGTGCCCTGATGTGCCCCGTGCCCTGATGTGCCCCGTGCCCTGATGTGCCATGTGAACTGATGTGCCCTGATGTGCTATGTGCCCTGATGTGCCATGTGCCCTGATGTGCTATGTGCCCCGATGTGCCATGTGCCCTGATGTGCCCCGTGCCCTGATGTGCCCCGATGTTCCCTGATGTGCTATGTGCCCTGATGTGCTATGTGCCCTGTGTCCTGATGTGCTATATGCCCTGATCTGCCCCGTGCGCTGATGTGCTATGTGCCCTGATGTGCCCTGATGTGCCCCGTGCCCTGATGTGCCCCGATGTGCCCTGATGTGCCCCGATGTGCCCTGATGTGCTATGTGCCCTGATGTGCTATGTGCCCTGTGCCCTGATGTGCTATATGCCCTGATCTGCCCCGTGTGCTGATGTGCTATGTGCCCTGATGTGCCCCATGCCCTGATGTGCTATGTGCCCTGATGTGCTATGTGCCCTGTGCCCTGATGTGCTATATGCCCTGATGTGCCCCGTGCTCTGATGTGCTATGTGCCCTGATTTGCTCTGTGCCCTGATGTGCTATGTGCCCTTATGTGCCCCGTGCCCTGATGTGCTATGTGCCCTGATGTGCCCCGATGTGTGCTGATGTGCCATGTGCCCTGATGTGCTATGTGCCCTGATGTGTCATGTGCCCCAATGTGCCATGTGCCCTGATGTGGCCTGTGCCCTGATGTGCCATGTGCCCTGATATGCCCCAATGTGCCCTGATGTGCTATGTGCCCTGATGTACTATGTGCCCTGTGCCCTGATGTGCTATGTGCCCTGATGTGCCCCGTGTGCTGATCTGCTATGTGCCCCGTGCCCTGATGTGCCCCGTGCTCTGATGTTCTATGTGCCCTGATGTGCCATGTGCCCTGATGTGCTATGTGCCCTGATGTGCCCCATTCCCTGATGTGTTATGTGCCCTGATGTGCCCCGTGCTCTGATGTTCTATGTGCCCTGATGTGCCATGTGCCCTGAAGTGCCATTTGCCCCATGTCCTGATGTGCCCCGTGCCCTGATGTGCTATGTGCCCCAATGTGCTCTAATGTGCTATGTGCCCTGATGTGCCCCAATATGCCCTAATGAGCCCCGTGCCCTGATGTGCCCCGATATGCCCTGATGTGCCCCGTGCCCTGATGTGCTATGTGCCCTGATGTGCCCCGATGTGGCCTGATGTATTATGCGCCCTGATGTGCCCCGATGCACCCTGATGTGCCCCATGCCCTGATGTGCCCCGATGTCCTGATGTGCTATACCTTGATGTGCTGTGCCCTGTACCCTGATGTGCTGTGTCCTGTACCCTGATGTGCTGTGCCCTGTACCCATATGTGCTGTGACCTGTACCCTGATGTGCTGTGTCCTGTACCCTGATGTGCTGTGTCCTGTACCCTGATGTGCTGTGCCCTGTACCCTGATGTGCTGTGTCCTGTACCCTGATGTTCTGTGCACTGTACCCTGATGTGCTGTGTCCTGTACCCTGATGTGCTGTGTCCTGTACCCTGATGTACTGTGCCCTGACGTGCCCTGATGTGCTATGCCCTGATGTGCTGTGCACTGTACCCTGATGTGTCGTGCCCTGATGTGTCCTGTATGCTGATGTGCTGGGCTCTGTACCCTCATGTGCTATACCCTGATGTGCTGTGCCCTGTACCCTGATGTGTTGTGCCCTGATGTGCCTTGCGCCCTGAAGTGCTGGGCTCTGTACCCTGATGTGCTGTGCCCTGATGTGCTATGCCCTGATGTACTGGGCTCTGTACCCTGATGTGCTGTACCCTGATGTGCTGGGCTCTGTACCCTGATGTGCTGTACCCTGATGTGCTGTACCCTGATGTGCTGTACCCTGATGTGCTGGGCTCTGTACCCTGCCCTGATGTGCACAGTACCCTGATGTGTTGTGCCCTGGGCCAGTCTGGATGAAGTCCAGGGCCACATTTTTGTCCCAGTCCAGCCCTGTGTGGGGTTGAGGCGATAATTCGATCCCAGCCCTGTTTGTGTGGGCGATCGGGGGAACCGAGGTAGATGGTCCTGTCAGAAGCAGCGGCGGTGCCAGGGAGTGAGAGCGCCCCCGGGAGAATGGGATCGGGAGGCGGACGAGTTACAAAATGCAGTCCCCATCGTGTGGGTGGGGAGTCTGGGGCGAAATTACCACCGGTATCATTTAATTTTCTCCTGTGGCGGTCGGAGCTCAGAGATCAAGCGACTGTCTCCATGCCAGGTCAGGCCACGCCCCCAGGGTGTACTCACTTCTGTGAGATACTGTGTATCTATACACTATATTGTCAAAAGTATTGGGACACCTGCCTTTACACACACATGAACTTTAATTGCATTCCAGTCTTAGTCTGTAGGGTTCAATATTGAGTTGGCCCACCCTTTGCAGCTATAACAACTTCAACTCTTCTGCAAAGTCTGTCCACAAGGTTTAGGAGTGTGTCTATGGGAATGTTTGACCATTCTTCCAGAAGCACATTTGTGAGGTCCTGAGGCACTGATGTTGGACGAGAAGACCTGACTTGCAGTCTCTGCTCTATTCCATCCCAAAGGTATTCTATCGGGTTGAGGTCAGGACTCATCCATGTCTTTATGGACCTTGCTTTATGCACTGGTCCAAATCATTTGGTGGAGGGGGGATTATGGTGTGGGGTTGTTATTCAGGGATTGGGCTTTGCCCCTTAATTCCAGTGAAGGGAACTTTTAGGGCATCAGCATACCTCCTCAAAGTTAGGCACAGCATAGCTCAATACAGGAAGGTTCAAGCAGAAAGGTTCAAGCACCCATTGCCACTCTGTGGACTGTAAAGCCTGGCTGTGCCATCTCACTGCCCTGAGGATAATTTTTCCCTTTTTCTTTGCCATATTGTTGTCCTGTACTATCTCCCTTTGCTGTGCCATATCACCACTCCATGGACTGTTAACCCTTGCCATACCATTTTACTGCCCTCAGTATTATTTCTCCTGGCTGTGACATTTTACCACCTTGAGGATTGTTGCCCCTTGCTGTGCCATGTTGCTGCCCTGTGGACTATTCCCTCCTTCCTGTGCCATATTTCCACTCTATGGATTGTTTACCCGCTGCTGTGCTGTATTGCTGCCCTGAGAATAATTTTTACTTGCTGTGCCATATCACTACTTCATGGATGGGGTAGCCCTGCTGTGCTGCACTGTTGCCTTGTGGATTATTTATCTGTGCTGTGCCCTATTGTCTCCCCTTCTGTGTACCCAAGTTCCCCAATAAATGCCTGCATGTCCGGTTCTGTGTGATTTGCCTCTGTGTGCTCTTTCTCTGAACTTCTAGTTAATCACAAACTGCTTGGTAGCAGCGGGACAAGAGAACTTGAGATGGCTGATGAGTGCCTGCATACCATGGACACAGACTTATCAGAATAATGACTTCGGAAGCTGACCAGCCTTCAAGAAAAGCCAGAGCGTTGGACCTCAGTTACAGGGGACTTAACAAGGAACAGATGGTCAGGATGCTGGAGAAAGCCAGCCAAGAGCAAGATTTGAGCACCGACATGGGTAAAGCAGTACTCAGGGAGGGTATAAAAGAGCTCCCAAGGCAAGCCAGAAACAGACCATGGGCTCTCTGGTACAAGGAAGAAATGGCCATTCTTGGAGAGGATGCTACAACAGAAAAGAAACTTGGAGCCATGGAAAAGACACAAAAGAGGCAAAGAGAGTGGGTGGTTATAAAGGACCACACAGCTAACTTTGTGCCACACCCTGTAGTAAGGGAGATCCCCCCAGTCTCTAGGAAAGACTTTAAGCCATACCAAGAGGATACAGGAGATGTGGAAAAGTTCTTTCAGGACTTTTAACACCAGTGTGAGCCACTGGAAATTCTTGCCACACATGTGGTAAAGCTGCTAGACAGGAGGGCTGGAATTATGAGAACATAAAAAGGGCAGTGCTGGACTTCTATGCAGTGTCCCCAGAGGCCTAATGGGCCCAATTCTAGAGCACACCCCACGTCCCAGAGACCTTTTTTAAAATGTTCACATACAAACTATTTCTAGTGGCTGGATGGGGAGAAAGCACCCCCCCCCCCAATGAGGAGATTATCCAAACAATCATAAAGCAGCAATTATTTTTCAAATGTCCTTCTGAGCTATGACAATGGGTGCGAGAACGTGAACCAGCCACCCTGGAGGGAGCAGAAGCCTTAGTGCATGAGGCCTTTATGATTATTCCCTAATTAAAGAAGACATCTACTGAGGCACCCTGAGTGTTACGCTTACCCCTAACGCAGGTGGTCAGGCACTATAGCTGGCTTCTATGTTGTTCACCTATAGCAGCCCCCTTTCCCATAAGGCAACTAGGTCTACCAGTATTCAGTTGCCCCCAGGACTTATGCACAAAGCTATAGTGCCTGGCTACCATGCCAGGACAGGCACGAACTGAGCAAAGCAAACAGATACTTGTGGTTGGCAGACAGGCAGAGTGGTTCAATGACAGTCCAGGTACAAGGCAGGCAAGGTTTACAATAATAAGGGTCAAACCCAGAGTCAAAAGGCAGGCAGAGTTAAGAGAATAGTCAATATCCAAGGACATAAACAGGGAAATACAATCAGCAGAGCAGACAAACAGGAAGCTTGGAACTTGTGTTACAAGCTCAACATCACAAGTATGAGACTGCAGGCTTAGCTGGCTTAAATCAGGTTTGGTCTCCACCTAGAGACTGGCCACATCAATCACCTTGCACCCCAAACTCACTCATCCATGTCTTTATGGACCTTGCTTTATGCACTGGTCCAAATCATTTGGTGGAGGGGGGATTATGGTGTGGGGTTGTTTTTCAGGGCTTGGGCTTTGCCCCTTAATTCCAGTGAAGGGAACTTTTAAGGTGTGAGCATACCTCCTCAAAGTTAGGCACACCATAGGGCAAAACAGGAAGCTTTAAGCAGAAAGGTTTTAGCACCTATTACCACTCTGTGGACTGTAATCCCTGGCTGTGCCATCTCACTGCCCTGAGGATAATTTTTCCCTCTTTCTTTGCTATATTGTTGTCCTGTCCTATCTCCCTTTGCTGTGCCATATCACCACTCCATGGACTGTTAACCCTTGCCATGTCATTTTACTGCCCTCAGTATTATTTCTCCTGGCTGTGACATTTTACCACCTTGAGGATTGTTGCCCCTTGCTGTGTCATGTTGCTGCCCTGTGCACTATTCCCTCCTTCCTGTGCCATATTTCCACTCTATGTATTGTTTACCCGCTGCTGTGCTGTATTGCTGCCCTGAGAATAATTTTTACTTGCTGTGCCATATCACTACTTCATGGATGGGGTAGCCCTGCTGTGCTGCACTGTTGCCTTGTGGATTATTTATCTGTGCTGTGCCCTATTGTCTCCCCTTCTGTGTACCCAAGTTCCCCAATAAATGCCTGCATGTCCGGTTCTGTGTGATTTGCCTCTGTGTGCTCTTTCTCTGAACTTCTAGTTAATCACAAACTGCTTGGTAGCAGCGGGACAAGAGAACTTGAGATGGCTGATGAGTGCCTGCATACCATGGACACAGACTTGTCAGAATAATGACTTCGGAAGCTGACCAGCCTTCAAGAAAAGCCAGAGCGTTGGACCTCAGTTACAGGGGACTTAACAAGGAACAGATGGACAGGATGCTGAAGAAAGCCAGCCAAGAGCAAGATTTGAGCACCGGCATGGGTAAAGCAGTACTCAGGGAGGGTATAAAAGAGCTCCCAAGGCAAGCCAGAAACAGACCATGGGCTCTCTGGTACAAGGAAGAAATGGCCATTCTGGGAGAGGATGCTACAACAGAAAAGAAACTTGGAGCCATAGAAAAGACACAAAAGAGGCAAAGAGAGTGGGTGGTTATAAAGGACCACACAGCTAACTTTGTGCCACACCCTGTAGTAAGGGAGATCCCCCCAGTCTCTAGGAAAGACTTTAAGCCATACCAAGAGGATACAGGAGATGTGGAAAAGTTCTTTCAGGACTTTTAACACCAGTGTGAGCCACTGGAAATTCTTGCCACACATGTGGTAAAGCTGCTAGACAGGAGGGCTGGAATTATGAGAACATAAAAAGGGCAGTGCTGGACTTCTATGCAGTGTCCCCAGAGGCCTAATGGGCCCAATTCTAGAGCACACCCCACGTCCCAGAGACCTTTTTTAAAATGTTCACATACAAACTATTTCTAGTGGCTGGATGGGGAGAAAGCACCCCCCCCCAATGAGGAGATTATCCAAACAATCATAAAGCAGCAATTATTTTTCAAATGTCCTTCTGAGCTATGACAATGGGTGCGAGAACGTGAACCAGCCACCCTGGAGGGAGCAGAAGCCTTAGTGCATGAGGCCTTCATGATTATTCCCTAATTAAAGAAGACATCTACTGAGGCACACTGAGTGTTACGCTTACCCCTAACGCAGGTGGTCAGGCACTATAGCTGGCTTCTATGTTGTTCACCTATAGCAGCCCCCTTTCCCATAAGGCAACCAGGCCTACCAGTATTCAGTTGCCCCCAGGACTTATGCACAAAGCTATAGTGCCTGGTAGGGATGAGCCATACCCCCCCCTGTTCGGTTCGCACCAGAAAATGCGAACAGGAAAAAAGTTTGCTCGAACACCGTTAAAGTCTATGGGACACGAACATGAATAATCAAAAGTGCTAATTTTAAAGGCTTATATGCAAGTTATTGTCATAAAAAGTGTTTGGGGACCTGGGTCCTGCCCCAGGGGACATGGATCAATGCAAAAAAAAGTTTTAAAAACGGACTTTTTTTCAGGAGCAGTGATTTTAATAATGCTTAAAGTCAAACAATAAAAGTGTAATATCCCTTTAAATTTCGTAGCTGGGGGGTGTCTATAGTATGCCTGTAAAGGGGCGCATGTTTCCTGTGTTTAGAGCAGTCTGACAGCAAAATGACATTTTGAAGGAAAAAACCCATTTAAAACTACTCGCGGCTATTGCATTGCCGGTCCGACAATACACATAGAAGTTCATTGATAAAAACGGCATGGGAATTCCCCACAGGGAAACCCCGAACCAAAATTAAAAAAAAAAATGACGTGGGGTCCCCCTAAATTCCATACCAGGCCCTTTAGGTCTGGTATGGATATTAAGGGGAACCCCGGCCAAAATTGAAAAAAAAATGACGTGGGGGTCCCCCTAAATTCCATACCAGACCCTTCAGGTCTGGTACGGATTTTAAGGGGAACCCCGCACCAAAAAAATCCCAAAAACGGCTTGTGGTCCCCCCAAAAATCCATACCAGACGCTTATCCGAGCACGCAACCTGGCAGGCCGCAGGAAAAGAGGGGGGGGGCGAGAGAGTGCCCCCCCCTCCTGAACCGTACCAGGCCACATGCCCTCAACATTGGGAGGGTGCTTTGTGGTAGCCCCCCAAAACACCTTGTCCCCATGTTAATGAGGACAAGGGCCTCATCCCCACAACCCTGGACGGTGTTTGTGGGGGTCTGCGGGTGGGGGGCTTATCGGAATCTGGAAGCCCCCTTTAACAAGGGGACCCCCAGATCCCGGCCCTCCCCCCTGTGTGAAATGGTAAGGGGGTACTTACCCCTACCATTTCACTAAAAAACTGTCAAAAATGTTAAAAATGACAGACAGTTTTTGACAATTCCTTTATTTAAATGCTTCTTCTTTCTTCTATCTTCCTTCATCTTCTTTTTCTTCTGGTTCTTCTGGTTCTTCCTCCGGCGTTCTCGTCCAGCATCTCCTCCACGGCGTCTTCTATCTTCTTCTCCTCGGGCCGCTCCGCACCCATGGCATGGGGGGAAGCTCCCGCTCTTCTCTTCATCTTCTTCATCTTCTTCTCTTCTTCTATTCTTCTCTTCTTCTATTCTTCATTTTCTTCTCCGGGCCGCTCCGCATCCATGCTGGCATGGAGGGAGGCTCCCGCTGTGTGATGGCATCTCCTCGTCTGACGGTTCTTAAATAACAGGGGGCGGGGCCACCCGGTGACCCCGCCCCCCTCTGACGCACGGTGACTTGACGGGACTTCCCTGTGATGTCACGGGGAATGCCACAGGGAAGTCCCATCATGTCCCGTGCGTCAGAGGGGGGCGGGGTCACCGGGTGGCCCCGCCCCCCATTATTTAAGAACCGTCAGGCAAGGAGACGCCGTCACACAGCGGGAGCCTCCCTCCATGCCAGCATGGATGCGGAGCGGCCCGGAGAAGAAAATGAAGAAGAGAAGAAGAGAAGCTGATGAAGAAGATGAAGAGAAGAGCGGGAGCCTCCCCCCATGCCATGGGTGCAGAGCAGCCCGAGGAGAAGAAGATAGAAGATGCCGCGGAGGAGATGCTGGACGAGAACGCCGGAGGAAGAACCAGAAGAACCAGAAGAAGAAGAAGATGAAGGAAGAAAGAAGAAAGAAGAAGCATTTAAATAAAGGAATTGTCAAAAACTGTCTCTTGTAATTTTTAAAATTTTTGACAGTTTTTTAGTGAAATGGTAGGGGTAAGTACCCCCTTACCATTTCACACAAGGGGTGCCGGGATCTGGGGGTCCCCTTGTTAAAGGGGGCTTCCAGATTCTGATAAGCCCCCCACCCGCAGACCCCCACAACCACCGGCCAGGGTTGTGGGGATGAGGCCCTTGTCCTCATCAACATGGGGACAAGGTGTTTTGGGGGGCTACCCCAAAGCACCCTATCAATGTTGAGGGCATGTGGCCTGGTACGGTTCAGGAGGGGGGGCCGCACTCTCGTCCCCCCCTCTTTTCCTGCGGCCTGCCAGGTTGCGTGCTCGGATAAGGGTCTGGTATGGAATTTAGGGGGACCCCCACGTCATTTTTTTTTTACATTTTGGCCGGGGTTCCCCTTAATATCCATACCAGACCTGAAGGGCCTGGTATGGAATTTAGGGGGACCCCCACGTCATTTTTTTTTTAAAATTTTGGTTCGGGGTTCCCCTGTGGGGAATTCCCATGCCGTTTTTATCAATGAACTTCTATGTATATTGTCGGGCGGCAATGCAATAGCCGCGAGTAGTTTTAAATGGGTTTTTTCCTTCGAAATGTCATTTTGCTGTCAGACTGTTCTTAAACACAGGAAACATTTACAGGCATACTATAGACACCCCCCAGCTACGAAATTTAAAGGGATATTACACTTTTATTGTTTGACTTTAAGCATTATTAAAATCACTGCTCCTGAAAAAACGGCCGTTTTTAAAACTTTTTTTGCATTGATCCATGTCCCCTGGGGCAGGACCCAGATCCCCAAACACTTTTTATGACAATAACTTGCATATAAGCCTTTAAAATTAGCACTTTTGATTTCTCCCATAGACTTTTAAAGGGTGTTCCGCGGCATTCGAATTTGCCGCGAACACCCCAAATTGTTCGCTGTTCGGCGAACTTGCGAGCAGCCAATGTTTGAGTCGAACATGAGTTCGACTCGAACTCGAAGCTCATCCCTAGTGCCTGGCTACCATGCCAGGACAGGCACGAACTGAGCAAAGCAAACAGATACTTGTAGTTGGCAGACAGGCAGAGTGGTTCAATGACAATCCAGGTACAAGGCAGGCAAGGTTTACAATAATCAGGGTCAAACCCAGAGTCAAAAGGCAGGCAGAGTTCAGAGAATAGTCAATATCCAAGGACATAAACAGGGAAATATAATCAGCAGAGCAGACAAACAGGAAGCTTGGAACTTGTGTTACAAGCTCAACATCACAAGTATGAGACTGCAGGCTTAGCTGGCTTAAATCAGGTTTGGTCTCCACCTAGAGACTGGCCACATCAATCACCTTGCATGTGGACAAACAGACAGGAAGAATGTATCACAACTAAAACCAGGATGCTGAAATGAGACCAGCAGCTCTCAAGGATCAAGAGTGTTACACGCTCCTGACACTGAGTTTCCAGGATCCCCAGTCCTGCCTCCTCTCCACCAGATGAGTCCTACCATTGAGAGACACTGTTTTGGCTGTGGGCAAATCGGACAGCTGCCCAGCTAAGAAAGAGAACCTAGGGCCCAGCTCTCTCAAACGACTGCACCAAGAAGCGGACTTCCACCCAGGAGAGGCTGAACCTGGCTGGGGCGACAAGCGGTAAGGGATACCTCGCGACTCCAGTCTTGATCAGGGTTCCTCTTGCTGACCTTCGATTTCTTTGGACGGAGAGTTCCGGTGTCCTTCCCCTGTGATGAGACTGATGGTGGTGTCCCTGCTGAGTGGATTCTAATATAAGCTGGGTTAAAGCTTACCTCTGGTAAGCGTGCATCGTTATAGGTGGTGGATTTTTTCACTGGGTGCTTGCTGATAAATTTTTCAATCACCATTTGCGGATTTATTCACTTTAAGGGCTTTTTTTATTGGAGTCACCATTATTCACCTATTCATTTGCCATTTGTAATTTTTTAAGGACTTTTATATTGGAGTCACCATTATTCACTTATTTATTTACTGTTCATTTTTAATTTTTTATTTTAAGTCATGTATGATTTTCAAGTATCACTATCTGGGTTGAAATATATATTGTGTTTTTTCAATTTGTTACACTTTGTGAGATTATTTCAACCACTTTCCCTATTGTGGTTTCCCCACAATCCCTAATTTATTTCTTAGCCCGGTTCTGTTTATTATTCTAATTACTGCACCAAGCTCCCAAGGACCTGCCTCCATCCCCCCCAGACTAGAGTACCCTTCCCGCTGACAAAGTTACATATCCAGAAGTCTTTGGCCCAACCTTTCAGAGTCCCTACCTCGATACCCCAAGGGAAACATGTGCAAGAGGTTACTATAGATCAGGGATCCTCAAACTACGGCCCTCCAGCTGTTGCGGCACTACACGTCCCATGAGGCATTGTAAAACTCTGACATTCACAGACATGACTAGGCATGATGGGAATTGTAGTTATGAACAACTGGAGGGCCGTAGTTTGAAGACCCCTGCTGTAGATTGACAGAAGGCCATTGGATTTCAAGACTCAGGGGCTTTCCTTACTATTGTGGACCCACAAGTTGTGTGCCCTGGTGCACTCCATCCCAACCCTGGTTGACTACTGTCAACCTGGATTATGGACTGAGGCCTAAACACTGCAATGTGAGAGTGATGGGAGGACTATCAGTGGGTGAACTCCTTGGAAAAGACGTGGGTTACCTCTGGTGCCATTTTGTTGGAGCAGTCACATGGAGCAGTCACCAAGAAGCCACCAGGAGAGCCAGGGACCCCCAACCATCAGATGGAACTCTGCCACCTGTGGTGAGTGACTCTTTCTTGGCTTTTGCTGCTAGTGGGGTAACCAGAGATTGGGACCAGTTTAAGGAGCCACTAACCCCACTCTGACATGTTTCTGGGACAAGGGAAGGGCTGACTGGTCAAGAAGCAGAAAAAAGGTGCTGGAAATGGGTTGCTGTACTAAATCATAGAGACAGTTTCAGAGGGTGAATGACAAACTATTACCAAACAGCTGATGCCTCAGTGATTTCAGACCCAACTTTTGTACCTTGCCCATAACATTCTTATGGTGGGGTATCAGGCAAGCTATGAACAGGGAAGAGGCTAGGCCAGGACTTCTATTGGCCTGGGATGTCCCTATTGGTGGCTCACTACTGTCAAACCTGTGGTATCTGTCAGCATCCTGGGAGGACCAGTGGCCACTGAGTCCTGCTGTAGCCCTAGCACATTATTGACAAGCCATTCATGCAGGTAGCTATCAACATAATTGGGCCCTTAGCTCAGCCCAGTAAAACTGTAAAGTGCTACCTGTTACCCCAAAGTGGTGGCCATGTCCAGAATAACAGCACCCAATGTTGAATAGGCCCTAGTTAATGAGTGTGCTTCCCAGCTGAAATCCTGTTGAAACAAAGGACGCAGTTTCAACAGGAACTTCAGTCATTCTTAAAAACATGTGGGTTGCAGACCATCTGGACTACCCCTATCATCCTAAATAAATGCACTGTGTAGGCATTTTAACAGGACCCTGAAGTCCATGCATTGTGCCTTTATAGACAAGGACCCAGATTTGTGAGCGATATCTACCCCACCTTCTCTTTGCACAGCATGAGGCACCATAGGAATCAACCAGTTTCTCCCCATTTGAGCTGCTGTATGGGAGGTTTGAAGCCCCTTGACCCTACTCAAAGAGTAATGGGATAATCAGCTGCCCAATACTGGGGTCCCTATGGTTCCCTACATACTAGAACTGCACAAAAGAATGAGCCAACTGGCCTACTTTGTTGCTGACCATCTCAAAGAGGCCCAAACCTAACAAAAGACATGATATAACTGCAAGGCTCACAATCGAGAGTTCAAAGAAAACCAGCAGGCCCTTATGATTTTCCCAAACCCTCAAAATAAGCTGCAAACAACATGAGAAGGGGCTTTGCATTAGGTTCCAGCCCAAATAGCCTTGACAAAATCAAACTACTCTGACAGATGTTTCCGAGGTTGTGGCCAACACGGGGATGTACTACACACATGGTGGTCCTGTTCAAGACTGCTCTCCTTTTGGTCTAGAGTTTTCAGGCTTCTTCATACCCTGTTTCATCTAATTTCCCCTAAGGAGGCTAAATATGCCTTTCCGCACATCCCAATCCCAGGCCTTCATGCTTCACAATTCCGATTGGCCATCTTGCTTTTCTTGGCAGTTAAAAAAGCAATAGTCAAGTCCTGGAAGATGCCCACAGCATCCATACAAGAAGTCAAAAGCCACATGACACTTATATTGCTCTATGGAGAAATGTCTAGCATCTTCAACTCTTCCTGACCCAAATTACTTCCAATAAAAACCTTTTTTTGGAAAAAGAAAAAAAAATTGGGACCCCTTGGCTCAATTATATCTACCTTCCCTGGACTCAGCCAGGCTAACCTTCCTTTTAACTGCCTACCTGAACTGAACCTAAACTCGTGGGATCCCCCCACCCCTTTTCCTGTTCCCTCCTGCCTCACCAGGCCCTAAACTCCCCCCATTATTTTCCTTAGTGTTATATCTCCCCACATTCTTGAATTTTCCAGCATCACCCGATACTGGGTATTTCTGGTTTAGCATCTTAGAGCTTATATTATTCTGTTATTTCTCTCAAATCCATGACTAGTGTAGTCCAAATGTTACCTTCCTTACCTTACCATAATCCCCTTTTATACTCCACCTCTTAACCAAAACCCCACCTTAAAATGATGAGACCACACATTTTATTTTGGAGTAACATGGCCACAACAGCCCTTTTATTATAAAACAACTCCAAAATAAATCACTCCAATAAATAACCGATAAATAACCAATAACACAAACAATGACATATTAATAACGTAAACAGTTAACCCCAGTCTGATGGTCTCTGACGGTGACCCCCCTTTCCACCATATATATATATATATATATATATATATAACTATATATATAACCATGTATAACCATGTATAAACAACCATGTATAAACCACGCACTGCGGGACTTTTCTAACTAATAGGCCTCCAGCTGTAGCCGCTCGGAGACAACCGTTTTCCCGCAGCTCCACCAAAAACCAGTATTCCCTCCAACGTTCAGGAATACACCGGAGGGGAACATGCTAATGATGATCCCCCCACCCCTTTAAATCCATCAGTTTTACCGCCCCCGTCAAAGACCACCAGAAGAAAACTACCGCCCCCCATTCCAACGTAGTCACCTCAGCTGTCATGACGACCTGTGCATTCCTGAAACGAGAAAATACAAACAACACTACACACAACACAGTACATTACTTCCTGTCAATTAAAAAAGGGAGGGAGGGTGGGAAAAACTGCCTCCTCTGTTAAACTTTTTCTCTCACACTGACCTCTCTACTCCTCCCCCCCCTTAAATATCACCACTCCCCCTTTGCTACCAACTTAACTTTTGGGCCTCCCCTTTCTCCCATAAACCTTTTCCTGCTCTTTTAACCCTTTCAGTGTCTCCATTAGACACACTGTCATGCCCGGCCCTCCACTACCCCTCCTTCTAGTCAGTTTCATTCCGGGCCTCACTTGACTAGTGTAGTCCAAATGTTACCTTCCTTACCTTACCATAATCCCCTTTTATACTCCACCTCTTAACCAAAACCCCACCTTAAAATGATGAGACCACACATTTTATTTTGGAGTAACATGGCCACAACAGCCCTTTTATTATAAAACAACTCCAAAATAAATCACTCCAATAAATAACCGATAAATAACCAATAACACAAACGATGACATATTAATAACGTAAACAGTTAACCCCAGTCTGATGGTCTCTGACGGTGACCCCCCTTTCCACCATATATATATATATATATATATAAAACTATATATATAACCATGTATAACCATGTATAAACAACCATGTATAAACCACGCACTGCGGGACTTTTCCAACTAATAGGCCTCCAGCTGTAGCCGCTCGGAGACAACCGTTTTCCCGCAGCTCCACCAAAAACCAGTATTCCCTCCAACGTTCAGGAATACACCGGAGGGGAACATGCTAATGATGATCCCCCCACCCCTTTAAATCCATCAGTTTTACCGCCCCCGTCAAAGACCACCAGAAGAAAACTACCGCCACAGCCTGAAAGCGTGACCCCTTACGTTTGAGGGCACCTCCACACCCTCAGAGCCTGCTGTATCCCTTCCTGTAAACCCAGGGACCATAAATCAATCCCCACGTCAGAGAGATGAACCCCATCTCTCCTAAGGTATAAACCCACATTCGTCTCCAACTCTCGATGACGAATCACGATCCCACCCTGCTGTCTGACGAAACGCCCAATCACTTTATTAATCCTGATGCGCGTTTTATTTATGCTCGCCACTGATCTAGCCCAACGCCAATTTGTTCTGGCAACGATGTCAGACCAAACTAAAAGGGTAGCTGGAAATTTTTCCCGCAACTGCATAAAATCTGCTTTGATGTCCGCCATCAGATCCCTGACCGACCGGACACCTAAATCATTCCCTCCCCCGTGAATCACTAAAACGTCAGGGGGCCTATCCAACCTCACATACCTCTCCACTTCTCCCAAAACTCTACCCCATAGCATTCCTGGTCTACCCAACCAGCGTATATACGCCTCCTTTCTGGAAATCCCCAGCTGTCTGCCGTCCGGACGCACGTCACCTCTCCTGGCCCCCCAGCAAACATAGGAGTGACCCACAATCCAAACAAGGCGCACAGGGTTTCCATCTGTAATGCAAACAAGACACAAGATAGCGGCACCCACTGATTCTAAAACTGACTCACTAAACCAACTACAAAGGTAACACCCACCCCTTGAAACAACCGTATGCTAATATGCATTAATTTATTCCATCACCAAATTAGGTCTTACATAAGACCGAAATCTCCTAGACTCCCACCTCCCGAGTCTGCGCACCGCCGCCTCATCCAACCCGCATCTGGCGGCTTCTGTAGCTGCCCCTATGCGGAAGGAATGTGAAGCATAGTCCGACCCCACTAAACCCGCCTTTGTTAAACATTTTCGAAAGATCGTTATAAATTGAAAACGAGACAGATAAGACCCATCCTCATGCTTTAGGAACGGCCCCTCCCCCTTACACCTGCATGACCTAAATGCCCTTACCGCCTCAACTGGGCATACCTTGGACCCGGGCAACTCAAACAGGGACACCTCCACCCCTTTACCTTGCTGGTCCGTTTTGGACCTCCTCAAACGTAGGCATACCCTATCCGCCTTCAATCGTACATCTTGATCCAACAACCCGCCCCCAACCTGTTTTGACGGGCTGACCAATTCCCCTACACGAAAAGCCCCATAAAAAGCCAGTGAGAACGCTGCCGTGAACAATCTGATTTCATAATGCGACAAACAGATAAACCTCAACATGTCACAAATGGAAACCAGGTTCGAAAAAGTGACCGGCCGTCTCGCATCTCGTTTTTTATATTGCTTCCTATAGCCTTTTAAAGCCTGTCGAACCCAAAAATCCTTGGACCAATCCTCACCCCCCATTAATTTAAACAAAAAGGACAATCCTGCCAATTTTCGGTCAATTGAAGACGCTGCACACCCCTTTTCCATATTCCTGGCTACTAAATACAACACCAGTAACCTGCCGTCTGACGCCCCCATCCCCACACCAGCCTCCTGCACCAGCATCGACCACTCCTTCCATACCTTGCTGTAGGCCGTCCAAGTGGAATCACTTACTGACTGCCTGATCCATCCCGCGGCGACTCCAAAGGCAACTCCCACATCCAAACCGGGCAAGGAACTCCTTCCTTGTCTGCCTCCGGCGCCAGCTCCCTGAACTTGTCCCACTGAAAATGAGACAAGGAGTCAGCCAGTGCATTATCCACCCCTGGAATGTGAACCGCATAGATAAAAATGTTCAGACTCAAACACCTAAACACCAGCTGTCGCAACAGCCGAATGACCGGCTGCGAAGACGCTGACATGCGGTTAACCACCTGCACTACACCCATGTTGTCGCAGTTGATCCTCAGCTTCAAATTTCTGCATGCCTCACCCCATAACTCCAATGCTAACACCACTGGAAACAATTCCAGCAGGACCAGATTGCCGAGGAACCCAGCCCTCTCCCACGACTGTGGCCAGGGCTCCGCACTCCATCTCCCCTGAAAATAAGCCCCAAAACCGGTTGAGCCCGCTGCATCGGTAACCAATTCCACATCGAAATTGCTCACCGGTCCAGACATCCACACCGCCCTCCCGTTGTATGAAGTTAAGAAATTATACCAAACTTTCAAATCGTCCCTATGTTCCCTCTTTAATCGAATGAAATGAGTTGGCCGTTTTACTCCTGCTGTAGCCGCCGACAACCGTCGGCAAAAAACCCTCCCCATTGGGATAATTCTGCAAGCGAAATTCAACTTACCCAACAACGACTGAAGAGCTCTCAGTTGCACCTTCTTCAACCCGTGGATATCCCAAATTTCCTTCTGCAGTTCCAATAACTTACCCCTGGGCAATCGGCATTCCATAGCTATCGAATCTATAACTATGCCTAAAAAACTAATTTCTGTCGTGGGGCCTTCTGTCTTTTCCGCCGCCAAAGGCACTCCAAACCTGCCCGCGATGTGCTGCAACGTGGAAAGCAAAATCGCACACACAGCGGAGGCAGGGGGGCCTATACACAGAAAATCGTCCAAATAGTGTATTACTGAGTCTAGGCCAGCGACATCCCTAACCACCCATTCTAAAAAGGAGCTGAACGCCTCAAACATGGCACAGGATATAGAACAACCCATGGGCAAACATTTGTCAACGTAAAACTGTTCTTGCCAGTGACATCCCAACAGCCGAAAACTCTCCGGATGTACCGGCAACAAACGAAAAGCCGATTCTACGTCAGCTTTTGCCATAAGAGCCCCCTGGCCGTAGCGCCTCACCCACTTAACCGCCGCATCAAATGAAGTATAAGACACTGTACACTCTTCCGGGTCAATGAAATCATTGACGGAACCTCCTTTTGGGAAAGATAAGTGGTGTATCAATCGGAACTTGTTATGTTCCTTCTTGGGCACCACCCCCAAAGGTTAGACCACTAAGTCCGGCCAAGGTTTGTAGGCGAACGGCCCTCCCATGCGTCCTAACGCCACTTCTTTCTGCAATTTTTCCCCAACTATCTCTGGATGCTGTACTGCTGATTTGAGATTCCGTGCCGTAGGAGGAACAATCTCCAATGAGCACGGAATCCTAAATCCCTCCGTAAAACCCAACTCCAAAAACCGAGCCGCTCCCTGATCTGGATACTTACCGAGAAAGGGGAGCATTCTTTCCACTCTCACCGGCGTCCTCCCTCTTTTGCGCAGCGTCACTGGCACGCTTTCCCCGTTTAAAACATCTCGACAACGGGTGGGCTCCCCCACACCCCGAGCACTCGTGTCTGAACTTACAGGTCCCCCCAAATTTACAGGCGCCTTCGTTATACTGCCAGCACACACCCCACTTCTTTCCGGCCGAGGGTCCTGAGGAATTCGCCCCCCCGGCCCCCCCATGAAACGGCTGAGACGGGGCCTTCGCCGATGACATAAGCCTCATCCATAAGCTAATATCCTTATGGTCCCAACGCAGGGACGGGCGAACCGCCATCCGCTGTCTGAACTGCTCGTCATATCTCAGCCAAGCAGAACCCCCATATACCCTATGTGCTTCTCCAATAGCGTCCATGTAACAGAATAACGCCGAGCAATGCTCGGGGCTCTTCTCGCCAATTACGCTCGCCATAATGGCAAACGCCTGCAGCCAGTTCACAAATGTACGTGGTATCAGCCGGTACCTCCTTTTTTCCTCATCCTCCTTCTTGGAAGAATCGGGTTTTACCCTGTCCAAATTAAATTTTTCCAATGGCAGCAGAGAAAAAATTTCCACATACTCACCCTTTTGAATTTTTTCCCTAACCTCCTGCTTCAGATGTGCTCCTAAGGGGCCCTCGAAGCAGACGTAAACCTCGCACCTCGCAGCATCCGCCAACCTGACCACGTCGGACCTTTCCGCCTGCGCCGTGGACCCTGCTTTCACTGCCTCAACCACCTGACCTCCCACCCCAGATTGTCCAGGAGGCGATATTACCGGGGGCACTCCTACCCTCTCAGCCCCATTGCTCCCCCCCCCGGACTCCATCACTGGTGCTGTCCATGGGGCCACCTGGGGAGGTTGCCCGTGACCCCCTTCCAATCTCCCCATTAGGGTCCGCAGGCCCTGCAAAAATTCTGTCAGTTGCTGGCCGGACCCCGCACTGGCAGGAGTGATCCCCGCCAGCTGCCGTTCCGGCCGATCCCCCCCCGACTGCGTCCCCCGATCCCCTTGTGCTACCGTACCCCCTGTAACCCCCCCTAATAAATCCTGAACTGCACCAGACAACAATACTGACGAGATCGACTTACCAGGCTGACCAGGCACACTCCCCACAGCCGTCACGGTGTTCGCCCTCGCTGGCACTTCCGGCTCCTCTTCGTCCGACAGCTCCCCTTCCGACCGGTCATCCCGCTCTCCACTCTCTTGACTGGTAAGCCCCCTGGGTGGTGAAGCCCCCGAGGCCGTGGTGTGGGATAGCGGTGGGGCCATCCTTCCTCTAGAAGCATTGCTGCTGACAGACAGGCGTCGCTGACCTGACCTGTCCGCTTGTCTTCCGACAGTCTTGTTCTTTCCTCTTCCCTGCTCGGTATTCATGCTGCTGCTCTTCTCCCGTCCGTTTTCGCCACTTCCTCCGGCCACACGCTCCTCCGTTAGGCTCCGCCCACTCCGATTCCGCACCAACTGACTGGGGCCCTCTCCCAGGGCTCTGCTCGGCTGCCCGATCCTCTCCACCGACCCCTCTGGATGTCCTCTGTGCGGCATGGACGGACTGTCCCTTCTGCTGCGCTCCCCAGGCAGGGAACCGGCGCCATAACGGCCCGTGGCCCCGCCCCCCGAATTCGGCCGGCGGCGTGTAGACCGCGCAGGGGCTGCTTTTCCCTGTCTCCGCTTCACCGGGGGGGCCGACCGCACATCCCCCGGGCTTCCCATCCTCCGAACGGGCCTGGATGTAGGCCCTGGTGAAAAACGCGCCGGAGGCCGAGACCTCCGCGCGTGGCCGGACACCTCACCCGCCGCCGATCCGCACGGTTCTTCTCCTCCAATGTCCCCTACTTGCTGTCTCAGCCATTCCGGTCCTTTCTGTGCTGCCGCCCTTCTTAGCTTCTCCAAAATTTCTTCTACGGCGGCCATTATGGAGGAGCAGTAGTGAAAAAACTGCCTCCTCTGTTAAACTTTTTCTCTCACACTGACCTCTCTACTCCTCCCCCCCCTTAAATATCACCACTCCCCCTTTGCTACCAACTTAACTTTTGGGCCTCCCCTTTCTCCCATAAACCTTTTCCTGCTCTTTTAACCCTTTCAGTGTCTCCATTAGACACACTGTCATGCCCGGCCCTCCACTACCCCTCCTTCTAGTCAGTTTCATTCCGGGCCTCACTTGCTTGTTTCAACGTTTTCTTAAAGCCCCTACGTGGGTGTAACAGTTGTCATAATCTTTTTTTCTCTGAAAACCTCAAATGGGCCCTTTTGAATTCTTAAGAAATTGAACGAGACCAACTACATTCTTGAACTTCATGATTGGGGATGTGGCAGGAAACCATACTTGTAAATATGATCAAGGAATACCATGACGGGAACCTGTCTATCCTGGCTTTCTGCCCTATAACCTCCGATGAAAAAGCAGATGCAATACCTCCTAGTGCACCATCTGACCAATGTAAAACAATACCCACTGAAGCTCCATCTCTGCTAAGAACACCAGGGAGCCATGCGGAAGAAACCTTGTGGTCCAAGCCCATCCAAAAAGCCAAGTGAAAGAAAGAGTTGGAAGGCGTGTGATCTGACGCTTGGATGATACAAGATGATACAGTTTATTCATATACAAAATAGATAAATGCATATACAAAGTGTCTACTTATTCATAAAAAACTGGGTTATTAAATATACACATTAAAATTAGAAATTAGACATGCCCATACAAGGGCAAGTGCTCAATGGTGGGCTGACGCGTTTCAAGGACTTTTTCCTTCCTTTGAAAGCACTACCACTCTATACCAACAACGCCTTCCCGAGCGCAGGAGAAATTCTTTCTTTGTTTATATTTTCACGCATCCAAAAAGCCCCCTATCGAGTTCCCAAAGCCATCCAGAATACAATAAGGCAGGGGCTGAAAAAAATGCTTAAATTTGGGGATCATCCAGCCCTTCCACAGCTCATGGGCATCACCTGTTGTACTGGTTAGAGTTGCAGATTCAATGCTCCCTACTGATGACCTTCTGGAACATCTGCCACAATGCTGGACCTAAGCAAAGGTTACTGGCAAATCCCCTTTATGGCAGAGGGTATGAAGCGTTCAGACTTCATTACTTTCTTCAGACTGTCTGAATTCCTCTACATGCCCTTTGAGATGAAGACTGCCTCTGCCACCTTCCAGCAAATTGTGGATCAGCTGTTGCAGAACAGCCAAGACTTTGTTTATCTTGATGACATCTCCATTTTTGGTAAAACTTGAGAAGACCACCTCAGGCAGATGCGATTGGTACAGCACTTAGTACAACAGGTGGGAGGTTGTAAACTGTGCCCAGAACCTGCTAAAGTAGAAGCAATTAGGGGCTGGCCCACCCACAGATTAGGCAACAGGTTCTATTATTTCAAATCTGTTCCCCAAATCAGTAAGATTGTCAAACAGACCTCACCATAAAGGCCATGCCTAGGAAGGCAACATGGAAACCAGCCTGCCAAGCCGCCTTTGACCAACTCAGAGATCCACACCCGCAACCCCATCGTGGCAGCTCCAAACAAAAAGTGAAGATTTATCAAGGCTACAGACCCTCTACATATGGACTGGAGACTGTCCTTAGTCAGGTAAATGAGAAGGGGGAGGAGCAACCTTTGGCTTTTCTTAACAGGAAGCTAAAGGACAATGAGGTCTTGGGGGAATATTGGACACCTCCTAAGGTGGAGCCTGGCCTTACAATCATACACCATCACTATTCAGTGTTGATAGGGAGGCCAGCACCAAAATGCTGATAGACAATCCTGTCAACAAGATCACCATACAAGGAAAGGAGCCCATAAATGCTTCTAGGTGAACCTGTCAAGCTCTCCTGTCAGCATTTGAAAAATGGAAGGGGGAGCATTGTCAAAGTACCCAGCTTTCGCTTTCACTCCCTTTATGTCTTCCATTGTCCCACGCCACATATGTGCAGAGAAACATGCAGCCAGCAGCTGGCACCTCACATGCAACTACCCCTTCTCCACACCTCCTGTGTGTGACGCCCCAGGCTATCAGAATCCCTTCCGTGGCTGTCCGACGCACAAAGTGCCACGCATGCTCAGAATAAATAAAGAGATGAAAGCTATTGGCTACTGCCCCGTTTATAGTCCCGACATACGCGTTCAGAATGATCGGATTTTCCGACAACTTTGTGTGACCGGGTGTATGCAAGACAAGTTTGAGCCAACATCCGTCGGAAAAAATCCTAGGATTTTGTTGTCGGAATGTCCGATCAATGTCCGACCGTGTGTACGGGGCATTACTGTCATGGTTATGCAATAGAGTTTGTTTGTCAGCTTACCTGTCTCCATGTGTTTATCTCCAAAGACCAGCTGTCTCTCACCTGACTGCTTTTATTAACTCTCCTCTAGCATGGCTCCACCCCAGCTCCTATCAGAGAACTCTATATTAACCTCTGCACTGCAGGTCAGCCCTGCTGATCAACCTTTGTGTGTTTGGCTTCCTGTTCCTGCCTGCCGTATGCTCTACATTTATTTCTGTTACCGACCTTGGCGTGTTCTATACTATTCCTGTCTGCTCTTGGCGTGTCCCGACTATCCCTGTTTGCCCGTGACCCTGAACCTTGGCGTATACTCTGTTGTCCTTGTCTGCTTGTGGCCCTGACCTTGGCTCCTTATACCCGGACTGCCATCTGCAGCAGTCAGCCGTAGGGTCCACTGCCTTGCGGTGCACTCCTGATCCCAATGGTGTGCATCTGTCACCTAGCCTCAAGGTGACCTGACAGTTTGATCAGCCATGGACCCGGCTGACGTGCCGCTTTCTGCAGCTGATCCATTGCAGGGCATAGTTTGCAGACTCGAGACCCAGGAATCTAATCAGACTCAGGTGATGCTATTCCTTAAGGATCTGGCTTCCCGCTTCGAGCAGCTCCAGGCCTCCTTGGGAAACCCGAACCTGCAGCCTCAAGTACAATTAGCAGCTGCACCTATCGCACCAGTCACAGCCACACATTCATATTTACTGCCAGCTCCATCCCGTTTCTCTGGGGACTCCAAGGCCTGCAGGGGCTTCCTCAGCCAATGCACCATTCATTTTGAGCTCCAGCCTCAAAACTTTCTGTCTGATTGGGCTAAGGTAGCATATATCATTTCCCTCCTCTCTGGTGAAGCTTTAGCTTGGGCTGCCCCCCTGTGGGAGAAGAATGACCCGGTGGTTTCCAGCCTGTCCGACTTCTTGAAGCTTTTTCGTAATATCTTCGAGGAGCCAGCTCGGGTTTCTTCAGCGGCTAGTGCCCTTTTACGCCTTCGTCAAGAATCTTGTTCAGTGGAACAATATGCGCTTCAGTTCCGTATCCCCACAGCTGAATTGAGCTGGAACAATGAGGCCCTGGTCGCAACCTTTTTACATGGCCTCTTTGACCAAGTGAAGGACGAATTAGCAGGAAGAGCCATCCCTGCCGGTCTGGACGATGTAATTTCCTTGTGCATTTGTTTCCAGGAGAGGTCCCTAGAAAAAAGACGCCAGCACCCTCTAGGTCCTAGTCAGCCAGAACTCTTCCCCCATCGCTCTGTGAAGCATCCTCTGCCTGCTAAGGAACCTATGCAGCTGGGCCGGACTAGACTAACCTCCGAAGAACGTGCTAGATGCAGAACTTTAGGCTTGTGTCTTTATTGTGGGGGCAAGGGTCATTTTCGTGACTCCTGCTCGCTTCTTCCAGGAAACGCTTGGGTCTAATACATTTGTAAGGTGGAGTATTGGACCCAGAAACATCACCTTCTTGTCTTCTTCCGGTGTTCCTCCATGTAGGCCCTTCTCCCCAATTGGTCCTAGCATATCTGGACTCTGGGGCTGCCGGCAATTTTATGGACTGAAGAACTGCTTCTTCTATGAAGCTTACCCTTTCTCCCCTCGCTACACCACTGGTAGTCTCAGCAATTGATGGCACTGTTCTCCCAGGGGGTCCTATACGTTTCCAGACGCTACCTATTAGGATGTCGGTAGGGATACTCCACCAGGAGTGGATTTCCTTCCTCATTCTACCCAAGGCTTCTACCCCCATTGTATTGGGCCTTCCTTGGCTACAGCTCCACTCTCCACATGTGGACTGGGTCTCTGGGCAGATCCTGGCTTGGGGCCCTTCGTGTTTCTCGTCCTGTCTTCTCAAGGTGGTCCCCAAGGAGAGACTTCCCATTGCTACCACATCCGTATCTTCTGATCTTCCCGCTGCATACAGCGATTACCGGGATGTGTTCTGTAAGAAGTCTGCTGAGGTGCTTCCTCCCCACAGATCTTTGGACTGTGCCATTCACCTTGTCCCTGGAGCAACTCTGCCCAGGGGTCGTACCTACCCTCTATCCATTCCAGAGACCCAGGCCATGTCTGAGTATGTCGCCGAGAATCTGGAGAGAGGTTTCATCCAGAAATCCTTGTCACCTGCAGGAGCAGGGTTCTTTTTCGTTGCTAAAAAGGATGGTACCCTCAGACCCTGAATCGACCATCGAGGGTTAAACGCAGTGACCATCAAAAACCAATACCCCTTACCTCTAATATCTGAGCTATTCGACAGGTTGAAGGGGGCTTCCATTTTCACCAAGTTGGATCTCAGAGGTGCATACAATCTCATTAGAATACGGGAAGGTGACGAATGGAAGACTGCGTTTAACACTAGGGACGGGCATTACGAATACCAGGTTATGCCTTTTGGTTTGTGTAATGCCCCAGCTGTGTTCCAGAACTTTGTTAATGAAATCTTCAGGGATCTACTGTAGTGTTGTCAACTATCTGGATGACATTCTCATCTTTTCCGAAAATCTGCTTGCTCCCAGAAACCATGTCCGCACCGTTCTTCAGCACCTTAGAGAGAATAATCTCTATGCCAAGCTGGAGATATGTTCCTTTGAATGTCCTGAGGTCCTGTTTCTGGGATGTTTTGTTTCTAGTTTGGGTCTTCGCATGGATCCCAGAAAGGTCTCGGCCATTACCAACTGGCCCCTTCCTGCTAGCCTCAAGGCCACACAGCGCTTTCTTGGCTTCACAAATTATTATAGGCAGTTCATAAGGAATTACTCATCCATTGCCGCGCCTATTATCGCTTTAACCAAGAAGGGTGCGAAAGCCAAAGACTGGCCTCCTGAGGCTGTCTCTGCATTTCACGATCTGAAACAGGCCTTTGTTTCTGAACCTCTCTTGAGGAGACCAAATTCTGGGGACCCATTTTTATTGAAGTAGACGCTTCTTCGATGGGGGTGGGAGCTGTGCTTCTTCAGTTCTTTGAGAAGAGACGTCAACCATGTGTGTTCTTCTCCAAAAAAATTTCTCAGGCAGAGAGAAATGATGCCATTGGTGATCGGGAACTTCTCGCAATTAAATTGGCGTTGGAAGAGTGGCGTCATCTTTTGGAGGGCTCCCCTCACTCCATTACTGATCACAAGAATCTAAAATACCTACAGAATGCTAAACGTCTGAACCCCAGACAGGCCAGGTGGAGTCCCTTCTTTTCTCGTTTTAAATTCACGATTATGTACAAACCTGGTTCCTGCAATGGTCGAGCTGATGCGCTCTCTAGGTCATTTGACACTTTGGACGAGGAGTCCACCCCTGATCCTGAGCTGATCATTCCGACCTCATGCATTGTTGCCCATTCTACCACACTGGAATCAAAAATTCCTCCTGGCAAGACCTTTGTTCCCACGGAGCTAAGAGCTAAGATCCTTCGTTGGTGACATGATTCCAAGCTGGCAGGTCATGCTGGGTTCCTCCGATCCTTCCTGCTCATCAGTCGTCTCTACTGGTGGCCTAACCTCCACTCGGATGTTAAAGAGTACGCTAAGGCTTGCCATGTCTGTGCTCAGTCTAAATCTTCCACACTAGCCCCTGCCGGTCTTCTCATGCCCTTGCCCATTCCTAAGGAGCCCTGGTCTCACATCGCCATGGATTTTATCACAGATCTTCCACTGTCGGAGAATAATACAGCCATTTGGGTGGTAATCGATCGGTTCTCCAAGATGGCTCATTTTGTTCCTCTTCCTGGTCTCCCTTCTGCCTCTGCCTTGGTTCCCATTTTTGTGCGAGAGATTTTCCGCCTTCATGGTGTTCCTTCCCATGTCGTTTTGGACAGGGGTGTTCAGTTTACGTCCTGTTTTTGGAGAGCCTTTTGCAAATCTCTCAACATTACCTTGGATTTTACCTCTTCTTACCATCCCCAATCCAATGGCCAGACTGAGAGGGTTAATCAGGAGTTGGAGGTCTTTCTCCGTACCTTGGTCTCGGCTTATCGCGGTGATTGGGCATCACTACTTCCGTGGGCAGAGTTCTACCACAATAATCATGTCAACGTCAGTTCTCAGAAAACACCCTTTATCACTGTTTATGGAAGACATCCTCAACTCCCTCTTCCTATGACCTATTCTTACGACATTCCAGACTTGGCTACTGTTCAGGAATCATTCAATTCCATGTGGGCTGACGTTCATGATTCCCTCCAGAAAGCTGCCAACAAATTCAAGAGTTTTGCTGACCGTCGCAGGCGTAAGCTGCCTTCTCTTCAGCCAGGAGACAAAGTCTGGCTCTCCACCAGGAACATCAAACTCCGGGTTCCTTCTCTCAAATTTGTCCCAAGATTCATTGGTCCGTACACCATAACTTCTAAACTGAATCCGATTTGTTTCAAGCTCCAGATTCCCAAAAGCCTCAAAATCTCTAACTCCTTCCATGTTGCCCTTCTGAAGCCTTTAGTCCTCAATAAGTTCTCTCGTCCGCTCTCTACCGCAGCGCCGGTCTCTGAGGATAATCAGGAGTATGAGGTTAGCCAAATTTTGGATTCCCGACTCTGTAGAGGCATTCTTTAGTACCTCGTGCATTGGAAGGGGTTTGGTCCTGAGTAGAGGTCGTGGATCAAAGTTTCATTTGAAGTTCCCCTCCAAACCTGGTCCCAGGCGGGGAAGGGGGAGGCCTCGTAAGAGGGGGGGGTACTGTCATGGTTGTGCAATAGAGTTTGTTTGTCAGCTTACCTGTCTCCATGTGTTCATCTCCAAAGACCAGCTGTCTCTCACCTGACTGCTTTTATTAACTCTTCTCTAACATGGCTCCACCCCAGCACCTATCAGAGAACTCTATATTAAACTCTGCACTGCAGGTCAGCCCTGCTGATCAACCTTTGTGTGTTTGGCTTCCTGTTCCTGCCTGCCGTGTGCTCTACGTTTATTTCTGTTACCGACCTTGGCGTGTTCTATACTATTCCTGTCTGCTCGTGACCCTGACCTTTTGGCGTGTCCCTGACTATCCCTGTTTGCCTGTGACCCTGAACCTTGGCGTGTACTCTGTTGTCCTTGCCTGCTTGTGGCCCTGACCTTGGCTTATTCCTTCACTATCCCTATCCTTCTGTTGCCTACTGTGGGTGTGAGCTGGGGGACCCTGGGGACCTGGAGCCAGTTGCAACCCAGTCCATCCTCACCACTAGAGGCTCTGGTGAACACCTGCTGGCTCTTAGACTCCACGCCCCAGGAAATCCTATGTTCTAACCCCGGTGGGATCCGTGTTAGTGTTCCAGCGGCCCTGCCTTCCTTATACCCGGACTCCCATCCGCAGCAGTCAGCCGTAGGGTCCACTGCCTTGCGGTGCACTCCTGATCCCAACGGTGTGCATCTGTCACCTAGCCTCAAGGTGACCTGACACTACCTACACAAACACAAGTCCTGACTATCAGGCTGTTCAGGCCTAAGGCTTTTCAGTCTCCACACATGCAGTATTACAGCTTGCACCAGCTCTCCCAGACATGACTTGTCTGTTCCCCAGTTTTAAGAGCCCTGATTGCAAACTCCAGGTAAGTGTAAATTGCCCCAGGTGAGAAGAGCAAAACCTGAACTGGACCAAGGATTAAAGATCTCTAAATGTGTATAAGAGGAGGGAGGCGTGGCCTGGAGCAGCATGAGATAGGACACTAGGAAGCTGAGCTCCACTGACCGACTATCCTAAAAAACATATCCTGCGATTGTACCCGCTGACTGAGACCCAAAAACTACCCTCACTACACTGGGCAGCTATCATGACCATGTCACCGCCGAAAAAAACCCACAGCAACGACCTCCAAACTCGATCAGTACCGCTGTCAGCAGAAGGACTCCCCGGGAAAAGATGGCGGCACCACGAGGGGGAGGAGTCATCCGTGAATGCTGACACAGCAAAGGTACTGGAGGCTATTACCTCTTGTCAAGAGGCTGTTGCAGCATGTCAGTCTACACTCACAGCCCGTATAGAGGAGGTAAAAGTAGATATCTCTCTGGTGAGGCAGGATTTTCAGAAGCTGCGAGAGAGAGTCACTGAGGCTGAAACCCGAGTGGAGGACTCCCTCCCCCCTCTCCAGCATTCCACTGAGGCCATGCAATTGCAGGTTAACCAACTCATGCAAAAGCAAGATGATTTAGAGAACAGAATCCGGAGGTGTAACCTCAGATTTATAGGTCTCCCAGAGGAGGTGGAAGGGAGGGACCCCTCTACATTCCTGGAGACATTGCTCTGCGATACCTATGGCAGAGCAGCCTTCTCCCCCACATTCATGGTGGAACGGGCGCATCGCATGTCAGGCAGACCACCACGAGCTGAAGCACCCCCTCGCACATTTATCGCAAAATTTCTCAATTTTAAAGACAGGGATGCCATACTTCGCCTCAGCAGAGAAAAGGGCAACATCCCTTTCGGTGACAAGATGGTTGCTGTCTTCCCAGACTTCTCGGCAGAAGTGCAACGTAAGCGCAAAACCTTCATGGAAGCTAAACGACGTCTCCGTATCAAGCATGTGAAATACGCAATGCTTTTTCCGGCTCGTCTGCGAGTGGAAGGAGAAGATCGGGCTCACGTTTTTGAGGATCCGGAGGCAGTCATCACATGGCTGGAGCAGAGGGAAGAACGCAGATAAGTGGCTTCATAGTTTGTACTTCTACCTTTATCCCCCAATTTTTTTTTTTTTTGTCTTTCATGCACACTTAACTTTGACTTTTGATTATCTCTCTGCAAGGAGTTGGGCAACGGTCTGCACTTAGACGTTGCTCTCTGATACTGTTGCCCCTGAGTCGAAAGGTGCTGAAAATTTTACATATGACTATGCCCGGAACAGCCTAAACATCTGCCTGTGCATGGTCCTTCCCCGATGGCCATTGAAATCACAGGTACAATGCACCACTTACCGGCTCTACTCCTCTGGGTCCTCTGAGGGGCAAATCTACTGATATTTATGTTTACTTTAGGGTCCGAATACATTGAATATCTGTTCTCCAAAATAATTATTCAATGATTTCCCTCGGCGGAGGGAGGCACTCTGCCAGTAAGCTCACTGTAGAAGTAAGCACAGTCCTATAAAGTGTTACGTTACGCAGCGAAATTTCACCCCACTTACCACAGTTTGCAACCTGGGATGGAACACACTGACCATTGCTTTGCAGACTGTACTTCTGGCTACTACTAGGGTGTTGTCTGAACTGATATTATTCCATATGTTTTCCTAACCTTTTACATTTTTTTCACAGGTTGGACAATGTTTATGCCATGTTGGCAGTTAGGGGTGAAAACCCACACCAGTTGGGGACAGTGCAGTGCGGGGAGGGGGGCTTTACGGTTGACACTGTTGCAAGGCAAAATTTTTTACTGTGTACATTTCTGTTCTCTCTGGTATCATGACAATATAGTGGTGTTGCTGATGATCACCCCCTATTGGAGATCGTCTGCACCCCTGATCAATATCAGGGGTGATCTGAACTCTGGAACCTCATATTATAAACCTCCCACCCCAAGGCCACATTGAAATTACTTACATGGAATGTACGTGGGGTGAGAGATCCAATAAAAATGTCAGCCATTTTTGCTCTGCTTAAAAAACAGAGAGCTGATGTGGCGGTACTAGTGGAAACCCACGCAGAAGGCTCAGTACAGGGGGCACTTAAAGGCCCATGGAATGGGGTGGCTGTAACACTCTATCCACACCACACACTCTAGAGGGGTCTCGATATTTATTGCTAAGACCACACACTTTGAGCTCCAGGGTTCGGAGATAGACCCAATGGGTAGGTACGTCTTTTTGAAAGCTAAACTACATGGTGACACAATACTATTATCGGCACTGTATGTACCACCACCGTTTCAATCCTCCATCCTGTCAGAAGGGTTTAACTTTATGGCTATGCATCCTAATGTGCCAGCGATATGGTTGGGCGACTTTAATAATGTGCTAGACCCAACATTAGATTTAATGACTGGATCGCTCTCCTCTACCGCATCTCACCACCCAAAGAGATTTGCAAGGCTCCTTGCCGATTTTAATCTAGTGGACACCTGGAGGTATAGAAACCCTACGTCACTGGCCTACTCCTGTTTTTCTACATCCCACCACTCTATGTCCTGCATAGACCTTATACTCCTGTCTAAATAATTACTCCCCAGGCTAGTGGATGTGGGATTTTCCCCTAGATCACTCTCTGATCACTGCCCTTATTGGACCAAGCTTTCTTTGCCACGTACCCGACCACCAAGCTCATGGCGTTTGAACCCCTTTTGGTTAACTTTGTTTCCAGAGGATGACGACCTTACTACTCACTGGAAACAATATTTTAAGATTAACAAGGGTTCTACATCACCACAAATAGTTTGGGAAGTGTTTAAAAAACATGCACGCATGACACTTACCACACGCATTAATAAATTAAAATGCACCTCCGAAATAGCTATAAACGTAGCCACTGAGCACCTGCTTTCGGCAGAGAGGGCATTTTTAGAAGACCCCACCGCGGATAAAGCTGATAACCTTAAATTATGTTCTACATTATGAAAAATCCAGACGCAAACTCTTTTTCCATAGGCAAAAGTCATTTGAACATGGAGAGAGAGCCGGGAAGTTGCTGGCGTACCTGGTGCATTGCGAGGAGAGACCTCCGGTGGTGATTTCACTCCGCTCCCCTGGTGATGTTCTAGTGACAGAGCCTACTCAGGTAACGTCTATATTTCTGGACTTCTTTGCTGCCCTGTATACCACCGCAGCTCCGAGTGACACCACCTTGATGAAGTCATTTTTAGCTTAGCTACCAATTCCTCAGTTGACTGTGGAACAGACTAGAGAGCTAGAGGCCCCACTGACAAAAGATGAAATCTCCAAAGCAATAGCTAAGTTCCCCAGATCCAAAGCTCCAGGCTCAGATGGTCTGCCTGTGGAGTTTTACTCCACTTATTCGGACTTGCTGATCCCCAGTCTACTTACATTATATAACTCCATATTTGAAAACTCTGACCTCCCGGCCTCCATGAGGGAGGCTACAATAGTGTTAATTCCCAAGCCCGGTAAAGATTCGCATCTCCCAGAATCGTATCGCCCCATCTCTCTGCTTCAGGTGGATGTCAAGATACTTGCAAAGATTCTTGCCATCCGCTTCAATACAGTCATCTTGTCACTAGTACATGGGGATCAGGCTGGCTTCATGCCACGAAGGAACACGTCTTTTAATCTCCGGAGACTTTTTATCAATTTACAGGTGCAATTTCCCCTCTCCAGGGGTACGAGACAAGGGTGTCCTCTGTCGCCGTTGCTATACGCACTGGCGGCAGAGCCACTTGCAATAGCTATACGTACACACCCGGGGATAGTGAGACTGTGGAGGGGAGAGATAATGGAAAAAATTAGCACATATGCAGACGACACCTTACTGTATCTTGACGACTCAGGTGACTCCCTACCACTAGCTTTAGCCCTGATAGAGCACTTTGGCACATTTTCCGGACTTCGGATTAATTGGGATAAATCCCAGATACTCCCTCTCAGAGATAGGGCCCTGCTTCCCTTGCAGAGGGTAGACACCATAAAATACCTAGGAGTACGAACTACCCGAAACCCAGCAGATTATATAAGTGATGGGCCGCATAAATCTTATAAAAATGGTCTTGCTACCAAAAATTCTATACATGATCTGGCATTCACTGGTGTACTTGGTACTCAGGCATTTCAAAATACTGGAAACTTTCCTTAAACTGTTTGTCTGGGGCAACAACAGGCATAAACTCCCATGGCATAAGTTAAAAAAACCAACAGACCTTGCTGGAATGGCACTGCCTGATTTTAATGCATACTACCTTGCAGCTCAACTTTCACAAATCTTTCATATCGATAAAGTGGACAGGGAAAGATTTCTCTACTTTCTATGTCCAAAGTGGATACAGCCAACCCTAGACCCCTTGGTGGCGATAACAGGCGGAGGAGGAGACGAGGGCCAAAAGGCTGACCGACGGTCTCTCTTGTACCAGTGGAGAAAGGTGTGGCGGGTGGCCTCTGATAGGTTGCACATCACATCACCACATAGCTGCACTTCCCTGTGGCACAACACGTCCTTTTTGGAATTTAGACTCATCCAAGATAGTGTAGTGTGGAGCTCAAGAGGACTAGTCTACTTGTCCCACATTACCCATAATGGGAAATTGAGTCTTTTGATCACTTAAAATCTGAATTCGCACTACCGAATCAAATGTTCTTCAGATACATACAACTACGTCATGCCTTCCATGCACAGTTCCCTTTAGATGATCTAGCCTTGAATGATAACCCCTTACTGGCAGCCATAAAATGTCCTGACCCTAAGAAACTGATCTCTCAATTCTACACCATGTTAACACTCTGCAGGCAACTACATCGGCATATGCCTTGAAGGCCAGGTGGAAGGGAGAGGTAGGCTCTATGGAGAATGCAGAATGAAGTGATACTCTAGATACATGCAAATTAGTGTCTCCTAAACTGTCGGATCATCTAACCCAAACCTTTATAACACACAGAGCATATCTCACACCTCTTAGAATTTATAGATATAGGAGCAGTCAATCTACCAATTGCCCAATGTGTAGTCAAGACGTGGATACTTTTTTCCATTTAATGTGGCAATGCCCTAAAATCCAGGCATTCGGGGCACAGGTGGTAGGATTCTCACAGGATGAAATGGGCTCCCCTATCACACTTCAGCCAAAGCCATGTATCCTTGGAATCTTCCCGGACCCAGAATTCAACAAATTCACCAAACTATTCCTACATGAAACACTCTTTTCTGCTCGTAAGGTCATAGCTAGAGCCTGGATGAGACCTAATCCACCAGATTTTCTACAATGGCTAGTAGAAGTTAACAATGTTTTGCCCTACAAGAAACTAATGTACTCCCATAGGGGATGCCCCTCTAAGTACGCTAAGATCTGGGATAGGTGGCTCAAAGTACCCGAAACCTGTATATGACAGTGCCTAGGCACATTGTACTCTTTGAACCCCCCCCCCATTTATTTAACTCATTTAAGTTAAAACTTGTATTTTCTATCCCCCCTCTCCAATCTCTCCTTAGAATGGGAATACTTGGTGGGAGTGAAGCTGAGCACGCCACAAAATGAATATTGTGTAGGTATGACCTGTTGTGCATGGTACTGGTACTACTGTCTTGTATCAATATGTACCCTGTTTCCCCAAAAATAATACCTAGCATGATTGTCGGTGATGGCTGCAATATAAGCCCTACCCCCCAAATAAGCCCTACCCTGTTTCCCCGAAAATAAGCCCTACCCTGAAAATAAGATCTACAAGGACTTTAACTAGGGCTTATTTGGGGGGTAGGGCTTATATTGCAGCCATCACTGACAATCACGCTAGGTCTTATTTTCGGGGAAACAGGGTATGCTCATGAGGAATGTCGCTGTCTGTCTATTATAAGTAATACTGTCTATTATGCTTGACAATTGTCATGATGGCCTATTGTATGTACTTCTTACTTTTTGTTCAATAAAAGATTTTGCCAAGAAAAAAAAAATGTGTATGAGAGGAGCCTGAGAGATGTGTAATCCCCAAAGTGGACTTTTCCAAGCTTCCTCTGAGACATTCTGCTACATATCCCCCCCTTTTTTTCAACCTCAGGGTTGGGACACTTGTGGCCCAACAGGTGTGAACCCAGGACAGGGCATCTACATTTCCCATCCTAACACCAGACCTGTGTTTTACTGTGAAGGAATAATCTTGTAGGGCCAAAAGCCACTGGTTCACCCATCTATTCGTCTCCTTCTTTTGGGCAATCCATTTCAGGTCAAACTGATGCCCTAACAAATAGTATCTTAGAGCTTTCAAACTTTACAGCTGAACATTTCTTTTCAATTACTGCATAGGCTGCTGCATACTGTTGATGAGGTCTTAGAGTCCTGTCCATGACCCTCTGAAATGTCATGGGGGGATTTTGTAACCAAAAGGCATATTTTTATATTGAAATGAACCCTAAGGGGTCACAAACGCAGTCTTTTCTCTGGTGCTTTCAGTCAGGAGGAATTGCCAGTATCCGTTTGTCAAGTCCATAGTGGTCAGATAACATGGCTTCCCAAGTCTCTCTATGAGCTCATTTACCCTGGGCATAGGATAGGTGTTAATTTTTGTCACTGTCCCCTGTCACACTTATACGACTTGTCCCACGATTTTGTACTGCAAAATCGCATGACAAATCATTCTCCATGATTTTCAATGACTACCATTCATATTGCCATGACTTTAAGTCGTGCCAACTTCAAAGTAGTCCCTGCATTACTTTGGTCCAACTTCCATGCGAGTTGATGTCCATAGACCTCAATGTTAAACCCTCAAGTAGCATGCAAATCGTACCTGAATAATATAGACACGATTTCAATACGACTTTGTAAGCACAAGCTGTAAGCACAAGCAGCTTTTTGACCCTTTTTGAAAAGGAATTACCTCACACCATGTATGTTTTCATTGGTTAATGCCAAAGTTGTGGCAAAGTCGTACAAAGTAGTACTGATCCCAAATAGCGGCAAAACCGCGCGACTTTGAAGTCGCACAAGTGTGAAAGGGGCCTTAAGCTTTCTGAAGTCATTACAAAACCTCCAAGTACCGTCTGGTTTTGGGACTAAAACGATGGGACCAGACCATTCACTATTGGATTCCTTAATGATGTCTAGCTCCAGCATACTTTTGACTTTGTCACTGATGTCCTTTCTCCTTGCTTCAGGAATTCAGTACAGTTTGAGTTTGACATGGACCCCAGGCTCAGTAACAATAAGCTGAACCACTAAAGTCATGGCAGGTAACTGAAAATATTTCCCTGTTCCTTATCAGGAACTCTCTAGCCTCCTGCTTTTGGGGATGAGACAGTGTGTCTGGAATTGTAACTTCATGGACCAGAGGGGACTCATTGAGCCCAGGAATAACAGGGGCAGACGCCACAGTTAGTGCCACCCTATCTTTCCAAAGCTTTAACAGGTTTACAGGGTATATCTGCTCAGACATTCCATTTGATATACTTTGAAATTCTCCTTCCCAACTCGTTCAACCACTTCAAAGGGACCCGCTTTCAACAGTGGGAACTAAAACCAAGACCCTGGCACCAAGTCAGAAAACATGGAGTCGGGCCCCCCTGTTGTATATTCTTATTTGGGCTTCTTGGGCCTGAACTAAATGTTCCTATACAATGGGCATTATAACTGTGTGGTGAATACTCCCGCACTATCATTTTACAATATATAAGATAGAATACATGACCAGCTGCTGCATGTATCCGTATCTAATATGGTGATATTATGTATAAGAAAGTGATGCTGCACTGCTGTGTATGTACACACCAATTACAGGATTAACATCAATTCTTCACAATTTTCACAGCAGTGCAGCATCACATTCTTTTTTTTTTTTTAATTGTTTATTTAACAAGTTTTTTATACCATACAAGATAACAAGTAATTATCACAATCTTTCACAGATAATGCAAATATACACTGTCATTGAAGTTGGATTGCAAACAAAAATAGAATGAAATACATAAGGTCGATGTAAAAACATAGATATTGAGAAATCCAACCAGGTAATAATGATGATATACATATATACGATTTGGTTTCGTCCATATATACTATCGATGTTTGTATGGGGTACTAAAACAATGCAAGACATCCATGGTGAGAGAATATAATCAATATTAAATGAAGTCAGCATCAGTCCATGGATACATTGACCCCATAAATCCACTATTACTCAAATGGAACTGTCAGGTTCAGAGCTATAATCAGATTCATCCCAAGGCCTCCATATTTGTGAGAATTTATGCAATGAACCCTCAACCACAGCTGTCAAGTGTTCCATTCTCCGTATGTCCGATACGATGGAAAGGTTTTGCATTAGAGTGGGAGAGGCGGTAGAGAACCATAGTTTGGGTATAGTTCTCTTAGCTGCTATCAGTATGAAGGACATCAGTCTATGTTTAAATTTGTGGATACCAGGTACGGGAAGGCCTAAGATGTAATGCATAGGGTTTAGGGGGATGGGGACCCCCATAAATTTTTCCAGGACCTTTTGTATTTGAGCCCAAAATTGGGTGACTAGAGGAAATTCCCAGAAGATATGAAAGTGTGAGCCCACAGCTTTATTACATCTCCAGCACATTTTTGAGGTAGCCGGGTTGTATTTGTGTAGGCATTCTGGGGTTTTATACCAGAATAATAGAATATTATATGCGGATACTTTATGTGCGACACATCGGGAAATTTTGGAGGTGGATTCCCAGATATTCTTCCAATCTAACAGAGAGATGTCGTGTTGGAGTGTCTGAGACCACCTCTTCATGTAGTGATGGCTGTCTACCTTCAAGGGATTGGCTTCGTGCAGGATTGTATAGATGGTGGAGATTAAATGGGGTTCATAGGGGCCGTTGGCACATAAGATTTCAAAGTTTGTTGGCTTGTCCAGGGAAAGGGCGGGGGCTTTAGAGGCGAAAAAATGTCTGAATTGTAAGTAAGCATAGAGACATGTTTTAGGAATCTGGTGTTGTTTTTGTAAGTCAGTAAAGGACAGTAAATGTCTCGTAGCTGGATTAACAAGATGCCTCAGCTGAAAGATCCCAGCCCCAGTCCAATGTAACATACGATCATATGACAAGCTATCAGGAATGTCCGGGTTGAAGAGAAGGTTTATAAGAGGTGAGCATGGAGAAGATAGTGAGTAATGCTCAGAACATCTTTTCCATATTGCTAAGGTGAACAGCATTGGAGCTAGGCATAAGCCTCTCAGCTGGGGCATGTGTTTGTCACTAGATGGCCAAAGCAGGCAACACGGATGTACTGGTGAGGTAAAGCTCATTTCTATTTCGGATCATCTGTTTGGTGCTTTTCTGTGAGTCCAGGAAGTGAGGACTCTTAAATGTGAGGCGTAATAGTATTTAATGAGATCAGGGCCCCCAACCCACCTCTATTTTTACGTGCCATCAACACTGATCCCGCCACCCGATGGGACGCATTATTCCATATGAAGCAGAGACTTCTCCTTTGGAGAGCTTTCAGCTGTGACATAGGAATTGCTACTGGAAGCATCTCGAATAGATACAACAGCTTGGGAAGTATCGACATTTTGAGAATTTTTACACGTCCCAGGAGGGAGAGGGGAAGAGCAGTCCATTGGGTCAGAAGGCGATTGATCTCCCTAAATAATGGGGGAAAATTAGCTTGGTATAACGAAGAGTATGATGGCGTAAGCTGTACTCCCAAGTATTTCAGCGAGGAGGAACACCAATGGTAATTATAGTTCCGTTGAAGTATAGTTAGTTGAGGAGACGTGATATTAATGGGTAGGGCTTCTGTCTTGCTGGCATTAATTTTATAGCCTGAGATGGTGCTAAACGCCGCTAAAATATTATGTAGTGGTGGCAGGGACGTATGTGGGTGCGTGAGCGTCAAGAGAACGTCATCTGCAAAAAGGGATATTTTGTATTCTCTATGTCGCAAATATACTCCAGTGACATTGGGGCTATAACGAATGGCAGCAGCAAAGGGTTCCAAGCTTAGGACAAACAATAAGGGTGACAGGGGGCATCCCTGCCTGGTACCGTTACTGAGAGGGAATGTAGGGGATGTGTGAGATGATAGTTGTACCTGGGAGGTGGGATGGGAGAATAGGGATCGGAGGGCATGTATAAAAGGTCCGGAGATACCGTATTTCGCTAGAATTGCAAACATAAAGGGCCAACTGAGTCAGTCGAATGCTTTCTGGGGATCTAAACTTAGAATCAGGGCAGGGGATTTTGTTCTAGTTAATAGGTCGATAAGGTCTAGTGTTGTCACCGGCGTGTCGTGTAGGGACAAAACCTACCTGGTCTCTGTGTATTAACGAAGGTAATATTTTCGAGAGTCTATTGGCCAATATTTCTGTGAAGATTTTGTAATCCCAATTTAGTAGGGCAATAGGGCGATAATTATCAGGGATAGATGGGTCTTTGCCTGGTTTGGGTATTACTGTGATATGTGCATGCAAAAATTGAGATTGGGGTAAAGTACATTTGAGTAAGAAGGAGAATAAATTTAACATGTGAGGGGTTAATATTGGAAGGAAGGTTTTGTAATAGGGGAGTCCATCTGGGCCTGGAGCTTTGTTTGAGGGGAATAGTCTAATCACGTCCGCCAATTCCTCAGCGGTGATTGGTATATCTGGGGAAACTAGCGGTAGTTTTAGGGGAGATACGAAAGTGTCGAATTTCTCTTGTGTGAACTGTGTCGACGGGTCTGAGCCTAGGCAATTGTAAAGGTTATGATAAAATTCTCCAAAAACTTTTGACATTTCCTGGGGAGAATAAGTAGGCGTACCGTCAGACTGCACTATATGGTCAGGGATAGATAGGGATGGTCGTGGTTTTTACTTTTGGACTAGCATCCTGTGTGGTTTATCTGCAAATTCATAAAATCTCTGTCTTGACCATAACATGGCCCTAGAGATTTTACCCATATCCAAAGCCTTAATTTGGTTTTGAATAGATACTACTGTACGCAGGCGAGCTATCGTGGGAGATTGAAGCAAATGCATTTCCGCTGAGCGAAGTCATGTTAGAAGATCAAATTTTTGCTGAGTCGATTCCCTTTTCTTGTGTGAACCAGCAGAAATGCATTCTCCTCTAAAGAAAGCCTTATGGGCTTCCCATAGAGTAGATATGCTTGAAACAGAACCCACGTTTAGCTGAAAATATTCTGTGAGTTTTGATTGGAGTAGGTTATTAGTGTCAATATTCCCCAGAAGGGACTCGTTCAATCTCCAGGGGCATGTCTTAGGTAATGCCATAGGTGTGCGCAGGGGGTGTGCCAGATGTGCATAGGCACACTGTAATCACTACGTGCAGTGTCGATTCCCTCTACTGCCACAGCTTCCCCATGTTGGCCCCCCTGCCCCATAGTGCTATTGGCTCCCCTCCTCTCCCCCCAGCTGCTGTAGGGGATGTTTTCCGGATGAAAAGTGGGGGAAGGGGCTAGCAAATATGTCATTTACCAGCGCCTTCCTTTTCTAAATGAACACACTCACTCACTGTGTTCATTCATAACTGAAGAATAGTAAACTATTTACTATGCTTCAGTTTGGGAATGAGCAGGAAGCCGCTCAGCACAGAGCATGTCCCATTCATTCACTGTCCCATGCAGCTGAGGCTGCAAAGAAAGGCATGTGTGTTTGAGCTTTGGGGTGCACACCCAATGCAATAGGCTGCGCACACCTATGGGTAATGCAGAGTGTATGGCTAAATCTAATGTAATAGGGGCATGAACGGACCATGTAATGGGGCCTATTTTGGAAGCAACCAGATAAGGTAATAGGGGTGCGGTAATCAGAAAGTGGTCTAAGCCAGTGTACAGTTTGTGCGGGGGGGAGTAAAAGGTGTATTGCCTTTGTGTGGGGTTTTTCACCCTTCATGCATCGAATAAGTTATATGAGCGCGTTGGTTTCCGAAACGAGGAGGACAGTTTGTGGGCTTGGAGCGGTGGGGTGTTTTGGAAGAGTGCATGTCTGTCCTTATTGGGGGACATACATATATTAAAATCACCTCCGATTATTGTAAAAGGCTGTGGAGAGGAATGTAATCTTTCGAGAGTTTTTGTGAGGAAGCTGATCTGCCCCGAATTAGGGGCATAGACATTGACCAGTGTGAGGGGTGTTTTGTGGTGGACACAGTTCAGGAGGACATACCAATCGCGGGGTGTTGAGGTAGTGATTTTTAATGGACAGGAGCGTTTGATCAAAATGGCTACACCTGCCCTTCCCGAGGTGTTGGAGGCCATATATGCAGTAAGATATATTTTGGAGGCAAATTTGAAGGAACCCCCTGGGCGGAAATGCGTCTCCTGAATCATGACCACATCAGCCCCTGAGGCCTTGAATTCCTTCAAAACCAACCAGCGCTTGTGAATGGAATTCAAGCCCTTTACATTACATGAGAAAATTTTTAAGGCCATGTGACATTTCTAAAAAGAGTAGCAAGCATTTTCTTAACCTGGCATAGGCGTATAATCAACTCTATCATAAGCAATCTGCAAAGAAACATATGTAAACATTTCTTATAAAACAAGAAGACGGTGATTAAATATTTGTTGACAAGGTAGTAGAACCCTATCAAACTCAAATATGGAGGCAGGTCAAAAAAAGACCTGATAAAAAAAAATAAAAAATAAAAAATAAACATAAAAAATTGAAACAGGTATTTTGTAAGCCTGAAGGAAGGAGATCCTTCGGGAGACCAAGGTAGATTACTTGGGCCTGTATGGGAGCATGACAGTCAACTAGAGCGGCGTGCTGTAGCCCACTCCTTTAAGAGATAGCTGAAATCGAACATTTTAAACAAGAAGTAATATGCAAAAAAGAGAGCACCACCCACTGGGGCTTCAACGAAAGTTAAAAGGACAAGTCTGCAAAAATGGAAAAAAAATATATGCGGATAAAATTAGACAAAAAATTAGAAACTTTGTTTTCTAATCATTTCAGAAGAGGAGAGAGATTTAGGGGAGAACTCCCCCCGCAGATACCTGAGGAAGTCAGCCGAGATCCTGGGTATCTGGGAACCAACGAGAAAGAGGTGCAAGACAGGAAGTCCCTGGAGCCTCAGGTAGGCAGTCTAGGTGGATTGGAGCGTTGCGGTGTAGAGAAGGCCTTCTGTTGTCTTCGACGCACTGGAGTCCAGATGGCTGCTGGAGCTTGAAGTGGCTTGGAGGTCAATGGAGGCGGGGGGAGCTGGAGCTCTTCTTCCGGAACTGGTGGTAATCCCAAGTTTCGGGTAAAGGCCTCACATTCATGGAGATCTCTAATGGAATATTGTGTGCCATCTTTGGATGCTGAGAGCTGCAATGGGAAACCCCATCTGTAGGGGACTTGGTGTAGTTGGAGATGAGCCGTGATTGGACGTAGGTTGTTTTTTTTTGCTAATGTGATGGGGAGAGGTCGCTAAAGATTTGGATTTTGGATCCTTTGAAGTCAATGCGATTTTTGTTACGTGTGGCTGCTGTTAGAGCCTCCTTGCTGTCATAGTAGTGAAAACGAACTATGTCTCTCGGGTTGGAACCAGGAGGAGGCTTGAGAGCTAAGGATCTGTGGCGCCAATCAATATCAGGTATATGCGTGACAAAAAGATTAAGTAGATATGTCCGTAGCTCTTTATCAGTAACAGCCTCCGTGACTCCATGGATCCGCACGTTCAAATGACGTTCTCTATTCTCCAAATCTTCCTGTTGGAGTTGTATTTGGGAAACAGTGTGTTTGAGGAATGCATTTTCTTCCTCAAGAGCATGCATATATTGTACAGTCTCGTCAAATTTAGTTTCCAGGGTGGAAGTACGCTCTCCCAGTTGATCAATCTCCCCTCTGAGCTCTTAAGCAATCTTCCCAACCTCTTTAGCTATATTTCGTGTTAGATATTGTAGAAGTGTCTGCAGTTTCAGGTCTAAGACTGTTACCGTGACTACTTCAGCGGGATTCGCCCGCTGGTTACCATTTCCTGTGTGAAATACACCCGGTGTGGAGGCTAATAGGTCTGCAGCGTCAGTTGGCTCTGTGGGCGTATGTGAGGCCGGGGATTGCGATCTCTATAGGAAACGATTCATGTTTTGGATGCTGGCCCCCATTCTTCTGTCTCCTTCAAGGAATGCTGCCACCACTGAAGAAAGGTGAGTGGGTATCCATCCAGCAGGTTGCCGCAGTCCAGGCCGGGTGACACCGGAGGATCCACGGGCCCACAGGCCGCAAGATGGCAGGGAGCTGCGACCATGCAGATGCGGCTGTTAGGAGTGCACTGGCGAGTCCCTGCGGGTGTGTTAGCTAGTGGGTGTCTCCGCAGTCCCAGGCCTGCAAATATCTGTTACTGTCTGGATGGGACGCCTGCAGTACTGCAGTCTGCGCCGCACCAGCTCAGGGATGATGTAGGCCGTGCCGGTCTCATAGCAGCAGCGACCCCCTACAGTAATGATCCGGCCGGCGGTCGGATGGGGGGATGGATCCACGACCGGGCAGCTCACCGCAATCCGTGGCTGGGAGAGGGAGCGTCTGCTGCTTGGTAAGCCAGCAGGGGAGGCTCCGTAGACTTCTGTAGGCCTCAAAATGGCGGCCGGCCTAGGTTGCGTGGAGCGGGCCAGGGGAAGCCACTATTAGCCGGCCGGGCCTCTCGATAATAGCCGGAAAGAAGGCAGCAGTTGTTCGGAGGCCACTGGGGAAAAGTTGGTGGCTCTCCCGGAGAGTTTTCAGCTAGGATGGCGTTAGATTGGAGCTGGAACTGTGGAGCTCTATGAATCCATGTCCTCCTCAGTGCACTGCCAGACTAGCCCCCAGCATCACATTCTTATACATAATATACAATGGGCATTATCACTGCAGTTCTGTCCTGCATCTGAACAATATGCTCAATGACACTTTTGTGGGGTGTCTGCTCTCCCTCCCAGGTTTCCTCAGCTATATCTAGAAGTCCCCAAAGGTGTCTCCCATAGAGCAAATCAAATGGCAGTACCCTGTAAAGGACTGGGGAACCTCCCTGATGGCAAACATCAAGTATGGAAGAAAAAGGTCCCAGTTTTTCCCATCCTTGTCAACAACCTTTTTCAACATACTCTTTAAAGTATTATTAAATCGTTCCACCAAGCCATCAGTTGGAAGTTCGCAAATGTGTCACCTTAAACAATTTCTACAACTCATTAGTTACTTGCGATATGAATGGGGAGCCCTGGTCTGTAAGGACCTCCTAAGGGACACCAATGTAACTGAACACCATGAACAAATCCTTGGCAATGTTCTTAGTAGATGTGTTGTATAAAGGAACTTCCTCAAGGTAACGGGTAGAATAATCCATAATCACAAGAATATGAAGATGGCCCCAGGCAGACTTGGACAGTGGACCCACAAGGTCAATGACAATCCTCTCAAATGGCACTTTGACAATTGGTAATGGCACTAGAGGGCTTCGAAAGTGGGGCAATGTTGCTGACATTTGACATACCGGACAGGATTAACAATAATTCTCAATGTCTTTCCGTACACCAGGCCAGTAAAACCTGCATAATACTCTTTCAGTGGTTTTCTAAACACCCAAATGCCCCCCCAGCAAGTGTCCACAGGCAAGCTCTAGTACCACCTTTTTATACACACAGTACAGTAAATCCTCGGTGCTACTGAAATTAGGAAAACAGACCCTGTCCCCTGGTTCAACAGGTATATCATTAACCATCACCATATTTTCCCAGGCCCTGGTAAGTATAGGGTCTTTTCTCTGCTCAGTACCAAAATTTTCTTGTGCACATTAAACACTTCCGGACCGCCGAAGGCTGATATACGTCCTCACTTTGAGGACGGATATCATTGTTATGGCAGCAGCTAGCTAAAAACATGGTTAGATGTCTAAATGCTCAGAGTTGTATGTGATTGGTTAATGATCGATTTGTGTAACGAACCAATTAAAAAGTTCGACATAAAGTTGCACATATCTAAGCAGTGCCAACATCGATCATCGCGGACCCTATGACCATCACATCCTTTGTATCATTTTTTTTTGGTTTATATAGAGTACAATAATAAAATTCACTTTTCCATGTAGTCAGTTATTTTTATTATGTCATAGACAATAAGTGACCACAACATATATCACAAAAAATATATATTTTTTAATAAAAATATAACAGAATAACATATATACAAACATACAAAACAAGCGGAATGCGGACTGCAGTAAACTCTGGCGCCAAACGGAACCAAATTACGGATGACATCTATGGGAGATGAGTCAGAGAGCCGAGTGCCCGTGGAGCACTTTCTCATTTTCATCTTTCTCATTGTGATTTCTTATTTTGGCCAGAATCGTGCAGCTCCAGCTCATTCACTATACTATTCACACATTTTGAGAACAGAAAGGGAGGGGGAAGCATGCTCAGAGGATACAGATCAAGAGATGTGAGTTTTAGAACCTGAGCAGGATTGCAGGCTTGTGGAACCCAGCTTACCTTAGAGAGCACTTTTTCTAGCTACCACGGCCCCTCTTTATGTTTAAGTTACTGTTTGCGTCTATTAGTGGCACAGAGTGATGGAGAACCACAGAACAGACTCCTAATGGGGTTCTCTGTCACCCTGCACCACTAAGACACAGGTTGCCTTGCACATAACATAGGCAGAGGAAGCTGGAAAACTTAGTCCCTGGTGGCCAACTAACCTGGTGGCCAACTACAATGGGGCAACTTAAAAGTATATTTAATGGGGAAACTTCAAAGATCCTGATAATAAGGACTGGGGGAACTGGAATAGGGATCGGATGTTTGGGAGGAACTAGCATAAGAAGGGGCCTGGGAACTGGAGGACTCATATGAAATAGATGTAGGAGGTGCCACTTGAGGTGGGGGTAATACATTTTGGGCAGTGTGGGCTGGTGTCCATTGGTGATGGGGATAATGCTTTGGTGGTATGGATGCTGAAACACATGAGCTGGCTCACTATGGTATGGGCGTTGTTGCTGGCTAATGAGTGGCGGTATGGGATGCTGAAACACCGCCGGACATTGCAGCCCTTATGCACACACCTCCATTTTACGAGGAGTGGGTACTTTAGCAAGATGGTTGTACAGATTTTTTAAAAACATTGCATCCTCGTTGTTGGGATCAGAAAATGGATCGTTGGCATCAACCCTTCGCATTGCCTTCATCTCCTCCATAAATGCCAACATGGCTGCATCCATGTCAGGTCGTGATTGTCCGCGACTACTGCCTCTTGTTGTGGTAGCTCCAACAGAATGAATCTGAGGAGTGGAACATTTATTAGAACATTTTTTTGTAAACATTTTAAAATGGGGCATTTTATATAGGATTCTTACAGGCACACGTTGTCTTTCAAGCGCGATTGTTGTTGCTGCTGATTGCGAAGACGCGTTTTCTTCCGGACCTGGCTCATGTTGTACAACTCCCATCTCTTCCTCTGGCGCTTGATGCGTATCCTCTCAGGGGGCATCCCCCTCCTCTTCTGTTTCGGAAATGTTGGGGGTAGTACTGTAAAATATTTGTTGATAAATGGATTACAGGTCAGTACAGTAGAGTTATTACAATACATACATCCATGTGTGTGATTACTGTTATAAAGGAGTATTTGATTTGGTCTACTTGGCCAACTAAGTTAATATAGGTGAGAAATATGGTATTTACTTACCGTCTTAAGTCCATCACATTTCTCAAGATGTCCAACATCTCAAAGAAAGGGCTTCTTCTTTTTTTCGACGATCCTGCACCGCTTCTGATTTTATCTGCTTCATCTTTAAGCTCCCGCCTATAACAGCCTCTAAGGGATGTCCACCTGGTCACGATTTTCGCCTACATAGGAAAAGTAGAAACAGTGAACGGATAGAACTCCAACATGACAATTACGTATACTATTTGAGACCCATACAGTTGTTTTTAACAACTCTTTTTTTCACTTTTACCTATAGATAAGCCTATAACAAGGCTTACTTAGAAGTTCTGCAATTATCTCCTAAACCTGCGCCGTTTAGGGGATACTAGCATACTAGCCCCAGGGGCGGACTGACATTGAGCCACTCGGGCACTGCCCGAGGGCCCCGGGCCACTAGGGGGCCCCATCAGGGTTGCCAGCCTCAGTAAAACCAGGGACAGTATGTATAAATCTGTGTTTTTTTTACATCTGTCTGTGTATACTGTGTGTACATGTATGTGTATACTGTGTGATTGTATACTGTGTGTGTGTATACTGTGTGGCCCCATAATCTCTGATTGCCTGGGGGCCCCATAATCTCCTATTGCCTGGGGGCCCCATGAGTTATCAGTCCGCCCCTGACTAGCCCATTATGCTTTTACTTTGCAGGGCAAAAAGAAGAAGTAAATCTATCAGGGTTTACTTCCTTTTCAAAAACTTGCCAACCGCAGGCCATCAAAAGATGTACTGGGCTTTCAGCGGTGATATCTGAATGAACCCTCTGCACAAAAAATCGCCACCTATGGAGATTTTTAAGTACTGACAGTTGGCACCATATCACATGTGTGCACAATTTTAAAGCGTGAAATGTGAGGTATCTATTTACTCAGCGCATCATAATTAGTCACATTATACCAAAAAATTGCTCTATATTTTTTTTCCATGAAAGTGTTTTTTTTTTCAGAAAAAAATCGCATTGGAAAGATTGCTGCGCAATTAAGGTGTGACAAATAAAGTTTGCATGACTGCAATTTAATTCCCTAGGGTCTCTGTTAAAAAATGTATATAATGTTTGAGGGTTCTAAAAAATGTTATAGCAAAAAAATTATGAGAAGAGTGCTGGAATTTGCACTGTGATTTAGGTGGACTAGAATTATATCAGAATGCTGACATATGGGTGTACTACAAGTTTACCCATGCCAACCCACCCCCATCCCACAAACTGCTTACCAGGTATCCGATGATGTTAATAACTGAGTGAAGGCCAGTTCGGTGTGACCATATTTCTTCCCACTTCATTTTTTTGGTGATTCGATCACTATATTCCTGCGATCTTTTGTCCCATAAAGCTGGCCTGGCATGCACAAGCTGGATGAGCCGTTCATGGGACACATCTTTGGCCATGTCTTCACTTTCTCTCTCCAGACACTCTCCAGGCACTAGGCTGCATGTGCATGTACTTTATAAAGACCACTACCTGTGTCATAGGTAACATTTTTTATGTATTCCTATTAAATTACATATTTTGCTGAAAAACGGATGTCAGTGGATCAGATGTTAACGGATCTTCCGCTGACATCCGTTTTTTGTCTGTTCCGTTTTTTTACGGAAGAAAAATTAGGGTTTTCTTCCATCATGAAAAACAGAGCTTAGCGGAGACGAATGTTAACGGACGTTAGCGGATACTCATCCGCTAACGTCCGCTATCCCATAGAGATGCATCGATGTCCATTTTAATCCGTAAACGGATGGATGAAAAAACGGACGAACGGTCCTACAAGGTTTACTTAGAAGTTCTGCAATTATCTCCTAAATATGCGCCGTTTAGGAGATATTTGATGTACATTGCGGAGTACCCACAAGTTGCAAATATTGCAGTTTACAAAAAATACAAAAAGGTATATAGCATTACATCGCAAACATGTCCAAACAATAAGACAGAACCTGATGCGTTTCAACCCATTTGTTGGGGTCTTCTTCAGAGGTTTAAGTTTGCTGCAAAGAGAGCACTTTTATTATATCAAGCTGTGCATGTGCAACAAAGGCTATCTCATATAGTTACCCAAATGCATACGGTGGGGATCTCCCAACATAGTATCCCATGTGTATTGACAGATGATTCCATGTGTCAAAGGTCAAGGATGCCCCGAGATGGATCTGCACCAGCTGAATTACGGCATACAAGGAGTCACATGTATATACCCCCCCGCAGGCCTTGCAGGCAGGGGTCAACACCTACGGCAGAATTCCAACTCATGAGTCCAAGAATTATATATATATATATATATATATATATATATATATATATATATATATATATATATATATGTATATATATATCTGGTATGTATAGTATTTATATTTAAATCTAATAGAAATAAAAATAAATAATATTGATGGGGGTGGATGGTCGGGAAACTCACTCAAAATGATTAAATATTATATAATGCGTCAAGGCGTAATAATTAGTAGTGTAGAGTATTATATAATGTGTTTGGAGAAAGAAAGGGTCCCTTTTTTCATATCCATTAATCCCACGCAGCTTTTCCCCATTTGTCACTCCCCTTCCCCCCTCACCCATTTGCACTTCACTGTTTCACCTTTTTTTCACCATTCAGCTCATTTATATTCTCACACTTTTCATCCTCCCTCTCTTTCACATCATCACTTATTAAGCTCTGTTATCCCTCACAGGTTTCACATCACAAACTATTGTTCTCCAAACACATTATATAATACTCTACACTACTAATTATTACGCCTTGACGCATTATATAATATTTAACTAATCTTTTTGAGTGAGTTTCCCGACCATCCACCCCATCAATATTTTATATTTATTTTTATTTCTATTAGATTTAATATAAATACTATACATACCACATATAAATATATATATAATTCTTGGACTCATGGGTTGGAATTCTGCTGTAGGTGTTGACCCCACCCTGCCTGAAAGGCCTGCGGGGGGTATATACATGTGACTCCTTGTAAGCCGCACTTGAGCTGGTGCCGCTCCATCTCGGGGCATCCTTGACCTTTGACGCATGGGATCATCTGTCATTACAAATGGGATTCTATGTTGGGAGATCCCCACCGTATGTATTTTGGGTAACTATATGAGATGGCCTTTGTTGCACATGCACAGCCGATCATGCATTTCTTTAAACTTGATATACTAAAAGTGCTCTCTTTGCAGCAAACTTAAACCTCTGAAGAAGACCCCAACAAATGGTTTAAAATGCGTCAGTTTCTGTCTTATTGTTTGGACATGTTTACTATGTAATGCTATGTACCTTTTTGTTACATAGTTACATAGTAGGTGAGGTTGAAAAAAGACACAAGTCCATCAAGTCCAACCTATGTATTTTTTGTAAACTGCAATATTTACATCTTGTGGGTACTCCTTTTCCCTCTAGAGCTCATATTTTAATTCTCATGGAATCTTTTGTATGCGAAAAATAAACTTTTACACTAATATACCAAACCTCAATATTCTTCGAATTATTGTACCCATTTATCTGGATGCCTAAAAACCCCCTCCTGATGGAACTTTCCCATAATATATTATTTGGGGTGAGCAGCAACTTTATCTCTCTTCATATGTGTCTTTCCTATGTTCAATTGGTCTTTGGGTATTAATTGTGCCCATGAAACCTATACCAAAAACATTCTTCCAGATGAAATGATTGAACACCCTCAAAGCTAGGCAGCCTCAAAGTCCTGCAGAGATTCCACATCCCAAAAATACTTAATCAGTGACATCAGCATCAGGGGCTTCATAGCTGGTAATCCAGGACTGATTAATTTTTATAAAAGTCAAACGGTCCACAGAGTCTGTGGACAGACGCATTCTGTGGTCAGTAAAGAAACCTCCTGCAGCACTGAATGCCCGTTCTGAAAGCATGCTGGATGCAGGGCAGCCCAACAACTCAATAGCATACTGGGCAAGTTCTGGCCAGTGGTCTATTCTCATGACCCAGTAAGTCAGTGGATCGTCAGCTGGAAAGCCCTCCATCTCTGTTTTGGCCCTGAGGTAATCGTCCACCATGTGATGCAGATGCTGCCGATGGGATGTGGAAGCTGACAGCCCTGGGCGGTGAGGACTAAAAAAATTCCGAAATGCCTCACTTAGGCGGACGCCTTCTCCAACGCTCCTCTCTTGACCAACAGAAGACTCAAAACAACGTTTTCCACCACACTGTAACCTACTGGGGTCAGGAAAAATGTTCAATAAAATCCTCTTTAACGTGTCCTCAAGAGATTTTATCTTCTGCACTCTCTGCGGGGACGGATAAGTTCTGAGGCCTTCCCCTTATAACGGTGGCCAAGGAGGGTTTCCAACCAGTAATCATCCTTCTCCTTTATGCCACGTATTCTTGTGTCCTTTTGCAGGCTTTGAAGCATGAGGTTGCCCATGCACCTCAAATTTGCCGAGGCTTGAGAAGCAGACTCCTCGGGGTCACTCAGGGTGACAGCATCTGGAACTTCCTCCTCCCAGCCACGTACTACTCCCAAGGGTCCTGGGGTTAGAAAGCCATCGCCTACAGATTGACACATGTCTTCCTCTTCTTCGAAGCCTATGAAAGTGCCGGAATCCACCTCCTCATCCTCCTCCCCTCTCTCCTCCTGTGTGTTCTGTGACATAGGAATGATTGTGTCTGGATAAAGTGGGCCTTGAGGAAAAGGAAGTCCTCCTCTTCCTCCTGCTGCTCTGCCTCCAGTGCCCTGTCCATAATGCCACGCAGAGTCTGCTCCAGCAGGAACACAACAGGGATTGTGTCACTGATGCATGCACTGTCACTGCTTACCATCCTTGTGGCCTCTTCAAATGGTGACAATACAGTGCATGCAACCTTAATGATCAGCCATTGGCGTGGGGAAAAAAAGCAGAGGCGGCCTGAGCCCGCCGTCGTTTAGTACTGGCACGGGTACTCATTTACTGCCCTCTGCTGCATGTATAGCCGCTGCAGCATTGCCAAAGTCAAGTTCCACCTGATGGGCATGTCACAAATCAGGTGGCTTACGGGCAGGTGGAATTTCCGCTGAATTTCAGCCAACCGAGCACTGGCTGTGTATGACCACCTGAAATGGCTACAGACTCTTCTGGCCTGTTTTAGTACATCTTGCAACCTTGGGTATGTACTTAGGAAATGCTGCACCACCAAATTGAGGACATGTGCCAGGCATGGCACATGTGTCAACTTTCCCTGTTTAAGGACTGACAGGAGGTTTGAGCCATTATCGGACACCACCATTCCTGGCTCCAGCTGGTGTGGTGTGAACCACCTCTGGGCCTGTCCCTGCAGAGCTGCAAGAATCTCTGCTTTGGTGTGATTCCTGTCCCCTAAACACACCAGCTGAAGCACTGCATGGCACCTTTTAGCCTTACTCATGGAATAGCGCTTTGAACACTTAGGGGGTACCTGATGTTCATAGGAAAATTCTGCAGAGAAGGGCATGGAGGTGGAGGAGGAGGGGGTAGAGCTTACAAGTCTGGCATCATCACCACCAGCTGTATGGAGATGTATGGGCACAACAAGCTGCAGCACCAAGCCCTGTCCTGCATCCTTTTGAGTTGCAAGCAGCGTTACCCAGTGTACTGTGAACAAAATATATCATTTCTGCCCATGCTTGCTGGACCACATGTCAGCAGTAAGGTGGATTTTATGGCTGACTGCCTTGCCCAACGATGCCAGAACATTCCCTTCCATGTGATGGTATAGAGATGGAATGGCCTTACGTGAAAAGTAGTAGCAACTAGGACTTGCCATTGTGGTACAGCACATTGTGTGAATTCACAGAAGGGGGCAGAATCTACCAGGCTGAAAGGCAGAAGTTGGAGAGCCAACAGCTTTGACCAGCTTGCATTTAGACACTGGGCATGTGGGTAGCAGGGACTGTATTTTTTTTTTCTGCTGCAGCAGATGGGGCAGAGAAATTTGCTGGCTACAGTCTACAGCTGGTGGTGTGCTGCTGGCAGATGTGCTGCTAGGACCTGGGACACCCTGTGCTATACCATCATCCCTGTCAGTGGAGGCTGCTGAGAGGTAATGACTCCGTATAGCAGGGGCAGACTGAAGTGGGTAAGGAGAAGGAGGGACAGATTTGTGCCCCTTTATTGTGGCTTTTAGGTGCTCTTGCCAATGGGCTGAGTGGTTGGACGTTAAATGCCTTGTTAGGCATATGGTACCCAAATTGTTGGTGTTTTTGCCATGTTGCATGTGGTACCCAATTTGTTGGTGTTTTTGCCATGTTTGTGCCTGAGACACAGTTTGCAGATAGCAACAGTGCGATCTGGTGCAGATGTGCTGAAAAAGGCCCAGACAGCTGAGCTTTGGGGAGTGGGCCGGGAGATAACAGCTGCAGAATGTGATGGAATAGGGTGGCTGCTCTCTTATCAGGAGATTAGTAGACCAGACTATGTGGACTGCACAGAGATAACCCAAACGTATGTAAATGAATAAATAATATTTATTAAAAATAAGTGATAACTCAGAAAATACAAACAGTGCAAAACCAACACAACAAACCCACAGCAAACAATAGTATATACAGCAAGGGGCAATACCGGAATCACAGATGTCAGCCAGGCCAGGGTCATACACAGCAGGTAAGCAGGAACAAGGGATAAACCAGAAGCATAAACGTTAGCCAAGCCAGGGTCATACACAGGAGGTCAGCAGATGGGTAAAGACGGGAAACCAGCAGGAAGGGGAGAGGATGGATGGTAAAGCTGCAGGGTAGGGATCCAAGGGAATCAGGAGGGACAAGAACAGGATGGGCCTGGGATAGGGATCGGATCGAATCAGAGCAGAGCGGGACAGAGCAGGTGCACAAACAGGATACAGGCAGCAAGGTCAAGGCACAGGGAGAAAGATACCAAGGCGAGCATGTGAGGGCTTGCCGGGTATTAATAGGGCTGCCTATAATTGGCTTCAAGTCACACCTGAGCGCAGGGAATGTTGTCTGCTCCATACTGCCAGGATCCATCCGCTGGTGCACATCAGTACTGCGGCCAAAAGATGAAATGACACCAGCAGGGAAATATTCTCCTGACAGTTCAACACTGCCAGGGGACACCTGCTGGTGGACCCCAGTACTGCATGCCAAATGATATATCTTACCAGCGGATGGACCCTTTCCTGACAGTACCCCTCCCTAAATGACCGGCCTCCGGACGCTCCAACTGGTCTTAATTGTCCATGGTCTATGGCATCAGGCAGAATGGTGGAAGAAGGCATTTCAGGCTGGTCATCAGGCACATCCGGGCAGACGGCTGGCATGTCAGAGTCATTGAGCTGGGCAGCAGACGGGATCAACTTGAGCTGGGCAGCAGACGGGAACAACTTGAGCTGGGCAGCAGACGGGAACAACTTGAGCTGGGCAGCAGACGGGAACAACTTGAGCTGGGCAGCAGACGGGAACAACTTGAGCTGGGCAGCAGACGGGAACAAGCCGATGCTGGGCAGCAGACGGGAACAAGCCGAGCTGGGCAGCAGACGGGAACAAGCCGAGCTGGGCAGCAGACGGGAACAAGCCGAGCTGGGCAGCAGACGGGAACAAGCCGAGCTGGGCAGCAGACGGGAACAAGCCGAGCTGGGCAGCAGACGGGAACAAGCCGAGCTGGGCAGCAGACGGGAACAAGCCGAGCTGGGCAGCAGACGGGAACAAGCCGAGCTGGGCAGCAGACGGGAACAAGCCGAGCTGGGCAGCAGACGGGAACAAGCCGAGCTGGGCAGCAGACGGGAACAAGCCGAGCTGGGCAGCAGACAGGAACAAGCCGAGCTGGGCAGCAGACAGGAACAAGCCGAGCCGGGCAGCAGACAGGAACAAGCCGAGCCGGGCAGCAGACAGGAACAAGCCGAGCCGGGCAGCAGACAGGAACAAGCCGAGCTGGGCAGCAGACAGGGACAAGCCGAGCTGGGCAGCAGACAGGGACAAGCCGAGCTGGGCAGCAGGCACTGGGACCTCAAACTGGACAGCGGGCACAACAGGTTGAGTAGAAGACACTGGCGCATCAGGCTCGGTAGCAGGCACTGGACTGTCAGGCTGGGTAGCAGGCAGAGGTTTGACAGAATCAGGTGGGTTAGTTGGTGTGGAAGCAAGTTGGGTTACTGGCAGGATCGTGTGGGTAGGAAAGAATTTGTTTCTTTTTTGGTTTAGCCCGTGCAGTTTTGTATGTAGGTGCAGGGCTGAAAGAAAAGAAAGTAGCTGGATCGAAGGAAGACCAAGGAACTGTAGCTAGAGAGGGGTTTTGTGGGACTGTTACAGGTGGAGGAGAAGAGACAGGTGGATTGAAGGCGGGATAGGTGCTACACTTGGAGACTGGGTAGTAGTATTTGGTAGGGGGTTGAGTAAACTGGGCTGTAGCTGAGGTTGCCATAGGCGACGGGGAGATACATTTTTGGGGAGACAGATGCTTAATGGCAGGGCTGGAATATTGTGGCTTAGCTAAGGACAGGAGATTTGACCATGCCTGCAGCACAGGTTGAACAAACGCTGATTCACACACAGCCTGACTAATCAAGGATTGCACTGACTGGATGCAATTAGACAACACTTGCTGTGAACAGGAGGAATAATGTTCCATAAAATAGGCTGGATCATCCTCTAACAACCAAACCAGGGATTCAACTTGGCCATAATTGAAGGGGGGCAAAAAATCATCACTTCCCTTGGGAATACATGACAGGGCTGGTTTTGCACATAACTGGATCAGGGGCTGAACATCCTCAAAAGACATATAACCCTGATCCACTAGGGAATGAGCTGATCGGATAGTTTACATCAGCTGGTCACTAGTCCACCCTTTTAAAATCTGGCGACAATATTCACCATCCTCTTCTGCTAGCAGAGAATGATAAATGATTTCATCGAAATCCATATTAGCAGACCCAATACACCAGGATGGTTTCCTCAATGCAGCCACGTCTGGTCAGGGATGGCCTTGGTATACTATCAGGAGATTAGTAGACTAGACTATGTGGACTGCACAGAGATAACCCAAACGTATGTAAATGAATAAATAATATTTATTAAAAATAAGTGATAACTCAGAAAATACAAACAGTGCAAAACCAACACAACAAACCCACAGCAAACAATAGTATATACAGCAAGGGGCAATACCGGAATCACAGATGTCAGCCAGGCCAGGGTCATACACAGCAGGTAAGCAGGAACAAGGGATAAACCAGAAGCATAAACGTTAGCCAAGCCAGGGTCATACACAGGAGGTCAGCAGATGGGTAAGGACGGGAAACCAGCAGGAAGGGGAGAGGATGGATGGTAAAGCTGCAGGGTAGGGATCCAAGGGAATCAGGAGGGACAAGAACAGGATGGGCCTGGGATAGGGATCGGATCGGATCGGATCGGATCGGCTCAGAGCAGGTTCACAAACAGGATACAGGCAGCAAGGTCAAGGCACAGGGAGAAAGATACCAAGGCGAGCTTGTGAGGGCTTGCCGGTTATTAATAGGGCTGCCTATAATTGGCTTCAAGTCACACCTGAGCGCAGGGAATGTTGTCTGCTCCATACTGCCAGGATCCATCCGCTGGTGGACATCAGTACTGCCGCCAAAAGATGAAATGACTCCAGCAGGGAAATATTCTCCTGACAGTTCAACACTGCCAGGAGACACCTGCTGGTGGACCCCAGTACTGCATGCCAAATGATATATCTTACCAGCGGATGGACCCTTTCCTGACATCTCTACTCTCTTGATGTTGGCGTCCTTGGGGTTGTGCCGCATCACCTTCAGTTTCCTCCTTTGCTCTATCTGGCACCCAAGTCGCATCAATGACCTCATCATCATCATCCTCTCCATATCCTCCATCTTCATCATTACCACTGGGGACAACTTGGCAATACACTGCGGCTCGGGGAACATGAATGCCAATTTGTCTACCAGTGTTCCTCGCTCTCTCTAGGCTCATGTTCCTGTTATCCTCAACCTAAGAACCAACATCTGAATCCAGTAATGTCTGGACATCATCAAGGAGCAAGTGGCTGACGCTGTGGTCAAATAACTCAGCTAACTCCTCAATGGCTGATGTTGGGGCTATGGCAGGAATAGATGTGGACAAGGAGGCAGGTTTATCCACTCTGGCAACTGCAGGGGACTACACACTTGTCTCTGCTTGCGTGACAGAGAATGAGGAGGATGAGGAAGATTTAGTAGGCCAGCCCACCACCTCCTCTGCATGCTGTGGCTGGATAGCACTGGCAAACTCACTAAACAGAGGAAATGATGCGGAAATGATGCCCTGCCTGAGGAGTGACCACCACGTCCACCTTTGCCTATGGACACATTTGTTGCTGGCCCCCTTACAGTGCCAAGGTGCCTCTCAGTGCCTCTCCTTGTTATCCTCCCAGACATTATTGGGATGGAGGCGGTGCTTATAAGCAAATGTAAAGAAGAAGTTGAAATCTGTACGTAGATGCACTTTAATCAATGTAAAGAGGTGTCTGGTGCACTTTAATTTGAGTACTCAAGCTACACAGACACACTCCATGGATACACTATAATATACTGCAATATAATGCGCCAAATGTACAGTGACGCATGGAACTATATGGCGTTAAACTGGCAGTAACGCACGCAAAACGATATGGCATTAAAGTAGCAGTAAGGCACAAAACGAGATGGTGTTAAACTGGCAGTAACTCACGCAAAACTATATGACGTTAAACTGGCAGTAACGCACACAGAGGTAAATGGTGTTAAACTGGCAGTAACGCACACAGAACTAAATTGGCAGTAACGCATGTAAAACTATATGGTGTTAAACTGACAGTAGCGCACACACAGAAGTAAATGCCGCTAAACTTGCAGTAACGCACACAGAACTATATGGCGTTAAATTGGCAGTAACGCACGCAAAACTATATGGCGTTAAACTGGCAGTAACGCACACAGAGGTAAATGCCGTTAAACTTGCAGTAACGCACACAGAACTTTTTTTTTTTTCTTTGGTTCCTTTAGACTAACAATTAAGGGGAGTGGTTATTGCTCACAGGTGCTTGAGGCCTATATAACTTTGTGTAGGACTCATACTGAGCCTGCTCATTGTGAGGCTGTTGGAACACAGTCCAAGTGGAACTGGTCTAAGTGGTGAGTTAAAAACCAGAGGGGGGGACCTTGAGTGGAGAGTGAACAAGTCTTGCTTTTTGTTTGCTGGGTTGCATTTTTGGGGCTTTTCCTTTTAGTTTTTCAATCACCTTTTTCTGTCACTTTATAAATAGCTTCTTTTTTTTTTTTTTTACTTTGGTTCCTTCAGACTAACAATTAAGGGGAGTGGTTAATTGCTCACAGGTGCTTCAGGCCCTTTATAACTTTGTGTAGGACTGAGCCTGCTCATTGTGAGGCTGTTGGAACGCAGTCCAAGTGGAACTTGTCTAAGTGGTGAGTTAAAAACCAGAGTTTAAAACAGGAGGTTATAACAGAGGTCATAGTACCTGTGTAGTGTGAGAACCTGAGTGTTGTCTGAGTAGTGTGTGTGGATCGTTAGTACTGTTGTATTGTGTAATGTATACTTGTGTATTGCGAGTGCACGTAGGTCTGTGAGTACCTGTGTATTGTCTTGTTGTGTACCTGTGTATTGTCTTGTGTACTTGTGTATTGTCTTGAGTATTAGTGCCAGGAAGCTAGCTGTTAGGTAATTTCGACAGAGTATAATCCCCAATCCTCACTAAATTTCATAGGTACGATGCCCGGCGGGTGTGAAGAGGCGACTCTTTGTACATCTTGCTGCATGTATGCGTTCCTTGATCATCCGATCGAGGGCAAATACTGCTGTGCAAAATGTAAGCACATTGTTTCCCTGGAAGCCCAGGTTCTGAATCTGGGGAAGCAACTGTCAGCACTGAGAAGTCTCTCCATACTAAAGGAGAGCCAGGAACGTACACGGCAGGTGCCGGCAGGGGCCAGCACAGAGGCGGGTGGAGACAAAGAGGTGCAGGCACTAGCAAAGAGTAGATGGGTGACAGTCAGGAAGGGTAGAAGGGGAAGTGCCAGGGAGGCTGATCCAGAACTGGAGCATCCCAATAAGTACGCTCCAGTGAGTGACATTGGTGAAACCAGTCAGGGACCAGCACTGCTGGAGCTGAGGGACTCTCCTAGCTGACGGGGGAAGAACTCCTTCAGTGAGAGTGGGGAGCAGCGAAGGGAAAGGAAAGACAGATTCTGGTGGTAGGGGACTCAATTCTTAGAAGGACAGAGAGGGTAATCTGTAACCAAGACCTGAAGCGCCGAACAGTATATTGTCTACCGGGTGCTTGGGTTCGGCACATCAAGGATTTTGTGGACAGATTACTGGGAGGGGCTGGGGAAGACCCAGCTGTCATGGTGCACGTTGGCACCAATGACAAAGTCAGAGGCTGATGGTGTGTCCTAAAGAACGATTTTAGGGACTTAGGAGCTAAATTGAGGAAAAGGACCTCCAAGGTAGTATTCTCAGGAATACTACCGGTACATCGAGCCACACCAGAAAGGCAGAGGGAGATTAGGGAAGTAAACAAGTGGCTGAAGAGCTGGTGTAGTAAGGAGGGGTTTGGGTTCCTGGAGGACTGGGCCGACTTCTCAGTCGATAACCGGTACTATAGAAGGGATGGACAGCACCTAAATGAGGTTGCAGATCTGCTGGGAATGAAGATGGCCAAAAAGTTAGAGGGGTTTTTAAACTAGGCGATGGGGGGAGGGTCCAGAGGTAGAGATAGTCAGCGCGGAAGATATTCCAGAGGGTAGTATTGGGGGCATTAGTGGTAGGTTAACCAAAGCACAAAAACACAAGGTAAGTATAGTAGCAAGTCCTAGTTGCAATCTCGAAACACCCAATACAAGGACAATATGCGACCAGTCTAAACTATGTGGCATGTTTACCAATGCCAGGAGCATGGCGGACAAGATGGGTGAACTAGAGATACTGTTGTACGAGGAGGATTTGGATTTTGTGGGAATTTCAGAGACCTGGTTCAACAGCTCTCATGATTGGCTGGCAAACATTCAAGGGTATACCCTTTACCGCAAGGATAGAGAGGGTCAAAAAGGGGGGAGGGGTATGCCTATATATCAAGAATAATGTATAAGTGAATGTGAGAGATGACATCACTGAGGGAGCTAGGGAGGAGGTGGAATCCTTATGGGTAGAGCTCCAAAGGGATGAAGCTAAGGGGAAAATAATACTGGGAGTATGCTATAGGCCCCCTAACCTGAGGGAGGAAGTGGAGACAGATCTATCACAATTTGGATTGGCAACAAGGATGGGAAGTGTTATCATAATGGGGGAATTTAACTATGCAGACATAGTGTCACAAACACGTACTTACCGAGGCCGAGATGCCGAGAGCGGCTCGCCCTTACGACCACGCGCACCCAGACCCCCGAAATGGGTACAGGAGGCTGGGGGCACGCGGAGGCACGGGCTTCCGGGCGAATAGCAGGTTCAGAGGCTGGAAGCGGGTGCCCCGAGATCCAGGGGGAGCAAGGCTGCAAACACAAGCAGAAGTTAGGGAATAGGCAGGTATGATCAGGATAGTCCAGCAGAGAAGCGGTTAAACAGGCCAGGGGTTTGGTACACAGATCAGGCAGGAATCTGATAGGATTGTTCAGCAGAGTGGTGGTTAAACAAGCCAGGGTTCGGTACACAGATCAGGCAGAGTACTTAGGGACAATCCAGGAGAGTAGTGGTTAATCAGGCAGCAAGAGGTTTGGTACACAGGTCAGGCAAGCACTAGGGACAATCCAGGAGAGTAGTAGTTAATCAGGCAGCAAGAGGTTCGGTACACAGATCAGGCAAGCACTAGGGACAAACCAGGAGAGTAGTAGTTAATCAGGCAGCAAGGTTCGGTACACGGGTCAGACTATAATACTAGGGAACACAGGCACAAGGAAGCAGGGGAGAGCTGACGACAAACCAGCAACCCGACTGGGTGCTGGAGCCGTCAGATATAGCCCCCGTGCCCGGCGAGCGCGTCAGTGTGACGCGCTACCGGGCACCCGCACGGGCTACGGCGCGCACACGGGGACCGCCGTGCACCCGCGCGCGCCGCACCATCAGGCCGCGGACGGGTGTGCGGCGAAGCGCTCGTCCCGTGCGCATGCGCACCGGAGCCCGGCGAGCGGAGACGCTCCCTGGCTCCTGACAGTGCCCCCCTCCTAAGGGCGGACACTGGACGCCAAGGCTGGCCATTAGTTCTGGATGATCTTGATGGAATGCTCGAATTAACTGTGGAGCGTGTAGGTTCCTGGCGGGCTCCCAAGAATTATCTTCGGGAGGGTACCCCTTCCATTGAATCAGGTACTGTAACTGTCTGCCCCTCTTCCTGCAACCAAGAATGGATTCCACTTCAAATTCATTCTCGCCATCGATTCTGACTGGCGGAGGAGGAGGTTCTTTTCTTCCTGGAAAAGGGCTGGGCACCACAGGCTTCAATAGTGACACATGAAAAACGGGGTGAATCCGGTATGTTTTGGGAAGTGTCAATTCCACCGCCACAGGGTTGATAATCCTCCTGACTTGAAAAGGCCCAATGAACTTAGGCCCGAGCTTTCGAGAAGGCAGAGGTAATTTCAGATTGATGGTGGACAGCCAGACCTCGTCTCCTACGTCAAATTTTGGGTTTGCCTTTCTGCCCCGGTCGTACTGTTTCTTATAGTCCCCCTGGGTCTTGCGTAATGTATCTTGAATTCTTTGAAAATTGGACTGTAAGGAGATTATCCTATCCTGGACTGCAGGAACTGCCGTTTCTGGAATGTTGTTAGCGAAGGATGTGGGATGGAACCCACAATTGGTCCAGAAAGGAGTCTGGTTGGTGGAGGCATGGATAGAATTATTGTACGCAAATTCAGCGTAGGAGAGGAGGCTCGCCCAATCATCCTGAGAACCCGAACAAAAGCATCGGAGGTACTGCTCCAGCGTCTGGTTGGTCCTCTCTGTCTGACCATTGCTCTGAGGGTGATAAGCTGAAGAAAGGCAAATGTTGATCCCCAAAGCCTTGCATAGTTCCCTCCAGAATTTGGACGTGAACTGAACGCCTCTGTCTGACACGATACTCCTTGGTATCCCATGGAGCCTAACGATCTCCTTTAGAAAGATGTTGGCCGTGTCCACGGCAGAGGGAGTACCCCTCATGGGCAGAAAGTGGGCCATTTTGGAAAGGCGGTCGACAACAACTAGGATGGTGGAGAAATTCTCTGAGCTGGGTAGGTCAACGATGAAGTCCATGGAGACGTCAGCCCAAGGTCGTTCCGGAATGGGCAAAGGTCTGAGCAAACCCCAGGATTTGGTGTTCTGGCCCTTGCTTCTCTGGCATAGGAGACAGGACGCCACATATTCCCTACAGTCCCTTCTCCATCCTGGCCACCAAAAAGAACGAGAAAGGAGTTCAGTCGTCTTCTTGTTCCCGAAATGTCCTGCCATCTTGTGATCATGACACATTTGAAGGACTAGGGGCCGAGTCACCTGTGGTACAAATATTTTTCCTTTGATCCAGAAAAGGTCTTCATATTTTTTCAGGGAATGCACAGCTGGTTCCGTACATGTGTCTGATGAAGATTTGATGGAGGATATTAAGTCTGCTTGAGTTAATCCAAGAAAATTTTGAGGAGAGAGGATCGTGCAGGGTGTTGGTATTTGGGAGTCTGCGGAAAACATTCGTGAAAGGGCATCAGCCTTCCCGTTCTTTGCCCCAGGTCTGTATGCAATATGGAAATTAAAACGAGAGAAGAACAGGGCCCATCGGGCTTGGCGGGGTTTTAACCGTCTTGCTGTTCTGAGGTACTCAAGGTTTTTGTGATCCGTAAAGATCATCACCGGATGGACTGCCCCCTCCAGCAGATACCTCCATTCCTCCAAAGCAAACTTTATAGCCAACAGCTCTCTGTCACCCACGTCGTAATTAAGTTCCGGTGGGCTGAGTTTCCGGGAAGCGAAAGCTACTGGATGCAGGATGGCCTTTGGTCCCTGTCTCTGGGAAAGAATTGCTCCGGTTGCGATTTCCGATGCATCTACCTCCAATACGAAGGGTTGAGTCGGGTCAGGATGGCAAAGGATTGGAGCAGAACTGAATAGTTCTTTTAACTTAAGAAAAGCCTCTTGAGCGGCTGCGGACCACTGGAACGAATGATGCTGCCGAGTTAGTTGAGTAATAGGTGCCACAATGGCAGAGAATCCCACGATAAATTTCCAATAGAAATTAGCAAATCCTATAAACCTCTGTACTGCTTTTTTATTTGATGGAGCTGGCCACTCCTGAATTGCCTGAATCTTCTGAGGGTCCATTGCAACCCCATTGGTGGAGAGTATGAATCCCAAGAATTGTATGGTTGATCTCTCAAACTCACACTTTTCGGCTTTTAGGTATAGCTTGTGTTGCAGAAGAATAGCGAGAACTGTTTTAACGTGTCTCCTGTGCATCTCTAGCGTAGGGGAGAAGATGAGGATGTCGTCCAGATACACCACCAGGAAGTCATCTAGATATTGTCGGAAGATGTCATTCACTAGATGTTGGAAGGTGGCTGGAGCATTGCAGAGGCCGAATGGCATCACTAAATATTCAAAGTGGCCGAATCTGGATCTAAAGGCCGTCTTCCATTCGTCTCCAGCCCTGATCCTGACGAGGTTGTAGGCCCCCCGGAGGTCAAGTTTGGAGAACACCTTGGCCGATCGAAACCTTTGGAATAGCTCAGGAATGAGTGGTAGCGGGTACCGATTCTTAATTGTGATGTTGTTGAGTTGTCGATAGTCTACGCAGGGTCTAAGGGTACCATCTTTTTTTCCCACGAAAAAGATACCTGCTCCAGCGGGTGAAGATGAAGGGCGGATGAAACCTTTCTCAAGATTTTCATCTATGTACTGCTTTAGAGCCTCCAGCTCGGTTTCAGAAAGGGGGAATATCCGGCCAAATGGAATCTCAGAGCCAGGAAGAAGATCAATTGGACAGTCGTAGGCCCTGTGAGGTGGTAGGCGGTCAGCCATTTGTTTACTGAAAACCTCCTGAAACTCGAGATACTCAGAGGGGACGTGTTGGAGGTTGTTTGGCGGTACCGCCATTGTGGCACAAACTTTGGAATCCGGAAGCAGGCAGTGTTGGGAGCAATACTGAGAAGGGAATGATACTGACTTGGTGCTCCATTTGATTAGCGGATCGTGGGCTTGCAACCATGGTAGGCCAAGTATGATGGGGAAGATTGGTGAGCGAATTAGGTCAAGCCGTAAGAACTCCCGGTGGCCGGAGTCTGTGACGACTGAAATAGGTTGGGTCTCCTGGGTGATGGGACCCGAGCAAGGAAGGGATCCGTCGGCCAGGTGTATTTGTAGATCCTGCTCTTTGGTCTGTAGAGGGATCTTCAATCTGTGTGCCAAGGCGGAATCTATGAAACAGCTGCAGGCCCCGGAATCAACGATGGCCTGCAGGCGAGTCTCCTTTTCCGGAAGCTGCAGAGAAACAAACAACATCACATAAGCCTTGGGGATGTTATGGTTAGGAAAGTTCAATATGTTTGACTGAGGGAACTTACTGGGCCTGATCGGACAGCTGCGCAGGAAGTGCCCGGTTCCTCCGCAGTAGAGGCAAAGGTTAGACTGCCGTCTGCGCTGTTTCTCCTCGGAGGTCAAGGGACCTCGGACCAAACCGAGCTGCATCGGTTCGACTTCAGGGACCGATGCGGTAGTAACTGAAGGTGAAGTTTGGGGTACTGTGGAGTGAGGTCGTGGTGACGCCCAGGCAGGGCGAGGCTGCTGAAACCGTTCTGAGCGCCGCTCCCTAAGGCGCCGATCAAGTTTTGTAGCTGCTTGAATGAGTTCCTCTAAGGAAGCAGGGGTCTCCATCCTAGCTAACTCGTCTTTGAGTAATTCAGATAGGCCTTGGCGGTACTGGTAACGTAAGGCCGGCTCATTCCAGTTGGTGTCGGCCGCCCACTTACGGAACTCTACTGTATAGTCCTCAATAGGTCTTCTTCCTTGGGACAAATGGTGCAAGATAGCTTCGGCGGTGGCCATGCGTTGCGGATCATCGTAGAGCTGGGTCATGCTCTCAAAGAACGCCTCGATAGTGTTCAGAGCAGGGCTGCGCTGTTCCATCAGGCTGTGGGCCCAAGCCTGGGGTTCCTCGGAAAGCAGGGAAATGGCAAACCCCACCTTGACGATCTCTGAAGAGAAGGTTCTTGGCTGTAGGGCGAAGTAGAGGGAACATGCGTTTTTAAAAGCCCTAAACTTCTTGCGATCTCCCGAGAACCGTTCAGGTGTAGGGACCCTGGGCTCAGGAAGGGCCATAACCACAGTGGGGTTGGCCGGAGCTTGGGGAAGCGGACCCCCACTGCTGGGTGCAGGAGCTGCGGCTGCGGAGGGTAGTAACCCGGAGATCTGCTGCAGGCGGTTATCAACTTGTGTGTAACCTTCTTGCAGCTTTTGCACGGAGTCCGCCAGGGTAGATACTTGCTGACATAGGATCTCCAAAGGAGAGCGCGCTCTGTCGGCCTCAGACATCTGGCTGGTTTGTACTGTCACAAACACGTACTTACCGAGGCCGAGATGCCGAGAGCGGCTCGCCCTTACGACCACGCGCACCCAGACCCCCGAAATGGGTACAGGAGGCTGGGGGCACGCGGAGGCACGGGCTTCCGGGCGAATAGCAGGTTCAGAGGCTGGAAGCGGGTGCCCCGAGATCCAGGGGGAGCAAGGCTGCAAACACAAGCAGAAGTTAGGGAATAGGCAGGTATGATCAGGATAGTCCAGCAGAGAAGCGGTTAAACAGGCCAGGGGTTTGGTACACAGATCAGGCAGGAATCTGATAGGATTGTTCAGCAGAGTGGTGGTTAAACAAGCCAGGGTTCGGTACACAGATCAGGCAGAGTACTTAGGGACAATCCAGGAGAGTAGTGGTTAATCAGGCAGCAAGAGGTTTGGTACACAGGTCAGGCAAGCACTAGGGACAATCCAGGAGAGTAGTAGTTAATCAGGCAGCAAGAGGTTCGGTACACAGATCAGGCAAGCACTAGGGACAATCCAGGAGAGTAGTAGTTAATCAGGCAGCAAGGTTCGGTACACGGGTCAGACTATAATACTAGGGAACACAGGCACAAGGAAGCAGGGGAGAGCTGACGACAAACCAGCAACCCGACTGGGTGCTGGAGCCGTCAGATATAGCCCCCGTGCCCGGCGAGCGCGTCAGTGTGACGCGCTACCGGGCACCCGCACGGGCTACGGCGCGCACACGGGGACCGCCGTGCACCCGTGCGCGCCGCACCATCAGGCCGCGGACGGGTGTGCGGCGAAGCGCTCGTCCCGTGCGCATGCGCACCGGAGCCCGGCGAGCGGAGACGCTCCCTGGCTCCTGACACATAGACTGGGCGGAGGGAACTGTGCATTCATTTAAGGCTTGCCAGTTCCTTAATGTCTTGCAGGACAATTTTATGGGTCAGATGGTAGACGCACCAACTAGAAATAAAACATTACTGGATCTACTGATTACCAACAATACAGACCTGATCACGGATGTGGAAATACGGGGCAATTTAGGTAATAGAGATCACAGGTCAATTAGTTTCATTATAAATCACACAAATAGGAAACATAAAGGGAATACAAAGACACTAAATTTCAAAAGAGCCAACTTCCCTAAACTACAAACCTTGCTAAAAGGCATAAATTGGGATAAAATATTAGGAACAAAGAATACGGAGGAGAGATAGGTTTGCTTTAAGTGCATATTAAATAAGGGCATTAGCCAATGTATCCCATTGGGTAATAAATTTAAAAGAGCGAACAAAAGCCCAGGATGGCCTAACTCCAATTTAAAAATGCATATAAAAGCAAAGGAGAAGGCCTTCAAAAAATACAAGGTTGAGGGATCATCCTCAGCATTCAGACTTTATAAAGAATGCAACAAGAAATGTAAGGGTGCAATTAGGATGGCTAAGATAGAACATGAAAGACACATAGCGGAGGAGAGCAAAAAAAATCCCAAGAAATTCTATAAGTATGTAAACAGTAAAAAAGGGAGGACAGACCATATTGGCCCCATAAAGAATGAGGAAGGACATCTGGTTACAAAGGATGGGGAGATGGCGAAGGTATTGAATTTATTCTTCTCCTCAGTCTTCACGAGTGAATCAGGGGGCTTCAGTAACCAAAACTGCAGTGTTTATCCTCATGACACAACACAGGAAGCACCTCCATGGTTAACAGAGGACAGAATTAAAATTAGACTTGAGAAACTTAACATTAATAAATCACCGGGACCAGATGGCTTGCATCCGAGGGTACTTAGGGAACTCAGTCAAGTGATTGCCAGACCGTTGTTCCTAATTTTTACAGACAGTCTTCTGACTGGAATGGTACCAGCTGATTGGAGAAAAGCCAATGTAGCACCAATATTTGAAAAAGGGCCCAAAATACATCTCTGGGAATTACAGACCAGTTAGCCTAACATCAATAGTATGTAAACTCTTGGAGAGGATGATAAGGGACTATATACAAGATTTTAGTAATAAGAACGGTATCATTAACAGTAATCAGCATGGATTCATGAAGAATCGTTCTTGCCAAACCAATCTACTAACCTTCTATGAGGAGGTGAGTTGCCATCTAGATAAAGGAAGACCCGTAGACGTGGTGTATCTGGATTTTGCAAAAGCATTTGACACAGTTCCCCATAAACGTTTACTGTACAAAAAAAGGTCCGTTGGCATGGACCATAGGGTGAGTACATGGATTGAAAACTGGCTACAAGGGCGAGTTCAGAGGGTGGTGATAAATGGGGAGTACTCAGAATGGTCAGGGGTGGGTAGTGGGGTTCCCCAGGGTTCTGTGCTAGGGACCAATCCTATTTAATTTGTTCATAAATGACCTGGAGGATGGGATAAACAGTTCAATCTCTGTATTTGCAGATGATACTAAGCTAAGCAGGGCAATAACTTCTCCGCAGGATGTGGAAAACTTGCAAAAAGATCTGAACAAATTAATGGGGTGGGCAACTACATGGCAAATGAGGTTCAATGTAGAAAAATGTAAAATAATGCATTTGGGTGGCAAAAATATGAATGCAATCTATACACTGGGGGGAGGACCTCTGGGGGGATCTAGGATGGAAAAGGACCTGGGGGTCCTAGTAGATGATAGGCTCAGCAATGGCATGCAATGTCAAGCTGCTGCTAACAAAGCAAACAGATATTGGCATGCATTTAAAAGGGGATCAACTCCAGAGATAAAACGATAATTCTCCCACTCTACAAGACTCTGGTCCGGCCGCACCTGGAGTATGCTGTCCAGTTCTGGGCACCAGTCCTCAGAAAGGATGTACTGGAGCGAGTACAAAGAAGGGCAACAAAGCTAATAAAGGGTCTGGAGGATCTTAGTTATGGGGAAAGGTTGCGAGCATTGAACTTATTCTCTCTGGAGAAGAGACGCTTGAGAGGGGATATAATTTCGATATACAAATACCGTACTGGTGACCCTACAATAGAAATAAAACTTTTTCGCAGAAGAGAGTTTAACCACTTCAGCCCCGGAAGGATTTACCCCCTTCCTGACCAGAGCACTTTTTACAATTTGGCACTGCGTCGCTTTACCTACTAATTGCGCGGTCATGCAATGCTGTACCCAAACAAAATTTGCGTCCTTTTCTTTCCACAAATAGAGTTTTCTTTTGATGGTATTTGATCACCTCTGCGGTTTTTATTTTTTGCGCTATAAATGGAAAAAGACCGAAAATTTTGAAAAAAAATGATATTTTCTACTTTTTGTTATAAAAAAAATTCAATAAACTCAATTTTAGTCATAAATTTAGGCCAAAATGTATTCGGCCACATGTCTTTGGTAAAAAAAATGTCAATAAGCGTATATTTATTGGTTTGCGCAAAAGTTATAGCGTCTACAAACTAGGGTACATTTTCTGGATTTTACACAGCTTTTAGTTTATGACTGCCTATGTCATTTCTTGAGGTGCTAAAATGGCAGGGTGGTACAACCCCCCCCCAAATGACCCCATTTTGGAAAGTAGACACCCCAAGGAAATTGCTGAGAGGCATGTTGAGCCCATTGAATATTAATATATAATGACTAAAAAAAAAATTACAAAAAGTTGTCACTAAATGATATATTGCTCACACAGGCCATGGGCATAGGTGGAATACATTCTGCTGCTTCTCCTGAGTATGGGGATACCACATGTGTGGGACTTTTTGGGAGCCTAGCTGCGTACGGGGCCCCGAAAACCAATCACCTCCTTCAGGATTTCTAAGGGCGTTAATTTTTGATTTTACTCCTCACTACCTATTACAATTTAGAAGGCCATAAATGCCCAGATGGCACAAAACTCCCCCAAATTACCCCATTTTGGAAAGTAGACACCCCAAGCTATTTGCTTTGAGGCATGTTGAGTCCATGGAATATTTTATATTTTGACACAAGTTGCGGGAATGTGACAAGTTTTTTTTTGCACAAAGTTGTCACTAAATGATATATTGCTCACATAGGCCATGGGCATATGTGGAATTGCACCCCAAAATACATTTAGCTGCTTCTCCTGAGTATGGGGATACCACATGTGTGGGACTTTTTTGGAGCCTAGCCGTGTACGGGGCCCCGAAATCCAATCACCGCCTTCAGTATTTCTAAGGGTGTAAATTTTTGATTTCACTCTTCACTGCCTATCACAGTTTCGAAGGCCATGGAATGCCAAGGTGGCACAACCCCCCCCCCCCAATGACCCCATTTTGGAAAGTAGACACCCCAAGCTATTTGCTGAGAGGCATGGTGAGTATTTTGCAGCTCTCATTTGTTTTTGAAAATGAAGAAAGACAAGAAAAAATTTTTTTTTTCTTTTTTCAATTTTCAAAACTTTGTGACAAAAAGTGAGGTCTGCAAAATACTCACTATACCTCTCAGCAAATAGCTTGGGGTGTCTACTTTCCAAAATGGGGTCATTTGGGGGGGTTTGTGCCACCTGGGCATTCCATGGCCTCCGAAACTGTGATAGGCAGTGAAGAGTGAAATCAAAAATTTACGCCCTTATGCCCCGTACACACGGTCGGATTTTCCGATGGAAAATGTCCGATCGGAGCGTGTTGTCGGAAATTCGGACCATGTGTGGGCTCCATCGGACATTTTCCATCGGATTTTCCGACACACCAAGTTGGAGAGCAGGAGATAAAATTTTCCGACAACAAAATCCATTGTCGGAAATTCCGATCGTGTGTACACAAATCCGACGGACAAAGTGCCACGCATGCTCAGAATAAATAAAGAGATGAAAGCTATTGGCCACTGCCCCGTTTATAGTCCCGACGTACGTGTTTTACGTCACTGCATTTAGAACGATCGGATTTTCCGACAACTTTGTGTGACCGTGTGTAGACAAAACAAGTTTGAGCCAACATCCGTCTGAAAAAATCCTAGGATTTTGTTGTCGGAATGTCCGAACAAAGTCCGACCGTGTGTACGCCCTATTAGAAAGCCTGAAGGCGGTGCTTGGTTTTCAGGGTCCTGTACGAGGCTAGGCTCCCAAAAAGTCTCACACATGTGGTATCCCCGTACTCAGGAGAAGCAACAGAATGTATTTTGGGGTGTAATTTCACATATTCCCATGGCATGTTTGAGCAATATATAATTTAGTGACAACTTTGTGCAAAAAAAATACAAAATTTGTCTCTTTCCCGCAACTTTTGTCAAAATATAAAATATTCCATGGACTCGACATGCCTCTCAGCAAATAGCTTGGGGTGTCTACTTTCCAAAATGGAGTCATTTGGGGGGGTTTTGAACTGTCCTGGCATTTTATGCACAACATTTAGAAGCTTATGTCACACATCACCCACTCTTCTAACCATTTGAAGACAAAGCCCTTTCTGACACTTTTTGTTTACATGAAAAAGTTATTTTTTTTTGCAAGAAAATTACTTTGAACACCCAAACTTTATATAAATTTTTAAAGCAAATGCCCTACAGATTAAAATGGTGGGTGTTTCATTTTATTTTTCACACAGTATTTGCGCAGCGATTTTTCAAACAAATTTTTTGGGCAAAAAACACACTTTTTTAAATTTTAATGCACTAAAACACACTATATTGCCCAAATGTTTGATGAAATAAAAAATATGATCTTAGGCCGAGTACATGGATACCAAACATGACATGCTTTAAAATTGCGCACAAACGTGCAGTGGCAACAAAATAAATACATTTTTAAAAGCCTTAAAAAATGTCTTTACGGGTTACCACTTTAGATTTACAGAGGAGGACTACTGCTAAAATTACTGCCCTCGATTTGACCTTTGCAGTGATACCTCACATGCATGGTGCAATTGCTGTTTACATTTGACGCCAGACCGACGCTTGCGTTCGCCTTAGCGCGAGAGAAGGGGGAGACAGGGGTGCTTTTTTTTTTTTTTTCTTTGTTATGTTTTTGCTTTTTTATCTTATTTTTAAACTGTTCCTTTCATTTTTTCTTTTAATCATTTTTATTGTTATCTCAGGGAATGAAAATATCCCCTATGATAGCAATAGGTAGTGACAGGTACTCTTTTTTGAAAAAATTGGGGTCTATTAGACCCTAGATCTCTCCTCTGCCCTCAAAGCATCTGATCACACCAAGATCGGTGTGATAAAATGCTTTCCCAATTTCCCAATGGCGCTGTTTACATCGGCGAAATCTAAGTCATAAAATGCTTGTAGCTTCTGGTTTCTTAGGCCATAGAGATGTTTGGAGCCACTCTGGTCTCTGATCAGCTCTATGGTCAGCTGGCTGAATCACCGGCTGCATTCTCAGGTTCCCTGTTGAGACAGGAGAGCCAGAGAAAAACACGGAAGACGGGGGGGGGGCATTCCCTCCCACTGCTTGTAAAAGCAGTCTAGAGGCTAATTAGCCACTAGGATTGCTTTTACATGAAAGCCGACCGCTGGCTGAAAAGAATGATACCAAGATGATACCTAAACCTGCAGGCATCATTCTGGTATAACCACTCAAATTCGTGAATGGCGTACCTGAAGACAAAAAAATGGTTAACAATAAAACACAGTCAACGGTAAAGTATAAAAAATTGCATACCTGAAAAGCAAACATGATTAAACATAATAACAATAAAACATTGCAGAATAGAATAAAGTAAAAAAGAGAAGAACAATAGAGAAAGAATAGAGAGAGAGAGAACAATAAAACGACAACTATTTTTTATTTTTATATTTTTTTTGGTGTTTTTTTTTTTTTTTTACACTTTTTTTGTAACTGTAACTTTTATAACTGTAACCGGTTCCAGGTTCGGGTCTCTCAAAATGCGATGGCATCTTGGGAGACCCTGTGAAAGTGTGTCCTAGTCTGTGCAATGCTGTACCCTACGCTAATACTCAACTAGTGAATGGTAGCGTTCAAAACATTCACCAATGCAAAGACCACTATTGTCAGGACAGGAGAGACAATAATAGCGGGTGTCACGCCTATATCAACGCTTGCTGTAGACACGACATCTTTTTTGGGGGGGTTCGTTGGGTAGGGGTACTCGGGAGTTCATAAAGAAAATGCCTCTCATGCAGCCGACTGCATTTGGTTGGGGATGTGAATGGGGGAAGTACGTGTGCTGCACAAGTGGTGGGTTCCCAATTAGGATTGGCGAATGCAGCAGGAAGGGCACTATGGGCACGACTGGCCTGTTTGTCTTCTGCTTGGTGGCAGCAGGACACTACTTGTGCTTGCCACCTCACCAGCTTGAACTGCACTTATGGGACTCGCCACATCACCAAATGTTACTGCAGTGCTTGTTTGACTACGACCGGGATGTACTAGGCCGCTGGTGCTTGCCAGTTCACCAAAACGCTACCAAAAAATCTGTTAGCGATCGCAGGGATCTGCTGGGGACGCTAGTACAGATCTGATCGGATCAGATATTGATCCGTTCAGATACTATACCACTAAGGGAGGTGTACGGTGCGTGCGTGGGTGTTAGCGCTACTGGCACTAACCTGACGCTGCCTGGGGCTGGTGCTTGCCAGTTCACCAAAATGCTACCAAAAAAACTGTTAGCGATCGCAGGGATCAGGCCTGACTCTGCGAATGCTGCAGTTATGCGTTTAGTGTTTTGTAAGTGACAGTGATCGATCGTTACTGCACTTGGGTGGGCTGGGCCGGGCCGGGCAGAGGGGCAAAACGCAGGTGCTAGCAAGTATCTGGGCTGATCCCGCTAACACTGCGTTTTTGGGAACCCTAAACTGCTGGGGATGCTAGTATAGATCTGTTTGGATCAGATATTGATCCGTTCAGATACTATACCACTAAGGGAGGTGTATGGTGCGTGCGTGGGTGTTAGCGGTACTGGCGCTAACCTGACACTGCCTGGGGCGACGCATATAACCGCCGGGCGATCAGGGGGCTAAACCTTTATTAGGTAATAAACGGCGGGTGCCCTGACACTATAAAAAATAAACGAACTAACCAGCCTCACCCGTAACAGTTATACAGTGATCAGTGGTGAAAGGGTTAACTAGGGGGCAATCAAGGGGTTAAAACCTTTATTAGGTAGTATATGGGGGTCCCTGACGCTATAAAATGCTGACCACAAACCTAAATATTTACGTCCCTAACTAGCGTCACCAGTGACACTAATACAGCGATCAGAAAAATGATCGCTTAGTGACACTGGCGACGGGAGTGATCAAGGGGTTAAAACTTTATTAGGGGGGGTTAGGGGGGTATCCTAGACCTAAAGGGGGCTAACACTAACTGCCCTACCACACTAACGGTCACAACCTGACACCAATGTAGTAATCAGAAAAAAAAAATGCTTGGTGTCAGTGTGCCGGGGGGAGGGGTGATTAGGGGGTTATCGGGGGGGTAAAGGGGGGGGTAAAGGGGGGGGTAAAGTATGCCTGGCATGTTCTACTGTGTGTGTGTTGCACACTCACTCGGATGTCTTCTCTCCTCGGCGCCGGAACGGAAAATACCGAGCCAAGGAGAGATGACATCATTTCCTCTGCCTCTGTGTACTATACAGAGGCAGGGGAATGATCTGATTGGCTGGGAGCGATCGTGGGGGGGCCACGAATGGATGGCCTCCCCCTCATCTCTGAACGCTCCCAGTCAGAAGCCAACTGCCTCGGGCACCGGGGGGTCCGATCGGACCCCCCGCCTGCGGCAAGCAATCACGTACCGGGTACGTGATTTTGCCTGCCCGTGCCATTCTACCGAAGTATATCTGCGTTAGGCGGTCGGCAAGTGGTTAACGAGACTCGCGGCCACTCATTAAAATTAGAAGAAAAGAGGTTTAACCTTAAACTACATAGAGGGTTCTTTACTGTAAGAGCGGCAAGGATGTGGAATTCCCTTCCACAGGCGGTGGTCTCAGCGGGGAGCATCGATAGCTTCAAGAAACTATTAGATAAGCACCTGAATGACCGCAACATACAGGGATATATAATGTAATACTGACACATAATCACACACATAGGTGGGACTTGATGGACTTGTGTCTTTTTTCAACCTCACCTACTATGTAACTATGTAACTATATGGCGTTAAACTGGCAGTAACGCACACAGAACTATATGGCGTTAAACTGGCAGTAACACACGCAAAATGTTATGGCGTTAAACTGGCAGTAACGCACACAAAACAATATGGCGTTAAGCGGGGAGCTCCAGGAAAAACTTATGTAAAAGGTAATTGCTTTATGCTGTAGATGCCACTCCTTAATCACCATAAGCCTAATAGTCAGAGATAGTCCTCTGACTATATATACTGACAGTGACAAGAGGCTTTTTTCTCTTTTTATATCCCCTTAAACAGATACCTATCAGGGACCATTTATTACTTTCTGGAATATTGGCTTTTTTATAGTGGGAGGTTTTCCCAAACTGATATAACCTATACCTGGTTGTCTTGGATGCTACTGTCTGTATCAGCTATCACTAACTACCCTAGGGTATCTGGTACAAGCTGGCTCTACTAGGTGAGACAATTAATACAATATATATATATATATTTCTTTTTCTTTATCCTTTTTCCAGAATAATTGTTTAAATCTAAACTAAAAACAATTATATATTATTGAATTCATAATATCCATGTATATATACAGACTACTTCAATAAGCAACTTGAAAATCTGTTTCTCTGAACGTCCACTAGGGTTGAGGACATTATCCCCCGCTAGGGATGAGCTTTTTGTTCGGGTCGAACATGAGTTCGACTTGAACATTGGCTGTTCGCCCGTTCGTCGAAAAACGAACATTATGGGCCGTTTGCACCAAATTTGAGCGTCACGTAACGGCCCATAATGCACTGCGGGAGCGCAGTGCATTGCTGTATGATGATTGGCCAGAGCATTTACCTGACCCGCATGCTTTGGCCAATCACAGCGCCCTCAGCTAGCAGAGCCATAATTGGCCAAAGGCAGGGTGCCTTTTGCCAATCATGGCTCAGGGGGACTAAGTCCACGGCCCACACTATATAAGGCCGCCTGCACGTCGGTCTCGTGTAGTGTGTTGTTGGCGTGGACGGAGAGAGAGACTAATTTAGATTGAGCAGGCAGGCAGGCAGATTATTCTCGAGCTGCAATGTATTTAATACATATATACAGATAGTCTTGTATATACAGTATACATATATATATATATATATATATATATATATATATATATATACATTCACTGCATACAGTTTAGCTATATCTGACTGCAGGCCATTCCTGGCGTACTGTTTCTAATATACTTCTGGCAGGCAAGTTATTCAGTTAGCTGCAGTGTATTTAATATATATATATATATATATATATATATATATATATATATATATATATATATATATATATATATATACACAACTCTCCTATATATATATATCCACTGTATCCAATTTAGCTATATATCTGACTGCAGGCCGTTCCTGGTGTACTGTTTCTAATATATTTCAGGTGGTGTACACAGTATACAGTGCTGTGCACCCATAGTGCAGTTGCTCATACTTTTCTGGTGGTCAATACAGTACACCCATAGTTGTTATTACACTTCTGTTGCTGTAAACAGTACCGTGCAACCCTAGTGCAGTTGCTACTACTTTCCTGGTGGTGTACACAGTACACAATACAGTGTAGTGTTTTTTTGCTAAACAAAAATTACAGCATGTCCGGAAGGCCACCAAGGAGAGGCAGACGCTCACAGGCCACTAAAAGAGGGCAAGCAGGCTTTGTGTCTACAGTCGACAGTGCTGGTCGTGGACACGGTGCATCCTCAGCACGTGGCCGTGGGGCACACTTGTCCTTTTTTCGTGCAGCTGGCCGTGTTATTGAGCCACAACATGCAGAAAAGTTGGTGGAATGGATAACAAAGCCGTCCTCATCCTCCTCATCTTCTGTCACCCAGGCTCAGAGTAGTTTGCCTGCCAATGCAGCTGCCAAAGCGGCCTATTCCATCTACTCCATGTCAACAGTCACTCCTTCCCTAGCCCCACCATCATGCATGGAGGAGTCCCCCGAACTATTCGACCACAGTGTCAGGTACATGCTGCAGGAGGATGTGCAGCGATTTGAAGGCTCTGATGATGGTACCCAGGTTGAGGAAGGGAGAAACGTCAGCCTAGAGAGAATGGGTGCCCAAGAAGGTTAAGAAACTGGCAGTCATGTTCCCCCAGCTGCACCATACTGCCAAGTTTGCTCCAGTGACGAGGAGGGAGGGGATGATGAGGAATCTGACTCAACTTGGGTGCCTGATAGAAGAGAGGAGGAGGAGGAGGCACATCTCCAACGAGGTAGGATGCCCTCCAGGGGGTAGCTTAAGGGCAGCCACCCTATTGCATCACACCGCAGAGCTAAGCAGGTGCAGGGTGCTGCTGACTCCCCATATATTTTGAAAAGTTCTTTGGTGTGGGCCTTTTTTGAGACGTGTGCAGCAGATTGCACCGTTGCTGTTTGCAACATATGTCTGAAGAATATCAAGCGTGGCCAAAACAGCAGCCGCTTGGGCACCACATGCTTGACCAGACATATGACGTCCTCCCATGCAGTCTGTTGGCAACAGCACTTAAAAGACCCACATCAAAGAACAAGGCGGACCTCTCCTTGCTCCTCATCAGCTGGGTTCTCCAACCCCACTATACCTCCAGTCCTCTCAGAAACCTGCACTGAGAGGAATGAAGGTATAGCATTAGGTGTCCCAAGTACTTGCAGCCAATCTGGTATCACTACACCTCCATCTGATTTTAGCAGGCAAATTTCCCTACCCCAGTTGCTAAACCGTCAAAAGAAATTCGGTCCCAGCCATCCACATGCTCAGCATCTGAATGCTAGCTTGGCCAAATTGCTATCACTGCAACTGCTGCCTTTTCAGCTGGTAGACTCTGCCCCCTTTCGTGAATTTGTGAAATGTGCGGTACCTTAGTGGCAGGTTCTCAAATGCCATTTCTTTTCACGGAATGCCATTCCGGCTCTCTACCAGCATGTGGAAGGCAATGTCTTGGCCTCGTTGGACAGGGCGGTCAACAGTAAGGTGCATATTACTGCTGACTCATGGTCCAGCAGGCATGGACAGGGATGTTACCTTTCTTTTACGGTGTACTGGGTAACTCTGCTGGCAGCTGGCAATGATGCAGGACAGGGTTCAGTATTGTTGGAGCTTGTTCCGTCACCATGCCTCCAAAATGCTGGTAGGGATTCTGCCACAGCTCTCTCCTCCACCCGCTCCTCTTCTTCTTCCTCTATATCCTCTTCCTCTGCAGATTTCTCCTCTGAACCAACGGTGCTCCGTAAGCGTTCAAGGGGCTACGCAAGCACTCAGGCAAAAAGATGCCATGCTGTGCTTAGGGGACATGAGCCACACTGGGGTAGAGATTTTGTCAGCTCTGCAGAGACAGGTTCAGAGGTGGTTGATGCAAGGCCAGCTACAGCCAGGAATGCTTGTATGCGACAATGGCACCAACCTCCTCTCCGCCCTCCGACAGGGACACTTGACCCATGTTCCCTGTTTGGCTCACGTCCTGAATTTGGTGGTGCAGCGGTTCTTGAGTAGGTATCCGGGCTTACAGGATCTCCTGAGGCAGGCCAGGAAAGTCTGTGGTAATTTCCGCCGGTCATATAATGCCAGTGCTTGGCTGGCTGACATTCAAAAAGAATGCAACCTGCCCAAGAACCGCCTCATTTGTGACATGACCACCAGGTGGAACTCAACGTTGGCAATGCTGCAGTGACTGCACACGCAGCAGAGGGCCATCAATGAGTACCTGTGTGAGTATGGCACCAGGACAGGGTCAGGGGAGCTTGGCTTTTTTTTGCCACACCAGTGGCTACTGATCAAGGATGCATGCACTGTCCTGTCACCATTTGAGGAGGCCACGAGGATGTTGAGCAGTAACAGTGCATGCATCATGGATACTGTCCCTCTTGTCTTCCTGCTGGAGCAGAGGCTTCGTGGAATATTGGACAGGGCACTTGAGGCAGAACAGCGGGAGGAAGAGGAGGACTTCCTTACCTCTCAAGGCCCCCTTTATCCAGATACTAGTATTCCTGCAGGCCCGCCGATTACACAGGAAGGAGGAGGAGGAGGATTGTGTCAGCATGGAGGTGGAGGATAACACTCAGCATCAGCAGCAGTCTTCAAGGGATCTTTTTCAGTCCCCAGAATCCCATGGAGTTGTACGTGGCTGGGAGGAGGTGGCTGCAGATCAGGTCATTCTTAGTGACCCAGAGGACTCAGGATTAAATGCCTCTGCAAACCTACGCTGCATGGCCTCCCTGATCCTGTAAAGCTTGCGAAAGGACCCTAGGATTTGTGGTATCAAGGAGAGGGATCATTACTGGCTGGCAACCCTTCCTGATCCACGTTACAAGGGTAAGGTTGCAGAACTTATCCAGCCTTCGCAGAGGGAGCAGAGGATGAAACATCTTAGGGAGGCCTTGCAGAAAGGTTTGTGCAATGCATTTCCAGAGCCTGGGAGGTTACAATTTCCTGGTGCTGGACAACGTGTTGCTGAGGCTTCGTTCAGTCACAGAAAGAGCGGTGGAGAAGGTGGCCGGCTGACCGATGCCTTCAGACAATTCTTCAGTCCTCAGCGCCCAGGTCTGATCGGTTCCAGCAACCATCACCAGCATCTGAATTCCATGGTGCAGGAATATCTAGGGGCAAGATCAGACTTGGAGACCTTTCCACCAGAACATCCACTGGGTTACTGGGTCTTGAGGATGGACCACTGGCTAGAGCTTGCTCAATATGCAATTGATTTTTCTGCTCCACGTAATTACAATTTTTGATCTAATATTTCACAGCAGTGCCTGTTCCTGCGCTCAACAAAAGTATCTGTGAGGCTTAACAGTGTTGTGCCACCACCACCACCGCCTAAGGCCCAATTTTTCTGCCCCTGTTTAACAGGGGCGCGTAATTAAAATTTTTGATCTAATATTTCACAGCAGGGCCTGTTCCAGCGCTCAACAAAATTATTTGTGAGGCTGTACAGTGTTGTGCCACCACCACCACCACCACCGCCTAAGACCCAATTTTTCTGCCTCTGTTTAACAGGGGCATGTAATTACAATTCTTGATATAATATTTCACAGCAGGGCCCGTTCCAGTACCCAGCAAGAGTAACTGTGAGGGCTTACAGTGTTCTGGTACCACCAACACCTAAGGCCCAATTTTCCACAGAGTGTATAGGGCAGGCCGTATAGTATATACAGGCGGTCCCCTATTTTCAAAAATCCGACTTACAAACTACTCCTACTTACAAACGGAGGGAGACAACAGGAAGGGAGAGGAAATCTACCCCTAGGAAGGGAAATTCTCTCCTGTGAGAGTTAATATAGAAAAAAGGTGTCTCCCCACTGATTATTATTATTATTATACAGGATTTATATAGCGCCGACAGTTTACGCAGCGCTTTACAACAACATTAGGGCAGACAGTACAAGTACAATACAATTCAATACAGGAGGAATCAGAGGGCCCTGCTCGTTAGAGCTTACAATCTAGGAGGGAGGGTCAAGTTATACAAAAGGGTAATAGCTGTGGGGGATGAGCTAATGGAGAAAATAATGCAGTTGTTAGATGGAGGCAGGAGGATAGGCTTCTCTGAAGAGGAAAGTCTTCAGGGATCGCCTAAAAGTGGATAAATTTGGAGACAGTCTGACAGATTGGGGTAGGGAATTCCAGAGGATGGGCGAGGCTCGGGAGAAGTCCTGGAGGCGGATATGGGAGGAGGTGATGAGGGAGCTAGAGAGCAGGAGATCTTGGGAGGAACGGAGATGGCGTTTAGGTTGGTATTTTGAGACTAGGTTAGTGATGTAGCTGGGGGCACAGTTGTGGATGGCTTTGTAACTTATTGTTAGTATTTTGAATTTAATTCGTTGGGCGAGTGGCAGCCAATGGAGGGATTGGCAGAGAGGGGTAGCAGACACTGATCGGTTTGTAAGGTGGATGAGTCTGGCAGCAGCATTCATGATGGACTGAAGGGGGGATAGTCTATTTAAAGGTAAGCCAATGAGGAGTGAGTTGCAGTAGTCAAGGCGAGAGATAACCAGGGAGTGAATCAGGAGCTTTGTAGTTTCACTGGTTAGAAAGGGACGTAGTTTAGAGATGTTGCGGAGGTTGAGGCGGCAAGCTTTGGAAAGTGATTGGATGTGGGGCTGAAAGGAGAGTTCAGAATCTAGGATAACACCTAGCACCCTGACATGTGTGGACGGGTGAATGGTTTTGCCATTGCTCTTGACAGAGAAGTCAGGGGAAGAGGCACGTGGGGGAGGAAATATTATAAGCTCAGTTTTGGACAAGTTGAGTTTGAGGAAGTGGTGTGACATCCATACAGATATGTCGGTTAGTAAGTTAGTGATGCGTGAAGAGACTGATGGAGTGAGTTGAGGGGTGGAGAGATAGATTTGCGTGTCATCAGCATAGAAATGATATTCAGCTGACCCAGGGAAGAGGTGTAGATTGAAAATAAAAGAGGTCCAAGAACAGAACCTTGGGGGACCCCGACAGAGAAGGGAAGAGGAGTGGAGGAAGTAGAATTATAAGTGACACTGAAGGTGCGTTGGGATAGGTAGGATGAGAGCCACTGAAGAGCACAGTCACGGAGACCGATGGAGTGAAGTTTTTTGAGGAGGAGGGGGTGGTCAACCGTGTCAAAGGCAGCTGAAAGGTCCAGAAGTAGGAGTACAGAATAGTGTCCGTTGGTTTTTGCAGTTAGTAGGTCATTTGTGAGTTTTAAAAGAGCAGTTTCTGTGGAGTGTTGAGGGCGAAATCCAGATTGAAGGGGATCAAGAAGGTTGTTTTTAATGAGGTGGTCACTCAGTTGGTTGTAAACCAGGCGTTCAAGGAGTTTAGAGGAAAAGGGGAGCAAGGAGATAGGGCGTAGGTTGTTAAGATTGGTAGGGTCCAAGGATGGTTTTTTGAGTATGGGAGTGACCAGTGCATGTTTTAGAGCATCGGGGAAGACGCCAGAGGTGAGGGAGAGATTGAAGATGTGGGTTAGAGAGTGTAGGATGGGGTCAGAGGGTGACCGTAGCATTTGAGAGGGAACAGGGTCCAGGGGACAGGTAGTTAGGTGGGCGATAGAAAGGAGTTTAGCAACTTCGTCTGGAGTAGTAGATTTGAATAGAGGTAGTGTCAGTTGTATCTGTTGACATGGGGTCTTAGCTGGGGGAGATACCTGTAGAGTGGAGATTTCATCACGGATTGTATCAATCTTGTTTTTGAAGTGATTAGCGATTTCCTGGGCAGTGAGTAAATCAGTGGGGGGAGGCGGTGGAGGACAAAGTAGAGAGTTGAAGGTAGAGAAGAGTTTACGGGGATTGGATGAGAAGGTATTAATAAGAGTTGTAAAATAGGTTTGCTTGGCAGTGTGGAGGAAAGAATAGTATTTTTGGAGGGCAGATTTGTATTGGTTGAAGTCTTTGAGAGACTTAGTCTTGTGCCACAGACGCTCAAGAGCGCGACTACGTTTTTGAGAATTTTAGTGTCATCTGTTTGCCAGGGTTGTAGGGGTCGAGGCCTGATTCTGCGTGTAGTGAGGGGAGCGAGCTTGTCCAGGGTGGAGGACAGAGATTTATTGTAGATGGATATGGCTTGGTTGGGGCAGGACAGGGGGGAGATTTTGTCATAGAGGTGGTCGGTAGCAGAGTAGAGGAGAGAGGAGTTGAAGTTGCGAAAGTTTCTATGGGTGACGGTTAGGCGATTGGAGGGAAAGGTGGTGGAAGACAGGGGGAGAGAGAAACTAATAAGGTGGTGGTCGGAGAGAGGAAAAGGATTGTTTGAGAAGTTGCATGGAGTGCATAGGTAGGAGAATACAAGGTCAAGGGTGTTGCCATCAGAGTGAGTAGAAGCCTGTACCCATTGTTTCAGGTCAAATGAAGAGGTTAGACTAAGAAGTTTAGAAGTAGCAGGAATGTTTGTATTAGCAGGGATGTTGAAATCACCGAGAAGGATTGTGGGAATTTCCGAAGAGAGAAAGTAGGGTAGCCAGGCAGAAAACTCATCAAGGAAAGTTAATAATGGTCCAGGGGGCCGGTAGATCACAGCAATTCTTAGGGAAGTGGGAGAGAATAGACGTATACAGTGGGCTTCGAATGATGAGAGTGAAAAAGAGGGAGGAGGGTGAATAACCTGGAAGGTGCTCTGGGGGGATAGGAGGAATCCCACTCCACCTCCCTTGCGTCCATTAGGCCTGGGGGAGTGAGTCCAGTGAAGGCCACCCTGGGAGAGGGAAGCAGGAGAAGGGGTGTCATATTCGTGGAGCCAGGTTTCTGTGAGAGCAAGTAGATTAAAGGAATTAGTGACAAAGAGGTCATGAACAGCAGTGAGTTTGTTGCAGACAGAGCGGGCGTTCCAGAGGGCGCAGGAGAGAGTGAGGCTGGTGTTGGCAAGAAGAGGAATGGAGACTAGATTGTGTAGATTGCGACTACTGCCAGAGGGTGTAGGGTGATGGTGATGGGTGTGTTGGGCACAGTTAAATAAAGTGGGCCCAGGGTTTGGGGAAATATCTCCAGCGATTAGGAGAAGCAGAAGTGTGAGCGAGGTAATGTGAGAATATGATTTGTATGAGGGGACATGCTTCAGTATCCTGGGGGGTATGTTAGCAAGTGGGCTTAGAGTTAGAAAGAGGTGATGAGTGCAGTAATAGGGGGAGGGGAGAAGTGAGGGTGATATGTACAGGTTGTGGGGTGGAGCAGAGGGATGTAGAAAAGAGAGTTTGAGGAGAGAGGCAGCAATTGTGAAAAGGAGGAGAGGTAAAGAGTGCATGTTTCAGAGAGGAAGATGATGAAATTAGGAAATGGAGTCACCTGCAGTCTCTTATAGTTTGCTTTGTGCAAATCTCTGAAGTGCAAGAGCAGAAGTGTCACTTATTTTCAGAACCCCACTTCTTTGGAAGAACCCCCTGTATGTGCAGCCCCCTGTATGTGTTCCCCCGTAAGGAAGGCCTTGTTTTTATACTGTGTGTTGGGTGTGGGTTGAATCTGGCAATTAATCAATTAGGAGGGCATATTAGCAACACAGCTAGCAGGGCATAACTTTCACACCACAATCAAACTGCAAGGGGACTAAAAGGCCAAAATTGTAAAGATAAGGCAGCCCATAATTTAGGTAAGACTTAATGGCTAAATAAACATTGAAATAATGTGAGCATGGCTACAGATGGAGTTGAAACAGTGGTGACAAGCAGATTTACCCAATAAGCTTTTTTGCAGTCATGCAATGTTCAGTTTTAAGGTATGTGGAGATATAAACGCAGGTTTACCCAATAAGCTTTTTTGCAGTCATGCAATGTTCAGTTTTAAGGTATGTGGAGATATAAACGCAGGTTTACCCAATAAGCTTTTTTGCAGTCATGCAATGTTCAGTTTTAAGGTATGTGGAGATATAAACGCAGGTTTACCCAATAAGCTTTTTTGCAGTCATGCAATGTTCAGTTTTAAGGTATGTGGAGATATAAACGCAGGTTTACCTGTGAAGAGAGAAGAAGATGTTCAGGTGGATTGGGCAAGAGCAGAAGTGTCACTTATTTTCAGAACCCCACTTCTTTGGAAGAACCCCCTGTATGTGCAGCCCCCTGTATGTGTTCCCCCGTAAGGAAGGCCTTGTTTTTATACTGTGTGTTGGGTGTGGGTTGAATCTGGCAATTAATCAATTAGGAGGGCATATTAGCAACACAGCTAGCAGGGCATAACTTTCACACCACAATCAAACTGCAAGGGGACTAAAAGGCCAAAATTGTAAAGATAAGGCAGCCCATAATTTAGGTAAGACTTAATGGCTAAATAAACATTGAAATAATGTGAGCATGGCTACAGATGGAGTTGAAACAGTGGTGACAAGCAGATTTACCCAATAAGCTTTTTTGCAGTCATGCAATGTTCAGTTTTAAGGTATGTGGAGATATAAACGCAGGTTTACCCAATAAGCTTTTTTGCAGTCATGCAATGTTCAGTTTTAAGGTATGTGGAGATATAAACGCAGGTTTACCTGTGAAGAGAGAAGAAGATGTTCAGGTGGATTGGGCAAGAGCAGAAGTGTCACTTATTTTCAGAACCCCACTTCTTTGGAAGAACCCCCTGTATGTGCAGCCCCCTGTATGTGTTCCCCCGTAAGGAAGGCCTTGTTTTTATACTGTGTGTTGGGTGTGGGTTGAATCTGGCAATTAATCAATTAGGAGGGCATATTAGCAACACAGCTAGCAGGGCATAACTTTCACACCACAATCAAACTGCAAGGGGACTAAAAGGCCAAAATTGTAAAGATAAGGCAGCCCATAATTTAGGTAAGACTTAATGGCTAAATAAACATTGAAATAATGTGAGCATGGCTACAGATGGAGTTGAAACAGTGGTGACAAGCAGATTTACCCAATAAGCTTTTTTGCAGTCATGCAATGTTCAGTTTTAAGGTATGTGGAGATATAAACGCAGGTTTACCCAATAAGCTTTTTTGCAGTCATGCAATGTTCAGTTTTAAGGTATGTGGAGATATAAACGCAGGTTTACCCAATAAGCTTTTTTGCAGTCATGCAATGTTCAGTTTTAAGGTATGTGGAGATATAAACGCAGGTTTACCCAATAAGCTTTTTTGCAGTCATGCAATGTTCAGTTTTAAGGTATGTGGAGATATAAACGCAGGTTTACCCAATAAGCTTTTTTGCAGTCATGCAATGTTCAGTTTTAAGGTATGTGGAGATATAAACGCAGGTTTACCCAATAAGCTTTTTTGCAGTCATGCAATGTTCAGTTTTAAGGTATGTGGAGATATAAACGCAGGTTTACCCAATAAGCTTTTTTGCAGTCATGCAATGTTCAGTTTTAAGGTATGTGGAGATATAAACGCAGGTTTACCCAATAAGCTTTTTTGCAGTCATGCAATGTTCAGTTTTAAGGTATGTGGAGATATAAACGCAGGTTTACCCAATAAGCTTTTTTGCAGTCATGCAATGTTCAGTTTTAAGGTATGTGGAGATATAAACGCAGGTTTACCCAATAAGCTTTTTTGCAGTCATGCAATGTTCAGTTTTAAGGTATGTGGAGATATAAACGCAGGTTTACCTGTGAAGAGAGAAGAAGATGTTCAGGTGGATTGGGCAAGAGCAGAAGTGTCACTTATTTTCAGAACCCCACTTCTTTGGAAGAACCCCCTGTATGTGCAGCCCCCTGTATGTGTTCCCCCGTAAGGAAGGCCTTGTTTTTATACTGTGTGTTGGGTGTGGGTTGAATCTGGCAATTAATCAATTAGGAGGGCATATTAGCAACACAGCTAGCAGGGCATAACTTTCACACCACAATCAAACTGCAAGGGGACTAAAAGGCCAAAATTGTAAAGATAAGGCAGCCCATAATTTAGGTAAGACTTAATGGCTAAATAAACATTGAAATAATGTGAGCATGGCTACAGATGGAGTTGAAACAGTGGTGACAAGCAGATTTACCCAATAAGCTTTTTTGCAGTCATGCAATGTTCAGTTTTAAGGTATGTGGAGATATAAACGCAGGTTTACCCAATAAGCTTTTTTGCAGTCATGCAATGTTCAGTTTTAAGGTATGTGGAGATATAAACGCAGGTTTACCTGTGAAGAGAGAAGAAGATGTTCAGGTGGATTGGGCAAGAGCAGAAGTGTCACTTATTTTCAGAACCCCACTTCTTTGGAAGAACCCCCTGTATGTGCAGCCCCCTGTATGTGTTCCCCCGTAAGGAAGGCCTTGTTTTTATACTGTGTGTTGGGTGTGGGTTGAATCTGGCAATTAATCAATTAGGAGGGCATATTAGCAACACAGCTAGCAGGGCATAACTTTCACACCACAATCAAACTGCAAGGGGACTAAAAGGCCAAAATTGTAAAGATAAGGCAGCCCATAATTTAGGTAAGACTTAATGGCTAAATAAACATTGAAATAATGTGAGCATGGCTACAGATGGAGTTGAAACAGTGGTGACAAGCAGATTTACCCAATAAGCTTTTTTGCAGTCATGCAATGTTCAGTTTTAAGGTATGTGGAGATATAAACGCAGGTTTACCCAATAAGCTTTTTTGCAGTCATGCAATGTTCAGTTTTAAGGTATGTGGAGATATAAACGCAGGTTTACCTGTGAAGAGAGAAGAAGATGTTCAGGTGGATTGGGCAAGAGCAGAAGTGTCACTTATTTTCAGAACCCCACTTCTTTGGAAGAACCCCCTGTATGTGCAGCCCCCTGTATGTGTTCCCCCGTAAGGAAGGCCTTGTTTTTATACTGTGTGTTGGGTGTGGGTTGAATCTGGCAATTAATCAATTAGGAGGGCATATTAGCAACACAGCTAGCAGGGCATAACTTTCACACCACAATCAAACTGCAAGGGGACTAAAAGGCCAAAATTGTAAAGATAAGGCAGCCCATAATTTAGGTAAGACTTAATGGCTAAATAAACATTGAAATAATGTGAGCATGGCTACAGATGGAGTTGAAACAGTGGTGACAAGCAGATTTACCCAATAAGCTTTTTTGCAGTCATGCAATGTTCAGTTTTAAGGTATGTGGAGATATAAACGCAGGTTTACCCAATAAGCTTTTTTGCAGTCATGCAATGTTCAGTTTTAAGGTATGTGGAGATATAAACGCAGGTTTACCTGTGAAGAGAGAAGAAGATGTTCAGGTGGATTGGGCAAGAGCAGAAGTGTCACTTATTTTCAGAACCCCACTTCTTTGGAAGAACCCCCTGTATGTGCAGCCCCCTGTATGTGTTCCCCCGTAAGGAAGGCCTTGTTTTTATACTGTGTGTTGGGTGTGGGTTGAATCTGGCAATTAATCAATTAGGAGGGCATATTAGCAACACAGCTAGCAGGGCATAACTTTCACACCACAATCAAACTGCAAGGGGACTAAAAGGCCAAAATTGTAAAGATAAGGCAGCCCATAATTTAGGTAAGACTTAATGGCTAAATAAACATTGAAATAATGTGAGCATGGCTACAGATGGAGTTGAAACAGTGGTGACAAGCAGATTTACCCAATAAGCTTTTTTGCAGTCATGCAATGTTCAGTTTTAAGGTATGTGGAGATATAAACGCAGGTTTACCCAATAAGCTTTTTTGCAGTCATGCAATGTTCAGTTTTAAGGTATGTGGAGATATAAACGCAGGTTTACCTGTGAAGAGAGAAGAAGATGTTCAGGTGGATTGGGCAAGAGCAGAAGTGTCACTTATTTTCAGAACCCCACTTCTTTGGAAGAACCCCCTGTATGTGCAGCCCCCTGTATGTGTTCCCCCGTAAGGAAGGCCTTGTTTTTATACTGTGTGTTGGGTGTGGGTTGAATCTGGCAATTAATCAATTAGGAGGGCATATTAGCAACACAGCTAGCAGGGCATAACTTTCACACCACAATCAAACTGCAAGGGGACTAAAAGGCCAAAATTGTAAAGATAAGGCAGCCCATAATTTAGGTAAGACTTAATGGCTAAATAAACATTGAAATAATGTGAGCATGGCTACAGATGGAGTTGAAACAGTGGTGACAAGCAGATTTACCCAATAAGCTTTTTTGCAGTCATGCAATGTTCAGTTTTAAGGTATGTGGAGATATAAACGCAGGTTTACCCAATAAGCTTTTTTGCAGTCATGCAATGTTCAGTTTTAAGGTATGTGGAGATATAAACGCAGGTTTACCTGTGAAGAGAGAAGAAGATGTTCAGGTGGATTGGGCAAGAGCAGAAGTGTCACTTATTTTCAGAACCCCACTTCTTTGGAAGAACCCCCTGTATGTGCAGCCCCCTGTATGTGTTCCCCCGTAAGGAAGGCCTTGTTTTTATACTGTGTGTTGGGTGTGGGTTGAATCTGGCAATTAATCAATTAGGAGGGCATATTAGCAACACAGCTAGCAGGGCATAACTTTCACACCACAATCAAACTGCAAGGGGACTAAAAGGCCAAAATTGTAAAGATAAGGCAGCCCATAATTTAGGTAAGACTTAATGGCTAAATAAACATTGAAATAATGTGAGCATGGCTACAGATGGAGTTGAAACAGTGGTGACAAGCAGATTTACCCAATAAGCTTTTTTGCAGTCATGCAATGTTCAGTTTTAAGGTATGTGGAGATATAAACGCAGGTTTACCCAATAAGCTTTTTTGCAGTCATGCAATGTTCAGTTTTAAGGTATGTGGAGATATAAACGCAGGTTTACCTGTGAAGAGAGAAGAAGATGTTCAGGTGGATTGGGCAAGAGCAGAAGTGTCACTTATTTTCAGAACCCCACTTCTTTGGAAGAACCCCCTGTATGTGCAGCCCCCTGTATGTGTTCCCCCGTAAGGAAGGCCTTGTTTTTATACTGTGTGTTGGGTGTGGGTTGAATCTGGCAATTAATCAATTAGGAGGGCATATTAGCAACACAGCTAGCAGGGCATAACTTTCACACCACAATCAAACTGCAAGGGGACTAAAAGGCCAAAATTGTAAAGATAAGGCAGCCCATAATTTAGGTAAGACTTAATGGCTAAATAAACATTGAAATAATGTGAGCATGGCTACAGATGGAGTTGAAACAGTGGTGACAAGCAGATTTACCCAATAAGCTTTTTTGCAGTCATGCAATGTTCAGTTTTAAGGTATGTGGAGATATAAACGCAGGTTTACCCAATAAGCTTTTTTGCAGTCATGCAATGTTCAGTTTTAAGGTATGTGGAGATATAAACGCAGGTTTACCCAATAAGCTTTTTTGCAGTCATGCAATGTTCAGTTTTAAGGTATGTGGAGATATAAACGCAGGTTTACCCAATAAGCTTTTTTGCAGTCATGCAATGTTCAGTTTTAAGGTATGTGGAGATATAAACGCAGGTTTACCCAATAAGCTTTTTTGCAGTCATGCAATGTTCAGTTTTAAGGTATGTGGAGATATAAACGCAGGTTTACCCAATAAGCTTTTTTGCAGTCATGCAATGTTCAGTTTTAAGGTATGTGGAGATATAAACGCAGGTTTACCCAATAAGCTTTTTTGCAGTCATGCAATGTTCAGTTTTAAGGTATGTGGAGATATAAACGCAGGTTTACCCAATAAGCTTTTTTGCAGTCATGCAATGTTCAGTTTTAAGGTATGTGGAGATATAAACGCAGGTTTACCCAATAAGCTTTTTTGCAGTCATGCAATGTTCAGTTTTAAGGTATGTGGAGATATAAACGCAGGTTTACCTGTGAAGAGAGAAGAAGATGTTCAGGTGGATTGGGCAAGAGCAGAAGTGTCACTTATTTTCAGAACCCCACTTCTTTGGAAGAACCCCCTGTATGTGCAGCCCCCTGTATGTGTTCCCCCGTAAGGAAGGCCTTGTTTTTATACTGTGTGTTGGGTGTGGGTTGAATCTGGCAATTAATCAATTAGGAGGGCATATTAGCAACACAGCTAGCAGGGCATAACTTTCACACCACAATCAAACTGCAAGGGGACTAAAAGGCCAAAATTGTAAAGATAAGGCAGCCCATAATTTAGGTAAGACTTAATGGCTAAATAAACATTGAAATAATGTGAGCATGGCTACAGATGGAGTTGAAACAGTGGTGACAAGCAGATTTACCCAATAAGCTTTTTTGCAGTCATGCAATGTTCAGTTTTAAGGTATGTGGAGATATAAACGCAGGTTTACCCAATAAGCTTTTTTGCAGTCATGCAATGTTCAGTTTTAAGGTATGTGGAGATATAAACGCAGGTTTACCTGTGAAGAGAGAAGAAGATGTTCAGGTGGATTGGGCAAGAGCAGAAGTGTCACTTATTTTCAGAACCCCACTTCTTTGGAAGAACCCCCTGTATGTGCAGCCCCCTGTATGTGTTCCCCCGTAAGGAAGGCCTTGTTTTTATACTGTGTGTTGGGTGTGGGTTGAATCTGGCAATTAATCAATTAGGAGGGCATATTAGCAACACAGCTAGCAGGGCATAACTTTCACACCACAATCAAACTGCAAGGGGACTAAAAGGCCAAAATTGTAAAGATAAGGCAGCCCATAATTTAGGTAAGACTTAATGGCTAAATAAACATTGAAATAATGTGAGCATGGCTACAGATGGAGTTGAAACAGTGGTGACAAGCAGATTTACCCAATAAGCTTTTTTGCAGTCATGCAATGTTCAGTTTTAAGGTATGTGGAGATATAAACGCAGGTTTACCCAATAAGCTTTTTTGCAGTCATGCAATGTTCAGTTTTAAGGTATGTGGAGATATAAACGCAGGTTTACCTGTGAAGAGAGAAGAAGATGTTCAGGTGGATTGGGCAAGAGCAGAAGTGTCACTTATTTTCAGAACCCCACTTCTTTGGAAGAACCCCCTGTATGTGCAGCCCCCTGTATGTGTTCCCCCGTAAGGAAGGCCTTGTTTTTATACTGTGTGTTGGGTGTGGGTTGAATCTGGCAATTAATCAATTAGGAGGGCATATTAGCAACACAGCTAGCAGGGCATAACTTTCACACCACAATCAAACTGCAAGGGGACTAAAAGGCCAAAATTGTAAAGATAAGGCAGCCCATAATTTAGGTAAGACTTAATGGCTAAATAAACATTGAAATAATGTGAGCATGGCTACAGATGGAGTTGAAACAGTGGTGACAAGCAGATTTACCCAATAAGCTTTTTTGCAGTCATGCAATGTTCAGTTTTAAGGTATGTGGAGATATAAACGCAGGTTTACCCAATAAGCTTTTTTGCAGTCATGCAATGTTCAGTTTTAAGGTATGTGGAGATATAAACGCAGGTTTACCCAATAAGCTTTTTTGCAGTCATGCAATGTTCAGTTTTAAGGTATGTGGAGATATAAACGCAGGTTTACCCAATAAGCTTTTTTGCAGTCATGCAATGTTCAGTTTTAAGGTATGTGGAGATATAAACGCAGGTTTACCCAATAAGCTTTTTTGCAGTCATGCAATGTTCAGTTTTAAGGTATGTGGAGATATAAACGCAGGTTTACCCAATAAGCTTTTTTGCAGTCATGCAATGTTCAGTTTTAAGGTATGTGGAGATATAAACGCAGGTTTACCCAATAAGCTTTTTTGCAGTCATGCAATGTTCAGTTTTAAGGTATGTGGAGATATAAACGCAGGTTTACCCAATAAGCTTTTTTGCAGTCATGCAATGTTCAGTTTTAAGGTATGTGGAGATATAAACGCAGGTTTACCCAATAAGCTTTTTTGCAGTCATGCAATGTTCAGTTTTAAGGTATGTGGAGATATAAACGCAGGTTTACCCAATAAGCTTTTTTGCAGTCATGCAATGTTCAGTTTTAAGGTATGTGGAGATATAAACGCAGGTTTACCTGTGAAGAGAGAAGAAGATGTTCAGGTGGATTGGGCAAGAGCAGAAGTGTCACTTATTTTCAGAACCCCACTTCTTTGGAAGAACCCCCTGTATGTGCAGCCCCCTGTATGTGTTCCCCCGTAAGGAAGGCCTTGTTTTTATACTGTGTGTTGGGTGTGGGTTGAATCTGGCAATTAATCAATTAGGAGGGCATATTAGCAACACAGCTAGCAGGGCATAACTTTCACACCACAATCAAACTGCAAGGGGACTAAAAGGCCAAAATTGTAAAGATAAGGCAGCCCATAATTTAGGTAAGACTTAATGGCTAAATAAACATTGAAATAATGTGAGCATGGCTACAGATGGAGTTGAAACAGTGGTGACAAGCAGATTTACCCAATAAGCTTTTTTGCAGTCATGCAATGTTCAGTTTTAAGGTATGTGGAGATATAAACGCAGGTTTACCCAATAAGCTTTTTTGCAGTCATGCAATGTTCAGTTTTAAGGTATGTGGAGATATAAACGCAGGTTTACCCAATAAGCTTTTTTGCAGTCATGCAATGTTCAGTTTTAAGGTATGTGGAGATATAAACGCAGGTTTACCCAATAAGCTTTTTTGCAGTCATGCAATGTTCAGTTTTAAGGTATGTGGAGATATAAACGCAGGTTTACCCAATAAGCTTTTTTGCAGTCATGCAATGTTCAGTTTTAAGGTATGTGGAGATATAAACGCAGGTTTACCCAATAAGCTTTTTTGCAGTCATGCAATGTTCAGTTTTAAGGTATGTGGAGATATAAACGCAGGTTTACCCAATAAGCTTTTTTGCAGTCATGCAATGTTCAGTTTTAAGGTATGTGGAGATATAAACGCAGGTTTACCCAATAAGCTTTTTTGCAGTCATGCAATGTTCAGTTTTAAGGTATGTGGAGATATAAACGCAGGTTTACCCAATAAGCTTTTTTGCAGTCATGCAATGTTCAGTTTTAAGGTATGTGGAGATATAAACGCAGGTTTACCCAATAAGCTTTTTTGCAGTCATGCAATGTTCAGTTTTAAGGTATGTGGAGATATAAACGCAGGTTTACCTGTGAAGAGAGAAGAAGATGTTCAGGTGGATTGGGCAAGAGCAGAAGTGTCACTTATTTTCAGAACCCCACTTCTTTGGAAGAACCCCCTGTATGTGCAGCCCCCTGTATGTGTTCCCCCGTAAGGAAGGCCTTGTTTTTATACTGTGTGTTGGGTGTGGGTTGAATCTGGCAATTAATCAATTAGGAGGGCATATTAGCAACACAGCTAGCAGGGCATAACTTTCACACCACAATCAAACTGCAAGGGGACTAAAAGGCCAAAATTGTAAAGATAAGGCAGCCCATAATTTAGGTAAGACTTAATGGCTAAATAAACATTGAAATAATGTGAGCATGGCTACAGATGGAGTTGAAACAGTGGTGACAAGCAGATTTACCCAATAAGCTTTTTTGCAGTCATGCAATGTTCAGTTTTAAGGTATGTGGAGATATAAACGCAGGTTTACCCAATAAGCTTTTTTGCAGTCATGCAATGTTCAGTTTTAAGGTATGTGGAGATATAAACGCAGGTTTACCTGTGAAGAGAGAAGAAGATGTTCAGGTGGATTGGGCAAGAGCAGAAGTGTCACTTATTTTCAGAACCCCACTTCTTTGGAAGAACCCCCTGTATGTGCAGCCCCCTGTATGTGTTCCCCCGTAAGGAAGGCCTTGTTTTTATACTGTGTGTTGGGTGTGGGTTGAATCTGGCAATTAATCAATTAGGAGGGCATATTAGCAACACAGCTAGCAGGGCATAACTTTCACACCACAATCAAACTGCAAGGGGACTAAAAGGCCAAAATTGTAAAGATAAGGCAGCCCATAATTTAGGTAAGACTTAATGGCTAAATAAACATTGAAATAATGTGAGCATGGCTACAGATGGAGTTGAAACAGTGGTGACAAGCAGATTTACCCAATAAGCTTTTTTGCAGTCATGCAATGTTCAGTTTTAAGGTATGTGGAGATATAAACGCAGGTTTACCCAATAAGCTTTTTTGCAGTCATGCAATGTTCAGTTTTAAGGTATGTGGAGATATAAACGCAGGTTTACCTGTGAAGAGAGAAGAAGATGTTCAGGTGGATTGGGCAAGAGCAGAAGTGTCACTTATTTTCAGAACCCCACTTCTTTGGAAGAACCCCCTGTATGTGCAGCCCCCTGTATGTGTTCCCCCGTAAGGAAGGCCTTGTTTTTATACTGTGTGTTGGGTGTGGGTTGAATCTGGCAATTAATCAATTAGGAGGGCATATTAGCAACACAGCTAGCAGGGCATAACTTTCACACCACAATCAAACTGCAAGGGGACTAAAAGGCCAAAATTGTAAAGATAAGGCAGCCCATAATTTAGGTAAGACTTAATGGCTAAATAAACATTGAAATAATGTGAGCATGGCTACAGATGGAGTTGAAACAGTGGTGACAAGCAGATTTACCCAATAAGCTTTTTTGCAGTCATGCAATGTTCAGTTTTAAGGTATGTGGAGATATAAACGCAGGTTTACCCAATAAGCTTTTTTGCAGTCATGCAATGTTCAGTTTTAAGGTATGTGGAGATATAAACGCAGGTTTACCTGTGAAGAGAGAAGAAGATGTTCAGGTGGATTGGGCAAGAGCAGAAGTGTCACTTATTTTCAGAACCCCACTTCTTTGGAAGAACCCCCTGTATGTGCAGCCCCCTGTATGTGTTCCCCCGTAAGGAAGGCCTTGTTTTTATACTGTGTGTTGGGTGTGGGTTGAATCTGGCAATTAATCAATTAGGAGGGCATATTAGCAACACAGCTAGCAGGGCATAACTTTCACACCACAATCAAACTGCAAGGGGACTAAAAGGCCAAAATTGTAAAGATAAGGCAGCCCATAATTTAGGTAAGACTTAATGGCTAAATAAACATTGAAATAATGTGAGCATGGCTACAGATGGAGTTGAAACAGTGGTGACAAGCAGATTTACCCAATAAGCTTTTTTGCAGTCATGCAATGTTCAGTTTTAAGGTATGTGGAGATATAAACGCAGGTTTACCCAATAAGCTTTTTTGCAGTCATGCAATGTTCAGTTTTAAGGTATGTGGAGATATAAACGCAGGTTTACCTGTGAAGAGAGAAGAAGATGTTCAGGTGGATTGGGCAAGAGCAGAAGTGTCACTTATTTTCAGAACCCCACTTCTTTGGAAGAACCCCCTGTATGTGCAGCCCCCTGTATGTGTTCCCCCGTAAGGAAGGCCTTGTTTTTATACTGTGTGTTGGGTGTGGGTTGAATCTGGCAATTAATCAATTAGGAGGGCATATTAGCAACACAGCTAGCAGGGCATAACTTTCACACCACAATCAAACTGCAAGGGGACTAAAAGGCCAAAATTGTAAAGATAAGGCAGCCCATAATTTAGGTAAGACTTAATGGCTAAATAAACATTGAAATAATGTGAGCATGGCTACAGATGGAGTTGAAACAGTGGTGACAAGCAGATTTACCCAATAAGCTTTTTTGCAGTCATGCAATGTTCAGTTTTAAGGTATGTGGAGATATAAACGCAGGTTTACCCAATAAGCTTTTTTGCAGTCATGCAATGTTCAGTTTTAAGGTATGTGGAGATATAAACGCAGGTTTACCCAATAAGCTTTTTTGCAGTCATGCAATGTTCAGTTTTAAGGTATGTGGAGATAGAAACGCAGGTTTACCCAATAAGCTTTTTTGCAGTCATGCAATGTTCAGTTTTAAGGTATGTGGAGATATAAACGCAGGTTTACCCAATAAGCTTTTTTGCAGTCATGCAATGTTCAGTTTTAAGGTATGTGGAGATATAAACGCAGGTTTACCCAATAAGCTTTTTTGCAGTCATGCAATGTTCAGTTTTAAGGTATGTGGAGATATAAACGCAGGTTTACCCAATAAGCTTTTTTGCAGTCATGCAATGTTCAGTTTTAAGGTATGTGGAGATATAAACGCAGGTTTACCCAATAAGCTTTTTTGCAGTCATGCAATGTTCAGTTTTAAGGTATGTGGAGATATAAACGCAGGTTTACCCAATAAGCTTTTTTGCAGTCATGCAATGTTCAGTTTTAAGGTATGTGGAGATATAAACGCAGGTTTACCCAATAAGCTTTTTTGCAGTCATGCAATGTTCAGTTTTAAGGTATGTGGAGATATAAACGCAGGTTTACCCAATAAGCTTTTTTGCAGTCATGCAATGTTCAGTTTTAAGGTATGTGGAGATATAAACGCAGGTTTACCCAATAAGCTTTTTTGCAGTCATGCAATGTTCAGTTTTAAGGTATGTGGAGATATAAACGCAGGTTTACCCAATAAGCTTTTTTGCAATCATGCAATGTTCAGTTTTAAGGTATGTGGAGATATAAACGCAGGTTTACCTGTGAAGAGAGAAGAAGATGTTCAGGTGGATTGGGCAAGAGCAGAAGTGTCACTTATTTTCAGAACCCCACTTCTTTGGAAGAACCCCCTGTATGTGCAGCCCCCTGTATGCTTTATCACCAATCCTTGTTTCCCTAATAACCCAAATTTTTCAAAATCCAATGGTCATTGGGACAGAAAGTGAGGTGAAATCTTCTGAACAGGGGCACAGACAGCAAAACAAATGTTACAGGGATGACCATTCCCTATGTTATCCAAAAAACTTAAAAATAGATTTTTTGGCTGGAGCTACACCTACAAAATGTACCTGTTCCAAATTACAAACAGATTCAACTTAAGAACAAACCTACAGTCCCTATCTTGTTTGTAACCCGGGGACTGCCTGTATACTGCTGTTCAGAGTATATAGGGCCTGGGAGCCCCACGCCTTTTTTTTTTAATTTGGGTACGGGGTCCATCTTAATCATTAATATCCATACCAGACCCAAAGGGCCGGGTAATGGGCTGGGGGGGGGGGGCAACATTACATTACAGCTTCCAGCTTCTGAGGATCTGTAGCCACTCCTTCAGCAGACACGATATGGCCCAGGTAATTGACCGAAGGTTGGTAGAACTGGCACTTTTCCATGGAGAGCTTCAGGCCTTCATCGAGGAGACTCTTCAGGATCTTCTCTAGGCGCTCTTCATGCTCCTCCAAAGTCTTGCCAAACACGATGATGTCATATAGGTATACCAGTACTTCAATCGGGTTCATGTCACCCACAGTCTTTTCCATCAATCTCTGGAAGGTGACTGGGGTTCCAGACAGGCCATGAGGCATGCGGTCGAATTTGAAAAATCCCACCGGAGTAATGAAATCGTTCTTCTGCCTTTCTTCAGGGTGCATGGGGATTTGATAGTATCCACTCTTCAGATCCAGCACGCTAAACCACTTCACCCCTGATGGGCTCTGTAGGGCATCTTCTATCCTGGGGAAGGTATATTGATCAGGAATGGTCCTTCGGTTTAATGTCCTGTAATCAATACACAACCGCAATGACCCGTTCTTCTTCCTTACCACCACTATTGGGGAAGCGTATGGACTCCGAGACTCTCGGATAACTCCTGCTCTCTTCAACTTGGCCAGCTGTTCTCACAGGTCTTCCAAGTCCCCTAAAGGAATCTGTCTGACTCTTTCTCGGAAAGGCTTGTCTTCCTCCAGACGGATCCGGTGTTGGGCACTTTTTGCGTGCCCAACATCAAACTCACTCTTCGAGAATGCAGCTCGCCATCTTAGGAGCTGAGTCTTGGCCCTTTCCATCCAGGCAGGTGTGATAGGAGTGTTCTTTGGGTAGAACTCTTCCACAGGGATTTCATCTTTCCCTCCGCCCCTCAAATCACATGGTGAGACTGGGGTGGCTGCGTTTACTTTCCCATCCGTCCGCACTTGGATGCAGCTGGCTGTGCTCTGGAACTCCTCCGAGGCGGATCGATTCCGCTCCCCGCCTTACAGGCCGCAGTCTTCCGGTCACACTCACAGACCTCACTGCATGCAGGTATTGAATGGCGTCCCAAGAGGCCGGAAATTGGCCGCGCTGTCCTTTTTATCCCTGCTCCCAGCATGCAGTGCAGTAACTCCGCCCCTCAAATCACATGGTGAGACTGGGGTGGCTGCGTTTACTTTCCCCAGCAACATCCTAGCTGGCAAATTCACCAGTGAGGTTGTAGTGTTAAAAACACTGACTGAGATCCTCCCGTGACTTCTCTGTAGTGCCCTGGTTGAGATCACTTCTGGAATTATCTCCAACCCCTTGTCTTCCTTTTCACCGTCCGCTTCAAGGACAATGAAAGGGCCTGGTTGCTTCCAATTCAGCTTGACGGATGCTCTCAAACAAGCTACCTCACTGGGCTGTAACACCTTCTCATTCCAGTCCAACCACCAGATCTTTCCCACTCCCTCAGCTGGGGCCTTCTCTTCCTGCACCAGGCGCTGATAGGTTTGTCTCAACATAGGGTGCACACTGGGGGTTGAAGTCTTCTGTTCTTGAACAAGAGGTGCCAGCAGCCTTCTCACAAGATTAGTATTAGTCCCTATGATGAGGAAACATTTACCAGCCCCTGGGGGACGAGGACAGACCACTGCCAATGTATCAAGGGTCTCTGCCTTCCCAGCTATGGAGGGGTCAAAGGCCAGCTTGATTGGTAGATAGCCATCATAAGGGAAGTTCTGAGTCCTGAGGCCCCATATCTCCAGCTCTTCTAACTTCTGTAGTGGCAAGTGTTTGAGGTGCTTGTCGTAGAAGTCCCTGTGAAGAAGAGTCACTTGGGCTCCAGTATCCAAGAGGGACTTGGTATAGATTCCCTCTACCTGGATGAAGACAACTGGAAAAGGTCCCACTAGCTTGGAAGGGAATTTGTGAGAAGTAACAGGTTGGGCCTGTTCGGTGATTCGTATCTTGACTCCTCTCTTATAGAGGTTCTGATCCGGCTTGGGCCTAAGTTGAGCTCTGCGAGTCTGGTATGAATTGACTCTCCAATGCCGGGTGGCCTGGGTTAAAGGGAGTGGGGCACTGAGTCAGTCAGAGGCAACAAGAGGGGCCTTCTGTGGAGGCTTGGCATCTCACTGCAATTCCTTGGTATCATTAGGTTTTTTGGAGCTTGCTGATGTTACAGGGCACCCAGTTGACTCCTTCACTGGGGCCCTCTGAAATTTCCCGCTGGCCTTTGGCACTGTGTCTCGGACTGTATTGGGCTTGGGTACACGTCACGATAATGTCCAACTCCTCCACAGTTGAAGCAGATCCCTTGGTTTGCTGTTTTTTCCACCCGAGCAACTGTGGAACTCGATGGCTTCTTGGGTATTGAAACTTCATCACTCTGTGGAACAGTTAGTTTTGCTGTCACCAGGGCCATCATCTCCAACATCTCTTTTTGCATCTGAAGCATCAGCTTTTCTAGTTCAGAATTGCTCGTTGACAAATGTTGGGTACGTGGGGACCAAGCTATTGTTGTCAGTGGTCACCGTCAGGACACTGGGTTCTTGAAAACACTGGAAGACATTGGGCTGACATTCATCCCCCTTCAACTCGTTGTTGGGCTGAACTTTCTTTCTCTTCTTTTCCCTTTCCCTCTAAATGTTGGCTGCTTCATTAGTTTCCTCTATGAGCACCTCATCTGGAATGGAGGAATTGTCCAAATACAGCCTTAATTGGAATTTGATGTGATCACTTCTCAGTCCTGTAGCCACTGACCTTAAGAATTTCTTTTGGATCAGCCCTCTCGAAGTGTTCGAGAGGGCTGAAGTCCCGAAGTGTTCATCCGAGCCCTCTTCTTGTGAGACAAACAACAGGCGGTCCTTCAACTCAATAGCTCTGAACAGGAAATTCTGAGGAGTTTCTTTACTGTTCTGTGCTATATTTATCAGTTGGTGATACAGTTCAGAAGCATTTTCCTCCTTGTAATGGCTTTTCAATATTCTGCTAAGTTGAACTAGGGTCAGGCCATTCTTCATTTTCAGCATACTTCGGAGACTTATGCCGCGTACACACGATCGGACTTTACGGCAGACTTTGCCCGGCGGACTTTTCGACGTACTTTACGACGGACTTTCTGAATGAACGGACTTGCCTACACACAATCCACCAAAGTCTGTCGAATTCGTACGTGATGACGTACGACCGGACTAAAATAAGGAAGTTCATAGCCAGTAGCCAATAGCTGCCCTAGCGTGGATTTTTGTCCGTCGAACTAGCATACAGACGAGCGGACTTTTCGACCGGACTCGAGTTCGACGGATAGATTTAAAACATGTTTCAAATCTAAGTTCGTCCAACTTTTGAGCAAACAAAGTCCGCTGGAGCCCACACAAGATCGAATTGTCTGACGAAATCCCGTCTGCCGGGCAAAGTGTGCCGTAAAGTCCGCTCGTGTGTATGCGGCATTAGGCCGGGGCTAATTGCCTTTACTACAGCTTCCACAATCTCGGATTCAGGATACCCTCTGTGGAATCCCACATTGATCTGATGCATAAGGTTTGTATAGGACAGCTTGTCTTTCTGTTTCTTTTCACCTATCCGACCATCAATCTTAAAGTCCTTCCTGGCAGGTTACCACGGGGAAGTCTCTGCACGACTGAAACAGGTCCTTGTTTTGGATGACTGTCACTCGAGTTCTTGCTCTTCATATTTAGCTCTCTGATCTGCTCCGCCATCAGTCTCAAGGTTTCCTGGAACCTCTCTTGTATATTGTGATACTGTTGCTTTAGATCGGCTAATTGCTGTCCTGGTTGGGGACTTTTCTTGTGGGTACTGGGTATTTCAGCATGGTTTCTCTTCGTAAAGGACTCTAACCCACTTCTGTTTGGAGTTGACTGAAAACAAACCTTGCTGGCCGCTGACTCTGATTGTCTGAAGCTGGTAGGGCTTTCACCTGGACCCTCTAGGTGGGTTTGGCAAAACTTTGTTTTGTTAGCCAGTTGCACACTTGTACCTTTGAAGTTTTCTGGAACCCACTTTCTCCACTCCAACAGTGCATGAGGGCGGGAGGTCTTACGATCGGATCTGACGTCAATCACCCACGACTTTCTGTCTGGGGACAGGGCCTTTACCACTTGTCTGACTTGCTCCCAAGTCTCTCCTGGGAGCTCAATTGCCATGCTTGCTTCTGAGCGGGCGCCTTCTGCCCTGCACCACTGAATCACAATGGCGCGATCCATTCTGGCGTTAATAGGGGTGCTGACGGGGGGGTTTGATTGTAGAGTAACAGGATCCCGGATGAGCCCCCACATGTAGCACTACTCCCGTAGGAGCTGCTAATGAATGTATAATCCTGTACCCTTCCTATCAACCCCAAGAACAGTCTCAACCCCTCTGTTACACCTGTATGGTAATATTAGTGCGAGACCCAGTGGTAAAGAGAAACACAGTAATGGTACATTACACAGTATATTTACCGTAACCTTGGAACCCGTTACTTCACCAGCTGTAGTAATAGATGGAGTCTCACACAAGTTGTAAATTAACCACTTAGGAAGTTTACTAAGAGGATGTTTAGCACAATAAACACATTGGTAACTCAGATATAAAGAATGACAATAGAAGACAGTCAATGTGTATATGAACTGAGAATTCAATGATCACATGGAGGGTATATGCAGACAGATGCACAGTGGGACAAATGCTCAATATCATACAACACTTTTATTAAGCACTTTCCCACTGCAGTCTCAATGCACACCCCAAACCCAAACATATTACATTCACATAAACAGGATAATGCAGTATAATATTGAATCCTATACTCTAGAGCTCCCCCTAGGCTGCAATTCAATGTTCAGAGAGTATATTGACACCCTGATGCCTTGCTGAGGGTGATAAGAGTGCTTTATCTTGATTTATTCTTCAGCTAGCCCTTTGATTTGAACTGCAGTTATTTGTAATATCCAACATGGGGGAGCATAAAGAAACATAAAGAAAGACTGTAGAATCATGAGTGTAATAAGAACTATTCCTTTGGTGGTGGTGAACAAACAACACTCCTTTAACTCTTCCTTGTGAACTGTAATGGCAATGCAGTACAACCTCTACAGCATCGGTTGTAATAAACCCCAGAGTTCAGCTGTGCACGGCCTTTGAATAAGCAGAACCAACTCCCTGGGACTACAAGTCTCCGCAGCAAACAGTGCATTCTATTGGTCTGGGCAAGTGCCCGCTCCCCACAACAGGCCCAGGTACTGTAGGATTCCTTCTGAACTTCTTTCTTGTGATCTCCGTCTGATCCAAAGTCATCGTCGTCTCACCGCACCGCTGCTTCAGATGGCTGATGACTGGAATGCAGGGGAACTCCGGATATCTTGGGTCCTCAGGTCCGTCCGCACTCGGATGCAGCTGGCTGTGCTCTGGAACTCCTCCGTGACAGATCGATTCCGCTCCGCGCCTTACAGGCCGCAGTCTCCCGGTCACACTCACAGACCTCACTGCATGCAGGTATTAAATGGCGTCCCAAGAGGCCGGAAAATGGCTGTGCTGTCCTTTTTATCCCTGCTCCCAGCATGCAGTGCAGTAACTTTGCCTTCTGGGTCTGTAGCTGGGCATTGTGGTTTTAATTCTAAGAATTAAGTTAGCACATGAGTCCTTTCCTCATTAAACTACATCCCCCACAATGCTTTGCAACTCTGATTATAGAACTGGTTCAAAAGTCTCAATAGCATTAAAAGGTTGCTAGAGGGAGCCAAACTCTTATTTAAGAAACAACTTATCATTAACAGGATAGCTTGGGGGGGCGTGGCGACTGCTCACCAAGATGGTCGCATAGGAGAAGAGCTCCACACAGCACAAGGGGAATCAACAGCACTGCGCCCATTTCCAGCTCTCCACATTCATTGCCGCTAATCCCCCAGACTCCGCTGTATCCCAGGATACAAACCGGCATGCAGAGGAGACTACAGGACCAGCTGCAGACTTTAAAATTGCCCGACTTCTTTCCGGTCATGACCCGCGGGCTTCAACAAAATGGCGGTGGGAGTCCAAAGATGCTGCGAATCACCGACCTCTAGTGCCAGCAGCGCCTGATCACACAGGAAGAGAGGAGAGAGACAAAGACGCAGCTGCTGCTGCAGATGACACACAATTGAATGACGCCAATTCTCCCTGTGGCTCTACCTCAACTAGGAGCCCTGTTAAGTCAAAACCAAGACTAGATCCAGAGACAGATCCACACAACAACAGATATTCTGCATTGTCTATGGAGGTGAGTGTATCCCAAAACACAGATGCAAATACCACACCAATCGCTGATCCCATTGCACTGTTTCCACCACGGGACAACCTATTTCTGACATTACTATGAAAGAGATGCTGATGTCCTTAAGATTCTCTTTACAGTCAGATATGATATCATGTATTCAACAGTGCAGAGCAGAAATGCATGACCTCGGGGACAGGGTTCACCAAGTGGAGTCGAGGATGTGCGAAGTCACGTCACCCTTCAATGCGTTGGTGGACTCTCACTCATCACAACAAGAGGCCATATCCAAACTCCAGTTAAAATTAGCCAATCTTGAAGATCTTAAAGATCTGCGGGATACCCGAAACCGTTTCTGCACAACAACTACCTATCTATGCCCGTGACCCCTTTCAAGCGGTGATCCCATCATTGTCCCAATGGACCTCATCATCGACAGAATCCATAGGGTACCCAAACCATCCTTCCTGCCCCAAGAGGTTCCAAGAGATGTGTTGCTGAGAGTTCATTTTTTTCAAATTAAAGAAAAAATTCTCGATGCATTCCGTAAATCAGAAAACCTCCCAGAACAAGCTGCCAGCCAACAAGTGCTGCCTGACCTCTCACAACACACATTACAACAACATTGTAACATGGTGACACTCACCAAAGATCTGAGGAACAACAAGATTATTTACCAATGGAAATACCCGGCCAAACTCAACATCTCCTACAAAGGCTCCACTCACCTTGTCAACTCCCTGGAAGAAGGCCTTCACCTCCTGAAATATTGGCGCATATTACCACCAGACAAGGGTCACGACCCACTTCTGCAGTGCAATTCTTATCCCGACAAAGTCCCCCAGGATTGGCAAATCAAACCTCAAAGGAAATCAGCTTCAAAGCGCACCTGAGCCTTCCTGTAACGGACCTTCCGCTCGACTCCTTCATTAGGATTCCCCAAGTGCCTTTGGTATCTACCACCATACCTTATCCCCACTGTTTTTGGCAGCTTCGCTGTCTTGTCCTTTCGGACCCTTTTTCTTAACTTTGAGTTTGCTAATTACAGCTCAATTTCTTGGTTCCCCGTTGGGAACATTGTAGTTCTAATTCTTCACACTGAACACTCATTCAACCCTAGGCATTGGTATATCATGTCTACACTCAATAGATTTTCGAACATATCTCTCATCACCTCAGTACTCCTCCCCCAATTTTATCTGGAACTATACATCTTTATACCTCCAAATGTATTCACTTACCATATAAGAGAACCTTTCTCTCTGATCGAGAACATACAAACCGCCCTCATGGATTACTATATCATCTGGAACGATACTCGTGAGTCTTAAACTCCTTTCTATAAACGCAAGAGGACTCAACCATCCTGCCAAACGTAGATCCTTATGGAAAGAGACACTTCACCACAAGGCCAATGTTCTAGCAGTTCAAGAAACTCATTTCCACAAGTTGGCCACTCCCAAATGCTCACATGCAAGCTTTCCTCATATTTTCAAATCCTCTATTTCAGCAAAGAAGAGGGGAGTAATGTTGGCCATAAGAGACACTGTTTCTTTCGAACTCAAAGACTCATTCATTGACCCAGAACGGCGCTATATCATATTGGTTTGTAAAATTAACAAAATGCCCATCATCTTGACAAATGTTTATGCTCCCAACTCCCACCAAATCAAATTTATCAAAAAAGTTTTTAAAAAAATTACTCAAATGCAAGCTGGGAGCATATTAATTTGTGGTGATTTCAACATGATTGTCAATAACAACCTAGATACTACCTCTTTGACCAGGAGCCACTCTCATCTTTTTCGGGACCTCATTATCAAAGAGGAACTATATGACGTCTGTGAAAAATCGTACACATACTATTCTCCTAGGTACAACTCCTATTCCAGGCTAGATCTGTTTTTATCAGATAAGATAATGTTGCAGAGAATTTCCCACCCATCTACCCAAGACATAACGTGGTCAGACCATGCCCCCATCGTAATTCAAATAGAGGGGAGGAATGCCATTGCAACAACACGTACATGGAGATGCAATGAATCGTTGATCCAAGACCCAGAATCACAAAAAGAGATAACCCAACAATTAGAAGAGTTCTTTCGCCTTAACGACCCATGCGACACTAAATCCTTTATCAATTGGAATGCTCATAAGGCATATATACGTGGTGTTCTTATACAATTGAATTCCAGATTACGGCGCACCCGATCAGCGAAAATTACGGATCTCCTTACCGAAATCTGTAATTTGGAGTCGCAAAACCAGTCAAACCCATCTACATATTTGGCCTCGAAAATATCTTCGCTTCAGCCTTAGAGAAATGTTCTGTACCCAAAATGATCACTATATGCGTAAGCTTAAACTAAATTACTATGCGAATAATAAAAAAGGCAGGCAAATTTTTAGCCAACCGTCTTAAAGTACAAAGAACTAAAACTAAAATTTCACATATTTTCCATCCCACATCTTCTGCCAAAGTAGAGAACCCGCAGGCAATTGCAGATGCTTTCGCCGACTACTACTCTTCGTTGTACAATCTTAAAGATGATCCCACAACTCCTCAACCGATCAGCGAGGACATAGATAACTTCCTGGCCAAAATCATGTTACCCTCTCTTTCTATATCTCAATTACAATCACTAAATGCCCCATTCTCCTCAGCAGAGCTTGAGCGTGCTATACATTCTCTCCCGACAGGTAAAGTCCCTGGTCCAGATGGACTTTCGAACGTATATTATAAAACAATCAGTCACACTCTAATTCCCAACTTACTTCCTCTATTCAACGAAGCCATGTTCATGGGCACTTTTCCAACAGAAATGCTTAAAGCCTTTGTCATTACCCTGCCCAAGCCTGGAAAATCCCCTTACGTACCATCCAACTTTCACCCCATTTCTTTATTAAATGTGGACATCAAATTATATGCTAAACTATTAGCAAACAGACTTTTCGACATTATTCCAATATTGGTGAGACAAAACCAAACAGGTTTTACTAAAGAACGCGAGGCTTCTGATGCCACAAGACGTTTGCTAAATATTATCCACTATGCTGAATCTCGAAAAACGCCTTCTCTGCTTCTTTCTATTGATGCAGAGAAGGCGTTTGATAGAGTTCACTGGGGATACACAAATTTGGATTTCAGGGTCAAATTCTCTCTGCAGTACTCGCATTGTACTCAAATCCTTCAGCACAGGTCCTCACCTCAGGCTTATTGTCGAAAAAATTCATTATCTCGAATGGCACCCGCCAAGGTTGTCCACTCTCCCCCCTTCATTTTCAACCTAATGATGGAACCCTTGGTGGAGGTCATCTGATCTCATCCCCATATATCAGGCTTCAAATTCCAACAGAAATCACACGTAATCAACCTTTTCACAGACGATATCATTCTTCTCCTTACCAAGCCCACCATATCGCTGCCTTTCACCTATGATACCTTGAATCTCTTCAGCACCTTGTCATACTATAAAGTAAACTTCAGCAAATCCTTAATCCTAGATCTCGGCATCAACCACCACGCTCACATGCACCTAAAACAACGACTTCCCTACACCTGGGTAGAAAACTCCATCCCATACCTAGGTACTCTACTGACAACAAAAAGATCCCTTTTAGCAGAGACCAATATCAAACCCCTCCTATCAGTCATTCGTAAAACTCTAACTTGCATAGCTAAAACTGAATTATCTTGGGTGGGAAAAATTGCTTCCTTTAAAATGGTTATCCTTCCAAAAATGTTATACGTATTTCGTACAATACCAGTCCCATTCAAATCTACTCACTTCTCTGAACTGAATAAGATTCTCAAACATTATCTCTGGCAGGGGAAAAGAGTGTGATGCTCCCACAACAACCTCAGTCAACATAGAAAGGGAGGGATGGGTCTACCAGACCTAAAAGACTACTACTGGGCAACTATATTAACACAAATAAAACATTGGTTTATGTCCCCCTCTGAACCCCTCTGGGTGGGCATCGGAGCTGCCATTGCTAAAACCCCCAACATAAAACTCCTACTGTTGGTAGATACATAGAAACCATTCACGCTTTCCACCCTCCTTTCAACAACCCAAGCTCCATTATTAGCATGGAGACATTTACTGTTTCATTCAAAGCATAAATTACGTGGGGCTCTTGCGAGCCACAAGTGGATTAATGCCTCTATGGTATGTAATAACTAAGGATAAGCAGCAAACACCAACCACATTTCATTCCGTGTATATAAACTACGATAAAAATAATGTGTCTGCGCTAAAATAAAAAATGTGCAATAATAACACTCCTATGATGAACCAAACTAAAATATGTTGGTAAAAAAACAAAATACATATAATAAGTGCAATCCTATTGCAGAGAAAAACATCAAAAGTGCTTCATAAGTAAAAAATAAAAAAATATAAACATGCATACATATATCTCTGTAGACGTATAAATCAAGGTGCTCCACCTGTGACAATCAAGTGTCCATAATGATTAAATCAACTTCTATGTATCAAAACATAAGGTGCAAATATATAGTGTCCATGAAATGAGTGTGCATAATGCTTCTCTTTAACGGTGTCCACAATTAAACATGCTATAAGTGCTCTCCCGTGATCACCCAATCGTGCTTGCGCTCACCTCTAGGCGTGTGACACGGTAATTAAACAGTGTCTAAACACGCATTGGAGCCACTCCTGGGCTCATAAGGGTACACTGGTGTAAACTCCAATCCTCTCCGGTATCAATAATGATGTTCATATAAGAGAAAGGAAAAGCTCCATGGTGTGATATAGTAAAGGATTTATTGTATATAAAAAACTCCTACAGGAGGGTACTCACAATATACTAGTGCGTAAGTGCACCAAACTATCCAGAGTAAAAGTATAATCAAAAGCTTGTATGGCATGCGGTGTGGTGTGTATCACCTCCTCCTCTGCTGACAGCTCCGTCCTACCCCTCCCCGACGCGTATTCGGCACAGGGATCACGTGCCTTCCTCTGGGGGATATCCAGAGGAAGGCACGTGATCCCTGTGCCGAATACGCGTCGGGGAGGGGTAGGACGGAGCTGTCAGCATTCAAAGCATGACAGCTCAATATCCACGATCAGACTCCCAATCCAAACATTAGAAATGCTAATCCCTTACTGCTCAGTGAACACTTGGAAAGAAAACGGTAGATGATCTTTTCAAAGAGGGATCCCCTAAACTATTTGTATCCCTACAGTCAAAACACAACATCCCTAGCTCAAGCCACTTTTTATACAGATGTGTCGCCTCCTTTCTAGCCAAAAATCTACCCCCATCGATTAAACTAAATTCAAGAGTGTGGCACTTCTACTCAACCACCAAGAATAACTGCAAAGGCATCTCTCTTATCTACAATACGCTTCAATTTAAACAACAATTTATTAAATCTCATACCGTATTGTCCTGAGAAAAAGACCTGAACAAAGTCTTTGACTCTGAACAATGGAACAACGGACCACAACGTTCCGATACAATTACGCTGCTTCACATTGCATTAGTCATTGGGAACTCACACAGAAATTCCTAATGAGATGGTATATAACTCCCCATCTGCTAGCCAAAATGTTTCCCTCTCACTCCACACTTTGTTGGAGAGAGTGTGGCGTCCCTGGCACAATTCTTCACATATTTTGGTAATGCAAGAATTTGTCTAGTTTCTGGAGGAAAATCGAAAATGCCTTAGCAGATATCACCGGAATCCTACAAACCCCAGAGCCAGCGTTGGCAATTCTTCACCTAGGTATAGACAAATACCCTCTGACATCACGCATAGTGGTTGTCCACATGCTAATCACTGCAAAACTAGTTATAGCCAGACACTGGAGAAGTACTTATTCTCCTAACCCCTCAGAAGTTTTTGCACAGGTCAACCTCAACTACCAGTATGAAAGACTTATAGCTATAAGAAAAACCTCTTGCGTAACTTTTGACAACTATTGGAAATGTTGGAAAGAATGGTATAGGAGGTAATCCTTATAAGTGGTAAGTGTTCTCTCTGCGTTCCTTAATCCCCTTTTTTTTTTCTTCTTACTTTATTTATTTTCTCCTCCTCTCTTCTCTTGCCTTTCTACTTTTTTCTTACCTCTTTCAGTCCCCTCTCACTTTCTCCCCCTTTCCCCTGTCTTTCTTCCCTATATATCCTCTCTAAAACGGAGGTCCTTTAACTCAAAACCAAAGGAAAATTGTCCCTACCATACCCTATTATGTACCTTAGGTACTGTTCATTTATGCTGTTCAGTGTAAGTGCTGCCCAGTTTCTCCCAGCACAGTTTGATCCCAATTGGGGTGCTGGAGGAGAAGGGGCAGGGTTTGGCAATATTCTTATACTTCCAGGTATAACACTAAAAAAAATGGTGAAGAAAACCTGCGCTAATGAGCAAGACACAATGAATAAAAATTGCTTAAATTCACAAAATGTAGCTGCAACAAAATACTTCAAATATCCATAAAGTAAAAAACATATAAATTAAAAATTTGTGCGCTAGCATAATATGTAATGAGGTAGTACAATTAGAAAGCTCCTTGGGGTAATACCCAGAGCTACAATGTGTTTAAATCCCAATGCAGAGAAATGACAAAACAACAAATAAAGGTTGTGAAATAAATCATATCTCCATAAAAAAATAATAAAAAGAGGTGAAAGTTCTGAAGATGCGATTGAACGCTCAATCATTTAAAGGACACCACATTCAGTCCATGAAAAACAAGTTAGCAAAAACCAAATTATGTGAAGAAGAAAAAGCCGTTCCTTTGGTGTGTCACATCAAGGTAGAAAGGTGAAAAGGTGCAGAAACACTTCCAAGCCACCATTGGTTGCGGGAGAGGAGTAATGGATGTGCCCTTACCCCATTTGTTGGACCTCCTCTATGGCGAGGTCATACAAGCTTGCAGATATAACCCTCTGCAGGGACAGATAGAATATTGATGTCCGGGTCTTGTTTACGAGCACCACCGACTCCGAGCTGATCCAACTGCTGCAGCATCAGGAGGGAGACTCAGGGTTCGGAGAATCCATAAGTAAGAAAAGAAGGGGAAAACTCCAATGGTGTAGTAATAATAGTAGGGATTTATTAATTAAATAAACCGAAGGTATGAATACAAAAGTTCAAGTGTAAAAATCATTAGATCTAAAAAGCCGGCATAAAAACAAAGGCTCACATTTAGGTATAACACTAGGGATGAGCCGAACACCCCCCTGCGAATGGTCCGAAAATTCGCACGAACGTTAGAACCCCATTGACGTCTATGGGACTCGAACGTTCGAAATAAAAAGTGCTAATTTTAAAGGCTTATTTGCATGGTATTGTCCTAAAAAAGGGTTTGGGGACCCGGGTCATGCACCAGGGGACATGTATCAATGCAAAAAAAACTTTTAAAAACGGTCGTTTTTTCGGGAGCAGTGATTTTAATGATGCTTAAAGTAAAAAAAAAAAAAAAAAGTGAAATATTCCTTTAAATATCATACCTGGGGGGTGTCTATAGTATGCCTGTAAAGTGGCGCATGTTTCCCGTGCTTAGAACAGTCCCTGCACAATATGTCATTTTTAAAGGAAAAAAAGTCATTTAAAACTGCTTGCGGCTTTAATGTAATGTCGGGTCCTGGCAATATGGATGAAAATCAGTGAGATAAACGGCATGGGTACCCCAAAGTCCATTAAATAAAAATAAAAAAAGTTTGCGCTAGGTGCATGTGATATGAAACTCAATAAATGTTGTGAAGTAATGCTACCGTGATGGAAGTCCTGCCGCTGAGCACTATAACCCCGATATAAGGGCAAGAGACAGTAAATACATATCAAAAACAGTGCAGCGCTGGGTAAAAGTGAATAAATTATAAACAAAGTAAATAAGTACAGTGTACGTGAAATAGTGGGATTCTCATAGTGTAAATACCGTATTTATCGGCGTATAACACGCGCCGGCGTATAACACGCACCCCAAGTTTAGGAGAGAATTTTAAGGAAAAAAATTTTTTAGGAGGGAAGTTTTAGGAAAAAAAGAACTTACATTAAAATGCCCATCAATGCAGCCTTATCTGTCCATCTGCAGCCTTTTCAGTGTCAGTGCAGCCTTGCCCCAGTGCAGTCTTGTCAGTGCAGCTTTGCCCCAGTGCAGCCTTTTCAGTGCAGCTTTGCCCCAGTGCAGCCTTGTCAGTGCAGCTTTGCCCCAGTGCAGCCTTGCCTCAGTGCAGCTTTGCCCCAGTGCAGTTTTGCCCCAGTGCAGCCTTGCCTGAGTGCAGCTTTGCCCCAGTGCAGTCTTGCCCCAGTGCAGTCTTGCCCCAGTGCAGCCTTGCCCCAGTGTAGCTTCGTTGCCCGAGGCCAGCCATGTCAGTGCAGCTTTGTGCACTTGATGTAGATTCAAAAAATGGCGCCGAGGGAGCCGAGATACACATACTCGAGTGTTCTTGGCTTTTTCCGGCGCCGCCGTCACGCCCAGTCCCGCCCCTGGACCTGTGTTATGTCCATCATAGGGCGGGACTGGGCATGACTGTGAGCGGCGCCGGAAAAAGCCGAGAACACTTGGGTATGTGTATCTCGGATCCGACAAGAGCCGAGATACACATACCCGAGTGTTCTCGGCTTTTTTCGGCGCCGCCGTCACGCCCAGTCCCGCCCCTGGACCTGTGTTATGTCCATCATAGGGCGGGACTGGGCATGACTGTGAGCGGCGCCGGAAAAAGCCGAGAACACTTGGGTATGTGTATCTCGGATCCGACAAGAGCCGAGATACACATACCCGAGTGTTCTCGGCTTTTTTCGGCGCCGCTCACAGTCACGCCCAGTCCCGCCCTATGATGGACATAACACAGGTCCAGGGGCGGGACTGGGCGTGACGGCGGCGCCGGAAAAAGCCGAGAACACTCGAGTATGTGTATCTCGGCTCCCTGCAGTCTCGGCGCCATTTTTGAATCTATCCACGGCTGTGTATGTCGGCGGCGACCGCGGCAATTGCCGCGATCGCTCCGATGACACAGAAATCGGCGGGTATCGGCCTATAACACGCACCCACGATTTTCCCCTGATTTTCAGGGGAAAAAAGTGCGTGTTATATGCCGATAAATACGGTAGTCAAAAAAGGGTTTATTTAAAAGTTCCAAGCAAAAGCCATATATATGGCACAAATACAAAGTAAAAACCGCAAAGAAACAGTCTTTCTGTTTATTTGCGGTTAGATTTCATCTCACTTCCTGTTGTCTCCTTCCGTTTGCAAGTAGGAGTTGTTTGTAAGTTGGATGTTTGAAAGTAGGGGCCTGCCCTATATACTCAGCAGAAATTTGGGCCTTAGGTGTTGTTGTGGCCACAAAACTGTAAGCCCTCACAGGGCCCTGTTGTGCAATATTAGATCAAGAATTGTATCTAGCTGCCTGCGGTAGTGATAGGATCAGGAAAACACCACCAACCTTCTACAGGTAGCTTTAGCTGAACACTGTTCAGAGGACGCACTACACTAACGTTAAAATAATGTAGCTGCCTGCGGTAGTGAAAGGATCAGGAAAACACCACCAACCTTCTACAGGTAGCTTTAGCTGAACACTGTGCAGAGGTCGCACTACACTAACTTGTAGCTTTAGCTGAACACTGTTCAGAGGGCGCACTACACTAACGTTAAAATAATGTAGCTGCCTGCGGTAGTGATAGGATCAGGAAAACACCACCAACCTTCTACAGGTAGCTTTAGCTGAACACTGTGCAGAGGACGCACTACGCTAACATTAACATAATTTAGCTGCCTGCAGTAGTAATAGGATCAGGAAAACACCACCAACCTTCTACAGGTAGCTTTAGCTTAACAAGGTGCAGAGGACGCACTACACTAACGTGTAAATAATGTAGCTGCCTGCGGTAGTGATAGGATCAGGAAAACACCACCAACCTTCTACAGGTAGCTTTAGCTGAACGCTGTGCAGAGGTCGCACTACACTAACTTGTAGCTTTAGCTGAACACTGTGCAGAGGTCGCACTACACTAACTTGTAGCTTTAGCTGAACACTGTAAGGAGGACGCACTACACTAACTTGTAGCTTTAGCTGAACACTGTGCACTACACTAACTTGTAGCTTTAGTTGAACACTGTTCAGAGGATGCACTACACTAACTTGTAGCTTTAGCTGAACACTGTGCAGAGGTCGCACTACACTAACCTGTAGCTTTAGCTGAACAGTGTGAGGAGGATGCACTATACTAACTTGTAGCTTTAGCTGAACACTGTGAGGAGGACACACTACACTAACTTGTAGCTTTAGCTGAACACTGTGAGGAGGACGCACTACACTAACTTGTAGCTTTAGCTGAACACTGTGAGGAGGATGCACTACACTAACTTGTAGCTTTAGCTGAACACTGTGCACTACACTAACTTGTAGCTTTAGCTGAACACTGTTCAGAGGACGCATTGCACTAACTTGTAGCTCTAGCTGAACACTGTGTAGAGGTCGCACGACACTAACTTGTAGCTTTAGCTGAACACTGTGAGGAGGACGCACTACACTAACTTGTAGCTTTAGCTGAACACTGTGAGGAGGACGCACTACACTAACTTGTAGCTTTAGCTGAACACTGTGAGGAGGACGCACTACACTAACTTGTAGCTTTAGCTGAACACTGTGAGGAGGACGCACTACACTAACTTGTAGCTTTAGCTGAACACTGTGCACTACACTAACTTGTAGCTTTAGCTGAACACTGTTCAGAGGTCGCACCACACTAACTTGTAGCTTTAGCTGAACACTGTGAGGAGGACGCACTACACTAACTTGTAGCTTTAGCTGAACACTGTGAGGATGATGCAATACACTAACTTGTAGCATTAGCTGAACACTGTGCACTACACTAACTTGCAGCTTTAGCTGAACACTGTGAGGAGGACGCACTACACTAACTTGTAGCTTTAGCTGAACACTGTGAGGAGGACGCACTACACTAACTTGTAGCTTTAGATGAAATTTGTGCACTACACTAACTTGTAGCTTTAGCTGAACACTGTTCAGAGGACGCACTGCACTAACTTGTAGCTTTAGCTGAACACTGTGCAGAGGTCACACTACACTAACTTGTAGCTTTAGCTGAACACTGTTCAGAGGACGCACTACACTAACTTGTAGCTTTAGCTGAACACTGTGAGGAGGATGCACTACACTCACTTGTAGCTTTAGCTGAACACTGCACTACACTCACTTGTAGCTTTAGCTGAACACTGTGCACTACACTAACTTGTAGCTTTAGCTGAACACTGTGCAGAGGTCGCACTACACTAACTTGTAGCTTTAGCTGAACACTGTGCAGAGGTCACACTAAACTAACTTGTAGCTTTAGCTGAACACTGTGAGGAGGACGCACTATACTAACTGTAAATGGTCTAGCTGCCTGACTGTGGTACTAATAGGATCAGAAGAACACCAGCAATTTTCTTCAGGTAGCTGTAAATACTGTAACAACACAAGCCTGCCTGTCAGTAGGAAGATAATAACAGGAACAGATCTAGCTAAACTGAACACAGTGTATATATATATGGGATGCATATATATACACAATACACTGTAAGTGCAGCTAACTGACTGACTGTCATGCCTAATCTATCTAACTTAAATCAAATAACACTGTCTCTCTGTCTCTCAACGCCGGAACACACTACACAGGGCCGCCGTGCAGGCGGCCTTATATAGAGTGGGGCGTGTCCTAAACCCCCTGAGCCATAATTGGCCAAAGTCACCCTGGCTTTGGCCAAGTACAGCTCTTTCTACAGACGGTGCTGTGATTGGCCAAGCATGCGGGTCATAGTGCATGCTTGTCCAATCATCAGTCAGCAATGCACTGCGATGCCACAGTGAATTATGGGCCGTGATGCTCCACATGTATTTGGCACGAACGGCCCATATCATTCACAATCCGGTGAACGAGCGAACAGACGATGATCGAGTCGAACATGGGTTTGACTCGAACACGAAGCTCATCCCTATATAACACATATAATTCATTCTGTTTGTCTTTCTCCACCGTGTACATAATATAACATATCAATGATTGTTCAATGTACTTTATTTTCAAAAAACTTGAATAAAAATTTTTGAAAAAAAAAACAAATCATGATAGCTTGGGTAGTAAAACCCCTGCGCTACAGTTGTATCCACAGTACCACTCTGTGGTGATACGAATTCCTAAAAATAGTTAAACTGGCAGTAACACAATCAAATAGACGTGTTCAACTACACTGATGCTATCTGAACTGTCCCTACTCTAGCTATACACTAATGTCAAGATTACTGACACGGTCTCACTACACTACAGTGAAACTATCTGAGCTGTCCCTACTCTAGTTAGAAGGGGGGAGAATAGGGGAGAGTAAAGAGAAGAAGAAAGGAGAGGATAATGTGGGGAGGGAGGGGGCCTCTCCTCCTCTTGAGATTCCAATATCTGTGTCAGGTTCAGGAGGGTCAATTCAAATGAGGTTGGGTAGTGGGGTATCATGAAGGGAAGTGGGATTGAAATTGTTCAGTAGTTTTAAAGTGTGTCCAGCATGCCCAGGTGGCATTGAATTTTTGAATGTGATCTTGTGATATATAGAATAATTCTTCTATCTCCTCAATCCTTGCAACCCTGGTCAACCATTCTCTAATGGTAGGGATATTAGTTGAACGCCAATGTATTGGGATGCAAAGTCTGGCTGCATTGACCATTTGCATGGCTAGTGACTTGTAATAGGTTAGTTTAGGCAGGGTTGTGTGATGGAGGAGGTATTAAGCTGGATTATAATCCAGGGTATAAGTGGTTGAGCTATTGTAGAGTGTATCTTTTCCCAAAAAGGTTGAAGTTCAGAGCACTCCCACCACATGTGGATCATAGATCCCACTTCCCTTTTGCATCTCCAACATATGTTTGAAATTGTGGGTGTGAATTTATGCAAGTGGGATGGGGCTCTGTACCATTTTGTGACTATTTTGTAGCCATTTTCCTGAATCGCTACGTTTAGTGATTCCTTGTGGGCGTATGTGTTAATGGTTTCCCACTCCTCGTCAGTAAAAGTTATTTGCATGTCCCTGCCCCAAGATAGTCGAGCGGGTTCCTTCTGTAATTGATGGGTATCATCTTGGAGAAGAGAGCATATAAGGGATATTAAGTGCCTTTGTGGTGTGGTAAGGGAGTAGAGAGCTTCAAATGGTGTAAGTTGCCTTGTCCATGTATCAGTGGGGTCTTTGGGGGTAAAGAAATGTCTCAACTGTCTGTAGGACCAGAAGGGGAAAGATTTTGTGCGAGACCCTGATGTCATATTTTCGTAGGAACGGAACTGACCTTTATAAAAGAAATGGTGTGTCAGAACTTCATCATGTGGCCATTCTTGCAATAGAAATGTATTTGACATTCACGGGGGGAAGTCGGGATTTCCTCTCAGGGAGGTCAATGGTCCTGGTTGTGAGGATATGTGGTGGAAGGAAATTGCTTTGCGAAAAGCTAGTAGTGAGGGATATATGAGTGGGTGTGTTTTAATAGTATGTGGCCAATGTTTTTGTGAGATCCAGGGGAGAATGTGTAGGGGGTTGCGTAGGAAGGAATCCTCCAACATAACCCAAATCTTACCCAGTTTGTGAGTCTTCCAGTTAGTTACTCTAGTCAAGTGGCAAGCTAGATAATATTTGTGGAGGTCTGGTAAGGCTATTCCCCCTTCGGTCTTGGTACCTGTCACACGTGAGTATTTAATGTGTGGGGTGTTGTTATGTCAGATGAAGGCTGTACAGGCTTTTTTATATATTGAGAAAAAGGAGGGGGGCAAGTGGATAGGGATCGTCTGTATAAGATAAAGGAGACGGGGGAGGATGATCATTTTTATTAAGGCCGAACGACCAAACCACGAGACATTGAGGTTGGCCCAGGTTTTCATGTCTGTTTGGATCTTTAAAAGAGTACGTAAGAAATTGTAGCTATATAGGTTTGTCATTTGTCTAGTAATTTGAATGCCAAGGTAGGTGATAGCTTCTTTTTTCCATTGGAAAGGGAAGGACTCTTGGCAGTGTAGAGGGGGGTAAGGAGATGTTTAGAGCTTAGCACTTGGAATAATTAATTTTGAGATTTGATAGGGTACCAAAGTGTGTGATGTCTTTTAGCAGGTTGGGTGAAGACTTTCGAGGTGCTTGCAGGGACAGTAAAATATCATCCGCGAACGCGGCTACTTCAAATTCTTTGTTGTTGATAGAGATTCCTTGAATGTCTGGATTTGTACGAATTTTATTAAGGAGGGGTTCTAATGTCAGAAGAAATATCAGGGGGGATAATGGGCATCCCTGGCGAGTGCAGTTGCTGATAGGGAAGGCGTCCGACAGCAGGCCATTTGCTTTATCCCTTGCTGAGGGGTTAGTGTATAAAGCATTAATGTGTGTAAACATGCGTAGTGGCAGGCCAATGCCTTTTAGTACCTCTCGCATGTAGTCCCAGGCCACCCTGTCGAACGCCTTCTCAGCGTCTAGTGATAGGAGAAATCCCTTGGTGTTTGACATGGTGAGCCAGTGTTGGATGTTTAGAGTGCGTATGGTGTTGTCCCTGGCCTTTCTACCGGGGACGAAGCCTACTTGGTCAGCTGAGATGAGGCCAGGGATAAGGGGTAGTAGCCTATTTGCCAACATTTTTGCATAGAGTTTGATATCTACATTTAGCAACGATATGGGTCTGTAATTAGAGGCCTCCAAGGGGTCTTTTCCCTCTTTGGGTATAATGGCCACATGAGCTTCTAGCATGTTACCTAGGGGGGGTTAGTGGATTTGATAGGGAATTAAATGCTGCCACCATCTTGTGTGAGAGAGCCCCCGAAAAGCTTTTGTAGTAAATTAGGGGAAGGCCATCTGGGCCCGGGCTTTTACCTACTTTCGTTTGTTTGATTGCTAGATGAATTTCCTCAGTAGTGAGTGGGAGTTCTAGAGCTTCTGCTTGTTGCGTGGTGATAGGTTTGGGGCAGTTTTCGGTTAAGAAGTCTTTGATTTGGGAGGTTCGGTCAGTCATGTCAGGTGATTCTGTAGAGGGCCGAGGAAGGTTGTAAGTATATAATGGATTGAACCACTAAAGGAAAGAATTATAAATAATTGCCTTCAAAAAGTTGCCAACATCCCCAATTAGTGGAAAAAATAAGACACCTAAGTTAGGGAACCTATATACCCCCCAGTATAATGGGACTTTGTAGGCGAACCATACATGGATTAGATAAAAAATATTTTATTTATTTGAAAAATCATAAAAACAAGATACATTTAGTAATAGATCTTAACAGGAGTATTTATACAATAAAATTTGCTATCCTGTAATAATTTTTGTATACTTCCATTCATAATAGAATATTTTCTCTAGAAGCCTGACATGTTTCAGGACGATGTCCCTTCTTCAGAGGCGTATTGCAGAGAGAAAAGTCGCATATATAGGAGATACATTCTGAAATAACAAATGAAAACAGTTTGCACAGAGGGAACAATGAACCACAAAGGTTTAGTAACCTAACAAGCCACTATGTCCACCATACATACCAACAAGAAGTTTTCAAAAATGAAAGATGCATATATGACTGCACCCCAACCTACAATTTGGCATAGGGTAGCAGACTAGATCTTTTTAAATGAAAAACGCACTGGTTGTCGGCTGATCAGCCAGTGTAAGATAAAGGCTGTCCGTCGGCTTCAGAAATGGCCTCGCAAAGGCCCCCCCCCAAAAAAAAAAAGGAAGGACAACCTCGTTGGATCCCAGATTGCCCTTTAAAAAGAGGAAAAATACACTTGTGAGTAATTTTCTCAAAAAACTATCGATTTGCATATATCCCATACATCTTTTATTATCCCCTCACCCAAAAGAAAGGGTAGACTATTTTTTCTACATTTATGCAAAGAATGTAAGGACCATAGATTGTGGCTGATGTTTCAGTATATCAGAATCATGCTCTCTGGAATATAGAATATAGAAAGGAAGACATACTTGCCGACCTGCTGTATATAGGGAATTAGTGATGGGTCTTTTTTAATTGAAGAAGAATTGAGTGTGGATTTAATCAGTTAATCACATTAGTGAGCCATTAGTCAGGTAGGTATAGAGCCGGCAAGTAAAAAAAGTATGGCAAAGTATGCTTAATTTTATCTCTTAGAGAAGTGTCACAGAGTGGTAAAACATACAATTCAGGGGAAAGGAGATTTTTGGTCTTACTTACTTATTAGATGTAAGGATGATATTTAGGCAGCTGGAACGAAAAACGTCCTAGGGGTTAGATGGTGAGACAGCACACTGGGCAGGATGCCGAGACGCGGCTTAAATAGCCGCCGGCGCCTGCGCAGTGAGATTCCAACCAGAGATGTCAGCAGAGGAAGGAATATCACTCTACAGTGTGCGCATGCGTCAGACGAAGCGACGCATACAGGGAGGGCGGATATCCGGAGATCCTAGAGGAGAGGAAACTCCGGAGTCACGCCGTCCCAGGGGGTGGTGTCATTGCGCATAGCGCAGCGCATGACGGCGTTCTGTCAGGCTGATACTTGTGAGGATAAAAAACTAGTTTGACACATTTAAAGAAAGAAAGGAAAAGCAATCATGTGGACAAAGAGAGGAAAGAAAAAAGAAAAAAAGAAGAAAAAAAGGAACAGGGGAAAAAATAAAAATTAGATTGAAAAGGAGGATGGAAGAAAAAGGGGAAAGTAAGTTGGGTTGAAAAGGAAGATAGAAATAATATGAAGCAATAAATGAGAATGAATAAAAAATATATATGAAAAAATGTGTAAAAAAATAAATATATATGTGGAAAAATAAATATAAGAATATGAAAAATCATGAAATTAGAATCAAATTTGATTCCATTTAATTTATCGACCTAAGGAAGGGGAGATGTATGAAAGGGTATGTATATATATATTTTTATATATTAAAAGAACGGGAGCGGGGGGGAAAGAAAACAAGGTGTCCAAAGAAAGGGGGCCCCAGGGGACGGTCTGCACGGCGCCCCCCCAGAAAAACGAGGTGCTGGGAGAGCGTCAATCAGATCAACCCCACCGACGCACGAACACACCGACATGACAAGCCCGGTTAGGCGGACGAGTCTGCAGTGTAAAAAAGTGCCACGCCGTCATCCAAGGATGGTTCGGCGTGGCTCACGTGTGCCGGGCGAGGACAGATCCAAAGCCAGGCAGCCACAAAAATAATAAACTAAAGGGGAAATTTTTTTAGAATTCTTTTGGATAATGTCCTTCAAAGTAATTACAGAAGACGTCATTATTGCAAGTAAAGTACGGTGGGCATAATTAGGTAGGCAAAGGATGGATAAACGTGCATGACAGGAAATTTTTTTGTATGTGCAAACAAATTGATACATCAAAATACAACTGTTGTTATACATATGTAAACATATTAGGGATACATTTTATAAATACAGACAATGTCATCAAAGGATTATACACAGGGTTCATCATCACAGACCTGGTTAACTCATCCATTATTGCTAAAAAATTCAAAGAATGTGCTACGAAAATGATTGACATTTCGTTACATAAACAGTATTGAATACCTTATTCCTTTTCACACCCCCCTGAGAAAAAACCCTCCAAGAAGGGGCGAAAACTCATCTGGGTATTCAAACCTGGGAATTGTGTTGCATCGAGGTTAGCTATCCAGCGGGCCTCCCTCTGGAGCAAGATCTTGTTCCAATCACCACCCCTCGTGTCCGGATGGACACGGTCAAGGATGGTGAATTGGACAAGGGGAAACTTTCCCGTGTGATGGTCGCGCACATGTCGCCCCAGAGGGAGGTCCTGATCTGCCTGCCTCATGCTGGTGACATGTCGTGCGGCCCTTTTATGGAATTGTAATTTGGTCTTGCCAACGTAGAAACATCCACATTGGCAAGTGAGTAAATAGACAACTCCAGGGGTCTTACAATTGGAAAAGTGTCTCGGTCTGTACATTCTTCCATTGGGTAATTTGAATTTGTTTTTTGTGTTCATATAGCGACAACATGAACATCCACCACATGTGAAGGTACCTAGTCGCTTACATGTATCTGAACGAAAGTTGCCTGTATATTCACTTTTTACAAGGTAATCCCCCAATGAACGAGCCTTCCTATATGTGATAGTAGGTGTCGAAGTTATGTGTGGTTTTATATTGGGGTCTATTTGTAATAGATGCCAGTGTTTTTGCAAGATATTCTTGAGAGTCCCATGCTGCTTATTGTAGGTGGTAATTACCCTAATAGTTGGTTGAGAGGTGGGAACAGTTTTTTTTAGAGAACAAGATATTATGTCTTAGCTGTCCTCGGGCTCTTTTAAATGCTTTTTTTAAGCATGTAGGTGAATAACCTCGTTCGAGGAGTCTCTCTCTTAGTTTATTGGCTTCCCTAGCAAAGTCAGTATCGTTTGAGCAGTTGCGCCTGAGTCTTAGATATTGCCCATAAGGGATGGATGCAACTAATGATTTGGGATGTGAGCTTGAAGCATGTAGGATAGTATTTCCAGCGGTCTCTTTCCAATACCACTGGAAAGGAATCCATCTGTGGATTTGGTTATATTTAAATCTAAGAAGGTAATTGAAGTATCACTGAAGACCATCGTAAAAAACAGGTTGGAGGTATTTGAATTCATAATATGTATGAAGGAGTCTCAGATGTACCATTCCATATCATGAATATATCGTCTATATACCTGAACCATGCTGCTACATGGGTGGTATATGGCGAAAGCTTATCATCTGACAGCAGGGACCGTTCCCACTCCCCCAGGTACAGGTTGGCATACGATGGGGCACAGCATGTCCCCATCGCAACCCCCTGCACCTGGAGGTAGTGGGAGCCGTCAAAGGTGAAAAAATTGTGTGTCAGAATGAAATCAAGAGAGTCCAACAGAAAAGAGTTGAGCTTGCGATCATCTTTGTGAGATTGTGACAAGATGTGTCTAATGGCTGAAAGTCCTGCATCATGCGGAATAGAGCTGTATAATGCCTCGACGTCGATGGCTACTAGGAGTGAGTGTGGTAATGCATGTAATTCTTCCAGATTTTGCAACAAATGGATGGTGTCCTTAATATATGAAAACAGACCATAAACGTAAGGTCTGAGATGGCTATCTACAAACTTGCTCAGGTTTTCCGTTAGGGACCCATTACCGGAGATGATGGGGCGTCCAGGGGGGGTTTCTTTGTTTTTGTGTATTTTGGGAAGGCAATACAATGTGGGGGTGCGTGGATATGGGGTTCTTATGTATTCCCAGATATCTTTATCAATAGCTCCGCTGCAGAATGCTTTATCAACCAAATCATAAAAAGCGGTCTGGAATTTGTCTACAATGCTTTTTGAAATGGGTTTATACCATGATAAATTGGTGACGACTTTTAGGCACATATTTTTATACTGCTCATTAGTCATGATGACAATGTTGCCACCTTTGTCTGATGGCTTAATCGTGAGAGAGTAATCCTTTTTGAGAGTTTCTAAGGCCAGTAGTTCATCATTGGAGAGATTACCTTGGAAAGTTTGTGATTTTTTGATTTTTAATTTTTTGACCTCTGACGTGGTAGATGCTATGAATGCAGCTAGATTGGGATTAGTTGTAAAAGGTGGAAATTTATCTGACTTTTTCTTGAATTTTCTTTGTTGATCTGGGCATAATGGAACTTCCTTTTTGATATGTTCCTCTAAGAGATTTTCAATATCAATTGTATCGATGAGGTCACTGGGGTCCTGTTCTTCTAGGAGGGTTAGGAGATCCTCAAGTGCCTCATCTGCTCTTTTAGTTTCTGTTTGATAAATATTTTTAGCTTTCTCTTTGGAAATGGTACTTTTATAGTACAATTTTCTTACAAAGAGGTGTAGATCCTTAATAACTTCAAAGGGATCTAGGTCTGCATCTGGACAGAAACTAAGGCCCTTATGTAGTAGGTCACTTTCGGCCTGTGTAAGTAGGTGATTGGAGAGGTTAACAATGTTAAGAGTGTTGGATGATAGAGAGGTTGGTGAATGAGTGGATTTGGAGGCTGAGTCTCCATTTAATGATCTAAAAAATCTTGATCAGAACGAAGAAGTGTAGTCGTGATAGATGATAGAGAAGTGTCACCCATAGAGGTGGAGACAGAGGACCCTGCACCAGTGGGTCCCGCTGGGGGGAGCTGGTTTACACCCCGTGAGTTACCTTTACCAAGAGGAAAAAGATTGGTGGTAGAAGAAGTGCTAGCCGTGTCGGTGATTCTTTTCTTAGTATATGCTGAATCATCTCCAGATGGTGGTCTTTTGCTTTTCCGTGGTTTGCGATGCCTTTGTCTGTTAAAGGAAGAAGATGAGACAGAGGAGTTTAGCGAGGAATTTGATTCAGAATCCCTAGGAGTTCTGTTGATGTTACCCCTGTGTGGACGTGTAATTACAGAAGTTTGATGCCATTTATAGGCAGTGCCTTCCTGGAAGGCTCTTTTATCTCTCCAGAGTTTCTTATCTCTGGTTATTAACCTTTCCTGGGATTTTTGATTCAATCGGATTTTGATTTTGTCTTCATATTCTTTAAAGATTGGAGTATCCCTATAAATGGGAGGAGTTTAGCATAAATCGAATCAATGGTTTTATCCAGATTGGTAATTCTCTTCTTATACTCTTCACTTAGCAATACCATCATGGTTTGAGTACATAATTGGAGATTGTTTTCCCACTTGCTTTTGAAGCTTGGGTCAACATCTTCCAACATAGGGAAGATTTGAATACGTAAGCCCAAGGGGTTAATTCCCTCCAAGATATATTTATCAAATGTGTCTGCATGCCAAAAGCATGCTACGTTTTTATCCACAATTTTGCCAAGTTGGAAGAATAGAGAAGAGATTTCCGATTGGGAGGATGTTTTCTGATTATGATCTTTGGAAAGACCTGCCATTAAATTATCCCATTCTTTGCCTTGAAACATTCTAGACTGATTTTTGGATGCAAAATGTTTAACAATCAGATGCTAACTATCAGAAGATCATTGAATTTCACTTGGCAAGCGTGATTGCTTGCAAAGTAAAATATTAAACCTATATAGACGATTTATGACAAAAATAAAGCATTTAGAAAAAAGGACTCTATGCAAAAAACAAAAAGGTGTTTTACATAACTGAACGTGGTTCAAGAGGGGGAGAAGAGGGGGGAGTGGGTATTTGCTACCCTGGTATATTAGTATATAATGGATTGAACCACTGAAGGAAAGAATTATAAATAATTGCCTTCAAAAAGTTGCCAACATCCCGAATTAGTGGAAAAAATAAGACCCCTAAGTTAGGGAACCTATATACCCCCCAGTATAATGGGACTTTGTAGGCGAACCATACATGGATTAGATAAAAAATATTTTATTTATTTGAAAAATCATAAAAACAAGATACATTTAGTAATAGATCTTAACAGGAGTATTTATACAATAAAATTTGCTATCCTGTAATAATTTTTGTATACTTCCATTCATAATAGAATATTTTCTCTAGAAGCCTGACATGTTTCAGGACGATGTCTCTTCTTCAGAGGCGTATTGCAGAGAGAAAAGTCGCATATATAGGAGATACATTCTGAAATAACAAATGAAAACAGTTTGCACAGAGGGAACAATGAACCACAAAGGTTTAGTAACCTAACAAGCCACCATGTCCACCATACATACCAACAAGAAGTTTTCAAAAATGAAAGATGCATATACGACTACACCCCAACCTACAATTTGGCATAGGGTAGCAGACTAGATCTTTTTAAATGAAAAACGCACTGGTTGTCGGCTGATCAGCCAGTGTAAGATAAAGGCTGTCCGTCGGCTTCAGAAATGGCCTCGCAAAGGCCCCCCCAAAAAAAAAAAAGGAAGGAGGACAACCTCGTTGGATCCCAGATTGCCCTTTAAAAAGAGGAAAAAAAAGCTTGTGAGTAATTTTCTCAAAAAACTATCGATTTGCATATATCCCATACATCTTTTATTATCCCCTCACCCAAAAGAAAGGGGAGACTATTTTTTCTACAAAAGAATGTGCTACGAAAATGATTGACATTTCGTTACATAAACAGTATTGAATACCTTATTCCTTTTCACACCCCTCTGAGACAAAACCCTCCAAGAAGGGGCGAAAACTCATCTGGGTATTCAAACCTGGGAATTGTGTTGCATTGAGGTTAGCTATCCAGCGGGCCTCCCTCTGGAGAAAGATCTTGTTCCAATCACCACCCCTCGTGTCCGGATGGACACGGTCAAGGATGGTGAATTGGACAAGGGGAAACTTTCCCGTGTGATGGTCGCGCACATGTTGCCCCAGAGGGAGGTCCGGATCCGCCTGCCTCATGCTGGTGACATGTCGTGCCGCCCTTTTATGGAATTATAATTTGGTCTTGCCAACGTAGAAACATCCACATTGGCAAGTGAGTAAATAGACAACTCCAGGGGTCTTACAATTGGAAAAGTGTCTCGGTCTGTACATTCTTCCATTCTTCAATTCCAATGTACATTCTTAGGTCGATAAATTAAATGGAATCAAATTTGATTCTAATTTCATGATTTTTCATATTCTTATATTTATTTTTCCACATATATATTTATTTTTTTACACATTTTTTCATATATATTTTTTATTCCTTCTCATTTATTGCTTCATATTATTTCTATCTTCCTTTTCAACCCAACTTACTTTCCCCTTTTTCTTCCATCCTCCTTTTCAATCTAATTTTTATTTTTTCCCCTGTTCCTTTTTTTCTTCTTTTTTTCTTTCCTCTCTTTGTCCACATGATTGCTTTTCCTTTCTTTCTTTAAATGTGTCAAACTAGTTTTTTATCCTCACAAGTATCAGCCTGACAGAACGCCGTCATGCGCTGCGCTATGCGCAATGACACCACCCCCTGGGACGGCGTGACTCCGGAGTTTCCTCTCCTCTAGGATCTCCGGATATCCGCCCTCCCTGTATGCGTCGCTTCGTCTGACGCATGCGCACACTGTAGAGTGATATTCCTTCCTCTGCTGACATCTCTGGTTGGAATCTCACTGCGCAGGCGCCGGCGGCTATTTAAGCCGCGTCTCGGCATCCTACCCAGTGTGCTGTCTCACCATCTAACCCCCAGGACGTTTTTCGTTCCAGCTGCCTAAATATCATCCTTACATCTAATAAGTAAGTAAGACCAAAAATCTCCTTTCCCCTGAATTGTATGTTTTACCGCTCTGTGACACTTCTCTAAGAGATAAAATTAAGCATACTTTGCCATACTTTTTTTACTTGCCGGCTCTATACCTACCTGACTAATGGCTCACTGATGTGATTAACTGATTAAATCCACACTCAATTCTTCTTCAATTAAAAAAGGCCCATCACTAATTCCCTATATACAGCAGGTCGGCAAGTATGTCTTCCTTTCTATATTCTATATTCCAGAGAGCATGATTCTGATATACTGAAACATCAGCCACAATCTATGGTCCTTACATTCTTTGCATAAATGTAGAAAAAATAGTCTCCCCTTTCTTTTGGGTGAGGGGATAATAAAAGATGTATGGGATATATGCAAATCGATAGTTTTTTGAGAAAATTACTCACAAGCTTATTTTTCCTCTTTTTAAAGGGCAATCTGGGATCCAACGAGGTTGTCCTTCCTTTTTTTTTTTTGGGGGGGCCTTTGCGAGGCCATTTCTGAAGCCAACGGACAGCCTTTATCTTACACTGGCTGATCAGCCGACAACCAGTGCGTTTTTCATTTAAAAAGATCTAGTCTGCTACCCTATGCCAAATTGTAGGTTGGGGTGCAGTCATATATGCATCTTTCATTTTTGAAAACTTCTTGTTGGTATGTATGGTGGACATGGTGGCTTGTTAGGTTACTAAACCTTTGTGGTTCATTGTTCCCTCTGTGCAAACTGTTTTCATTTGTTATTTCAGAATGTATCTCCTATATATGCGACTTTTCTCTCTGCAATACGCCTCTGAAGAAGGGACATCGTCCTGAAACATGTCAGGCTTCTAGAGAAAATATTCTATTATGAATGGAAGTATACAAAAATTATTACAGGATAGCAAATTTTATTGTATAAATACTCCTGTTAAGATCTATTACTAAATGTATCTTGTTTTTATGATTTTTCAAATAAATAAAATATTTTTTATCTAATCCATGTATGGTTCGCCTACAAAGTCCCATTATACTGGGGGGTATATAGGTTCCCTAACTTAGGGGTCTTATTTTTTCGAGGAAGGTTGTAAAGTTTAGAGTAGAAATTTTCGAAATATTTGGTTATGTCTTCATTCTTAGAAAGGAGTGTCCCATGTTTATCTCGAATCTGGTGAATGATCGATGTGGTTTTAGCTGCTTTAATTGTGCGGGCTAGTAGTCTTCCGCTTTTGTTGCCGTGCTCATAGAACACTTTCTGTCCAAGAATGTATCGTCGTCTGATATGTTTCCCTAATTCGTCCATCAGAGAGGAGCGGGCATATAAAAGGTCCTGTAGTGTGTTCTGTGAGGTAGACTGTTTGTGCAACGCTTCAAACTTGTTGATCATTTTGATAAGTGATGTGATCTGTTCTTGGTGTGTTTTTTTTGCAGATGTTGCTAGTGTTATAAGTTTCCCCCTAATGACACACTTGTGTGCTTCCCAGAGTGTGATGGGTGTAATATCTGGAGTAGAATTTTCTTGAAAATATAGATTGAGTTGGGTATTTATTTGTCTTTGTATTTCTGAGTCTTTTAGGAGGGATGGGTTCAACCTCCAGGTTTTGGAAGTGTTTTTAAATTCCGGAAAAGTAAGAGTCATCGTGATGGGGTGATGGTCGGATAAGAACATTGGTTCTATTGTGGCTTGCGATAGAACAGAGAGATCTGTCTGAGAGAGGAACATGTAGTCTAATCTAGAGTACTTCTGGTGTGGAGAAGAGAAAAAGGTATAGTCTTTGTCGGTCGGGAACATGGTACGCCATGTGTCGTGGAGGGTCAGGGTTTGTAGTTGAAGTTTAATCTGTCGTAGTGCCCGATATGGAAGCGTGGATGTTCCTGTAGATGAGTCGAGTGTCGGGTTTAGTGGAACATTAAAGTCTCCACCTAAAATTACTATACCTTCTTGGAAGGTGGAAAGGAGGTCACAGATTTTCCAGAAGAATGTTACTTGGTGTTCATTCGGACAATATATATTCTCTAGTGTGATTGGTTTGGAGGCGAATGTGCCTTTGATAAAAATGTATCTTCCATCCTGGTCGATCAGTGAGTCAGTTAGTTTGAAGTCAGCATGTTTTGAGATGAGTATGGAGGCTCCTTTAGTTTTGGAGATTGAGTTTGTACAGTGTAATACTCGTGTGTAAACATAGTTGGCTAGTTTGGGAACAGCGTCCGTGCGGAAGTGTGTTTCCTGTAGCATTAGAAAGTATGCTCTGTGTTTCGTTAAAGCAGAGAGAACCTGCGATCTCTTCTCCGGAAGGTTGAGGTCTTTCACATTAAGTGAAAGGCATTTCAGTGACAGGTGATGTTTGGTTGATTGTCCTTGTTGCATGTATATTTATTCAGGGGGAGGTAGGCAAGGTCAGGTGAATCGAACGGATAACACTTTGCGTCTCTTGTGTGATATAAGGAAATTGGTTCAGCGTTTCTATGGGCAGGGAGAGGGAGGAGCGGCCCCAGGTAATGAAAAGGGTTAGAAAGCACAAAGGGGAATCAGAGGAGAAAGGGTTGGAGAGAGAGGATTGGATAAGTATAGAAGGTATCCGAGTATCAGAGGGAAAGGGGGAAGGTAGGATGTGGTGGAAGTACCTCGGTATTCCCTCCGGAGTACTAGTGTGGTCTATTAGCAGAGGTGGTTGTAGGCGTGCTCAACCACCTAGTGGAGGAGGTCCAGATTGTCAGCTCTGGTCTGTGTGGACAGCTGTGTGGGGACAGTAAGCTAGGAGGGGAGAAAGAATACTTTTATACTGTGGGGCAGGAATGAGCCATGATTGGATAAAGTCATGATGACAGTGACCATTCATGACTCTGACAGTGCTTCAGCCAATCAGGGCTTGCAATGCACTGTTCAGCACCGCAATGCATTGTGGTCGATTCGGGGAGGCCGAACAAACAGTCTAACTGCCCGTTTGTTGGGCTGTTCGTCGAACGTCTGAACAGCTAAAGTTCAGCCCGAACTTATGCTCGGGCCGAACCGTTCGCCCACCCCTACTCAGAAGGGGGAAACCAGGTTGTGTAGCAATGGATTACATTGAAGCCCTGTGCGCTGTCTAGGGTAGAGTGAAGAAACTTCTTAATCTAATGTACACGTTTGAGCACACCCACCAGTACAAGGGAGAGAGACTGTCCGATTACATCAGAGTAGATTGGATATTGCATCAGATCATTCTGAAAAAGGGGATTGAACTCCACGATGCTGATAAAGTAATCTTAGAATGAATCCTGCAGGTTGCTAGGCCCAACCACCCAATTGTGTTGAGGCTGTTACTGAAAGGCACGCAAGAGGTCGCTACTTATCCCAAGCAGGCTAAAGTAGTGAGAGAGGAAGAGGCCTTGTTGGATGAAAAGAATGAAGGGTCTAGAGAAATGTCAAGATCTAATTCCAAGGCGTGGAAGGCGTCAACTTTGACTCATTTGGAAAAGAGTATTGTTGAGAACGACAGCGATGAAGAGATGGAAACAGGGTAATGCTCCAGCTCCCTTTATTGTCAAGTATGTCGCTAAAGCAGCCCCAGTTGAGTTACTCACACAGGTTGTTAAAACCCAAGATAAGATGCAACAAACTTTGCTATGAGCAATGGAAGCCCAGACTCATATGCAGGTGAGGAAGCCTGACCCAAGGAAGTGTTATTGTTGTGGAGAGCCGGGGCATTTCAAAGCACAGTGCCCTCAGAAGTGGACTGAACCAGATGTTATGGCTAAAGTATTGAAGGTGTTTCAGAAACTTCTCCTTGCTCAAAAGGCGGTAAACTTCAAGGAATCTCAGCAAAGGAGCTAACTGAAAACCCCAACAGAGCCAAGAGCTCCAAAGATGGAAAGGGTGGAAAGATCAAGCAGAGGTGCAGGAAGAGGGCCTCGGGACGTGAAGCCACACCTCCAACCAAGCTGAGTGACCTAACATCTGGGTTGGGTGAATGGGCACAGAGAGTCAATGCTTCTCCACTCCCCAAGGCCACTGTTAGGTCCTCCCAGAAAAAAAGTAAGCAAAGAAAGAAACCGAGCGTGCTCTAGGAAACAAATTGATTTGCCAGAACAACTGATAAGGCTCTCCCCCGTTGTATCCATAGTGGGAGGTGTCTATACCCAACCCCACCTGGACACTAGAGCACAAGTGACACTATTATATAGGGACTTCTATGACAAGTATTTGAAGAGCATTCCCCTGTGCAAGCTAGAAGAGTTGGAGATTTGGGGCATTGTGACTAAAAAATTTCCCTATGATGGATACATCCCAATCAAGATCACGTTCAGGCTGGCTGTGGCCGGAAAGACGGGTGGAACATGTAACATATTCCCAAAGGTGAACTTATCCTTTAAGTGAAATAATTACTTGATCACTGTTTCATATCTTGGTGTCTCCATAATTTTACTCGGAAATGTCAGAACCCAGGGTGTCAGAGGTGTTGGGAGACTTGCAAAGTCAGGGTAACCATTGCAGTCAAATATCTCTAAGCAGCCCTCATGGGGTAGCGCTACAAGTGTTTTCCCATAATTGGTGCTGCAGCGCTTGAAACAGCAGCAAACATAGACTGCCATCTGAAAGATAAGTCACATTGCATAGGTTCATCTGTCACTGGACAGTTTGTTGCAACATGTCCCAGTTCCTGGCAAAGAAAACCCTTTACTTTGGCCCAGTTAGATCAGCTGACAGGCACCAATTTCCCTTGTTTGGGACGCTCATCTTCAGACCTGGTATCAAAAGTTCTCTCCCTGTCTCCTTGCCATGCTTACTACCCACTTCCACTGGAACAGTCTTTGGATGGAAAGTCAGTGAGGTTGTAGGGGAGGTGACCAGGCTCTCAGTGGCAAAGTACCTCTCAAGGAGCTCCACAAGATTATCAGCTGACTTGGGGTCCCCTTGGCTCACCCACTTCTGCAGGGGGATAGGCAAAGCTAATGGACCATGACCACACACTCCCCTATTTGTGGCCCAGACAGAGACCTGGTTGTAGCCATTTTTTTTACATAGTTTTTACATAGTAGGTGAGGTTGAAAAAAGACACAAGTCCATCAAGATCAACCTATGTTTGCGATTATATGTCAGTATTACATTGTATATCCCTGTATATTGCGGTCATTCAGGTGCTTATCTAATAGTTTTTTGAAACTATCGATACTCCCCGTTGAGACCACATCCACATCCTTGCCGCTCTTACAGTAAAGAACCTTCTACATAGTTTAAGGTTAAACCTCTTTTCTTCTAATTTTAATGAGTGGCTATGTGTCTTGTTAAACTCCCTTCTGCAAAAAAGTTTTATCCCTATTGTTGGGTCACCAGTAGGGATGGGCCGAATACCCCCCGGTTCGGTTCGCATCCAGAAAATGCGAACAGGCAAAAAATTTGTTAGAACACGCGAACACTGTTAAAATCCATGGGACTCTAACGTGAAAAATCAAAGGTGCTAATTAATATGCAAGTTATTGTCATAAAAAGTGTTTAGGGACCTGGGTCCTGCCCCAGGGGACATGTATCAATGCAAAAAAAAGTTTTAAAAACTAAAAAGTAGCGTATGTTTCCCGTGTTTGTAACAGTCCGAGAGCAAAATGACATTTCTAAAGGAAAAAAAAGTCATTTAAAAAAGTTAGCGCTAGTGGCGGCTATTAATGAATTGTCGGTCCCGACAATACACATAAAAGTCATTGAAAGTCATTGAAAAATTTAAAAAAATGTGTGGGGGTCCCCCAAAATTCCATTACCAGGCCCTTCAGGTCTGGTATAGATATTAAGGGGAACTCCGTGCCAACATTTTTTTAAAAATGGCGTGGGGTTCCTCCCAAAAATCCATTCCAGACCCACACAGCTTGGCACAAGTCCTTTAATAATAATAATAATAAAAAAAAATTCCAGCGATGTAATCCTTCTACGATCCACGAACGATACAGCCTCCTCCATAGGAGGTGCCTGGCAGAATGATGGGTGACTCGGATGACAGTTCTTAATTAACCGAGGGCGGGGCCACCCGTGATGTGGATGGGTGACCCCACCCCCCTCTGACGCAAGGGGAAATGCCGGGGTTACCCAATGACATGTACGGGTGACCCCGTCCCCCTCTGATGCAAGGGGAAATGCCGGGGTTACCCAGTGACATGTACGGATGACCCCGCCCATTCTGATGCAACGGGGGTTTTTCGTGATGCGTCAGAGGGGGCAGGGTCATCTGTACATGTCACTGGGTAACCCCGGCATTTCCCCTTGCATCAGAGGAGGCAGGGACACCCGTCCACATCACGGGTGGCCCCGCCCTCGGTTATTTAAGTACTGTCATCCGAGTCACGCGTCATTCTGCCGGGTGCCTCCTATGGAGGAGGCTGTATCGTTCGTGGTTTGTAGAAGGATTACATCGCTGGAATTTTTTTTTTATTATTATTAAAGGACTTGTGCCAAGCTGTGTGGGTCTGGAATGAATTTTTGGAAGAAACCCCATGCCATTTAAAAAAAAAATGTTTTAATTAAAGGACTTGTGCCAAGCTGTGTGTGTGTTTTTTTTACCTTTTTTGTCACTTTTTTGGGTGAAATGGTAGGAGTACAATGTACCCCATTACCATTTCACACGGGGGGCCAAGATCTGGGAGTCCCCCTTGTTAAAGGGGGCTTCCAGATTCCAATAAGCCCCCCCACCCGCAGACCCCCAAAACCACGGGGCAAGGGTTGTGGGGATGGGGCCCTTCTCCCCATCAACATGGGGACAAGGTGCTTTGGGGGGGCTACCCTAAAGCACCCTCCCAATGTTGAGGGCATGTGGCCTAGTACGGTTCAGGAGGGGGGGCCCGCTCTCTCGTCCCCCCTCTTTTCTTGCGGCCAGCCAGGTTGCATGCTCGGATAAGGGTCTGGTGTGGATTTTTGGTGGAACCCCACGCATTGTCGGGATCAACAATTTATTAATAGCCGGAACTAGCGCTAGCACTTTTGAATGACTTTTTTCTCCTTTAGAAATGTCATTTCATGTTTTTTCGGGAAAAAAAATGTGTGGGGGTCCCCCAAAATTCCATTACCAGGCCCTTCAGTGTAATACACTGTGTTTGAAGAGTTTTACCACTTTAAGGACTATGATTATAACTAATTGTTTTTGCACTAATTAAAGTTAGGTGCAATCACCTGTTCACTGGACTTTGATCACCAATGTGAAAATATTTGGCACTATATAAGGCAGATTACATTATATAGTAATATTTGCACCGGACAGGCAGAGCACATATTTGTTTTTTACCTTTGAATTTTATGGTTATGGTTTGGATTATACCTATTTTACGTGGGGCGATGTATGGTGTAGACCTATCATAGATGTAGGGGTCTCAGCACACATCCTTTACATACAAGGCACATTTGTTTCTGCACATAATACTGTAGATCGTTTTTGTTTATTTATTGTATATATCACCTTTGGTAGTACCAGGTACCTACCAGGTTGATGATTGGGGGTTATCACTTTTGGATTAATTTAACCTACTAGACAACCCGTCCCCCTCCCTTACAGTATCCCTATACCCCATAGGGAGCGCCACACCCCTTTTTAATTTATATCTCAGGCCCTTCAGGTCTGGTATGGTTATTAAGGGGAACTCCGCCCCAAAATTAAAAAAAAATGGCCTGGGGTTTCTCCTAAAAATCCATACCAAAGGGTCTGGTATGGATTTTGAGGGGAACTCCGTGCCAAAATTAAAAAAAAATGGCATGGTGATCCCCCAAAAATCCACACCAGACCCTTATCCGAGCATGCAACCTGGCAGGCCACAGGAAAAGAGGGGGGATGAGAGAGCGCCCCCCAAACCGCACCAGGCCACATTCCCTCAACATGGGGAGGATGTCCCCATGTTGATGGGGACGAGGGCCTCATTCCCACAACCCTTGTGGTTGTGGGGGTCTGCGGGCGGGGGGGCTTATCGGAATCTGGAAGCCCCTTTTAACAAAGGGGACACCCAGATCCAGGGCCCCCCCTATGTGAATTGGTAATGGGTACATTGTACCCCTACCATTTTTATAAAAAGTAAGTGTCAAAAGGTTAAAAAAACACCTTTGATGCAATGCAGGATTCCCGTTGCATCAGGGGGGGCGGGGTCACCCATACACGTCACTGGGAAACCCTGGCGTTTCCCCTTGTCAGAGGGGGACAGGGTCACGTGACGGGTGGCCCCACCCTCAGCTACATAAGAGCTGTCAAGCTGGCGCCGCGTCATTGGCTGGGTGCCTCCGGTGGAGGCAGGATCCTGTGCATGTTCCTCGCTGGAGTCGCTGGAGATCATCCATCGCTGGAGTTCGAGAATTGGATTACATCGCTGGAGTAGGAGCATGGATTTATTGGATTCACATAGGGGGGCCTGGATCTGGGTGTCTCCTTTGTTAAAGGGGGCTTCCAGATTCAGATAAGCACTCTGCCCGCAGACCCCCACAAGGGTTGTGGAGATGAGGCCTTTATAAGAGAGTGTGTCCGCGCTTAGGATAAAAGTAAGGGCTGCTGCCTATCTCTAATTGGTACCCCTAAGGGTACAATTATATGGTGGATGAATAGAAATGAGACAGTAAGCGGCGCTGCCCTCTAAAAATTAGTAATTAGCAGGAAAAATATCAAAAGCTCTGCACCTAGTGCAGATATCTCTGATATGTGGAATTTCACTAGGAGCAATGAAAACGTATTCTAGGCAGTATAGCGTCACAGACCATCAATGCTTACAAGTAGATAAATGAAATATGTTCCCCCATCAGGGCATAAGTGTCATCCAAAATGAGATAAAAACCAAAGTGAATAGAAATTATAATTCAAAAATATTGAGACAAAATGGCGTCAGAGGGAACGTAATCCCTAAATAAAGATCTATGTTCTACGTGATAACAAAGTGATGTGTGTGTGTCACTTTAATGTGAATGTGCAGAAATAATTAAATAAAGTAATATTAATTAAATATTCAAAAGTATTGGGACACTAATAAAAGATAGAAAGGTAGAGCAGATAAAATTGCTAATGTAAATCCGTGTGGTGATTGTGTATCCCCTTATGTGTTCAACAAACCTTTGTAAATAATAAATAATAAAGTGAAATATATTGATTATAATGCCTAATTAACCAAAAGTATTGGGACAGTATGGCGCTATGGAGTGTGAGTGATAAAAACTTATTCCTCCTATGCAGTAAAACAAATAATCCTCCTATGCAATAATAGCCAAGTAATGCTCATCTACTGCCATATGTAAATTATATTTGGATACTATTGTTTCTAATTAGTTCAAATTGCTCATGTTTAAAACTGGTATTAAGATTAAAAATCCATATATAAAATCCATGCAGATCAAATGTTATTAGGCAGGTGGGAACAAACAGGGTTCAGCTAAAATGCTAATTGTTTCATCCAGGAAGGTGCAACGTAGTGACTTCTGTGCAGTTTTTCATAAGGTGACTTGAAGTGACTTGCAGTGCTCGCCCCCTATGCTACCCCACTCACCAGAGATAATCACCCCTACAGGGGTACCAAGCGACAAAGTGGGTGCCTGAGGGTGGATGTTTGTTCAATTCCAAAGTGCTTCCATTCCTCTGCTGCTTGCAATCCTTATGGCTGTCCTTGGTATGTTGTGTACTCTGACATATCATACTGCTCCAGCAGTGTGACCTTAAGATGTTAATCACTCCAGATATCCAGAGAAAAAGAGAAACACAAGGGGCTGCCTTCGTGAAGTATGTCAAAGCATTTATTCCATCACAACAAATCCAATCCACATAAATTTGTAAGCCACAATGAACAAGAAAGACAGCGCTATGAGCAAGAAGGGAACCGGCAACGAACTAACAGCGTGCGTCCCAGCTTGCGTTCCAGCGTTCACTTCCGGGTATGACGTGTGAGCGTGACTCCGCCTGATTAACATCTTAAGGTCACACTGCTGGAGCAGTATGATATGTCAGAGTACACAACATACCAAGGACAGCCATAAGGATTGAAAGCAGCAGAGGAATGGAAGCACTTTGGAATTGAACAAACATCCACCCTCAGGCACCCACTTTGTCGCTTGGTACCCCTGTAGGGGTGATTATCTCTGGTGAGTGGGGTAGCATAGGGGGCGAGCACTGCAAGTCACTTCAAGTCACCTTATGAAAAACTGCACAGAAGTCACTACGTTGCACCTTCCTGGATGAAACAATTAGCATTTTAGCTGAACCCTGTTTGTTCCCACCTGCCTAATAACATTTGATCTGCATGGATTTTATATATGGATTTTTAATCTTAATACCAGTTTTAAACATGAGCAATTTGAACTAATTAGAAACAATAGTATCCAAATATAATTTACATATGGCAGTAGATGAGCATTACTTGATTATTGCATAGGAGGATTATTTGTTTTACTGCATAGGAGGAATAAGTTTTTATCACTCACACTCCATAGCGCCATACTGTCCCAATACTTTAGGTTAATTAGGCATTATAATCAATATATTTCACTTTATTATTTATTATTTACAAAGGTTTGTTGAACACATAAGGGGATACACAATCACCACACGGATTTACATTAGCAATTTTATCTGCTCTACCTTTCTATCTTTTATTAGTGTCCCAATACTTTTGAATATTTAATTAATATTACTTTATTTAATTATTTCTGCACATTCACATTAAAGTGACACACACACATCACTTTGTTATCACGTAGAACATAGATCTTTATTTAGGGATTACGTTCCCTCTGACGCCATTTTGTCTCAATATTTTTGAATTATAATTTCTATTCACTTTGGTTTTTATCTCATTTTGGATGACACTTATGCCCTGATGGGGGAACATATTTCATTTATCTACTTGTAAGCATTGATGGTCTGTGACGCTATACTGCCTAGAATACGTTTTCATTGCTCCTAGTGAAATTCCACATATCAGAGATATCTGCACTAGGTGCAGAGCTTTTGAGATGAGGCCTTTGTCCCCATCAACGTGGGGACATCCTCCCCATGTTGAGGGCATGTGGCCTGGTATGGTTCAGGAGGGGGATCACTCTCTCGCCCCCCCCTCTTTTCCTGTGGCCTGCCTGCTCAGATAAGGGTCTGGTGTGGATTTTTGGGGGAACCCCACGCCATTTTTTTTCAATTTCGGCACGGAGTTCCCCTTAATATCCATACCAGACCTAAAGGGCCTGGTAATGGAATTTTGGGGGACCCCCACGCATTTTTTTTAAATTTTTCAATGACTTTTAATTACTTTTATATGTATTGTCGGGACTGACAATTCATTAATAGCCGGCACTAGCGCTAGTACTTTTAAATGACTTTTTTTTCCTTTAGAAATGTCATTTTACTCTCGGACTGTTATAAACACGGAAAACATGCGCTACTTTAAAGGCATATTATAGACACCCCCCAGGTACGAAATTTAAAGGAATATTTCACTTTTATTGTTTCACTTAAGGCATTATTAAAATCACTGCTCCCGAAAAAACGGTCGCTTTTAAAACTTTTTTTGCATTGATACATGTCCCCTGGGGCAGGATCTGGGTCCCCAAACACTTTTTATGGCAATAACTTGCATATTAAACTTTAAAACTAGCACTTTTGATTTTTCATGTTCATGTCCCATAGACTTTAAGGGTGTTTGAACAATTTTTTTGCCTGTTCGCATGTTCTGGATGCGAACCGAACAGGGGATATTCGGCCCATCCCTACTCATAGCTAATATCCTCCAGACCCTTTATTAGCTTAGTTGCCCTTCTTTGTACTTACTCCATTTCCAGCACATCCTTCCTGAGGACTGGTGCCCAGAACTGGACAGCATACTCTAGGTGCGGCTGGATCAGAGTCTTGTACGCTTACTCAGTTTACCTTTTTATTATTATTATTAAACAAGTGTGATTAATTGTACTTCTGTCTCGGTCTGATTCATGGTTTCTGACAGTTGGCGAAGACCACGAATTCAGAAGATGCAGTCAGTCCACTTGTTGGTAATATTTTTTCCAGATTGGATGACCAGGATCACCACATGGATCAGTTTGCCTTGGCATTACAAACGCTCCTGAGTCACACGGTTCACCTGAAATCTTTCACTATGGCTGCTCCGGTACAACCTGTGTTGCAGACCCTCCCTGCTGCTGCTCCAGTCTCTGTGCAGGCAACCACCTTGAGTATTACCTCTATAAGAGGCATGTCTTGTTCCGCTCCGCTTCCTCAGCGATTTGGGGGCTATCCAGTTCAATGCAAAGGGTTTCTCAACCAGGTTGAGATATACTTTGAGATGCCCAGGCATTTCCCACGGACAGAAGCAAAGTAGGTTTCGTGATATCTTTGCTTTCTGAGAGAGCCTTGGCCTGGGCAAACCCTCTATAGGAGACGCAAAAACCCGTGGTCCTGAGTTACCCAGAATTTGTGGCTTCCTTCAAAAGGGTATTTGACGTTCCCGCATGCTCCGCTTCTGCTGCCAAGAGCCTCATGTCCATCAAACAGAGTACGAGCACTGTTGCGAATTACGCCATTGAATTCTGTACTCTGGCAGCAGAGGTTGCTTGGAACAATGAGGCCCTCGTGGATGCCTTCTCTCGGTCTCTCAGATAACATCAAGGATGAGATAGCAGCATGAGATATACCCACTGAGCTGGAGAGGTTGATCACATTTTCCATCCTCCTTGACTCCAGACTCAGAGAAAGACTCTCTTTTAAGGAGCGCTGGTGCAAGCTTCCTGTACATTTGTCTCTGAGCTTTACAGTCCCACCCTTGCTTCCCTCACCTCCCATGCCTCCTGGTACCGAGTCGGTCTGTGAAGATGAACCCATGCACTTGGGCTTCATGCGTCTCTCTGAAGATGAGAGAGCCCTTAAGAGGAGGGAGAGATTGTGCCTTTATTGTGGCCAGGCTGGTCACTTTTTGAAGTCTTGTCCTACCCTTTCAGGGAACGCCCGAACCTTGAAGTCCTGTCAAGGACAGACCTTAGGTGGCGTTGTTTCATCTCCAGTTTCCCAGAAAGATAAGCCCCTGGTTTTGGTTACCCTGTCTTGGGCTGAGTTATCCATCGAGATACAGGCTCTAATCGACTCTGGGGCTGCAGGCCTGTTCATTGATGCTGCCTTTGTATCGAAGCACATGATTCCGCTGCAGCTGCGTGACACTCCACTTGCCATTGAGGCTCTTGATGGGAGACCTCTACAGCCTGCCCATGTGACTCATGAGACTGTTCCATTGCACATGGCCGTAGGGGCCCTTCACCATGAGATAATCCAATCCAAGTTATTTCCTCACCTAAGTTTCCACTGGTTATTGGTTATCCTTGATTACAGAGGCACAACCCTTTTTTTTGATTGGTTCCGTGCTGAGGTTCTGTCTTGGTCGCCACAGTGCAGTGAGAGATGCTTCCAGAAGGTAGCCAAGGTCCTGTGCACCTCTTCATTCACCTCCCTGCTGGAGGAGTACCGCGATTTTAGCGATGTCTTTGACAAAGGTCAAGCCGGTACTTTGCCCCCACACCGGTCGTATGATTGCGCAATTGACCTTCAACCTGGTGCCATACCTCCTCGTGAACGGGTTTATCCCTTGCCGGTCTTGGAGGATAAGGCCATGGAGGAGTATGTTGCAGACGCACTTTCTTGAGGTTTCATCTGCAAATCTTTGTCTCATGCTGGTGCTGTTTTTTTTTCTGTGAAGGAGAGTGGTGAGTTGAGACCTTGTATCGATTATAGGGGTCTCAATCATTTCATGATTAAGAATGCCATTCCGTTGATTACAGAGTTTTTTGACCGCCTCAAGGGAGCAACGGTTTTCACGAAGCTTGATTTGAGAGGGGCATATAATCTCGTCAGGATTAAGGAGGGTGACGAGTGTAAAACTGTGTTTAATACCAGATCAGGTCATTATGAGTATCTCGTAATGCCTTTTGGCCTTTGTAATGCTCCGGTAGTTTTCCAGGAGTTCATTAACGATGTCCTCCGAGATTTGTTGCAGTTATGTGTGGTGGTTTATCTCGACGATATCCTTATATTTTCCAAGTCCCTGGAGAGCCACCACACAGATGTCTGTCGTGTGCTTCAGAGACTAAGAGAGAACAATCTCTATTGTAAATTGTAAAAGTGCGAATTCCATTGTGAACAGGTTAAATTCCTGGGCTATGTCATTTCCACTGCTGTTTTTTTGATGGACCCAGAGAAACTTTCAGCGGTCCTACAGTGGCCTTGACCAGTGGGTTTACGTCTACTGCAGCGTTTTCTTGGCTTTGCCAACTATTATCGGAAGTGTATTCGTAACTTCTCGTCTCTGGTCAAGCCCCTGACTGATATGACCAGGAAAGACGGCAACCCATAGAGTTGGTCTCCGGAGTCCATTAAGGCCTTTGATACTTGAATCAGAAAAGGGCTGGCGACTCGGATGCTCTTGAAAGCTCTTGAAAGCTTTGATGAAGGCTTCTTAGCTGAAACGCGTCAGCATAGCCTGTACCCGTGTATCCATGTAACCCAATAAAGGACTTTTATTCAAGAGCATCCGAGTCGCCAGCACTTTTCTGATTCAAGTATTGCATTTTGTGGCCTGAACGTCCTGGCTAGAGCACCGGATCAGAGTTCATAGAACATCATACTGGCAGTGGAGCTGGGGTATCATTTTGCTTCCCTAAGGCCCTTGATAGTCTCAAGGCTGCCTTTGTTTCTGCTTCTGTATTGGCACACCCTGATCCTACATTGCCTTATATTCTAGAAGTTGATGCTTCTGAGACTGGAGCTGGCGCCCTTCTGTCTCAACGTCCTAACTCTGAGTGCGCTATGCATCCGTGTGGCTACTTTTCCAAGAAATTTTCACCGGCAGAGTGCAATTACGAGATTGGTGACAGCTGTTGGCGATCATTTTAGCCCTGAAGGTACCACTGTGCCGTTTCTCATTCTTACTGACCATAAGAATCTCACATTCTTGTCTGAGGCTAAGCGCCTCTCTCCCAGAAGGGCGCGATGGGCTCTTTTCTTGTCAAGTTTTAATTACATTGTCTCATTCTTACCCGGTACTAAGAATGTATGGGCTGATGGCTTGTCATGACAATTTTCCTCCACTTCCAAGATGGCGTCGGTTCCGGTTCCTGTGATTCCTCCTGATCGTATTCTGGCTACGGTTCGCACCAGTCCTACTTCTCCTTTGGGTGACAAAATTCTTGCTGCTCAGGTCTATGCTCCTCCTGAGAAACCTTGTGACCGCTGCTTTGTTCCTGAGAGTCTCCGTACTGCTGTGCTCCAGACTTATCATTCTCCCAAGGCTGCTGGCCACTCTGGGAGGAATCAACTTTTTTGGGCCATTTCCCAACAATTCTGGTGGCCTAGTCTACGTGCTGATGTAACCGCCTTCATAGCTGCCTGTTCCGTGTGTGCTCAGAGTAAGACTCCACGACACCTTCCAGTGGGCCTCCTACAACCCATACCCAATGGAGAGAGGCCCTGGACCCATCTGTCTATGGATTTCATTGTGGAGTTACCCAACTCCCAGGGCAACACAGTTATCCTTATGGTGGTTGCCTGGTTCTTGAAAATGTTGCATTGTATTCCACTCAAGAAGTTGCCTACTTCCAAGGAACTGGCTTCTATTTTTGCTTGGGAGATCTTCCGCTTACATGGGCTATCCAAGGTGATTGTCTCAGACAGGGGTTTACTTTTTTTTTTTTTCTCCGGGATTAGCACTAATAGATTCCCTATGGATAACTGGGTATTCCTCCTTGGAATTATTAGAATCAAGCTTTTGTTGATACCTTTTGGTTTCTTTTGATAGATGTTATATAAAAAATCAATGGTATTAAATATTGAATCATGGAATGTCCGAGGGCTGGGTACCTCTGCCAAAAGAGCAGTTGTATTTGATACACTGGATATTTTTAAAGTAGGAATTGCCTGTCTGCAGGAGACACACCTGACTCAAGACACTAAATCTCAGGTGAGAAACAAGAGATTTCAGTGCCAATTCCACTCCGTGCATACCTCCTACTCCAGAGGGGTGTCAGTGTTAATTGGGAGAGGGGTGGCTTTTACCTGCAGACTGTGCAAAATAGATGGGGAGGGTCGGTATATTTTTTTCACTGTATGATAGAAAATCAGGAATACGTGCTAGCAAATGTTTATATCCCTCCACCGTTTAAGTTAGATGTCCTGTATGATTTATTAGAGTTTATAGTAACATAACATACCAATTACAGCAGTTGGGGATTTTAATGTGGTAATAAATAACAAGATTGATAGATTCCCCCCAGGTAACCAGGGACAGACGCCACAGGGAAACCGTATGAACCATTTCCTTCAGGAAGCCGGTTTATTGGATCTATGGAGAATACGGAACCCTGTGGCGTTACAATTCTCATGCTACTCGGGTTCCTATTCTACACTTTCAAGAATAGATCTTGCATTGGGTAATGAGCTAGGCTCCCAAACAATTAAAGATATAACTTACCAACCTAGGGGTATATCAGATCACTCGCTGTTGATGATTTCGATAAGTATAAAAAATAAGAAGGTTGATAGGTTATGGAAAATGAACCCAATGTGGTTTGGAATAATAGAGGATCAGAACGGGATAATAGCCAAGGTAAATGAGTTTATAAGGTTTAATACGGATACCACAACAAGAGGAATGATGTGGGATGAACTGAAGGCTTATTTGAGGGGGTTATTTATACAACAAGTTTCTAAAATTAAAAAATCTTCACGGGACTGGTAGGACAAGGTCATGAAAGAGGTAATGACAGCAGAAAGAGAGTATGTGAAGCCCCGGACAAACAAAATAGATGGGAAAATAAACAACAAATATATAAGGATGCAATGACTAGGAAGTCAGAACACAAAATATTATTTCAAAACCAAATAGTATACGGGGAGGGGGAAAGGGTTGGGAAGATGTTGGCCCATTTAGTTAGATCTGGATCCTCGCCCTCCATGATACCCGCTATTAGGACAATGAGTGGTGAAATCTCGTCTCAGGTAGATGAGATTGCAGATACATTTAAAAATTATTATAAAGAATTGTATACATCTGGGGGGCCGTGGAGGGAGAGGAGTTAGATACATTTTTTGGGGACATTGAGATGCCCTCCCTTACAGAGTCTGATAGTAAGGCACTAGAAGCCCCGATAACTCTGGAGGAAATCAAATTAGCTGTAACAGAAATGAAAAATCAGAAATCCCCTGGCCCTGATGGTCTCCCTGTTGAAACTTATAAAAATTATGGGATGGTGTTACTCCCGGAGCTTCTTAAAGTGTTTGAGTGAGTAAAGAAGGAGGGGGAGCTTCCCATATCAATGACAGAAGCCACGATAATAGTGCTGCACAAAGAAGGGAAAGACCCTTTAGATCCCGGGTCCTATAGACCTATCTCCCTACTATGCTCAGATGTGAAAATCCTATCAAAGATTTTGGCTACTAGACTAAAGAAAATAATCCATAATCTAGTCCATTCTGACCAGACAGGTTTTATATCCCAAAGATCAACTAGTAGGAATATTAGAAGGCTATTCCTGAACCTGCAGATACCAACTGAAAATACTGGCTCAAGGGCTGTGATGATGCTAGATGTGGTAAAAGCATTTGACAGTCTTGAATGGGAGTATATATGGCGAGTAATGAAGGAGTTCGGATTCGGGCCTTCCTACATTAGCTGGGTTAAAATTCTCTATAACAACCCCAGGGCAAAGATCAGAGTGAATAATGTTCTTTCGGATGGATTCCGACTTGAAAGGGGCTCTAGGCAGGGGTGCCCCCTGTCTCCTCTGATTTTTGCCCTGGCGATGGAACCAGTAGCCCTTGCAGTAAGGCAGGACAGGATCATGGAAGGGTTCCGGAGAAGGGACAGAGAAGAACGAATTGCTTTATATGCGGATGATGTCCTCATTTTTCTGGGGGATACAGAGAGATCGCTTAGACAGGTGATGGACATCTTCTTGAGGTTTGGAAAACTTTCAGGTCTTACCATAAATTGGGGAAAATCGGCATTGTTACCGATAGACCCCATTAGAAAAAGTTCCTGTTTGGAAAGTATCCAAGTAAAAATTGTAGAGAAAACAAAATACCTGGGTATCTATATAACAAATGACCAAGATGATTATATAAATAACAATTTAGTCCCTCTATTATCCAAATTTAAGAATAAGAGTGATATATGGAAGGGACTTCCTTTATCAGTAGTAGGTAGATACAACCTGATCAAAATGCTGTGGTTGCCCCAGTTATTATATCTCATGCATAATTCACCAATTTGGATACAAAGGAAATGGTTTAAAAAAATAGATACACTACTAAGAGCTCTTATATGGAAAGGGGGACAACCTAGAATAAGCCTTCAGACCTTACAACTGCCAACTCAGGAGGGGGGTCTGGCAGTACCGCATCCGCGTAGTTATTTTTTAGCAGCCCAATTACAACAGCTGGTACCAGACACTGATCCCGAAGGGAATAAAAGTGGGGGACTGATGACTGTTGAGGCACCACATAAGACACTAGTGGAGGTCTTGGAGGCGAATTCTTTTGCCTATAGACCGCCTACGGTGAAGCTAATAATTAGAGTGTGGAAATCTATAAAGGATCTGAGGGGAATGGAGGGTATGGTTAAAGGTGCCCCGCTCTGGGATAACAAGAACCTACAAGAAGTAAGATCAATGGGGAAAATAAAGATATGGGAAAGAAAGGGGATAGTTAGCCTGGATCAACTATATAATGGTAGTTCCCTAAAAACGTTTACAGCACTAAAAGAGGATTTTGATATACCAGATAGCTCATACTATAGCTATTTGCAAATCAAACACGCTCTAAAAGCTCAGTTTGGGGAACAAGGCCCGGTGTGGAGTACCTCCCCCATATATGAAAGAATAAGTAAGTCCGGAGGCCCTAAGGGATCCATAGCGGAATTCTACCCACAGATATGCAGAAATAGTATTATAAGTTCAGAAAACCTTAAGTGCAGAAGTAAGTGGGAAAAAGATTTTGGGTAGAATTGCGGATGTCCAATGAAAAAAGATATTGGCGGGGGGGAACCAAGTCTCAGTTCCGCCCGCCCAGAAGATGTCATACCTAATGCTCTTACATAGAACATACTATACACCTAAAAAACTGTTTGAATGGGGGCGGAGGGGGGATGCTAAATGCCCTGGGTGCCAAAATACCGGGGACTTGATCCACATGATCTGTAAATGTCCAAAACTTTATCGGTATTGGACGTAAATATTAGATACCATAAATAAGATCTTCAAGTTGCCACTAAAAATGGACCCAAAACTGTGTATCCTGGGAGTGGGGGAAAGGTTGGGGAACATTAAAAATAGTAACCCCCCTCCAAAAGTGACTGGTTTAAAATGGTAACGGAAACAATATGGAAGGAAAAGGTAGTATATGCAAGGAGAGGAAATTTAAATGAATTTAAAAAAATTTGGATGCCTTGGTTAGAAGAAGTGGGTTATCCCATGTAAAATGTATGTAGGAAGAGCTAAGGTAATGGTTGTACGATATTAAGTAAATAGGAAGGTGGGGTAGGAATAAGGTGGTAATAGGGGGGAGGGTAAGATGGGGTATAGAGGGGGGTGGGTGGGGGGCAAAAAGGGGGAAATTGGAAAGTAATGTTTTTTTTTATTATTATATATATATAAAAGGCTTTGTACAAGGTGTATTTAAGAATTGTTGTAAAAAACAAAACAAAACACATTTTATATATTTTGGAAAATCGAATAAAGATTATTTAAACAAAAAAAAAAATCTTACCCGTGTCCCAGCACTAACTACACAAACACAAGTCCTGAATATCAGGTTGATCAAGCCTAATAGGGCGTACACACGGTTGGACTTTGTTCGGACATTCCGACAACAAAATCCTAGGATTTTTTCTGACGGATGTGGCTCAAACTTGTCTTGCATACACACGGTCACACAAAGTTGTCGGAAATTCCGATCGTTCTGAACGCGGTGACGTAAAACACGTACGTTCGGACTATAAATGGGGCAGTGGCCAATAGCTTTCATCTCTTTATTTATTCTGAGCATGCGTGGCACTTTGTCCGTCGGATTTGTGTACACACGATCAGAATTTCCGACAACGGATTTTGTTGTCGGAAAATTTTATCTCCTGCTCTCCAACTTTGTGTGTCGGAAAATCCGATGGAAAATGTCCGATGGAGCCCACACACGGTCGGAATTTCCGACAACACGCTCCGATCGGACATTTTCCATCGGAAAATCCGACCGTGTGTACGGGGCATTAGACTTGTCAGTCTTCACACTTGCAGTATTACAACTCACACCAATCTTGCAGCTCTCCCAGACAGGACTTGTCTGTTTGAGAGCCCTGACTGTGGTTTCCAGGTGAGTGTAAATTGCCCCAGGGGAAAGAAGCCAAACCTGAACTGGACTGATGATTAGATATCTCTAAATGTGTATGAGAGGAGCCTGGGAGATGTGTAAACCCCAAAGAGGAATTTTCCAAGCTCCCTCTGAGACACTCTGCTACAACTTTTAAAGCAGTATTATGGCTCAACAAGATTTAACAATCATTTCCCTAAGCTTTTCCATATTGCTTCTCAGTGGGCGGGGTACCCTTGCTGTGCCCTACTGCTGTTTTGTGGAATATTTCTCTGTGCTGAGTTCTATTGCCACCCCTACTGTGTACCCAAGTTCCCCAATAAATGCCCACACCTAATTTATTAACAGTGCTTAATGGAATATGATGTGGGGGTGGGGGGATTCTAACAAAGCACTAAAATATGTAACTGTTGTCTATACTGTAAAAAATTGGTTTGCATTGCTGGGGTGAGGAGGAGTGGAGAAGTGATTACTTTTCTCTTTATTTCCCAGTCAGCATTACCACCAGGACAGGTAATAGAGAGAATTTTCTCCAACTGGGACTCTGACAGAATTAAAATTTGATAAAAAGGGGCACATATGTGGGACAGAGTATGGCAGATGTGTGGTGCCATATCTTTGCTACATTCTAGCCACAAAACCCTGGCAGGGATGCTGCACAGGGACCTGTTGTATGGCAGCCAGAGGTTACTATATTCTATGGGTGCCTCCAGATCGATGTATGGAAAGGGAGGCTCATAGCAAAAGGACAAGAGGAAGGAATTGGGACAGCAACAAAAGGTGAGATTTCTCCTTCTCCTTCTATTGTACAACCCCCACAGCCTAAAAATTCAGGAGAGGGTAGCATAGGCTGGCTAGATTATACCTTTCTCAAGTAGCCACATAAGTAGTTAACTGAAACATCCTCTAAAAGGTGACTTCCGATCTAAGTATAGTGTACATGCATGTATATAATATTGTTTGTGGCTGAACCATTGTCTGTGTCCTTGGGAGGAGTTTGTTTGCTGAGTTGGTGCTGTTATCCCGGCTCAGCAGATTTATTACTTCCTTTTGTGAAATAACTTTCTCTGTTCGGTTCAAGTAAAATATTTTAGAACCTAATATTACTGAGTTGTTTGATTTTTGCTGCTGTTACAAGGATGTCTGAACCCAGAGTGTCAGGTGAGTTGGAAGGTTCACTTGGTCGTGGCTGTGCAGATGAGCAGGTAATTCCCAGCAGTCCTCAAGGGGGCAGTGCTACATCATCATGGCTCAGTAAAGGTGATTTTGTGAGAGTGCAGCCATCCAGATTCTTTACTTTATGCTTCCTGATGCATGCAGGACCAGCACCCTTTCCATTTGCATAGGTAATGGAGTAAAGGGATTTTGTTACCTGGGTGGGTGTATTTCTTCCTAACAGTCAGCTGTTGTAAGCTGTAACAGCAATGTATCCAATGAAGCAGCCCAAGCTGAGCACCTAGCCAGGATAGGTAGATGGCCCACAGGACACAGCAGTAGATCAAAGCTTCCTAAGGTGGCACACAGAAGCAGGTGTTGAAGTCCAGAATAGAAAAACACAGCCAACCCAGTTAGGGACCCGCATGATCAGAGGTGGTACATGTTAGATTTTCACCACAGATTAAGCCTGTGTGGACAAGCTAATATATGTTGACCATAAAACAAACAGATTACATTGGGTGAGTTGTGGGGGGCTGGTGTTTCACAGGGCGAGTGTTTAAGAGACTATGCAATGGCTTTAGGTAAAATGATGGCATGCAGTGTCACAGCTGGTATGTCTAGGTAACAGGATCCACACTGGGGCAAGAATTCTGTAAGGGGCAGACCAAGTGGTGGCACTCCATCTTGTGCCAGGAAAATACATGTATGACAACAGTACCGACCTGTTTGGCAGGGAATGTTCACACATGTGCCTTGTCTGCCAAACCTTCTCAACCTGGCGGTTCAGCTATTCTTAGATAGTTCCCCTGTTTTTAGAGGATTGTATGAGGCAATAATGAAGATTCCATAGCCATTTGATGCTGTACTGCATCCTTTCCAGCTGCCAGTGGGTGATGGATGATATATAACATCTCTGCCATTGCTTGTTGGACCATGTGTCTGTGGTAGAGTAGAGGAGAGCCAATCAGCTGCTCTCCTGATGGGGGGGTTTGCACTGATTATCAGCAAAGCCCCCCCAAGGATGTCCACCCAGGACCACCAGGAATGCTGATCATGGATGCCCACCCATGGCCTCCAGGGATGCTACTCAGAACCACCAGGTAGGCCCACCCATGACACCAGGGTTGACAAATCAGTGCCCATTGTAGATACCAAACAGTGCCCAGCAATAAAGCCTGCCAGTGCCTCCTCATCAGTGCTACCTATCAGAGCCATCTATCAGTGCCGCCCATCAGTGCCACCTATGAGTGCCCATCAGTACTGCATATTAGTGCCACCTATCAGTGCTGCATATTAGTGTCTCATCATCAGTGCCCATCAGTGCCATCTCACCAGTGCCCATCAGTGCCACCTTATCAGTGCCCATCAGTGCAGCCTCAACAGAGCCCATCAGTGAAGGAGAAAAATTACTTACCGTATATACTCGAGTATAAGTCGAATTTTCAGCACTTTTTTTGTGCTGAAAGTGCCCCCCTCGACTTATACTCGAGTCAAGCACTTTCCTGCTGCAAAAAATTTCATTTTCCGAACCGACTTTGGGGCCCTGTATCTCAGGGTCACTTGGTGCTAGGAACCCCAACTTTGGTGTGCAAACCCAGTGGAACTGGTACCACAACATATCCAAAGATGGAGTTCCTATCACTAAGTGGCCCCGAGATATGGGGCCCCAAAATTGGTTCAGAAAATGTCATTATCTGCTGCAGAAAAGTGCTTGACATTTTCTGAACCGAATTTGGGGCCCTGTATCTTGGGGCCACTTGGTGCTAAAAACCCCAGCTTTGGATATTTTATGATGCTAGATCCACTGGGTTTGCACACCAAATTTGGGGTTCTTAGCACTAAGTTGCCCCAAGATACGGGGCCCCAAATTCGGTCAACTGTGTCCATCTGCAGCAATGTCATTTTGGGACCTTTTGGGTTCAGAGACCCCAAATTTTGGCTGCAGATAGGGGGCATCTAGGAACCCTTAACTACCGAGTTTGAAGTTCAGGGGACCTATGGCTGCAAATGGGAACAGTGAGGCATGCAAATGGGCACAGTGAGGCTGCAAATGGGCATTGTTGACCCTCTTTTCCACTTACAGTAGCTGTGCACTTCTCACCCTCATCTTATACTCGGGTCAATACGTTTTTCCCATTTTTTTGTGGTAAATTAGGGCCTCGACTTATACTTGGAACGACTTATACTCGAGTATATATGGTATTTACAACATTTTTTAACAAAAACAAAGAAAACCTTTTTGGTCTTTTTTTATTTGTTTAGCAAAACCCCAGTGGTGATCAAATACCACCAAAAGAAAAGCTCTATTTGTGGGAATAAAATGATAAAAACTTTGTTTGGGTACAGCGTAGCATGACCGCGCAATTGTCATACAAAGTGTAACAGCACTGAAAGCTGAAAATTGGCCTGGGCAGGAAGAGGGGAAAGTGCCCGGTATTTAAGTGGTTACGTTTGGCTATTGTTTTGTCTATGGATTGCATAAAAATAAAAACAAGGCATTATCAGCAAAAAAATATTTTTTTTGTCCTAAGAAAAATTATTTATGTATTACTTTTCTATTACAAAAGATATTGCTGCATCACTAGGCTCATAGTGAAATGTAAATGGTCCATAGATGATGTACAGGTAGATGAGCTGAAGTGGTGACAAAGATAAAAGCATGATATTTGGCCCTGTAGGTGCATTTCATGAAAAAACATCCATATGTATTATATAACTTTTCTTCACAAATCATAAGTCCATTATTTAAAGTATTTATTATAATTATTATTGATATTTTATTGAACAGTACATTTCATCTTTAATTATCATATACATTTTCTTAATATTTTACATGCTAATTATAATGACATTCATTTGTGTACTTGCATCTGAATTTTAAATGTAATATATACTGAATATCTAGCAAAAAAATTAATAAATTGTATAACTTTTATTTCTCTCAGCATTGCTCATACAGGAAAGTAGTTCTTTAGTAAAACATTATTAATCATCTACTTCAGAGAACAGCCAGAGATTATTCTATTGGCTGAAAGTTTAGAGACACATTTAGAATTTTGTATTTCTTGTGTCTTATACAGTAAAATCTTTTACTATGACTGTTGTGTTGGATTCCCCTGATAGGTCCTATTCTGGAGGCTGATCACCATATGCGGACTGAGAGAAAACAATATCTCACACATTGCATCAGTTTGTAGAGAATAGTAAAGCCGGTGACATCATTCTTCATTTTTAGAGAATTCTAAACCTTCTGTGTGCGGTTCTCCCGGGACTACTGACACCTGAGCTGAGCGATCACTAGAGACGTCCACAAGACTGACACATGATTACAGTGGTGGGACCGCTCCATTCAACAACTAAATCACCAAAGAACAAACCTGAGATTTTATTAGATAAAAGTTTCTGCCGGATTCCCCCAGGAAACAGACGCTGAATTTACTGATCACCATCTGCTTTCCAATACAAACTCTCATCATACAAGTCTTATTATGTCTCTTCACTTTAACTATTCCTTGAGCAATCCAGTTTAGGTGAATAGCAATAAGATACATACAAATAAATTAATTCATAAAATAATAATATTACAAATATCATTATTATCATTTTAAAACTACCATTATAAAAATATTGAATACAATTTTACAGTGATTTTCAATGTGTACATTGTGACCATGGTTTTGCTATTGGTGTTGAACATCCAACTATCTGTTATTCCTTTTCCCCTATAAAGTGCAGTACATAAAGCAGATCAGCACGTTACTTAAGATGAATTTAATAAAAAATAAATAAACAAAATAATGTGACCGCCTTACTGGGCAGTAAAATTGAAAAATGACACATCATGAAAAATCCTGTACACTCAACTGCTCAACTTCAAAAACAATGTGCAGCGATGGGACTTTTTTAGAGGCATTATATAGATCAATACACTACATCAATAATTACATAAACGCATTAAGTTTATTGTACACAAAGATTTTTTTTAAATACATGTTCATTGTGGGGTTCACACATTTGCAACCAGCAATCCACATGTGTGCATTCCAAATGATCTTCTTCAGGGGAACATGTGAATAATATCAGTATAATGGAACCCAATGTCTTAAAATCAAGGTTATACAATTATGGGACTTTACTGGGGGTACGCTGGATTATCCATGATACCTCTTGATTGATTACACACCTAAATCACCCTGGACATTGTATGGGTATTGTTGCATTACTAGTCTACTGCAGAAAATGAGAGAGGCAACGTTTCATAGATCTAAATAATACAGGGCTGTGCATAAATGTTGGCATCTCTGGGGAGGGATCTGATGTTCTTTGACTGTTCTTCACCCCGTGTTTGCCCCTCTGTGGAAAAAATGCTTCAGACTAAGTTGATCTCAGCAGACCATGGGGGTCGATTCACTAAGTGTTAAATAACAGCAAATAAAATGCAGTAAAATACCACATGCGGTAAATCAGTTGTGAAAAGTTATAGTGTCAACAAAATAAGGGAAAGATTTAGGGACTTTTTAATTTGTTTATTGTTTTTACTAGTAATGACGGCGATCTGCAATTTTTAGCAACATTGTGGCAGACAAATCTGACCCCAAGTTACACTTTTTGGTGACCAGTGACACCAATACAGTGATCAGTGCTATAAAAATACACTGATCACTGTTTAAATGACACTGGCAGGGAAGGGGTTAACACTAGGTGCTTTCTAACTGTCAGGGGGACAGACTGACTCATGCTTGCCAACAGTCCCGATTTTCCTGGGACAGGTCAATTGGCTTCAGTATGAATCACACAAATAGAAAACATAAGGGGAATACAAATCACTTAATTTCAAAAGAGCCAACTTCCCTAAACTACAAACCTTGCTAGAAGGCATAAAATGGGATAAAATCTTAGAAACAAAGAACATGGAGAAGAGATGGCTTTTCTTTAAGCGCATATTAAATAAGGGCATTAGCCAATGCATCCCATTGGGTAATAAATTTAAAAGAGCGAACAAAAGTCCTGGATGGTTTAACTCCAATGTAAAAATGCATATAAAAGCAAAGGAGAAGGCCTTCAAAAAATACAAGGTTGAGGGATCATCATCAGCATTCAGACTTTATAAAGAATGCAAAAAGAAATGTAAGGGTGCAAAAAGGACGGCTAAGATAGAACATGAAAGACACATAGCGGAGGAGAGCAAAAAAAATCCCAAGAAATTCTTTAAGTATATAAACAGTAAAAAAGGGAGGACAGACCATATTGGCACCATAAAGAATGAGTAAGGACATCTGGTTACAAAGGATGGGGAGATGGCGAAGGTATTGAATTTATTCTTCTCCTCAGTTTTCACAAGGGAATTGGGGGCTTCAGTAACCAAAACTGCAGTGTTTATCCACATAACACATCACAGGAAGCACCTCCATGGTTAACAGAGGACAGAATTAAAATTAGATTTGGGAAACTTAACACTAATAAATCATGGGACCAGATGGCTTGCACCCGAGGGTACTTAGGGAACTCGGTCAAGTAATTGCCAGACCATTGTTCCTAATTTTTACTGACAGTCTACTGACTGGAATGGTACCAGCTGATTGGAGAAAAGCCAATGTAGCACCAATATTTAAAAAGGGCCCAAAATACATCCCTGGGGATTACAGACCAGTTAGCCTAACATCAATAGTATGTAAACTCTTGGAGGGGATGATAAGGGACTAGATACAAGATTTTAGTACGATACGAGAACGGTATCATTAGCAGTAATCAGCATTGATTCATGAAGAATCGTTCTTGCCAAACCAATCTATTGACCTTCTATGAGGAGGTGAGTTGCCATCTAGATAAAGGAAGGCCCGTAGACGTGGTGTATCTGGATTTCGCAAAAGCATTTGACACAGTTCCCCATAAACGTTTACTGTACAAAATAAGGTCTGTTGGCATGGACCATAGAGTGAGTACATGGATTGAAAACTGGCATACAAGGGTGGTGATAAATGGGGAGTACTTGGAATGGTAAGGGGTGGGTAGTGGGGTCCCCCAGGGTTCTGTGCTGGGACCAATCCTGTTTAATTTGTTCATAAACGACCTGGAGGATGAGGTAAACAGTTCAATCTCTGTATTTGTGGACAATACTAAGCTAAGCAGGGCAATAACTTCTCCGCAGGATGTGGAAACCTTGCAAAAATATCTGAACAAATTAATGGGGTGGGCAACTACATGGAAAATGAGGTTCAATGTAGAAAATAGTAAAATAATGCATTTGGGTGGCAAAAATATAAATCCAATACACTGGGGGGAGAACCTCTGGGGGAATCTAGGATGGAAAAGGACCTGGAGGTCCTAGTAGATGATAGGCTCTGCAATGGCATGCAATGCCAAGCTGCTGCTAAGAAAGCAAACAGAATATTGGCATGCATTAAAAAGGGGATTCATTTCAGAGATAAAACGATAATTCTCCCGCTCTACAAGACTCTGGTCCGGCCGCACCTAGAGTATGCTTTCAATATACAAATACCATACTGGTGACTAGGGATGGGCCGAACACTCCTCGGTTCGGTTCGCATCCAGAACATGCGAACAGACCGAAAGTTCGACAGAACATTCAGAACATTAGAACACCGTTAAAGTCTATGGTACTCAAACGTGAGAAATCAAAAGTGCTAATTTTAAAGTTTATTACGCAAGTTATTGTTCTAAAAAGGGTTTAGGGACCCGGGTCCTGCCCCAGGGGACATGTATCAATGCAAAAGAAAGTTTTAAAAACTGACGTTTTTCCGGGAGCAGTGATTTTAACCACTTCCCACCCGGCCCATAGCAGATGACGGCCGGGCAGTGGTTCAGTTATCCTGACTGGGCGTCATATGACGTCCAGCAGGATAACATGGCACCGTGCGCCCCCGGGGGCGCGCATCGCAGCGATCGGTGGAGCGGTGTGTCAGATCTTGGTAAAGAGCCTCCGGCAGATGCTCTTTACCACTTGATCAGCCGTGCCCAATCACGGCTGATCATGCTGTCAATGGGAAGAGCCGTTGATCGGCTTTTCCTCACTCGCGTCTAACAGACGCAAGTAGAGGAGAGCTGATCGGCGGTTCTCCTGACAGGGGGTTCTGTGCTGATAGTTTATCAGCGCAGTCCCCCCTCAGATCAACACACTGGACCACCAGGGATTGCCACTAGGACCACCAGGGAAGGGGCAACATGTGGATGGCCAGGTATGTACCCCATGGCCATCCACATGTGCCCAATGTGCCCAATCTGTGCCAATCAGTGCCCACAAATGGGCACTGATTGGCACCATTATTTTCCAGATCTGCCCAGCAATTCCCCCAATATGTTTTATCAGTGCCACCTGTCATTGCCCATCGGTGCCACCTGTTATTGCCCATTGGTGCCACCTGTCAGTGCCCATCTGTGCCCATCAGTGCCCACCTATCAGTGCTCATTAGTGCCACACATCAGTGCCACCCATAAGTATCCATCAGTGCCACCCATATGTACCAATCAATGCCACCTACGAGTGCCCATCAGTGCCACCTATGAGTGCCCATCGGTGCCACCTATGAGTGCCCATCAGTGCCGCATACCAGTGCCACCTATCAGTGCCCATCAGTGCCAGCTATCAGTGCTGCCTATCAGTGCCCATCATCAGTGCCCGTCAGTGCCACCTCACCAGTGCCACCTCATTGGTGCCATCTCATCGGTGCCCATCAGTGCCGCCATATCAGTGCCCATCATTGAAGGAGAATACGTACTTATTTACAAAAAATTTTAACAGAAACAAAGAAAAACTTTTTTTTTTTTCGAAATTTTCTGTCTTTTTTTATTTGTTGCACAAAAAATAAAAACCACAGAGGTGATCAAATACCACCAAAAGAAAGCTCTATTTGTGGGAACAAAATGATAAAAAATGTGTTTGGGTACAGTGTAGCATGACCACGCAATTGTCATTCAAATTGTGACAGCGCTGAAAGCTGAAAATTGGCCTGGGCGGGAAGGTGTCTAAGTGCCTGGTATTGGTTAATGATGCTTAAAGTGAAAAAATAAAAGTGAAATATTCCTTTAAATATCGTACCTGGAGGGTGTCTATAGTATGCCTGTAAAGTGGCGGATGTTTCCCGTGCTTAGAACAGTCCCTGCACAAAATGACATTTCTAAAGGAATAAAAGTCATTTAAAACTGCTGGCGGCTCTAATGTAAAGTCAGGTAATGTTGGGTCCACCAATATGGATGAAAATCAGTGAAACAAACGGCATGGTTACCCCCCCCCCCAGTCGATTACCAGGTCCTTTGGGTCTTGTATGGATATTAAGGGAAACCCTGCACGCAAATGAAAAAAAGAAAAGGCGTTGGGCCCCCAGGCCCTATATACTCTGAACAGCAGTATACAGGCGGTGCAAACAAGACAGGGACTGTAAGTTTGTTCTTATGTAGAATTTGTTTGTAATTTGTAACAGGTACATTTTGTAAGTATAGCTCCAGCCAAAAAATCTATTTTAAAGCCTTTTAGAAAACATAGGGAAGGGGTATAACCCCTATAACATTTGTTTTGCTGTCTGTGACCCTGTTCAGAAGATTTCACCTCACTTTTTGTCCCAATAACAATTGAATTTTGAAAATTTGGGGTTTTTCAATCCAAACAAGGATTGGTGATAAATCAGTGGAGGAGACACCTTTTTCCCATATTAACTCTAACAGGAGAGAATTTCCCTTCCTAGGGGTACATTTCCTCTCACTTCCTGTTGTCTCCCTCTGTTTGTAAGTAGGAGTCATTTGTAAGTCGGATCTTTCAAAGTAAGGACCTGCCCTATATACTCTGCAGAAAATTGGGCCTTAGGTGTTGGTGGTACCAGAACACTGTAAGCCCTCACAGTTACTTTTGCTGGGTGCTGGAACTGGCGCTGCTATGAACTATTATATCAAGAATTGTAATTACATGCCCCTGTTGAACAGGGTCAGAAAAATTGGGCCTCTGGTGGTGGTGTGGTGGTGTTGCCACAACACTGTAAGCCCTCACAGTTACTCTTGCTGGGCGCTGGAACTGGCCCTGCTATGAACTATTATATCAAGAATTGTAATTACATGCCCCTGTTGAACAGGGTCAGAAAAATTGGGCCTTTGGTGGTGGTGTGGTGGTGTTGCCACAACACTGTAAGCCCTCACAGTTACTCTTGGTGGGCGCTGGAACGGGCCCTGCTGTGAAATATTATATCAAGAATTGTAATTACATGCCCCTGTTGAACAGGGTCAGAAAAATTGGGCTTTAGGCACTGGTGCTGGTGCCACAACACTGCAACCTTTCACGGATACTCTAGTTGAGTGCAGGAGCGAGCCCTGCTGCAAAATATTACAGCAAAAATAGTAATTATGCGCCCCTGTTAAACAGGGGCAGAAAAATTGGATTTAGGCATTGGTGCTGGTGACCAGAACCAAAAATGTTCTTAGAAGCTATCAACATGAGAATTGAGGAGGAATAGGATAGTCACTCGACATAACAGGATAGTCAGTCAGCATCAGCATAGGCAGTCTTCAAGGGATCTCACATTCATAAAAACAATATTCGGTTACATTAGCATCAGGTGCTTGGTAGCTGGTGATCCAAGACTGATTCATTTTTATGAAGGTGAGCCGATCAACCGAGTCGGTGGACAGGCGCACTCTGTGATCGGTTACAAAGCCTCCAGCGGCACTGAATGTGCGTTCCGAAAGAACGCTGGATGCAGGACAGGCCAGTAGCTCATTTGCAACTGTGCAAGCTCTGGCCAGTGATCCATCCTACAGACCCAGTAACCCAGAGGATTTTCGGTTGGAAAGGTCTTCAAGTCTGATCCTGCCCCTAGGTAACAGACGCTGGCGATGGTTGCTGGAACCAATCATACCTTGGGGCTGTGGACTAAAAAATTGTCTGAACGCATCGGTCAGACGGCCACCTTCTCCCACCGCTCCTTTTGTGACTAACTGAAGCCTCAACAACACGTTGTCCAGGACCAGGAAATTGTACCCTCCCAGGCTCTGGAAACGCATTGCACAAACCTTTCTGCAAGGCCTCCCGAAGCTGTTTCATTCTCTGCTCCCTCTGTGATGGCTGGATAAGTTCCGCAACCTTACCCTTGTAACGTGGATCAAGAAGGGTTGCCAGCCAGTAGTGATCCCACTCCTTGATCACACAAATCCGAGGGTCCTTTCGCAGGCTTTGCAGGATCAGGGAGGCCATGCAGCATAGGTTTGCTGAGGCATTCGATCCGGAGTCCTCTGCGTCACTAAGGATGACCTGATCTGCAGCCACCTCCTCCCAGCCACGTACAAGTCCATGGGTTTCTGGGAACTGTAAACAATCTCTTGAAGACTGCTGCTGATGCTGAGTGCTAGGCTCCACCTTCATGCTGACACAATCCTCCTCCTCCTCTTCTTCCTGTGAGATCGGCGGGCCCGCAGGAATACTGTCTGCATAAAGGGGCCTTGAGAGCTAAGGAAGTCCTCCTCTTCCTCCCTCTGTTCTGCCTCAAGTGCCCTGTCCATTATTCCACACAGCGTGTGCTCCAACAGGTAGACAAGAGGGACAGTATCACTGATGCATGCACTGTCACTGCTCACCATCCTCGTGGCCTCCTCAAATGGTGACAGGACAGTGCATGCATCCTTAAACATGAGCCACTGGCATGGCAAAAAAAAATCTCTGCCCAAGTATGGTTCCTGTCCCCTAAGCAGACCAACTCAAGCACCGCATGGCATCTTTTTGCCTGAGTGCTTGCGTAGCCTCTAGAACGCCTACGGAGCACCGCTGGTTCTGAAGACAAATCTGCACAGGAAGAGGCCATAGAGGAAGAAGAAGAGGAGGGGGAGGAGGAGAGAGGTGTGGCAGAATCACCACTACCAGAATTTTGGAGGCATGGTGGTGGAACAAGCTTCAACAATACTGCACTCTGTCCTGCACCCTTCCCAGCTGCCAGCAGGTTTGCCCAGTGCGCCGTCAAAGAAAGATAACGTCCCTGTCCATTCCTGCTGGACCACCTGTCCAACAAAGCCAAGACATTGCCTTCCACATGTTGGTAGAGAGCCGGAATTGTCTTACGAGAAAAAAATTGGCGTTTGGGAACCTGCCACTGAGGTACCGCACATTTCACAAATTCTCGAAAGGGGGCAGAGTCTACCAGCTGAAAAGGCAGCAGTTGGAGTGCTAGCAATTTAGCCAAACTAGCATTCAGCCGCTGAGCATGTGGATGGCTGGGATAGAATTTCTTTAGCCGGTTTAGCAACTGGGGTAGGGAAATTTGCATGCTACAATCGGACGTTGGTGTAGCGATAGCAAGTACTTGGCACACCTAATTCTATACCTTCATTCCTGTCAGTGCTGGTTCTGAGAGGACTGAAGGTATAGTGGGGTTGGAGATCCCAGCTGATGAGGAGCAAGGAGAGGTCCGCCTTGTTCTTTGGTGTGGGTCTTTTAGGTACTGTTGCCAACGGACTGCATGGGAGCTCAACATATGTCTGGTCAAGCGTGTGGTGCCCAAGCGGCTGCTGTTTTGGCCACGCTTGATACGCTTCAGACATATGTTGCAAACAGCAACAGTGCGATCTGCTGCACACGTCTCAAAAAAGGCCCATACCAAAGAACTTTGGAGAAACGTGCAGAGTCAGCAGCGCCCTGCACATGTGGAGCTCTGTGGTGTGATGCAGTCTGTTGCCTGCCCTTAAGCTGGCCCCTGGAGGGCATCCTGCCTCGTTGGAGATGTGCCACCTCCTCTTCCTCTCTTCTATCAGGCACCTACATAGAGTCTGTGACCTCATCGTCCCCTCCCTCCTCGCCACTGAAGCAAACCTGGCAGTATGCTGCAGCTGGGGGAACATGACTGCCAGTTTCTTGTCCTTCTTGGGCACCCCCTCTTCTCTCTGGGCTCACGTTACTGCCTTCATCCTCAACCTGGGTACCATCAACAGAGCCTTCAAAATGCTGTGCATCCTTCTGCAGCATGTACCCTACACTGTGGTCGAACAGTTCGGGGGACTCTTCAGGGCATGATGGTGGGGCTAGGGAAGGAGTGACTGATGACATTGAGCCGATGGAAGAGGCCGCTTTGGCAGCTGCATTGACAAAGTACCCTGAGCCTGGGTGACAGAGGATCAGGAGGATGAGGACGGCTTGGTCATCCACTCTACCAACTCTTCTGCATGTTGTGGCTCAACACGGCCAGCTGCTGAAAAAAAGGACAACCGTGCCCCACGGCCACGTGCTGAGGATGCACCGTGTCCAGGACCAGCACTGTTTGCTGTAGACACAGAGCCTGCTTGCCCTCTTTTAGTGGCCTGTGAGCATCTGCCTCTCCTTGGTGGCCTTCCAGACATACTGTACAATTCGATTAGCAAAACACCGCCTGAAGTTTACTAAAAACAGTACACCAGGAATGGCCTACAGTAAGGTATAGGCTTGGCTGGAATACAATGCAGTGGATATATATTTTATGAACTACAGCTCAGTGCCTGCCTGGCTGAAAGTGTCTTTGAACACGCACTCAGGCAATGGCCATCAACACCACCTCCCAAAAACAGAAACGGACAACAACAACAAACTGGAATAGATCTCAGAAGAAACTACACTCCGAACTCTTCAAAACCACATTATCAAAAAAAATACTTCTGCTAAATTCAAACCTATCAACGGAACAAACACTCAACTGCCTAAACAAGGTATTACTACAAACAGCAGACTCAGTGGTGCCAAAACGCAGAACACCTATCCGCAATAAAAACTCAAGATGGTTTAATGCCACGCTCACCCTACTCAAGCAGGAACATAGAAGAGCTGAAAGAGCATGGAGAAGAAATCCCACTAAGGAAAACCGTACCAACTACAAAGAACTTACTGTGAAATACCACAAGGCAATCTTCAAAGCCAAAAAAGAACATTTCTCGGACACCATCTCAACTGCCCTAAATCATCCGCGAGAACTTTTCAAACTAGTCACTCAGTCAATGAACCCGACTTGCTTAGAGCCACCCGAAAACAATACTCAAGAATTCTGCAATGAATTATCAGATTACTTCATCGACAAAATCGACAACATTCGGAAATCGATTCATCAGAAAAGAACAACCAACCTCATTCAACCAAAGCAAAAAGAAGATATTAACACAAACATCACGCAACCACCGAAATATTCTCTGTCCCCTATCACCGCTGACACGGCTATAAACATCATCAGAAGCCTTCGAGACAGCACATCCCCAAACGACATCATCCCCACAAAACTCCTTAAAGAATGTTCCGACATCCTGGCCCCTACTCTGACACACCTCATAAATCAATCATTCAAAGAAGGGACTGTACCAACCTCCCTCAAGCAAGGCATCGTCAAACCTCTGCTGAAGAAACCCAATCTTGACCCTAAGGACCCCAACTGCCGCAGACCGATAACAAGCCTCAACACCATCTCCAAGATTATGGAGAAAGCAGTAGTACTGCAACTACAACGCCACCTGGACACACATCAACTCCTGGACCCACTGCAATCAGGATTCCGCCCGGGCCATGGCACAGAAACAGCACTCCTCAAAATATGGGACGACGCCCTTCAAGCAGCAGATGAGGGAGAATCTAGTCTCCTGGTGCTGTTGGACCTCAGCGCAGCATTTGATACAGTGAACCACAATACTTTATTTGTCCGCCTCTCAGAAGTGGCAGGAACCACAGGTCTGGCGCTAAAATAGCTTGCATCCTTCCTAGAGAATCGCTCTCAGACAGTGAAACTAGGAACATTCACCTCAGAGACCCGGGCAGTCTCCTGTGGAGTTCCCCAGGGCTCACCCCTGTCACCAGTGCTATTCAACATCTACATCCGCCCACTTCTCAATATCATCAGGAAAACGGACCTCTGTTTCCACTCATATGCCGGTGACACCCAACTCTACTTTTGCATCACCGGACAAAAAAACCATCATCAACAATTAGAAGAATGCCTCAGTTCAATTGATGATTGGATGACCATCAGCTCCCTCAAACTTAACGGTTCAAAAACAGAACTTCTTCTCCTACATGCCAACAAAAATTCCAAAATGAAGACCCCGTGGACACCCCCCACCATCCTCGGACAGACCATCACTCCAAGCCTCAAAGCCAAGAGTCTCGGAGTCATCTTTGACTCAGGAATGACAATGGATGCTCAAATAGAATCAGTGGTGAGCGGATCCCACCATCTCCTCCGCCTCCTACGCAGACTCATCCCCTTCATCCCAGAAGAAGACAAACCGGCAGTTGTGGGAACAATCATCAACTCCCGACTTGACTATGCAAATTCGCTCTACATAGGACTACCCCAATATCAGCTTGCGCGCTTACAACTCATTCAAAACACGGCGGCAAGACTGTTAACAGGAAAAAAACCCTGGGAATCCATTTCACCATCCCTAAAGTGCCTACACTGGCTAACCGTAAAGAATCGGATCAAATTCAAGACCCTCTGCCTCACCCACAAATGCATACAAGGAAATGCTCCGCTATATGCTATATCTTCAGGAGAAAATAAAACACTACACACCCAATCGCAGCCTTCGATCAGCTAACCAAAACCTCCTCATCATTCCAAAATATCACTACAAAGCAAAGGGAAAACAAAGATTCGCAGTCCAAGGACCTCGACTATGGAACGCTCTTCCGACCCACATCCGCATGGAAGAAAACCATCAGGCCTTCAGGAAAAAACTAAAGACCTTCCTTTTCTAAGAAGCTGGCAACAGAGAACGCATTCTAGCGCCTTGAGGCGATTTAGTTCGCATTTGCAGCGCTCTACAAATCCTTCATTTATTTATTCATTCATTCATTCATTCATCTATATATATATTAAATGAACTGCAGCTCAGTGAGTCACCTGCCTGGCTGAAAGTGTATTTGAACATGTACTCAAAGAATGGCCTACGGTCAGGTATAAGCTTGACTGGAATACAATGCAGTGGATAAATATTTTATGAACTGCAGCTCAGTGAGTCACCTGCCTGGCTGAAAGTGTCTTTGAACATGCACTCAGGCAATGGCCTACAGTCAGGTATAGGCTTGGCTAGACTATATATATATATATATATATACAAGCCTGTATATATATATATATATATATATATATATATATATATATATATATATATATATATATTACATGCACTGCAGCTCAGTGAGTCAGAAGGAAATGGAGCTGCCACCAACCCTCTGCCCCACGACGAGAGTGGACACTGATGTAAGGAAGTCCTGGGGCTCCGCTGGAGACACTGATGTAAGGAAGGACAGGGACTCTGCTGGGGCACTGATGTAAAGACTGGCGCTCCAGCGGGGACACTGATGTAAGCACTGGACTCCACTGGGGGTACTGATGTAAGGAAGGACTCAGGCACTGATGTAAAGACTGGGGCTCCGCTGGGGACACTGATGTAAGGACTGGGCTCCACTGGGGACACTGATGTAAGGAAGGACTGGGGCTCCGCTGGGGACACTGAAGGACTGGGACTCTGCTGCGGCACTAATGTAAGGACTGGGCTCCACTGGGGACACTAATGTAAGGAAGGACTGGGCTCCGCTGGGGACACTGATACAGACTGGGCTCCGCTGGGGATACTGATAAAAGGACTGGGCTCTGTTCGGGACACTGATGTAAGGACTGGGCTCTGCTGGGGACACTGATATAAGGACTGGGCTCCACTAGGGACACTGATGTAAGGACTGGGCTCTGCTGGGGACACTGATGTAAGGATTGGGCTGTGCGGGGGACACTGATGTATGGACTGGGCTCTGCTGGGGACACTGATGTACGACTGGGGCTCCGCTGGGGACACTGATGTAAGGACTGGGCTCCGCTGGGGACACTGATGTAAGGACTGGGCTCCGCTGGTGACACTGATGTAAGGAAGGACTGGGGCTCTGCTGGGGACACTGATATAAGGACTGGGCTCCGCTGTAGACACTGATGTAAGGACTGGGGCTCCACTGGGGACACTGATGTAAGTATTGGACTATGCTGGGGACACTGATATAAGGACTGGGCTCCGCTGGTGACACTGATATAAGGACTGGGCTCCGCTGGTGACACTGATGTAAAGACTGGGCTCTGCTGGGGACACTGATGTATGGACTGGGCTCTGCTGGGGACACTGATGTAAGGAATGACTGGGGCTCTGCTGGGGACACTGATGTAAGTATTGGACTATGCTGGGGACACTGATATAAGGACTGGGCTCCGTTGGTGACACTGATATAAGGACTGGGTTCTGCTGGTGACACTGATGTAAAGACTGGGCTCTGCCGGGGACACTGATGTATGGACTGGGCTCTGCTGGGGACACTGATGTAAGGAATGACTGGGGCTCTTCTGGGGACACTGATGTATGGACTGGGGCTCCGCTGGGGACACTGAAATAAGGACTGGGCTCTGCTTGGGACACTGATGTAAGGACTGGGCTCTGCTAGGGACACTAACATAAGGACTGGGCTCCACTGGGGGACACTGATGTAAGGACTGGGATCCGCTGGAGACACCGATGTAAGGACTGGGCTCCGCTGGGGACACTGATGAAAGGAAGGACTGGGGCTTTGCTGGGGACACTGATATAAGGACTGGGCTCCGCTGGGGACACTGATGTAAGGATTGGGCTCTGCTGGGGTCACTGATATAAGGACTGGGCTCCACTGGGGACACTGATGTAAGGACTGGGCTCTGCTAGGGACACTGATGTATGGTCTGGGCTCTTCTGGGGACACTTATGTAAGGAAGGACTTGGGCTCTGCTAGGGACACTGATATAAGGACTGGGCTCCGCTGCAGACACTGACATAAGGACTGGGGCTCCACTGGGGACACTGATGTAAGGATTGGGCTCTGCTGGGGACACTGATATAAGGACTGGGCTCCACTGGGGACACTGATGTAAGGACTGGGCTCTGCTGAGGACACTGATGTAAGGAAGGATTAGGGCTCTGCTGGGGAAACTGATGTAAGGACTAGGCTCTGCTGGGGACACTGATGTAAGGACTGGGGCTCCGCTGGGGACACTAATATAAGGACTGGGCTCTGCTGGGGACACTGACAAAAGGACTGGGTTCTGCTGGGGACACTGATGTAAGGACTGGGCTACACTGGGGGCACTGATGTAAGGACTGTGCTCCGCTGGGGACACTGATGTAAGGACTGGGCTCTGCCCGGGGCACTGATATAAGGACTGTGCTCTGCTGGGAACACTGATGTAAAGACTGGGCTCCGCTGGGGGACACTGATGTAAGTACTGGGCTCCGCTGGAGACACTGATGTAAGGACTGGGTTCTGACGGGGACACTGATGTATGGACTGGGCTCTGCTGGGGACACTAATGTAAGGAAGGACTGGGGCTCCGCTGGGGACACTGATGCAAGGACTGGACTTCACTGGGGACACTGATGTAAGGACTGGGCTCTGCTAGGGACACTGATGTAAGGATTGGGCTCTGCTGGGGACACTGATATAAGGACTGGGCTCCGCTGGAGACACTGATGTAAGGACTAGGGCTCCGCTGGGGACACTGATGTAAGTATTGGGCTCTGCTGGGGACACTGATATAAGCACTGGGCTCCGCTGGGGACACTGATGTAGGTACTGGGCTCCGCTGGGGACACTGATGTAAGGACTAGGCTCTGCCGGGGACACTGATGTAAGGACTGCGCTCTGCCGGGGACACTGATGTAAGGAAGGACTGGGGCTCCGCTGGGGACACTGATGTATGGACTGGGGCTCCGTTGAGGACACAAATATAAGGTCTGGGCTCTGCTGGGGACACTGATGTAAGGACTGGGCTCTGCTGGGGACACTGATAGAAGGACTGGGCTCCGCTGGGGACACTGATGTAAGGACTGGGCTCCGCTAGGGACAATGATGTAAGGACTGGGCTCTGCCGGAGACACTGATATAAGGACTGGGCTTCCCTGGGGACACTGATGTAAGGACTGGGCTCTGCTGGGGAATGAAAAGAGAGAGGGGCGCACTGGCCATGTGCATTATCTTTTGTAAAATTATTTATTGATTAAAATGATAAAAGAAATTACTCACAAACAGTTGTGGAACAAGGTGCAATGTAAATCAAGCACCGACTAGCAGCAAACAGTTCTATGATGAGCAAAACCTTCCAGAGGTCTTGGAGGAACATACAAGCATCACTACCGGCTTACGTGTTTCGAAGGGAATGTCCCTTCTTCATCAGAGCTCAGCAGCGAACCCTCCTTTAGCAGTCCCTGTTTATATAGTGCCAGAAAGAAACAATCAGTGGATTAGGGGAGGGGGCATGTGGGGCCCCTCCCCCTCAAAGGATCCCTCCCTCCCGGGCTCCTCAATCATATAAGCAGAAAGGTGTAAAAATAAATAACTTAAAATAAATAAATAAATAAATGGAAGACTAAAGACAGTGTTTATCCTCATGACACAACACAGGAAGCACCTACATTGTTAACAGAGGACAGAATTAAAATTAGACTTGAGAAACTTAACATTAATAAATCACCGGGACCAGATGGCTTGCATCCGAGGGTACTTAGGGATCTCAGTCAGGTGATTGCCAGACCGTTGTTCCTAATTTTTACAGACAGTCTATTGACTGGAATGGTACCAGCTGATTGGAGAAAAGCCAATGTAGCACCAATATTTAAAAAGGGCCCAAAAAACATCCCTGGTAATTACAGACCAGTTAGCCTAACATCAATAGTATGTAAACTCTTGGAGGGGATGATAAGGGACTATATACAAGATTTTAGTAATAAGAATGATATCATTAGCAGTAATCAGCATGGATTCATGAAGAATCGTTCTTGCCAAACCAATCTATTAACCTTCTATGAGGAGGTGAGTTGCTATCTAGATAAAGGAAGGCCCGTAGATGTGGTGTATCTGGATTTTGCAAAAGCATTTGACACAGTTCCCCATAAACGTTTACTGTACAAAATAAGGTGCGTTGGCATGGACCATAGGGTGAGTACATGGATTGAAAACTGGCTACAAGGGCGTGTTCAGAGGGTGGTGATAAATGGGGAGTACTCAGAATGGTCAGGGGTGGGTAGGGGGGTTCCCCAGGGTTCTGTGCTGGGACCAATCCTATTTAATAGGGATGAGCTTCGAGTTCGAGTCGAACTCATGTTCTACTCGAACATTGGCTGTTCGCAAGTTCGCCGAACAGCGAACAATTTGGGGTGTTCGCGGCAAATTCGAATGCCGCGGAACACCCTTTAAAAGTCTATGGGAGAAATCAAAAGTGCTAATTTTAAAGGCTTATATGCAAGTTATTGTCATAAAAAGTGTTTGGGGACCCGGGTCCTGCCCCAGGGGACATGGATCAATGCAAAAAAAAGTTTTAAAAACGGACGTTTTTTCAGGAGCAGTGATTTTATTAATGCTTAAAGTCAAACAATAAAAGTGTAATATCCCTTTAAATTTCGTACCTGGGGGGTGTCTATAGTATGCCTGTAAAGGGGCGCATGTTTCCTGTGTTTAGAACAGTCTGACAGCAAAATGACATTTGGAAGGAAAAAACTCATTTAAAACTACCCGCGGCTATTGCATTGCCGACAATACACATAGAAGTTCATTGATAAAAACGGCATGGGAATTCCCCACAGGGCAACCCCGAACCAAAAAAAAAAAAAAAAAAATGATGTGGGGGTCCCCCTAAATTCCATACAAGGCCCTTCAGGTCTGGTATGGATATTAAGGGGAACCCCAGCCAAAATTAAAAAAAAAAATTGACGTGGGGTTCCCCCTAAATTCCATACCAGACCCTTCAGGTCTGGTATGGATTTTAAGGGGAACCCCGCGCCAAAAAAAAACAAAAAACGGCGTGGGGTCCCCCCAAAAATCCATACCAGACCCTTATCCGAGCACGCAACCTGGCAGGCCGCAGGAAAAGAGGGGGGGACGAGAGTGCGGCCCCCCCCCCTCCTGAACCGTACCAGGCCACATGCCCTCAACATTGGGAGGGTGCTTTGGGGTAGCCCCCCAAAACACCTTGTCCCCATGTTGATGAAGACAAGGGCCTCATCCCCACAACCCTGGCCGGTGGTTGTGGGGGTCTGCGGGCGGGGGGCTTATCGGAATCTGGAAGCCCCCTTTAACAAGGGGACCCCCAGATCCCGCCCCCCCCCTGTGTGAAATGGTAAGGGGGTACTTACCCCTACCATTTCACTAAAAAACTGTCAAAAATGTTAAAAATGACAAGAGACAGTTTTTGACAATTCCTTTATTTAAATGCTTCTTCTTTCTTCCTTCATCTTCTTCTTCTTCTGGTTCTTCTGGCTCTTCTGGTTCTTCCTCCGGCGTTCTCGTCCAGCATCTTCTCCGCGGCGTCTTCTATCTTCTTCTCCTCGGGCCGCTCCGCACCCATGGCATGGGGGGGAGGCTCCCGCTCTTCTCTTCATCTTCTTCTCTTCTTCATCTTCTTCTTCATCTTCTTCTTCTTCTCTTCTTCCTTCTTCTCTTCTTCATTTCTTCTCCGGGCCGCTCCGCAGCCATGCTGGCATGGAGGGAGGCTCCCGCTGTGTGACGGCGTCTCTTCGTCTGACGGTTCTTAAATAACGGGGGGCGGGGCCATCCGGTGACCCCGCCCCCCTCTGACGCACGGTGACTTGACGGGACTTCCCTGTGACGTCACGGCGAATGCCACAGGGAATTCCCGTCATGTCACCGTGCGTCAGAGGGGGGCGGGGTCACCGGGTGGCCCCGCCCCCCGTTATTAAAGAACCGTCAGACGAAGAGACGCCGTCACACAGCGGGAGCCTCCCTCCATGCCACAGCATGGCTGCGGAGCGGCCCGGAGAAGAAATGAAGAAGAGAAGAAGGAAGAAGAGAAGAAGAAGAAGAAGATGAAGAAGAAGATGAAGAAGAGAAGAAGATGAAGAGAAGAGCGGGAGCCTCCCCCCCATGCCATGGGTGCGGAGCGGCCCGAGGAGAAGAAGATAGAAGACGCAGCGGAGAAGATGCTGGACGAGAACGCCGGAGGAAGAACCAGAAGAGCCAGAAGAACCAGAAGAAGAAGAAGATGAAGGAAGAAAGAAGAAGCATTTAAATAAAGGAATTGTCAAAAACTGTCTCTTGTCATTTTTAACATTTTTGACAGTTTTTTAGTGAAATGGTAGGGGTAAGTACCCCCTTACCATTTCACACGGGGGGGGCCGGGATCTGGGGGTCCCCTTGTTAAAGGGGGCTTCCAGATTCCGATAAGCCCCCCACCCGCAGACCCACACAACCACCGGCCAGGGTTGTGGGGATGAGACCCTTGTCTTCATCAACATGGGGACAAGGTGTTTTGGGGGGCTACCCCAAAGCACCCTCCCAATGTTGAGGGCATGTGGCCTGGTACGGTTCAGGAGGGGGGGGGCCGCACTCTCGTCCCCCCCTCTTTTCCTGCGGCCTGCCAGGTTGCGTGCTCAGATAAGGGTCTGGTATGGATTTTTGGGGGGACCCCACGCCGTTTTTTTTTTTTTTTTTTGGCGCGGGGTTCCCCATTAAATCCATACCAGACCTGAAGGGTCTGGTATGGAATTTAGGGGGAACCCCACGTCAATTTTTTTTTTAAATTTTGGCTGGGGTTCCCCTTAATATCCATACCAGACCTGAAGGGCCTTGTATGGAATTTAGGGGGACTCCCACATCATTTTTTTTTTTAATTTTGGTTCGGGGTTGCCCTGTGGGGAATTCCCATGCTGTTTTTATCAATGAACTTCTATGTGTATTGTCGGCAATGCAATAGCCGCGGTAGTTTTAAATGTGTTTTTTCCTTCAAAATGTCATTTTGCTGTCAGACTGTTCTAAACACGGGAAACATGCGCCCCTTTACAGGCATACTATAGACACCCCCCAGGTATGAAATTTAAAGGGATATTACACTTTTATTGTTTGACTTTAAGCATTATTAAAATCACTGCTCCTGAAAAAACGGCCCTTTTTAAAACTTTTTTTTGCATTGATTCATGTCCCCTGGGGGAGGACAATAACTTGCATATTAGCCTTTAAAATTAGCACTTTTGATTATTCATGTTCGTGTCCCATAGACTTTAACGGCGTTCGCGTGTTCGAACAAATTTTTTTCCTGTTCGCATGTTCTGGTGCGAACCGAACAGGGGGGTGTTCGGCTCATCCCTACTATTTAATTTGTTCATAAACGACCTGGAGGATGGGATAAACAGTTCAATCTCTGTATTTGCAGACGATACTAAGCTAAGCAGGGCAATAACTTCTCCGCAGGATGTGGAAATCTTGCAAAAAGACCTGAACAAATTAATGGGGTGGGCGACTACATGGCAAATGAGGTTCAATGTAGAAAAATGTAAAATAATGCATTTGGGTGGCAAAAATATGAATGCAATCTATACACTGGGGGGAGAACCTCTGGGGAAATCTAGGATGGAAAAGGACCTGGGGGTCCTAGTAGATGATAGGCTCAGCAATGGCATGCAATGCCAAGCTGCTGCTAATAAAGCAAACAGAATATTGGCATGCATTAAAAGGGGGATCAACTCCAGAGATAAAACGATAATTCTCCCGCTCTACAAGACTCTGGTCTGGCCGCACCTGGAGTATGCTGTCCAGTTCTGGGCCCCAGTCCTCAGGAGGGATGTACTGGAAATGGAGCGAGTACAAAGAAGGGCAACAAAGCTAATAAAGGGTCTGGAGGATCTTAGTTATGAGGAAAGGTTGCGAGCACTGAATTTATTCTCTCTGGAGAAGAGACGCTTGAGAGGGGATATGATTTCAATTTACAAATACTGTCCTGGTGACCCCCACAATAGGGATAAAACTTTTTCGCAGAAGAGAGTTTAATAAGACTCGTGGCCACTCATTACAATTACAAGAAAAGAGGTTTAACCTTAAACTACGTAGAGGGTTCTTTACGGTAAGAGCGGCAAGGATGTGGAATTCCCTTCCACAGGCGGTGGTCTCAGCGGGGAGCATTGATAGCTTCAAGAAACTATTAGATAATCACCTGAATGACCGCAACATACAGGGATATGTAATGTAATACTGACACATAATCACACACATAGGTTGGACTTGATGGACTTGGGTCTTTTTTCAACCTCACCTACTATGTAACTATGTAACTAAATTAATGAATGTCAAATGTGATTGGATGCTACCAAAAACAGGAGCTGACCGTGAGGGAGACATAGCACACACTTAATGATAGATAATAAAGTACTGAGCACATGAGGTGCAGAGTGGCATGAGCTATGTGAACATGTTTGATAGGTAGCCGACGGTCATATGAAAGTGGACACTGTACCTGTACATGTGAGCAGCCCGCCGATCTTTTCCGGGTAGTAAACCCGTCCTGAAACGCATGCCAATGCGTTTGCATTCCAGGCAGGAGGAAGAGGCGGGGTGCGTGTCACTTCCTCTGTGTCAGCCGTCGCCCGCCAGTGATGTAGGCGGCAAAGGACTGCACGTCGCCATGGTTTATCATAAACATCTGGTTTATACAGTATCATCTATTATTGTGCAGAGGCACCTCTATTTTTATTTTTACTTTTTTATCCTGTGTTCTTTGGGGGCCCTGGTTTGGCGCAGTCATTATCTGCAAGGCAGCTGTATGGTCAGGCTGACGTCGGGTGGCTCCCATGCTTCATCAGCCATGACCCCTCGAAAATCTGCCTCCAGTAACATGGCGCCGTGCAGTCCTTCGCCGCCTACCTCACTGGCGGGCGATGACTGACGCAGAGGAAGTGACGTGCACCCCGCCTCTTCCTCCTGCCTGGAACGCAAACGCATTGACGTGCGTTTCAGGACGGGTTTACTACCTGTAAACGATCAGCGGGCTGCTCACATGTACAGGGATCGGATCGGATACTGAAGGTACAGTGTCCACTTTCATACGACCGTCGGCTACCTATCAAACATGTTCACATAGCTCATGCCACTCTGCACCTCATGTGCTCAGTACTTTATTATCAATCATTAAGTGTGTGCTATGTCTCCCTCACGGGCAGCCCCTGTTTTTGGTAGCATCCAATCACATTTGACATTCATTTATTTAGTCTTCCATTTATTTATTTATTTTAAGTTATTTATTTTTACACCTTTCAGCTTATATGATTGAGGAGCCCGGGAGGGAGGGATCCATTGAGGGGGAGGGGCCCCACATGCCCCCTCCCCTAATCCACTGATTGTGCCTTTCTGGCACTATATATACAGGGACTGCTGAAGGAGGGTTCACTGCTGAGCTCTGATGAAGAAGGGACGTTCCCTTCAAAACGCGTAAGCCGGTAGTGATGCTTGCATGTTCCTCCAAGACCTCTGGAAGGTTTCGCTCATCATAGAACTGTTTGCTGCTAGTCGGTGCTTGTTTTACATTGCACCTTGTTCCACAACTGCTTGTGAGTAATTTCTTTTATCATTTTATTCAATAAATAACTTTACAAAAGATAATGCACATGGCCGGTGCGCTCCTCTCTCTTTTTATTTTTTTTTCTGCTAGGATTTCCCATCCTTGAGGGCAGCAAGGCCTGTGTCCTTGTACCATCTGTCTGGTTGTCCACTTGTGCGCAGGAGTCATTTCTTTTTCTGTTATCGGCTCTGCTGGGGACACTGATATAAGGAGTGGGCTCCGCTGGGGACACTGATGTAAGGACTGGGCTCTGCTGGGGACACTGATGTAAGGACTGGGCTCTGCCTGGAACACTGATATAAGGACTGGGCTTCGCTGCGGACACTGATGTAAGGACTGGGCTTCGCTGGGGACACTGATGTAAGGACTGCGCTCTAACACCATCTATCGCACATTGATATGGAGGAAACAGGTTCCAAGAATTAAATTGGAAACCTTACAGGAGGCAAAAGACTCGGGGGGACTGGCGGTGCCCAATCCATTTTTTTACTTTATGGTGGCTCAGCTACAATATTTAACAGCTGGCTCCCCCCTGATCCCTCCGACCCCATTCGAAATATCGTGTGCACCCAGGTTTTGGGTGATGGACTTGTGGAGTGCATAGAGGCAGGTGAACTGGCAGCACTGATTCAATACCCCACATTACTGCTTATAGATAAAGTATGGAACAAAACCAAACAACATTTGCAGTACACTGGTTACACAAATTGGTCAAGAATTTGGAATAACAGAAATGACCCAGAATTGAACAAACTACAAAACTTCTCTAATTGGTCAACAAACAGAGTAAAATATATCCCACAATTATATTGTGGGGGAATACTTTGCGACTTCCAATCACTTCACGCAGAATTTAACTTGCCAAATACCTAATTTTTCCAGTACCTGCAATTTAGGCATGCTATAGCGGCACAAGCTACAACATCCACTTGGGAACTATCTAGGTCCACAGTGCTTACACAACTAATTTTATCATCATCCCAGAAGGGACAAATTTCCTCTATATATACAGTTCTCTTCTCTGTGATGTGTCTAAAGCGATGACTTTGAATTGTAGAACTGGATGGGGAGTTGACATAGAGAGTATCTCGGATGAGGAATGGACTACCATATTAGATAATGTACTTAAAGTATCACTATCCTCCTCTCAAAAACTTACTCAATTATTCATTATTCATCACACCTACCGCAAACCTGAGAGGCTACACAAATGGCACAGAAGAGATGACCCGCTATGCCCCCGATGCCTTGTAGATAATGGTACACTTATCCATATGCTATTGAAATGCCCGAAACTGCAAAGGTATTGGGCAGCAGTGATTAACACCATCAATAGCATTTGGAATCTTAAACTCACTACAGACCCCAAACTTTGTCTATAGGGTTGGTTAGATGAAGAACAATACACACCTCACACATACATCGCCATTCTTAGAATACTATTTCTGGCTATGAAACTTATAGCTAGAAAATGGCTATCTACGATGGCCCCCACACACACAGAATAGATTACGTCAGTTAATGATTCTCTTATCAGAGAACAACTTACAAACATCGAGGAAGCCCGAAAAAACTTTGAGTCTATTTGGGATCCCTGGCTAGACACCCCTAGACTGGCACCCTTACGCCTGGTTCATAATAAAATCCTAGGGGGTAGAATATCAACAACAACTGTACCACCTTAGAACATAGTACTGAGATGAATCTTCCAATAGAGAACTACTGTGCAAGTATTAGGACCTGCAGAAGTTTAAATGTTTAGGTTTTGTCTTACCCAACGGGTAATGTTTGTTCTTAAAATAGGTTTTCCGCTCCCCGCTGGTTAGGGGTTAGCGGTACCCCACTCTACTCAACGGCCCTGTTAGGACCGGGAGCGGAGAGTGAAGGCATTATATTAAGAGGACACATATGTTATGTAATGAGACCAAAGAATTGCAACCACAAATGCCTTATTATACAAACGTATCTTTTATTTCTGATATGTTGTTATAATGCATATTGTATAAGTAACATGATATATAGAATCGCATGGTCAGATAATTTTGATTATTATGTGTCCTAACAAATATGAAAAGTTTTTTGTTTATTTTTTATTTTTTGAATCTTTTTAAATAAAAAAAATTATCTGATTTAAAAAAAAGGATTGGGCTCTGCTGGGGACACTGATATAATGCCTGGGCTCCGCTGGGGGACACTGATGTAAGGACTGGGCTCCACTGGGGACACTGATGTAAGGACTGCGCTCTGACGGGGTTACTGATGTATGGACTGGGCTCTGCTGGGGACACTGATGTAAGGAAGGACTGGGGCTCTGCTGGGGACACTGATGTAAGGACTGGGGCTCCGCTGGGGACACTGATGTAATGACTGGGCTCCACTGGGGACACTGATGAATGGACTGGGCTCTGGTCGGAACACTGGTGTAAGGACTTGGCTCTGCTGGGGACACTGATGTAAGGACTGGGCTCCACTGGGGACACTGATGTAAGGACTGGGCTCTGCTGAGGACACTGATGTAAGGAAGGATTAGGGCTCTGCTGGGGAAACTGATGTAAGGACTAGGCTCTGCTGGGGAAACTGATGTAAGGACTGGGGCTCTGCTTGGGACACTGATGTAAGGACTGGGCTCCGCTGGGGTCACTGATGTCAGGACTGGGCCCTGCTCGGGACACTGATGTAAGGACTGGGCTCCGCTGGGGACACTGATGTCAGGACTGGGCCCTGCTTGGGACACTGATGTATGGACTGGGCTCCGCTGGGGACACTAATGTAAGGAAGGACAGGGCTCCACTGTGGTCAATGATGTAAGGAAGGACAGGGCTCCGCTGTGGTCAATGATGTAAGGAAGGACTGGGACTCTGCTGGGGGCACTGATGTAAGGACTGGGCTCCACTGGAAACACTGATGTAAAGACTGGACTCTGCTTGGGACACTGATGTATGGACTGGGCTCCGCTGGGGACACTGATGTAAGGAAGGACTGTCTCTGCTGGGGACACTAGTGTAAAGAAGGATTGTGACTCCGCTGGTGCACTGATGTAAGGACTGGGCTCCACTGGGGACACTGATGTAAGGACTGGGCTCCACTGGGGACAATGTTGTAGGGACTGGACTCCTGCTGGGTACACTGATGTAAGGACTGGGCTACGCTGGGGACACTGATGTAAGAACTGGGCTCCGCTGGGGACACTGAAGTAAGGACTGGGCTCCCAGTGGGGACACTGCTGTAAGGACTGGGCTCCGCTGTGAACACTGATGAAAGGTATGGGCTCTGCTCAGGACACTGAGGTAAGGACTGGGCTCGACCGGGGAAACTGATGTATGGACTGGGCTCCGCTGGGGACACTGATGTATGGACTGGGCTCCTCTGGGGACACTGATGTAAGGAAGGACTGGGCTGTGTGGGGACACTGATGTTAGGAATTACTGGGACTCCACTGGGGCACTGAAGTAAGAACTGGCCTCCATTGGGGACACTGATGTAAGGACTGGGCTCTGCTGGGGAAACTGATGTATGGACTGGGCTCCACGGGGGACACTGATGTAAGGAAGGACTGGCCTCTGCTGGAGACACTGATGTATGGAAGGACTGTGACTCCACTGGGACACTGATATAAGGACTGGGCTCCCCTGGGGACACTGATGTAAGGACTGGGCTCCGCTGGGGACACTAATGTAAGGACTGGGCTCCACTGGGGACACTGATGTAAGGAATGGGCTCCGCTGGGAACACTGATGAAAAGACTGGGGTCTGCTCAGGACACTGATGTATGGACTGGGCTTCACTGGGGACACTGATGTATGGACTGGGCTCCGCTGGGGACACTGATGTATGGACTGGGTTCCGCTGGGGACACTGATGTATGGACTGGGCTCCGCTGGGGACACTCAGGTAAGGAAGGACTGGGCCCTGCTGGGGACACTAATATAAGGACTCGGCTCCACTGGGGACACTGATGTACGGACTGGGCTCTGCCGGGGATACTGATGTATGGACTGGGTTCTGCTGGGGACACTGATGTAAGGAAAGACTGGGGCTCCGCTGGGGACAATGATGTAAGGACTGGGGCTCCACTGGGGACACTGATATAATGACTGGGCTCCACTGGAGACACTGATGTAAGGACAGGGGCTCCGCTGGGGACACTGATATAATGACAGGGCTCTACTGGGGACACTGATGTAAGGACTGGGCTCCGCTGGGGACACTGATGAAAGGACTGGGCTCTGCTCTAGACACTGACGTAAGGACTGGGCTCTGCTGGGGACACTGATGTAAGGACTGGGCCCTGCTGGGGACACTGATGTAAGGACTGAGCTCCACTGGGGACATTGATGTAAGGACTTGGCATCGCTGGGGACACTGATGTATGGACTGGGCTCTGCTGGCGACACTGATGTATGGACTGGGCTCCGCTGGGGACACTGATGTGAGGAAGGACTGTGCTCGGCTGTGGACAATGATGTAAGGAAGGACTGGAACTCTACTGGGGCAATGATGTAAGGACTGGGCTTCACTGGAGACACTGATGTAAGGACTGGGCTCCGCTGGAGCACTGATGTAAGGACTAGGCTCCACTGGAGACACTGATGTAAGGACTTGGCTCTGCTGGGGACACTGATGTAAGGAAGGTCTTTCTCTGCTGGGGATACTGATGTAAAGAAGGTCTCTGACTCCGCTGGGGCACTGATGTAAGGACTGAGCTCTGCTGGGGACACTGATGTAAGGACTGGAATCTGCTGGTGACACTGATGTAAGGACTGGGCTCCGCTAGGGACACTGATGTAAGGACTGGGCTCCGCTGGGGACACTGATGTAAGTACTGGCTCCCATTGAGGACACTGATGTAAGGACTGGACTCTGCTGGGGACACTGTTGTAAGGACTTGGCTCCACTGGGGACACTGATGTATTGACTGGGCTTCACTGGGGACACTGATGTATGGACTGGGCTCCGCTGGGGACACTGATGTATGGACTGGGCTCCTCTAGTGACACTGAGGTAATTAAGGACCGGGCCCTGCTGGGGACACTGATGTCAGGAAGTACTGGGACTTCACTGGGGCACTGATGTAAGAACTGGCCTCCACTGAGGACACTGATGTAAGGACTGGGCTTTGCTGGGGAAACTGATGTAAAGAAGGACTGGGACTTCCCTTGGGCACTGATGATAGGACTAGGCTCCACTGGAGACACTGATGTAAGGACTGGGCTCCACTGGGGACACTGATGTAAGGACTAGGTTCCCATTGAGGACACTTATGTAAGGACTGGGCTCTTCTGGGAACACTGATGAAAGGACTGGGCTCTACTCAGGACACTGATGTAAGTACTGGGCTGCACTGAGGACAATGATGTAAGGACTGGGCTCCACTGGAGATACTGATGTAAGGACTGGGCACCGCTGGAGCACTGATGTAAGGACTGGGCTCCACTGGAGACACTGATGTAAGGACTGGGCTCTGCTGGGGACACTGATGGTAAGGAAGGTCTTTCTCTACTGGGGATACTGATGTAAAGAAGGTCTCTGACTCCACTGGGGCACTGATGTAAGGACTGAGCTCTGCTGGGGACACTGATGTAAGGACTGGACTCTGCTGGTGACACTGATGTATGTACTGGGCCCTGCTGGGGACACTGATGTAAGGACTGAGCTCCACTGGGGACACTGATTTAAGGACTTGGCTTCGCTGGGGACACTGATGTATGGATTGGGCTCTGCTGGCGACACTGATGTATGGACTGGGCTCCGCTGGGGACACTGATGTGAGGAAGGACTGGGCTCGGCTGTGGACAATGATGTAAGGAAGGACTGGAACTCTGCTGGGGCAATGATGTAAGGACTGGGCTCCACTGGAGACACTGATGTAAGGACTGGGCTCCGCTGGAGCACTGATGTAAGGACTGGGCTCCACTGGAGACACTGATGTAGGGACTGGGCTCTGCTGGGGACAATGATGTAAGTAAGGTCTTTCTCTGCTGGGGATACTGATGTAAAGAAGATCTCTGACTCCGCTGGGGCACTGATGTAAGGACTGAGCTCTGCTGGGGACACTGATGTAAGGACTGGACTCTGCTGGTGACACTGATGTAAGGACTGGGCTCCGCTGGGGACACTGATGTAAGGACTGGGCTCCGCTGGGGACACTGATGTAAGTACTGGCTCCCATTGAGGACACTGATGTAAGGACTGGGCTCTGCTGGGGACACTGATGTAAGGACTTGGCTCCACTGGGGACACTGATGTATGGACTGGGCTTCACTGGGGACACTAATGTATGGACTGTGCTCCGCTGGGGACACTGATGTATGGACTGGGCTCCTCTAGGGACACTGAGGTAATTAAGGACCGGGCCCTGCTGGGGACACTGATGTCAGGAAGTACTGGGACTTCACTGGGGCACTGATGTAAGAACTGGCCTCCACTGAGGACACTGATGTAAGGACTGGGCTTTGCTGGGGAAATTGATGTAAAGAAGGACTGGGACTCCGCTGGGGCACTGATGTTAGGACTGGGCTCCACTGGAGACACTGATGTAAGGACTGGGCTCCACTGGGGACACTGATGTAAGGACTGGGCTCCCATTGAGGACACTTATGTAAGGACTGGGCTCCGCTGGGAACACTGATGAAAGGACTGGGCTCTACTCAGGACACTGATGTAAGTACTGGGCTGCACTGAGGACACTGATGTATGGACTGGGCTCCGCTGGGGACACTGATGTATGGACTGGGCTCTGCTGGGGACACTGATGTAAGGAAGGACTGGTCCCTGCTGGGGACACTGATGTTAGGAAGTACTGGGACTCCACTGGGGCACTGATGTAAGAACTGGCCTCCACTGGGGACACTGATGTAAGGACTGGGCTCTGTTTGGGAAACTAATGTATGGATTGGGCTCTGCTGGGGACACTGATGTATGAATTGGGCTCCGCTGGGGACACTGATGTAAGGAAGGACAGGGCTCCACTGTGGTCAATGATGTAAGGAAGGACTGGGACTCTGCTGGGGCACTGATGTTAGGACAAGGCTCAACTGGGGACACTGATGTAAGGACTGGGCTCCGATTTAGTCAATGATGTAAGGAAGGACTGTGACTTTGCTGTGGCACTAATGTAAGGATTGGGCTCCACTGGGGACACTGATGTAAGGACAGGGCTCCGCTGGGGTACTGATGCAAGGACTGGGCTCCATTGGGGACACTGATATAAGGCCTGGGCTCCGCTGGGGGACACTGATGTAAGGACTGGGCTCCACTGGGGACACTGATGTAAGGACTGGGCTCTGCTGGGGACACTGATGTAAGGAAGGTCTTTCTCCGCTTAGGACACTGATGTAAAGAAGGTCTCTGACTCTGCTGGGGCACTGATGTAAGGACTGGACTCTGCTGGTGACACTGATGTAAGGACTGGGCTCTGCTGGGGACACTGATGTAAGGACTGGGCTCCGCTGGGGACACTGATGTAAGGACTGGGCTACGCTGGGGACACTGATGTAAGGACTGGGCTCCACTGGGAACACTGATGAAAGGACTGGCTCTGCTCATTACACTGATGTAAGGACTGGGCTGCACTGGGGACACTGATGTATGGACTGGGCTTCACTGGGGACACTGATATATGGACTGGGCTCCGCTGGGGACACTGATGTATGGACTGTGTTCCGCTGGGGACACTGATGTAAGAAAGGACTGGTTCCTGCTGGGGACACTGATGTTAGGAAGTACTGGGACTCCACTGGGGCACTGATGTAAGAACTGGCCTCCACTGGGGACACTGATGTAAGGACTGGGCTCTGCTGGGGAAACTTATGTATGGACTGGGCTCCGCAGGGGACACTGATGTAAGGAAGGACTGTGACTCCACTGGGACACTGATGTAAGGACTGGGCTACGATGGGGACACTGATGTAAGGACTGGGCTTCCACTGGGGACACTGATGTAAGGACTGGGCTCTGCTGGGAACACTGATGAAAGGACTGGGCTCTGCTCAGGACACTGATGTAAGGACTGGGCTCCGCTGGGGACACTGATGTAAATAAGGACTGTGACTCCGCTGGGGCAGAGATGTAAGGACTGGGCTCCGCTGGGGACACTGATGTAAGGACTGGGCTCCGCTGGGGACACTGATTTAAGGACTGGGCTCCACTGGGGACACTGATGTAAGGACTGGACTCCTGCTGGGGACACTGATGAAAGGACTGTGCTCTGCTCAGGACATTGATGTAAGGACTGGGCTCCACTGGGGACACTGATGAATGGACTGGGCTTCACTGGGAACACTGATGTATGGACTGGGTTCCACTCTGTACACTGATGTGTGGACTGGGCTCTGCTGGGGATACTGATGTATGGACTGGGCTCCGCTGGGGACTCTGATATAAAGACTGGGCTCCGCTGGGGGCACTGATGTAAGGACCGGGCTCTGCTGGGGACACTGATTTAAGGACTGGGCTCCACTTGGGACACTGATGTAAGGACTGGGCTCCTGCTTGGGACACTGATGTAAGGACTGGGCTCCACTGGGGACACTGATGTCAGGACTTGGCTTTGCTGGGGACACTGATGTATGGACTGGGCTCTGCTGTTGACACTGATGTATGGACTGGGCTCCGCTGGGGACACTGATGTGAAGAAAGACTGTGCTCCGCTGTGGACAATGATGTAAGGTAGGACTGGAACTCTGCTGGGGCACTGATGTAAGGACTGGGCTCCACTGGGGACACTGATGTAAGGACTGGGCTCCACTGGAGCACTGATGTAAGGACTGGGCTCCACTGGAGACACTGATGTAAGGACTGGGCTCTGCTGGGGACACTGATGTAAGGAAGGTCTTTCTCCGCTTAGGACACTGATGTAAAGAAGGTCTGTGACTCCACTGGGACACTGATGTAAGGACTGAGCTCCGCTGGGGACACTGATGTAAGGACTGAGCTCCGCTGGGGACACTGATGTAAGGACTGGGCTCCACTGGGGACACTGATGTAAGGACTGGGCTCCCATTGGGGACACTGATGTAAGGACTGGGCTCCCATTGGGGACACTTATGTAAGGACTGGGCTCCACTGGGAACACTGATGAATGGACTGGCTCTGCTCATTACACTGATGTAAGGACTGGGCTGCACTGAGGACACTGATGTATGGACTGGGCTTCACTGGGGACACTGATATATGGACTGGGCTCCGCTGAGGACACTGATGTAAGGACTGGGCTTTGCTGGGGAAACTGATGTAAAGAAGGACTGGGACTTCCCTTGGGCACTGATGTTAGGACTAGGCTAAACTGGAGACACTGATGTAAGGACTGGGCTCCACTGGGGACACTGATGTAAGGACTAGGCTCCCATTGAGGACACTTATGTAAGGACTGGGCTCTGCTGGGAACACTGATGAAAGGACTGGGCTCTACTCAGGACACTGATGTAAGTACTGGGCTGCACTGAGGACAATGATGTAAGGACTGGGCTCCACTGGAGATACTGATGTAAGACCTGGGCTCTGCTGGGGACACTGATGTAAGGAAGGTTTTTCTCTACTGGGGATACTGATGTAAAGAAGGTCTCTGACTCCGCTGGGGCACTGATGTAAGGACTGAGCCCTGCTGGGGACACTGATGTAAGGACTGGACTCTGCTGGTGACACTGATGTATGGACTGGGCCCTGCTGGGGACACTGATGTAAGGACTGAGCTCCACTGGGGACACTGATTTAAGGACTTGGCTTCGCTGGGGACACTGATGTATGGACTGGGCTCTGCTGGCGACACTGATGTATGGACTGGGCTCCGCTGGGGACACTGATGTGAGGAAGGACTGTGCTCGGCTGTGGACAATGATGTAAGGAAGGACTGGAACTCTGCTGGGGCAATGATGTAAGGACTGGGCTCCACTGGAGACACTGATGTAAGGACTGGGCTCCGCTGGAGCACTGATGTAAGGACTGGGCTCCACTGGAGACACTGATGTAAGGACTGGGCTCTGCTGGGGACACTGATGTAAGGAAGGTCTTTCTCTGCTGGGGATACTGATGTAAAGAAGGTCTCTGACTCCGCTGGGGCACTGATGTAAGGACTGAGCTCTGCTGGGAGCACTGATGTAAGGACTGGACTCTGCTGGTGACACTGATGTAAGGACTGGGCTCCGCTGGGGACACTGATGTAAGGACTGGGCTCCGCTGGGGACACTGATGTAAGTACTGGCTCCCATTGAGGACACTGATGTAAGGACTGGGCTCTGCTGGGGACACTGATGTAAGGACTTGGCTCCACTGGGGACACTGATGTATGGACTGGGCTTCACTGGGGACACTGATGTATGGACTGGGCTCCGCTGGGGACACTGATGTATGGACTGGGCTCCTCTAGGGACACTGAGGTAATTAAGGACCGGGCCCTTCTGGGGACACTGATGTCAGGAAGTACTGGGACTTCACTGGGGCACTGATGTAAGAACTGACCTCCACTGAGGACACCGATGTAAGGACTGGGCTTTGCTGGGGAAATTGATGTAAAGAAGGACTGGGACTCTGCTGGGGCACTGATGTTAGGACTGGGCTCCACTGGAGACACTGATGTAAGGACTGGGCTCCACTGGGGACACTGATGTAAGGACTAGGCTCCCATTGAGGACACTTATGTAAGGACTGGGCTCTGCTGGGAACACTGATGAAAGGACTGGGCTCTACTCAGGACACTGATGTAAGTACTGGGCTGCACTGAGGACAATGATGTAAGGACTGGGCTCCACTGGAGATACTGATGTAAGGACTGGGCACCGCTGGAGCACTGATGTAAGGACTGGGCTCCACTGGAGACACTGATGTAAGGACTGGGCTCTGCTGGGGACACTGATGTAAGGAAGGTCTTTCTCTACTGGGGATACTGATGTAAAGAAGGTCTCTGACTCTGCTGGGGACACTGATGTAAGGACTGGACTCTGCTGGTGACACTGATGTATGGACTGGGCCCTGCTGGGGACACTGATGTAAGGACTGAGCTCCACTGGGGACACTGATTTAAGGACTTGGCTTCGCTGGGGACACTGATGTATGGACTGGGCTCTGCTGGCGACACTGATGTATGGACTGGGCTCCGCTGGGGACACTGATGTGAAGAAGGACTGGGCTCGGCTGTGGACAATGATGTAAGGAAGGACTGGAACTCTGCTGGGGCAATGATGTAAGGACTGGGCTCCACTGGAGACACTGATGTAAGGACTGGGCTCCGCTGGAGCACTGATGTAAGGACTGGGCTCCACTGGAGACACTGATGTAGGGACTGGGCTCTGCTGGGGACACTGATGTAAGGAAGGTCTTTCTCTGCTGGGGATACTGATGTAAAGAAGTTCTCTGACTCCGCTGGGGCACTGATGTAAGGAGTGAGCTCTGCTGGGGACACTGATGTAAGGACTGGACTCTGCTGGTGACACTGATGTAAGGACTGGGCTCCGCTGGGGATACTGATGTAAGGACTGGGCTCCGCTGGGGACACTGATGTAAGTACTGGCTCCCATTGAGGACACTGATGTAAGGACTGGGCTCTGCTGGGGACACTGATGTAAGGACTTGGCTCCACTGGGGACACTGATGTATGGACTGGGCTTCACTGGGGACAGTGATGTATGGACTGGGCTCCGCTGGGGACACTGATGTATGGACTGGGCTCCTCTAGGGACACTGAGGTAATTAAGGACCGGGCCCTGCTGGGGACACTGATGTCAGGAAGTACTGGGACTTCACTGGGGCACTGATGTAAGAACTGGCCTCCACTGAGGACACTGATGTAAGGACTGGGCATTGCTGGGGAAATTGATGTAAAGAAGGACTGGGACAACGCTGGGGCACTGATGTTAGGACTGGGCTCCACTCGAGACACTGATGTAAGGACTGGGCTCCACTGGGGACACTGATGTAAGAACTGAGCTCCACTGGGGACACTGATTTAAGGACTTGGCTTCGCTGGGGACACTGATGTATAGACTGGGCTCTGCTGGCGACACTGATGTATGGACTAGGCTCCGCTGGGGACACTGATGTGAAGAAGGACTGTGCTCGGCTGTGGACAATGATGTAAGGAAGGACTGGAACTCTGCTGGGGCAATGATGTAAGGACTGGGCTCCACTGGAGACACTGATGTAAGGACTGGGCTCCGCTGGAGCACTGATGTAAGGACTGGGCTCCACTGGAGACACTGATGTAGGGACTGGGCTCTGCTGGGGACACTGATGTAAGGAAGGTCTTTCTCTGCTGGGGATACTGATGTAAAGAAGGTCTCTGAATCCGCTGGGGCACTGATGTAAGGACTGAGCTCTGCTGGGGACACTGATGTAAGGACTGGACTCTGCTGGTGACACTGATGTAAGGACTGGGCTCCGCTGGGGACACTGATGTAAGGACTGGGCTCCGCTGGGGACACTGATGTAAGTACTGGCTCCCATTGAGGACACTGATGTAAGGACTGGGCTCTGCTGGGGACACTGATATAAGGACTTGGCTCCACTGGGGACACAATGTATGGACTGGGCTTCACTGGGGACACTGATGTATGGACTGGGCTCCGCTGGGGACACTGATGTATGGACTGGGCTCCTCTAGGGACACTGAGGTAATTAAGGACCGGGCCCTGCTGGGGACACTGATGTCAGGAAGTACTGGGACTTCACTGGGGCACTGATGTAAGAACTGTCCTCCACTGAGGACACTGATGTAAGGACTGGGCTTTGCTGGGGAAATTGATGTAAAGAAGGACTGGGACTCCGCTGGGGCACTGATGTTAGGACTGGGCTCCACTGGAGACACTGATGTAAGGACTGGGCTCCACTGGGGACACTGATGTAAGGACTGGGCTCCCATTGAGGACACTTATGTAAGGACTGGGCTCCGCTGGGAACACTGATGAAAGGACTGGGCTCTACTCAGGACACTGATGTAAGTACTGGGCTGCACTGAGGACACTGATGTATGGACTGGGCTCCGCTGGGGACACTGATGTATGGACTGGGCTCTGCTGGGGACACTGATGTAAGGAAGGACTGGTCCCTGCTGGGGACACTGATGTTAGGAAGTACTGGGACTCCACTGGGGCACTGATGTAAGAACTGGGCTCTGCTTGGGAAACTGATGTATGGATTGGGCTCTGCTGGGGACACTGATGTATGAACTGGGCTCCGCTGGGGACACTGATGTAAGGAAGGACAGGGCTTCACTGTGGTCAATGATGTAAGGAAGGACTGGGACTCTGCTGGGGCACTGATGTTAGGACAAGGCTCAACTGGGGACACTGATGTAAGGACTGGGCTCTGATTTAGTCAATGATGTAAGGAAGGACTGTGACTTTGCTGTGGCACTAATGTAAGGATTGGGCTCCACTGGGGACACTGATGTAAGGACAGGGCTCCGCTGGGGTACTGATGCAAGGACTGGGCTCCATTGGGGACACTGATATAAGGCCTGGGCTCCGCTGGGGGACACTGATGTAAGGACTGGGCTCCACTGGGGACACTGATGTAAGGACTGGGCTCTGCTGGGGACACTGATGTAAGGAAGGTCTTTCTCCGCTTAGGACACTGATGTAAAGAAGGTCTCTGACTCCGCTGGGGCACTGATGTAAGGACTGGACTCTGCTGGTGACACTGATGTAAGGACTGGGCTCTGCTGGGGACACTGATGTAAGGACAGGGCTCCGCTGGGGACACTGATGTAAGGACTGGGCTACGCTGGGGACACTGATGTAAGGACTTGGCTCCACTGGGAACACTGATGAAAGGACTGGCTCTGCTCATTACACTGATGTAAGGACTGGGCTGCACTGGGGACACTGATGTATGGACTGGGCTTCACTGGGGACACTGATATATGGACTGGGCTCCGCTGGGGACACTGATGTATGGACTGTGTTCCGCTGGGGACACTGATGTAAGAAAGGACTGGTTCCTGCTGGGGACACTGATGTTAGGAAGTACTGGGACTCCACTGGGGCACTGATGTAAGAACTGGCCTCCACTGGGGACACTGATGTAATGACTGGGCTCTGCTGGGGAAACTGATGTATGGACTGGGCTCCGCAGGGGACACTGATGTAAGGAAGGACTGTGACTCCACTGGGACACTGATGTAAGGACTGGGCTACGATGGGGACACTGATGTAAGGACTGGGCTTCCACTGGGGACACTGATGTAAGGACTGGGCTCTGCTGGGAACACTGATGAAAGGACTGGGCTCTGCTCAGGACACTGATGTAAGGACTGGGCTCCGCTGGGGACACTGATGTAAATAAGGACTGTGACTCCGCTGGGGCAGAGATGTAAGGACTGGGCTCCGCTGGGGACACTGATGTAAGGACTGTGCTCCGCTGGGGACACTGATTTAAGGACTGGGCTCCACTGGGGACACTGATGTAAGGACTAGGCTCCTGCTGGGGACACTGATGAAAGGACTGGGCTCTGCTCAGGACTCTGATGTAAGGACTGGGCTCCACTGGGGACACTGATGTATGGACTGGGCTTCACTGGGAACACTGATGTATGGACTGGGTTCCACTCTGTACACTGATGTGTGGACTGGGCTCTGCTGGGGATACTGATGTATGGACTGGGCTCCGCTGGGGACTCTGATGTAAAGACTGGGCTCCGCTGGGGACACTGATGTAAGGACTGGGCTCTGCTGGGGATACTGATTTAAGAACTGGGCTCCACTTGGGACACTGATGTAAGGACTGGGCTCCTGCTTGGGACACTGATGTAAGGACTGGGCTCCACTGGGGACACTGATGTCAGGACTTGGCTTTGCTGGGGACACTGATGTATGGACTGGGCTCTGCTGTCGACACTGATGTATGGACTGGGCTCTGCTGGGGACACTGATGTCAGGAAAGACTGTGCTCCGCTGTGGACAATGATGTAAGGAAGGACTGAAACTCTGCTGGGGCACTGATGTAAGGACTGGGCTCCACTGGGGACACTGATGTAAGGACTGGGCTCCACTGGAGCACTGATGTAAGGACTGGGCTCCACTGGAGACACTGATGTAAGGACTGGGCTCTGCTGGGGACACTGATGTAAGGAAGGTCTTTCTCCGCTTAGGACACTGATGTAAAGAAGGTCTGTGACTCCACTGGGACACTGATGTAAGGACTGAGCTCTGCTGGGGACACTGATGTAAGGACTGAGCTCCGCTGGGGACACTGATGTAAGGACTGGGCTCCACTGGGGACACTGATGTAGGGACTGGGCTCCCATTGGGGACACTGATGTAAGGACTGGGCTCCCATTGGGGACACTTATGTAAGGACTGGGCTCCACTGGGAACACTGATGAATGGACTGGCTCTGCTCATTACACTGATGTAAGGACTGGGCTGCACTGGGGACACTGATGTATGGACTGGGCTTCACTGGGGACACTGATATATGGACTGGGCTCCGCTGGGGACACTGATGTATGGACTAGGCTCTGCTGGGGACACTGATGTAAGAAAGGACTGGTCCCTGCTGGGGACACTGATGTTAGGAAGTACTGGGACTCCACTGGGGCACTGATGTTAGAACTGGCCTCCACTGGGGACACTGATGTAAGGACTGAGCTCTGCTGGGGGAACTGATGTATGGACTGGGCTCCGCGGGGGACACTGATGTAAGGAAGGACTGTGACTTCACTGGGACACTGATGTAAGGACTGGGCTACGCTGGGGACACTGAAGTAAGGACAGGTTTCCGCTGGGGACACTGATGTAAGGACTGGGCTCCCACTGGGGACACTGATGTAAGGACTGGGCTCTGCTGGGAACACTGATGAAAGGACTGGGCTCTGCTCAGGACACTGATGTAAGGACTGGGCTCCGCTGGGGACACTGATGTAAATAAGGACTTTGACTCCGCTGGGGCAGAGATGTAAGGACTGGGCTCCGCTGGGGACACTGATGTAAGGACTGGGCTCCTGTTGGGAACACTGATGAAAGGACTGGGCTCTGCTGGGGACACTGATGTAAGGAAGGTCTTTCTCCGCTTAGGACACTGATGTAAAGAAGGTCTGTGACTCCACTGGGACACTGATGTAAGGACTGAGCTCTGCTGGGGACACTGATGTAAGGACTGAGCTCCGCTGGGGACACTGATGTAAGGACTGGGCTCCACTGGGGACACTGATGTAGGGACTGGGCTCCCATTGGGGACACTGATGTAAGGACTGGGCTCCCATTGGGGACACTTATGTAAGGACTGGGCTCCACTGGGAACACTGATGAATGGACTGGCTCTGCTCATTACACTGATGTAAGGACTGGGCTGCACTGGGGACACTGATGTATGGACTGGGCTTCACTGGGGACACTGATATATGGACTGGGCTCCGCTGGGGACACTGATGTATGGACTAGGCTCTGCTGGGGACACTGATGTAAGAAAGGACTGGTCCCTGCTGGGGACACTGATGTTAGGAAGTACTGGGACTCCACTGGGGCACTGATGTTAGAACTGGCCTCCACTGGGGACACTGATGTAAGGACTGAGCTCTGCTGGGGGAACTGATGTATGGACTGGGCTCCGCGGGGGACACTGATGTAAGGAAGGACTGTGACTTCACTGGGACACTGATGTAAGGACTGGGCTACGCTGGGGACACTGAAGTAAGGACAGGTTTCCGCTGGGGACACTGATGTAAGGACTGGGCTCCCACTGGGGACACTGATGTAAGGACTGGGCTCTGCTGGGAACACTGATGAAAGGACTGGGCTCTGCTCAGGACACTGATGTAAGGACTGGGCTCCGCTGGGGACACTGATGTAAATAAGGACTTTGACTCCGCTGGGGCAGAGATGTAAGGACTGGGCTCCGCTGGGGACACTGATGTAAGGACTGGGCTCCTGTTGGGAACACTGATGAAAGGACTGGGCTCTGCTCAGGACTCTGATGTAAGGACTAGACTCCACTGGGGACACTGATGTATGGACTGGGCTTCACTGGGAACACTGATGTATGGACTGGGTTCCACTCTGTACACTGATGTGTGGACTGGGCTCTGCTGGGGATACTGATGTATGGACTGGGCTCCGCTGGGGACACTGATGTAAAGACTGGGCTCCGCTGGGGACACTGATGTAAGGACTGGGCATTGCTGTGGACACTGATAAATGGACTGAGCTTCGCTGGGGACACTGATGTATGGAAGTACTGGGACTCCACTGGGGCAGTGATGTAAGAACTGGGCTCCACTGGGGACACTGATGTAAGGACTGGGCTCTGCTGGGGATACTGATGTATGGACTGGGCTCCGTTGGGGACACTGATGCAAAGACTGCTCCACTGGGGACACTGATGTAAGGACTGGGCTCTGCTGGGGACACTGATGTAAGGAAGGTCTTTCACGCTTTGGACACTGATGTAAAGAAGGTCTGTGACTCCACTGGGACACTGATGTAAGGACTGAGCTCCGCTGGGGACACTGATGTAAGGACTGAGCTCCGCTGGGGACACTGATGTAAGGACTGGGCTCCACTGGGGACACTGATGTAAGGACTGGGCTCCTATTGGGGACACTGATGTAAGGACTGGGCTCCCATTGGGGACACTTATGTAAGGACTGGGCTCCACTGGGAACAATGATGAAAGGACTGGCTCTGCTCATTACACTGATGTAAGGACTGGGCTGCACTGGGGACACTGATGTATGGACTGGGCTTCACTGGGGACACTGATGTATGGACTGGGCTCCACTGGGGACACTGATGTATGGACTGGGCTCCATTGGGGACACTGATGTAAGAAAGGACTGGTCCCTGCTGGGGACACTGATGTTAGGAAGTACTGGGACTCCACTGGGGCACTGATGTAAGAACTGGCCTCCACTGGGGACACTGATGTAAGGACTGGGCTCTGCTGGGGAAACTGATGTATGGACTGGGCTCCGCGGGGGACACTGATGTAAGGAAGGACTGTGACTCCACTGGGACACTGATGTAAGGACTGGGCTACGATGGGGACACTGATGTAAGGACTGGGATCCCACTGGGGACACTGATGTAAGGACTGGGCTCTGCTGGGAACACTGATGAAAGGACTGGGCTCTGCTCAGGACACTGATGTAAGGACTGGGCTCCGCTGGGGACACTGATGTAAATAAGGACTGTGACTCCGCTGGGGCAGAGATGTAAGGACTGGGCTCCGCTGGGGACACTGATGTAAGGACTGGGCTCTGCTGGGGAAACTAATTTAAGGACTGGGCTGCACTGGGGACACTGATGTAAGGACGGGGCTCCTGCTGGGGACACTGATGAAAGGACTGGGCTCTGCTCAGGACTCTAATGTAAGGACTGGGCTCCACTGGGGACACTGATGTATGGAATGGGCTTCACTAGGAACACTGATGTATGGACTGGGTTCCACTCTGTACACTGATGTGTGGACTGGGCTCTGCTGGGGATACTGATGTATGGACTGGGCTCCGCTGGGGACACTGATGTAAAGACTGGGTTCCGCTGGGGACACTGATGTAAGGACTGGGCTCTGCTGTGGACACTTATGAATGGACTGGGCTTCGCTGGGGACACTGATGTATGGACTTTTCTCCACTGGGGACACTGATGTATGGACTGGGCTCCGCTGGGGACACTGATATAAGGAAGGACTGGCCTTCGCTGGGGACACTGATGTAAGGAAGTACTGGGACTCCACTGGGGCAGTGATGTAAGAACTGGGCTCCACTGGGGACACTGATGTAAGGACTGGGCTCTGCTGGGGATACTGATGTATGGACTGGGCTCCGTTGGGGACACTGATGTAAAGACTGCTCCACTGGGGACACTGATGTAAGGACTTAGCTCCGCTGTGGACACCGATGAAAGGACTGGACTTCGCCGGGGACACTGATGTATGGACTGTTCTCCGCTGGGAACACTGATGTATGGACTATGCTCCACTGGGGACACTGATGTAGGGAAGGACTGGGCTTTGCTGGGGACACTGATGTAAGGAAGGACTGGGACTCCGCTGGAGCACTGATGTAAGGAAGGACTGGGACTCCGCTGGGGCACTGATGTAAGGACTGGGTTCCACTGGGGACACTGATGTATGGACTGGGCTTCAGTGGGGACACTGATGTATGTACTGAGCTCTGCTGGGGGCACTGATGCATGGACTGGCTTCCGCTGGGGACACTGATGTGAGGAAGGACTAGGCTCTGGTCCCTGCTGGGGACACTGATGTTAGGAAGTACTGGGACTCCACTGGGGCACTGATGTAAGAACTGGCCTCCACTGGGAAAACTGATGTAAGAACTGGGCTCTGCTGGGGAAACTGATGTATGGACTGGGTTCCGCGGGGGACACTGATGTAAGGAAGGACTGTGACTCCACTGGGACACTGATGTAAGGGCTGGTTTCCGCTAGGAACACTGATGTAAGGACTGGGCTCCCACTGGGGACACTGATGTAAGGACTGGGCTCTGCTGGGAACACTGATGAAAGGACTGGGCTCTGCTCAGGACACTAATGTAAGGACTGGGCTCCGCTGGGGACACTGATGTAAGGACTGGGCTCCTGCTGGGGACACTGATTAAAGGACTGGGCTCTGCTCAGGACTCTGATGTAAGGACTGGGCTCCACTGGGGACACTGATGTATGGAATGGGCTTCACTGGGAACACTGATGTATGGACTGGGTTCCGCTGGGTACACTAATGTGTGGACGGGGCTCTGTTGGGGATACTGATGTTTGGACTGGGCTCTGCTGGGGACACTGATGTAAAGACTGGGCTCTGCTGTGGACACTGATGAATGGACTGGGCTTCGCTGGGGACACTGATGTATGGACTGTTCTCCACTGGGGACACTGATGTATGGACTGGGCTCCACTGGGGACACTGATGTAAGGAAGGATTGGCCTTCGCTGGGGACACTGATGTAAGGAAGTCCTGGGACTCCACTGGGGACATCGATGTAAGGACTGGGCTCCGCTGGGGGACACTGATGTATGGACTGGGCTTCAGTGGGGACACTGATGTATGTTCTGAGCTCCGCTGGGGACACTGATGTATGGACTGGGCTCCGCTGGGGACACTGATGTAAGGAAGGATTATGCTCTGGTCCCTGCTGGGGACACTGATGTTAGGAAGTACTGGGACTCCACTGGGGCACTGATGTAAGAACTGGCCTCCACTGGGGACACTGATGTAAGGACTGGGCTCTGCTGGGGAAACTGATGTATGGACTGGGCTCCGCGGTGGACACTGAAGTAAGGACTGGTTTCCGCTGGGGACACTGATGTAAGGACTGGGCTCCCACTGGGGACACTGATGTAAGGACTAGGCTCAGCTGGGAACACTGATGAAAGGACTGGGCTCTGCTCAGGACTCTGATGTAAGAACTGGACTCCGCTGGGGACACTGATGTAAAGAAGGATTGTGACTCCGCTGGGGCACAGATGTAAGGACTGGGCTCTGCTGGGGACACTGATGTAAGGACTGGGCTCCGCTGGGGACACTGATTTAAGGACTGGGCTCCACTGGGGACACTGATGTAAGGACTGGGCTCCTGCTGGGGACACTGATGAAAGGGCTGGGCTCTGCTTAGGACTCTGATATAAGGACTGGGCTCCACTGGGGACACTGATGTATGGACTGGGCTTCACTGGGAACACTGATGTATGGACTGGGTTCCGCTGGGTACACTGATGTGTGGACTGGGCTCTGCTGGGGATACTGATGTATGGACTGGGCTCCGCTGGGGACATAGTTACATAGTTACATAGTAGGCGAGGTTGAAAAAAGACTGTATGTATGGACTGGGTTCTGCTGGTGACACTAATGTAAAGAAGGACTGGGCCTCCACTGGGGACACTGATGTAAGGACTGGGGCTCCACTGGGGGCACTGATGTAATGACTGGGCTCCACTGGGGACACTGATGTAAGGACTGGGCTCCGCTGGGGAAACTGATGAAAGGATTGGGCTCTGCTTGGGACACTGAAATAAGGACTGGGCTCCACTGGGGACAGTGATTCAAGGAATGACTGGGGCTCTGCTGGGGACACTGATATAAGGACTGGGTTCTGCTGGGGACACTGATGTAAGGACAGGGCCCTGCTGGGGACACTGATGTAAAGACTGGGCTCCACTGGGGACACTGATGTAAGGACTGGGCTCCGCTGTAGACACTGATGAAAGTACTGGGCTTCGCTGTGGACACTGATGTATGGACTGGACATCGCTAGGGACACCGATGTATGGACTAGGCTCCACTGGGGACACTGATGTAAAGACTGGGCTCCACTGGGGACACTGATGTAAGGACTGTGCTCCGCTGTAGACACTGATGAAAGGACTGGGCTTCGCTGTGGACACTGATGTATGGACTGTTCTCCGCTTGGGACACTGATGTATGGACTGGGTTCCGCTGGGGACACTGATGTAAGGAAGGACTGGCCTTCGCTGGGGACACTTATATAAGGAAGGACTGGGGCTCCACTGGGGCACTGATGTAAGGTCTGGGTTCCACTGGGGATACTGATGTATGGACTGTGCTTCAGTGGGGACACTCATGTATGTACTGAGCTCCGCTGGGGACACTGATGTATGAACTGGGCTCAGCTGGGGACACTGATGTAAGGAAGGATTAGGCTCTGCTGGGGACACTGATGTAAGGAAGTACTGGGACTCCACAGAGGCACTTATGTAAGAACTAGGCTCCACTGGGGACACTGATGTAAGGACTGGGCTCAGCTGGGGACACTGATGTATGGACTTGGCTCCACTGGGGACACTGATGTATGGAAGGACTGGGCTCCGCTGGGGACACTGATGTAAGGAAAGACTGTGACTCCACTGGGGCACTCATGTAAGGACTGGGCTCCGCTGGCGACACTGATGTAAGGATTGGGCTCCGCTGGGGACACTGATGTAAGGATTGGGCTCCGCTGGGGACACTGATGAAAGGACTGGGCTTCGCTGGGGACACTGATATATGGACTGTTCTCTGCTTGGGACACTGATGTATGGACTGGGCTCCACTGGGGACACTGATGTAAGGAAGAACTGGGCTCTGCTGGGGACACTGATGTAAGGAAGGACTGGGACTCTGCTGGGGCACTGATGTAAGGACTGGGCTCCACTAGGGACACGCATGTATGGACTGGGCTCTGCCGGGGACACTGATGTATGGACTGGGCTCTGCTGGGGACACTGATGTACGGAAGGACTGGGGCTCCACTAGGCACACTGATGTAAGGACTGGGCTCCGCTGGGAACACTGATGTAAGGACTGGGCTCCGCTGCGGACACTAATGTAAGGACTGGACTCTGCTGGAGACACTAATGTAAGGATTGGGCTCTGCCGGGGACACTGATGTATGGACTGGGCTCTGCTGAGGACACTGATGTAAAGAAGGACTGGGACTCCACTGGGGACACTGATGTAAGGACTGGGGCTCCTCTGGGGGCACTGATGTAATGACTGGGCTCCACTGGGGACACTGATGTAAGGACTAGGCTCTGCTGGGAACACTGATGAAAGGACTGGGCTCTGCTCAGGACTCTGATGTAAGAACTAGACTCCGCTGGGGACACTGATGTAAAGAAGGATTGTGACTCCGCTGGGGCACAGATGTAAGGACTGGGCTCCGCTGGGGACACTGATGTAAGGACTGGGCTCCACTGGGGACACTGATTTAAGGACTGGGCTCCACTGGGGCACTGATGTAAGGACTGGGCTCCTGCTGGGGACACTGATGAAAGGGCTGGGCTCTGCTTAGGACTCTGATATAAGGACTGGGCTCCACTGGGGACACTGATGTATGGACTGGGCTTCACTGGGAACACTGATGTATGGACTGGGTTCCGCTGGGTACACTGATGTGTGGACTGGGGTCTGCTGGGGATACTGATGTATGGACTGGGCTCCGCTGGGGACATAGTTACATAGTTACATAGTAGGTGAGGTTGAAAAAAGACTGTATGTATGGACTGGGTTCTGCTGGTGACACTAATGTAAAGAAGGACTGGGCCTCCACTGGGGACACTGATGTAAGGACTGGGGCTCCACTGGGGGCACTGATGTAATGACTGGGCTCCACTGGGGACACTGATGTAAGGACTGGGCTCCGCTGGGGAAACTGATGAAAGGATTGGGCTCTGCTTGGGACACTGAAATAAGGACTGGGCTCCACTGGGGACAGTGATTCAAGGAATGACTGGGGCTCTGCTGGGGACACTGATATAAGGACTGGGTTCTGCTGGGGACACTGATGTAAGGACAGGGCCCTGCTGGGGACACTGATGTAAAGACTGGGCTCCACTGGGGACACTGATGTAAGGACTGGGCTCCGCTGTAGACACTGATGAAAGGACTGGGCTTCGCTGTGGACACTGATGTATGGACTGGACATCGCTAGGGACACCGATGTATGGACTGGGCTCCACTGGGGACACTGATGTAAAGACTGGGCTCCACTGGGGACACCGATGTAAGGACTGGGCTCCGCTGTAGACACTGATGAAAGGACTGGGCTTCGCTGTGGACACTGATGTATGGACTGTTCTCCGCTTGGGACACTGATGTATGGACTGGGCTCCGCTGGGGACACTGATGTAAGGAAGGACTGGCCTTCGCTGGGGACACTTATTTAAGGAAGGACTGGGGCTCCACTGGGGCACTGATGTAAGGTCTGGGTTCCACTGGGGATACTGATGTATGGACTGTGCTTCAGTGGGGACACTCATGTATGTACTGAGCTCCGCTGGGGACACTGATGTATGGACTGGGCTCAGCTGGGGACACTGATGTAAGGAAGGATTAGGCTCTGCTGGGGACACTGATGTAAGGAAGTACTGGGACTCCACAGAGGCACTTATGTAAGAACTAGGCTCCACTGGGGACACTGATGTAAGGACTGGGCTCAGCTGGGGACACTGATGTATGGACTGGGCTCCACTGGGGACACTGATGTATGGAAGGACTGGGCTCCGCTGGGGACACTGATGTAAGGAAAGACTGTGACTCCACTGGGGCACTCATGTAAGGACTGGGCTCCGCTGGCGACACTGATGTAAGGATTGGGCTCTGCTGGGGACACTGATGTAAAGACTGGGCTCCACTGGGGACACTGATGTAAGGACTGGGCTCCGCTGTAGACACTGATGAAAGGACTGGGCTTCGCTGTGGACACTGATGTATGGACTGTTCTCCGCTTGGGACACTGATGTATGGACTGGGCTCCGCTGGGGACACTGATGTAAGGAAGGACTGGCCTTCGCTGGGGACACTTATATAAGGAAGGACTGGGGCTCCACTGGGGCACTGATGTAAGGTCTGGGTTCCACTGGGGATACTGATGTATGGACTGTGCTTCAGTGGGGACACTCATGTATGTACTGAGCTCCGCTGGGGACACTGATGTATGAACTGGGCTCAGCTGGGGACACTGATGTAAGGAAGGATTAGGCTCTGCTGGGGACACTGATGTAAGGAAGTACTGGGACTCCACAGAGGCACTTATGTAAGAACTAGGCTCCACTGGGGACACTGATGTAAGGACTGGGCTCAGCTGGGGACACTGATGTATGGACTTGGCTCCACTGGGGACACTGATGTATGGAAGGACTGGGCTCCGCTGGGGACACTGATGTAAGGAAAGACTGTGACTCCACAGGGGCACTCATGTAAGGACTGGGCTCCGCTGGCGACACTGATGTAAGGATTGGGCTCCGCTGGGGACACTGATGTAAGGATTGGGCTCCGCTGGGGACACTGATGAAAGGACTGGGCTTTGCTGCGTACACTGATATATGGACTGTTCTCTCCTTGGGACACTGATGTATGGACTGGGCTCCACTGGGGACACTGATGTAAGGAAGAACTGGGCTCTGCTGGGGACACTGATGTAAGGAAGGACTGGGACTCTGCTGGGGCACTGATGTAAGGACTGGGCTCCACTAGGGACACGCATGTATGGACTGGGCTCTGCCGGGGACACTGATGTATGGACTGGGCTCTGCTGGGGACACTGATGTACGGAAGGACTGGGGCTCCACTGGGCACACTGATGTAAGGACTGGGCTCCGCTGGGAACACTGATGTAAGGACTGGGCTCCGCTGCGGACACTGATGTAAGGACTGGACTCTGCTGGAGACACTAATGTAAGGATTGGGCTCTGCCGGGGACACTGATGTATGGACTGGGCTCTGCTGAGGACACTGATGTAAGGAAGGACTGGGGCTCCACTGGGGACATTGATGTAAGGACTGGGCTCTGCCGGGGATACTGATGTATGGACTGGGCTCTGTTGGGGACACTGATGTAAAGAAGGACTGGGACTCCACTGGGGACACTGATGTAAGGACTGGGGCTCCTCTGGGGGCACTGATGTAATGACTGGGCTCCACTGGGGACACTGATGTAAGGACTAGGCTCTGCTGGGAACACTGATGAAAGGACTGGGCTCTGCTCAGGACTCTGATGTAAGAACTGGACTCCGCTGGGGACACTGATGTAAAGAAGGATTGTGACTCCGCTGGGGCACAGATGTAAGGACTGGGCTCCGCTGGGGACACTGATGTAAGGACTGGGCTCCGCTGGGGACACTGATTTAAGGACTGGGCTCCACTGGGGACACTGATGTAAGGACTGGGCTCCTGCTGGGGACACTGATGAAAGGGCTGGGCTCTGCTTAGGACTCTGATATAAGGACTGGGCTCCACTGGGGACACTGATGTATGGACTGGGCTTCACTGGGAACACTGATGTATGGACTGGGTTCCGCTGGGTACACTGATGTGTGGACTGGGCTCTGCTGGGGATACTGATGTATGGACTGGGCTCCGCTGGGGACATAGTTACATAGTTACATAGTAGGTGAGGTTGAAAAAAGACTGTATGTATGGACTGGGTTCTGCTGGTGACACTAATGTAAAGAAGGACTGGGCCTCCACTGGGGACACTGATGTAAGGACTGGGGCTCCACTGGGGGCACTGATGTAATGACTGGGCTCCACTGGGGACACTGATGTAAGGACTGGGCTCCGCTGGGGAAACTGATGAAAGGATTGGGCTCTGCTTGGGACACTGAAATAAGGACTGGGCTCCACTGGGGACAGTGATTCAAGGAATGACTGGGGCTCTGCTGGGGACACTGATATAAGGACTGGGTTCTGCTGGGGACACTGATGTAAGGACAGGGCCCTGCTGGGGACACTGATGTAAAGACTGGGCTCCACTGGGGACACTGATGTAAGGACTGGGCTCCACTGGGGACACCGATGTAAGGACTGGGCTCCGCTGTAGACACTGATGAAAGGACTGGGCTTCGCTGTGGACACTGATGTATGGACTGGACATCGCTAGGGACACCGATGTATGGACTGGGCTCCACTGGGGACACTGATGTAAAGACTGGGCTCCACTGGGGACACCGATGTAAGGACTGGGCTCCGCTGTAGACACTGATGAAAGGACTGGGCTTCGCTGTGGACACTGATGTATGGACTGTTCTCCGCTTGGGACACTGATGTATGGACTGGGCTCCGCTGGGGACACTGATGTAAGGAAGGACTGGCCTTCGCTGGGGACACTTATTTAAGGAAGGACTGGGGCTCCACTGGGGCACTGATGTAAGGTCTGGGTTCCACTGGGGATACTGATGTATGGACTGTGCTTCAGTGGGGACACTCATGTATGTACTGAGCTCCGCTGGGGACACTGATGTATGGACTGGGCTCAGCTGGGGACACTGATGTAAGGAAGGATTAGGCTCTGCTGGGGACACTGATGTAAGGAAGTACTGGGACTCCACAGAGGCACTTATGTAAGAACTAGGCTCCACTGGGGACACTGATGTAAGGACTGGGCTCAGCTGGGGACACTGATGTATGGACTGGGCTCCACTGGGGACACTGATGTATGGAAGGACTGGGCTCCGCTGGGGACACTGATGTAAGGAAAGACTGTGACTCCACTGGGGCACTCATGTAAGGACTGGGCTCCGCTGGCGACACTGATGTAAGGATTGGGCTCCGCTGGGGACACTGATGTAAGGATTGGGCTCCGCTGGGGACACTGATGAAAGGAATGGGCTTCGCTGGGGACACTGATATATGGACTGTTCTCTCCTTGGGACACTGATGTATGGACTGGGCTCCACTGGGGACACTGATGTAAGGAAGAACTGGGCTCTGCTGGGGACACTGATGTAAGGAAGGACTGGGACTCTGCTGGGGCACTGATGTAAGGACTGGGCTCCACTAGGGACACGCATGTATGGACTGGGCTCTGCCGGGGACACTGATGTATGGACTGGGCTCTGCTGGGGACACTGATGTACGGAAGGACTGGGGCTCCACTGGGCACACTGATGTAAGGACTGGGCTCCGCTGGGAACACTGATGTAAGGACTGGGCTCCGCTGCGGACACTGATGTAAGGACTGGACTCTGCTGGAGACACTAATGTAAGGATTGGGCTCTGCCGGGGACACTGATGTATGGACTGGGCTCTGCTGAGGACACTGATGTAAGGAAGGACTGGGGCTCCACTGGGGACATTGATGTAAGGACTGGGCTCTGCCGGGGATACTGATGTATGGACTGGGCTCTGTTGGGGACACTGATGTAAAGAAGGACTGGGACTCCACTGGGGACACTGATGTAAGGACTGGGGCTCCTCTGGGGGCACTGATGTAATGACTGGGCTCCACTGGGGACACTGATGTAAGGACTAGGCTCTGCTGGGAACACTGATGAAAGGACTGGGCTCTGCTCAGGACTCTGATGTAAGAACTGGACTCCGCTGGGGACACTGATGTAAAGAAGGATTGTGACTCCGCTGGGGCACAGATGTAAGGACTGGGCTCCGCTGGGGACACTGATGTAAGGACTGGGCTCCGCTGGGGACACTGATTTAAGGACTGGGCTCCACTGGGGACACTGATGTAAGGACTGGGCTCCTGCTGGGGACACTGATGAAAGGGCTGGGCTCTGCTTAGGACTCTGATATAAGGACTGGGCTCCACTGGGGACACTGATGTATGGACTGGGCTTCACTGGGAACACTGATGTATGGACTGGGTTCCGCTGGGTACACTGATGTGTGGACTGGGCTCTGCTGGGGATACTGATGTATGGACTGGGCTCCGCTGGGGACATAGTTACATAGTTACATAGTAGGTGAGGTTGAAAAAAGACTGTATGTATGGACTGGGTTCTGCTGGTGACACTAATGTAAAGAAGGACTGGGCCTCCACTGGGGACACTGATGTAAGGACTGGGGCTCCACTGGGGGCACTGATGTAATGACTGGGCTCCACTGGGGACACTGATGTAAGGACTGGGCTCCGCTGGGGAAACTGATGAAAGGATTGGGCTCTGCTTGGGACACTGAAATAAGGACTGGGCTCCACTGGGGACAGTGATTCAAGGAATGACTGGGGCTCTGCTGGGGACACTGATATAAGGACTGGGTTCTGCTGGGGACACTGATGTAAGGACAGGGCCCTGCTGGGGACACTGATGTAAAGACTGGGCTCCACTGGGGACACTGATGTAAGGACTGGGCTCCGCTGTAGACACTGATGAAAGGACTGGGCTTCGCTGTGGACACTGATGTATGGACTGGACATCGCTAGGGACACCGATGTATGGACTGGGCTCCACTGGGGACACTGATGTAAAGACTGGGCTCCACTGGGGACACCGATGTAAGGACTGGGCTCCGCTGTAGACACTGATGAAAGGACTGGGCTTCGCTGTGGACACTGATGTATGGACTGTTCTCCGCTTGGGACACTGATGTATGGACTGGGCTCCGCTGGGGACACTGATGTAAGGAAGGACTGGCCTTCGCTGGGGACACTTATTTAAGGAAGGACTGGGGCTCCACTGGGGCACTGATGTAAGGTCTGGGTTCCACTGGGGATACTGATGTATGGACTGTGCTTCAGTGGGGACACTCATGTATGTACTGAGCTCCGCTGGGGACACTGATGTATGGACTGGGCTCAGCTGGGGACACTGATGTAAGGAAGGATTAGGCTCTGCTGGGGACACTGATGTAAGGAAGTACTGGGACTCCACAGAGGCACTTATGTAAGAACTAGGCTCCACTGGGGACACTGATGTAAGGACTGGGCTCAGCTGGGGACACTGATGTATGGACTGGGCTCCACTGGGGACACTGATGTATGGAAGGACTGGGCTCCGCTGGGGACACTGATGTAAGGAAAGACTGTGACTCCACTGGGGCACTCATGTAAGGACTGGGCTCCGCTGGCGACACTGATGTAAGGATTGGGCTCCGCTGGGGACACTGATGTAAGGATTGGGCTCCGCTGGGGACACTGATGAAAGGAATGGGCTTCGCTGGGGACACTGATATATGGACTGTTCTCTGCTTGGGACACTGATGTATGGACTGGGCTCCACTGGGGACACTGATGTAAGGAAGAACTGGGCTCTGCTGGGGACACTGATGTAAGGAAGGACTGGGACTCTGCTGGGGCACTGATGTAAGGACTGGGCTCCACTAGGGACATGCATGTATGGACTGGGCTCTGCCGGGGACACTGATGTATGGACTGGGCTCTGCTGGGGACACTGATGTACGGAAGGACTGGGGCTCCACTGGGCACACTGATGTAAGGACTGGGCTCCACTGGGAACACTGATGTAAGGACTGGGCTCCGCTGCGGACACTGATGTAAGGACTGGACTCTGCTGGAGACACTAATGTAAGGATTGGGCTCTGCCGGGGACATTGATGTATGGACTGGGCTCTGCTGAGGACACTGATGTAAGGAAGGACTGGGGCTCCACTGGGGACATTGATGTAAGGACTGGGCTCTGCCGGGGATACTGATGTATGGACTGGGCTCTGTTGGGGACACTGATGTAAAGAAGGACTGGGACTCCACTGGGGACACTGATGTAAGGACTGGGGCTCCTCTGGGGGCACTGATGTAATGACTGGGCTCCACTGGGGACACTGATGTAAGGACTGGGCTCCGCTGGGGAAACTGGTGAAAGGATTGGGCTCTGCTTGGGACACTGAAATAAGGACTGGGCTCCACTGGGGACAGTTATGTAAGGAAGGACTGGGGCTCTGCTGGGGACACTGATATAAGGACTGGGCTCTGCTGGGGACACTGATGTAAGGACAGGGCCTTGCTCGGGACACTGATGTATGCACTGGGCTCCACTGGGGACACTGTGGTATGGACTGGGCTCCACTGGGGTTACTGATGTATGGAATGGGCTCCGCTGGGGACACTGATGTATGAACTGGCCTCCGCTGGGGACACTGATGTATGGACTGGGCTCCGCTGGGGACACTGATGTAAGGACTGGGCTCCACTGGAGACACTGATGTATGGACTTGGCTCAGCTGGAGGCACTGATGTAAGGACTGGCCTCCCCTGGGGCACTAATGTAAGGACTGGTGCTCTGCTGGGGACACTGATGAAATTACTTGGCACCACTCTGAACAACGATGCAAAGACTTTGCTCCGCTGGGGACACTGATCTAAGGAAGGTCTGGGGCTCCACTGGGGACACTGATATAAAGACTGGGCTCTGCCGGGGGCACTGATGTATGGAATGGGCTCTGCTGGGGACACTGATATAAGGACTGGACTCTGCTGGGGACACTGATGTAAGGACTGGGCTCCTTTGGGGACAGATGTAAGGACTTGGCTCTGCTGGGGACACTTATTTAAGGACTGGGCTCTGCCGGGGACACTGATGTATGGAATGGGCTCTGCTGGGGACACTGATATAAGGACTGGACTCTGCTGGGGACACTGATGTAAGGACTGGGCTCCTTTGGGGACAGATGTAAGGACTTGGCTCTGCTGGGGACACTGATGTATGGACTGGGCTCCCCTGGGGACACTGATGTATGGAAGCACTGGGCTCCACTGGGGACACTGATGTAAGGACTGCGCTCTGCTGGGGCCACTGATGTAATTACTGGGCTCTGCTGGGGACACTTATGTATGGACTGCGCTCCACTGGGGACACTGATGTATGGACTGGGCTTCTCTGGGGACACTGATGTATGGACTGGGGCTCCGCTGGTGACACCGATGTAAGGACTTGGTTCCACTGGGGACACTGATGTAAAGAAGGACTGCGGCTCTGCTGGGGACACCAGATGTAAGGAATGGGCTCTGCTGGGGACACTGATGTTGGGAAGGACTGGGTCTCCACTGGAGAAAATGATGTAAGGACTTGGGCTCCTCTGGGGACACCAGATGTTAGGATGGACTCTGCTGGGTTCACCTGATGTAAGGACAAACTCTGCTGAAAATGCCTGATGTAAAGAGGGACTCCGCTGAGGTCACCTGATGTAAGGACGGACCTCGCTGGGGGCACCTGATGTATGGAGGGACTCCGCTTGGGCACCTGATGTAAGTATGGGCTCTGCTGGGGGTACCTGATGTAAGGACGGACTCTGCTGGGGCACCTTATGGCATCTGGTCGCAGGCGATGTGGCAAGTGACACGTTCAGGGCTCTCACTGATTCTGCATTATGGTGAGTCGAATGATTTAATTTTATATTACAATGTAATAATAGAAATAATGCGCTTCAATCATCCTGACATCATAACAACCATGGTGCTGGGATGATTGAAGCACTAACACAAGGTGTTTGGAGTATCTTTATCTGCTGATCTTTAACCACTTCAGCCCCGGAAGGATTTACCCCCTTTCCTTACCAGAGCACTTTTTAAAATTTGGCACTGTGTCGCTTTTACTGCTAATTGCGCGGTCATGCAATGCTGTACCCAAACAAAATTTGCGTCCTTCTCTTCCCACAAATAGAGATTTCTTTTGATGGTATTTGATCACCTGTTCGGTTTTTATTATTAGGCGCTATAAACGGAAAAAGACCGAAAATTTTGAAAAAAAATGATATTTTCTACTTTTTGTTATAAAAAAATCCAATAAACTCAATTTTAGTCATACATTTAGGCCAAAATGTATTCGGCCACATGTCTTTGGTAAACAAAATGTCAATAAGCGTATGATTATTTGTTTGCGCAAAAGTTATAGCGTCTACAAACTAGGGTACATTTTCTGGAATTTACACAGCTTTTAGTTTATGACTGCCTATGTCATTTCTTGAGGTGCTAAAATGGCAGGGCAGTACAAACCCCCCCAAATGACCCCATTTTGGAAAGTAGACACCCCAAGAAAATTGCTGAGAGGCATGTTGAGCCCATTGAATATTATTTTTTTGTCCCAAGTGATTAAATAATGACAAAAAAAAAATTACAAAAAGTTGTCACTAAATGATATATTGCTCACAAAGGCCATGGGCATATGTGGAATTGCACCCCAAAATACATTTAGCTGCTTCTCCTGAGTATGGGGATACCACTAAGTGGAACTTTTTGGATGCCTAGCCGTGTACGTGGCCCCAAAACCAAGCATCGCCTTCAGGATTTCTAAGGGCGTAAATTTTTAATTTCACTCCTCACTACCTATCACAGTTTTGAAGGCCATAAAATGCCAAGATGGCACAAACCCCCCCAAATGACCCCATTTTGGAAAGTAGACGCCCCAAGCTATTTGCTGAGAGGCATGTTGAGTCCATAGAATATTTTATAATTTGACACAAGTTGCAGGAATGTGACATATTTTATTTTATTTTTTTGCACAAATTTGTCACTAAATGATATATTGCTCAAACATGCCATGGGCATATGTGGAATTACACCCCAAAATACATTCTGCTGTTTCTCCTGAGTACGGGGATATCACATGTGTGGGACTTTTTGGGAGCTTAGCTGCATACGGGGCCCCGAAAACCAATCACCGCCTTCAGGATTTCTAAGGGCGTAAATTTTTGATTCACTCCTATCACAGTTTCGAAGGCCATAAAATGCCAAGATAGCACAAATCCCCCCAAATGACCCCATTTTGGAAAGTAGACACCCCAAGCTATTTGCTGAGAGGCATGGTGAGTATTTTGCAGCTCTCATTTGTTTTTGAAAATTAAGAAAGACAAGAAAATTATTTTTTTTCAATTTTCAAAACTTTGTGACAAAAAGTGAGGTCTGCAAAAATACTCACTATACCTCTCAGCAAATAGCTTGGGGTGTCTACATTCCAAAATAGGGTTATTTGGGGGGGTTTGTGCCACCTGGGCATTCCATGGCCTCCAAAACTGTGATAGGCAGTGAAGAGTGAAATCAAAAATGTACGCCCTTAGAAAGCCTGAAGGCGGTGCTTGGTTTTCGGGGTCCCGTACGCGTCTAGGCTCCCAAAAAGTCTCACACATGTGGTATTCCCGTACTCAGGAGAATCAGCAGAATGTATTTTGGGGTGCAATTCCACATATGCCCATGGCCTGTGTGAGCAATATATCATTTAGTGACAACTTTGTTCAAAAAAAGTTTGTCATTTTCCTGCAACTTGTGGCAAAATATAAAATATTCCATGGACTCAACATGCCTTTTATTAGAAGCAACAGAATGAATTTTGGGGTGTAATTTCACATATTCCCATGGCATGTTTGAGCAAAAAAGGAAAATTTATTATCAAATACTTACCGTAATTTTCTTTTCCTGATGGACTCCATGGCAGCCTACATGTGTTAACCCCGACTCCTCTCCAATGCTATAGGACCCCATTCCCATAAATGAGCACTCACCACTAGCTGCTGCGTTCCGTAACTAGCCTACTCTTAGACCAATGGGTGGGAACTCCGTCTGCCATGAGGAAAGGAAAATTACGGTAAGTATTTGATAATAAATTTTCCTTTTTCCTGACAGACTCCATGGCAGCCTACGTGTGGGAAATAACTAGCCGACCACACGGGTGGGTATGCTGAACAAATCATAATTTTAATTTGTCCTATCAACCGATAGGATTCTCAAACCAAAGTTTACAGAAGACAGAGATGCAGGCTCTATACAGTAATGAGCCATAAATGTGTTAATAGAGGCCCAAGAGGCCGCCTTGCAAATGGTGTCTGGAGCCACATGTCGAGCCGCCACCCACGAGGCTGCCATTCCCCTGGTGGAGTGAGCTCACCACCTCTGGAGGAGCCAAGCCCTTAGCCCTGTATGCTTGCTGGATGGTCTGCACTATCCATTCCGTGAGTGTCCTGGTTGAGGCTTTTTTCCCTTTGTTGCTACCCGAGTGCAAGATAAAGAGGTGCTCAGAACACCTAAAGGAAGAAGTAATTCATAGATACTCTTTAATAGCTTCAACTACATCCAAAGGGTGAGTTTCAGTGGATCCCGGAGACCTGAAAGTAGATAAGACGATCTCCTGATTCTCATGAAACACAGAAGAAACTTTTGGGTTTGAACCCAGCATAGGGATGAGAACTACACGGTCCGGGAAAAACGTCAAGAAGGGCTCTTAATGACCCAGTGATCCAATCTCAGAGACCCTTTTAGCCGTGACGGCTACCAAAAAGGCCACTTTTGCTGAAAAGTCCTTGATGGAGAGCGGGGAGGGCCCCTTGATACTGAGTCCAGAAATTGAGTCGAGGACAAGTGGAAGGTCCCACTTGGGGAACCTAGGTTTTCTTTGGGGCTTGAGTCTTGAAGCTCCATGGAGAAATTGCAGAATTAAGGGATGAACCGCCCATGAAGTACCGGAGAAAGCCGATAAAGCAGATACCTGGACCCTGAGAGAGCTGATAGATAAGGGTAGGTCAAGACTAGTTTGAAGGAAGCTGAGGATATCCTGAACTTCCGGGTATCTGAAAGACCTATGCATGGAAGACCAAAATTCCACAAATTTGGTCCAGATTCTCCCATACACCTTGTTTGTGCTTGGTCTTCTTGAGCTCATAAGGGTGGAGATCACTCTTGAGGCACAGCCAAGGGATTCTAGCCTCTCCCTCTCAAGAACCAGACCATCAGTCTCAGTACTGCCAGACAAGGGCGTAGAACTGTCCCCTGAGAAAGAAGGTCTGGCCTGAGAGGAAGAGGCACCGGGTCCCGGAAACTGAGTTGGATGAGGAGGGGGAACTACGGCCTGTTCGGCCAATAGGGAGCTATTGTCACCACTTCGACTGCTTCCGCCCGGAGCCTCTGTAGGAATCTCAGGATAACCGGGAGCGGGGGAAAGGCATACGCCCTCCTGAACCTCCACTGATCCGTCAGGGCATCTATTCCGAAGGCCTGGCTGCAACTGCCTCGGGTGTAGAATTTCTTCACCTTGAAGTTGCAGAGGGAAGCGAATAGATCTACCTCAGGATTGATGCCCAACGACAGGATCCACTCGAATGTCTGTGCATGAAGGGACCACTCATTGTTGTCCAACTGAGAACATGATAGGAAGTCCGCTTAAGTGTTCTGGACTCCTGGGATGAAGACTGCTGAGATGTTTGATAGATTCTGCTGTGCCCATGATAGAATGGGTTTGACTTCTCGCAGGAGTGTGGGGCTCCACATACCCCCTTGCCTTTTCACATAGGAGACCACTGTGGTGTTGTCCATCCTTAATAACACCGACTGCCCTTTTAGAAGGTGAGAGAAGGACTGAAGAGCACACCATGCTGCTCAAAGTTCCAGGACATTCGAGCCTGGATTGTGGAGGCAAGTGTCCCATATGCCCTGAGCAAGGTTCGACCCGCAGGGGGCTCCCCACCCAGTACCGATAGCGTCGGTCATGACCGTGACCCAAGAAATGGGAGCAATGGAGTGGCAATTCAGAATGTTCTTGCGTTGAAGCCACCAGAAGAGGCTGTTCCTCATTGTCGTGGTTATGTGGACGATTTGATATTTGTCTCCCGACTTCCATTGCCTGAGGAAGCCTGACTGGAAAGGGCGTAACCTCCACAAGGCCCATTTGATCATAGGAGTCGTGGAGACCATTGTGCCGACTATCTCCAGGCACTGGGAGGCTTTCAGGCGCGAGGTGTGTAGGGCCCGGGAAATTCTGTCTCGAACAGTCGGGATTTTCTGTAGTGGAAGGGAGATGGTGTTTTCCACTGTGTCGAACTGAGCCCCTAAGTATATTAGACGTTGAACCGGATCTAGATGGCTTTTTTCCCAATTCAAAAGCCACCCAAAGTTGGACAGGGTGGAAATCACTTGTTCCCGGTGGACCAGCAACTGCTCTCTGTTTTTAGACAACATCAGGAGGTCGTCGAGGTAATGGTAAAGACGTACCCCTTTTAATCTGATGAAAGCCACTGTGGCCAGGAGAACCTTTGAAAAGACCCGGGGGGATGTTGTCAGCCCGAAGGGGAGGCAAATAAATTGTAGGTGATCTTGCCCGACTTGAAACCGGAGAAACTTGTGAAGTTCTTTTTCCACTGGGACATGGAAATAAGCGTCTCTTAAGTCGATCAAAATCATCCAATCGCCTGGCTGAATGGCTTGCTGGATGGTTGATAGGGTTTCCATCTTGAACTTCCCATGCTCTATGAATTTGTTGAGGTAGGTCAGGTCTATGACTAGGAAGAGAGGGGAGTATATCCCCTGAAACCATTCGTCCTTTGGGACATGTACCACTCCACTGCTTCCTGAGTCTTCAGTAAGTCCACGTAGGACAGTAACACTTGTCTCTGTTCTTCTGAACGAGGCAGTAGAGTGGGCACGAATCTGGGGGTGGGCGTACTGGAAAAGCCCCTTCTGTGACCTGACGAGACTGTCCTTACGACCCAGTAGTCCGAGATTGAGGCCACCCAGACGTGCTGGAAAAGGAGCAGACGAGCCCCCACTCGACCCGCCTGGGCGGGCGCAATCTCAAAAGGACTTCGCCTGCTCACAACCACTGGATGTCTGGCCTTTAGCGGGCTTACGAAAGGATGCCTGCCCTCTGCTCCAATTTTTCCTGAAGTCTCGGCCAGGCTTGTAAGAGCGTGCTTCCCTAGAGCGCTCCGGAGTGAGTCTTCTATACTGGGGTTTCTTCCGTCCAAGTAGACGCCTGTCCTGGGGGAGGAAGCCTGACTTGCCACCCGTGGCCCACATTATGGCATCATCTAACTTGTTGCCGAACAGTGAAGACCCCTCAAAGGGCATTTTACACCAGGCTTGCTTGGAGACCGGGTCAGCGAGCCAAGGATGCAACCATAAAGCCCATTTGGCCGTGACCGATGCTAACATAATTCGCGCCAATAGGCGGATCAAATCGATAGACGCCTCCCCCAGGAAGACTGCCGCTAGTTTCAGTTCTGCAGCTGCTGAACTTCTGGCCAACTCCTCCGAAACACCCTTAAGGAAGGAATCAACATTCTCCGTCCAGGCCTCCATGGCCTTCGATATGGCCGCTAGTGCCAGGGCTGGTTTACAGGCCGTGCCTGCTAGACCGTAAATTTTCTTCAAATCCTGGTCTATCCTTCTTTCAAGACCATCCTTGAAGGACACCGCATCTTCCAAAGGGAGAGTAACATGCTTGGTATTAAGGCTGCGTCAACAAAGGGAGCGTTTTCCAGACACTTCACCTCTTCTGACTTGAAGGGGTATAATCTGGAGGTTTTATTTGACATGGAGGACTTCTTGTTCATCCTACTTCATTCCTCATCGATGATATCTTTTAATTCAGAAAGGAGTGGAAAGTTTGAGCGTTCCTTCCCCAGATGTTTAAAAAACGTATTCTGTTTAGCTGGGGGGGTCTTCCCACTTAAGGGCCTCCTTGATCGCCTTGATTAATGGTGAAACCATACTGAAGTCAAAGCCTCCGATTTCCTCTTCTTCTTGAGGTTCATCATCTGAAGAGTCAAGAGAGGCAACGTAGGGCTGGGAAGTGCCTGGACCGTCACGGGCCTCGTCAGCCGGAGGGCCAGATAAAGTAGTAGACTGGCTCAACGTGTGTGGTGTATCCAATTCTTTCAGGGATTGTTGCACAACACGTTTCACGAGAGACTCCAAATGCTGGTTCTCCATCTCTTTTTCCCTAACTGCCCGGGCATAGCAATGGTCACACTTGCCCTCCAGAACTCGTTTTCCACATCCCAGCAGGGACTCCGATCAGAGCGGCTGTCATGGCAGTGGGAGCGGTGTCTGGAGGAGGAATGGGAACGTCTCCTCTGGTGGTGGTTTCCATTTGAAGAGTCTTGTCTGGATCTAGATGACGAGTGGTATTGTGGCCTGGCAAGGTTTGGTTCATTCTGGACCATGATCCGAGGGTCCGATCTAGAAGGGCTGAAAAAAGAGAAGGGGAAGGCAAGACACAACATCAGAAAACGCAAACATTTGTGACTGTACCTCAACCCCTCCCCTCACAAGCACATACCTTGTGCGTGAGGGCTGGCCTTTTAAAGGCGGTGACTTGTTCATGACTTTTGGATGAATAGCGACACAGTACGGATGGTCTGCAGACAAAGAATGCCATGAAAAAACCAAGGCGCCAGTGAGGGGAAATTATAAAACTTGCCCCCAGAATAAATATATTATTATTATTCCCCTTTCTTCCTTTTTTTTTTTTTTTTTTTTAATATTTTTTTTTTAATATTATAAAAAAAAAATGTATTATGTATATATAAAAATGTTTTTTTTTTAAAGAAATATGCATGTCCCAGGAAGAGCCACATCTAATAGCTGCAACACACAGCAAGGCAGGCACTAACCTGAGGTCAGGGCTGGGGAAAACCGCTCTGCTCCGCTCCACTCCACTCCTTCTCACTGATAGGAGGTTCCCATTGTACAGGAGCTAAGAGCGGGTTTTATATTCCCCACCCGTGATGTCATCGCCCCCACCACGCCCCTGCGCTGTGGGGCGGTGACCGTACTGCGCATGCGCAGCCGCCGGGCGGCCCGTCGTACTGTGCACACGCGAGCCAAGCCTCAGTCCTGAGGAGGCTACAGCGCATGCGCGAACGGCGATGACGGCCGCACCCGGAAGTGCCGAGGCGAGCTGGAATGCACAAGCGCTCCAGCCACCATGAGGGGAAAAAACAGCCTGACAACGGCCACAATATGCCATAGGACCGACTTTGACAGCACAGAGGGGATAACAATTTACACAGAATACACTGCCATGGAGAAAAAATGGTGACCGTTGCAGACCTTGCCAGCCGTTAGTGCGCATCCACCCGGCATACAGAGGCAACCATCCCTCCACCATAGGGGTATTACTCCAGCCTCTAAACGCTACTCGCCCGCCCGTGGCTGGGCTCTGAGCTGCACCGCTTGAAGTATGCCAACATCTTGGATCCATCCGATCGGACGTGAACGTCATGTGTAGGTCCATTGGAGGAGGACAAAAAAGGAACGCAGCAGCTAGTGGTGAGTGCTCATTTATGGGAATGGGGTCCTATAGCATTGGAGAGGAGGCGGGGTTAACCCACACATAGGCTGCCATGGAGTCTGTCAGGAAATATCATTTAGTGACAACTTTGTGCAAAAAAATGTGTATTTTTTCCACAACTTGTGTCACAATATAAAATATTCCATGGACTCGACATGCCTCTCAACAAATAGCTTGGGGTGTCTACTTTCCAAAATGGGGTCATTTGGGGGGGTTTTGAACTGTCCTGCCATTTTATGCACTACATTTAGAAGCTTATGTCACACATCACCCACTCTTCTAACCACTTGAAGACAAAGCCCTTTCTGACACTTTTTGTTTACATGAAAAAAATTATTTTTTTTACAAGAAAATTACTTTGAACCCCCAAACATTATATATTGTTTTTAAAATGCCCTACAGATTAAAATAGTGGGTGTTTCATTTTTTTTTTGTTTCACACAGTATTTGCTAGGCAATTTTTCAAACGCATTTTTTGGGGAAAAAACACACTTTTTTACATTTTAATGCACTAAAACACACTATATTGCCCAAATGTTTGATGAAATAAAAAAGATGATCTTTGGCCGAGTACATGGATACCAAACATGACATGCTTTAAAATTGCGCACAAACGTGCAGTGGTGACAAACTAAATACATTTTTAAAAGCCTTTAAAAGCCTTTACAGGTTACCACTTTAGATTTACAGAGGAGGTCTACTGCTAAAATTACTGCCCTCGATCTGACCTTTGCGGTGATACCTCACATGCATGGTGCAATTGCTGTTTACATTTGACGCCAGAACGACGTTTGCGTTCGCCTTTGAGCGAGAGCAGGGGGGGACAGGGGTGCTTTTTTTTTTTTTTCTTTATTATTTTTTTGCTTTTTTATCTTATTTTTAAACTGTTCCTTTCATTTTTTTTAAATCATTTTTATTGTTATCTCAGGGAATGTAAATATCCTCTATGATAGCAATAGGTAGTAACAGGTACTCTTTTTTGAAAAAAGTGGGGTCTATTAGACCCTAGATCTCTCCTCTGCCCTCAAAGCATCTGACCACACCAAGATCGGTGTGATAAAATGCTTTCCCAATGGCGCTGTTTACATCCGGCGAAATCTAAGTCATGAAATGCTCTTAGCTTCCGGTTTCTTAGGCCATAGAGATGTTTGGAGCCATTCTGGTCTCTGATCAGCTCTATGGTCAGCTGGCTGAATCACCGGCTGCATTCTGAGGTTCCCTGTTGGGAAAGGAGAGCCAGAGAAAAACATGGAAGACGGTGGGGGGGGCATTCCCTCCCACTGCTTGTAAAAGCAGTCTAGAGGCTAATTAGCCACTAGAATTGCTTTTATATGCAAGCTGACTGCTGGCTGAAAAGAATGATACCAAGATGATACCTAACCCTGCAGGCATCATTCTGGTATAACCACTCAAAGTCCAGCAACATACCAGTACGTTGCTGGTCCTTGCTGGGCATATATTGTAAACTTTTTTTTCATGCAGCCTGTGGGCTGAACGAAAAAAGAGATTGATTGGTGGATATGCCCACCATTAGAATACCTCCCTTCATCCACCCACTTCTAATGATGGGCATACATGCACCATATATATATGCCGAAGCATGGGGGCATTCGCCCCAAAAGGTAGGAGCAAATCGCTCCTCCGCTCCTGCTGCCCCCATGCTTTGGCATACATGCTCTTTTTTTAACTGTGGTGGTGAAATCACCTCCTACAGCGCTGGAGTCACGGCTTTATGTATTGTGGGAGCAAACGCTGTTGCTCCCACATTACTGGATCTACTGATTACCAACAATACAGACCTGATCACGGATGTCGGATGTGGAAATACGGGGCAATTTAGGTAACAGCGATCACAGGTCAATTAGTTTCAGTATAAATCACACAAATAGGAAACATAAAGGTAATACAAAGGCACTGAATTTCAAAAGAGCCAACTTCCCTAAACTACAAACCTTGCTAAAAGGCATAAATTGTAATAAAATATTAGGAACAAAGAATACGGAGGAGAGGGTTTGCTTTAAGAGCATATTAAATAAGGGCATTAGCCAATGTATCCCATTGGGTAATAAATTTAAAAGAGTGAACAAAAGTCCTGGATGGCTTAACTCCAATGTAAAAATGCATATAAAAGCAAAGGAGAAGGCCTTCAAAAAATACAAGGTTGAGGGATCATCCTCAGCATTCAGACTTTATTAAGAATGCAACAAGAAATGTAAGGGTGCAATTAGGACAGCTAAGATAGAACATGAAAGACACATAGCGGAGGAGAGCAAAAAAAATCCCAAGAATTTCTTTAAGTATGTAAACAGTAAAAAAGGGAGGACAGACCATATTGGCCCCATAAAGAAAGAGGAAGGACATCTGGTTACAAAGGATGGGGAGATGGCAAAGGTATTGGATTTATTCTTCTCCTGTCTTCACAAGTGAATCGGGGGGCTTCAGTAACCAAAACTGCAGTGTTTATCCTCATGACACAACACAGGAAGCACCTCCATGGTTAACAGAGGACAGAATTAAAATTAGATTTGAGAAACTTAACATTAATAAATCACTGGGATCAGATGGCTTGCATCCGAGGGTACTTAGGGAACTCAGTCAAGTGATTGCCAGACCATTGTTCCTAATTTTTACAGATAGTCTACTGACTGGAATGATACCAGCTGATTGGAGAAAAGCCAATGTAGTATCAATATTTAAAAAGGGCCCAAAATACATCCCTGGGAATTACAGACCAGTTAGCCTAACATCAATAGTATGTAAACTCTTGGAGGGGATGATAAGGGACTATATACAAGATTTTAGAAATAAGAACGGTATCATTAGCAGTAATCAGCATGGATTCATGAAGAATCGTTCTTGCCAAACCAATCTATTAACCTTCTATGAGGAAGTGAGTTGCCATCTAGATAAAGGAAGGCCCGTAGACGTGGTGTATCTGGATTTTGCAAAAGCATTTGACACAGTTCCCCATAAACGTTTACTGTACAAAATAAGGTCCATTGGCATGGACCATAGGGTGAGTTACATGGATTGAAAACTGGCTACAAGGGCGAGTTCAGAGGGTGGTGATAAATGGGGAGTACTCAGAATGGTCAGGGGTGGGTAGTGGGGTTCCCCAGGGTTCTGTGCTGGGACCAATCCTATTTAATTTGTTCATAAACGATCTGGAGGATGGGATAAACAGTTCAATCTCTGTATTTGCAGACAATACTAAGCTAAGCAGGGCAATAACTTCTCCGCAGGATGTGGAAATCTTGCAAAAAGACCTGAACAAATTAATGGGGTGGGCGATTACATGGCAAATGAGGTTCAATGTAGAAAAATGTAAAATAATGCATTTGGGTGGCAAAAATATGAATGCAATCTATACACTGGGGGGAGAACCTCTGGGGGAATCTAGGATGGAAAAGGACCTGGGGGTCCAATAGATGATAGGCTCAGCAATGGCATGCAATGCCAAGCTGCTGCTAACAAAGCAAACAGAATATTGGCATGCATTAAAAAGGGGATCAACTCCAGAGATAAAACGATAATTCTCCCATTCTACAAGGCTCTCGTCCGGCAGCACCTGGAGTATGCTGTCCAGTTCTGGGCACCAGTCCTCAGGAAGGATGTACTGGAAATGGAGCGAGTACAAAGAAGGGCAACAAAGCGAATAAAGGGTCTGGAGGATCTTAGTTATGAGGAAAGGTTGCGAGCACTGAACTTATTCTCTCTGGAGAAGAGACGCTTGAGAGGAGATATGATTTCAATATACAAATACCGTACTGGTGACCCCACAATAGGGATAAAACTTTTTCGCAGAAGAGAGTTTAACAAGACTCGTGGCCACTCATTAAAATTAGAAGAAAAGAGGTTTAACCTTAAACTACGTAGAGGGTTCTTTACTGTAAGAGCGGCAAGGATGTGGAATTCCCTTCCACAGGCGGTGGTCTCAGCGGGGAGCATTGATAGCTTCAAGAAACTATTAGATAAGCACCTGAATGACCGCAACATACAGGGATATATAATGTAATACTGACACATAATCACACACATAGGTGGGACTTGACTTGATGGACTTGTGTCTTTTTTCAACCTCACCTACTATGTAACTATGTAACTATGATAAATAAATCCGTGCTGCAACTGAATGGCGTACCTGCTAAGCAAATGATGGTTAACAATAAAACAAAGTAACATTACAGTATAACAGTAATGCCCCGTACACACGGTCGGATTTTCCGACGGAAAATGTGTGATAGGACCTTGTTGTCAGAAATTCCGACCATGTGTAGGTTCCATCACACATTTTCCATCGGATTTTCCGACACACAAAGTTTGAGAGCAGGATATAAAATTTTCCGACAACAAAATCCGTTGTCGGAAATTCCGATCGTGTGTACACAAATCCGACGGACAAAGTGCCACGCATGCTCAGAATAAATAAAGAGATGAAAGCTATTGGCCACTGCCCCGTTTATAGTCCCGACATACGTGTTTTACGTCACCACGTTTAGAACGATCAGATTTTCCGACAACTTTGTGTGACCGTGTGTATGCAAGACAAGTTTGAGCCAACATCCGTCGGAAAAAATCCTAGGATTTTGTTGTCGGAATTTCCGAACAAAGTCCGACCGTGTGTACGGGGCATAAGACTTACCATACCTGCAAAGCAAATACAAAAAAAACATAGTAAAAAATAAAACATTTAACGCAACCTGTGCCTAAAATATATATATGCCGAAGCATGGGGGCATCCTCCCGCAAAAGTTAGGAGCAAATCGCTCCTCCGCTGCCCCCATGCTTCGGCATATATGCTGAAGTATGTAACTGTGGTGGTGAAATCACCTCCGACAGCGCTGGAGTCACAGCTTTATGTATCGTGGGAGCAAACGCTGTTGCTGTCAAGATAAATAAATCCGCTCTGCAGCTGAATGGCGTAGCTGAAAACAAAAAAAAAGGTTAACAATAAAACACAGTAAACAGTAAAGTATAAAAAAATTGCATACCTATAAAGCAAACATGTTAAAAACATAATAACAATAAAACATTGCAGAATAGAATACAGTAAAAAAGAGCAGAACAATAGAGAGAGAGAATAGAGAGAGAACAATAAAACGACAACTATTTTTGTTTTTTTTATTTTATATATTTTTTTGTGTTTTTTTTTTACTTTTGTTTTTTTTTGTAACTGTAACCGTTTCCAGGTTCGGGTCTCTCAAAATGCGATGGCATCTTGGGAGACCCTGTGAAAGTGTGTCCTAGTCTGTGCAATGCTGTACCCTACGCTAATACTCAACTAGTGTATGGTAGCGTTCAAAGCATTCACCAATGCAAAGACCAGGATTGTCAGGACAGGAGGGACAATAATACAGGGTGTCATGCCTATATCCATGCTTGCTGCAGACATCTTTTTTGGGGGCTCGTTGGGTAGGGGTACTCGGGAGGACATAAAGAAAATGCCTCTCATGCAGCCGGCTTACTGCATTTGGTTGGGGAAGGTGAGGTGGAGCACCGTCTGGAAACAGAAGGGCTCTGACGATCTCTTCCTGAAATTTAAGGGAGGATCCAGTCCGTCCTGAAGCTCTGTATAGCACATAAGCATTCAGCAAAGCCAATTGAAATAAATAAACAGACACTTTTTTGTACCAGCGTCTGGTCTTACGGGCAACTAGGTACGGCGCCAACAACTGGTCGTTGAGGTCCACCCCTCCCATGTTAAGGTTATATTCGTGGGCACAGAAACATTCTTATTATCCCTCCACTTCATAGCGAGCAAATTATTACACTGCAAGCAGGCTCTCTCCCCCAGCCTAAGATGGGAATCTACAAGCCCCGGCGATTAGGTCGCACGGTGCCACATGCTTTAATATGATGATCAAAAAGGTGACTAAAAAGTGGCACGCTCTTGTAATAATTGTCCACGTACAAGTGGTACCCCTTTCCGAATAAGGGTGACACCAAGTCCCACACAATCTTGTCAGCTCTTCCTATGTAGTCAGGGCAGTTTGTCAGCTCTACGTGACTATCTTTTCCCTCGTAAACCATAAAACTACATGTATAGCCTGTGGCCCTGTCACAGAGCTTATACATCTTGACCCCGTATCTGGCACGCTTGCTGGGAAGGTACTGTTTGAATGACAAGCGGACAGAAAACTTAATCAGGGACTCATCAACGCAGACAACTTGATGGGGAGTAAACAAGTCTGCAAAACGTTGGTTGAAGTGGTTTACGAGGGGCCGAATTTTGGAAAGCCGATCGTATTCAGGGTCTCCACGAGGACAACAGAGTTCATTGTCATTGAAGTGCATGAGCCACAAGATCTGCTCGTATCGTGCCCTGGTCATGGAGGCAGAGAACAAGGGCATATGGTGAATTGGGTCAGTGGACCAATATGACCGCAACTCACTCTTTTTGGTTATGCCCATGTTGAGGGAAAGGCCCAGAAAGCGCTTAAATTCGGAGACTGTAATTGGTCTCCAGTCTCTGGCAAGGGAGGACTGGGGAATAGTTTTAGACAAATTGCTTTGGTCCACAATAGATCTATAGAGATCTTCGGTGAAAAACAGCGAATATAAATCAAGTGATGTAAAATCAACTGTTTCCACCTGAATTCCGGGTTGGCCAGTGAATGGGGGAAGTACGGGTGCTACAGAAGTGGTGGGTTCCCATATAGGATTGGCGAATGCAGCAGGAAGGGCACTATGGGCACGACGGGCCTGTGTTCGTCTTCTTGGTGGCAGCGGGACACTACTTGTGCTTGCCACCTCGCCAGGTTGAACTGCACTTATGGGACTCGCCACGTCACCACGTGATACTGCAGTGCTGGATGTACGACCAGGGTGTACTAGGCCGCTGGTGCTTGCCAGTTCACCAGAAGGAATAGCGGCGCTAGTACTGCTCTGCTCCATACGAGGGACCTGGGGTTCTTGCACATCAAGGACAGAAGAAGAAGTTCGGGGTCTGGTACGCCTCACCTTGGCAGGGACCAAAACTCCGTCGCCAAAGCTATCTGTCATGGAGCCACTGTCGTCTACAGGATCGTATTCTGAGCCTGAATCTGACAGATGAGTGACTTCCTCTTCACTAGGGATGAGCCGAACATCCCCCTGTTCGGTTCGCACCAGAACATGCGAACAGGAAAAAAAAACTTCGAACACACGAACACCGTTAAAGTCTATGGGACACGAACATGAATAATCAAAAGTGCTAATTTTAAAGGCTTATATGCAAGTTATTGTCATAAAAAGTGTTTGGGGACCTGGGTCCTGCCCCAGGGGACATGGATCAATGCAAAAAAAGTTTTAAAAATGGCCGTTTTTTCGGGAGCAGTAATTTTAATAATGCTTAAAGTGAAACAATAAAAGTGTAATATTCCTTTAAATTTCGTACCTGGGGGGTGTCTATAGTATGCCTGTAAAAGGGCACATGTTTCCCGACTGACAGCAAAATGACATTTCAAAGGAAAAAAATGTAAAACTACTTGCGGCTATTAATGAATTGCCGGTCCGACAATACACATAAAAGTTAATTGATAAAAACGGCATGGGAATTCCCCACAGGGGAACCCCGAACCAAAATTGAAAAAAAAAATGACGTGGGGGTCCCCCTAAATTCCATACCAGGCCCTTCAGGTCTGGTATGGATTTTAAGGGGAACCCCGTGCCAAGATTAAAAAAAAATTGGCGTGGGGTCCCCCCAAAAATCCATACCAGACCCTTATCTGAGCACGCAACCTGGCAGGCCGCAGGAAAAGAGGGGGGGACAAAAGAGCGCCCCCCTCCTGAACCCTACCGGGCCACATGCCCTCAACATTGGGAGGGTGCTTTGGGGTAGCCCCCAAAACACCTTGTCCCCACAAGGGGACCCCCAGATCCCGGCTCTCCCCCCTGTGTGCAATGGTAAGGGTTTTGTACCCCTACCATTTCACAAAATAACTGTCAAAAATGTTAAAAATGTTAAAAGCGGCCCGGAGGAGAAGATGAAGAGAAGAAGACGCCGCGGAGGAGATGCCGGACGAGAACACCGGAGGAAGAACCAGAAGAGCCAGAAGAACCAGAAGAAGAAGAAGATGGAGAAAGAAACCAAAGGAAGATAGAAGATAGAAGAAAGAAGATAGAAGAAAGAAGAAGCATTTAAATAAAGGAATTGTCAAAAACTGTCTCTTGTCATTTTTAACATTTTTGACAGTTTTTTTGTGAAATGGTAGGGGTACAAGAGTACCCCCTTACCATTTCACACAGGGGGGAGGGCTGGGATCTGGGGGTCCCCTTGTTAAAGGGAGCTTCCAGATTCTGATAAGCCCCCCGCCCACAGACCCCCACAACCACCGGGCAAGGGTTGTGGGGATGAGGCCCTTGTCCCCATCAACATGGAGAAAAAGGTGTTTTGGGGGGCAACCCCAAAGCACCCTCCTAATGTTGAGGGCATGTGGCCTGGTACGGTTCAGGAGGGGGGGCGCTCTCTCGTCCCCCCCTCTTTTCCTGCGGCCTGCCAGGTTGCATGCTCGGATAAGGGTCTGGTATGGATTTTTGGGGGGACACCACGCCATTTTTTTTAAAATTATGGCGCAGGGTTCCCCTTTAAAATCCATACCAGACCTGAAGGGTCTGGTATAGATTTTGAGGGGGACCCCACGCCACTTTTTAAAAAATTTTTGGCCGGGGTTCCCCTTAATATCCATACCAGACCTGAAGGGCCTGGTATGGAATTAAGGGGGACCCCCCACGTCATTTTTTTTTAAATGTTGGTTCGGGGTTCCCCTGTGGGGAATTCCCATGCCATTTTTATCAATTAACTTTTATGTGTATTGTCGGACCGGCAATTCATTAATAGCCGCGAGTAGTTTTAAATGACTTTTTTTCCTTTGAAATGTCATTTTGCTGTTAGACTGTTCTAAACACGGAAGAAAGTATCAATTATTCTGTGCTGCCCAAAAAGTGAAATAAGCAGCTAACACGGCCAATAGGATGTAAGCATATAACAATAAAACAAAAGTATGTGTAGCGCTACCAAACATAAGGGTTCAAAAAAGTTCAATGAAGTTCAACTGGTAATGAAACACCAACTGGGAAAAAAACAACAAGAAAGAGTCCTCAATGTTTGAAAGACTTGTGAGGATTAACAGTCCATATAAATGTAGTGACTTTGTGTAAAAGACAGAAGGCTTACCAGATCTCGTGGACCAAAGAGGGCATACGCCCAAATGGGTCAAATCAGGCTAGGGTGGTGGGTAATGGTAGATGTTCCAGAGAGATGGTAAGAATGGACATCTAAAAGTAAGCCGTGGACTTGTATGTCCCTCAAGGTAATATTGAGGAGTAGATGGTGATGAAATAAAACAAGGAGGAAAAAGGCCACATAGCGTAATTCCGTAAAGCAAGTAACAAAATGTATTTAAAATAAGAAATACACTCACATGTACGTCTTGTAAAAACAGCACTGTACAAGTATGGAGGCAGTGGGGTCCTACCCGACGCGTTTAGTCCTCTTAGACATCGTCTGGGGGCTGTTCTAAACACGGGAAACATGCGCCCCTTTACAGGCATACTATAAACACCCCCCGGTACGAAATTTAAAGGAATATTACACTTTTATTGTTTCACTTTAAGCATTATTAAAATCACTGCTCCCGAAAAAACGGACGTTTTTAAAACTTTTTTTTGCATTGATCCTTGTCCCCTGGGGCAGGACCCAGGTCCCCAAACACTTTTTATGATAATAACTTGCATATAAGCCTTTAAAATGAGCACTTTTGATTATTCATGTTCGTGTCCCAAAGACTTTAAGGGTGTTCGCGTGTTCGAGCAAATTTTTTGCCTGTTCGCAAGTTCTGGTGCGAACCGAACAGGGGGGTGTTCGGCTCATCCTTAGTATAGTGCACCATTTCTGTTGGTGTTTCCTAAGGAGCAATAACAAGTGCCCATTTGTATGGGTGTCCTAAGTAGGAAGATGTGCTCATTTGTGTGGGTGTGTGGGGGGTGGGATGGGGGGATTTTATAATGCCCAATTATTTGGGTTTCCCAGGGATGAATATTGCCCATTTTTGTGGGTGTCAAGGGGTAACAGAGTGTCCATTTTTTAACGTGTTATATGTAAATTTTTCATTTTAAGGATCATACACATAACTGCTATGTAAAGACCGCTGTATCCATTTTTGTTTTTGGTGGTTTTGGTGTAAAAGAATTAAAATTGCTAAAAACTATAAAAAAAAAATTGACATTTTTATTGACTTTATTGATTAATTTTTAATTCTCTAACCAACGTTCCACCACTGGTAAATATCCAGTAAATCCTCAAGCTAATGCCTTTAAAGACTACTACCAATTATTGTATGACCTAAAGAAAAAAACAAATCTACAGTACCTCACAGGAAACTACCCCTATTACCAAAATTTTCTTAAAGGCCTCTACCCTTCCAACAATAGATTCTAAACAAACTTCATTTAAGTTAACTCAAGTTTAACTTAAGAAACTCAACCTATTAATATATCACTACTGAACCATAATTCCGTGGACTGCAATGTTTTTTCAAATGAGTGTTATGAAACTTTTACTGATTTAGCCCCACCTCATTTTAGTGTCTATCTTCAATCTAGCCATGTTCTCTTGTTCCTCACCCAAAGAAATGTTACAAGCTGTTATTTTCATTATTCCCAAACCAGACAAGGATCCTTCCCTCACCAACAACTACAGGCCCATCTCGAAGGGTACAACTGATACTTCTGCAGCTTGTAGACCAGGTGGAATTCACCTCAGGTAGGCAAGCATCTTATGGAACTAGAAGACTGATCACCCTCATTAAAAACATGGAGTTCCAGAAAACACCTTTTCTTCTTCTATTTTGAAATGCAGAGAAGGCACTTTGCCAAATCCATTGGGGATTCCTAAAAGCAGTCCTCCAAAAATTTGGTATCATTGAGTGGCTACTTTTTGCTATCATTTCCCTGTGTCCTGTCCCTCAGCAAGAGTCTTCTCATCAGGCATACTTTCTAAAGATCTTTGCATTACAAATGTAACTAGGCAAGGGTGTCCCTTATCACCCATAATATTTGATTATAGAGCCTCTAGCAGAGTGGATAAGAATAAACCCTCACATTTCAGGTATAACATTACACAACACTGCACATAAAATATGATTATTTGCAGAGGTTTTATCCTCAGTCCCCAACCCGAATAGTTCCCTGCAATAAATACAATATACTATCTACATTTATTAACCACCTGCCATTATCAGAGGTATGGTCACAAAGCTACACTGACAGTCTGCAAAAACCTGGCATTGCACCCTCGATATGCTGATCATGGGAGCAATGCTTTTCAGGCTCCCAAGAAAAAAAGAGTAAATGCACATTTTTTTAACTGCAAAAAAAGGGCATTTATTATTATTATTATTGTTATTTTTTTAAAGACGAACTTTAATTACAAAACAAATTTTATCCTCTTTACCGTGGGAGCTAAAGCAATTGCAATCCCTTGATCTTTCAATAGCTGGTAGAGTAGCAGCTCAAAAAATGATACTACTTCCTAAACTGCTCTACTTATTCAGAACCATTACTATCCCTCTCTCTCCATCATATTTTATGTCAATTTAACGTCTTATAAACACAATATGTACGGGGTAATAAACCTCCCAGATGTACGCTAAATATTATGCTTAGACACAGATCTAATGGAGGCATGGGGTTACCAAACATATCCCTTTATTATAAAGCTACCATCCTAGACAAACTCTTGGCATTAAAACTAGGATTACTTCCTCCCTAGGTCAGAATACCCAGCAGTTATTATATCACACAAAGTTTGATGCCAAACTTCATTACAACCTAATACCTATTCATATCCCTAAACTGCAGATTTGCCATCGGAACACCTAGGGCCTCACGTTATTAAGACAACTATTCTATAACCAAACATTTAACACATTCAGAACATTATGAACCACATTTTATTTACTAACATGAGACTACTTCTCTTTACACATCTTTGATTTTTTCCATAAAAACCCTTTCCCTTCATATAATTGAACCTCCTTCCTCTGTATATTCATTGTTCTTGTTCATTGATCATAAGCACCACAAAAAAGGGAATAGCGCTCTTTTACAGCCTATTAAACTAATTTTTTTCCAAATCAATACTATGCACAAATTGGAAAAAGAAATAGGTAGACACTTCACCGAGGGCAGCTGGAAAATCACACTCTTCACTACATACAAAGCCTCACACTATTTCAACCACTGGCAACTTTACCAAAAACACAATATCATTGGTACCCCACCCCCTTCACGTTCTTCTAAATTCTACTTGACACAATCTCTTATATGTTGGCGACTATGTGAAGATATGGGATACCTTTTTCATAGTTTATGGCATTCTTATTGGACCTCCATCTACTTCCTAACCTCTAATATTCTACATTTGGTATCTTTCTGATCTGAATGTATATATGTTATCTTTATATCATTTTAAACAAACCCCTTATCACATCTATACCATCCAGAGGACAAATAGGCTCCCCATTTTACCAACAGATTAAACACAAATAAGTGACCTATAAAGTACATTGACAGCATCAGTGTAGCTGGGATAATATTATATATTATGTTATGTGTTTTTTTTAAATACTCTTAGTAAACTATCATTACTACTTTATAGTTTCTGAGGTCTCTTACCCTCCTCTACGGGAGGTTCAGTATATTATGCTACGCCCTTGGTGGTGGGCTTGTTAGGCACCATTGGAAGACCTCTTCTGCTTCCCCTTTTTACTTTTATGGTTTTCTCTAAAACACATTTGGAGATCAGGTGCTCCATACTTGCTTGATAGGTACGACCTTGCTTACATGGTGTTCATTTTTTTTTTGTTCTGTATTGCTATTGCATTTATTTGAATACTGTGATGATATGTCTTTTGTTGTTTCATTAGTACTATCATCACACTTTCCTGAAGAAGCCAAAGATGGCGAAACATGTTGAACTACAAGCGTGATAGAAACTTCTATTGCTATTGTGTTTATTTGAATACTGTGATGATATGTCTTTTGTTGTTTCATTAGTACTATTATCACACTTTCCTGAAGAAGCCAAAAATGGAGAAACATGTTGAACTTCAAGCATGATAGAAACTTCAATTAAATACCAACATATGGTTAGACCTATATATCTATGTCTTTTAACCGTATTTTGTAAATAAAACCTTTTTTTATTTTTAACAGTAGTTTGTGAAATGAATTAAAATTAGTGTTTACAAGTTAAAAAAATTTTTTTGCTAGAAAATTACTTAGAACCCCCACACACTATACATTTTTTTTAACACCCTAGAGAATAAAATGGCGGTCGTTGCAATATTTTCTGTCACACCGTATTTGCGCAGCGGTCTTACAAGCGCACTTTTTTTGAAAAAAATACACTTCTTTTCATTAAAAAATAAGACAGTAAAGTGAGGCCAATTTTTTTTATATTGCGAAAGATAATGTTACGCCGAGTAAATTGATACCCGACATGTCCTGCTTCAAAAATGCACCTGTTCGTGCAATGGTAACAAACTTTTACCCTTAAAAATGTCCATAGGCGACGTTTAAAAAACAGGTTGCATGTTTTGATTTACAGAGGAGGTCTAGGGCTAGAATTATTGCACTCGCTCTACCGATCGCGGCTGGAGGAGTATTTAAGCTAGGATTGAGGGGGGAGGGTGAACTAGAATTAGATCAAGAAGGCAGGTCAGTTAGAGGTCAGACATTAATGGACGGTGAAATGGGGATAGATGGGGGAGGGTTATGGCAGGTGACAAGAAATTTCCCATGTTGCAAACAGCCATTGGAAACTGTAGTGCCATTTGTACTACTAAAAATTATATGAAAAACACCAGAGCAAAATGTAATAATGCATTAAAGTGTTTGTTCACCAATGCCAGAAGTCTGCCAAGCAAAATAGGTGAGTTGGAAGCTCTGGTGCATGAGGTGAACTATGATGTAATCGGTATTGCTTAAACTTGGCTTCAATCCTCACATGACTGGGCTATTAATATTCCTGGCTATGCACTCTTTCAGAGAGACAGGGTAAAAAGGAAAGGTGGCGGGGTCTGTCCCTATGTGAGAAGTGATCTCAAAGCAAGTGTGAATGAGGACCTGATTGATGGAGAGTGTGATGAGTCTGAAGCATTATGGGGGGAACTGCATATAGATGTGCGTAGTTCAAAGTTAATCATTGGAGTCTGTTATAGACCACCCAACGTTAACGAGGAGGTGGAGACTCAGCTCCTTGCACAGATGGAAAGGGCTGCAAGGGCTGGGATGGTGATAATAATGGGGGATTTTAACTACCCAGAAATTGACTGGAGTAATGGCACTGCTGGAACAGTTAAAAGGCAAAAATTTATAAACCTAGTACAGGACAATTTTATGGTCCATTTTATTGAGGCCCCAACTAGGAATGAAGCTCTGTTGGACCTGGTAATCTCAAACCATGCGGAGCTTATTACTAATGTTCAGATAAAGGAACACCTGGGTAGCAGTGATCATAACATGATTTCATTTGATGTTAGCTGTAAACAAGAGATACATACGGGAAAGATAAAAACACTTAACTTCAAGAGAGCAAATTTTCCAAGGATGAGGGCTGCTCTCCAGGACTTAGACTGGGAAGGAATATTGGCATCGATAAACACAGAACAGAAATGGGAATTCTTCAAAAAGACTGTTTGGGACCTCACTGCAAAGTATATTCCCATGGGCAATAAGTTTAAAAGGCTAAAAATAAAACCTATGTGGCTCACGGTCAAAGTTAGAAAAGCTATAAACAATAAGAAAAGAGCTTTTAAAAAATATAAAAATGAAGGAACACTAGTGTCATTTAAATGCTACAAAGAATATAACAGAATATGTAAAAAGGAAATCAAGGATGCAAAAATTCAAAATGAACAACAGATCGCAAAATATAGTAGGACAAACCCCAAAAAATTCTTCAAATATATTAATAGTAAAAAGGTCAAGTCTGAGCATGTAGGCCCTTTACAAAATAATCTAGAGTGGGTGACTGGGGACAAGGAGAAGGCTAATTTATTAAATACTTTCTTCAGCTCTGTGTATACAAAAGAGCATTGGGGAGCTTATGTCCATAATGGGGGTGATAGTGACACAGCCCCGAATGATCCACAATGGCTCAAAAGTGATATGGTCCGGAATTATTTAGACAGAATAAAGGTGGATAAAGCACCTGGACCTGATGGCATCCACCCACGGATCCTAAAAGAATTGAGCTCTGCAATTTCAAAGCCATTGTATCTAATTTTTAGGGACTCATTAATGACGGGAATAGTACCACTGGATTGGCACAGGGCGAACAACAAAAAATCTTAAGGACCTCTTAAATATGAGATCTGGGGTCAAAAAGACCTCAGATCTCATATTTACACAAAAAAAAAAATGAATGTAATTTAAAAAAAAAAAAAAGTTGCTTCAAGAGCTATGGGCGGAAGTGACGTATTGACACAGCTTCCGCCCTGCAATGGTCTGGAGATGGGTGGGGGCCATATTCCCCTCACTTGCCTTCATACCAAGCCAGGAAAAGGACCCGATCACCTCCGCCGCTACTGACGGCTCCGGTAAGCAGCGGCGGGCACCGGAGATCGCCAGGAGGGGGGCCCTCTCCAACCGCCGATAAAAGTGATCTCACAGCAAATCTACCGCAGAGACCACTTTTATCGGAAACTGGACCGCTCACTATAGAAGAGGATACCAGGGGTTATGGCAGCTAGCTGCTGCCATAACAAAGATATGCCTTTTCAAAATCCTGACGTATATCGGCGTGAGCCAGACCGGAAGTGGTTAAATGTAACAATGTTCATTCTCAATACACTAACAAGATACTACAATTAACAATAATAGAGATAAAGATATAACTACTGGTAATCCGGTGTTCCTCCATAAATATTAGTGGATAACTATTTTTATATTCAGGTCAGGTCTGAACAGAATTATGTAACATTTGTTGAAAAATATACAGCCAAGAAGTCCAGTACTTGATGCCATTATAGCAAAAACCTTCACAGCCACCATGTATTTCCCTCTGGTGCTCAGATAGGCCAGAATCATGGAAATCCAGACACTGCAGAACACCAGCATGCTGAAGGTGATGTACTTGGCCTCGTTAAAACTGTCTGGTAATGTCCTGGCTAAAAAAGCTATAATGAAGCTCACAGATGCCAGAAGCCCCATATATCCCAGGACAGAGTAGAAGCCGATAACTGAACCCTCATTACACTGAATGATGATCTTTCCCTGATAAGAATGAGTGTCCTGATCTTGGAAGGGGGGAGAAATAGACAACCAAGTGGCACAGATTATTACTTGAACCAGTGAGAAGACACAAATTATACAATTGGGCAGTTTGGCTCCCCTCCATTTCCTCCAGTGACTCCCAGGTTTGGTGGCTTTAAAAGCAATACACACCATGATACTTTTGGCAAGTAGAGAAGAGACAGCAACTGAGAAGATGATACCAAAGGAGGTCACACGCAGTATGCAGGTCACATCTACTGGGCGGCCAAGGAACAAGAAGACACAGAGGTAGCCCAACATGATGGAGGCCAGGAGAAGATAGCTCAGGTTCCGGTTATTAGCTTTAACAATGGGAGTGTCCCGGTAATGTATAAATATCCCCAATATTAAATCAGTAAAGAGACAAGAGAGTATGGAGACAGCTGAAAATATTGCAACAATTGTATCATTAGTGTAGGAGAGAAATTCCACCAATTTCGGAACACAGTGATCCTTCTTTTCTTTTGGCCATTCATCATCAGGACATTTCATGCAGTTTTCACTGTCTGCAGGAAGAACAATACAAGCACAATAAGCATCTGGGTCAGAGCTTCTGAGAAAACATAGTTACATAGTTAGTCTGGTTGAAAAAAGACACAAGTCCATGTAGTTCAACCAATAAAAGGGGAAAAAAACAAAATCATGCAATCCCATATACACAATCCTATACCCACCGTTGGTCCAGAGGAAGGCAAAAAAGCCCAGCAAATCATGATCCAATTTGCCTCAGCAGGGGAAAAATTTCTTCCTGATCCCCCGAGAGGCAATCGGATATTCTCTGGATCAACTTTACTTATAAATGTTAGTATCCAGTTATATTATGTGTATCTAGGAAAAAATCCAGGCCTTTTTTAAAGCAATCTACTGAACAGGCCAAAACCAGCTCTTGAGGGAGTCTACTCCACATTTTCACAGCTCTTACTGTGAAGAACCCTTTCTGTATTTGGAGCTTAAATCTCTTTTCCTCTAGACATAAAGAGTGCCCCCTTGTCCTCTCTGATGACCTTAAAGTGAATAACTCAACACCAAGTTCACTTTGTGGACTAATTATGTATTTATACATGGTGATCATATCTCCCCTTAATCTCCTCTTCTCAAAATAAATAAATAAATAAATTCAGTTCCTCTAATGTTTCCTCATGGCTGAGCTCCTCCATGGTTGTCCTTCTCTGCACCTTTCTTCAGTTCCAAATATCCTTTTTTCTTTTTCTTTTTCTCAATACATTTTTATTGAGTATCAAGAGAAAATATAGAAAATTGGGAGAAACTGCGCTATAAACCAAATAAAAATCAAATAATGTGAAAAGCAGCAATCCCCACAAAAAACATCAATTGTGGATAAGCATGAGAAAAACAAGGGGTTGCGCTAATACTGGTATTGCATAATATAAAATCTACAGTGAAAGAAGATTTATAAAATGATCATAAATAAAAATAAAACAATGTGCAAAACATTTGGTGATAGTGAAAAAAAGTCCCATCCGATGAGGCATCAATTAAATATCATAATGAGTCCAAATCACCAACAATAGACAACAGAAGTCCAAGTTATAATGAATATAATTCTGTGACAGCAAGGGAGGGTCCACCACCAGAAATGGAAGGGGTTGCTCCTTACCAGATGGCCATGACCCCCCACCACAGAGGATCACAGCAAGCAGAAATCTTTAAAAGCCAAAAATGGGAACTGCCAGCGGTGTCCACCAGAGGTCATCTCATCATCAGCCACACCAACGAACCCATGGCAAGGGTACCATAAAATATAGAAGGAGCTCACATAGTGTAAAACCGATAGGATTTATTAAAATATAATAAAATACAAATGCACACTTACAAACGTAATGAATAGAACAGCCTTAAGTCCGGCTCCGTGGCCACCGAAGCTCGGACAAACCCATCCTGCTGGAATGCAACTCGCTTGGGGGTGACGTCAGCGCTTCGTCTGGCTCCGCCCTACGCGTTTCGTGACATCATCACGTCTTCCAGGGGCACAGGCGGCGCGCTGCGTCACCTCCCTTAAATAATACCATGATTGAACCAAGCCTTGCTATGGATCGCTACACACTATGGGCCATCCAAACCACCGCACGCACTTCCGGCATTCGGATGCGCTCCACGGTGCGAGCGATCAGCAGAGGCCATACAGTTCAGGCAGTACACACGGACTGACACATAATCGTAAAAATCCTATGCATTAAAAAACGTAACCCAAAATAAACATTATGCGGATGGTCTCCCTGCCCAATGTATATATATAGCTAGGAACAATGAACAGAATAAAATGGGGTAAAATAAAATAAACCATTCCTACATTTCTTAACATTATTGAATCGCTGATTGGAAACAAGAGATCCAGGTTAGGTGATTGGAACTAATCGGACCTGAGAGCCAATCAGATCTATATAAAACTAAAAAAGGGCTAGTGAAGGGGGAGTAGGGGATGTATATATCCATACTCCTCCAACCTTGCATCTGGGTCTAGGTTTTAGAGACCAGAGATGCCATCCTAAAAAAACAGTGGTCTCAGAACTGACCCTACCACCTGGGAACAACAGCGCCATCCGATGATTAAGTCATAAAGACTCACCGGGAGGCGTATGTCGTTCTCCATGACAGTCAGAGGTAAAAGTAAGATTAAAAAAAAAATGAAATAATAAATAAAAAGATGAAACTTAGATTGGCTTCAGGTAGGTAAGTGAGGACTGAAGCAAAAAAAGTCCCCAGATGGACCTCTATCCGGTTGCTCTAAAAATAAATTTATTAGATATTCCTCACTACCTTAAATCTCGGGGTTGCGAAACCGGAAGTGGAATAATGTGTTGATTGTGGTCTCCAACCAACATCATTCACCAATAGCGCCATCTAGTGGATGTGTTAAAGAGTGCTGCAAATAACTGTATTCTGGATTAGATTGCCAATATATCTCCGCTTGGTGTAAAACACTACCAAGTGGATATTATGGGAATCACAGAAAAGATATATAAAACCAAAAACTTAAAAAAGAACAGGGAGCAAAACATCTTTGGAAATGAAACTTGACTGAAACAAATCAAAATCATATGCTGTGCAAATAACTGGTCAGGGTTGCCAGTGGTATACAAAAGAAATGACAAATAGTTGTGTATATATGACATACATTGTAGCCCTATAGATACAGATGTCAAAATGCATTAAGAGTTATTAATAAACGCATTGACGTCTGTATCAACATTTAACCCGAAGGGGGCATAGGTTCTGAGTCTGTAAATCCAAGACATTTCACATTTAGAGATTTCCCTTACAAGAGAGCTCCCCCTCCAATGTGGTCTGTACTTGTCGATCCCAACGTACAAAGTATTGGAGGGGTCCCTGCCATGTGCCTCATCGAAATGCCTCGACACGGGGTGCTTATCAAAACCCCTGCGGATATTGCTAATATGCTCGGACAATCTGACTTTAAGGGCCCTCTTGGTCCTGCCCACATATTGCAATCCGCAGGGGCATTGTATAAGGTAAATGACCCCCTCGGACGTGCAAGTTATAAAAGGTTTGACCTGATAAGCCCGTGAGGTGCTTGTAGACATAAATTGGCAGATTTTTCTACCCCTATAACTGTTGAGGGAACAAACTTGACAGTTCCTACATTTGTAGTACCCTGTGAGGTCATGGAAAAAGGACCTGTTAATAATAGGTGGATCCTGCACTGTTGGGGCAATTTTATTTCTCAATGTGGATGCCCCCTTGAATATAATACGGGGGTTTCTGGGTAGAATTGGACTCAAAATTGGGTCCGTGGTCAAAATATGCCAGTGTTTCTTTATTAGGTCCTTGATCTGGCGATGTTGAGTGGAGAATGTGGTGATAAGGGGTAAACTAAAATCACCCTTAACCTCCTGATGTTGACCTGTATCTAATAACAGGGATCTATCTTTATCCCTTACTTGTTCCAATGATCTTGATAATGTAACCTGATCGTATCCCTTCTCAATAAACCTCTCAGTTAGGATAGTTGCTTGGTTGTCGAAAGTCTCAATTTCCGTACAGTTCCGCCGAAGGCGTGTATATTGCCCTAAGGGGACCGCTTTCAACCAAGATTCGTGGTGGCAACTATCTACGGGGATAAAAGAGTTCTTATCCGTTGTACTGGTCTCGAAGCTGAGCTTCGAGACCAGTACAGTGGAAATTAGCTTCCTCGACCTTAAGATCAGGGTCCAGGGGGACAAACTGGTGACATCCACCCACTTTAAGGCAACGGATAAGAACTCTTTTATCCCCTTAGATAGTTGCCACCACGAATCTTGGTTGAAAGCGGTCCCCTTAGGGCAATATACACGCCTTCGGCGGAACTGTACGGAAATTGAGACTTTTGACAACCAAGCAACTATCCTAACTGAGAGGTTTATTGAGAAGGGATACGATCAGGTTACATTATCAAGATCATTGGAACAAGTAAGGGATAAAGATAGATCCCTGTTATTAGATACAGGTCAACGTCAGGAGGTTAAGGGTGATTTTAGTTTACCCTTTATCACCACATTCTCCACTCAACATCGCCAGATCAAGGACCTAATAAAGAAACACTGGCATATTTTGACCACGGACCCAATTTTGAGTCCAATTCTACCCAGAAACCCCCGTATTATATTCAAGGGGGCATCCACATTGGGAAATAAAATTGCCCCAACAGTGCAGGATCCACCTATTATTAACAGGTCCTTTTTCCATGACCTCACAGGGTACTACAAATGTAGGAACTGTCAAGTTTGTTCCCTCAACAGTTATAGGGGTAGAAAAATCTGCCAATTTATGTCTACAAGCACCTCACGGGCTTATCAGGTCAAACCTTTTTTTAACTTGCACGTCCGAGGGGGTCATTTACCTTATAATGCCCCTGCGGATTGCAATATGTGGGCAGGACCAAGAGGGCCCTTAAAGTCAGATTGTCCGAGCATATTAGCAATATCCGCAGGGGTTTTGATAAGCACCCCGTGTCGAGGCATTTCGATGAGGCACATGGCAGGGACCCCTCCAATACTTTGTACGTTGGGATTGACAAGTACAGACCACATTGGAGGGGGAGCTCTCTTGTAAGGGAAATCTCTAAATGTGAAATGTCTTGGATTTACAGACTCAGAACCTATGCCCCCTTCGGGTTAAATGTTGATACAGACGTCAATGCTTTTATTAATAACTCTTAATGCATTTTGACGTCTGTATCTATAGGGCTACAATGTATGTCATATATACACAACTATTTGTCATTTCTTTTGTATACCACTGGCAACCCTGACCAGTTATTTGCACACCATATGATTTTGATTTGTTTCAGTCAAGTTTCATTTCCAAAGATGTTTTGCTCCCTGTTCTTTTTTAAGTTTTTGGTTTTATATATCTTTTCTGTGATTCCCATAATATCCACTTGGTAGTGTTTTACACCAAGCGGAGATATATTGGCAATCTAATCCAGAATACGGTTATTTGCAGCACTCTTTAACACATCCACTAGATGGCGCTACTGGTGAATGATGTTGGTTGGAGACCACAATCAACACATTATTCCACTTCCGGTTTCGCAACCCCGAGATTTAAAGTAGTGAGGAATATCTAATAAATTTATTTTTAGAGCAACCGGATAGAGGTCCATCTGGGGACTTTTTTTGCTTCAGTCCTCACTTACCTACCTGAAGCCAATCTAAGTTTCATCTTTTTATTTATTATTTAATTTTTTTTTTAATCTTACTTTTACCTCTGACTGTCATGTCGAACGACATACGCCTCCCGGTGAGTCTTTATGACTTAATCATCGGATGGCGCTGTTGTTCCCAGGTGGTAGGGTCAGTTCTGAGACCACCGTTTTTTTAGGATGGCATCTCTGGTCTCTAAAACCTAGACCCAGATGCAAGGTTGGAGGAGTATGGATATATACATCCCCTACTCCCCCTTCACTAGCCCTTTTTTAGTTTTATATAGATCTGATTGGCTCTCAGGTCCGATTAGTTCCAATCACCTAACCTGGATCTCTTGTTTCCAATCAGCGATTCAATAATGTTAAGAAATGTAGGAATGGTTTATTTTATTTTACCCCATTTTATTCTGTTCATTGTGCCTAGCTATATATATACATTGGGCAGGGAGACCATCCGCATAATGTTTATTTTGGGTTACGTTTTTTAATGCATAGGATTTTTACGATTATGTGTCGGTCCGTGTGTACTGCCTGAACTGTATGGCCTCTGCTGATCGCTCGCACCGTGGAGCGCATCCGAATGCCGGAAGTGCGTGCGGTAGTTTGGATGGCCCATAGTGTGTAGCGATCCATAGCGAGGCTTGGTTCAATCATGGTATTATTTAAGGGAGGTGACGCAGCGCGCCGCCTGTGCCCCTGGAAGACGTGATGATGTCACGAAACGCGTAGGGCGGAGCCAGACGAAGCGCTGACGTCACCCCCAAGCGAGTTGCATTCCAGCAGGACGGGTTTGTCCGAGCTTCGGTGGCCATGGAGCCGGACTTAAGGCTGTTCTATTCATTACGTTTGTAAGTGTGCATTTGTATTTTATTATATTTCAATAAATCCTATCGGTTTTACACTATGTGAGCTCCTTCTATATTTTATGGTACCCTTGCCATGGGTTCGTTGGTGTGGCTGATGATGAGATGACCTCTGGTGGACACCGCTGGCAGTTCCCATTTTTGGCTTTTAAAGATTTCTGCTTGCTGTGATCCTCTGTGGTGGGGGGTCATGGCCATCTGGTAAGGAGCAACCCCTTCCATTTCTGGTGGTGGACCCTCCCTTGCTGTCACAGAATTATATTCATTATCACTTGGACTTCTGTTGTCTATTGTTGGTGATTTGGACTCACTATGATATTTAATTGATGCCTCATCGGGACTTTTTTTCACTATCACCAAATGTTTTGCACATTGTTTTATTTTTATTTATGATCATTTTATAAATCTTCTTTCACTGTAGATTTTATGTTATGCAATACCAGTATTAGCGCAACCCCTTGTTTTTCTCATCAAGAGAAAATACAGGATACAAAACAAAATAAGAAAATATAGGTGTTTATATTCTAACAAAGACAAGAAATAACATGTCAGGAAAATCCATACATAGTTCACTCTAATTTAAAACGAGAATAGAGGTCTTGGGCTTTTACAGAGAATAAAGGGTAATAACGTTAATATATAGGATTATCAGAATCAATTGTGATACCAGTCTGTCCACAGTTTCCATGAACTGTCAAATAATTGGCTCTTGCCTGTACTGGTAGATAGGGATTTTTCATATGAGTAATTCATTTGGACTAGAGATAAGACTTTCGATTTGTTAGGGGCTTGAGAAGCTTTCCAGTGTTTGGCTATTACCGTTCTTGCGGCAACAAGAATATGGGTCGTCACAGTGCAAAAAGCTAGCGGAAGGTTATCAATTTGTAAGTTCAGGATAGCTAGGGCAGGGTTGGGTTTAAGGAAGATCCCCATGATGTTAGATGATGGATAAATGTAAATTCATCTGCATTAGTAAAACCACGGGTTAGTTTTAGTATCTCTATAGTTTTCAATAAAGTGCCATTCAAGAGCTTGTCTACCCATAGTAAGCCTCTATCCACCCATTTATCAAGATTTAAGAACGGGATAAGGAGTTCCATGGCTTGGATAGGAATATGTAACTGTTGATTTCGTATGGATTGGAGGGGTTGTGGGAGTAGTGTTCTCCACGCCAATAAAGTGGCTTGAATGGGTAGAGGAATGGTATTCAAGTCTAATGGTTTCCATCTGTCCGCTAAGATTAGTAGAGCTAAATCATAAGTTCCTCCTAAGTGTTATTCAATCCCTACCCTTAGGGCTTCTGGATAATGGTTAAACCAGTTTTTGGATTGTGCCAATAAAGAGGCTAAATAGTAGTCTGCAATGTCCACCATACCCAAGCCCCCATGTTTCCTGTGTCTCATTAGGTGCATCTCGCTCTTTTACGTTGCCAGATAAACTTTTTAAGTTGTACCGATAGAGCACCCAATATCCTTTTTGAGAACTGGTGCCCAAAACTGAACTGCATATTCCAGATGATGCCTTACTAATGATTTTTACAGGGGCAACATGACATATCTCTTTCTGCAGTCCATACCTCTCTTAAAGTGGTTGTAACCCTAAAAAAGGGCTCTTGTTCCCTTATAGCAGATTAAACAGCACAGTGCTTGTGCTGTCTAACCTTTCCCTCTCTAAGCTGTAAAAAACCTGGCTGATCCTGCCTGTTCCTGTTTCCCCCTCTGTGTACCGACCACAGTAATCATGGCTGCTGAGCCCTGATTACCATGGTCAGTTTACATGCCTCCATCATTAGCAGCTCTCCTCTCTTCACCTTCCTCCCTGCCTGTCAGCTCCTGTGTGTGTGAGCCGTCTCTGCCCCCCCTCCTGCCGCTATTAGTATCCAAGTAAAAACTGTAAAAAAATTTCACTGTCAGCTCCTCTCTTTAATGCAGCCATAACACACTGTTCAAATGTTTGTTGAAAACAAAGCCTCTAAATACCTTATTTCAGATCTCTTCAGGCCAGTCACATGACTTCCGGCTCTCCTCCCCATCTAAGGGTTACAGTGGGAGGGGCTGAGCGGCCAGCACAACGGTCATGTGACCTCCCTGGCTGATATCAGAGGCTGGTGTCCCACCCACTGTAGCCTATAGATGGAGTAGGAGAGTGTCCAGGAGTCACATGACCGGCTAGAAGAGATCTGAAAGAAAAAGGAATTTAAAGGCATCGTTTTCAACAAACAATTACATGGTGTGTTATGGCTGGATAAGAGAGGGGCTTGAAGTTATTTTTTTTTAAAGGTTACAAACACTTTAATATAAGAAAGGACTTTGCTTGCTTTGGAAACCGCAGCTTGGCATTGCATGCTATTATTAAGCTTATGATCTACCTGAACATCCAGATCCTTCTCCACCATTGATTCCCCCAGTTGTACTCCCCCTAGTATGTATGCTGCATGCATATGCTTAGCCCCTAAGTGTATAACTTTATATTTATCAACATTAAACCTCATTTGCCACATAGTTGCCCAATAAACATAGCCCCAGTCCCTTCTCCTTTTTTGCATGGACTATATGGAGGTTTACAGAGACTTCACAGGCTGAGTGCTGTGTTCTTGAGGCTCACCAGGCATTGCACAGGAGGTAGAAGCTTGGATGCACCTGTTCCACCTAACATCTAGGGGCAATCAAAGGGTTAACTGTGTGCCTAGCTAGTGATTTTGTGTACTGTGGGGGAGGTGCCTTTACAAGGAGAAGGCATGTATTGGTGCCCCTGTTTGCACACAGGATCCATGCCTTCCCTACTGACAGAACGGGAACGGCGATCTGACTTGTTTACATAGGCTGACCGCTGTTCTCCCTCTGTATCAAAGGACATTGAGTCCACGGTACCTGCCGATCAGCTCCCGCTCTGTATAATCACATCAGAAGTGGGCCAGCGGCAGCACGCATGCGTGCTCCAGACCCAGAAGTCTTGGATCACATACTAGGTACATGATCCGGTGAAGAAGAGCCACTTTACTGCCATATATGTAAATTACAATTGGTAACTTTTCAACCATAAATGTGGAACTTTAGAAATAAGACTTTATTGTTGCTGTGCATTGTGAGATATCAGGAATTTATCCATTCAGACTTGTACGGCTATGACAGGTCCACTTTAATTACACCATGCAAAAATACCTATTGATGCTGTCAGAAAAAATGAAGATAAAGGAGGAACTCTATCCTAGTTTTGTAGTAGTGATAGTGGAAGTTAAAAGGTTAGCACTTCTGCATCGCAGCACTGGGGTCACCCCCGGTTTGTATCCCAACCATGGCAATACCTGCCTGGAGTTTGCATGTTCTCCCTGTACCTGCGTGGGTTTCCTCCCACACTCCAAAGACATGCTGGATCTTGTCTAAATTGGCCCTAGTATGTGTATGTATGAATGTGAATTGGGGACCTTAGATTGTAAGCTCCTTGAGGGCAGAGACTGATGTGAATGTACTATACACACTATATTACTAAAATTATTGGGACGCCTGCCTTTACATGCACGCACTTTAATGGCATCTCAGTCTTAGTCCGTAGGGTTCAATATTGGGTTGGCCCACCCTTTTGCAGTTATAACAACTTCAACTCCTCTGGGAAGGCTGTCTACAAGGTTTAGGAGTGTGTCTATGGGAATGTTAGACCATTCTTCCAGAAGCGCATTTTTGAGATCAGGAATTGATCTTGATGGACAAGAAGGCCTGGCTCGCAGTCTTCACTCTAAGTCATCCCAAAGGTGTTCTATCGGGTTGAGGTCAGGAATCTGTTCAGGTCAGTCAAGTTCCCCTACCACAAATTTGCTCATCAATGTCTTTATAGACCTGGCACTGGCCCAAATCATTTGGTGGAGGCAGGTTTTGGTGTGGGGTTGTTTTTCAGGGGTTGGGCTTGGCCCTTTAGTTCCAGTGAAGGGAACTCTTAAGGTGTCAGCATACCAAGACATTTTGGACAATTTCATGCTCCCAACTTTGTGGGAACGGTTTGGGGATGGTCCCTTCCTGTTCCAACATGACTGAACACCAGTGCACAAAGCAAGGTCCATAAAGACATGGAATTAGTGAGTTTGGGGTGGAGGAACTTGACTGGCCTGCACAGAGTCCTGACTTCAACCCGATAGAACACCTTTGGGATGAATTAGACTGGAAACTGCGAGCCAGACCTTCTTGTCCAACATCAGTGCCTGACCTTACAAATTAGCTTCTGGAAGAATGGTCAAACATTCCCATAGACACACTCCTAAACCTTGTGGACAACCTCCCCAGAAGATTTGAAGCTGTTATAGCTGCTAAGGGTGGGTCAACTCAATATTAAACCCTACAGACGAAGACTGAGATGCCTTTAAAGTTCATGTGTGTGTAAAGGCAGGCGTCACAATACTTCTGGTAATATAGTGTATATGTGAAGCGTACATTGATGGTGCAATATGAGTACCTGTAATATATAAGTAGCTGTAGCAAAATATAACTTGGTAGGGCTGATACCATTCTTCTGATTTCACTCCACAAACTATTGTGTGCAGTCAGCCAACAACAGGACTTAGGGGCAAAATACATTTCTGGCAGGATCAACAGGTATCTTTCTTTACTTGCAGGAACCTTTAAAGTGATAAAACATGGGAAAATGTGTACAAACTCTACCTGAAATGTTGGATATCGCTCCTTCTGGACACAAGACACAACCATAGCAGCATTTATAAATGGAAGATCCAAACTTTTTTCTGCTGCCAGGTAGACATGGATCTGAGCACCGAGATACCGGAACCTGAAATCAGATATTATTATCATATATATATATGTAAATGTTGATCATTTCTTATGAGGCTATACAAACTAATGCCTTGTACACACGGTCGGAATTTCCGACAACAAATGTGCGATGGGGCCTTGTTGTCGGAAATTCCGACCATGTGTAGGCTCCATAGTACATTTTCTGTCTAAATTTCTGACACACAAATATTGAGAGCTGGATCTCAAATTTTCCGACAACAAAATCCATTCTCGTAAATTTCGATCTTGTGTAGACAATTCCGACGCACAAAATTCCACGCATGCTCGGAATCAAGCAGAAGAGCCGCACTGGCTATTGAACTTCGTTTCTCTTGGCTCGTTGTACGTCACCGCGTTCTTGACATTCGGAATTTCCGACAACATTTGTGTGACCGTGTGTATGCAAGACAAGTTTGAACCAACATCCGTTGGTAAAAAAATATGGATTTTGTTGTCGGAATGTACAATCGTGTGTATGCGGCATAATGCCCCGTACACACGGTCGGACATTGATCGGACATTCCGACAAAAAAATCCTAGGATTTTTTCCGACCGATGTTGGCTCAAACTTGGCTTGCATACACACGGTCACACAAAGTTGTCGGAAAACCCGACCATTCTAAACGCGGTGACAAAAAACACATACATTGGGACTATAAACGGGGCAGTAGCCAATAGCTTTCATCTCTTTATTTATTCTGAGCATGCGTGGCACTTTGTGCGTCGGATTTGTGTACACACGATCGGAATTTCCAACAACGGATTTTGTTGTCGGAAAATTTTATAGCATGCTCTCAAACTTTGTGTGTCGGAAAATCCGATGGAAAATGTGTGATGGAGCCCACACATGGTCGGAATTTCCGACAACAAGGTCCTATCACACATTTTCCGTAGGAAAATCCGACCGTGTGTACAGGGCATAAGTGTTACAAATAGGAATGAGGTTCAGGTTTTCCTCTCCAATGGGTTCAAGGTGAATTCTGCAGGTCTGAGATCCATTCAGGGGTCGGTATTTTGTGAGTTTTCATTCATTTGTGGTGTTTTGATAGGGCCTCTATGTTTGGTTAAAGTTTTTTTTCTAAATTCCAGCTCCCCTATGTATCAGTATACCATTAATGTACTTCTTTTGCAGAAATAAAAAAGCTTTCTATTTAGCTTACACACCCCTTACCTCAGTGTCCAGCTGGATGCATAAAAATATTTCTCCATTACTTCCTGAACAGACCTTGCGATGTGACCCAGGAAGGAGTTTACCAGCTGACCTTATTAGTACACACCCTGCATCATCTACCCTCCTACACCCCCACATCACTACAACAGGTGCATGGTTTTCCTATACAATCAGTGAATACCCTTTGATAAAGTCACATGTGCAGTGATGAAACGCGTTAGGGCGGGGTTTGTGACGTTGTTGCATTGTCCTAGGAAGCATACGACCACCCAGGAGGTCATCAGGGCCGAGGAATTGCAGATGATTCTGTGACCCCAGGGACGGATCTGTATATGCCTATGTTCATCACCTGTATGCACCAGGGCTAGTGCATTTTTAAATGTGAGTGAAATAGTTGCTTTTTAAAATAAATTATGTTTACAGTACTACGCTATGTCAGTTCCTTATTTACCCATATGTTATCATCTATGAGAGACCACACTTGCAGGAGCCCACTGATGGGAGCTTAAAAAGACATCTTGGATTGTGACCCCAAGAGGGGAAGGTGCTTCTAGGCCTATTTCGGGGCCATCCTGGGAGGTGAGTGCATAGTGTGACTGGTGGAGGGTCCACTTGGTGTTTGTCACTTATCTGCCATTTATTCACGGTTGGATACCTTATCGCTTGCACCTGCTCACAAGAAGATTGCACTTATCATATGGACTTTGTTTTATTTATTTACAAGTTATAAGTGTTATATTTATTACTCCGAGGGGTCACTGTTGTGCACGTATTGTTTATATTGTTAGTAAAACATCTTATGTGTGTGATTTGGGGTAGCACTTCATCTTTTCATATATTTAATCAGTGAATACCTTTGTCTCTAAATACACAGCCATAGAACGTTCATTTGGCAGAGTGTGCAGGAGCTGAGCAAACAGATAAAAGCCTGTGTGGATAGAGCAGTAATATTGAAAACAGAGAGAAGTATGAGAAGTATGTCCTGGGTTCTGCAAAGCTCACCATACACTATACAATCTTCTTTAGATCTATCATCAACTACACTATATTACCAAAAGTACTGGGACACCTGCCTTTACACGCACATGAACTTTAATGGCATCCCAGTCTTAGTCCGTAGGGTTCAATATTGAGTTGGCCCACCCTTTGCAGCTATAACAGCTTCAACTCTTCTGGGAAGGCTGTCCACAAGGTTTAGGAGTGTCTCTATAGGAATGTTTGACCATTCTTCCAGAAGCGCATTTGTGAGATCAGGCACTGATGTTGGACGAGAAGGCCTGGCAATTTTCCCTACCCTAGTTGCTGACAGGTAAAAAGAATTTCGGTCCTAGCCATCCACATGCTCAGCGTCTAAATGCTAGCTTGGCCAAATTGCTAGCACTGCAACTGCTGCCTTTTCAGCTGGTACTCTGCACCCTTACGTGAATTTGTGGAATGTGCTGTACCTCAGTGGCAGGTTCCAGATTGCCATTTCTTTTCACGGTAGGCCATTCCGGCTCTCTACCGGCATGTGGAAGGCAATGTTTTGGCCTTGTTGGACAGGGCTGTCAGCAGTAAGGTTCCTATTAGTGCTGACTCATGGTCCAGCAGGCATGGGCAGGGACGTTACCTTTTCTTCATGACAAACGGAGTAACTCTGCTGGTAGCTGGGAAGGATGCAGGACAGGGTTCAGTGTTGTTGGAGCTTTTTACGCCACCATGCCTCCAAAATGCTAATGGCGATTCTGCCACAGCCCTCTCCTCCACCCCCTCCTCTTCTTCTTCCTCTATGGCCTCTTCTGCAGTTTTGTCATTTGAATTAGTGGTGCTCCATAAGCGTTTAAGGGACTATGCAAACAGTCAGGCTAAAAGATGACATGCGGTGCTTGCGTTGGTCTGCCTAGGGGACAGGAGCCACACTGGGACAGAGATTCTGTCAGCTCTGCAGGGACAGGCTCAGTGGGGGTTGATCCCACGCCAGCTTCAGCCAGGAATAGTTGCATGCAACAATGGCACCAACCTTCTCTCCACCCTCTGACAGGGACACTTGACCCATTCTCCCTGTTTGGCACATGTCCTGAATTTGATGGTGCAGCAGTTCTTGAGCAGGTACCCAGGCTTACAAGATCTCCTGAGGCAGAGCAGAAAAGTCTGTGGTCATTTCCGCTGGTCATATAATGCCAGTGCTCGGCTGGCTGACATTCAAAAGGGAATGCAACCTGCCCACCAACCGCCTTATTTGTGACATGCCTACCAGGTGGAACTCAATGTTGGCAATGCTGCAGCGGCTGCACACACAGCAGAGGGCCATTAATGAGTACCTGTGTGAGTATGGCACCAGGACAGGGTCAGGGGAGCTTGGCTTCTTTTTACTACACCAGTGGCTTCTGATCAAGGATGCATGCACTGTCCTGTTACCATTTGAGGAGGCCACAAGAATGGTGAGCAGCGACAATGCATGCATCAGTGACACTGTCCCTCTAGTCTTCCTGCTGGAGCACATGCTTTGTGGAATCATGGACAGAGCACTTAAGGCAGAACAGCGGGAGGAAGAGGAGGACTTCCTTTCCTCTCAAGGCCCCCTTTATCCAGATAGCATTCCTGCGGGTCTGCCAAACACACAGGAAGAAGAAGAAGAGGAGGAGGATTGTGTCAGCATGGATGTAGAGGATAACACTCAGCAGCAGTCTTCAAGGGATGGTTTTCAGTCCCCAGAAACCCAAGGAGTTGTATGTGGTTGGGAGGAGGTAGTTACGGATAATGTGATACTTAGTGACTCAGAGGACTCAGAATCCAATGCCTCTGCAAACTTATGCTGCATGGCCTTCCTAATTCTGCAAGCCTGCGAAAGGACCCTAGAATTTGTGGTATCAAGAAGAAGGATCATTGCTGGCTGGCAACCCTTCTTGATCCACGTTACAAGGGTAAGGTTGCAGAACTCATCCTGCCTTCGCAGAAGGAGCAGATGATGAAACATCTTCAGGAGGCCTTGAAGAAGGGTTTGTGCAACACATTTCCAGACCCTGGGAGGTTACCACTTTCTGGTGCTGGACAATGTGTTGCTGAGGCTTCGTTTAGTCAGAGGAAGAGCGGTAGAGAAGGTGGCCAGCTGCCCAATGCCTTTAAACTATTTTTCAGTCCTCAGTGCCAAGGTCTAATCAGTTCAAGCAACCAGCATCTGCATTATATGGTGCAGGAATATCTAGGGGCAAGAGCAGACTTGGAGACCTTTCCAACAGAGCATCCACTGATTTACTGGGTCTTGAGGATAAACCACTGGCCAGAACTTGCTCAATATGAAATTGAGCTACTGGCCTGTCCTGCATCCAGCGTGCTTTCTGAATGCACATTCAGTGCTGCTGGAGGGTTTGTAACAGTTCAAAGTGTGCGCCTGTCCACAGACTCCGTTGATAGACTCACATTCATAAAAATGAATCAGTCTTGGACCAGCAGCTATCAAGCGCCTAATGCTGATATAACTGATTGAATTTGCTATGGATCTGGGATCCTTTGCATACTGCCTATGCTGACTATCCTATTCCTCCTCAATCTTGATGATGCTAGCTTCCAGCAATATTTTTGGTTTAGGGCACCACCACCACCACCCAAGGCCCAATTTGTCTGCCCGTTTAACAGGGCCATGTAATTACAATTTTTGATATAATATTTCACAGCAGGGCCCGTTCTTACCACAAAACAAGAGTAACTGTGAGGGCTCACAGTGTTCTGGAACTACCGACACCTAAGGCCCAGTTTTTCTTTAGAGTATATAGGGCAGGCTGTATAATATATATATACTGCGGTTCAGAGTTTATAGTGCCTTGAAAAAAATTTGGTGTGGGGTTCCCCTTAATACCCATACCAGACCTGAAGGGCCTGGTTTAGATTTTGGGAGGACATCCACGCCATTTTCTTTGGTATTTCTGGTATTTTTATCTATATTGCCAGGATCCGGCAATACATTACAGCCATGAGCCGTTTTAAATGACAATTTTTCCTTTAGAAATGTCATTTTGCTGTGGCACTGTTATTAACACGGGAAAGATGCTCTACTTTACAGGCATACTAAGGACACCCCCAGGCAAGATATTTAAAGAAATATTTCATTTTTATTGTTTCACTTTAAGCATTCTTAAAATCACTGCTCCTGAAAAAGCAGCCATTTTTAAAACCTTTTTTTGCATTGATACATGTCCCCTGGGGCAGGACCCAGGTCCCCAAACACTTTTTATGGCAATAACTTGCATATAAGCCTTTAAAATGAGCACTTTTGATTTTTCACATTCGCGTTCCATAGACTTTAATGGTGTTCGCACAAATTATTTGCCTGTTCACATGTTCTACTGCGAACCGAAAGGGGGTGGGGGGGGGTATGTTCGGCTCATCCCTACTACTAATGTCACTGTATATAATCTGTCACCAACTAGCAGAAGTATTCCTGTATGGTCACATTATATCAGGCACCATTTATCCAGGAGACACCTCTAGGAGCTCTGCGGGTTCTTATGAGATTTATGTGACCGGCAACATAGAAAACACAATGGGACACAAATTTTGAATTATTTTCTTTACATTTATATTTCTTTTATATATTTAAAGAAGTGATAAGAACATGTAAGGTCATTCTGAACTTCTTGAGGGCTTCATTGGATGTGTTACTGATAATCTCTTGATTTCAGTTCTGCTGTTTTTCTTTAATAATTATATCTCATGTCACATATTCCAAAGATTTACAGCCCCCGTTACCTTCTATGCCAACCTTATTCCATAACAAGAAATGTTCTACATCCACAAAATTACCGCAAGCAACAATCTTCACTGACTCCAAAAATTACCCCTTTCACGGACATCCACATTTACTAGTATATCTTAAAACAAGGCTAAAAGATGTCTACAATTCAAAATTATGGACCAAACGATATAAACAGAAAATATCAAGTCATTTCTTACTTTGCCGGTTTTCCAGAAGCGGGGATTACTCATATTGGGAAATGTTTCAGGCACAAAGTCTGGGCTTGGAAGTGTGGAAATTGAGGCACGAAAAAAAATTGAATCTTTAACAATAAGCCAACTTTGTAAAATAAGATTATTTACAAGTTCTTTCCTCTCATTAAAGTGGATCTTGGCTCCGGTTGATTTTGTGAAATGAACATTTCTCACATATTTGTGCAGCTTTTCATGGAAGACAGAAATACACACATTATCATATACAGTTATACAAAGTCTAAATCTGAGCACTTTGTATTTTATATCAATGTACTAGGTGACAATTCTATAATTGTGAAAATAAATGAATGAATCAGGAGAATCACGCATTCTTTATTTTTTCATTACCCTGCAATGTTTCCATGTCTGATATGAAAAGAATCCTCCAACCCACTAATCCAGAGAATCATCAATCATTTGTTTTATTTTTAGATTATATGATATATGTATATATATTTCCTTTTTGTTTATGATACAAGAGATGGTCAGAGACTGCAGACATGATACAAGGGATGATCAGAGACTGCAGACACGATACATGGGATGGTCAGAGACTGCAGACATGATACATGGGATGGTCAGAGACTGCAGACATGATACATAAGATGGTCAGAGATTGTGGACATGATACAAGGGATGGTCAGAGACTGCAGACACGATACATGGGGTGGTCAGAGACTGTGGACATGATACAAGGGATGGTAAGAGACTGCAGACATGATACAGGAGATGGACAGAGACTGCAGACTTGATACAAGAGATGGTCAGAGACTGCGAACATGATACAGGAGATGGTCAGAGACTGCGAACTTGATACACAGGATGGTCAGAGACTGCAAACATGAAACATTGGATGGTCAGAGAATGCGGATATGATACAAGGGATGGTCAGAGACTGCGGACATTATACAAGGGATGGTAAGAGACTGCAGACATGATACATGGGATGGTCAAAGACTGCGGACATGATATAGGAGATGGTCAGAGACTATAGACATGATACAAGGGATGGTCAGAGACTGCGGACATGATACACAGGATGGTCAGAGACTGCAGACCTGATACATGGGATGGTCAGAGACTGCAGACATGATACAAGAGATGGTCAGAGACTGCGAACTTGATACACAGGATGGTCAGAGACTGCAAACATGAAACATTGGATGGTCAGAGAATGCGGATATGATACAAGGGATGGTCAGAGACTGCGGACATTATACAAGGGATGGTAAGAGACTGCAGACATGATACATGGGATGGTCAGAGACTGCGGACATGATATAGGAGATGGTCAGAGACTATAGACATGATACAAGGGATGGTCAGAGACTGCGGACATGATACAAGGGATAATCAGAGACTGCGGACATGATACAAGGGATGGTCAGAAACTGCAGACATGATACAAGAGATGGTCAGAGACTGCAAACTTGATACACAGGATGGTCAGAGACTTCAAACATGATACATGGGATGGTCAGAGAATGCGGATATGATACAAGGGATGGTCAGAGACTGCGGACATTATACAAGGGATGGTAAGAGACTGCAGACATGATACATGGGATGGTCAGAGACTGCGGACATGATATAGGAGATGGTCAGAGACTGCAGACATGATACAAGGGATGGTCAGAGACTGCGGACATGATACAAGGGATGGTCAGAGACTGCAGACATGATACAAGGGATGGTCAAAAACTGCAGACATGATACAGGAGATGGTCAGAGACTGCGGACATTATACAGGAGATGGTCAGAGACTGCGGACATTATACAGGAGATGGTCAGAGACCGCAGACGTGATACAGAATATGGCCAGAGACCACAGACATGATACAAGAGATGGTCAGAGACCACAGACATGATACAGAAGATGGCCAGAGACCACAGACATGATACAAGAGATGGTCAGAGACTGCGGACATACTACAGGAGATGGGATCAGAGATTGTGGACATGGTAGAGATGGTAAGAGACTGGGGACACAGCTGACAGCAGAGGCTTCTCACATGGCCATGAATGTGTACAATGTTCTGTGTATGGGGGAGGGATGTTAGTGAGTTAAGTACACTACACAGGTAGGTGCCGTTTTCTCAGTATACAGAGAGTGTGTGTGTGTGTCCTTGAGAACCTGCTGCTCGCCCCCCTCACAAAAATAAACAGAGACAAACAGCCCACCTATTGTGTGATTTTCCACAGACATTCAGCTACAGAGAGAGCCGAAACATACCTCTGCTTGGACGCACACAGCACACAGGCTGCAGTTGATCTCAAGTCAGGCTTCTTCTTTCTTCTATCTTCCTTCATCTTCTGGTTCTTCTTGTTCTTCCTCCGGCGTTCTCGTCCAGCATCTCCTCCGTGGCGTCTTCTATCTTCTTCTCCTCCGGCCGCTCCGCACCCATGGCATGGGGGGAGGCTCCCGCTCTTCTCTTCATCTTCTTCTTCTTCTCTTCTTCCTTCTTCTCTTCTTCATTTTCTTCTCCGGCCGCTCCGCATCCATGCTGGCATGGAGGGAGGCTCCCGCTGTGTGACGGCGTCTCCTCGTCTGACGGTTCTTAAATAACGGGGGGCGGGTGGGCTTTAAATAACGGGGGGCGGGGGCGGGCCCACCCAGTGACCCCGCCCCTCTGACGCACGGTGGCTTTACAGGACCTCCCTGTGACGTCACGGGGAATGCCACAGGGAAGTCCCGTCATGTCCCGTGCGTCAGAGGGGGGGCGGGGTCACCGGGTGGGCCCGCCCCCTGTTATTTAAGAACAGTCAGACGAGGAGACGCCGTCACACAGCGGGAGCCTCCCTTCATGCCAGCATGGATGCGGAGCGGCCCGGAGAAGAAAATGAAGAAGAGAAGAAGGAAGAAGAGAAGAAGAAGAAGATGAAGAGAAGAGCGGGAGCCTCCCCCCATGCCATGGGTGCGGAGCGGCCCGAGGAGAAGAAGATAGAAGACGCCATGGAGGAGATGCTGGACGAGAACGCCGGAGGAAGAACCAAAAGAACCAGAAGATGAAGGAAGATAGAAGAAAGAAGAAGCATTTAAATAAAGGAATTGTCAAAAACTGTCTCTTGTCATTTTTAACATTTTTGACAGTTTTTTAGTGAAATGGTAGGGGTAAGTACCCCCTTACCATTTCACACAGGGGGGGCCAGGATCTGGGGGTCCCCTTGTTAAAGGGGGCTTCCAGATTCCGATAAGCCCCTCGCCCACAGACCCCCACAACCACCGGCCAGGGTTGTGGGGATGAGGCCCTTGTCCTCATCAACATGGGGACAAGGTGTTTTGGGGGGCTACCCCAAAGCACCCTCCCAATGTTGAGGGCATGTGGCCTGGTACGGTTCAGGAGCGGGGGCCTCACTCTCGTCCCCCCCTCTTTTGGTGCGGCCTGCCAGGTTGCATGCTCGGATAAGTGTCTGGAATGGATTTTTAGGGGGGACCCCACGCCGTTTTTTGTTTTTTTTGGCGCGGGGTTCCCCTTAAAATCCATACCAGACCAGAAGGGCCTGGTATGGAATTTAGGGGGACTCCCACGTCATTTTTTTTTTTTAAATTTTGGTTCGGGGTTCTCCTGTGGGGAATTCCCATGCCGTTTTTATCAATGAACTTCTATGTGTATTGTCGGCAATGCAATAGCCACGAGTAGTTTTAAATGGGTTTTTTCCTTCAAAATGTCATTTTGCTGTCAGACTGTTCTAAACACGGGAAACATGCGCCCCTTTACAGGCATACTATAGACACCCCCCAGCTACGAAATTTAAAGGCATATTACACTTTTATTGTTTGACTTTAAGCATTATTAAAATCACTGCTCCTGAAAAAACGGCTGTTTTTAAAACTTTTTTTTGCATTGATCCATGTCCCCTGGGGCAGGACCCGGGTCCCCAAACACTTTTTATGACAATAACTTGCATATAAGCCTTTAAAATTAGCACTTTTGATTTCTCCCATAGACTTTTAAAGGGTGTTCTGCGGCATTCGAATTTGCCGCGAACACCCCAAATTGTTCGCTGTTCGGCGAACTTGCGAACAGCCAATGTTCGAATCGAACATGAGTTCGACTCGAACTCGAAGCTCATCCCTACTCACGAACCAGGAAGCGAGCTGGGAAGAGTCAGCCTAGTGACGTAACAAATCGCACACCGGAACTGTTAAGTGATACAGGTTCGTGAGCTGCTTATACTGTGAGCTGCTTATACTCCTCCCATAAATTCAGGCCACCATACTGGCCTTATATATGAATCTGGACAATGTGAATGTGTCTCCTAACATGGTATATACAAAGCAATCAGTAAAAATAAATCAATAAAATGGAAAAAATATGGTAAATTGCAGTTTTCCTGATCACCAACACAGTAAGGCCCCATTAACACTTTTGTGACTTGTCGAGTGACTTTGGACCCAAAAGTTGCATTACAAGTCGCACCCCATGTTTCCCAATGAGTAATGTTGATGATTTCCGTGTGACTTCTTCCCCGTAAAGTAAATGTATAATATGCTAGTATGCATCACATACAGTGAGGGAAAAAAGTATTTGATCCCCTGCTGCTTTTGTATGTTTGCCCACTGACAAAGAAATCTGTCTATAATTTTAATGGTCGGTTTATTTTAACAGTGAGAGACAGAATAACAAAAAAATCCAGAAAAAGACATTTCAAAAAAAGTTATAAACTGATATTGTATTTTAATGAGTGAAATAAGTATTTGACCCCTTCGTAAAACTTGACTTAGTACTTGGTGGCAAAACCCTTGTTGGCAATCACAGAGGTCAGACGTTTCTTGTAGTTGGCATTGTCATGCTGGAATACCCATCCACGATCCATTTTCAATGCCCTGGCTGAGGGAAGGAGGTTCTCACCCAAGACTTGAGGGTACATGGCCCCGTCCATTGTCCCTTTGATGCGGTGAAGTTGTCCTGTCCCCTTAGCAGAAAAACACCCCCAAAGCATAATGTTTCCACCTCCATGTTTGACGTTGGGGATGGTGTTCTTGGGGTAATAGCCAGCATTTCTCCTCCAAGCATGGCGAGATGAGTTCATGCCAAAGAGTTCGATTTTGGTCTCATCTGACCACAACACTTTCACCCAGTTCTCCTCTGAATCATTCAGATGTTCATTAGCAAACTTCAGACAGGCCTGTACATGTGCTTTCTTGAGCAGGGAGCCTTGCAGGCACTGCAGGATTTCAGTCCTTCACGGCGTAGTGTGTTACCAATTGTTTTCTTGGTGACTATGGTCCCAGCTGACTTGAGATCACTGACAAGACTCTCCAGTGTAGTTCTGGGCTGATTCCTCACCGTTCTAACGATCATTTAAACTTTGCGAGGAGAGATCCTGCATGGAGCCCCAGAGCGAGGGAGATTGACAGTTATTTTGTGTTTCTTCTATTTGCGAATAATAGCACCAACTGTTGTCACCCTCTCACCAAGCTTGGCGATGGTCTTGTAACCCATTCTAATCTTGTGTAGGTCTACAATCTTGTCCCTGACATACTTGGACAGCTCTTTGATCTTGGCCATGGTGGAGAGATTGGAATCTGATTGATTGATTGCTTCTGTGGACAGGTGTCAGTGTGGATCCAGCCTTAAGGCTGGATTCACACCTATGCAGTTTTAGTGCTTTTTGCATTTTGCAGATTTGCACTACAGAACCATGTTAAATGGACTGTAGTGCAAATCTGCAAAATGCAAAAAGCACTAAAACTGCATAGGTGTGAATCCAGCCTAAGAGAACTTGAGAGCATTAAAATGCAAATCAATTTATAACTTTTTTGAAATGCATTTTGCTGGATATTTTTGTTGTTATTCTGTTTCTCACTGTTATAATAAACCGACCATTAAAATTATAGACTGATCATTGGGCAATTGTACAAAATCAGCAGGGAATCAAATACCTTTTCCCCTCACTGTACTAGCACATTATGTGCCACTTACCTGCAAAAGAAGCCTGCACCCTCCCCACTGCAGGCCATATCCATCTTCACCCGTCTTCCTTCCGAGGCCGCGGACTCTGGCTGTATGACTGTATCCTCACTTGCACGCGGGAGCCGCCGGTCACGGCACTGACTCCTGAAGAAACATCACGGGCGGCCGTTTCTTCATCGCGTGCGCCGATGACATCATCTGCGAAGTATACAGTAACTAACTCCTAAACGGCGCACAATTAGGAGATATTTACAGTACCTACAGGTAAGCCTGATTCTAGGCTTACCTATAGGTACAAATTACACAGGGAGGTTTACAACCTCTTTAAAGGCGCAGCGACTGTAAAGTAGTTCCTGCACTACTTTGGTCCGACTTTCATGTGACTCGAGGGCCATAGACTTCTATGTAAACCCTCAAAAGTTGCATGAAAGTTGCACGTGCATGTTATACACGCAACTTGTATGTGACTTTGTGGAGCACAAACAATCACATCGGTCAAACCAAAGCCGCACTCATAAGTCTCATCGAAATCGTGTCATCACATCAAGTTGCACTGTAAAGTCGCAATGAAAATCGCACAATTTTGAAGTTGCACAAAATATGACTGTACTCTAAGAGGAATCTAACTTCATTCACATAATTCTTATAGAATATAGGATATATCATAGTAATATAAACTTATTATCAAACTTACTATGTGCTGGAATCCATTTTGTTCAGATTTAATGTTCATCATGTACATGTCATGTAGAGCTCTGGCCAGAACATGTACAGCCATGTATGCATAGGAAGGTATAGGTGTATTACTGTTAAATATGATTGACCAATCTGTTATATTAGGACAAGGTTTTAAAGAAAAAGCAATCCATTTTCCAAAAATGTAATTTTTGTATAGATTTGGGGAGGGGCACATAAAAATGAAAATCCACATGTCTTCCTGTATGGGGTCATATAAGTGTTTAGGAAACATGCGATGATTATAAATATTTTTGGCTAGATTGAATTTTACTGGCCATAAAAACATGAAGCTGCAGTTGATTGCTGTATAGTCGCCCTTATACATATGACTTAGTTTAGTCCATGATGGTGGAAAAATAAATGTGATATTCCTTATAACAAAGGGTATACGAGAAGCAAGCTGCAAAAAGTCCATTGTGTAAGGTCCACACACTATGACAACTTTAGCTGTTGATTTACTAATAGTCCTTATTTTCTGAATATCATTTTGAATATTCCTAATGAGTGGAATAATATATTCTGTGCAGATCCCGTGTTGGCTCATCATCTTACTCAGTTCTTGGGACTCCTTATCACCGCTGCCATCATCTGATGAGAATATTCCAACCCAATTCCACCCTAAATGATGCAATAATTTAAAAATAGCTGCATAACGGGCCCGGTCGTCTGGTGTCATACGGAATAAAGTTGGATACATTTTTCCATCACTCAAGGGAGTGTCAATGACTCGATAAGTGATCTGGAAAAGATGTTGGGAAATATTTTAACCACTTGCCTACCGGGCACGTAAACCATCCTCCTGCCCAGACCAATTTTCATCTTTCAGTGCTCTCACACTTTGAATGACAATTAGTCATGCAACACTGTACCCATATAATATTTTTTCATACAAATAGAGGTATTTAATCACTAATCAATTTTTATTTTTTGCGCTATAAATGAAAAAAGACTGAAAATTTTGGAAAAAAAATGCATTTTTTTGTTTCTGTTATAAAATTTTGCAAATTAGTAATTTTTCTTCATTCGTTTTGGCCACAATTTATAAAGCTACATATCTTTGGCAAACATAACCCAAATAAGTGTATATTATTTGTCTGTGTGAAAGTTAGAGAGTTACATAGTTAGGTTGAAAAAAGACACAAGTCCATCTAGTTCAATCATAAAAATAAATAAATAAATAAAAATTATATCATACAATCCCATATACCCAATCCTATACCCACAGTTGATCCAGAGGAAGGTGAAAGAAAAGCATGATCCAATTTGCTACAGCAGGGGAAAAAATTCCTTCCTGATCCCCCGAGAGGCAATCAGATTTTCCCTGGATCAACTTTACCTATAAATGTCAGTACCCAGTTATGTTATGTACATTTAGGAAAGAATCCAGGCCTTTCTTAAAGCAATCTACTAAGCTGGCCAGAACGACCTCTGGAGAGAGTCTATTTCACATTTCCCCAGCTCTTACTGCGAAGAAACTTTTTCTTATTTGTAGATGAAATCTTTTTTCCTTTAGGCGTAAAGAGTGCCTCCTTGTCCAACAAACTTTAGTGCTAATCATTGAAAATTGATCACACCTGATGTACTGGTGATGACTTATCTTATTTCTCGAGACACTAACAAGCCAGGAAAGTAAAAATGACCCCTTTTTGGAAAGTAGATATGGTGAGTTTTTTTTTAAGTTGTCATTTTTTCCCACAAATCTTTGCAAAACGAAGAATTTTTTCACAAAATTGTCATTAACAACAGGTTATTTCTTTAACATGGCATATGCATGCTTGCAACTACACCCAAAAACACATTCTGCTACTCCTCCTGAGTATGGAGATACCACGTGTGAGACTTTCACAGCCTGGCCACATACAGAGGCCCAACATGCAAGGAGCACCTACAGGCATTCTAGGGCCATAAATTACAAATATCATTTCTCAACCACCTATTAAACTTTTGAAGGCTCTGGAGCACCAGAACAATGGAAACACCCACAAAATGACCTGATTTTGGAAAACAAAGACCCCAATGTATAATCTATGAGGCACAATGAGTCTTTTGAACAGGTCATTTTTTTCCAGAAGGTTTTGGAAAATGTGGAGAAAAAAAAGAAAAAGCCTTTTTTTTATTTTACACAAAATTGTCTATTTATAAGATATTTCCAACACATAGCATGTACATAGCAAAAATCACACCCCAAAATACATTCTGCTACTCTTCCTGAGTATGCCGATATACATGTGTGAGACTTTTACACAGCCTGGCCATATACAAAGGCCCAACATGCAAGGAACAATGTCAGGTGTTTTAGGGACAAATAGCATGCACATACCAAGAATTACACCCCAAAATACATTCTGCTGAGCAAAGGGTAAACAAAAGATTACCTATGATTTTTTGTCCACAGGAGGATAGCACTGGTCCAGGCAGCAGGCAGTGACTTGACAGTGACAGCATAGGCAATTGTCCAGGCAACAGGCATGGATTCTGTCCATAGTCAGTACAGGCAGCAGGCAGGGTTACTATCCATATACAGTCCAGGGTCAGTGCAGGCAGAGATATTGTCCGCAGTGCCAAAATATGGGTCCTGGTAGTAGGCAGGAACATGGTCCATAGTACGGGTAGCAGGCAGAGGTGTGGTCAGTTCATGCTGCAGGCAGAGGCATGATGGCAGTAAGCCCTACAGGCAGCAGGCAGAAGTAGGGCCTCATTCAGGACAGAATGGGGACAGGGGTAGAGGCTTATCCCTCCCAAATCTCTTTGCCAGACCCTAATCTGGGAATGAGAAAACAAAAAAAATAGTTTACTTCATCCAGAAAAATAATTCTGGAGCTCCTCACATATGTAAGATCCCTGTGTTATGGATCCCACTACTCCAGTATCAGGGAACAAGATCAGTCCAAGACACAGGCAAAAAACATGGTCAAACAGTCCAGGGTCAGTTCCAGATCAGGCAAAGGTATGTACAGAATCGGTAGGCAGAAGCGTGGTCGGAAAACAGGCCAGGGTCAGTTCCGGAGCAGGCAGAGGTATGTATAAATTCGGCAGGCAAAAACGTGGTCGAATAACAGGCCAGTGTCAGTTCAGGAGCATGCAGCGGCATAAGGTTGTGAAGGTAAATGGCAGGAACTGAGGATTACGTTTATAATACTTTACTAACAATGTAGTGAAGTACAGGACCAGTCACCTATGCAGAGGCCTGGTTGGGTAGGACACTGGGGACAATAATAAGAGGTGTCTCTTCTAACTCCTCCACTGGTACACACCCTACATTTTTTCTGACGTCTTTGGCTTGTTGATCTGGGAGGGAGTTTATTGGGAAAATCATTCAGAGAGTCTGCTAATCACATCAGATCGAATGTTTTCTGGTGGGCCATTCGGGAATAAAAAGGCAGTGATGATTTCCTACTTGTAGCCAAGGAAGGGTTGGGGCTTTTGGTGGAGTTGCAGTAGATTATATAGTTGTATATGGCCAAATAAAAAAAAGTCTACTTTTTTTATACCAATGGTATGTTCGTCTTGTTGAAAGGTAGAGTTTGAGTATTTGGTCTTTGAAATCCACTCCCCCACGAACAAAATTGTATTTGTGGACACATGTTGGCTTTTGGGTGGGGCCATTCCTTCTGGGGATTTCCACGTAGGTGTTATTGTGGATCGAAGACAACATTTAGACCTCCCTTCTGTCCCTCCACTTCACTGATAGAATTTTCTCATTTTGCAGACTCGCCGCCTCCCCTCTTCTTAACTTACTATTGACAAGCCTTTGATGGAAGCCCTTCCTGTTCTTTCTCAAGGTGCCACATACTGGCTTCTTCTGGTGAAGGTTGCAGAACAGGGGCAGACTTGTGTAGAAGTTATCTGCATACAAGTGATAGCCTTTCTCCAGTAGTGGGTATATGAGGTTCCAAACGACTTTCCCGCTTGATCCTAAGTAGTCTGGGCAATCGGGGGGATGCAGCTGGGTGTCCTTCCCTTTGAACATTATGCAGGCATATGTGTACTCTGTGGCTCAGTCGCATTATTTATACACTTTCACCCCATAGCGGGCCCTTTTGCTGGGGATAAATTGATTGATTCCCAGCCTACCGCTAAATTTGACAAGGGACTCATCCACACATATGTGTTGGTCTGGGGTAAACAATTGGGGGAATTTTAATAAAAATAATTTAGAAGTGGCCGAATTTTATAAAGCTTGTCAGAATTTTGGTCATTTCGGGGGGGGCACTGGGTATTATCATTATAATGTATGCACCTCATTATCATAAGATATCTTGCTCCGGGCATTACTGCGGAGAAGATCAGCATGTGGTGGATGGGGTGGGTTGACCAATATGAACGTAACTCATTGAGTCCCATACATGTGAGGCCCAAAAAATCTTAAACTCCTCCACTGTTAGGTCTCTCCACTTATAGGGACGGGAATAAGAAAGACATTGGGTTACTCAAAATAAATAAAATAAATTCCTTCTCTAAGCTGGCTGCTCAGCTGTTGGATAATTGCCAGCTCCTATCTCTCCACAGTGACTCTCCTGTTGATGATATTATCACGTACCTGGTAGAAGAGCCTGAATGGACGGACAAGGCCTCTTATACCTCTGACTTGGGACATCTGATAGTGGGAACAGAAGGCGCCAAGGTACAGAGTTGCACGAGTGGCAAGAGTCTTTAACCGGTAGCTGGACGACAGTCCTGGAAGGGCTGGAGAAGACAAAGGCAGACTTCAGCAGGAAGACCGACAGGCAGGCAGCTGGTGCGGATGGGAGTAATGAAGAGGCAAGGTCAGGCACGCTGGGTCATACACGGCTAGGACAATCGGATGAAGGGTGCAGGCAGGATCGTAGTCAGGAGGCAAGCCAAGGTCAAAAGCCAGATCAGCAAACAGGAGCCAAGGAGAAGACAGGAGGATGGTCACAGGACAAGCCAATCAAGGGATGGTCAAGACAAGCCAGATAGGTAACAGGGATCAAGATACAGGTTTTCAGGAAACAGGATGCTCAGAGCTGAAGAGGAAGCAGCACTGGGACTGGGTACTGGCTGTGCCTAAATAGACTCACTGGCGCCAGCGTCGCTCACGTGTGTGCGCGAGCGTCGACGAGGACATGGATGCGCGACGGCTTCTGTTTGCGCAGCAGTTCACGCATGCGTACTTCTATGCGCCAAGGTCCGATTCCTATGGGCAACAGGAATGCGTGTATTTCTGCGCCTCAAAGCTCTTGTAGGGAGGCGGATCTCTCTGCTGGTATGCGCATCCTGACATTGCCCCCCTCCAATGGGTAGCCTCCGGATGCCCAACTGAGCAAGTTTCTCTGGATGGTTTTGACAGAAGGTTTGGACAAGTCTCTCGGCATGAATTTTGCCCTCTGGCTCCCACGAATTCTCTTCGGGTCCATACCCCCTCCATTTGACCAGGTACTGGACCTGAATCAGTTTCTTCCTACAGTCCACGATCACTTCTACTTCATACTCTTCTTCGCCATTCACCATTACAGGTTCAGGAGGACCACTATTCTGTTCAGGAAATGGATCCAGACATGCAGGTTTCAGAAGAGAAATATGGAAGACTGGGTGGATTCTAAAAGAGTCTGGAAGTGCCAACTCATAGACCACATTGTTGATCCTCTTCTTCACCTGGAATGGCCCCAAAAATTTAGGACCCAATTTTTTAGAGGTGCAAGCTAACTTAAGATTAGTCGTGGCTAGCCATACCTGCTCGCCGGGTTCTAGGATCAGATCTCCCCATCTCTTTTTGTCAAAATACTTCTTATGCCCCGTACACACGGTCGGATTTTCCGATGGAAAATGTCCGATAGGAGCGTGTTGTCGGAAATTCCGACCGTTTGTGGGCTCTATCGGACATTTTCCATCAGATTTTTCGACACACAAAGTTGGAGAGCAGGAGATAAAATTTTCCGACAACAAAATCCGTTGTCGGAAATTCCGATCGTGTGTACACAAATCCGACGGACAAAGTGCCACGCATGCTCAGAATAAATAAAGAGATGAAAGCTATTGGCCACTGCCCCATTTATAGTCCCGACGTACGTGTTTTACGTCACCGTGTTTAGAATGATCGGATATTCCGACAACTTTGTGTGACCGTGTGTATGCAAGACTAGTCTGAGCCAACATCCGTCAGAAAAAATCCTAGGATTTTGTTGTTGGAATGTCCGAACAAAGTCCGACCGTGTGTACGTCCCATTATAGTCTTCCTGAGCTTTGGCCATGGTCCTTTGCAACAGCTGATTGTTGGAATTGAAGAAATCCATTGTGTCTTGAACTGCAGGAACAGGACATTCAAGAGCTGTGGTAGTCAGGAATGAAGGGTGGAAGCCGTAGTTTGCCAGGAATGGGGATTGGTGGCACAGCTGATCCACTGGGGAGGTTGCTCGTTCAGGCTTGGACATGGCTGCTTCGTACTATTAATTAAATGGTAGAAGAGCCTGAGTGGACGAGTATGGCCTCCCTTACACCGCTGATTTGGGACCTCTCACAGTGGGAACAGAAGGCGCCAAGGTACAGAGTTGAACGAGTGCCAAGAGTCTTTAACCGGTAGCTGGACGACAGTCCTGGAAGGGCTGGAGAAGACAGAGGCAGACTTCAGCAGGAAGACAGGCAGGCAGCTGATGCGGATGGCAGTAATGAAGAAGCAAGGTCAGGCAGGCTGGGTCATACACAGCTAGGACAATCGGATGCAGGGTGCAAGCAGGATCGTAGTCAGGAGGCAAGCCAAGGTCAAAAGCCAGATCAGCAAACAGGAGCCAAGGAGAAGACAGGAGGATGGTCACAGGACAAGCCGGGGTCGGTGCAGGTGGAGATCAAGGGATGGTCAAGACAAGCCAGATAGATAACAGGGATCAAGATACAGGTTTTCAGGAAACAGGATGCACAGTGCTGAAGACGAAGCAGCACTGGGACTGGGTACTGGCTGTTCCTAAATAGACTCACTGGCGACAGGTTGCATGTTTTGAGTTACAGAGGAGGTCTACGGCTAGAACTATTGCTCTCGCTCTACCGATCGCGTCGATACCTCACATGTGTGGTTTGAACATCGTTTTCATATGTGGGCGCTACTCACGTATGCGTTCGCTTCCGCACGCGAGCTCAGTGGGACGGGGCGTGTTTACATTTTTTTCTTATTTATTTTACCTTTTATTTTTTATTTTTACACTGTTTTTTTTTTTTTTTTAAATTGTGTCACTTTTATTCCTATTACAAGGGATGTAAACATCCCTTTGTAATAGAAAAAAAGCATGACAGGACATCTTAGATATGAGATCTGGGGTCAAAAAGACCCTAGATCTCATATTTACACTTAAAAGCAATAAAAAATGTTGTCATTTAAAAAAAAAAAATGGCCCTTTAAGAGCTATGGGTTGAAATGACGTTTTGACGTCGCTTCCGCCCTCCATTGTTATGAAGATGGGTGGGGGCCATCTTCCCCTCACTCGTCTCCATGCCCAGCAAGGGTGAAGATCCGATAGTCTTCGCCGCTGTCGGCGGCTCCGGTAAGCGACAGAGGGCACCGGAGCGCAGCGGGTGGCCCTCTCCCGTGACAGATAAAAGTGATATTGAGGCAAATCCGCCAGAGAGACCACTCTTATCGGAAAGCGGACCGCTGGCCGAACAAGAGGATACTGGGGTTATGGCAGCTAGCTGCTGCCATAACAATGATATCCACCTTCAAAGTAAGGGCGTATATCGGCGTGCGGCGGTCCGGAAGTGGTTAACCATTTGCCAACCGCCAACAGTACATTTACTGAGAGCGGGTGGCAGCTACAGGCTAGGCAACGTATTGGTATGTCACCCAGCACATGTGCACTGGTGTGCCCCCTGGTGCATGCAGCAGTGCAATTCTGTGACTGCTGATCACTGTGCTTAGTACCTGGCCATTGTAAGCTGTGATTGGCCCACAACTATTACATGGTACCTGTTAGACATGTTCCTATTACACATTCCTTATTTTTTTTTCTCCTCAAAAATCGACAAAATAAGACATCACATTCTCACTACAGCACACGTTTCTTCCACATCACCTCCCGATCCACCCAGTTTTACCGGTTCTTTTCTTTCTTACTTCTCTCTACTTGACTCGGCATATCTGATTAAATTGGTCTCTAATATGAAATCCTCCACCTACATACTTGATCCTATTCCCACCCATTTATTTAAATCTTGCTTTAGTTCTCTATGTGTCATTATTGTCAATATCATAAATGAGTCCCTTAGCACTGGCTTTGTACCAACAATCCTCAAAACTGCCGCTATCATCACGGTGTCAGGGACATGCTGGCCATAGCGCAGTGGATTCTCAAGGGCAGACACAAATGCACAATCCCGCAAGTGCCCATTTCACCAGGCACAGGCACATGAATGTGCTCAATCATGTTGGCGCCAAATGCCATATATATGTGCAGCAGTTGCACTAGTACTTTGCTGTCTGATCTACAGCTGTGCCTGTGTTCTTGAACCTGGTCCTGTTTACTCCTGTATTTTACCCGCCTTGCCTCTGACTCGGTGGAACCTCTCCTACCTTGACCCTGGCCAGTATCTGGACTTTGCTTCTTCTCTCTTGCTTATCTGCCTGAACTCCCGTTGCTGATCTCTGCCTGTACCTTGACCATTCTTTGCCTGCCGTCTATGCCTGCATCTGACTGTCTGTTACCAACCCGGCTTGTCTGACCACGCATCCTGTGCCTCTTCTGCTCTGCATGCACCTGCTTGGCTCCTGCCAAGGTCTGCTGTCTAGCTTTCTGGTCCATTCTGGTGATGCACCTGCCACACGAAAGATGGTTCAGGCACCCCTACACCACCATGCTCTCATGGCCATTGTTACAACATCGGTGGTCCCTCAGCTAGGGTTGTACGAGAGGCCTTCCCTCTGCACATCATGCTCAGCCATCAGGTACGTGATACACGGTACCAAAAAAAAACCCAGCATGGCTCTGCATAACTTAAACAACTTTCGCCCAATATCTAACTTACCAAATCCCCTGACTTTAAATAACCTATTTGAGCCCCTCCAATCTGTTTTTCAGCAATTGTACAGCACAGAAACCGCCTTGGTCAAAGTCATTAATGACCTTCGGGTCACTAATTATTCTTATACTACTGGATCTTAGTTCTGCCTTTGATACATAGACCGCAATTTTTTGCTCCCTCTCCTGAAACCATATTTGGAGTCTCAGAATTGGCTCTGAAATGGATAAAATCATATCTTACTAATCGCTGTCACTTTGTTTCTCTTGGCGGATTCCAGTCTGAAGTTGTTCCTCAGTGCTCAATCTTGGGTCCCTTACTTTTTAGCAATTACATGTTTCCACTCGGCAAATTGCTTAGATCACATGGGCTCAAATATCACTTCTATACTGATGACACTCAGATATACATCCACACTAAACCGGATTCTACTTTGGCTGCTTCTTTCCTATCTAACTGTATTTGTGATATAGAAAACATGGATGGCCCACAATTCCCTTCAATTAAACTATGACAAGACTGAATTCATGCTTATTGCCACCCCCATGAATTATGTAAGGCCAGTCCTGATAGTCTATCTGTAGATGGCGCTGTACTTGACCTTCAGTCTAAATTGAAAAATCTAGGGGTGATAATAGATGTTAGTTTAACCTTTCATCCACATGTACAAAATGTCATCAGAAAATCTTTTTTCCACTTGAGAAACATTGCTCGGCTGTGTCCTATATGATCATACACTGTAGCTGAAAAGCTAATCCATACGTTTGTGTTCTCCTGACTTGACTACTGCAATGCTTTACTTGCTGGTCTAAATCCAATATTAATCGACTACACAATGTACAAAATTCTGCAGCCAGAATCCTAACTAGGTCTGGTACAAATGATCATATTACCCCTATCCTGGAGTCCTTCCACTGGCTACCTGTCAGGTTTCACATAGACTTTAAGATCCTCTTGCTCACCTATAAAGCTAACCTATAAATGCCACCCCATTATCTATCTGACCTTTTATTAACTTATTCCCACACCCCCCTCTTAACCTCCGCTCCTCAAATTCTGGTCTTCTGTGTGTCCCCTCTAATCATCTACACCCAATGAAAGACAGAGCCTTCTCCTGCTAGTAAAAAAGAAAAAAAAAAAAAAAAAAAAATATATATATATATATATATATATATATATATATACACACACACATATACCCAAGCTAAAGGGTGTAGTGCATAAACCAAAGCTCTATAGATTAATAAAATGTGACAACCATGTGTCTAATATATGTGAAAAATAAGTGAAATATAAACATGAAGGTGCTGTTCCTTCAAAGGTGTAGTGCCTTTAAATCATACATATATGTGAAAAAGAGCTCTTTCCCAGTGAATACTAATACCAATATACGGTATTTCACAAAAGTGAGTACACCCCTCAGATTTTTGTAAATATTTTATTCTATCTTTTCATGTGACAACACTGAAGAAATGACACTTTGCTACAATGTAAAGTAGTGAGTGTACAGCTTGTATAATGGTGTAAATTTGCGGTCCCCTCAAAATAACTCAACACACAGCCATTAATGTCTAAACCGCTGGCAACAAAAGTGAGTACACCCCTAAGTGAAAATGTCCAAACTGGGCCCAAAGTGTCAATATTTTGTGTGGCCACCATTATTTTCCAGCACTGCCTTAACCCTCTTGGGCATGGAGTTCACCAGAGCTTTACAGGTTGCCACTGGTGTCCTCTTCCACTCCTCCATGATGACATCAAAGAGCTGGTGGATGTTAGAGACCTTGCGCTCCTCCACCTTCTGTTTGAGGACGACCCACCGATGCTCAATAGGGTTTAAGTCTGGATACATGCTTGGCCAGTCCATCACCTTTGCCCTTAGCTTCTTTAGCAAGGCAGTGGTTGTCTTGTTGGTGTGTTTGGGGTCGTTATCATGTTGGAATATTGCCCTGCGGCCCAGTCTCCAAAGGGAGGGGATCATTCTCTGCTTCAGTATGTCACAGTAGATGTTGGCATTCATGGTTCCCTCAATGAACTGTAGCTCCCCAGTGTTGGCAGCACTCATGCAGCCCCAGACCATGATACTAACACCACCCTGCCTGACTATAGGCAAGACACACTTGTCTTTCTACTCCTCACCTGGTTGCCGCCACACACGCTTGACACCATATGGACAAAATAAGTTTATCTTGATCTCATCAGACCACAGGACATGGTTCCAGTAATCTGTTATACAAGCTGTACACTCACTACTAAAAGTGTAATACTCATTTAAAAGTTCACTGATCCATTACAAGTAGGTTTGGGGAGGGAGGAACACAGCAGGGGGAGTTGGTGTTGTCAGCCCACAGCTAATCAGCAAATTTAACTGAATAATAGCAATGTAAGATACTCTTACCCACGTCTGTGTCTCCTCATACCTCCACCCATCCAGTCTGAGCCAAGCTCCATTCCTGAAGTCACCGGATTATCCCCTTGGGAAGTTGATCAAGGTGTTGGATCCAGTGTCATCCCCGCCTGCAGCAAGCTCTCAGCTGTTTCATCACCATTGCCTCAATACACTGTTTGTATTGGTGCTACGACACCTCTGTCGTCACGAACGCGCTGACGTCACGCTGACATGTTTCGTTAGCTAATGACTGCCAAATTCCTCAGAGCCACTCTGAGGAAGTTAGCTGTCATTGGCTAAGGAAACATGTGCCTCCAATAGACAAATGAGAGCCCCTAATCCTAGGTGCCACAGTTGAATTTGTGTCAACATGGGGACAAGGTGTTTTGGGGGCTACCCCAAAGCACACTCCCAATGTTGAGGGCATGTGGCCTGGTACGTTTCAGGAGGGGGGGTCGCTCTCTCATCCCCCCTCTTTTCCTGCGGCCCTCCAGGTTGCGTGCTCGGAAAAGGGTCTGGTATGGATTTTTGGGGGGACCCCACGCCATTTTTTAAAAAATTTTGGCGCAGGGTTCCCCTTAAAATCCATACCAGACCTGAAGGGTCTGGTATAGTTTTTGAGGGGGACCCCACGCCATTTTTAAAAAAAATTTGGGCCGGGGTTCCCCTTAATATCCATACCAGACCTGAAGGGCATGGTATGGAATTTAGGAGGACCCCCAACGTCATTCTTTTATTTAAATTTTGGCTCGGGGTTCCCCTGTGGGGAATTCCCATGCCGTTTTTATCAACGAACTTTTATGTGTATTGTCGGACTGGCAATTCATTAATAGCCGCAAGTAGTTTAAATGACTTTTTTTCCTTTGAAATGTCATTTTGCTGTCAGACTGTTCTAAACACGGGAAACATGCGCCCCTTTACAGGCATACTATAGACACCCCCCAGGTAAGAAATTTAAAGGAATATTACACTTTTATTGTTTCACTTTAAGCATTATTAAAATCACTGCTACCGAAAAAAACTGACGTTTTAAAAATTTTTTTTTGCATTGATCCATGTCCCCTGGGGCAGGACCCAGGTCCTCAAACACTTTTTATGACAATAACTTGCATATAAGCCTTTAAAATTAGCACTTTTGATTATTCATGTTCGTGTCCCTTAGACGTTAACGGTGTTCGAACGAATTTTTGGCCTGTTCGCATGTTCTGGTGCGAACCGAACAGGGGGGTTAAATAAAATATATGTAGTGGCTGCGCTTAGGACAATGAATAGGTATGCCGCCCCCCTAAATGGAGCTCCCCTAGGGGTTCTCCAGAAGATTACAGAAAAAGATATATAATGATATATAATGGGGTAGTGGTGCTCCCTATATGTAGTTATATTGGGCATGAGCAGGTGTATTATGGAACAGGGGGGTGTTCGGGTCATCCCTAGTGGGTAAGCCATGGAGACCCAGAAATGGCAGACAAGCTTGTGGATCTGGTTGAGAGGTACTTGGCTACAGAGAACCTGACCTCCTCTCCCAGGGACTCATGAACTTTCCACCCCAAGACAAGACCATCCCCAGTGGCGGGTAAGATGATACCAAGGGGTGAGGGTGGAGAGAGTGAGAGGGCGGGAGTTCTACCTAATGTCTGGTGAGAGCAGCCTGTTAAGTCAAGGCTGCAAGAGGCAGCAAAAAAGATTATTTGCCAGCGCTGCTGGCAAGAGGGACATATTGCAGCAAATTGCCCATTTGTGGATGAACCGTTGTAATGTGACTTTCTAAGGGACAGACGTCAGTCGCTGTTTGCAACAATTACATGCACCGCCAGCCGGGGAACTGAGAAACATTTATGTAAAATGTATATTAATGGTAGCAATGTTGTGGTGCTGGATTTAGGTAGCATAGTAACCTTGGTAAAAGAAGAATTAATTACTGCAGAGGCCTCAGGACATTGTTGGCTATTATGTGTGTGCATGGGGACACCAGAGAGTATCCTGTGGCTACAGTGTCTTTTAAGACCCCCAGAGGTAACCTATCTCATCAGGTGGGATTAGAGTTGCACTTTCCACATGATGCCATTGTGGGGAGGGATTGTCCAAAATTCTGGGAACTCTGGGATTATCCTGACCCTCTCACAGTTCCCCTTTTAAACCAGTAAAGTGAATCCAAGAAATCCTCTAAGAGTGGTGAGGACTCTCCAAAAATTCCTTTGGCGGTATTGGCAAGGAAGACTTGAGAAACTGGGGAGGAGCCTACATCCTCAGACAAAAACATGCCATCTGTTGAGTTTTCAGACTTAGAGGTTCACAGGGAAAACTTTGCCACGGAACAGTTAAAAGACCCCACACTGATAAGAGCATGGGAATATGTGGTAAAAATAGATGGTGGACTAGTAAACCCATATAAGACTTGTGTTTACCCGTACTTCATTGTGGAAAGGGATCTATTGTATCGAGTTGCTCAAAGGGTGGAAGAATCCATTGAGCAACATGTGGTGCCCAAAACTTATGCCGCGTACACATGATTGGTTTTCTCGTCGGAAAAAGATATGACGGCTTTTTCGATGGGATTCCACTCAAGTTTGCCTTGCATACACACGGTCATGCAAAAGTTCGCTGAAATTACGACCGTCAAGAACGCGGTGATGTACAACACTATGACAAGCTGAGAAAATGAAGTTCAATGCTTCCGAGCATGCGTTGAATTGGTTCCGAGCATGCACAGGGATTTTGCACGTGGGAATTGCCACAGACGATCGCATTTTCGGATAGGAACTTTTCCCGACCGAAAAAATGAGAGCATGCTATCAATCTTTTGCTGGCTGGAATTCCGCCAGCAAGAAACCGATGGAGCATACACACGGTCACATTTTCCGATGAAAAACTCTCATCTTTTGCGGGTCAAAACTCCAATCGTGTGTACGCGGCATTACAGGAAGTTGGTGTTGGATTTGGCCGATGGGCATATTCTTGGAGGTCATTTGGGGGCAGAAAAAAACAGAGTATTGCAGAGATTCTATTGGCCTGGGATCCTTAAGGAAATAGAAAATTATTGTTCCTCCTGCCCTGTGTGTCAGAAGTCGGCACCTATGCCACATTTCCGTAGTCCACTGGTACCTCTTCCCATCATTGAGGTCCCCTTTGAGAGGATCGCAATGGATTTGGTAGGTCCGTTGATGAAGTCCGCTAGGAGGCATCAGTATATTTTGGTTATACTGGATTATGCCACCCACTATCCAGAAGCGATTCCTCTCAGAAATACCTCTGCCAAGACAATAGCCGAAGAAATATCTCTTGATTTTAGCCACGTGGATATTTGTAAGAAACTGCGTACAGACCAAGGTGCCCCCTTTATGTCCCGGGTTATATAAGAACGGTGCAAGTTGTTCAAAGTAACACAATTGCGTACATCCGTGTACCACCCCCAAACAGACAGGTTGGTTGAATAGTTCAACAAAACCCTAAATCAAATGTTAATTGGAGAGGAATATTGAAGAGGAAAATCTGGTCAATGTGGATAGAGTATTGATTGTGGCCCCCCTATTTAGATCTAGTAGTAAGTCTGGAAACTCTGGAGTTGGCCTCAGTTATCATCTTTCATATTGAGTTGCTAACAGTTTACCATCAGAAGCCAATCAGCTGCAATATTAATGTTGTTTATGCAATCTGTAGATGCTAACTAGCAAACAGCAGAGGTGAGAGCATTTTTAGGAAGACAATATAATGACTTACTCATTCTGTTGGCACTTATTATGGCTTTATTTGTATTTTTTTTTACTAGTGCCTTATATGTGAGTCTTTTGCACTCATCCATTTTGGATAAATATATGAGGTTGTGGATTTTGGACAATTTATATGTCGGTTTGAACTGGCCATATTTCAGCTACTCGTGAGATGGTGGGTATTTAGTGTGGCATTTTCCTCTTGGTTGTAGGGGCATATCCATGGGTTCTTGAACATTTTGGTGCATAAACCTGAGGGTGAAAGTTCCCCCAAATTTATTTTTATGTTATATAGATTATTGATTCCTACTATATACACAGTGTATGTGTGTGTGTATATATATATGTATGGGAGGGCTCCCTCTGTGACCACTGATACTCCTTGGTGGAACGGCTCCTTAGATGTTATCTTCTCCATCACATATGATTCTTTACATGCATGCATGGTGAGAAGCTCCATCACATTATCTATTAAAATATGCTGTTTTTTGTAAATATTATAATTGTGTCTCCCAACTAATGTTTATGTATTTAGTTAAATATTTGAATGTATGGAATTGAATTTACAATGTAATGTCTTTTATTCAATTATAGTAAAACCCTGTACAGTGCTTCATGAGCTTCCTGGAGAAGCCAAATTTTTAGTGAAACATGTCGAAACATTAGTGAAACATGTACTTACATCATGACCACAAGAAACGGATGCTGCTGGTTTTAAAATAGAACACCTTTTGAATTTTGACATACATTTTATTTTTATTTTTTATATAAGATAGTTTTGGTTTGTGTATATGGTTCTTTTGCATCTGAAAAATCCACTCTCATACCCTCTTAAAATTCTGATTTATTAATGGGATGTGGTGCGTTTGCTCTCAAAAATTCCAGCTAATACTTTAAATTAGAGGAGAGCAGGCTGAGTTCCCAGCACAGCTAGAGAACTGACGACAGTGTGCTCTCTTGCCTAACATGATCAGTTTTTAATAGGAAAGCAGATGAACTGACTGGAACACCAGGGATTTTTACACAAAGGAAGCAACACAGAGCGACCAGGATACATTTTTCATACCAGTACATGGTACAGCAGGCACATATCAGGAATATGAAATGTTGCTGTGATGTGCTGGGACCCAGTGGGACTTGTGGATAATGATTACTGAATAATTTCCCCAAATTACAATGTTCTGTGGACCTGAAATATTCAGATTTCTGTTCATTTTGACTTGCACTCATTCTAAAACAGGAAAGCTACAAAAAACCCACCTAGACTGTACTAAGACAACTATTTGACACTCCATGTTCCATACATAATATACTGAAGTGATTACTTACCTGTGTATACTGATACAGACTAAGTAACTGAGCCAAAGCCTGATTTGTATGGAAATAGCTGTCACCAATAAAACCAATCACTTCTCCATGTCCTTTACAGTAATAGTTAGGAGCTTCCTTTTCTCCAGACAATATCTTTATGGCATATCCCAAAGTTTTCATTGGATCATTACATGTACTAAATATATGATAGCCCAGGGTAAGATTGGGCAGAAATTTGGGGTCATTGTTAATCTGATTTACAAGTAAGATCATCGACAAGATGCTTCTGTACTCTTCAACGTCAACACTGCATAGTTCAAAGGCAATTGCAGACAACATAAATTACAAACAGTAAACTGCTAATGATCTGGTAAACATTGTAACTTTTCAAAATTTGGAAATCTCTATTGCTTAGTGACCTGGGGGTGCGGGGATGAACAGCGCTGGAAGAGGGGTGCAGGAGGTGCAGAGATGAGCAGTGCTGGAAGAGGGTAAATTATGTTGTCAGAGATCAGTGTCAGAGTTTACATGAGATATGGCACCAACATCCCGTTTAAACAAGAACAAGACATATGAAAGATATGGGACTTTAAAGGTGCAAATCATTAGAGACAACAAATTATATAAAAAATATAAATGCAAATTTTATTAAATGGACAACATCAATAAAAATAGTGCATACAGTACAGTCATGGCCATGGATGTGTGCAAGGCATCCTATTGTTGACAATGATTTACTGTGATCACGTTCATGTTTTCTACATGTTTCGCCATGTGGTTTCTTCAGGAAAGAACGTGAAAATTCATTAAATACCGAAACCTATGATTCGACAACTCATGTTGTGAGTCTAGAGGCCTGGACAAAATTGAATTTAAATGAAAAATGCAATCCACCAGAATACTGCATCCACAGTCCAAAAGTCCCCCGAATATTGCCAGGTCACCCGTAGGGAGGGGTGAACAATAATCTAATATCGACAAATTTTCAAATGTATCTTAAAAAGGAATTAACTGGAGATATAGACTACTGAACTGGAGGCCTCTACAGTCCAAAGGAGAACAGGAACTGCATCACAAGGAGAGTCACCAAAAAAGTACTCAATGTTAGGTTTAAGAAAACCCGTCCATCAGTTAGGCACAGGTTCCCCCCAAGAAGAAAACAGACACCGAACGGAGATATGAAGCCCGCTCAACAAACAAAGCCTGTTCTCCTGTGTAGAGCAACGTGAGGCCTCCAGCGATGGCGGTCTGTAAGTGGTTAATATTTTGAAATTTGGATTGTATTTTAGTACAATAGTGAGATATTGATTATTTAAAGGGATAGCACGCCCAGATTTTATGTGTGTAGATATTTGGTGTCAATGTATTGCGGCACTTTGAGTCTGCCGCTGTCCCACAGTTCTCATCATTTTTGGTGTTAGTGTTACTACAACTCATCAATTAACCAGAACGCAGAGATACACACATATATATAACCGGGAGAATCACCTGCAGTGAATATTTGTTGAATGTCCTACTGTATTCACTGATTTCTACACATACCCCTAAGTTTTCACCAGGCTGACTTACTGCTATGCTGTGAATAGCCTTTATCGTGAACTTCCCTGAATAGTTGGAGATCATACACACAAGCTATTGAAAGTCAGCACACCTCCCTCCCTCCCTCCTGGAAGAGATGGAACCATCTGCAGGATCCGTCTATAAGGACATGACATGAATATTTATCAGAAATCCCAGCATGGCCTGAAGACACAATATTATGGAAGCCCCACGTATTAAATGTATATTGGAGAAACACAGACTGTATTCTAATAAGGAGACAATATATAAAACATCAGCAGATAAATTTTCATAAAACAATACGGTGATAATGAAGACAAAACATTATATTTATCTACAGAGAGAGTGACATGAGAAATGGAAACGTACTAGTGACACAACGGAAGGATTACAGAACTACCAAAACCAAATCTTGCTGATTTAACTTTTGTATCAAATAAGCTGTGCTCGTGAGCAGAGATTAATCCTCCAATGATGACATCTCCCTTCCGGTAATATTCATACTCAAAATATGGCTTTGTCCTATCAAGTCTACAAGCACGTGCTGAGCTCTGGGTCAATACTTCTCCATAGGATGTGATGGGAATGAGGAGTATCAGCAGGAAACAGACACAGAAGACCGGAGAACATTTCATGGCACACAGGAGATCCTCTCAGTCACCGGCAGCTCTGCTCAGAAGTAGACACAATCACTGGAACTTTATACACATCGGCTGAGACTGACTTACACTACAGAACAAAGAATGGAATAATAGTAACATCAGTCTGAAAATATAAAATCTATACCAGGCAGTGTAATTGATCGAATAAAGTTAGTTTATTCTCATATTTCATATTTCATATTCAGTATACTTTCTGTAATTTGGAAGTATATTTAATAATTTTCAGGATATACTTCCAATATATATATATATATATAATATATAATATTCAGACCCCCTTAAATTTTTCACTCTTTGTTATATTGCAGCCATTTGCTAAAATCATTTAAGTTCATTTTTTTTCCTCATTATTGTACACACAGCACCCCATATTGACCCCCCATAGGACCATGTGATATTTTAGTTTAATAAATCTGCAAAAATGTCAACAATTCTGTGTTTTTCTGTCAATATGGGGTGTTGTGTGTACATTAATGAGGAAAAAAAAAGAACTTAAATGATTTTAGCAAATGGCTGCAATATAACAAAGAATGAAAAATTTAAGGGGGTCTGACTACTTTCTGTCCCCACTGTATATATATATATATATATATATATATATATATATATATATATATATATATATATATATATATATATATACATATGTAGCACCCTCTACATAGGTAGGTGCTATAGGTAGGGATTTTTTGTAAGTGCAGGCAAATTTAGGCAGCTGGAAGCTAGGCCTGTTTGTTTTGGTTTTTGAGGGCTGGGAATGGCTCAGAGTAGCAGCTGAAATCCATGCCAACTGAGCATGCGCCAAAGACGCCTCAGTGCGCCAACCTGCACCTGCGGAAAAGACCTAATGGAAAAAGGCAGGAAAATTCCCAGGAGGCGCACAGGAAGTGACCTCAACCTGATGGAAAAAGGCGGGAAAATGCCCAGGAGGCGCACAGGAAGTGACCTCAAACTTCCCTATATAGGCCCAGCCCAGACACTGCCAAATTGCTGGATTATCTTCAGTCCCCCCTTGTTCCTATGCTAGGGTGTGATCCGTCTGAACTTGTGGTGACCTGGAAACTTGACTACTCTTGATTGCTGCTTGCCATTGACCTCACTCTTTGTACATGACTAGTGTAGTCCAGATGTACCCCATCTCATCCCATACTGCTAGCCACCCATACTCCGCCCTCTTACCAACTTAAATAATGAGACCACACCTTCTTCTGGAGTATAAATGGCCATAACAGCCTTTTTATTAAACAACTCTATAAATACCTCCAATATTAACTTAAATATATAAATAACATATAACCTCAGATAAAACAACATGTTTTAAAACCAATCTGTTGGTCAATGACGGAGCTACCAATTTTTCACCACATATCCAAAGTGTACACTGCAGGAACATGTTTCAAACTGATAAGACCTCCAGCTGTGCCGCTCGGAGACAACCCCCTCCCGCAGTGCAACATACCGGTATTCCTTTCAGGAATACACAGGAGGGGCCATACTATTGCTGACCCCCCACCCCTTTTAACATTTTATTTACCGCTACCATCACCGACCAACAACAACAAACCAGCCACCACTCAGCTGTCATGACGACCAACTGCTTCCGATCCTGAAAAAAAAACACACACATTAACAACACTAACAACACCATTACACAGGGAGGGAGGGTGGGAAATTCTGCCTCCTCGTGTCTCCTTCCCAGCACACTGCTCCGCTTTTGCTCCTCCCCTCTTTTATATGGCCTCTCCTCCCTTACTTTCCTGTTATCTCCTCCCCACTTCTCCCTAAAAACATTAACCCTATGTGTGTCACTAGACACACTGTCATGCCCAGCCCTATTCCTCTTCTTTCCATTATTCCGGCCCTCACTTGACTAGTGTAGTCCAGATGTACCCCATCTCATCCCATACTGTTAGCCACCCATACTCCGCCCTCTTACCAACTTAAATAATGAGACCACACCTTTCTTCTGGAGTATAAATGGCCATAACAGCCTTTTTATTAAACAACTGTATAAATACCTCCAATATTAACTTAAATATATAAATAACATATAACCTCAGATAAAACAACATGTTTTAAAACCAATCTGTTGGTCAATGACAGAGCTACCCCTTTTTCACCACATATCCAAAGAGTACACTGCAGGAACATGTTTCAAACTGATATAGCCTCCAGCTGTGCAGCTCGGAGACAACCCCCTCCCGCAGTGCAACATACCGGTATTCCTTTCAGGAATACACAGGAGGGGCCATACTATTGCTGACCCCCCACCCCTTTTAACATTTTTTTTACCACTACCGTCACCGACCAACAACAACAAACCAGCCACAGCCCGAAAGGATGAAACCTTATCCTTAAGGGCCCCTCCATACCCTCAAGGCCCGTTGTATTCCTTCCTGCAACCCCATGGTCCATAGATCCGTCCCCACATCCGTGAGGTGAACCCCATCCCTTATAAAGGCCTACCTTTATCTCCAGCTCCCTATGGCGAATCACCATGCCCCCTTGCTGAACCAAAAACCTCCCCACCACCTTATTAATGCGTATACGAGCCTTGTTAATTCGCACCACAGACCTTGCATTGCGCCACGAAGTTCGTGCCACAATATCGGACCATAGCAACAAAGTGTTCGGAAAAATAGTGTGCAAATGCAACAGATCAGCTTTTACATCTGCTATCAGTTCCCTGACCGTACGCACTCCCAAATCGTTACCTCCAGCGTGTATGACCAACACATCCGGAGGTCTGTCTAGCTACGCATATTGCTCCACCTCTGAAACCACTCTACCCCACATCATTCCTGGTCTCCCCAGCCACCTGATAAAAGCCTCCCTTTATGATATGCCTAACTGACGCCCGTCTGGTCTCACATCATCTCTCCTTGCCCCCCAACAAACGTAGGAGTGTCCCAGTATCCAGACGAGGCGTGGAGACACTCCATCTGAAACGAAAAGACAACCCGGCAGGGTGATATCACCAGCACAACACAACAAAAACCCCACTACCTATGTGTGAAAACCAAAATTACTCAACATACATTTTTTTTTTTTTTAAATTATTCCACTGCTAATTGAGGGCAAATGTATGTACGGAATCTTTTGATTCCCATCTACCGATCCTCCGCACAGCTGCCTCATCCAACCCGCATCTGGCAGCTTCTGTAGCCGCCCCAATGCGGAAGGAGTGTGAGGCGTATGCCTTCCCATCCAAACCAATCATCGATAAGCATTTCCGAAACACTGCCACAAATTGAAACTTTGATAAGTAAGCACCATCCTCATGACATAAAAATGGTCCCTCACCTACCGGTCTAATCTTCCCGAAATCACCAACCGTCCTCACCGGACACACTGGCGATCCCGGCAAGGCATGCAGCCACACATCTATGCCTTTTCCCAATTGATCCGTTTTTGATCTCCTCAGATGTAAACACACCTTATCCGAGTATGACCGCACATCCTGTACCAAAATACCCCCCGTGTCCTTTCTGGACGGGCTGACCAACTCCCCTACCCGAAACGCCCCAAAAAAGGCCAGCGAAAAAGCCGCTGTGAACAGTAAGCTGCACACCGACCCTAGCTGTTCACAGATTGCCAACAGGTTAGCAAAAGTGACCGGCCTACGGTTGTCCTTTTTCTTGTGACCCTTCCGGTACCCTTTTAATGCCTGCCGTACCCAAAAATCCTTCGTCCAATCCTCCATCCGCTGCAACTTAAACAAAAACGACAGAGCCGCCAACTTCTTACCAATAGATGATACCGCCACCCCATTTTCCATGTTCCTGGACACAAAATAAAGGACCAATAATCTCATCTCCCCCCTGTCTTCCTCCGCTCCTGCTTCCCGGACAAGTCCCAACCATTCCTTCCATACCTTCACATAGGCCGCCCATGTGGACTCACTCACAGACTGTTGTATCCATCCTGCGGCGACTCCAAGGCCAGCTCCCAGATCCAACCCGGGCAAGGAATCCCTTCCTTCTCTGCAGCCGGAGCTAATTCCCTGAACTTATCCCACTGAAAGCGAGACAGCGAATCAGCCAGCGTGTTGTCAATCCCAGGTATATGCACAGCGTATATGAAAATATTCAATTGCAAACACCGTAATACCAACTGTCGTAATAGCCTTATGACAGGTTGGGAAGATGCTGACAAGTGATTGACTACCTGCACCACTCCCATATTGTCGCAGTTCAACCTCAACTTTAAATTCTGACAAGCCCGTCCCCACAATTCCATAGCCAGTACCACTGGAAACAATTCCAGTAGTACCAAGTTACGAAGGAAACCTGCTTCCACCCAGGATTTTGGCCATGGTTCCGCGCTCCACTGCCCCTGAAAAAACGACCCATATCCAGTAGATCCCGCCGCGTCAGTAACTAACTCCACATCGAAATTACTTACCGGACCAGACATCCATACCGACCTCCCGTTGTACTCCAACAAAAATTGATACCATGCCTTTAGGTCCTCACGATGTTCCTTAGTAAGCCTAATGAAATGGGCCGGTGCTTTTACCCCAGCTGTAGCCACCGACAGCCGTTGGCAAAAAACCCTACCCATGGGTATGATCCTGCAAGCAAAGTTCAACTTACCAAGCAAAGATTGAAGCTGTATTTTCCTCATCCCATGGATCCGCCGTATTTCCGTCTGCAAGTCCACTAACTTTTCTTGTGGTAACCTACATTCCATTGCCATTGAATCAATAACAATGCCCAAGAAACTAATTTCTGTGGTGGGGCCCTCAGTTTTTTCAGCAGCCAGGGGAACTCCAAACCATTCTGCAATGTGCTGCAACGTTGACAATAAAATCGCACACACACTGGAAGAAGGGGGGCCTATGCATAGAAAGTCATCTAAATAGTGTATCATAGATTCAAGCCCGGACACCTCTCTTACCACCCACTCCAAAAAGGAACTGAAAACTTCAAACATGGTGCAGGAAATGGAGCAACCCATAGGCAAGCATTTGTCCACATAAAATTGTTCCTGCCATTGGCAACCCAACAGCCAAAAGCTGTCCGGGTGTACTGGAAGCAGCCTAAACGCCGCCTCAATATCAGCTTTTGCCATCAGTGCCCCTTTTCCATAGCGCCTGACCCATCGAACCGCCGCATCAAACGAAGTGTATGACACGGTGCAGACGTCCGGGTCAATGAAATCGTTAACCGAGCCCCCTTTAGGAAGTGATAAGTGGTGAATTAGCTTAAACTTATTCAGCTCTTTCTTTGGCACCACACCCAGTGGAGTCACCAACAAGTCTTTCAATGGTTTTGCCCCAAACGGCCCGCCCATCCGTCCTAAAGCCACTTCCTTTGCCAATTTTTCCCCCACCACCCCCGGGTGTTGCAATGCAGATTTTAAATTCCGTGCTACTGGAGGAACTACCTTTAATGAACACGGAATCTTGAACCCCTCCCTAAATCCCTCAGTGATCAGTAACGCCACTTTCCTATCCGGATACTTACTTAGGAAAGGTTGCATCCTTTCCATCTTCACCAGCGTCCTCCCTCTTGTTAGCAGACGCCCCTGCACGCTTACCTTTTTTGAAACACCGAGCCAGGGTGTGGGCTCCCCCACAACCTGAACATTCGTGCTTGAATTTGCATGACCCCCCAAACTTACAGGATCCTTCATTAAACTGCCAGCACACCCCCCATTTTCTGCCGACCAGTAGTCCTGAGGAGTTAGTACCTCTGGCCCCCCCTTGAAATAACTGAGGCGGGGCCCTAGCTGATGACATCAGTCTCATCCATAGGCTAATATCCTTATGGTCCCAACGCAGAGCCGGACGCACCGCTCTGCGTTTATTGAAACTGCTCATCATAACGTAGCCACGCAGTTCCCCCGTACACTCTATGTGCCTCACCTATAGCATCCATGTAACAAAACAACCCCGAACAATGTTCGGGGTTCTTTTCGCCAATGACACTAGCCATGATAGCGAACGCTTGTAACCAATTTACAAACGTCCGCGGTATCAATCTATATCTCCTCTTCTCCTCATCCTCCTTCTTGGAATCATCGGGTTTAACTCTATCCAGGTTAAACTTTTCCAATGGCAACAAGGAGAAAATTTCCACGTACTCCCCTTTATAAATTTTTTCCCGCACTTCCGGTTTCAAATGTGCCCCTAACGGGCCTTCGAAACAAACATATATCTCACATTTTGCCGCATCTGCCAGCCCAACCACATCAGTCCTGCCTTTAGCTTCTGCAGTCCCCTTCTCACCTGCTGTTTCCTTGTCTGCCACCTTCTCTGGCGTTGTGGTAGCTGGCACCTCTGTGACCGCAGCCCCCCCTGCCCCCCTTTGTGGGTCCCCTTGCGGAGCCTGCCCTGGTCCCTCTCCAAAACGACCAACCAAGACCCTTAGACCCTCTAATAGCTCCTGGAGCTGTCCCCCTGACCCCGAACTGGTGGGTGCCGTACTCGCCAGTTGTTGGTCAGGAGCTTGGCCCAAACCACTCTGCGAAGGTGTCACCGTCCCGCCTGCAGTCGTTGCTACCACCCCCAGCAAACCCTGCAAAGCATTAGTAAAGGATAAGTTATCACTAGACTTACCGGGCTGACCAGGAGTCCTCCCAACAGCCGCCGTGCTGCTCTCCCTCACTGGTTCCGGCTGCTGTGGCTCATCCTCTTCATCGGACACCTCATCTTTGGACTGTTACCCTTGTACTGGGACTGGCATCAGAGGTAGCCCCCCAGGAGAAGCCCTCCTGGAGGCCGGAAGCCCCTGCTGTTGTGAGGCCTGCAATTTGCCACGAGGTGCTGCTGATCCCCGCTTCCCTGAACTTCCAGCAACCGGGCCAGCCTGGGCACTGCTCTGACCGCCATCTTGGGACACCTCCCCCCGCCTGGTGAGCTCTGCCCACCCGCGGTGCCGCTCGATCCGCGCGACCCAGACGTTGCTGCTCTCGGCGCCAGTCTCCCCCTTCTGTTCACCCTCTCACGCTCGTGCAGAGCTGCTGAGGGGCTGGTCGGATCCTACCGTTCAGTGCCAGCGTGCGGGGAAGCGGCGGCATGTTGGCCCGTGGCCCCGCCCACCGTTCCGTGACCGCGGTGTGTAACTCGTCTGGGCCCCGCTGAATCTGCTGTGTGGCTCCTCTGAGCCAGGGGTGTCGACTGCTCCCCCCTCGGGCTCCGTGCCAGGCAGCCTGCTCCGTGTTCTGACCCCGTTACTCTCCGGAGGCCGCGATCTCCGCGCACGCGCTGACGGCTCACCTTCTCTCTCTGCATTGCTTGCTTCTCCCCCGAGCATCGCTGTGACCTGGCTGTGAAGCCAGTCGGATCCATTTGCCGGCGCCGCCTGCAGCAAACGTGCCAAAACCGCCTCAACATCGCCCATTGTATCTGAGGAGCAGAGAAATTCTGCCTCCTCGTGTCTCCTTCCCAGCACACTACTCCGCTTTTGCTCCTCCCCTCTTTTATATGGCTACTCCTCCCTTACTTTCCTGTTATCTCCTCCCCATTTCTCCCTGAAACATTAACCCTATGTGTGTCACTAGACACACTGTCATGCCCGGCCCTGCACTATTCCTCTTCTTTCCATTATTTCGGGCCTCACTTTACACTTCTCCGGACTCTTCTTGCACAACACTTGCTTGCAGACTATCGCTTTACACTTTACTGAAGGAGCAGCTAGCATATGGTTAGGTCTGACACTGGCTTAGCCAGGCCTCAGTAATTACTCTTTGCAGGAAAGGACCGCGGGCCCCTATAGTGTAGTAGAAAATATGGAAAGTCTATTTGTGCTAGCTGTCCTAACAGATGAACTGCTGCTCCCACTCAGCCCTCTTCAGGCCCTGCCAGCCCTCCTGGGTGCAGATGCCCAACTTTACTGCCCATGACATCACAGTCCACACTGCTGGCTCTGCACCCATCCCAGACTGCACACTCCCAGTCCTCTCAGGCGTGCCTCCTCAGTCCTCCCGACTGTGCCTGTCACTCCCAGCCCTCTGGCTGCAACCGGTGGTTCACTCCTGAAGACTTGCCCAGCAGTACTAGCTCCTGCTGTCCTCTCTTGCTTCTCCTGTGCCTCCTGTCCAGATCCTTAATGTGTTCTTGAAGGGCTCTCTCCTGCACCAGTCCCAGCCCAAGGTTACCCCCCCAGACTGGTGAGCTCCCTCAAAGGCCCCGACAGCCTAGTAATCTATCTCCATTTCTTCCATCAGAAAACTCCTCCCCAGCTGGGTTGACTCTAGGTATTTATGGAGGCCTGCCCCCAGGCCAATCAAGGTTGGGGATTGGTCAGGGCTCCTTAGAACACCCCAGGCATCTCAACCTCTCTTTCCCTCCTCTCCTTCCAGCACCTTCTAGAAAGAAGAGGGAGGTGACAGTGAAGTGTCACCAGCTGCTCTGTCACGGCAACACGCCATTGGTGCATGCATAGTAAGCCCTGGACTCTTACAGAGCCCCCCCCGAAGGGGAGGCCCCCGGACGCTCGCTGAAAGAACCCCTGAAGAAGATCTGGAGCATGGATATGCGACTCGGGTTCCCAGGAATTCTCTTCAGGGCCGTAACCCCTCCACTGTACCAGAAATTGGCATCCACAGCCCCTTCTACGGAAGTCCAGGATGGCCTCCACCTCGTACTCCTCAATCCCTTTAATCATAGAGGGAGGTAGAGGATGGGCCCCATGTTCCCCAAAGGGGTTCTGAGCCACGGGGTTCAGGAGGGCGGCATGGAAGACAGGGTGGATCTAGTAAGTTGAGGGCAGTTTGAGTTTGTAGACAACAGGGTTGAACCGGGACAGAACAGGGAAGGGCCCAATGAACTTAGTGCCCAATTTCTTGGATGGACAGGCCAACTTCAAATGCCTGGTAGACAGCCAAACCTTGTCTCCCAGTTTAAGTTCCAGGTTCCCCCGCCACCTTCAATCATAGATGGTCTTGTAATCCAGCTGTGCCTTGGCCACGGTATCCTTTAGGAGCTCTAAGTTGTTGTGTAGAAATTCCACTCTGTTCCAGACAGCCGGGACCAAAGCAGAAGTGGGTAGGACAGGGGAAAAAGAAGGGTGGTACCCCTGGTTGGCGTAGAATGGTGATTGCTTAGTGGTAGAATGTATTGCGTTGTTGTATGCAAATTCTTGCAAGGAATTAGGGACGTCTAATTGTCTTGGACAAATGTGGAGAAACAACGAAGGTACTGTTCAAGAGTTTGGTTTGTGCGTTCTGTTTGTCCATTGGACCGAGGGTCATACTGTAGGCCGAAGAGTAGTGGTTCTCAATGTCTAGAGCAAGACAGAGCTCCTTCCAGAATTTAGAGGTGAATTGGACCCCACAATCCAATAAAATATTGCTGGGGACCCCATGGAGGTGTATGATCTCTTGATAAAAGCCTGAGCTATTTCTGGGGCAGAAGGAGTGCCAATCATAGGAATAAAATGAGCCATTTTTGTAAGGCAGTCCACAACAACAAATATGGATGTAAACCCATCAGAGGGTGGTAGCTCTATTATGTAATCCATGCTGATCTGTTTCCAGGGTCTGGAGGGAACAGGCACAGGGCGTAGGAGACCCCATGATTTATTATTTTCCATTTTGCTGTGATTGTATACCGGGCAGGAATTGAGGCAAGCGTGGCAGTCTGCCTTGAGGGTAGGCCACCAAAAGGTTTGCAAAAGCAGATCGTTGGTTTTGGTCACCCCGAAATGCCCTGCTAACTTGTTGTCATGGCATAGTTTGAGCAACTCTCAGTTGAAGGGGCACAAACACAGCATTGTCAAGGAAGAAAAGTCCGTCCTTTTCTTGCAGATGTTCTCCTGAGGGTAGTTGGTCTAGAGAGGAGGCCAGTTTAATCCTGGACAAGAGGTCATCCGTAAGTAGGAAGAAATTATAGGCAGGGAGTATCACGTCAGTCGTTGGTGAGTTATCTGATGTGGGATACATGTGGGAGCATCAGGTTTACAATTCTTGGATCCTGGACGGTACTTGATATGCATTTGAAATTGTCTCTCTGCCTGGGAAACACAACAATACTGGTCTGTGAGAGCGAAAGTGGGTTGCTGAACTAAAGGTCCTGGTTGAGCGATGTTATTGGTCTGAGATATCCATGCAGCCATCCATCCAGAGTCCATCCCCACGATCTTCTGTGCAAGCAAAGGCCTTGGCTGGGCTATAGCCACATGCCTGGTTTTGCTTGCCATCTGGTAAGCAAGTTTTTCTAAAGGTGGTGGCACACTTTGTTGTATGAACTCACTGTGGTGGCAACATTAAAAGAATTTGGTCTATCATTCCACACATTTTTGCTTATAGAGAAATGATGATCTTTCCTACCGTCAAATACTTTTATATTGGACGCAGATTTTCTTTTTTATGTTTTATTTGTGTATATCTCACATTAAGCTGCTGGTTATTTGATTTGCATTTCTTAATCTATTAATACATTAGCGCATTTTTTTTCTCCTTTATTTTTTTTCCTTCCAATAGGTATCGCCATTCTTCCAGGGCCAGTTTAATAGCAAGGAGTTCCCGGTCCCCTACATCATAGTTCCTTTCGGCTGGGGACAACTTCCTGAAAAAGAAGGCAACAGGATACAACATGGCTGTGGTTTCGTGGTGCTTAGAAAGAACTGCCCCAACCGCAATCTCTGAAGCATCGACCTCCAACACGTAAGGCAAGGCTGGGTCGTTATGACGAAGGACCGGGGCAGAAGTGAATTGCTTCTTGAGTTTGTTGAAAGCTGTTTGTGCTGAGGGGGACCAAAGAAAATGGCTGTTTTGCTTGGTAAGTTGTGTAATAGGTGAAATTATTGATGAGAAGCCTTTGATGAATCTTCTATAAAAATTGTTGAATTCCACAAACCTCTGGACGCTCTTACGGTCCGAGGGTAAAAAACAAGGATGTCATCTAAGTACACTATCATGAAAAGGTCAGGAAAATCACCGAAAGATGTCATTCACCACTGCAGTTACCTTATGGGGGTCCATGGATATGCCAGAAGTCGGGATAATGAGGCCAAGGAATTGTATGGTATCCTTCTCAAACTCACATTTTTCAAGCTTGGCGTAGAGTTTATGGGCTCAGAAGCAAAAAAGGACTTTTCGCATGTGTATGTGATGTGCCTCGAGGGAAGGTGAAAAAACAAGGATGTCATCTAAGTACACTATCATGAAGAGGTCAAGAAAATCCCGAAAGATGTCATTCACCAAGCGTTGGAAAGTTGCTGGGGTGTTACACAGCCCAAATGGCATGAGCAGATACTCAAAATGGCCAAACCTAGTACGAAAGGCCATTTTCCATTCATCGCCCTCTCTTATCTGTATTAAATTGTAGGCCCCTCGTAGGTCCAATTCTGAGAAGACCTTGGTGGTGCGGAACCTCTGGACCAGCTCAGGGACTAGAGGCAATGGGTATCGATTCTTGTGATACTGTTCAAGTCTCTGTAGTTGATACATGGTCTTAAAGAATGGTCCTTGTTTTCGCAAAGAAGAGTTTAGCACCAGCAGGAGAGGTAGAGGGCCAGATGAACCCTTTCCTAAGATTGTCATCAATGTCTTTTCGGAGGACTTCTAATTCAGGCTCAGAGAGTTGGAAGATCCTCCCAAATAGTATTACAGAACCAGGAAGAAGCTCAATGGGGCAAACATACGGCCGGTGAGGTGGTAGGGATTCTGCCACCTTCTTGTCGAAGACATGCAGGAAGTCTCTGTAAACCTGGGGGAGAAGAGTGTTGTCATCTGTAGAAATGGTTTGAACCAGGGAAACAGTGGTGTAAGTAATACGGTGAGCCGAAAGACACAAGTTCAGTGGACCAATCAATCTGTGGCTGGTGCTGTCGAAGCCACAGTAACCCCAAAATAACCAGAAAAATGAGGGCAGAAATCATGTCCAGTCGAAGATATTCCCGATGGTCTGTTTTGTTGGTGGTCAATATGAGAGTGGTCTCATGGGTTATTGGACCCGAGGTTGGTGTGGAGCCATCTGCCAGATGAATGGTAAATGGATGGGGCTTCTTGCATAGTGGGATTCCATACTTTTTGGAGAAGTGGATGTCAATAAAGCAGCTGCGAGCCCCAGAGTCAATAATGGCTGCTACTCGGATTATCCTTCCTGGTATCTGAAAAAAGAGGAAGAGAGAAAGCGACCCGCTCCACCACAATACAGGCATAGATTGTTCAGGCGACAGCGCTGTCGCTCTTCGGGTGTGAGGGGTGCAAGAACTAAGCCGAGTTGCATCGGTTCTGCACCATGAATTGGGGTTTATGCGTAGGTCTCAGGGGTTCTCAGGTGTGGAGCCATGGGTACTCGTGGGAGCATCCATGTGGGACTGGCCATACTGGATCGTTCCCTGTGACATTCTCTGAGTCAAGCTGGATAGCCAACTGAATTAGGCAGATGGCTATAGCCCAGCAAAGGCCTCTAAGCTTGTTGGAGATCACAGTAATTGGATGGCAGGGAATCACAGTATTCAGATGGCAGGGGATCACTCACTAGGGCCCAATTCCGGTGTCCACGTACTCAATAGAAAGCCCAGGTAGCCCAAAAGAGAAGAAGACCAGCCATAGTGTGATATCCTCCAAACGTTTATTTAAAAAAACAAGTAGTCACTTACATTTAAAACAGCAATATCGTGCATACACAAGCCGGCCGGCATGTAAAAAAAGCGGAGCCCGTTCTCCTACTCCGCAGGCGTGGTGACGTCACTGCGTGCCTTATCAGATGCGTTTCGTCATCATCCGACGTTGTTGAGAAGAACCAGAAAAACCAGAAGAACCAGAAGAAGAAGAAGATGAAGGAAGATAGAGGATAGAAGAAAGAAGAAAGAAGAAGCATTTAAATAAAGGAATTGTCAAAAACTGTCTCTTGTCATTTTTAACATTTTTGACAGTTTTTTAGTGAAATGGTAGGTAAGTACCCCCCTACCATTTCACACAGGGGGGGAGGGCCAGGACCTGGGGGTCCCCTTGTTATTAGGGGGCTTCCAGATTCCGATAAGCCCCCCTGCCCGCAGACCCCCACAAACACCGGGCAAGGGTTGTGGGGATGAGGCCCTTGTCCCCATCAACATGAGGACAAGGTGTTTTGGGGGGCTACCCCAAAGCACCCTCCCAATGTTGAGGGCATGTGGCCTGGTACGGTTCAGGAGGGGGGGCGCTCTCTCATCCCCCCTCTTTTGCTGCAGCCTGCCAGGTTGCGTGCTCGGATAAGGGTCTGGTATGTATTCTTGGGGGGACCCCACGCCGTTTTTTTTAAATTTTGGCACGGGGTTCCCCTTAAAATCCATACCAGACCTGAAGGGTCTGGTATGGATTTTGAGGGGGACCCCACGCCATTTTTTTTTTGGCCGGGGTTCCTCTTAATATCCATACCAGACCTGAAGGGTCTGGTATGGAATTTAGGGGGACCCCCACGTCATTTTTTTTTCTAATTTTGGTTCGGGGTTCCCCTGTGGGGAATTCCCATGCTGTTTTTATCAATAAACTTTTATGTGTATTGTCGGAGCAGCAATTCATTAATAGCTGCGAGTAGTTTTAAATGACTTTTTTTCCTTTGAAATGTCATTTTGCTGTCAGACTGTTCTAAAAACGGGAAATAGACACCCCCCAGGTACGAAATTTAAAGGGATATTACACTTTTATTGTTTCACTTTAAGCATTATTAAAATCACTGCTCCCAAAAAAAACTGAAGTTTTTAAAACTTTTTTTTGCATTGATCCATGTCCCCTGAGGCAGGACCCAAGTCCCCAAACACTTTTTATGACAATACCATGAATATAAGCCTTTAAAATTAGCACTTTTGATTTCTATAAATGCAAAAAATTGATTCACCACAATCTCGCCCCGAGTGAACTCAAATAGCAGGGCTAAATAAAATCCTAATCATAAATAAAATAAAATAAAAGAGTGATGAAATTAAATAATCCACCAGTGATATACTTATATACACACTCCTTCCTACTACTGTGCATCAAATTAATATGATCTAAATTCACAAATATAGTGCGCATAACCAATTCCGTGAATATCATAACTGTACACAAAAATATATATAAAATTAAAAATATATATATATATGTATAAACACCAGTGAAAATAAGTCCACAAATGTGTAAAAAAAGTCCAAAAAAATATTGATCCGTGACGTGATACAGTGTAGATCTCCACTTTAAGTAACTCTTCCACCGCACCTCTGTGACTGTGAATCCACTCCCCTTAGGTTAATACACTCACCAGCTCCTTTCGCCCACACTCTCGTGTTGGGCCACAAAGCTGTATCCCACACAGAAAGGGGAAATAAATGGTCTCCAATGGTTCACCTTTACATATCCAGAGTGTAATGCTAAAGAGCTCTCTCCACATGAAAAAAAGAAAATGATTCAATAGTGTGATAACGTAATGATATTTATTAAAATAACACACTCCTCCACCATTAAACTCACATCTTTAAAATTCACTGCAAGCTCAAAACAGCACAGCACAGTAAGCTGTCACAACACAAACTCCAAAACCAGTGTATGGTGGTGAACTGAAGGAGGCTGGGGTCCTGATCATGTTTTTCTTTAAAATGGAGGGACACACTGTGATACTTAAACCCGTTTCTAATATTAGACATGTGTTCATGTGGCTACACGGCAATCGAACGCTTGTGACGTAGGACGCTGTGACAGGGAGCGCCATACGAGGAAGTGCGGAAGTGGGTCCTAACAACACCAGGGATCGGGTGAGACGGGTATTAGAGAGCGCAGTACCTGGGTCTGCCGCGACCACCATACACTGGTTTTGCTGTTTGGAGTTTGTGCTGTGACAGCTTGCTGTGCTGTGCTGTTTTGAGCTTGCAGTGAATTCTAAAGATGTGAGTTTAATGGTGGAGGAGTGTGTTATTTTAATAAATATCATTACGTTATCGCACTATTGGATCATTTTCTTTTTTTCATGTGGAGAGAGCTCTTTATCATTACACTCTGGATATGTAAAGGGGAACCATTGGAGACCATTTGTTTCCCCTTTCTGTGTGGGATAAAGCTTTGTGGCCCAACACAAGAGTGTGGGCGAAAGGAGCTGGTGAGTGTTTTAACCTAAGGGGAGTGGATTCACAGTCACAGAGGTGCGGTGGAAGAGTTACTTAAAGTGGAGATCTACACTGTATCACATCACGGATCAATATTTTTTGGACTTTTTTTACACATTTGTGGACCTATTTTCACTGGTGTTTATACATATATATTTTTAATTTTATATATATTTTTGTGTACAGTTATGATATTCACGTAATTGGTTATGCACACTATTTTTGTGAATTTTCATCATATTAATTTGATGCACAGTAGTAGGAAGGAGTGAGTATATAAGTATATCATTGGTGGATTATTTAATTTCATCACTCTTTTATTTTATTTTATTTTATTTATGATTAGGATTTTATTTAGCGCTGCTATTTGAGTTCACTTGGGGCGAGATTGTGGTGAATCAATTTTTTGCATTTATGGTTGTTATTATTTAAGCAGCAGCTTAGATATAAGCTTCATTTTCCATCAGCGCAGCGTTTTGGGTGTAGGAGCGGGCGGATTTTCTATACCTGATTTTTGACACTTTTGATTTCTCCCATAGACTTTTAAAGGGTGTTCCGCGGCTTTCGAATTTGCCGCAAACACCCCGAATTGGTCGCTGTTCGGCGAACTGGCGAACAGCCGATGTTCGAGTAGAACATGAGTTCAACTCGAACTCAAAGCACATCCCTAGTTCTACGACAGTGTTTCTCAACCCCAGCCCTCAAGGCGCCCCAACAGGTCATGTTTTCAGGATTTCCCTCAGAAGAAACAGCTGTGATAATTACTAAGGCAGTGAAACTAATCAAATCACCTGTGCAAAATAATGGAGAGCCTGAAAACGTGACTGGTTGGGGCGCCTTGAGGACTGGAACTGAGAAACACTCTTCTAGGATCATAAATTACACAATTAAGTAATTTCCTGACTATCTTTCACATTTTTGAAGGCCTTTCATATTTCTAACACATAGCATGTACATACCAAGAATAACATCCAAAAATACATTCTGCTGAGCAAAGGGTAAACAAAAGATTACCTGTGGTTTTAGTAATGCAGTTGTCCACAGAGGAGAGCATTGGTCCTGGCAGCAGGCAGGGACGTGGTCAGCGACAGTGAAAGGAGTCGTCCAGGCAGCAGGCAGGATACTGTCCATATACAGTCAAGGATCAGTACAGGCAGTAGGCAGAGATATTGTCAGCACAGTCAAAATATTGGTCGTAGTAGGCAGTAACAGTCTGCAGCTGGCTTATGGCTTTGGTCAGGAAAGAATGGGGACAGGGGTAGAGGCTTCTCCCACACAAATCTCTTTGAAGCCTCCTGTCTTTCTCCATCCAGAAAAACTATTCTGAAGCCCCTCACATATGTGAGACTCCTGTGTTATTATTAATCCCACTGCTATGGTAGCAGGGTAAAAGATCAGTCCAAGAGGCAGGCAAAAAACATGGTCAATAAACAGTCCACGGCCAGTTCCAGAGCAGGCAGAGGTATGGAGAGTTTAGGTGGCAGGCAGAGGCGAGGTCGAATAACAGGCCAGGGTCTTTTCCAGAGTAGGTAGAGGTATGTAATGTTTAGACAGTAGGCAGTGATGTGGTCGAATAACAGGCTAGGGTCAGTTCAGGTGCAGGCAGCGGCATAAGGGATATGAAAGCAAATGGTAGGAATTGAGAATTACGTTTACCATACTTCACTAATAATGCAGAGAAGTATGGTAATGGTAGAAACAGTCACCTATGCAGAGGCCTGATTGGGAAGGACACATAGGACAAAAAGAAGTGGTGTCTCTTCTAACTCCTTAATGCATGCTGGGTGACTGTATATGTGCCAAGCGCATATGTGCTCAGGGTCTTCGGCTGAAGAGCGGGATCCCCAAGGGTGGGGGCAGCTGCTCTGCACAGGCTGTCATGTGGCCTCAGGTGGTTGACCTGCAGGCCTGAATCTGAGCAAAGCTGCAACCCAGATGTCCTGCAAAGCTGTCTGGAAGGGAGACACACCAGCATGGGTGTCCGAAAGGAGGGGCAAGTGCCCCCTCCCCTGGAATTAGGGATCGGATCTTACTGTCAGGGCCGGTGCCAGGAAAAGGCAGCCAAGGTGGCCACCTGAGGGGTTCCAAAGGAGGGAGGGGTGCCAAAGCCAGGGGTTCCCCACTGGGTCCTTATCCTAGTGCAGGTAGCCTGTTTGCACTTGTACACAGTTTAGCATACTGACTCTCAGGCAGCACAGCATAGCTCCGGCAGAGAGACATCCTCCTCAGCTCAAAGACACCACCCCATCCTTCAGCCGTGAAGACGAGGATCGCTAAATCGTGAAAAAATGCCTTCCCCCTACCTGGGCGGTGGCAGAGAGAGGGTTAGAAACGCCTCCAGTTCAGCAGCACACCGAGAGCCTTGCCACTGAACTGGAGGGCGTGGGAGATGAGGGGGAGCCGGGGGAGGAGCCTGGAGCTGAGAGAGACCAGAAGAGGGGGCCAATTCCAGCAAAAAGGTCCAGGAGGATCAAGAGTGGCATTGGTGGTACTACCACAGATGAGGATATCTCTCTCCCATCTCTGTAGAAGGTAGGGCAAGCAAGATGCCATGTTTGCAGTCTCTGACAACCTCTTGTGCCATGCCCATAGTCTCTGACAGTCTCTTGTGCCATGTCTGCAGTCTCTTACAGTCTTTTGTGCCAGTTATGCAGTTTCTGACAGCCTCTTGTGCCAGGTATGCAGTCTCTTGTGCCATGTAAGCAGTCTCCGACAGTCTCTTGGGCCATGTATGTAATCTCTGGCAGTCTCTTGTGCCATGTATGCAGTCTCTTGTGTCATGTATGCGGTCTCTGACAATCTCTTGTGCTATGTCCATAGTCGCTGAAGTCTCTTGTGCCATGCCTGCAGTCTAATACAGTCTCTTGTGCCATGTAAGCAGTCTCCGACAGTCTCTTGTGCCATATCCACAGTCTCTGACAGTCTCTTGTGTCATGTATACAGTCTCTGACAATTTCTTGTGCCATGTCCACAGTCCCTGACAGGCTTGTGTGCCATCTATGCAGTCACTGGCAGTCTTTTGTGCCATGTATGCAGTCTCTTGTACCATATAAGCAGTACCTGACAGTCTCTTATGCCATATATGCAGTCCCTTGTGCCATTTCCACAGTCTGACAATCTCTTGTGCCAAGTATGCAGTCTCTGACAGTCTCTTGTGCCATATATGCAGTCTCTGACAGTCTCTTGTGCCATGTATGCAGTCTCTGACAGTCTCTTGTGCCATGTATGCAGTATCTGACAGTCTATTGTGCCATATATGCAATCTCTTGTGCCATTTCCACAGTCTCTGGCAGTCTCTTGTGCCATGTATGTAGTCTCGTGGGCCATGCCCACAGTCTCTGACAGTCTCTTGTGTCATTTCCACAGTCTCTGACAGTCTCTTGTACCATGTACACAGTCTCTTGTGCCATGTGTGTAGCCTCTTCTGTCATGTATGCAGTCTCTGACAATCTCTTGTGCCATGTCCATAGTCGCTGAAGTCTCTTGTGCCATGTCTGCAATCTCTTTTGCCCCGTACACACGGTCGGATTTTCCGATGGAAAATGTGTGATAAGACCTTGTTGTCGGAAATTCCGACCGTGTGTAGGCTCCATCACACATTTTCCATTGGATTTTCCGACACACAAAGTTTGAGAGCAGGATATAAAATTTTCCGACAACAAAATCCGATGTCGGAAATTCAGATCGTGTGTACACAAATCCGATGGACAAAGTGCCACGCATGCTCAGAATAAATAAAGAGATGAAAGCTATTGGCCACTGCCCCGTTTATAGTCCCGACGTACGTGTTTTACGTCACCGCGTTCAGAACGATCGGATTTTCCGACAACTTTGTGTGACCGTGTGTATGCAAGACAAGTTTGAGCCAACATCCGTCGGAAAAAATCCTAGGATTTTGTTGTCGGAATGTCCGAACAAAGTCTGACCGTGTGTACGGGGCATTACAGTCTCTTGTGCCAGGTATGCAGTCTCTGACAATCTCTTGTGCCAGGTATGCAGTCTCTGACAGTCTCTTGTGCAATAGCCACAGTCTCTGACAGGCTCTTGTGCTGTAGCCAAAGTCTCTGACAGTCTCTTGTGCCATGTCCACAGTCTGATAGTCTCTTGTGCCATGTATGCATTCTATGACAGTCTATTATGCCTTGTATGCAGTCTCTGATAATCTCTTGTGCCATGTCCGCAGTCTCTGAAGTCTCTTGTGCCAGGTATGCAGTCTCTTGTGCCAGGTAAGCAGTCTCCAACAGTCTCTGGTGCCATGCATGCAGTCTCTGACAGTCTCTTGTGCCATGTATGCAGTCTCTTGTGCCATGTATGCATTCTCCGAAGTCTCTTGTGCCATGTATGCAGTCTGTCAGTCTCTTGTGCCATATCCACAGTCTCTGATAGTATCTTTTGTCATGTTTGCAGTCTCTGAGAGTCTCTTGTGCCATGTTTTCAGTCTCTGACAATCTCTTGTGCCATGCTCATAGACTCTGACAGTCTCTTGTGCCATGTCTGCAGTCTCTTACAGTCTTTTGTGCCAGGTATGCAGTTTCTGACAGCCTCTTGTGCCAGGTATGCAGTCTCTGACAGTCTCTTGTGCCAGGTATGCAGTCTCTTGTGCCATGTAAGTAGTCTCCGACAGTCTCTTGGGCCATGTATGTAATCTCTGGCAGTCTCTTGTGCCATGTATGCAGTCTCTTGTGCCATGTATGCAGTCGCTGACAATCTCTTGTGCTATGCATGCAGTCTCTTGTGCCATGTATGCAGTCTGTCAGTCCCTTGTGCCATATCCACAGTCTCTGATAGTCTCTTCTGTCATGTTTGCAGTCTCTGAGAGTCTCTTCTGCCATGTTTGCAGTCTCTGACAATCTCTTGTGCCATGCCCATAGTCTCTGACAGTCTCTTGTGCCATGTCTGCAGTCTCTTACAGTCTTTTGTGCCAGGTATGCAGTTTCTGACAGCCTCTGGTGCCAGGTATGCAGTCTCTTGTGCCATGTAAGCAGTCTCCGACAGTCTCTTGGGCCATGTATGTAATCTCTGGCAGTCTCTTGTGCCATGTATGCAGTCTTTTGTGTCATGTATGCAGTCTCTGACAATCTCTTGTGCCATGTCCATAGTCGCTGAAGTCTCTTGTGCCATACCTGCAGTCTAATACAGTCTCTTGTGCCATGTAAGCAGTCTCCGACAGTCTCTTGTGCCATGTCCACAGTCTCTGACAGTCTCTTGTGTCATGTATGCAGTCTCTGACAATCTCTTGTGCCATGTCCAAAGTCTCTGACAGTCTCTTGTGCCATGTCCACAGTCTCTGACAGGCTTGTGTGCCTTCTATGCAGTCACTGGCAGCCTTTTGTGCCATGTATGCAGTCTCTTGTAACATATAAGCAGTACCTGACAGTCTCTTATGCCATATATGCAGTCCCTTGTGCCATGTCCACAGTCTGACAGTCTCTTGTGCCAAGTATGCAGTCTCTGACAGTCTCTTGTGCCATGTATGCAGTATCTGACAGTCTATTGTGCCATATATGCAATCTCTTGTGCCATTTCCACAGTCTCTGGCAGTCTCTTGTGCCATGTATGCAGTCTCTGACAGTCTCTTGTGCCATATATGGTGTATCTGACAGTCTCTTGTGCCATGTCCACAGTCTCTGACAGTCTCTTGTGTCATTTCCACAGTCTCTGACAGTCTTTTGTGCCATGTGTGTAGCCTCTTGTGTCATGCATGCAGTCTCTTGTGCCATGTATGCAGTCTCTGAAAGTCTCTTGTGCCATATCCACAGTCTCTGATAGTCTCTTCTGTCATGTTTGCAGTCGGACAGTCTCTTGTGCCATGTATGCAGTCTCTAACAATCTCTTGTGCCATGTCCATAGTCGCTGAAGTCTCTTGTGCCATGTCTGCGATCTCTTACAGTCTCTTGTGCCAGGTATGCAGTCTCTGACAATCTCTTGTGCCAGGTATACAGTCTCTGACAGTCTCTTGTGCAATGGCCACAGTCTCTAACAGGCTCTTGTACTGTAGCCAAAGTCTCTGTGCCATGTCCACAGTCTGATAGTCTCTTGTGCCATGTATGCAGTCTATGACAGTCTATTATGCCTTGTATGCAGTCTCTGACAATCTCTTGTGCCATGTCCGCAGTCTCTGACAGTCTCTTGTGCCAGGTATGCAGTCTCTTGTGCCATGTAAGCAGTCTCCAACAGTCTCTTGTGCCATGCATGCAGTCTCTTGTGCCATGTATGCAGTCTCCGACAGTCTCTTGTGCTATGCATGCAGTCTCTTGTGCCATGTATGCAGTCTGTCAGTCTCTTGTGCCATATCCACAGTCTCTGATAGTCTCTTTTGTCATGTTTGCAGTCTCTGACAATCTCTTGTGCCATGCCCATAGTCTCTGACAGTCTCTTGTGCCATGTCTGCAGTCTCCTAGAGTCTTTTGTGCCAGGTATGCAGTTTCTGACAGCCTCTTGTGCCAGGTATGCAGTCTCTGACAGTCTCTTGTGCCAGGTATGCAGTCTCTTGTGCCATGTAAGCAGTCTCCAACAGTCTCTTGGGCCATGTATGTAATCTCTGGCAGTCTCTTGTGCCATGTATGCAGTCTCTTGTGCCATGTATGCAGTCGCTGACAATCCCTTGTGCCATGTTTATAGTCGCTGAAGTCTATTGTGCCATGCCTGCAGTCTAATACAGTTTCTTGTGCCACGTAAGCAGTCTTGGACAGTCTCTTGTGCCATATCCACAGTCTCTTGTGTCATGTATACAGCCTCTGACAATCTCTCGTGCCATGTCCAAAGTCTCTGACAGTCTCTTGTGCCATGTCCATAGTGTCTGACAGGCTTGTGTGCCATCTATGCAGTCACTGGCAGTCTCTTGTGTCATGTATGCAGTCTCTTGTACCATATAAGCAGTACCTGACAGTCTCTTATGCCATATATGCAGTCCCTTGTGCCATGTCCACAGTCTGACAGTCTCTTGTGCCATTTCCACAGTCTGACAATCTCTTGTGCCAAGTATGCAGTCTCTGACAGTCTCTTGTGCCATGTATGCAGTATCTGACAGTCTATTGTGCCATATATGCAATCTCTTGTGCCATTTCCACAGTCTCTGGCAGTCTCTTGTGCCATGTATGCAGTCTCTGACAGTCTCTTGTGCCATATATGGTGTATCTGACAGTCTCTTGTGCCATGTCCACAGTCTCTGACAGTCTCTTGTGTCATTTCCACAGTCTCTGACAGTCTTTTGTGCCATGTGTGTAGCCTCTTGTGTCATGCATGCAGTCTCTTGTGCCATGTATGCAGTCTCTGAAAGTCTCTTGTGCCATATCCACAGTCTCTGATAGTCTCTTCTGTCATGTTTGCAGTCGGACAGTCTCTTGTGCCATGTATGCAGTCTCTAACAATCTCTTGTGCCATGTCCATAGTCGCTGAAGTCTCTTGTGCCATGTTTGCAATCTCTTACAGTCTCTTGTGCCAGGTATGCAGTCTCTGACAATCTCTTGTGCCAGGTATGCAGTCTCTGACAGTCTCTTGTGCAATGGCCACAGTCTCTGACAGGCTCTTGTGCTGTAGCCAAAGTCTCTGTGCAATGTCCACAGTCTGACAGTCTCTTGTGCCATGTATGCAGTCTATGACAGTCTATTATGCCTTGTATGCAGTCTCTGACAATCTCTTGTGCCATGTCCGCAGTCTCTGACAGTCTCTTGTGCCAGGTATGCAGTCTCTTGTGCCATGTAAGCAGTCTCCAACAGTCTCTTGTGCCATGCATGCAGTCTCTTGTGCCATGTATGCAGTCTCCGACAGTCTCTTGTGCTATGCATGCAGTCTCTTGTGCCATGTATGCAGTCTGTCAGTCTCTTGTGCCATATCCACAGTCTCTGATAGTCTCTTTTGTCATGTTTGCAGTCTCTGACAATCTCTTATGCCATGCCCATAGTCTCTGACAGTCTCTTGTGCCATGTCTGCAGTCTCCTACAGTCTTTTGTGCCAGGTATGCAGTTTCTGACAGCCTCTTGTGCCAGATATGCAGTCTCTGACAGTCTCTTGTGCCAGGTATGCAGTCTCTTGTGCCATGTAAGCAGTCTCCGACAGTCTCTTGGGCCATGTATGTAATCTCTGGCAGTCTCTTGTGCCATGTATGCAGTCTCTTGTGCCATGTATGCAGTCGCTGACAATCTCTTGTGCAATGTTTATAGTCGCTGAAGTCTCTTGTGCCATACCTGCAGTCTCCGACAGTCTCTTGTGCCAGGTATGCAGTTTCTGACAGCCTCTTGTGCCAGATATGCAGTCTCTGACAGTCTCTTGTGCCAGGTATGCAGTCTCTTGTGCCATGTAAGCAGTCTCCGACAGTCTCTTGGGCCATGTATGTAATCTCTGGCAGTCTCTTGTGCCATGTATGCAGTCTCTTGTGCCATGAATGCAGTCGCTGACAATCTCTTGTGCCATGTTTATAGTTGCTGAAGTCTCTTGTGCCATACCTGCAGTCTAATACAGTTTCTTGTGCCATGTAAGCAGTCTCGGACAGTCTCTTGTGCCATATCCACAGTCTCTGACAGTCTCTTGTGTCATGTATACAGCCTCTGACAATCTCTCGTGCCATGTCCAAAGTCTCTGACAGTCTCTTGTGCCATGTCCATAGTGTCTGACAGGCTTGTGTGCCATCTATGCAGTCACTGGCAGTCTCTTGTGTCATGTATGCAGTCTCTCGTACCATATAAGCAGTACCTGACAGTCTCTTATGACATATATGCAGTCCCTTGTGCCATGTCCACAGTCTGACAGTCTCTTGTGCCATTTCCACAGTCTGACAATCTCTTGTGCCAAGTATGCAGTCTCTGACAGTCTCTTGTGCCATGTATGCAGTATCTGACAGTCTATTGTGCCATATATGCAATCTCTTGTGCCATTTCCACAGTCTCTGGCAGTCTCTTGTGCCATGTATGCTGTCTCTGACAGTCTCTTGTGCCATATATGGTGTATCTGACAGTCTCTTGTGCCATGTCCACAGTCTCTGACAGTCTCTTGTGTCATGTCCACAGTCTCTGACAGTCTCTTGTGCCATGTCCACAGTCTCTGACAGTCACTTGTGCCATGTCCACAGTCTCTGACAGTCTTGTGTGCCCTCTATGCAGTCTCTGACAGTCTATTGTGCCATGTATGCAGTCTCTGTGTCATGTACGCAGTCTCTTGTGCCATATATGCAGTCTCTTGGGTCATGCCCACAGTCTGACAGTCTCTTGTGTAATTTCTACAGACTGACAGTCTCTTGTGCCATACCCACTGTCTGACAGTCTCTTGTGTAATTTCTACAGACTGACAGTCTATTGTGCCATGTATGCAGTCTCTGACATTCTTTTGGGCCATGTATGCAGTTTCTGACAGTCTCTTGTGCCATATATACACTCTCTTGTGCCATTTCCACAGTCTCTGACACTCTCTTATGCCATGTATACAGTCTCTGGCAGTCTCTTGTGCCATGTCCACAGTCTCTGACAGTCTCTTGTGCCATTTCCATGTACACAGTCTCTTGTGCCATGTGCGTAGCCTCTTGTGCCATGCATGCAGTCTCTGGAAGTCTCTTGTGCCATATCCACAGTCTCTGATAGTCTCTTCTGTCATGTCTGCAGTCTGACAGTCTCTTGTGCCATGTATGCAGTCTCTGACAATCTCTTGTGCCATGTCCATTGTCTCTGACAGTCTCTTGTGCCATGTATGCAGTCTCTTACAGTCCCTTGAGCCACGTCCGCAGTCTCTTACAGTCTCTTGTGCCATGTATACAGGCTCTGACAATTTCTTTTGCCATTTCCACAGTTTAACAGTCACTTGTGCCATGTATGCAGTCTCTGACAGTCTCTTTTGCCATGTATGCAGTCTCTGACAGTCTCTTGTGCCATATATACACTCTCTTGTGCCATTTCCACAGTCTCTGACACTCTCTTATGCCATGTATACAGTCTCTGGCAGTCTCTTGTGCCATGTCCACAGTCTCTGACAGTCTCTTGTGCCATTTCCATGTACACAGTCTCTTGTGCCATGTGCGTAGCCTCTTGTGCCATGCATGCAGTCTCTGGAAGTCTCTTGTGCCATATCCACAGTTTCTGATAGTCTCTTCTGTCATGTCTGCAGTCTGACAGTCTCTTGTGCCATGTATGCAGTCTCTGACAATCTCTTGTGCCATGTCCATTGTCTCTGACAGTCTCTTGTGCCATGTATGCAGTCTCTTACAGTCCCTTGAGCCACGTCTGCAGTCTCTTACAGTCTCTTGTGCCATGTATACAGTCTCTGACAATCTCTTTTGCCATTTCCACAGTTTAACAGTCACTTGTGCCATGTATGCAGTCTCTGACAGTCTCTTTTGCCATGCATGCAGTCTCTGACAGTCTCTTGTGCCATATATACAGTCTCTGACAGTCTCTTGTGCCATCCATGCAATCTCTGACAGTCTCTTGTGCCATATATGCAGTATCTGACAGTTTATTGTACCATATATGCAGTCTCTTGGGTCATGTCCACAGTCTCTGACAGTCTCTTGTGCCATGTCGACAGTCTGACAGTCTCTTGTGTAATTTCCACAGACTGACAGCCTCGTGTGCAATGTATGCAGTCTCTGACAGTCTCTTGTGCCATATATGCAGTCTCTGACAGTCTCCTGTGGCGTATATGCAGTATCTGACAGTCTCTTGTGCCATATATGCAATCTCTGACAGTCTCTTGTGCCATATATGCAGTCTCTGACAGTCTCTTGTGCCATATGTGCAGTATCTGACAGTCTCTTGTGCCATATATGCAATCTCTTGTGCCATTTCCACAGTCTCTGGCAGTCTCTTGTGCCATATATGCAGTCTCTGACAGTCTCTTGTGCCATATATGCATTCTCTTGTGCCATGTCCACAGTCTGACAGTCTCTTTTGCCATGTCCACAGTCTGACGGTCTCTTAACCATTTCCACAGTCTCTGACAGTCTCTTGTGCCATGTATGCAGTCTTTTGTGCCATGTATACAGTCTATGAAAGTCTCCTGTGCCATTTATGCAGTCTCTGTTAGTCTCTTGTGCCATATCCACAGTCTCTGATAGTCTCTTCTGTCATGTATGCAGTCTGCCAGTCTCTTGTGCCATGGATGCAGTCTCTAATAGTCTCTTGTGCCATGTATGCAGTCTCTGTCAGAGACTATTGACATGGCACAAGAGATTGTCAGAGACTGCATACATGGCACAAGAAACTGTCATAGACTGCATACATGGTACAAGAGACTGTCAGACTGCATACATGACAGAAGAGACTATCAGAGACTGTGGATATGGCATAAAAGACTAACAGAGACTGCATACATGGCACAAGAGACTGCATATATGGCACAAGAGAATGTCAGAGACTGTGGACATGGCACAAGAGAATGTCAGAGACTGTGGACATGGCACAAGAGACTGTCGGAGACTATTTACATGGCACAAGAGACTGTCAGAGACTGCATACACGGTACAAGAGACTGTCGGAGACTGCTTACATGGCACAAGAGACTGTCGGAGACTGCTTACATGGCACAAGAGACTGCATACCTGGCTCAAGAGACTGTCAGAGACTGCATACCTGGCACAAGAGACTGTATACATGGCACAAGAGACTATAAGAGACTGCATACATGGCACATGAGACTGTCAGAGACTATGGACATGGCACAAGAGATTGTCAGTCTCTTATGCCATATATGCAGTCTCTGACAGTCTCTTGTGCCATGTATACAGTCTTTTACAGTCCTTTGTGATAGGTATGCAGTCTCTTATGCCATGTAAGCAGTCACCGACAGTCTCTTGTGCCATGTATGCAGTCTCTGACAGTCTCTTGTGCCATCTATGCAGTCTCTTGGGCCATTTCCACAGTCTCTGACAGTCTCTTGTGCCATGTATGCAGTCTTTTGCGCCATGTATACAGTCTATGAAAGTCTCCTGTGCCATTTATGCAGTCTCTGTTAGTCTCTTGTGCCATATCCACAGTCTCTGATAGTCTCTTCTGTCATGTATGCAGTCTGACAGTCTCTTGTGCCATGTATGCAGTCTCTAACAGTCTCTTGTGCCATGTATGCATTCTCTGTCAGAGACTATTGACATGGCACAAGAGATTGTCAGAGACTGCATACATGGCACAAGAAACTGTCATAGACTGCATACATGGTACAAGAGACTGTCAGACTGCATACATGACAGAAGAGACTATCATAGACTGTGGATATGGCATAAAAGACTAACAGAGACTGCATACATGGCACAAGAGACTGCATATATGGCACAAGAGAATGTCAGAGACTGTGGACATGGCACAAGAGACTGTCGGAGACTGCTTACATGGCACAAGAGACTGTCAGAGACTGCATACATGGCACAAGAGACTGTCGGAGACTGCTTACATGGCACAAGAGACTGTCGGAGACTGCTTACATGGCACAAGAGACTGCATACCTGGCACAAGAGACTGTATACATGGCACAAGAGACTATAAGAGACTGCATACATGGCACATGAGACTGTCAGAGACTATGGACATGGCACAAGAGATTGTCAGTCTCTTATGCCATATATGCAGTCTCTGACAGTCTCTTGTGCCATGTATACAGTCTTTTACAGTCCTTTGTGATAGGTATGCAGTCTCTTGTGCCATGTAAGCAGTCACCGACAGTCTCTTGTGCCATGTATGAAGTCTCTGACAGTCTCTTGTGCCATCTATGCAGTCTCTTGGGCCATGTCCACAGTCTCTGACAGTCTCTTGTGCCATGTCCAGGGTCTCTGGAAGTCTTGTGTGCCCTCTATGCAGTCTCTGACAGTCTCTTGTGCCATGTATGCAGTCTCTGACAGTATATTGTGCCATATATGCAATCTCTTGTGCCATGTCCACAGTCTGACAGTCTCTTGTGCCATTTCCACAGTCTGACAGTCTCTTGTGCCATGAATGCAGTCCCTGACAGTCTCTTGTTCAATATATGCAGTCTCTTGTGCCATGTCCACAGTCTCTGACAGTCTCTTGTGCCATGTCCAGAGTCTCTGGAAGTCTTGTGTGCCCTCTATGCAGTCTTTGACAGTCTCTTGTGTCATGTATGCAGTCTCTGACAGTCTCTTGTGCCATATATGCAATCTCTTGTGCCATGTCCACAGTCTGACAGTCTCTTGTGCCATTTCCACAGTCTCACAGTCTCTTGTGCCATGAATGCAGTCTCTGACAGTCTCTTGTGCCATACATGCAGTCTCTGACAGTCTCTTGTGCCATATATGCAATCTATTGTGCTATTTTAACAGTCTCTGGCAGTCTGTTGTGCCATTTCCACAGTCTCTTATGTCATATATGCAGTCTCTGACAGTCTCGTGTGCCATATATGCAGTATCTGACAGTCTCTTGTGCCATATATGTAGTTTGCCTCTATGTAGTTTCTATTCTTCTTTTGTATTGTTAGAAAATTTAATAAAAATGTAATTGGAAAAAAAAGCAGAATACAATATAATAGCATAAAAAGAAGACATTAGACTAAAAAAGAATGGAATAAAACAAAATAGAAAAGAATAGATTAGAATAAAAGAGAATAGATTAGAATAGAATAAAATAGAAAAAATATAATGAATTTGAAAATAACTACCATATCCGAATATACAAAAGAATCTGAAATTACGAAACAAGTTCCAAAAACAAATCATTTTAACATAACGAAGATGATGAATTTAAATTATTAACCCAACAAATGAATCCAAAATTAAAGGAAACACATTTTTCCCTTGTGCACAACTCTAATGCAATAGCAAATGAGGACTGCAATGCACATATTGAACATCACAATTGTATTAATTTTTTCTATAGTGTTAGTTTTAAAAAATTATATAATATAATATGTTGTAAAATGCTGCATGAAATGTTGGCGCTATATAAATCCTGTATTATATCAATAATAATAATAATATTGATGTTGTTACAGTTATTTGGATCCTATTACTATTAGCCTAAACTAATTAATAGTTGTAGTGATGAGAGTTTGCATTGGAAAGCAGATGGTGATCAGTAAATTCAACGTCTGTTTCCTGGGGGAGTCCGGCAGAAACTTTTATTCAATAAAATCTCAGGTTTGTTCTTTGGTAACTTAGTTGTTCTATTCTGAATGGAGCGGTCCCACCACTGTAATTATGTGTCGTCTTGTGGACGTCTCTAGTGATCGCTCAGCTCAGGTGTCAGTAGTCCCGGAAGAACCGCACACAGAAGGATTAGAATCCTCTAAAAATGAAGAATGATGTCACCGGCTTTACTATTCTCTACAATCTGATGCAATGTGTGAGATATTGTTTTCTCTCAGTCCGCATATGGTGATCAGCCTCCAGAATAGGACCTATCAGGGGAATCCAACACAACAGTGATAGTAAAAGATTTTACTGTGTAAGACACAAGAAATAACAAATTGTAAATGTGTCTCTAAACTTTCATCCAATAGAATAATCTCTGGCTGTTCTCTGAAGTAGATGTTTATTAATGTTTTACTAAAGAACTACTTTCCTGTATGAGCAATGCTGAGAGAAATAAAAGTTATACAATTTAGTCATTTCTTTTGCTAGATATTCAGTATATATTACATTTAAAATCCAGATGCAAGTACACAAATTAATTAATTGTTATTAACATGTAAAATATTAAGAAAATGTATATGATAATTAAAGATAAAATGTACTGTTCAATAAAATATCAATATTTTAATAATAATAATAATAATAATAATAATACCAATCATTATAATAAATACTTTAAATAATGGACTTATGACTTGTGAAGAAAGGTAATGAAATACATATGGATGTTTTGATCATGAAATACACCTACAGTACATGGCCAAATATCAATGCTTTTATCTTTGTAACCACTTCATCCCGTACACCTGTACACCACCTATGAGCCATTTACATTTCACTATGAGCCTAGTGATTCAGCAATTACTTTTGTAATAGTAAAGTAATATATTCTGTACTGTAAATTAATAGTAATATTTACTATACTGTAAATCATATTTCTTAGGACAAAAAAAAAACATCTGTATTGCTAATACTGCCTTCTTTTTTTTTTTCCATACATAAGAACAAAGGCCAAACTTAAAACCCAACTCCAGGATAAATAGAAGCTGTAGAAATACCACTTCTATATATGATGCTCGGCTCCCAACAAAAAGGTGGCTAAATGAGCAAAAGTTTGGGCATTTAGATGAAGAACATCCAAAGTTTGGTCTGAACCTCAGTTTGAACCAAAACATCGGTTCATTTGTATTCTTCACCCATAAGGTCATTCCTGTCCTCCACCATCATGTGGAAGATAAGTCGCTTCACCATACACTCAGCAGGAGTGTCAACCTGACCTCAGACACTTGGTCCATCAAGTAATAACAGCGATGTTATATTTCATTCATCGCCCACTGGATAACTCTGCTGGTAACCAGAAAGGATGCAGTGCAGCATCAATTGGCTATGAACATTTCTCTATTGCCTAAAAATTATCATTTTCTCTTCATGTCAATAGACTGCGAGGAACATCTCTTGAGTCACTGACTCCTGTATATACCATCACCTAATTGTTTGGGGTATACACCACATTTTTGCTGGTCTCGCTGGTCGTCCACTGCTTTGGTACCATTCTGGGAAGCATTTGACTGCATCGGACTGATCCTGGTGGGACATGACTGTCTGGCTTTCAGTCTAATGCCCCGTACACACGGTCGGACTTTGTTCGGACATTCCGACAACAAAATCCTAGGATTTTTTCCAACGTATGTTGGCTCAAACTTGTCTTGCATACACACGGTCACACAAAGTTGTCGGAAAATACGACCGTTCTAAACGCGGTGACGTAAAACACGTACGTCGGGACTATAAACGGGGCAGTGGCCAATAGCTTTCATCTCTTTATTTATTCTGAGCATGCGTGGCACTTTGTCCGTCGGATTTTTGTACACACGATTGGAATTTCCGACAACGGATTTTGTTGTCGGAAAATTTTATAGCCTGCTCTCAAACTTTGTGTGTCGGAAAATCCGATGGAAAATGTGTGATGGAGCCTACACACGGTCGGAATTTCCGACAACAAAGTCCTATCACACATTTTCTGTCGGAAAATCCGACCATGTGTACAGGGCATATGGCTGTAAACATGTGTCTGCATTTGCTCTGTCAACATAATTAATCTGCTCTATCTACAGATACACCCTCCGAAGAAAGAAGTCTCTGAAACGCGTCTGATGTTGGTCTGCGTGTTCTGCTGTGGTGACCTCATCATGGTAGTCCTGGGACCGTTCTTGAGCCTCTATGTTCCTATGTCCTTTATGCATGTTGACTTTTGTTGTTACCAACCACTTTTAATATTTTATATCTTTCAATACATTTTTTCATACTCCCCTTTTCTACTTTCATTAATACATTGTTATTTGGGCCAATAAAGTCCCTTCAGGGGGAGTCTCTCCACTTTCCAGTCTCATTGAGATGTAGGCCCACTTCATTGGTCAATCACACCACTTTTTCCTTTCATTCTATTGCCTAATAAGATCCTGTAAAACAAGGTACCTATCTAGGAATAGCTTCGCTGCCAGGTTGAGGAGGTTTGCCAGACAAGTCACATGTGTGAACTTTCCCTGCCGAACAGGTTGGTGCTGTTGTCATACACAACTTCTCCTAACACAAGATGGAGTGCCACCTCTTGGCCCGCCCCTGCAGAGCTTACAGAATTCCTGCCCCAGTGTGGATCCTGTTCCCTGGACATACCAGCTGCAACTCTGCATGGCATCATTTTAACTAAAGCCATTGCATAGTCTCCTGAACACTTTTCCTCTGAAACACCACCACCCCCCCACAACTTACCTGATATAATCTGCTTGTCCAACATATAGTAGCTTGTCCAAACAGGCTTAAAATCTGTGGTGAAAAACTGGTAATATGTACTACCTTAATTCCTTGTGTGATGGTTTGTCTCAATGGTGTAAATGTATACAATGTATTTAAAAATAAAATCTGAAAAAAAAAAAGAAATTGAATATCAACACCCTAAATCTGCATCCTGTCAATGGAGACTTAAATACATATTAAAGTAATGTTTATTTTGGTTAAAAATAACAAACATGTTACACTTACCTGCGCTGTGTAATGGTTTTGCACAGAGCAGCCCAGATCCTCCTCTTCTCATGTCCCTCGCCGGCACTCCTGGCCCCTCCCTCCTGCTGAGTGCCCCCACAGAAGGCAGCTTGCTATGGGGGCACCCAAGCTGAGCCGCTGCTCTGTGAGCGCTCAGCCCTGCCCCCTCTCTCCTCATTGGCTCACTGACTTTGATTGACAGCAGTAGGAGCCAATGATCTCAGACAATCAGTAGGGGGAGTCCTGGACAGCCGAGTTTCTCATGCAACATCGCTGGATCGAGATGGGCTCATGTAAATATTAGGGGGGCTGATTCACACAGAAGGTTTTTTTTAGAATGCATTAAGATAAAAAAAACTTCTGCCTTTAGAACTACTTTAGCACCTCTCTCCTCACAAATCCATCCATTGCCCAGCAGATTGTTGAAGCCCATCATCAATTCTTTGAGCTCAACAATTCACCTGATTTCGACCACTCTATACTCTAGAATTCTTATAAAGTTTATATTGTTTTTAAATGCATGGTGATTAATCTTAACTCCTATGTAAAGATGCAAATGACCTGGCAAACTAGTCTCATTGAATTTATTATAATATGAAAGAGGAACAAAACAAAAACAACTCTACTGCTCAATTATCCTCTTCCATAAGGGAAGATAGGAACCTATTGTGAAACCCACTAATGCATTAATATGAAATAAACCTGAAACATACCAAGGCTAACTTCTATTGTCTTAATAATAAAGCAAGCACCATGCCAGCTAGAAAAAAAACAAAAAAAACCCAAAGAATATCAGATATACAACGTCCCACCACTGGTAAAAATCGAGTAAATCCTCAAGCTATTGCTAATGCATTTAAATACTACTACAAATTATTGTATGACCTACAAAACAACCAATCTACCTCACAAGAAATGACCACTATTATCAAAACATTCTTAAAGGCCTCTAACCTTACAACTCTAAACAACTTGAGGAATTATCTCAACCATTTACAATACAGAAAAATCAATCCATTAGTACATCACTACTGAACCATAAGTCCACTTCCTGCAATGGTTTTTCAAATGACTGTTATTAAACATTTAATTCTTTATTCCGACCTCATTTTAGTGTCTATCTTCAATCTAGCCATGTTCTCTGGTTCTTTCCCTAAATAAATGTTATAAGCTGTTATTGTCACTATTCCCAAACTAGACGAGGATTCTTCCCTCAACAACAACTACAAGCCCATCCCCATCACTGATATTAAAATTTTGCCAAAGCCCTATCACGGAGGGTATAACCGATACTTCTGCAGCTGGTAGACCAGGTGGAATTCATCTCAGTAAGGCGAGTATTGTATGGAACTAGAACACCGATTGCCCTCATTAATAACATGGAGCTCCAGAAAACACCTTTTCTTTATCTATGTTGAGATGCAGAGAAGATATTTGACAGAGTCCACTGGGGGTTCCTAAAGGCAGTCCTCCAGAAATTTGGTATCATTGGGTGGCTACTTTCTGCTATCATGTCCCCATATTCTTGTCCCTCAGCAAGAGTCTTCACATCAGGCATACTTACTAAAGACCTTTACTAGGGATGAGCTGAACACCCCCCTGTTCGGTTCGCACCAGAACATGCGAACAGGAAAAAAGTTTGTTCGAACACGCGAACACCGTTAAAGTCTATGGGACACGAACATGAATAATCAAAAGTGCTAATTTTAAAGGCTTATATGCAAGTTATTGTCATAAAAAGTGTTTGGGGACCTGGGTCCTGCCCCAGGGGACATGGATCAATGCAAAACAAAGTTTTAAAAACGGACGTTTTTTCAGGAGCAGTGATTTTAATAATGCTTAAAGTCAAACAATTAAAGTGTAATATCCCTTTAAATTTCGTAGCTGGGGGGTGTCTATAGTATGCCTGTAAAGGGGCACATGTTTCCCGTGTTTAGAACAGTCTCACAGCAAAATGACATTTCGAAGGAAAAAACCCATTTAAAACTACTCGCGGCTATTGCATTGCCGGTCCGACAATACACATAGAAGTTCATTGATAAAAACGGCATGGGAATTCCCCACAGGGGAACCCCGAACCAAATTTTTTTTTAAAAAATGATGTGGGGGTCCCCCTAAATTCCATACCAGGCCCTTCAGGTCTGGTATGGATTTTAAGGGGAACCCCGCGCCAAAAAAAAAAAAAAAAACGGCGTGGTGGACCCCCCAAAAATCCATACCAGACCCTTATCCGAGCACGCAACCTGGCAGGCCACAGGAAAAGAGGCACTCCCCCTCCTGAACCGTACCAGGCCACATGCCCTCAACATTGGGAGGGTGCTTTGGGGTAGCCCCCCAAAACACCTTGTCCCCATGTTGATGAGGACAAGGGCCTCATCCCCACAACCCTGGCCGGTGGTTGTGGGGGTCTGCGGGCGGGGGGCTTATTGGAATCTTGAAGCCCCCTTTAACAAGGGGACCCCCAGATCCTGCCCCCCCTTTGTGTGAAATGGTAAGGGGGTACTTACCCCTACCATTTCACTAAAAAACTGTAAAAAATGTTAAAAATGACAAGAGACAGTTTTTGACAATTCCTTTATTTAAAAGCTTCTTCTTTCTTCTATCTTCCTTCATCTTCTTCTTCTACTGGTTCTTCTGGTTCTTCCTCCTCCATGGCGTCTTCTATCTTCTTCTCCTCGGGCCGCTCCGCACCCATGGCATGGGGGGAGGCTCCCGCTCTTCTCTTCATCATCTTCTTCATCTTCTTCTCTTCTTCTCATTTTCATTTTCTTCTCCGGGCTGCTCCGCATCCATGCTGACATGGAGGGAGGCTCCCGCTGTGTGACGGCGTCTCCTCGTCTGACGGTTCTTAAATTACAGGGGGCGGAGCCACCCGGTGACCCCGCCCCCCTCTGACGCATGGTGACTTGACGGGACTTCTCTGTGAAGTCACGGGGAATGCCACAGGGAAGTCCCGTCATGTCCCGTGCGTCAGAGGGGGGGGTCACCGGGTGGCCCCACCCCCCATTATTTAAGAACCGACAGACGAGGAGACGCCATCACACTGCGGCCTGCCAGGTTGCATGCTCAGATAAGGGTCTGATATGGATTCTTGGGGGGACTCAACGCCATTTTTTTTTTTGGCGCGGGGTTCCCCTTAAAATCCATACCAGACCTGAAGGGTCTGGTATGGAATTTAGGGGGACCCCACGTCATTTTTTTTTAAATTTTGGCCGGGGTTCCCCTTAATATCCATACCAGACCTGAAGGGCCTGGTATGGAATTTGGGGGGACCCCCACGTCATTTTTTTTTTTAATTTTGGTTCGGGGTTCCCCTGTGGGGAATTCCCATGCCGTTTTAATCAATGAACTTCTATGTGTATTGTCGGACGGCAATGCAATAGCCGCGAGTAGTTTTAAATGGGTTTTTTCCTTCGAAATGTAATTTTGCTGTCAGACTGTTCTAAACACAGGAAACATGCGCCCCTTTATAGGCATACTATAGACACCCCCAGCTACAAAATTTAAAGGGATATTACACTTTTATTGTTTGACTTTAAGCATTATTAAAATCACTGCTCCTGAAAAAACGGCCGTTTTTAAAACTTTTTTTTGCATTGATCCATGTCCCCTGGGGCAGGACCCAGGTCCACAAACACTTTTTATGACAATAACTTGCATATAAGCCTTTAAAATTAGAACTTTTGATTTCTCCCATAGACTTTTAAAGGGTGTTCCGCGGCATTTGAATTTGCCGCGAACACCCCAAATTGTTCGCTGTTCGGCGAACTTGCGAACAGCCAATGTTCGAGTCGAACATGAGTTCGACTCGAACTCGAAGCTCATCCCTAGTAGGCAGGTGCAATCTCTTTTCTCCACTGCAGGTGGAACTCAAACCGCAGCAGCATTGCAGAGGGAGATGAAGTCAGGAGAAACTTGTTCCTTTAAGATTTTCCAGGTCACTGGGAAGTGAGCCGGTTGGACGTCGCTGTACAATGTGACTCTGGTGGCCGTCTTGGGTCAGGCAGAGTCTATTTAAGACCTTGGCTCCTGGGCTTGGCGAGTGTTTTGAGAGTGGACAGCATAGGGTCATATCACCTGTCTGTCCGGTAAAGTGAATAGCAGCAGGGAAAGGTTCTGGACAAGAAGGGACAGGATTGTGGCAAACTATCCTTTCTAGGAATCCTCCCCATTGGGCTCCGACTGGGCAAGGAATGGTCTGCCCTTGGATACAGATGCTGCCTGTGCATCAGAACCTGTTCTTCTCTACATAATTGCATAGAACTGTGAGTGTTCCCAGCTGGATGCTTTCCTGCTGGGCTGTTTGTGTCCTTGAGCCATTTCTTCAATACAAGTTACATACAGTAATTGTTATTAGCATGTAAAATATTAAGAACGTGTATATGACATTTAAAGATGAAATGTACTATTCAATTAAATATCAATAATAATTACAATAATAACATCCTTTATAATAAATACTTTAAATAATGGACTTATGATTTGTGAAGAAAAGGTATGTAATACATATGGATGTTTTTTTTCAGCAAATGCACTTACAGGGCCAAATATAATTTTAACTATGTAACCACTTCAGCTCGTACACCTGTACAACACCTATAAACCATTTATATTTCACTACCAACCTAGTGATTCAGCAACAACCTTTGTAATAGCAAAGTAATAATTGTATTGCTGATAATGCCTTCTTTTTACTTTTTATGTAATACATACACAAAAAAAACCCAACAAACTTAAAGTCCAACTTCAGGACAAATAGAAGCGGTAGAAATACCACTTCTATATATGATGCTTGGCTCCCTAAAAACAGGTGGGTAAATGAATAAAAGTTTGGGCATTTAGATGAATGCCTGAACAACCAAATTTTGGTCTGAATTTCAGTTTGAACCAAAACATTGGCTCATTTGTATTCTTCACCCATAAGTTCATCCCTGCCCTCCACCATCATGTGGAAGGTAAGTCGTTTCACCATGCATTCAACAGGAGGGTCAACCTGACCTCAGACACATGGTCCAACACTTAATGGCAAGGATATTATATATTGACTTTTCCTTGTACAATATGGAGTGTCAACTCTTGGCCCGCCCCTGCAGAGCTTACAGAATTCCTGCCCCGGTGTGGATCCTGTTCCCTAGACATACCAGCTGTGACACTGCATGGCATCATTTTACCTAAAGCCATTGCATAGTCTACTTATTACGCCTTATAACACTTGTCCTCTGAAACACCAGCCCCACACAACTCACCCAATGCAATATGCTTGTTCTATGGCCAACATATAGTACATTGTCCAAAGAGGCTTAAAATCTGTGGCGAAAATCTAACATGTGCGACCTTGATTCATTCTTGCAAACAAAATGAAAATATAATTTCATATCTCTAGTCTACTTGCTCTCTCTCAGAAAAAGTGGCCAAAAATGATTACAAGCTTAGCAGCAAATCTGTCAAATGTATCCTTTTTTCAATGTGTAAAAAAAGGAAGCCAACTTTTTAGGTGCAGGTGCAATCTGTTTACTTTTTCCCTCATAATTTGTGGCCTATCCAATGAAGGCTTGAAAAGCATGGTGTAGTTCTGTTAAATGTTTATGTTTTCAAATTAAAAATAAATAAATAAAATAGTTCCAGGTGGAAAATGTCCACTCAGTCCCTCTGAAATTGTAGCCTCCCCATACAAGCTTAATGTCAGTGGTGCAAATCTCTAACCTTTTTCAATCTTCAGTATCCAAAGAAAGACACTATTTTTTTTTTAATTCTACATATAATTTTCTTGCTCTCTCCCTCAGAAATTGTGGCCTATCCAATTAAAAGCTTCAAAGTTTGTGCGATCTGACATCAGGCTCATCAGGCGGGATCTTAATTCCTTCCGGGAACACATTGCTTTGGCGGAGCTCCAGGTCTTGAGTGTAGAGGACCGCCAGAGGGACCACACTGCTGACCTCCACACCCTTAACATCAAGGTGCGCCACTTTGAAGCCTGTGCTGAGGACATGAAAAATCAGAACCGATGGACCAATCTGTGTATCCTGGGCCTCCCTGAGGGAGCAAAAGGTACTGAGCTCACCAAGTTTACTGAGCAGCTGCTCACAGTTCTTGCCTAATGCCCAGTTTTCTTCATTTTTCTCTGTGGAATGGGTCCACCATATAACACCTGCCCGGAGCCCCTCTGGGGCTCCTCCACGCACTTTTTTCTTCAAGCTGTTGCACTTTAAAGACCGTGACCTGGTTCTGCGGGTGGCCTGAGTATAGGGTGACCTACTCTAAGGCAATACTAAGCTGATGATATTCCCTGACTATTCAGTTGAAACGCAACACCTCCGGAAATCCAAGATGCAAGAGATGGGGGTGAAATAGAGTGTCCTCTTCCCTGCATCTCCGGTTACAGTATGGGAATTCAGTTTTTCACCTCACCTGAAGATGCCATGTCCTGGATTGAGACCTCATGTAAGTTGCCTGTCATGCCTTCTCCTTTCCTTGTTTGTTACACATTTTGTTTTACCTTGGACAGGCAGCCCACTATACCTCAATTTCTTTGGAATATTGTTACCCATCACTGCTGTCGACCATCTGATCATGCAGTCCATAACTGGGTCGGCTGTGGTTTTCTATGCTGGACTTCAACACCTGCTTCTGTGTTCCACCTTAGGAAGCTTTGAACTCCTGCAGTGTACTGTGGGCTTTCTACAAATCCTGGCTAGGTCCTCAATTGGGCTGCTTCATTGGATACATTGCTGTTATGACTTACCACAGCTGACCATTAGTTCTTCACCTGGACTTCTACTACTTTGATGGCTAGCTGCCCAATGGTTAACATGTTTCTTTTTTGCTTTTTTGCAGCCACTGGGGACACTTTTTATGGACTGTTTACTGTTTAATTTCCCCACTAATTGCACATTGCTCCCTCACTTGATAGTTTTACCAGGTTCTGGATTGGGATCCAGGCCTCTTACAGTTGTTTGTGGGAGGGGGATGGGATGGGGAACGTTTTTTTCTTCCTGGAAAAGATGTATTATATGTGTTATTGGGTTTACATGCATAGATGCTCTGATTATCTTGTTATTAGGAACATTTTCGCTTTTATGTGTACTATGTACAGTGTGTGTTGTTTTTTGGGTGACCATACAGATATGGCCTAGGCATGGGCCCTGTTATTATTCTTCCTTATTCCTGGAACAAGAGGGGCTTAATTGATCCTATTAAGCATCCCCTGTTTTTTCAATTCATGAAGACGTATCATCCCCAAATATGCTTTTTCTCAAGAAACACAAAAGTGGGCAGTAAAATCCTAAGTCTCAAAAAGCTCTGGGTTGGGCACCACTACCACTCTACCTACTTGAGCTATTCTAGAAGTGTCAGTGTCTTAGTTCATAAATCACTCTCGTGTTTTCATTTACAATATGGAGGTGGTGATGGTGGGTATGTATCTGCCTCCCCCAGCTTCCATTCGACTCCTTACTGCTATCACGGCTAAGCTGACCAAATATCAGATGGATAAAGTCTTTCTATTGGGAGATTTCTATATGATTATGGATCTGGTGATGGACGGACTGCACCCTGATGTCTCAATCAGGAGAATTTTACCTGTGGGATGACACATACTGTATAATTTCAAAGACATTTGGCTTGAGGAATCCTCTCTCCTGGGCCTATACTTGCCACTCTGCTACATACAAGTCCTTCTCCAGGATTGATTTGATCCTGGCAGGAGCTTCTGCTCCTTCCCGGATTTATGATGTTTCTATTTTTCCCTGAGGCATAACAGACCATGCTCCCTTTTACACCAACTGGCCACTGCTGTGACCCCTTCAGAAGGCCTTTGGAGGCTCTCATGATTTTGGTTCTTGGAGTAGATGCGGCCTACTGCCCCCATTTGGTGGAGTATGGGCTTCACAATGCTGGCTCTGAACCTCCAGGCTCCACCTGGGATGTCTTTAAGGCTATTTCTACGGGTAGCTATCGAACTATCATTAGGCAGGTCTGTCGAGCTTGCCAGGATGCCCTTGACCAAGCGGAACATAGAGCCGTTCTCCTGGAATGGGCTTATACCAACTCACAGGATGCTTTGGCCTACCACTCCTGGCAGAAAGCCCTTAGTGAAGTTAACTTCTATGCACCTCCATCAAGAAGAAAGCAATGCTATATATATATAGCATATATTATTGAGAACTGAGAGAAGAATGGTAAATTGCTTGCCTGGCTGGCCAGAGAACAGTCCACTTCCACTACTATTTCTAGGATTCTGTCCCCAACGGGTGCCCTTGTTACAGATCTGGTTATGATTGAGTAATTTTCGTCCTACTATCATTCCCTTTACAGTTCTAAGGCGACGTATATGGACGCTGACCCGGCTGCTTATCTAGCTGCAGTGGATATCCCCTGCCTCACCTTTACCTATAGTGCCAGATTGGATAGTTTGATTATGACAACCAAACTGAGGCAGTGCAAAAGGCACTTATGTCCCTTCAGGCTGGTAAAACACCTGGACCTGACGGCCTCCCCATGGAATTCTACAAGGCCTATGCGGAGGAGCTGGTACCACATATCTATAATATGCTTTGTCAGTCCTTGACCACTAGTACTCTTACTCTATGTCTGAAGCAGTGGTGGTGGTGATTTCCAAGCCCAGGAGGAACCCTGACCTATGTTCCTCATACCGTCTAATTTCCTTGTTGAATGTTGATGCCAAGGTCTTAGCTAAGATACTTGCGGCACCTTTGAACATAATTATCTCAGTCTGGCTTCATCTCGGGCAACTGACATAAATATTCGCAGTTTGCATACTCACATTTCACTGGTCACTCCAGATAGTCAGGGAGAAGTGGCTTCCCTTGATGCCAAGAAGGTGTTCTTTCTGTGGAATGGACCTACCTCTGTGCTGTACTGGAAAAAATTGTGTTTGTGCCTCACGTCATCTCCTGGATACGTATGCTCTACTCCTCTCCAATGGTTAGTATCTCTTCTTCTTTCCCTCTCCACTGTGATACATGCTCTTTGCCTTGGAACCACTGGCAGCTGTCCTACACACTGATCCCAGGGTTCAGAGAATATGGGTGGGCTTGATCGTTGAAAAAGTGGCATTATATGCAGATGATACCCTTTTGTTTTTAAATGATCCTTATTCTTTCCTACAGGCTGCACTTCAGCTGATAAATGCATTTGGTGCTTTCTTTAGGATCAGTTTGGACAAGTCTATCTTGCTTCTTCTTAGTTGTTGGCCTGCTCTGCCTGTCAATAATACTCTATTGCAGTGGTATAGGGAGCTTAAATATTTGGGGATTTGTGTTAGCAGTCCTCTTCAAACTTATGTGGATCTTAATTTTTTGCTCCTGCTTCAGTCTATGTCCTAGAAATGTCCCACATGGCGTACTCTTCTACTGTCTAATGTGGGTAGAAATAACCTGTTGAAAATTATTAATTTGCCCAAGTTTCTGTATTTTTTTATATCAATAGATTTTTATTTAATTTTTCAGGTTACATAATATGCAGTCATATAAATGAGAGATCATTAGACTGTATGTATAATGACATATTACTCAAACATTACTCAAACATGAGTTGATAAAAGGTGTGTCTAAACAGTGTGTGTGGATTCCATTTTAAAATAAGTAATACGAAGAGAACAACAGGTAGTAAAACATTGTCGTATCAATATGTATAACTGATAACCTGGGAGGGAAGGGGAGAGGGTAGGATGGGGTAAGGGTGAGAGTGTGGGGATATGGGGGAAAGGGAAGGAGGGTAAGGGAGAAGATAGCAGCAGTATTTTGTTGTAGCGCGAGATATGACTATCAGTTGTTATTTTTCTTTGTGTACCAAATGTACCAAGGATTCCATAGGTCTAGTGTTTTAGGATGCGTGTGTTTCCCACGTGAAAGAAGAGTTTCATATGTAAAATGTGTTTGTACTAAGTTAACTACTTCAGTCAGATGGGGAGTGATATTAGTTTTCCATTTTCTCGTGAGCAAAAGTTTTGTTGCCAAGAGAATATGCGTGGTCACTAGTCTTAGGTTCGGTGGTATTTTGTCAATGTTTAAGTTAAGGATGGCTAACTCTGGAGTTAGTGTGATAGAGAAATGTAGTATTTCTTGCAGCATGTCTTCTACATCTTTCCAAAGCTGTTGTATTTGAAGGCATGTCCATAGAATGTGTAGGAGTGTACCGGTTTGGCCGCATTCTCTCCAGCATTCATGTGAAGTGTGTTTATGAAACTTGGCTATTCAGTGTGGTGTCAAGTACCATCTCATTAGTGTTTTTTGTGAAAGTTCCCACAAGGAGGTGCAGGATGTTGCTTTGTAAACAGAGTTGACTGCTGTTTGCCATTGTTGGTCAGAAAATTGTAGTTGTAAGTCTATTTCTCAATCAAGGAGGGGGTTTGGATTTGTGAAATTCACAAAAAATGTTTTTTTCCTGTAGAATTGAGTAAATGAGGGAGGTCCCGATAGATTTGGGGTTATCAGTAAAGAAATAGTTTGATAGTTTTGTGGGTAATGATCCTTCTAGAGAGGAGTTAGCTGCAAGGCATTTTTGTAGTCTTTGGTAGGTAAAGAAATCTTTAGCAGGTACATTGTGATCTTTTTGGACTTGTAAGAAAGATTTGTTAGTTGTTATGTTGCGGAGTTCTTATGTGTAGGTTACCTGTTCTGTAATCCAGTTTGGGAAGGTTAAGTCAGGAGTAAGGTGCTTTAAAGTGTTGATAGGGGTGTGAAGGGGCTTGGTCAGAAGTTGTGACCATTTGGTGCGGTGTAATGTTTTCCATGCTTTAAAGGAAGCTTGGATAGATGGGGAATAGTGTTGAAGGTGAGGATTACTTGTGGGTGTACTTATTAACCAGTTGATGAGGTTTGTTCCTGGTGTCGCATTGTTTTCTATGTCATTCCAGAGTGTAGTGGGTTTTGTATTTATCCATTCTCTCAACTGTGATAGGATAGTAGCTATGTAGTAATCTTTTATGTCAATGTAACCTATCCCTCCTTTAGATCTGTGTTTAATGAGTTTTGCATGGCTGCATCTGTATTTTTTCCCTTGCCAAACATATTGGCTCGGGATGTTTGAGGTAGGAAGATGAGAGCATGATAGGCAGTGTGCGGAAGATGTATAGTAATCATTTTAAAGACCGCTAGGCGGCCTGCCCACAAACATTTGTGTTTAGAAATTTTGGATGTTTCTTTGATCAGCATTTGCTTGGCTTCTGTGTAGTTATGTGCGAAGAGGAAGAGGCCTTTTGTGGATTTGGTAAGTGTAATTCCCAGGTAGGGTATACCGTTGTTAGCCCAGGGATAAGGATAAAAATTCCTAAGGAGGTTACTCGTTATTGCATTTATTCCTAAGTCTAGAATGTAAGATTTGTGTTCGTTAACCTTATCATAAGAGACGTCGCTAAATCTTTTCAATAACATTTGTACCGAAGCCAGGGAGGAATGGGGGTTTGTGATCATCATTATCACGTCATCTGCAAATAAATAAATTTTATGTTCCATAGTGCCAATTTTGAAGCCTGTTATTTTGTTATTGGTTCGTACATGTTCTGCTAGGGGTTCCATCACTAGTTTAAAGATGATTGGTGAGAGTGGACAACCTTGACGGGTGCCATTCGTAATGGAAAATGGTTTAGATAGCATCTCTGATCTATACACATTTGCTGAAGGGGGAGGAGTACAGTGCCATTATGGCAGACAGTATGGGTCCCTGGAAACCAAACTTACTGAAAGTTGCTTTAAGATACTCCCAATGGACTCTATCAAACTCCTTCTCTGCATCCAGAGAAGGCGTCTGAGTCGATTCAGCATTGTGGATTATGTTGACAATTCTTCGTGTTGCATCAGTTGTCAGTCTCCTTTTTGTGAAGCCCGATTGGTCTTTGTAGATTAGAATGGGCATTAGATTGAGTAATATATTGGCTATTAATTTAGCATATATTTTTGTGTCTATGAGGGGAGAAATGGGTCTAAAGTTTTGTGCACATGTAGGTTCCTTACCTGGCTTCGGTAGAGTGATAATCAGAGCATTTAGCATTTCAGGAGGGAGAGAGGAGCACGAGGCAGCATCATTGCATACTGTGGTTAAGAAGGGTGCTAGGATTGTTCCAAATTGCTTGTAATATTCTCCTGTAAGGCCATCTGGGCCTGGAGATTTGTTAGAGGGCAGAACTGAGATTATGTTCCTGATTTCTAGAGCAGTGAACGGGGTGTTTAATGCGGTTAATTGTTCTTTGGATAGTTTGTGAAGGTTGATTTTGTGGAGAAACGATTGTATGTCACGTAAGGATGGTTGTTTGACAGAGGTGTCATCTTTTAAATTATAAAGCGTATTGTAGTAGTGACTAAATGCGTCTGCAATGGCTTGTGGGTCTATCAGTTTTTGTTTGGTAGCTGGATGAATTAGATGGGTAATTTTAGTTTTAGAATAATGACCTTTGATTCTGTTAGCCATTGCTTTCTCTGCCTTATAGCCAGTGGAGTAGCGTTTTGCTCTAAAGTAAGTATGTGCTTTTTCAAATGATTGTAACAGGTGAGAATTTAATTCCTGTCTAAGGGAGTCTAGTTTTTGTTGCAGGATCAGGAGTAGATTGGTTTTGGTTTTCTAAAGTTTTGATACTGGAAATAAGTAGGTTTATATGCTGTGATCCCCTCCTCCTCTCTCTAGCACCAATTTGTATGAGGATCCCTCTTATGAATGCCTTATGGGCATTCCAAAGAACAGTGTTATCCCTAACAGTTCCTGTATTAGTGTCAAAGTATTCTTCTAGGCGTTCTCTGATGTAGGTAGAATGAATTCGTGAGTTAAGAATTGCAGCATTTGCTCTCCAGATCCGTGTTCAGAATGTCGTAGGTAATCATCTATGGTCATGGTGACTGGAGCGTGGTCTGACCACATAATGGTGGATATTTCTGAGGAAGATATTTTGGGTAATGTCCATTTGTCTACTAAGAAATAGTCAATTAGTGTGTAAGGGGAGAAGTAAAAATAGTCTCTTTCGGTGGTGTGGTGGCATCTCCAAACATGAAACAGATCATTGGATCTAATGAAGGATCCCACAGGTGAGGGGAATCTGTTAGAGCGGCAGGAAGAGTCGATGGAGTTATCCGGGACTATATTGAAGTCTACACAGATGATAAGTTGACCCTGTTTGAAACTGTTGATTTTCTTCATCAGTTTGGATAGGAAGTTGATTTGTTTTTTTTTTTTTTATAATTTTTTATTTTTTCAACAAATATAAATCAGCATAACAAAAGGTATAAGAAAGAGTTATGACAATTTAACATAGAAGCAGTCAGAAGTTAAGTACAAACAGTGTAAACAAGCTTGGTGAGGATATCTGTACAGATAGATGTCAGCTTCTTCCCGAATTGGGTCATACATACAAAAAAGAAGTTTCATACAGTATCCATGCTTCTATCTCAACTACATGTTCAAACACAAGGATGCTCAAGAAAACGTGCAACTTGGAGTCAAAAAGGATCAGAAATGGGAGACTCAGAAGAAAATTTTGAATCATCCCAAGGTTTCCATATTTTTTCAAATTGGGGAATTTTACCTTCAATTTTTGCGGTTAAATGTTCCATTTTATGCATATCTGTGATAATGGAAAGAGCGTGGTGTAAAGTGGGAGCGTTAGTAGAAAGCCAAAGTCTAGGGATTTATCTTTTTGCTGCCAGAAGTACAAAAGGCCCTAGTCTCTGTAGTGATTTAAGAATACCCGGGAAAGGTAGGCCCAAAAGAAAATGTATGGGGTTTAATGGAATAGATGTGGCGAAGAGTGATTGCAATAAATTTTGTATCTCAGTCCAATATGTACTTAAGATATGACAATCCCAAAAAATGTGAAGATGCGTACCTACGGACTGTCCACATCTCCAGCACAGATCAGAGAGAGATGAATTTTGGGCATGTAGCAACTCAGGAGTTTTGTACCAAAAAAATATTATCTTAATAGCGGTCTCCTTTTGTGCCACACATCTGGAAACTTTAAAAGCCGACTCCCAGATTTTACCCCAATCTATTATTGAAATTGATCTATTTAGCATTTTGGACCATTTTTGTCATGTATCTACGTATGGAGTCAGTTAAAGGGGGTGTTGCCTGGAGTATTTTATATAGATAGATATACTTTATTGTCATTGTATACATACAACAAAATTTTTTCGGATACCCTTTACAGCAGCAATAAAACATTTCTCAAGAAAACCACACATACATACTCCTAGCACATGCCCACATATCTATTTAAATATATCAAGATATAAAATGTTATTTAAAAATAAATAAATAAAAGAATTTTAAAATTCTACATAAAATTCCTAAAACACTGTACCTGATGGTATTATGGACAATACGGCCCTAGGAAAAAAACTATGCTTTAATCGATTAGTGTGCGTTTTAAGTGTTCTATATCTTTTCCCTGATGGCAATGGATGAGATTAGTTTTGGTTCGTATGGGCCATTTGTACACAGTAATTCAAAATCAGTGGGTTTTTCTAAGAATAATGAGGGGAAGTTGGATTGGAAAAAATGTTTAATTTGTAAGTAAAAGTATTCTGTAGATTTCGGTAGAGCATGTTTTTCTTTGAGGACTGAGAAAGGTAATAGCTTATGTGTTACTGGGTGAACTAAATGTCGCAGCTGAAATATACCTGCATGTGTCCACGGAATTGTTCGCAAATAAGATAGTCCGTCCGGGATGTCTGGATTGAAAAGGATATTCTGGAGAGGGGAGCAAGATAAGGAAAGACGAGATTTGTCCATACACTTTTTCCAGATTGATAGCGTAAAAAGCATCGGGGAAAGACACAGAGACCTTAGTTGGGGTGTGAATTTCTTTGAGGATGGCCATAGCATATAGCACGGGTGTACAGGGGCAGTAATCCCCATTTCAATTTCGGCCCATCTATTTGCAGCTTTCCTTGAGGTCCATGCAGTCAGTACTGTAAGATGAGAGGCATAATAATATTTAATAAAGTCGGGGGCGACCAACCCTCCTTTAGCTCTAGGAGAAAGGACTACCCATTGAGCAATTCTATGGGATGCATTGTTCCAAACAAAGTTAAGGCACTTTCTCTGGAGATTTTTCAACTGCGACAAAGAGACTGGAACCGGTAGCGTTTCAAAAAGATACAATAATTTGGGCAGTACCGACATTTTAAGAACTTTAATCCTATCAAGAAGGGAAATTGGAATGGAAGACCAATGTTGTAGAAGTTTAGCAATTTCTGCGAACAAAGGAGGGAAATTATCTTGGTAAAGAGAGTGATATGAAGGTGTAAGATGAATTCCTAAATATTTTAGTGAAGTCTGGCACCATCTATACTTAAATCTGTTTTGTAAGGAACTGAGTATATCTGAGGGTATATTGATGGGGAGAGCTTCTGTTTTAGTCTGATTAATACGAAAACCTGACAAGGACCCAAATGTGGAGAGAGTTTTGTGTAAGGAGGGTAATGAAATCTCGGGATGTGTGATGGTTAGTAGAATGTCATCTGCATAAAGAGAGAGTTTGTAGTCCTGATGTCGTAATGGAATTCCCCTGATATTAGGATGGGATCTAATAGCTGCTGCTAAAGGTTCTGGACTTAGTATAAATAATAGGGGCGACAAAGGGCAGCCTTGTCTCGTGCCATTACTGAGAGTAAATCGTTGTGAAATATAGGAGGACAACTGGACTTGAGACGTAGGGAGGGAGTATAGGGTATGTAGAGCTTGTATAAAGGGGCCTGTGAATCCGAATCGGGTTAAAACTGCGAACATCAAGGGCCAACTTAATCGATCGAAAGCTTTTTGAGCATCTAAGTTCAAGACTATGGTGGGACGTTTGGTTCTAGTTATTAGGTCTATCAAATCTTTGGTTCTTCTTGTATTATCTTCAGCGTGTCTTGAGGGAACGAATCCTACCTGGTCTCTGTGGATCAGGAACGTTAATAGTGGGGATATTCTATTAGCTAATATTTTAGTAAAAATTTTGTAATCTGAATTCAATAGAGCGATTAGGCGGTAGTTGTCGGGCAATGCAGGATCCTTACCTGGCTTAGGAATTACTGTTATGTTTGCATGTAAGAATTGTGAATGCGGGATGGATCCCCTGAAGAAAGAGGAGAATAGGGATTGTAGATAGGGGGTTAAAGTTTGTGTAAAAGTTTTATAATAAATGTAAGGAAGACCGTCAGGGCCCGGAGATTTGTGAGTTGGAAGATTTTTAATCACCTCTCCTATTTCCTCCCAGTAATTGGAGAGTTAAGAGAGGATATATGATCGGCAGAGATTTTTGGTAACGGAAGGGAATCCATAAATTTATCAAACTCAGATTGTGAGAATTGAGGATGCGAGTCAGGACCTAAACAGTTATAAAGCCGACTATAAAAGTCACCAAAGACTTTTGACATAGCTTTCGGACAGTATGTGGGGGTGCCATCAGATTGTATCAAATGGTCGGGTATCGATAGAAAGGGCCGTGGTTTTAATTTGTTCACCAGCATCCTATGTGGTTTGTTTGCATAATCATAAAATTTTTGCTTAGCCCACATCATGGATTTGGAAATTTGGTTCATATCAAAAGACTTAATATGATCCCGGATTGAGATGACATTTCTCAATTTTTCCACCGTGGGGGAGGCCAGTAGATTTCTTTCAGCTATCTGCAGTTGAGTAATAAGATAATTTTTGAGTTGTACAGAATCTTTCTTTAGGCAAGAGCCCATAGCTATGCATTCACCTCTAAAAAAGGCTTTATGGGCCTCCCACAGGGTGGAAATCCCTGAAACAGAGCCATCATTAATCTGGAAAAACTCAGTTAGTTTCTGCTGTAGTTGGGTTTGAGATAAAGGGTTTTTAAGCAAAGATTCATTGAGGCGCCAGTGGCAGGATTTAGTAAAAGACTTCGTCAATAGGACATTGAGTTCAATAGGTGCATGATCCGACCAGGTAATAGGATTTATTTCAGAAGAGACTACATAGGAAAGTAGAGGACCTGTAATAAGGAAATAATCTAGTCTAGAATAAGACTTGTGAGGGTGAGAGTAAAATGTATAATGCTTTTGGGTTGGGTGTTTTATCCTCCAGGAGTCAAAAAAGATTATGAGATCTAACTAGTTTACGAAAGGATGTTGATACTTTCTTGGAGGCAGATTGCGAAGTGGTTTGGAATAAAGTTTTCCTGTCTCTGGTCGGGGACATGCACATATTGAAGTCGCCTCCCATGATCATAAAAGGCTGGGAGAAGGGTTGTAGTTTCTCTAAAACTTTTTCAAGGAAACCGATTTGTCCTACATTTGGTGCATATATGTTAACCAAGGAAAAGGAGGTAGATAGGTGACTACATTTCAGGAATATGAACCTACCATGAGGGTCTAGGTAGGAAGAGAGAATCTTAATTGGGCTTGAGCGTTTAATAAGAATTGCCACTCCCGCTTTTCCAGAGGGATCAGAAGCAGTATATGTTACGGCAAAGTGTCTAGAGGCAAATTTAAAGGAGCCCCCGGATTTAAAATGGGTTTCCTGAACCATAATCACCTCTGCTTTGGATGACTTAAATTCTTTTAAAGCCTGCCACCGTTTGCCTATGGAATTTAATCCTTTTACATTACAAGAATAAACCTTGAGGGCCATATTTGGTCATACAGAAAAGTGCTAGTATAGTATAAAAACTGAGAACATATAAATGAGCATCCTTAAAAAAGAACATTTGAAAACAAACATATCTTGCAGTTGGTATATTAATATAATTATAGTACTGAAACAACATATAAAGGTCAAATAGGGAAAAAAAAGAAAAAAGACCTGCATATGAAAACTCCAAAGGAGGTAAGAAAACAGGAAATAAATTGAATTCGGAGAGAAAAAACAATAAAAAAGGAAAAAGGAAAAAATAATTTTTGAAAAGCCTGAGAAAAAAAATCAGGCTGCCCAGGCAAAAGCCTTGGGTCATGAGGGGGAGCATGTTAGCCAGCAGGGACTAATGGAGGAGGGGGGGGGGTGGATAGATCCTCGTCTCTGTTTTTTGTAAAAAGAAAAACAAACAGACAGGAGGAGCAAAGATGTTTGGCATATTATTATGAACAAGTAGATAAATCTTAAGACAAGCTAGTAGAAGAAAATAATAGAAAAAAAAAATTGTTAAAGGGGGAAAACGACCCCCAAAAAGGCATCTAACAGAGACATCAGTAAGAGGTGTGACCTCTCAACAAAGTGACCCAATCACAGTGAGGTCACTAGGATATCCATGGTGGGTATTATCCGGCCATGGAGAAAAGAGCAACAATTGAGAAAAAAGAAAATAAAAAAAAATAATAAGTCACATCATGTTGCATATCTGTGATTATTGGCTCGTTGTGGGGTGGAGAAGTTCTTCTGGGATCTTCGTTGAACTGGGGTCCAGATTTTGGCTGGTGTGGTGAGTGGTTTGGGGTTCGGAGCTTGGGGTATAGAATCTTCTTCAGGCATAGGCGGAAGGCCTAGACTGCGGATAAAGGCTTCACTTTCGTAGAGGTCTCTCAGGGAGTGTTGAACACCATCTTTGGAAATGGTTAAGCGGAAGGGGAATCCCCAGCGGTAAGGAACCTGGTGGTTTTGTAGATGAGTAGTGACAGGACGGAAACTGCGCCTTTTGGCCAAGGTGATTGGGGAGAGGTCATTGAATATCTGGATCTTATGTTGTTTACAGTCAATACGTGACTTGTTACGCGTTGCAAGTGTGAGGGCTTCCTTGCTCTCTTAGAAGTGGAAGCGGACAATAATATCTCTGGGATTGGCATTAGGAGGAGGTTTTGGGGCCAGAGATCTGTGCGCCCTGTCCATACGCCAGTCTATGTCCGGGATGTGTGGGGCTAAAGTAACGAATAGGCCTAAAAGGTAGGGACATAATTCCTTGTCGCTCACGGCTTCAGGGACTCCCCTGATCCTCAGATTCTGGCGTCTTTCACAATTTTCCAGGTCTTCCTAATGAAGCTGGAGTAGGGAGACTGTATGTTTCAGGTTGGAGTTGTCCTCTTCGAGAACATGTACATATTGGGTCAGTTCATCGAATTTGTTCTCCAATGTGTTGGTGCGTTCACCTAGCTGGTCAATTTCACCCCGTAACTCATGCGCTATTTTGCCCACCTCTTTAGCGATGCTGCGGGTTAGATCATGTAGTAATGAGTTCAGCTTTGTATCTAGAACAGCTACTGTCACTACATCTACGGGATGGTCGGGTGGGAGAGAGTGCTGAGAAAATTGGGATCTGTTATCATCTTGGGTCATGCCTTCCGGCAGAATATGTGAGTCAGCAGTGTCCGAAGATCCCATTTGTTCACTGGAGGTCGGGGATCGTTGTTTATATAAAAAGCGCTCCATGGTATTAGGGGTCTGCGACGTTGGTGGTGGGATAAAGCCTCTATATATTGCCTTCTGGAAGCCAATCTTCCCCATGCAGTGTTAGGAAGGGTCAGATATCTTGTTTTTATATCGCTCCTGTGATTAATAAGGAACCGCTAGCTTTGTAGGAGCATCTATTAAAGAGACGGGGATCAAAGTTCTCCTCTTACATGTCTGCTTCCCTGCACGCCAGACTGGAGGTGGTCACATTAGATATCAGGGAGAGCTGTTTGCAGATAAATGAAGAATTTGGTGTTTGCAGATGGTTAATATTTGATTAAACTGAAGGGATTAGGTTGTAGGGGTACTTGGAGTACCAAGATGGCCGCCGGCTTCCAGGACTAGGCCGAAGCCGCGGCCTTTCCTGATGGCTGAGGACGGTCGGGAGGGCGCCTCTCCCCACAGGCCCTAACCGGATCTTTAGGGCCTAAGAACAGGGACTCTGGGGGTCAGGTACTGTGGGGCAGCAGCGGCAATAGAATCGGGCGAAAGCCCTTCTACTTACAGTGTCCAGGATGACCGGATGATAGGCCTGGAAATGGCGGCAGGCCGTGAGGGGATCCGGGATGAAGGGAAAAGGTCCCGCCCGGCTCTCCTTCGCAATACGGGTGTTTGGCTCCCCTCGGTGGTGTATCGGATGTCCCGGATGCGAAGTCCTCAGCAAAGCCTTCACCCGTCCCCCGTTCCGCAGCGCAGGAGAGCGGCAGGCTCCGGACAGGCCGCAGGCCCCAATAAGGCGTGGTAGCTTTCAGTGCAGGACAGGCAGAAGGTCTCAGGGAGCCCGACTTCGCTGAATTTCAGTCAAGATCCGGCCAGGTCTGCAGCGTAGGGGATTTAGGTTATTCCCAGCGAAGAATTAACTTCCCTCAAGGGAAAATAAGGCAGGGATGGCAGTAGATAGAAATTGCCTGGACGGAGCACAGCGTCCACACGTCCTCCCTGTATCTTGTCCAGCCACGCCCCCCCCCGATTTGTTTTTTATTGGGGGCATAAACTGTTACGATGGTGTATCTGTTGTTATTTAGGGTGCAGTCTACAGCCAGATATCTGCCATCAACATCAGTAAGGCTATTGTGGAGGGTGAAGGAGCATGTGTTTTTGATAGCTATCATGACTCCGTTCTTTTTTTCTGGGCCTGACTCTTTAAAGATGTGGGTAAAATTTTTGTTGGTACATGAAGGTTCTGCGTTGGTCTTAAAGTGCGTCTCTTGGATGAGTAGAACTTCACAGTGGGAGTCTTTTGCAGTTCGCCACAGGGATGCCCTTTTGTTTGGATGGTTTAGCCCTTTCACATTGAGTGATAGGTATTTGGGCATTGTGGAAGTGTTGTAGTAGTAATTCAGAATAGGGTAGTACTTACAGTTCCTTGGGTGAGTGGGGTGTTCAGCAGGTAAATCCGCGGTACTTGTTAGATTTGCAGTTTTGAGGAGGCTGCGGTCTTAAAGGACGTTTGGTTTCACATGTTCTTGTGCTCTCAAAGATAAGAATAGGTAGGGAGAGAAACAGTAAATGGCAGTTAGTATGGTATAGAAAGGGTGAGGGAGACAGGGGTCAGCAGTAAACCAGTGAACTGGTGGTCAAAGATGACAGGGGTCATCAGTAAACCAGTGAACTGATGGTCAAAGATGAGAGTAAAGTTTGTGTACTATCTGCAACGAGCAGGCACCGAAGTGGAGTGCAGGGTTGAAGTTAGCTTAGTAACATCACTAACCTGGTGTTCATTTGTTGGAGTTTGAATGCGGTCTCTTGTTGTAAACTTGCGAGTTTGCTGTTTGGGATGTCTGGGCTGTAGAGTTGTACTCAGGGATGATGCCCCATGTGCGAAGCAATTGTATGCCTTCTTTCACTGTGTGGATACTGTGTCATACCCCATTTCTGGTGATCAGAAGCTTGCTTGGAAATCCCCATTGGTACGGGATTGTGATGGTCTGTAGTTAGCGCCGCTGTTGGCGGGTATATTGAGAAATGTCAGCAAAGAGTTGTAGTTTTGCGTATGGGGGTGGAAGTTGATCAAGGGGTCTCAATTTAGCAAGTAGCATATATTTGGCGTAAAAGAAGTGTATCCTCATCAGGGTGTCTCGAGGTACTTCTGCAGGCAAGTGGGGTGGTTTTGGGAGGCGATGTATTTGATCGATGATAGTTTCGACCGGTGAGAGATCTGGTAGGAGTGTTAAGATTAGTTTCCTTGCGTAGGAGTTCAGGTCTGCTGGCAGGATAGTTTCGGGTATACCTCTTATCTTTACATTATTGTGTCTCAATCGGTCTTCAAGGTCCGCCATTTTGGCTCTCACCCAGTGATGTTCTTCGCGGGTATGGTCATGTGCATCTACCAATTCATTGACAGTTTCAGTCATGGCACTCATCTGCTTTTCAATGTGGCCCATTTTTTGTCCTGTGTACATCATCTCCGCTTTAAATGCAGTGAACATGGAGGAGATGTCATTATGGAGAGAACTGTGTAGTGACATCAGCATTGTGTCTATGACCGGCTGGTTAGATGTAGGGAAGGCCGGTATAGGGGAAGATGTGGGCGTCTGTGTGAGGAGATTTTCTAATGCAGGCTTTACCTCCAGGGTCTGCTCGCCTGCATCCAAGCGCATCTGCAATTTGGCTGGGCTGCTGGAGGTGGAAGACGGTCCAGATGGTGGATGGGAACTTGAGGCATTTTCCTGGAGTGATATTGAGGAATTATTAGCATCAGGTAAGTCTGTATAAGAATCCTCTGTGTGCTGTGAGGTGCCGCGGACCCCATCTTGGATTTTATCTCCCAGGGGGAGAATGAAGAAATCTGTCAGTTTTTTCAGTTGTCTATATTCCTTTAGTTTTCTGGATGTTCCGGTCTGGTTCCCCAGGGTGTGGGGGTCCGCTGATTGCATTTTGGTGGTCCGGTTCAGTGAATTAGAGGTTCGGTTCTCCGCTCGGTGCAGGAACTGTGGAGTTAGGCTTTCATATTGCTCTGCTGTTAGCCACGCCCCCCCCCAAGTTTCTGTATTTTTTCAGAAATACGCATTTGTATACCAAAATAGTTTTTCAACAAATTGGATCGTATTGTTGGCTCATTCATTTTGGCTGGCAAAACCCATCAATTGGCCAAATCCACACTAAAATTTACCCTCTCCCAAGGGGGCCTTTCCCTTCCAGACTTCCGTCTCTACTATTGGTCTGCGGTGTCAGTGATAGTTTTCACAGCCAAAATATAATCCTGTGGTTATGCTGGAGGCAGCCATTGTCAGCTCATATGCCACCCTCAGTAACAATAGTTTTCTGTTGCCTATGGGCCCACCCTGCACTTACCTGTCTGATGAGAACCACTATCACGGTGCAGCAACTAGTGAGGGTGCAGTGTCATAAGCCACATATGGTTTCTCCCCATAATCCCCTTTGGGCCAACCCCACTTTGCCACACCTGGCTATGTTACCTAATCTCCAACTGTGGGCTGCTTGGGGGATAGTGGGGCTCAAACATATCTTATCTAATGGTAGTCTGCAGAGCTTTGTGGACCTAAAGGCCATATTTCACCTGCCCATTCAGATGTTTTTCCCCGTCTACAAGTCTTAGTCCTCAATCTACCTTCATCTCTCTATGGCTCCCTCTGTAAAATTGACTAGCCTGTTTTCCAAATGGCAGGCAGACCTGCCTGATTTAACCAAAGAAAATTGGGATATTTGTCTGAATAACTATGCTACTAGCAGAGGCATAACTAGAACCTTCAGGGCCCCGATGCAAGAAACCATGATGGGCCCCCCTTCCATCAGAGCCCCTGGGCTTCCAATTTTGGGAGGGTGTTCATGAATATCCTCCCAAAACTGGGACATGCATCCAGCGCAATCACAATAGCCCTTTACCATGTGATGTCAGCTGATCAAATGTAAACAGACTTGCCAGTTATCCGCACCCCCTTCCTCCAACGCTGTGTCTGTGTTAGGAAAGGTCTGCTGTTAACTGTCAAGAATGTCAGTAAATTGTTTACACTAATAGCCAGTGACCCAATCATCATCATGCCATCTATCAGTGCTCATCAATTCCACCTATTAGTGCCCATCAATGCTGCCTATTAATGCTCATCAATGCTGCCTATCAGTGCCCATCACTTCAACCTAAAAGTGTTACCTATCAGTGCTCGAAAATGTTGCCTATTAGTGCCCATCAATTCTGCCTATCAGCACCACCTATCAGTGCTCATTAATGCCACCTAACAGCGTCCATCAGTGCCACCTATCAGTACTCTTCAATTCTGCCCATCAAAGCCCATCAATACTGCCTGAGTTCTGCCTATCAGTGTTCCTCAGTGCCCATCAGTACCACCTATCAGTGCCCATCAATGCCACCTATCAGTGCAGCCTATCAGTGCACATCAGTGCCTCCTATCAGTGCTGCCTATCAGTGCTCATCAATGTGGCCTATCAGTGCTCATCAGTGACTCCTATCAGTGCCCATCAGTGCCTCCTCTCAGTGCCCATAAATGCCTCCTATCAGTGTCCATTAGTGCCTTCTATCAGTGCCCATCGGTGGTGCCTTCTATCAGTGACCATTAGTGCCTCCTATCAGTGCCCATTAGTGCTTAGTGCCTTCTATCAGTGCCCATAAGTGCCTTCTATCAGTGCCTCCTAACAGTGCCTATTAGTGCCTTCTATCAGTGCCCATTTGTGCCTTCTATCAGTGCCTCCCATCAGTGCCTCCTATCAGTGCCTATAAATTCCTCCTATAAGTGCCCATTAGTGCCTCCTATCAGTGCCCATCAGTGCCTTCTACCAGTGCACATGAGTACCTTCTATTAGTGCCCATCAGTGCCTCCTATCAGTGTCCATAAGTGCCTCATATCAGTGACCATCCGTGACCATCAGTGCCTTCTATCAGTGACCATCAGTGCTCATCAGTGCCTCCTATCACTGCCCATAAATGCCTCCTATCAGTGCCCATTAGTGCCTTCTATCAGTGATCATAAGTGCCTCCTATCAGTGCCCATTAGTTCCTTCTATCATTTCCCATTAGTGCCTTCTATCAGTGCCCATCAGTGCCTCCCATCAGTGCTCATCAGTGCCACCTATCGCTGCCCATAAATGCCTGCTATCAGTGCCCATTAGTGCCTTCTATCAGTGACCATTAGTGCCTCCTATCAGTGCCCATTAGTGCCTCCTATCAGTGCCCATTAGTGCCTTCTATCAGTGCCTCCTATCAGTGCCCATTAGTGCCTTCTATTAGTGCCTTCTATCAGTGTCCATCAATGCCTCCTATCAGTGGCCATTAGTGCCTTTTATCAGTGTCCATCAGTGCCTCCTATTAGTGCCCATTAGTGCCTTCTATCAGTGCCTTCTAACAGTGCCCATTAGTTCCTTCTATCAGTGCCTTCTATCAATAACCATCAGTGCCTTCTATCAGTGCCCATTAGTGCCTTCTATCAGTGCCCATTAGTGCCTTCTATCAGTGCCTTCTATCAGTGACCATCAGTGCCTTCTATCAGTGCCCATCAGTGCCTTCTATCAGTGCTAATCAGTGAATTGCTATTAATGTCCATCAGTGTCATCTGCCTTCTCAGGACAGCACGGCTCTGAGCGGAGATCGTGTCTGTCATGGAACAGTAGCACAACGGAGACACCTGCATTAATGTTCTATTTGCAGGGGATGAGAGAGGACACACAGCTGATCTCACTACTCCCCCTCCCCCCTCTCCTGTGTGTTCCGCGGGAAATGTGAGCTCCTTATGCTTCACACTAGACTGCCTGCGGAGCACACAGGAGAGGGGAGGGGGAGAAGGGGGAGCAGTGAGATCAGCTGTGTGTCCTCTCTTATCCCCTGCGAGAGAGGACAGACGGGCAAATAGAACTTTAATGCCGGTGTCTCTGTTGTGCTAATGTTCCATGACAGACACGATCTCCGCTCAGAGCCGTGTGTGAATAGCAACCCCACTGCCCCCCCACCCCCACAGTGACGGAATGCCGGGCCCCGTCGCAAGTGCGATTGTTGCGACCCTGGTAATTCCGCCACTGGCTACTAGCATGGATTTGGCCAAAGATCGGTTTATCTAGGTTACATTTCTACACACAGCTTATTATACTCCTGCTTGGTTGGCTAGTAAATATGCCACAGTTAGTCCCCTATGCCATAAATGTCATAAAGCTGAAGGCACCTTCTAGCATATGGTTTGGACCTGCCCCAAGCTTAGAGATTTTGGGGAATCTGTTTTTAAATGTTTTTAATAACACCTATGATTTGACATTCCTTTTAGACCCTAGGGTGTTACCCTTGGGAGTGTTGGATGGTGCTGAGCTCGGCCGTTATACTAAACTATTTGTTTTTGTTTCCCTCCTTTTATGCCCGGAGAGAGAAATCCTTATTAAATGGAAGTCGTCCCTACCTCCTACTGTAGCGTCCTGCCAATAATGCAGTTTTGCCTCTGTACAAACGTATTTATGCTAGCCTATTTTGTCCTAGGAAATTTAATAAGATTTGGATGACTTGGATAGAAGTATCTAGATGTCGCTTAAACACTTAGTGGCTTTACTTGCTGCCCCTCCCTTCCTGCCCTGACTCCCTCACTGCTTTCCCTCCCCCCCCAGTCACCCCTCCTTCCCCCTCTGTTCATTTCTTTTTCACTTCCCTCTTCCGCTCCCCCCCCCTTTTTCCTGATTTCTATATTGGAAACTTGTCACTCTCTTTGTTGTATATGATGGTTTGCTGTTGGAGTTAACTAACTGCATTTACATACTTTCTTGTCTTATTATTTCTAACTCCAGCTTGTGTACTTTTGCCTCGGATTTATTCACCCAGTGTACTGTACTGATTGTTTAATTCTTGGCTATTGGTTCTTGCCAGCCAACCGCACATGTATTGACCTTTTTTTGTTCAATAAATTCATTCTGTTAAAAAAAAAATTGCTTCAAATTTGTGTTGAAAACCTTTAGAATTTTTTTCTTTTAAATTCAAAACAAATAGGTGCTGTTTTTTTCTTTCCAGATGCAATATGCCTGCTCAGTCCCTAAGAAGTTGCAACCAATCCAAAGATACTTAATAGCTGTGGTGCAAAACTGTAAAATTTTGCCTTGTCAGTCTCTGAATCGAGGAAATGGGTGTGGCCTCTATAATTGATTGCTAAAGATAACATTTAAGAGACTTGTACCATCATCCAGGAATCTAGAGATAAAGGGATTGGTAGCCTGGTCCCCAACCAGGCTACCACAAGAACATGGGGACAATTGGACTATCGCGGTACAGTAAGACAATAAAATTAAAATATATGACAGGAACAGTGTATACAAATATAAAAAATATATAAAGAAGTTTTATTAGTACAGAGGTAATGGTCAGTTACAAGTTAAAACATAATACCAGTTCATATATATCACCAAAACCCCGGAAGGGGAGGATCACAGTGGGACAATTGATCACAGATAGGAACTCGACTAGTTTCGCGGACAGTAGCTACTTCATCAGGAAGGTATCTGTGAATTAATTAACAAATGATCAAAGAACAATGTAGTTGCCCAAAGGCATAAGCAATGAAAAACTTTTAATATGGCATAACAATTAAACAAAATAATTTTGTACATAAAGGGAGGAAGGAAGGAAGAGCAAAGCTGCTTACCCATGTCCCAACAGGCACCAAGCGCAAGGAGTTGCCACCAAAGGTGGGTCCCCGGCAGCGACTCGGGGAACTAACAAACATGATGGGTGAGAATCTGGATAAATAAAGTAAGGCAAAAAGATTAGGTATATTGTGGACTTACAAAGCCACAAAATGGTGAACCAGTGAAAAAGTGTTAAATATTGTGAATAGTGCCTTAGTCTCTGAATCAAGCCATTGATTTTTTTTATTTCCAGATATAATATTCCTGCATCGTCACTCAGAATTTGCATTCTGCCCATACAGACTTTATATCTGTGGTGCAAACATGTAACGATTTTCCATTTATCAGTCTCCTAAAAATATTTTTTTTAATGTACAGATGAAATGTGCTTGCTCTCTCCTTCAAATATCGCAGCCTATCCTTTTTTATTTTCAGATGTAATATGCCTGCTTAGTCATTCAGAAACTGTAGCCTGTCCATATGGATTTAATATCTGTGGTGCAAAATTGTAAATCTTCTCAGTCTCTGAATAAAGTCACTGATGTTTTTATTTCCAGACGCAATATGCCTGCTCAGTCCCTAGAAAATTACAGCCTGTCAAAAAGGCATAATAGCTGTGATGTAAATTTTTTTGCCTTGTCAGTCTCTGAATCAAGACACTATGTTTATTGTTTCCAGATATGATATTCCCATCTAATAACTCAGAATTGTCAGTCTGTCCATACAGGCTTATTATCTGTGGTGTAAATCTGTACTATTTTTTGTCTCCTAAAAAAATAAAGATATTTGCAGCACGGGCTTACACTACTGGGAGAGTTCCATGGATGTTCTCCTGTGATCACGCTGCCCGCGATTCCCCCTGCAGTGTGCGGGCAGCGCACTCCGTGATTGCTGCATCCTTAGTACATAGCCCATCATAGCCAATCATAGCCAATCACAGAAGCCCTTTACCACATGATCAGCTGTGTCCAATGACAACTGATCACAATGTAAACACAAGACAGTTATCGGAATTCTTTCCTCAGGCTGACAGCGTGATAAGAAGAGAGGAGAGCCAATAACCAGCTTGTGTGAAAGGGACATCTACACTGATAATCAGGGCACTCCCAACAGTGCCCACAAGTGCTGCCAATGAGTGCCCACCAGTGCTGCCAATCAGTGCTGCCTAAGAGTGCCTATCAGTGGCGCCTATCAGTGCAGCCTATCAGTGCCCCTCAGTGCAGCCTATCAGTGCCCCTCAGTGCAGCCTATCAGTGCCCCTAAGTGCAGCCTATCAGTGCCCCTCAGTGCAGCCTATCAGTGCCCCTCAGTGCAGCCTATCAGTGCCCCTCAGTGCAGCCTCATCAGCACACATCAGTGAAGGAGAAAAAAAAAATGACCTGTTTTCAAAATTGTATAACATATTATGAAAGGTTTTTTTATTTTCCAAATTTTTATTTAGCAAAAAATAAAAACCCAGTGGTGATTAAATACCACCAAAAGAAAGTTCAATTTGTGTGAAAAAAATGCAAAAAAAATCATCTGGGTACAGTGTAGCATGACTGCACAATTGGCATTTAAATTACGACAGCAACGAAACCTGAAAATTGGCCTGGACAATGACAAACATCTTTGTACTTACCTGCTCTGTGCAATTGCACAGAGCAGCCCTGAACCTCTAAACAAGCCCTAAACGTTTTTCAAACTGTAAAACAGTAAGGGTAATTTATTTATGTTTGTGTGATGGTGGGTTTTTCTCTACTGGAAAAACAAAAAGGGATGACGTAGAATGAATATTCATGTCTACCCATGCTAACTCGAGATTAAAACTCACCCTTGGGACACCATACTTGCTTGCACCATGGATTTCAAATGTATTGCCTTAGATAGAGTTCATCCTGACACCCAAGGAGGAGATTAATAGGTCTAGTGTCACAAGCCACTGTTATCCTCAAGACTGACTAATAATCCATTTAATTGAAGTCCAGCCCCTTGACTTCTCCCAATCTCAGGCTCACCGAAGTCTCACATTTGCAATTAACCCATCAAACTATAACCCAGAGAGGGAGGAAACACAGGAAAACTGGTCTATAATTGGAGAGGAGGGACTTTCACTAATTGGCTTCAATAGGTGACTACATGAAGGTTAAGGAGATTGCAAATAAACATGGAAATCATTTTTTTTTTTAAGAATAACACTAAGAAGTTGAAAATGAAAATTTCACAGCAAAATTAATTTTGCGAAAACCACCAGACTCCTCTCTTGTTCTTGAGATAATGAGGTAATGAGCCAAATCTTTACTCTGACCCTTGATATATGGAAACATAATAAGGTGATTTCTAAAATGTCTGTTTCAAGCTGAACACATGGGGTTAGAACTTCTGTTTTTCTTCTCAAAAGTTTAAAACAAGCCAATACAAAATATGCAGAGTAATGCCCCATACACACGATCGGACATTCCGACAACAACATCCATGGATTTTTTCAGACGGATGTTGGCTCAAACTTGTCTTGCATACACACGGTCGCTCAAAGTTGTCGGAATATCTGATCGTTCTGAATGCGGTGACGTAAAACACGTACATCTGGACTATAAACGGGGCAGTAGCCAATAGCTTTCGTCTCTTAATTTATTCTGAGCATGCGTGTACACACGATCAGAATTTCCGACAACGGATTTTGTTGAGAAACCGAGGAAAACTGGAAGCCGCACACCAGTCTGATGATAAGTGCTTTTATTAATGAAAAGCTGGATCGTAGAAGAACACAAAACACTACAGCAGAAGTGTACAGGGAACCACTGACGCGTTTCGCACTCACAACGAGTGCTTACTCATAGCTGGCATACATGGAAATAAAGAACATATATAAAGCCTATGTTAAAAACCCATGTGATCATATGATCGTGTTAATAATTGACAACAGCTGGAGGTCAGTCATACCAATTCTCGGCACCTGTTGTTAGACTAATGCCGCGTACACACGAGCGGACTTTACGGCAGACTTGGTCCGGCGTACCGGATTTCGTCGGACAATTCGATCGTGTGTGGGCTCCAGCGGACTTTGTTTTCTCAAAAGTTTGACGGACTTAGATTTGAAACATGTTTCAAATCTATCCGATGGACTCTGCTTTCTAGCGGACAAACCGCTCGTCTGTGTGCTAGTCCGACGGAAAAAAACGTATGCATGCTTTGAAGTAAGTACAAGACGGAAGCGCTCAGTCTGGTAAAACTAGCCTTCGTATTGAAGCTAGCACATTCCTCTTCTGTGATCTTTTAATACAGCGCTTTTTTTTTCTTTATAATGTGAGAAGAATGAAGTTGTTTTGCTGCTTTATATTCACACAGAGTTCTCACAAATTACTTTCTTCATGATTTATCCTCATGCCATGACTAATATGATATTTTTAAAAAGCCAGATCTCCATAAATAAAGTATTAAATTAGATTTTGGACTCATCTTTCTTTTTTTTAGATTTAAACACTATCTATTTTACAATGTTTTTTTTTTTTTTTTTTTAGTTTTGGAGTTTCAAGTTACCACAATAACCTCAACCACTTCAGCCCCGGGAAGGATTTACCCCCTTCCTGACCAGAGCACTTTTTACAATTTGGCACTGCGTCTTTTAACTGCTAATTGCGCGGTCATGCAATGCTGTACCCAAATGAAATTTGCGTCCTTTTCTTCCCACAAATAGAGCTTTCTTTTGATGGTATTTGATCACCTCTGCGGTTTTTATTTATTTATTTATTTTTTTGCTCTATAAATGGAAAAAGACCAAACATTTTGAAAAAAAAAGATATTTTCTATTTTTTGTTATAAAAAAATCCAATAAACTCAATTTTAGTCATACATTTAGGCCAAAATGTATTCGGCCACATGTCTTTGGTAAAAAAATGTCAATAAGCGTATATTTATTGGTTTGCGCAAAAGTTATAACGTCTACAAACTAGGGTACATTTTCTGGAATTTACACAGCTTTTAGTTTATGACTGAATGTCATTTCTTGAGGTGCTGAAATAGCAGAGCAGTACAACCCCCCCCCCAAATGACCCCATTTTGGAAAGTAGACACCCCAAGGAAATTGCTGAGAGACATGTTGAGCCCATTGAATATTCATTTTTTTGTCCCAAGTGATTGCATAATGAAAATGAAAAAAAAAAAAAAATTTACAAAAAGTTGTCACTAAATGATATATTGCTCACACAGGCCATGGGCATATGTGGAATTGCACCCCAAAATACATTCTGTTGCTTCTCCTGAGTACGGGGATACCACATGTGTGAGACTTTTTGGGAGCCTAGCCGCATACGGGACCCCGAAAACCAAGCACCGCCTTCAGGATTTCTAAGGGCGTAAATTTTTCACTCTTTATTTCATTTATTTCACTCTTCACTGCCTTTCACAGTTTCAGAGGCCATGGAATGCCCAGGTGGCACAAACCCCCCCCCCCCAAATGACCCTATTTTGGAAAGTAGACACCCCAAGCTATTTGCTGAGAAATATAGTGAGTATTTTGCAGACCTCACACTTGGGGTGTAATTTCACATATTCCCAATGCATGTGTGAGCAATATATCATTTAGTGACATATAAAATATTCCATGGACTCGACATGCCTCTCAGCAAATAGCTTGGGGTGTCTACTTTCCAAAATGGGGTCATTTGGGGGGGGGGGGTTGAACTGTCCTGGCATTTTATGTACAACATTTAGAAGCTTATGTCACACATCACCCACTCTTCTAACCACTTGAAGACAAAGCCCTTTCTGACACTTTTTGTTTACATGAAATTTTTTTTTTTTGCAGGAAAATTACTTTAAACCCCCAAACATTATATATTTTTTTTAAAGCAAATGCCTTACAGAATAAAATGGTTGGTGTTTCATTTTTTTTTTACACATTATTTGCGCAGCGATTTTTCAAACGCATTTTTTTGGGAAAAAACACACTTTTTTAAATTTTAATGCACTAAAACACACTACATTGCCCAAATGTTTGATGAAATAAAAAAGATGATCTTAGGCCGAGTACATGGACACCAAACATGACATGCTTTAAAATTGCGCACAAACGTGCAGTGGCGACAAACTAAATACATTTTTAAAAGCCTTTACAGGTTACCACTTTAAATTTACAGAGGAGGTCTACTGCTAAAATTACTGCCCTCGATCTGACCTTCTGACCTCACATGCATGGTGCAATTGCTGTTTACATTTGACGCCAGACCAACGCTTGCGTTAGCCTTAGCGCGAGAGCAGGGGGGGACAGGGGTGCTTTTTTTTTTCTTTATTATTTTTTTGCTTTTTTATCTTATTTTTAAACTGTTCCTTTCATTTTTTTTAATCATTTTTATTGTTATTTCAGGGAATGTAAATATCCCCTATGATAGCAATATGTAGTGACAGGTACTCTTTTTTGAAAAAATTGGGGTCTATTTGACTCTAGATCTCTCCTCTGCCCTTAAAGCATCTGACCACACCAAGATCGGTGTGATAAAATGCTTCCCCAATTTCCCAATGGCGCTGTTTACATCCGGCGAAATCTAAGTCATGAAATGCTCGTAGCTTCCGGTTTCTTAGGCCATAGAGATGTTTGGAGCCACTCTGGTCTCTGATCAGCTCTATGGTCAGCTGGCTGAATCACCGGCTGCATTCTCAGGTTCCCTGTTGAGACAGGAGAGCCAGAGAAAAACACGGAAGACAGTGGGGGGGCATTCCCTCCCACTGCTTGTAAAAGCAGTCTAGAGGCTAATTAGCCGCTAGGATTGCTTTTACATGAAAGCTGACCGTTGGCTGAAAAGAATGATACCAAGATAATACCTAATCCTGCAGGCATCATTATGGTATAACCACTCAAAGTCGTGAATGGCGTACCTGAAGACAAAAAAATGGTTAACAATAAAACACAGTAAACGGTAAAGTATAAAAAATTGCATACCTGAAAAGCAAACATGATAAAACATAATAACAATAAAACATTGCAGAATAGAATACAGTAAAAAAGAGCAGAACAATAGAGAGAGAATAGAGAGATAGAGAACAATAAAACGACAACTATTTTTTTATTTTATATATTTTTTGTGTTTTTCTTTTTTTTTTTTACACTTTTTTTTGTAACTGTAACCGGTTCCAGGTTCGGGTCTCTCAAAATGCGATGACATCTTGGGAGACCCTGTGAAAGTGTGCCTAGTCTGTGCAATGCTGTACCCTACGCTAATACTCAACTAGTGTATAGTAGTGTTCAAAACATTCACCAATGCAAAGACCAGGATTGTCAGGGCAGGAGGGACAATAATAGTGGGTGTCACGCCTATATCCGTGCTTGCTGCAGACACAACATCTTTTTTGGGGGGGTTTACATCATTAATATTTACACAATCACACATTCAACAAAAAAGGATACCTGGCAGAAGCGGGGCGCATCCACTTCATCAAGGATGAAAGGGCCCAGTTCTTCCTGGGACTCCTCAGCTGGCGTGGAGGTGGAGGGAAGGCTGGAGGGAAGGGTGGGGGGGAAGGGTCGAAAGTGATTGCCTTGCTTCTTTCTGGTCATCCAGAAATCACATTTTTTGGTAGTACCACAGTTTGGGTACATAAACCTGGTCGGCTGCTGCTCCGGATCTGAGCGACTCCTGGATCTTATTGTGTTCCCGCTTGTACATATTGCGCAAGATACCAATTTTCTTGTCCACAAACTTGAGGTCTGCCTGGGGGACTCGAGTCTTCACAAATTCCAAAAGTGTGCCCAGTGTTGCCTTCCTTACATCTCTATTGAAATATAATGGGTGTTTGACCTCCCACAGGTTTTTTTTTTCTGATACAAATCAATGAATCTTGACAAAAAATCAGCCTCCTTAAAGGGATTCATTTTTGCTGAAAGACAAGACACAAGATAAAAATTGTAATGCCCCGTACACACGGTCGGATTTTCCGATGGAAAATGTCCGATCGGAGCGTGTTGTTGGAAATTCCGACCGTGTGTGGGCTCCATCGGACATTTTCCATCGGATTTTCCGACACACAAAGTTGGAGAGCAGGAGATAAAATTTTCCGACAACAAAATCCGATCGCGTCAATTCCGACCGTGTGTGGCCTGTTCCGACGCACAAAGTGCCACGCATGCTCAGAAGAAATTCCGAGACGGGACAGCTCGTTCTGGTAAACTTAGCGTTCGCAATGGATACAGCACTTTCGTCACGCTGCAATGTTAAAAATGGTTTAATACAGCGCACTCTCTTCTTCTTTATAATGTGACAAGAATTAAGTAGTTTTGCTGCTCATATTCACACACACTTCTCACAAAGTTTTATTTGTGTTTTTTTAGTGGGATTCCCTCAATATATAGTTATTAGTTGTCACATCTGACAGTTTTATATATATATTTTTTTTTTTTTGGATTTTCAGCCTTTTTTTTTCTTAAATGTTTGTATTTTTTCCAAGGCTGATCTTTGTTCAATGTTATTTTTATTTTTACTCCAGAATATTTTTGTGTGTGTTTTGTGTGTCAAGTTACCCCAACACCATTGATATCTTTTATTTTTTTTGTTCCAAATAATTTTATTGAGAGTATAATAAAATAGACAGAAGTGTCATACATGACATACAGGTAAAATATGATATATCTAAAATCGTACCTAGACTAAAAAAATTTAATACAGCAGAATCATAAAAATTGTCTAGAGGGGGTAATGATCTATGGTAGTATACAGTTAAAATTTTGTAAAGTAAGAGACCTTAGGGAAGGTACAGGAGAATATACAGTACCAGGCAGTAGATACGAAAATTATTATATATATAACTAATCTAAAATTCTAGAAAGTCTATCTGCTTTATATTTGAAGCGTGTTAAGTGTTTAATGAGAAAATAAAGTAATCCAAGAAGTAAATAAACGGGAATATCCCTTTAACAGTGTAAGAACCAAGGTGTGACTAATCTCGAACCTTGCACCCCTATCGGGAACAAACTGTGCAAGGTGAGATCATGAAAAGAGCGTTTAGTAGGATCTCATTGGTGATGGTCCGAATTGGTGAAAAATATGTGGTTCAAGTCTCCTGTTGTGTGTGGTGTATGTTAAGTGTATGAAAAGAAAAAGAGTTAAGTATGAATTGATGAGAAAAGTAGGTAGAGAATAAGGTAGATAGAAAGGAATGGGGGTAGGTAGATATATAGGTAGACACTTCAATTCAGAATCCTGGTGATAAGTTTGCTAGAGGTATCAGTGGAAAAGAGAAGAGGGTCTGGAGTCAGGAGTCAGGGTCAGACAACAAAGCCTTAAATTCTTGGGAGTCTCGAAAATGTAACCAACATGCCCAAGTGGAACGAAATTTGGTAGGGTTTTCCTTGGCCTGATGGATTAAGTCTTCCATGTCCGCAATTTTCCCAACTCTTTTCAGCCAATCAGAAATTGAGGGAGGATTAGTATCTTTCCATCGCACGGGGATACATTGTTTAGCTGCGTTGACGAGGTGGAGCATTAAAGATTTTCTGTATATAGATTGAGGCAGAGACGTGTGGTGTAGCAGGTATTGGGCTGGTGTGAAGTTTAAAGTGTAGGTGGTAATGCGAGTTATCAGATCATGTATTTTTTCCCAGAACGGTTTTATATGAGCACAATCCCACCAAATATGTAGCAGAGAGCCCAAATCAGAGTCACATCTCCAGCACTGTGAGGATAAGGTAGAATTAAATGAGTGAATGCGAGCAGGATTGTTGTACCATCTGGAGTACACTTTGTAATTATTTTCTTGTGCTGTAACGTTTATAGAGCCTTTGTGTATATGTTCATGTATCCTCTCCCAGTCCTCAGTGTTAAGGTTTAAGTTGAGCTCCTTTTGCCATTTCTGATTGGTTGGTAACAATGTTTGATCAATTGTTCCAAACAGTATGGCGTATATTGTTGAGATTAGATGATTTTGAGGCCTAGTAGAGGAGCATAAGGTTTCAATGGGATTTAGGTCTCTGCAACATTCAGAGGTGGGGCTGATGCTACCAAGAAAGTGTCGGATTTGAAGAAATGTGAAAAATGGGATGTTGAGATCTGGGAATTTACAAGATAGATCCGAGAATGTGATGATTGAGCCTTTGTGAAAAAGATGACAAGCTTTTAGGGTATGACCTGTTTTTGCTAAAATTGCATTATTCTCCGGGAGGCCTGGGGGGAAGTCAGGATTACCAGTCAGGGGGGTTAGTGGGCTTGGTGAAGGTGTATATTTGAGATACTGACACACTTTGTGGAAGATTTCCATAGTGGGTCCAACCAATGGGTGTGTGGTGTGCAATTTCGGGATGTACTTTTTCCCGATCCAAGGAGTATGAGACAGAGGGATTTGGCCGTTGGAGTCCTCCAGGGAAATCCAATCTTTCGATTGTGTGTGAATGTGCCAATCAACTAATCTGGCGATGTGGCATGCTTCGTAATATTTTTGAATATCCGGAAGGCCCAAGCCACCTTTGAGCTTGGGGAGTGTCATTCTGTCCCAACCTATTCTGGGAGATTTTTTAGCCCAAATGAAGTGTCTGCATATTCTTTTATATGTTCTAAAAAATGATGGGGGTATTTTAATTGGGACTGTCTGAAAGATATATAATATGCGAGGTAGTATGTTCATTTTTAGTATAGCTATTTTTCCAAACCAGGAGAAGTTCCCCAATGACCACCTGATGAGATCTTTTTTAATGTTTTGGAGTAGTGGAGAATAATTTCTGTCGAATAGTTCATTTAATTTAGAGGGGATTTGGATTCCTAGATATGTCAGGGCATGTGGTTCCCAGCTAAAAGGAAAGTTAGCTTGACATTGGGAAACTAACGAAGGTGAAAGGGTGAAGTTGAGGGCTTTAGATTTTGTGAAATTTATTTTCAGATTAGATATTTTCTGGAAGAGTTTAAAATCATGGAGGAGATTAGGTATAGTGATTAAGGGATTGGAGAGAAAAAGAAGAATGTCGTCAGCGTACGCAGCAATTTTGAAATTTTTGTGTCTAATATCAATACCTGTTATATTGGGGTTATTCTTAAGCTTATGTAGTATAGGTTCTAGGGTGAGTACAAAGAGAAGGGGGGAGAGGGGACATCCTTGTCTAGTACCATTAGACACGGAGAAGGCGTCCGACAGCCGGCCATTAACCCTTATTCTGGCAGTGGGAGAGGTGTATAATGCTAGGATCATATGGATGAAATGAGTCGGGAATCCCATTGCTTTTAGTACTGCTATTATGTAATCCCATGCCACCCTGTCAAACGCCTTCTCCGCGTCCAAAGAGAGAAAGAAGCCTTGTGTGGTTGAAGTGGAGAGCCAGTGATGAATATTGATCGCTTTGATAGTATTATCCCTAGCTTCCCTGCCAGGGACAAAACCTACCTGATCTAATGAAATCATGTTGGGTAGAAAGGGAAGCATTCTATTGGCAAGAGTTTTGGCGTACATTTTGATATCGACATTTAGAAGTGATATGGGTCTGTAATTAGACACTAGTGCATCATCTTTTCCTGGTTTGGGTATGAGCGTAATGTGGGCTTCAAGAAGATCTTTATTAGCTTGTGTAGGAGAGGAGAGAGCGTTAAAGGTCGTGACAAGATGAGGAATAAGTATGTCTTGAAAGGTTTTATAGTAACCTACAGTTAGACCATCAGGGCCAGGGCTCTTGCCCGTTTTAAGTTGTTTTAGAACGACTGAGATTTCGTCTTTATCAATAGGGCGAGATAGAGTAATGGAATCTTCTTGAGAGATAGTGGATGGACAATGATTTCCTAAGAATTCTTTAATGAGATTTTGTCTGTTTAAGATGTCTCCTTGAATTTTGGAAGACGGTAAATTATAAAGGTCGGAAAAATATTTCACAAATTGGGAGGCTATGTCATCTGATGAGGCGAAAACGGTGCCGGACGAGTCTCTAATTTTGTGTATAGTGTGTGAAGCTTTCTTTGATTGTAATGCTCTCGCTATTAATTTACCAGATTTGTTCCCCATCTCATAGAACAATTTTTGAGTAAGGTTGTATTTGCGTTTCATGGATTTGCCTAAAATTTCCAAAAGTTCTTCTCTGGTGTTGGTTAGTTCTGTAAGAGTTTTAGCAGCTAACGAGAGTTTATGAGCTTGTTCTAAGTTGTGAATTTTAGCTAATAAATCAGTTATATGCTTCTTTCTGGACCTGTTCCTATGTGCAGTCAAAGACATAATTTCTCCTCTGATGACACATTTGTGTGCCGCCCAGATGCTGGATTGTTTTATGTCAGTGGAGTCATTTTCCGTGAAGTATTGTAGTAGGCGCGTGTTAATTTTTTGAGTGATGTCGAGATCAGTCAGTATTGAGTTATCTAGGCGCCAAATCATATTTTTGGATTGGGTTTCTGGTATGTCTAGTGATATAGAAACAGGGTTATGATCTGAAAGTATCATTGGGTCAATGGAAGCTTTAGCGAGAAGAGGCAAGTCTGTTTGAGAGATGAAGAAATGATCGATTCTGGTGTATTTATTGTGTGGCGATGAATAGAACGTGAAATCTCTTTCGTTCGGGTGTAGCGTACGCCAAGTGTCATGCAATGTTAAGTCTCGAAGCATTGTTTTAATGGCTTTTAAGGCTCTATATGGTAAGGATGAAGTTCCTGTGGATGAATCTTGTGTAGGAGAAAGAGCTACATTAAAGTCACCCCCGACAATGAGGACTCCAGAGCAAAATTCAGTTAGTAACTGGAGAGTGTCACGGAAAAAACAGACTTGTTTTGTGTTTGGAGCGTAGAGGTTCGCCAAAGTGAAGGGTTTGCTATGTAGCGACCCTTTGAGGAATAGATATCTACCTTTCTTATCTTTTTTAACTTCTGACACTTGAAAGGGGCAATTTTTAGCTATTAGGATTGATACCCCTTTTGATTTAGATTCCTCATTGGTAGCATGATATGCCGTAGGAAAATGGTGGTTCGAAAGATTAGGGATATTTTCCGAACGAAAGTGAGTTTCCTGGATAAATGCTATCTGGACTTTATTTTGGCGAAGGGTATGAAGTAGTTTTGATCTTTTTTCTGGAATATTGAGTCCTCGCATATTCAGAGAGCAAAATTTCACTTGTGAATGTGGAGAAGGGTTACAGTGGTTTTGTGATCCTTTTTTTGTAGTGTCTACCATGGATGGGATGAAAGGGGTATTCATTTTAAGGCTTGCGTATAGGAGTGTTGAGTAGGTGAAGGAGAAAGAGATAAATCAAAAGGTACCAGTGCCTGTGTTGTAGCAAAGTGGGGGGGGGGAGGGGGATAAGGATGGGGTGTTATGTATATCTCCTCCTCTGGTGTGAGAGGAGTATTTAGTACAGTGTGATTTCAGTGAGACGTAACCTGAACAAGGTCTAGTCAATGAAACAGCACTGTGTGGGGGTTGGGAGTGACCTAGCGTAGAAGATAGAATAAAAACTATAATAAAAATAAACCAGGAAGAATCTGAGTGAGTCCACCTGTACCAGCCAGAGAAGCAAATATTGAAGTGGAGAAGTGCTTTAAGTGGGTGTGGTAATTTATTAGAGAGGACGGATGTAAGTGTTAAAGATAGTATGTGTTAAGGTTAAGCATCGGAGGTATGCTATTATAAGAATGTGAGTTTGAAAAATTTCATAGCATTGAATGTTGAGAGGATGTATGTGTCATGCATGGAAGCAAACTTATATGTGTTAACCTCGATTGGGTGTCAATCACACAGCATATAATTAGGATCAAACATCTTGAATTCTCTTTTATAAAGCCATTCCATTACAGCCTAATATAAACCAAACAAAAAGGTGAATCTAAATGTGAATCACAACAAAACGATTGGTAATGCAAATCGTATAAAGCCTGAATATATCAGGTTTTCAAAACTACAATAGACCCAACATGGGAAAGGTGAACCAAGCCTATAGAACATTGAAGTTTCATTCCGTCATGTCATATTTTGAGGCTACAGGAGGAGGTGGAATTAAATATAAAGTGTAGTCTTACACTGTTATCTGAACCATGAAGATAAATGTTTACGGGGTAATGAGGTTAGTAAACATTAACGTGAAGAAGTAGACTTCTGTAGCCCAATGTCCTTACGCTATAATCCGTAACCCGTAAGGGGATGTGCTACACAGTAAGGCGGGATAAAAGGAGAGTTGGTCTTGCGGTATATGACGGAGTAGCAAGATCGCTGTGGATACCCGCCTATATAGGAATCGGTTGGTCCGGGTGTTTAAAAGGACTGCAAGTTTAAGCATATGTCAGACATTTGTTAGGAGATGAATAATGAATTGTCTGAAAGTATATGAGGAGGTATAATCGTTTCTGACTTATATCTAGGAATGAGTGAGATGCTTTAGTACAGCAGAAGAAGGGTAGGGATTAAAGTATGTCTTTCTTTTGTCAGAAAGGAATGTGGGATTATATACCTATCGAGTATTGCCAATAGAGGAACTAAAAGATTTGAGTGTATCTTGTAAAAGGTTAAAAAGGGCGAAAACCTGAAACGAGTAGGATATGTAAGATAAATAGGTGAATACATTCATGTATAAGAATGGGAGTGTAGTATAATTATTAAAAGATAATTAAGATTAAATGGTTAAATTGTGGTGCTTCGTAAACCATTAATTTAGTTTATATCCATTAATGGAAAAGGGCTGAAATAATTTTTATTATAAACTAAAGAGGATTTTGGTTCACCTTAAAGAATATCCATAATGTACATTTGCCCGCCTATATGCAGGTATGTCTTGCCTTACCCAAACCTGTGCAGTCATTTGTGGTGGGGGCAAATGAAGGGAAGAAGAAAAAGACGTTAATTTGGATAAATATATATTAAGAGGATAGTTCCAGAGTCAATCCGGTAAAGTCGGATCACAGTCATTGGTGTAAAAGATGAATACTCCGTTGTCTGACTGCTGCATGTCTTCTGTGGCGAATCCTATTAAATGAAGGCAGTTTAGTGGGCTTGTAGTTTACGCTGTGCATAAGAGAGGGAGGGATAGAGCCAAATCCAGAATGCCGTAATGCACAGGGGTATGCAGGCATTGCTTAAGAAAAAGATCAGTTGCTTTCCCATTTGCCGTGGAATGAATGAACGAAAATGCAAACAAAAGTAATGATGGTAAACTTAATGGTACTTAACGGAAAAGATGAAGAAAACAGCTGGAACAGTGTTGTATCTTAACTCATGAGGAACGGTAGTGAAGATTTCCTTTAGAATTCCCTCCTAGCTCTCCGAGACCTAGGTGAATCGGATGGACTGTAGCCGCGGTGTGAGTTATAGCGGGGATTGCGTCTCCTGTTGCTGGAAGGTGATCTCCGTCCTCGAATCCGTGAGTCTTGTGCCTCCATCGGTTCTTCTTGCTGGGTGTGTTTCTTCGATGGTTGGAAACGGAATTCTGCATACCAATTAGGTACGTAAATCATAGGAACATCCAGGGCTTCGCAGAATGATTGTAAGTCCTCGGGGATCTTGAGGATGGCCGTACGTCCCAAGTGAGTAGCCGAGAGGCTAAAGGGGAACTTCCACCTATATTGGATTCCTCTGGTGCGTAATTCATCAAGTAGGGGTTTGAGGTCCCGGCGGTGCTGCAGTGTAATACTGGACAGATCTTGAAAGATCTGTATAGTGTGTCCTTCATGAAGTAGTTGTTGGCGGCTTCTAGCTTGCCTAAGTATGTCTTCTTTGAGCCTGAAATCCACTATGCAGCAGATGATATCACGGGGGGGGGTCTGTGTCTCTACCTTTAGGGCGGAGATGTGTTCTGTAGTAACCGTTTCAGGCAAACCTCTAATCCTGAGGTTATGACGGCGTCCTCTGTTGTCGAGGTCTTCGACATGACGCTGGATTTCCCTTAGTTGTAAAGTGTGAGTGTCAATTTTCCTGGTGGCTTTGCGCAATACTTGATCATGTTTTGTGGACACTTGTTCTACCTCATGAACCCTGTCAGAAAGAGAGTGAATGTCAATGCGTAAATCCGCTATGGCCGCTGACAGGGTGTCCTTAATATCTGCTGCTATTGTCTTCAGGTCATGAATATTGAGGTAAGGTGGAGCAGGAACAGAACCGCCGGCATTTTCCGATATTACCGGTTCCAACGCTGGAGGCAGGATCAAGGGATGCAGCTGTGGTGTATCCGAGCTCTGAGGAGAACTGTGGCGGGAAGGCGCCATATTGTGTCTCTGAGCACGGAACATGTCAGGGATATTCCGGCCGTTTCCTTCGATCTGTCCTCTCGGGGAGCGGGATCTAGATGCCGATGATGTTCTAGAAGCTGTCCCCATTGTCGATAGCTTGTTTTGCTGCTATTAATCTCCGGTTTTATGGTTAAAAGGCTGGTGACAGGCAGGAGCTCATCAGTTAAGCGGCCATCTTCCTGCTTGGCCAAACCACGCCTCCATCTTTTATTATTTAATCTCAAGGAGATTGTTTGGTGTTGGTGTCCCTTGTTCATTTCACATTGTATATTTGAAATGTACCTGAACCCTCACAAACAGTCATTTTTGAAGTAAAACACATAGGAGAGTATAATTCAAAACAAAAATCCTTTATTAAGGTATCAGAACCAAACAAAGAGGAAGGCAACACTGGAGAAACATGAGAAATTAGTGAAGCCTGGGACCCCCACGGCAGACAACAATTCTTCAACATCAAAATTGGTGGCCTGAGGAGTCCATATGTAGGGGAGGGCAGTCTGGTCCAGAATTCGCAGAGATCCGGAAAGCAGCAGATGACATCTGTGTCCCCAGGCTGTGGTACCACAAGAGGCTGCATTTTTTGGCTGACCAGACTGAACCCAGAGCAATCACTGTCTGGTCTTCCTTCCACGCTTCCTTCCAGGCTGTGGCTGTGCAGTTGGAGATGTGGCAGGAGGAGGGAGGAGGAGGAGGACCTGCAGGAGGAGGAGGAGGACCATCGCGAAGGTGTGTCTGAGGTGTAATTTGGCCCCTCATACCTTTCTCCAGAGCCTCCGATATGAGGGCCTCACACATTACTTGTTGGCCCTCCTCCATCCTCTGCATTTTATATGCAATGACGGCAGCAATGTCCTCCTCCACGGTCTGTCGTGCTCCCAGGACCTCTGTAGCCCTCCAAAAGAATCCTATGGAAGCCTCCTCTAGGGCACTCCTCCTACTGCCACTTTCTCTTTTCAGGGGGGGTGGAGGGACCTGCAGATCAGCCAGCCGGCTCGGCCCGGCCACCTCCTTGCTGAGACTTCCCTGTGTATGAAAAAGGGACATGGTTGTAATGTTTTGCATCATCAATCACAATCATAAATTAGTACTCCCAACTAACATCTAGTTAACATCATTGATTGGACAAGCAGAAATATTTAGAGGAATGCTATACCTGGCTCAATCTGGGCTCCTCCACATGTGGCCTGGAAGGCACAGGTTGGGCGTCAGAAGCCTCAGTCGGGGGGGAAGGAAGCATGGAAGGAAGACTGGAGAGGGATGGCCTGGGCTCAGTCTGGCCTGCCAGAAAATGCAGCCTGTCGTAGTACAACATCCTGGGGACATAGATGTCATCTGCTGCTCCTGATCTCTGCGAATCCAGGACCTTCTTGTGCTCCCTTCGATATGTACTCCTCAGGCAACCAATTAAGATCTTTAAATAGGTGATGTCTGCCGTGGGGATCACCTGCTTCACAATTTCACACAATTGCACCAGTGCTGCCTTCCTCTTTGCTTGGTTCTTGAAATGGGGGTGGTTAATCTCCCACAGACAGGGCAGCTCCCTTTGCATCTCTAGGAATACTGACATGAAGTCATTATCTTTGAGTAGCATATCCATGTTCACTGCAAGACACAACACAAGACAAAGCCTAATGTCAGACAAAACTCTCCTAATCTTGTTACAATATAGGCCTCAATCTAGAAGCAGTATAGGCACAAGTTTGTCTCTTACCTTCGTTCTTACGATCGGAGCGTCCAATGCTCCTTCCTCCGCTCACAGATCGTACGTAATACGCACGCGTGTTACGCTTTATACACACTGCACATGCGTGTAACTCCGCCCGCCCCTGACGTTCTTTCTAGTCTATTCCCCGCCCCTTTTCGTTTGGTGCAGTGGGTGAAGAGCATGATGGCGGAGTTAGAGCAGGTGTGTGCTAATTATAGCAACGAGGAGGAGGAGGAGGAAAGCCCGGATCCAGGCACGTCCCGGTCCAGAAGGAGACGTTTTAAGGCCACAAATATGTCCTTTGGGGAGATGTTGGAGATGGTCGACATCATGAGGAAGTCCGACTATGACAGGAAGTATGGGCCTTACCCCCACCCCAACATCAGAAAGGCCAAAATCATTGCTAAAGTGGTCAAAAGCCTTTACAGGAATTTCGGGGTACGGAGATCTAAAGATCAGCTCAGGAAGCGGTGGTCGGACCTGAAGTTGAGAGAGCCAGAGCAGTACCGAAAGATCCGGAGAGTGCTGCAAAAAAGTAAGTAGTTGTGCTGGGTTCCTATTCTTTCTGTCTGATTCCGTTCGTGCTGCTCCATATGCTTTTATTAATTGTAACGTTTAAAAGGGCAACTTTAATGTTCATGGGCCCATTGTTCGTTCATATCAAACATTTTTCTTTCGGCCTCTAGAACACCATTGTTTAGGCCATATGCATTTTCCCACATTTTTTTGGGGCCTACTTGGATGCCAAATATTTGTTTGTGTAGATGGGTTTGTTACTAGAATGAAATGCAAACACGATTGTGTGTAAGGAGAGGACACTGAGCAGCTGTTTTCACATCTGGACACTGGAGCACTAGTGTGGGACACAAGAACACCCTTTTTATTAGGGGCCACACAGGTGCTCCAGTGTATACTATAGGGGGGGTCTCCATCTGTGAAGCTTGTACCAAACAGGTAAAGTATTGCAGCTTGACAAAGGGCAATAAAAAAAAGACATCTTGGAACTCTGCTAAAATTGACAATTGTACCCCACTTCCAAGCAATGTTTCCTATTTCTAGTTCTGCCATCAAATATCTGTGTGCTAATTATACCATTTTTGTTTTACATAGGGGAGAAAAGACTCGGAGGACACCCCTCATCCGAGGAGACCACAGACCCCCCACCTATGGAAGAAGGTGAAATACCCCTAAACGAAGCTGAGCAGGAGGAAGAAGAAGATGTGGTGGAGATTGGCACCACAACAGGTGAGTGTCTGCGACCACAGGCTCAGGTAAGAAATGGATTGTGGCAGATTTTTGAGACCTTTTTTTTTTATTTATCTCTTTTTAGGTGATCATGATGTGAGGGAGAGAGAACGCTTTACTTCTGAAAGTGCCCAGATCCTGATCGGGGAGATCATGGGGTGTAATGCCGAACTGCAAAACATCCAGCAAAAAATCCATGATGTTATTAAAAAAAATAATAACATCATTGATGTTTTGGGGCGAATTTAAAACACAAAATCACTTTTTGTATTGTGGTTCAATCTTTTAAATTTTTTTGCAATGTTTTGAAAAGCCAAATTTGGAGGATGCACACAGTGTGCCAACATGTGCTATCTGCCATCACGGGAGATCAATGGACGCGTTTTGGGGGTGCAACTCCTTCCTCAATTCTAAAGTCGCGTTGAGAAAGGGCTTGCTCCCCCAAAACACGTCCCTTGATCCCCCATGATGGCAGATAGCACATGTTGACATTCGTAAATTGGTGTGCATCTTCCAAATTTGGATTTTCATGGGGTGATTTTCCCCCATCTGAACGCTATATCAAACACAGTTCCTAAATACTGATGTCTGATATAGCCTTCAGGTTTTACCTAATGTGAACTTTGTAAGTTCAAGTTTTTTGGCTTTCTTGTTGGTTTTACACAGGCCTGTTTTATCTGAAATAGATATTTAGAATTTTGCTAATGCTACTGCAAAAATTGTTATACAACAAACATGTTGGTTTGTTTTAAAAACCTTTGGTAAATGCACATGTGATTGTGCAGGTATAAAAAAGTTGGTTACTCAAGAATGTGTGGATTATTGTCTCAACACTACAACACTTTTGGGGTGATGTAATAGCTGTTTTATGCAAAAATAGGGGTTATTTCCTAAGGGCAAATCCACTTTGCACTACAAGTGCAGGTTCAGTGCAGTTGCAAGTGCACTTGTAGTGAAATGTGTTTTTGCATTTAGGAAATACCAGCCAACAGTGCTTTGTATAAGGTTACCCAATCACGACATTTTCTGCACTCAAAACATTTCTGTCAGGGTCAGCTAAAACAAACACAAGCAGTAAATGTCCACAAAGAATTTCTTTTTTTTTAATTTCAAAAAGGCTTCACATATTGTCTGGCATATTGATAGCCCCCCTACCCGCAAAGAACTCCAGGTATCGTAACCGGACATCACGGGCACTCAGGGAGGGCAAGCCAGGACGGCCACTTTCAAGCGCCGTCAGTGTTGTTGGATTTTGGATTCCGGCCTCAGGCCCAACTGAGCCAGCATAGTTGGCAGAATGTTTTCTTAAAAAATTATGGAGAACACAGCACGCAAGTATTATATGGTTCAGTTTATACTCCGCCATATGGATGGGTGTCAGAAATAGTCGGAACCGGCTGGCCAGGATTCCAAATGTGTTCTCCACCACTCTTTGGGCTCTGGCCAGCCGGTAATTAAAAACCCTCTGTTCCGGGGTGAGGGTCCTCATCGGAAATGGCCGCATCAGGTGGTCCCCCAGCGCAAACGCTTCATCAGCAACGAACACAAATGGGAGACCTTCAACATTGTCCTCTGGAGCTGGCAAGTCCAAGCTGCCATTCTGGAGATGCCTGTAGAACTCCGTCTGGGCGATGACTCCACCATCGGACATCCGGCCATTCTTCCCCACGTCCACATACAAGAATTCGTAATTAGCCGACACCACCGCCAACATCACTATACTATTAAACCCCTTGTAATTATAATAGTACGACCCTGAGTTGGGTGGTGGGACGATGTGGACGTGTTTCCCATCAATTGCCCCTCCGCAGTTAGGAAAGTCCCACCGCTGGGCAAAGTGGGAGGCCACAGTCTGCCATTCCTGTGGCGTGGAAGGAAACTGTTGAGGAAAAAACAATAAACATTACTATTTTTTCACAGAAACATGGCAAGCAGATTATACACAAACATTATGGGGCAACCTCCAGATAGCATTTAGTAAGGGGAATTTAACAAGGCCAAAGTATAAGGTACACCTATCATATTCCCCCTCCCCCCTCTCATGGGCCATTTCTAACATTATAGGGGGGGGGGACTCTTGGACAGGTAACCCTCTTCACTTCATTGAGAGATGAATGCCTAAATAATGGGTATTACTTGGAACAGCCCCTCCTTAGTTACACTATTGGCAGCCCACTGGACAGGTAAGAAGTGTCATAATACAAAGATATAAATACACATTGTACACATTTGAGGACATTTGGACATTCTGCTATTACCTATCAAGATAATAATAGGATACAAAAACTTTAAACAGTACCATTGTAAAGTATACAGGCAGGCCCTTGCACTACATGCTTTGGGGAATTAATCCATAAATCTGAGCACTAAAGAGGTGGGTATAGTGTGTATGGGTTTGGCAAAGTCAGCAGATAGATGATTGAGGATAGAGAATTGGGATCAGCTGACCTAGCAGTTGGGGGAGGGAGGGTTACTAAAAATTATTTGGGACACCACAAAAAAAGCCTCTGCCACTCTGCCTGAATTAAAATCAAAAATAACACTACCAAACATTTTAGGGGGTGTTTGGGGTAAAGCACTACTATGGAGCTGATAAAATACATTGTTAAGTGACTACATGAGGTGAATATAGGGCAGGAGACACCATGCTGGGGAGGTTAGTGAAGGGCAAATATGTATGAAGGACTTAAAATAATAATTACATAAAAATCCAGCATGCATGAGGACAAAGGGGACATTCACAGCATATTCCAATCATGGTAATTAGGGAATGAGGAAAGAAATACAATATATTAGCAAACATTCAATACAATAAAATGTGATATAAAAGGATAAAAATCTTACCTTCATATACTCCTTCTGCAGGACCTGTATGATGGCAGAACAGGTCTCTGGGATAATGATACCCAGAGCCTGGGGGGAGATGCCTGTCGAGAACTTCAAGTCCTGCAGGCTTCTCCCTGTGGCCAAATACCGCAAGGTAGCGACCAACCTCTGCTCCGGAGTGATGGCTTGCCTCATGCAGGTATCCTGCCTGCTGATATAGGGGGTCAGCGAAGCCAACAAACGGTGAAACACGGGGTCCGTCATCCGGAGAAAGTTCCTGAAATCATCAGGATTATTCTCACGGATCTCACGGAGCAAAGGCATGTGACAGAACTGGTCACGCTGAAGCAACCAATTCTTGGTCCATGAACTCCTCCCCACCCTGTTCATGGACTGGACTTGTGTCAAGGTCAGGACCCCAACACCAAGCCCCCGCACAGCACGAACTCTACGAGGAGTACGCATACGAAACATGGCTAGAAAACGGTCGGCTGCTCAGAACGAAGTAACAGAACGCACTGAAGAACAGCAAGGCCTGTGAAGAGCGACCTGAAAAACAGCAACGAGCAGGCAAGATCACACAGAAAACTCTGATACGAACTGACTGCACGCACTGAAGAGCAGATACAAACCCACAAGCACAAACTGAACGGCAGAAAACGATCTGAAAGCCACGAGTCTGAAAAAGCGTGAATCGTCTCTCACCAAACTTTTACTAACACGAGATTAGCAAAAGGAGCCCAAAGGGTGCCGCGCTTGGTTCTGAACTGGCCTTTTCTAGTCTCGTCATACGTGGTGTACGTGACCGCGTGGTTGTCGATCGGAAATTCCGACAACTTTGTGCGACCGTGTGTAGGCAAAACAAGTCTGAGCCAACATCCGTCAGAAAAAATCCTAGGATTTTGTTGTCGGAATGTCCGAACAAAGTCCGACCGTGTGTACGCCCCATTATGGTCAGTCAGAACTCCCAGGATTATTTTTGGCAGAATCTAGGGGACACATATATACACACACACACACACACACACACAAAACACATTCACCAAACACACACACACCCACGTTTCATCTTACTTTAGTTTCTGACGCTCGCTACTTCCGCACAGACATCTGTAGGCCATCGTAATAGCTTTATATACACTGCGCATGTGTCATGCTCCGCCTGCGTCGCCCGCCCCTGACGTTCTTTAGTACGATTTGTCCCCGCCCCTTCACTCTTCGTTGCGTAGTGGGAGTATATAGAGAAAGATGGCCGGAGAGATTATCTGCAACTAGCGCGGAGGAAAGCCCGGAGCCACAACCATGCACATCCAGGAGGAGATATAAGGACACCAACATGGCTTTTGAAGAGATGGTGGAGATGGTGTCCATATTGAGAAGGGAGGACTACGATGGGAAAAAAGGACCATACACACAACCCAATATGCGGAAGGACAAAATAATGGCCTCAGCTGTCACTGCTCTAGAAGCCAAATTTGGCACTAAACGGGCTTATGAACAATTGAGGAAGCGGTGGTCTGACCTCAAAAGTAGGGAGCCTGAACAATATTGGCAAATAAAGAAGCTGCTTAATAGCCGAATGACGGCTACAGCGCGGACCTTAATTCCAGAGAGGCTGTCATATGACAGCCTATCCTGTGCGCGCGCCCTGCAGGGCGCGCACCGTGCGCAATGTGATCACCGAGTCACTGAGACTCGGCTGATCACCGATCCAAGTAAGGGGCCGTTCCCGGCCCCTTACCATGTGATTAGCTGTCAGCCAATGACAGCTGATCACATGATCAAAACAAAAGCTCTGTGATCGTTTTTTTTCTCCTCGCGCTGACAGTGCGAGGAGAAAAAAAGCCGATCACGGCTCATTAGCAAGGGACATCGGCCCCGAAGAGGAGGAGGCAATAATGCCTCAATTGTGCCACCAGTACCCCCTGCCAGTGCCACCTGACATTGCCACCTGACAGTGCCCACAGTGCCCACCAGTGCCATGTATCAATGCCCATGAGTGCCAACTATCAATGCCTACAAGTGCCACCTATCAATGCCCACAAGTGTCACCTATCAACGCCCACCAGTGGTGCCAATCAATACCACCTAGCAGTGTTGCCTATCAATGTACCAGATCAGTGCCCATCACTGCCACCCATCAGTGCCCATCACTGCCACCTATCAGTGCCCACCAGTGCCGCCTCATCAGCGTACATCAATGAAGGAGATAAATTACCCTTTTTAAAATTTTATAACAAAATATAAAAAAAAAAAAAATTTTTTTAATTTGTTTTTTTTACATTTTTTTAACAAAAAATAAAAACCGCAGAGGTGATCAAAAGAAAGCTCTATTTGTGGGGAAAAAATGATAAAAACTTCATTTGAGTACAGTGTTGTATGATCGCGCAATTGTCATCCAAAGTGCGTCAGCGCTGAAATCTGAAAATTGGTCTGGATAGGAGGGGGGTTTAAGTGCCCTGTAATCAAGTGGTTAAAAAAGTAAGTACTTGTTGTGTGTTCCTTTTGAGATACTTAACTTGCATGCTGATCCATATGTTTTTCGTTTATACAGCATCGTTCGTAAAGACCCTTCTTTGTAAAATACATATGATACTAAGAAAATGACATTTTTTTTCGCCAAAAACGATGGTACAGGGTTGGATTTACATTTAGATCTTGAGAATTTGTCGTATTCCAAAAATGTGGTGATGTTGTGTAGATAATGAAAATATAATGCTTCTTCAAAAATGATTCAGTGTAATGTAAGGACAGGACACAGCAGCTGTTTCCACATCTGGACTCACGAGCACTAGTGTACTATGTGACCATAAAGAAATTTTTGAGGGGTAATACACATAGGAGATCATTGAGGTGTCTGCATCTGTGAAACTTGCATGAAAATGTGTATGGTTTAGCATTTTTGTTCAGAGGGAATTTTCATCTTGTCTTCTAATTTTTTGTGGCCAAAAAATCACAATTGTCCCCAACTCCTAACCAACGTTTCATATTATTTTTCATATTATTTTTTTAAAAAAGAAATATGACTGTGTTTTACCTATACCTTTTGTTTAATTATCATAGGGGAGAAAAGACTCAGACAACAGTCCAAGGATCCCAGGACCCCCCCAAGTCACCAGCCTGAAGTTGAATATACCCCAAGCCCCAGCCCAAGACCACGCCCACCCAACGAGCTGGAGGAAGGAGAGGTGGATGAAGTGTGCGAGATTTCAACCCCACCAAGTGAGTGACTGACACCCCAGCTTAAGGTAATCTATTTAGGCGTGCATATTTTAACCCATTTTTTTATCCACACATTTTAGGTGATGGTCTGGTTGTGGAAGGCCAAGCGGCAGAGCCATTTAGCACAGACAGTGCACAAAGACTTATTGGCCAGATAATGGTGTGGAATGGCCAAATTGATCGAATGCGTGACCAAATTGACAGCATGAGAAATCGTCCGGACACCATGCAACAGGAAATGAAGAACATGATTGATGTTTTGAGCAGAATATAATAACGTTTTGCCTAAAAACATCAATCATGTTCTTCATTTCATTGTCAAGTTTGTTTTTTCTTAAATTTTGTAACTTTAAAAAAAAAAAAATCCAAAAATTTGCAGATGCACAATGGTGTGTCATCATGTGCTATCTTCCATCAGGGGATATCAATTTACTTGTTTTGTGTTTGCAACCCCTTCATCATAAAAATGTTAGTTTGTGAGAGGAACAAAGGGATTGCACACACAAAACACGTACATTGCTCCCCTATGATGGGAGATAGCACATGTTGACTTGAACCTTTTTAATACCCAATTTTGAGCATCTGCAAATTTTAGGCTTTACAAGGGTGACATCACCAGCACCGTTATTAACATGGTGAACTTTGTAAGTTCTTTTTTTTTTGTATGTTTTTAAAAACACTGTTGTTAATTGTAATTTTGTAAACAAGGTCTATTTTTGTGGAAATATGCCTAAAATAACAAAAAAAAAAAAAAGATTGTTTAGAAAAAAAAAATAAACACGTTTCCAAAAAAGGCACCTTTCAATGTGCACACAGTAAAATGTTTTTACTACTACAATGTGTGTGGCTGATTATTTATCAATAAGATGTTTTGATATTTTTTGTGTGGTTACAGTGACAAAGGGCCTTAATAACTAAAGGGAAATGCACTTGCCACTACAAGTGCACTAGGAGACAGACAAAACTAAATTCAAACAGGAATAAAAACAAGATATTTTAGCAAAAATTTTTTTCTTTATTTTTGTAAGAAATTATAGTTCTTGTTGAATAGCAATGGCCCCCCGACCATTAAAATAATTTACATATCGGTCACGCACTTGGCGTGCGGTTTGGGGGGCCAAGCCAATACGGCCACTTTCCAGGCCTGTGAGTGTTTGTTCAACTACAAGTCCGGCCTCAGGCCCAACAGAGGTCATATATGTAGCAGAATGTCTTCTCAAATAATTATGGAGAATGCAGCAAGCCATTATCACATGATTCATTTTATAGTCCACCAGATTTATGGCCGAGAGGAACAAACGGAACCGGCTGGCCAGAATCCCAAAGGCATTCTCCACAACTCTTCTTGCTCTGGCCAGCCGGTAATTAAATACCCTACTCTCAGGGGTGAGTGTCTTTTGGGGGAACGGCCTCATCAAGTGCTCACCGAGAGCAAACGCTTCATCAGCGATAAAAACTGAGGGGAGTCCATCCATATTCTGGTCATCAGTTGGCAATCCCAGGCCACCAGTCTGGAGACGCTGGCACAGCTAGGTCTGTGCAAAGACTCCTCCGTTAGACATCTGGCCATTCTTCCCCACATCCACGAACAGAAATTCCAAATGTGCCAAGACCACTGCCATCAAAACTACACTATGGAACCCCTTATAGTTGTAGAAATAAGACCCGGAATGGGGTGGTGGCACATGCTTCCCATCAATCGCCCTGACACAGTTGGGAAAGTCCCAACGGTCAGCGAACTGGGAGGCCACAGTCTGCCATTCCTGTGTACTGGAAGGAAACTGTGGAGTGAAACAAAAAAAAAAATAAGATAAGTACTTTTAAACATAACTTGGATATCAGATTACACAAAAACATTCTTGAACAACAGCAGTCGAACATTATTAATATGTGTTTTTTTTCTATTAATTCTAAAAAACATAAGGCCCACTTATAAGATTACTCACCCCCTCTGATGGCCCATTGATCCATTTGAATGTGGGGGGAGGGGTACTAATTTGGTTAAAAAACACACCTGACTGTTGCAAACATTTGAGGGGGTGGGGGAGGGGTTCTAATTTGGGTAAAAAACACATCTGACAGTTGCAAACATTTGAGGGGGTGGGGGAGGGGGTTCTAATTTGGGTAAAAAACACACCTGACAGTTGCAAACATTTGAGGGGGTGGGGGAGGGTCAAACAGTACAATGGAGCTGACAATATACATTGTTCAAGGGACTAGAGGCTAGAGATATAAATGGACCCAGGATTGCATGGTGGGGAGGTTATTGAAGGTAAATATGCATGTAGGGCAAAAAATGAATAATGTAAAAAAACAGACATGCATGAAGATAAAGGGGACATTCACAGCATATTCCAAGCATGGTAATTAGGCAACGAGGACATTTAGACAATACATTAGCAAACATTTAATACATATCATGTAATGTTAAAGGATAAAACTTACCTTCATATAGTCCTTCTGCAGGACTTGAATAATAGCAGAACAGGTCTCTGGGATTATGATCCCCAGAGCCTGGGGGGAGATGCCTGTCGAGAACTTCAAGTCCTGAAGACTTCTCCCAGTCGCCAAGTAACGTAAAGTGGCAACTAGCCTCTGCTCCGGAGTGATGGCTTGCCTCATGCAGGTATCCTGCCTGCTGATATAGGGGGTCAGCATAGCCAGCAGACGGTCAAAAACGGGGTCCGTCATCCTGAGATAATTCCTGAAATCCTCAGGATTATTCTCACGGATCTCACGGAGCAAAGGCATGTGCGAGAATTGGTCACGCTGGCGCAACTAATTCTTCATCCATGAACTCCTCCTCGCCCTGTTCATGGACTGGACTCGGGTCAAAGTATTAACCCCAACACCAAGTCCCCATGCAGCACGAACACGAGTACGTCCACACAACATGGCTTCAAAACGGTCGGCTGGTCAAACAAACAAACTTATAACAAACGCACTGAAGATCAGCAAGGCCTATGAAAAGCGACCTGAAAATCAGGAACGAGCGGACCAGAACGGCCTGCTAGGCAGGTTACGAACTGACCAACATACACTGAAAAGCAGATACAAACCTCACAAGCCCAAACGGAACTACAGAAAACGATCGAAATAAGCTGAAGTGTGAAAAGCGCAAATCGTCTCTAACCAAACTTCTACTAACACGAGATAAACATAAGATTAGCAGAAGGAGCCCAAAGGGTGCCGTAGTGGGGCTTGAACTTCCTTTTTCTAGTCCCGTTGTACCTGCTGTACGTCACCGCGTTCAAAACCAGCGGACTTTTGGAGTGATCGTGTGTGTCCAAGTCCGTCCGTTTTTAAGTCCGGCGCACCTAGCGGACAAAGTCCGTCGAATAGTCCGCCGGACAAAGTCTGCCGTAAAGTCCGCTCGTGTGTACGCAACATTAGACTCTTTCAGAGCCAGCCATCTCTTCTGAACAGAGTTTAAACCTTTGACATTACAAATAAAAAATGTTAGTGCCATAACGATTTAACCTGGTGAGTATGCGTTTGATAGGTAACATAGCATGTGTCGGGTAAGGGATTCCATGGTGCAAGGGTTATAGGGAGGGTGTAAAGTAACCTGTCAAAACATAAAACATCATCAAAACTGTAACCTTGACAATTCCAATCTAGGAGATGTAACCACCTCTGGTCAAGAAAAAAGGCCAAAGGATAAGCAGTGGAGAAGAAATTATAAAAATGAAAAAGTAAATAAAAAATGAAATAACTATAAAAAGAAAAGCAGCAAAAAGGAGAAGAAAAAAATGAGAGTCAAAAACTCATCCGAAGAGAAGCTTGGAAGGGTGGGGCCCTCCAGGAAGCCCAGGTCTGAGCCTTAGGTGGAGAAGGGGAAAATGAGGGCCATCAAAAAAAGAGAGGCCAGAGGATCCCCCTCCGATATCCAGGGCAAGGGACCTAGGTATTAAAGGTAATTAAAACTTAGAAAAATACAAAACCGGTTAACCAAGGTGTCATAGAGAACAGCAACAGTTAAGTTAGGACACCCCACGGGCAGAATGATGGGTGTGTAAGCCTACCAGAGGGGTAGGCAACCTCCTAGAAACATCAGGAGGCTGAAACAAAAATACCATATAGGGCCGTAGCCATGTATAAAGTTCCTCAGGTTGGGAATTTGGAAGATGGACGCTTCTGAGTGGTGAGATTGGTTTTGTGTGGTTTCTGCCTCACTGGGGTCCAGATGCGGCTTGTGGAAGGTTTAGGAGTGGCGGGAAGCGGCACAGGATCTTCAACTGGGAGAGGCGGCAGGTCCAGATTGCGTAAGAAGGCATCACTTTCCTGGAGATCACGTAGGGAGTATTGTACGCCATCACAGGAGGCAGAGAGGTGGAAGAAGAAGCTCCAGCGATACAAGACTTTGTGGGTCTGGATATGTAGAGTCAATGGACGGAGATTCCTTCGTCTTGCCAGGGTGATAGGCGAAAGATCGCTGAAGATCTGGATCCTAGATCCCCTGACATCAAGTCTGGATTGATTACGGGTGGCGATGGTTAATAATGAAACCTGACAATCACATCTCTTGGGTTGGTTCCAGTCGGAGGTTTGGGGGCTAGAGATCTATGGGCTCTGTCTAAGCGCCAATCAATATCAGGTATATTGGGGGCCACTACATTAAACAAACTCAAAAGATAAGGGCGAAGGTCTCTATCTTCTACTGTTTCAGGGATGCCTCTGATCGGTAAGTTATGCCTGCACTCTCTATTTTCAAGGTCTTCTTGTTGAGCCTGGAGTTGAGTGACTGAGTGTTTTATGGCAGCGTTGTCTTCTTCTAAGACTTGGACATATTGTATGAGCTCGTCAAACTTTGTCTCAAGTGTGTCCGTACGGCCACCTAGTTGGTCTGTTTCACCTCTCAGTTCTTAAGCAAGTTTGTCTACTTCCTGTGCAATATTATGGGTGATGGCTTGGAGCAGGGATTGCAATTTAGAGTCCAGAACGTCTGCTGTCAGCGGGGCGGATGATCCCTGTGGTGGATTGGGTGTAATGTCAAATAAAGTACCTGTCTCAGGCTCAATTTGTTCTCGTGAATCCTGTGTGGTGTCTCCGCCGTTTGAAGCCGTAGAAGCGGGTCTGTGTAGGAAGCAGTCCATGGTGGTAGAAGACTGGGAGGTGAACACTGAGGTATAATTCTTCCTATGGTCTCTGATTTTTCCCATGGGGTCACTGTAGTAGGTTGAGGAGATGACTCCTGTGGCTAGTGGTGCTTCAGAATTGTTAACAGGAGTGCCGGATCGTGGTGTGTCCAGTATTGGAGCAGGGCTGTACTCCTGAAGAGAGATGGCAAGCAGGCACTGAGACAGGCCTGAGAGTGCAGTGGTGTCACCTTATCAGTGCGGGTTCAGGGCTTAATTACTGTACGAGCAGGGGTTCAGGGAGGAAAGCACAGTTTAGCTAGGGCACAGTACCTGAGTGTGTGGGCCAGTCCTGTAAGCTAGGCCGCAGGATGGCGGCAGGCGCTGAGTGTCCCCAAGATAACCTTTCCTTGGTCCTCTGATGACTGTGAGGGGGTTGTGCGGTTTGTGTACTTGTCAGCTATGTCCCGGAGGTGCCCGCTGTAGATGAGGGTAAGCTGGTTGTCCCCCGTACAGCCGATTGCGGCACTAGAGTCTGGGGATGATGGAGGCTTCACAGGCCTTGGGATGGCTGTAGGCCGCGGGTGTCCAGGGCCTATTTCCGCTGAGTTTTTCATAAGTTCCTGGGTCCCCTCACCGTCCTGTCCGCTCCGGGGACAGCACTCTTAGCTTTAGGCTGGTCGATCGCCGTCCGTTCCGCCGATCACGGCACTCGAGTCCAGGGATGCTGGAGGTCCCGTAGGCTGCAAGATGGTGGCCGGCGTCTGTAGTGTGGAGCCGGCCACGGCCTAAGAACGGCTCGATCTGCCGTCCAAACTTCACAATTGACCCCGGGAATGATGTAGCCAATATCCGGCGACTATAGGGCAGAGTTTGGAGAAATCTCTGGGTTTTGTGTGCACTGAATGGCAATGGATTGCAGAGGGCTCAGCAGAGCTCCTCTGCAACACGTCTAGTCACGTCGATGTCCGGACACGCCCCCCTGTAGATCACATTTTAGCGTTTTGCCCCCTTGATGTCTGAAAGGATATTCCATCTCTCCCTCGGTTATTATTGTTTCTTTGTTCTTCAGTTGGTCATTACCACCTACAGCCACTTTAGCGCTTGGTTTCTCTAATGCAGTAAAACATCTAGTCATCCTGGCAGTTCTTGGTTTCCCCTCCCCTTATTTAGGAGATATAGGTAAGCTGTGGCAGCTTGACAGAGGAGACGCAATTGCATAAGAATATTTTCTGATACTAAAATCTGTATTTTTGTATCTCTGAACTAATCTAATACGTCCAAATTGTTTGTATTTCTTGATAGAAGGCATTGTACATTGCACATGACCAGCATCCCCTGAGGAAGCCCGTCCTATGGGCGAAACATGTTGGGATGTCCATCATTCACTGCTGTGTTGTTGTAATTACAAACCATTGCACTAGCCATCATTGTATCTTCTTTCCTTTATTCCCTTTTAAATGAATGCATTCTTATTTTGCGCCTCAAAATAAAATTGTCATGGTTATGCAATAGTGTTGTCTATCAGCTTACCTGTTTCCATGTGTTCATCTCTAAAGGCCAGCTGACTCCCACCTGACTGCTTTTATTAACTCTCCTCTAGCACGGCTCCACCCCAGCTTCTATCAGAGAACTCTATATTAACCTCTGCACTGCAGGCCAGCCCTGCTGATCAACCTTTGTGTGTTTGGCTTCCTGTTCCTGCCTGCCGTGTGCTCTACAATTGTTTATGTTACCAACCTTGGCATGTCCTCTACTATTCCTGTCTGCTCGTGACCCTGACCTCTGGCGTGTCCCCGACTATCCCTGTTTGCCTGTGACCCTGAACCTTGGCGTGATCTCTGTTGTCCTTGTCTGCTTGTGGCCCTGACCTTGGCTTATTCCTTTACTATCCCTATCCTCCTGTTGCCTACTGTGGGTGTGAGCTGGGGGACCCTGGGGGTCGCGACCTGGAGCCAGTTGCAGCCCAGTCCATCCTCACCACTAGAGGCTCTGGTGAACACCTACTGGCTCTTAGACTCCGCGCCTCAGGGAATCCTACGCTCTAACCCCAGTGGGATCAGTGTTGGTGTCCCAGTGGCCCTGCCTTCCTTACCACCCGGACTACCATCCGCAGCAGTCAGCCGTAGGGTCCATTGCCTTGTGGTGCACTCCTGATCCCAACGGTGTGCATCTGTCACCCAGCCTCTAGGTGACCTGACAGTTTGATCAGCCATGGACCCGGCTGACGTGTTGCTTCCTGCAGCCGATCCATTGCAGGGCATAGTTTGCAGACTCGAGGCCCAGGAATCAAATCAGATAGGTGATGCGATTCCTTAAGGATCTGGCTTCCTGCTTCGAGCAGCTCCAGGCCTCCTTGGGAAACCCGAATCTGCAGCCTCAAGTACAATCAGCAGCTGCACCTATCGCACCAGTTGCAGCCACACAATCATATTCACTGCCAGCTCAGTCCCGTTTTCCTGGGGACTCCAAGGCCTGCAGGGGCTTCCTCAGCCAATGCACCATTCATTTTGAGCTCCAGCCTCAAAACTTTCTGTCTGATCGGGCTAAGGTAGCCTATATAATTTCCCTCCTCTCTGGTGAAGCTTTAGCTTGGGCTGCCCCCCTGTGGGAGAAGAATGACCCGGTGGTTTCCAGCCTGTCCGACTTCTTGAAGCTTTTTCATAATATCTTCGAGGAGCCAGCTCGGGTTTCTTCAGCAGTTAGTGCCCTTTTACGCCTTCGCCAAGAATCTTGTTCAGTGGGACAATATGCGCTTCAGTTCCGTATCCTCACAGCTGAATTGAGCTGGAGGCCCTGGTTGCAACCTTTTTACATGGCCTCTCTGACTGAGTGAAGGACGAATTAGCAGGAAGAGCCATCCCCGCCGGTCTGGATGATGTAATTTCCTTGTGCAATAAGATTGATATTCGTTTCCAGGAGAGGTCCCTAGAAAAAAGACGCCAGCACCCCCTAGGTCATAGTCAGCCAGAACTCTTCTCCCGTCGCCCTGTGGAGCATCCTCTACCTGCTGAGGAACCTATGCAGCTGGGCCGGACCAGACTAACCCCCAAAGAACGTGCTAGACGCAGAACTCTGGGCTTGTGTCTTTATTGTGGGGGCAAGGGTCATTTTTGTGACTCCTGCTCGCTTCGTCTGGGAAACACTCAGGTCTAATACATTTAGAAGGTGGAGTATTGGACCCAGAAACATCACCTTCTCATCTTCTTCTTCCGGTGTTCCTCCATGTAGGCCCTTCTCCCCAATCGCTCCTAGCATATCTGGACCCCGGGGCTGCCAGCAATTTTATGGAATGGGGAACTGTTTCTTCTATGAAGCTTACCCTTTCTACCCTCGCTACACTACTGGTAGTCTCGGCAATTGATGGCACTGTGCTCCCAGAGGGCCCTATCCATTTCCAGATGCTACCTATTAGGATGTCGGTAGGGATACTCCACCAGGAGTGGATTTCCTTCCTCATTCTACCCAAGGCCTCTACTCCCATTGTATTAGGCCTTCCTTGGCTACAGCTCCACTCTCCACATGTGGACTGGGTCCCTGGGCAGATCCTGGCTTGGGGCCCTTCGTGTTTCTCGTCTTGTCTTCTCAAGGTGGTCCCCAAGGAGAGACTTCCCATTGCTACCACATCCGTATCTTCCGATTTTCCCTCGGCATACAGCGATTACCGGGATGTGTTCTGTAAGAAGTCTGCTGAGGTGCTTCCTCCCCACAGATCTTTTGACTGTGCCATTGACCTTGTCCCTGGAGCAACTCTACCCAGGGGTCATACCTACCCTCTGTCCATTCCAGAGACCCAGGCCATGTCTGAGTATGTTGCCGAGAATTTGGAGAAAGGTTTCATCCGGAAATCCTCGTCGCCTGCAGGAGCAGGGTTCTTTTTCATTGCTAAAATGGATGGTACCCTCAGACCCTGCATCGACTATCGAGGGTTAAATGCAGTGACTATCAAAAACCAATACCCCTTACCTCTAATATCTGAGCTATTTGACAGGTTGAAGGGGGCTTCCATTTTCACCAGGTTGGATCTCAGAGGTGCATACAATCTCATTAGAATACGGGAAGGTGACGAATGGAAGACTGCGTTTAACACTAGGGACGGGCATTACGAATACCTGGTTATGCCTTTTGGTTTGTTTAATGCTCCAGAACTTTGTCAATGAAATCTTCAGGGATCTACTATACCAGTTTGTTGTCATCTATCTGGATGACATTCTCATCTTTTCTGAAAATCTGCTTGCTCACAGGAACCGTGTCCGCACCGTACTTCAGCGCCTTAGAGAGAATAATCTCTATGCCAAGCTGGAGAAGTGTTCCTTTGAATGTCTTGAGGTCCTGTTTCTGGGATGTTTTGTTTCTAGTTTGGGTCTTTGCATGGACCCCGGAAAGGTCTCGGCCATTACCAACTGGCCCCTTCCTGCTAGCCTTAAGACCACACAGCGCTTTCTTGGCTTCACAAATTATTATAGGCAGTTCATAAGGAATTACTCTTCCATTGCCACGCCTATTATCGCTTTAACCAAGAAGGGTGCGAATACCAAAGACTGGCCTCCTGAGGCTGTCTCTGTATTTCACGATCTGAAACAGGCCTTTGTTTCTGGACCTCTCTTGAGGAGACCAAATCCTGAGGACCCATTTTTTATTGAAGTAGACGCTTCTTCGATGGGGGTGGGAGCTCTTTGAGAAGAGACGTCAACCATGTGCGTTCTTCTCCAAAAAATTTTCTCAGGCAGAGAGAAATGATGGCATTGGTGATCAGGAACTTCTCGCAATTAAATTGGCGTTGCAAGAGTGGCATCATCTCTTGGAGGGTTCCCCTCACTCCATTACGATCTTTACTGATCACAAGAATCTACAATACCTACAGAATGCTAAACGTCTGAACCCCAGACAGGCCAGGTGGAGTCTCTTATTTTCTCGTTTTAAATTCATGATTACGTACAAACCTGGTTCCTGCAATGGTCGGGCTGATGCGCTCTCTAGGTCATTTGACACTTTGGACGAGGAGTCCACCCCTGATCCTGAGCCGATCATTTCAATCTCATGCATTGTTGCCCATTCTACCACCCTGGAATCAAAAATTCCTCCTGGCAAGACCTTTGTTCCCACGGAGCAGAGATCCTTCGTTAGGGATATGATTCCAAGGTGGCAGGTCATGCTGGGTTCCTCCGATCCTTCCTGCTCATCAGTCGTCTCTACTGGTGGCCTAACCTCTGCTCGGATGTTAAAGATTATGTTCAGGCTTGTCATGTCTGTGCTCAGTCTAAATCTTCCAGACAAGCCCCTGCTGGTCTTCTCATGCCCTTGCCCATTCCTAAGGAGCCCTGGTCTCACATCGCCATGGATTTTATCACCGATCTTCCACTGTCGGAGAATAATACAGCCATTTGGGTGGTAATCGATCGGTTCTCCAAGATGGCTCTGTCACGTACCTTACAGCAGAGTCTGAATGTTGAGGGAGGCCTCTCGCACGGTTCCGGACCTGACACCCCTGGTAGTGAGGGCAGGGAGTGCCGGGACACAGAAGGGTGCAGGTGCCTGCGGCTGGAGAACTGGAACTCGGAGATTCGGGATCCTCCGGAGACTGATGGAAGATAGGTCACCAGAACTGTTAGTAGGAGCCGGGCAGGTGTGGATTCAGGAACAACTGCAACGTCAGGTCAGGCAAAGGTTGGCAACTGGCTGGCAGCGAGGTATCCAAAACAGAAGGCAAGTTCGTGGTCAAGGTCAGGCAGAGGTCGGCAACGGGCAGGCAGCGAGGTACAAAGTCAGGAGGCAGAGCCGTAGTCGATAGTCCAAGCCAGAGTCGGTATAATCAGCAAGGTAGGTAGCAGACAAGGGAGATCCGAGAGAGTAGTGAGGAAGCTGGGTAGTCAGGAGCAAGGTAACAGGTCACACAGATATCAGGAAATCAGGAACTAGCTGAAGACGATCCAGCACTAGTGTCAGGCAAGGACCTTGTTTATATGTGGCGCCGAACGCCGGGATTGGTGGACGTGAACGTGCGTGTGTGAGAACGTACACCCGCTCGTATGGCTGTGCGGGTGCGTGCACACGTTTGTACGGATGCGCGGTTGTGCACGTTCGATCCGGAACTCGCTCGTATCTGTCGGGGACACCGCGCATTGCCGTTAGAAGCTGCTGCATGGAGACGGAAGCTAGTGCTGTGAGTTCTCTGACATTGCCCCCTCCTTAAGGGCAGCCTCTTGATGCCTCTAGACACCGAACCTTCTGAACGGGAGCGGTGAAAAGCCTGTATGAGTCTTTGAGCATGGAGATTTGTTTCGGGTTCCCAGGAATTCTCTTCTGGGCCAAAGCTTCTCCATTTGATAAAATACTGATTTTGCCCTTGCCGTTTCCTATGGTGCAAAATGGCTTCAACTTCAAATTCTTCTTCCCCATCCATGATTATAGCTTCAGGGGGTCCTACCTCCCGATCTGGAAAGGAATTTGGTACATCGACCTTGAGTAGTGAAACATGGAAAACAGGGTGGATCCTGAATGAATTGTGAAGTTCGAGTTCGTAGGTGACTGAATTTATCTTTATCTTCTTCTTGAAAAAGGGGGGGGGTGCTGCGCTAACCAGAGAGTCTCTACAAAAATTAATAGTAGTTTAATGATGTAGAACAAGAGGTCTCAGCGAAATGGAATAAATATACGTGTAGAAATCGCATGAGCTGAAGTGTTAAAAACGCATGAGTTGGTGTAATGACTAAAAATCTTGTGAAATAAAAGCAAGTGATTTAGATATATGTTGATCTAAAGGGGTGATGAACATAAATATGAGCAATAAAACATATGTCTAAAATCATCCGATCAAGTAAATAAGTGTCAACAACAAAATATATCAAAGTGCTGGTGCTCTAGTGCCTTGATTACAATAATACAGACTGATAAATATCATATCATAAAGTGCATGGATGAATAAATAAAGATGCAATAACCAATCAATAAATCAGGTGGGAAAAAAAAGGAAAGGAATAATCGCCAAATCCTAGTGTAGCAGCAAATGCAGTGTGTGAAGCCCGGTGTAGATGATCAAATAAATATAATGATCCGATATAATTGCTAGTGACCAAAAATTGATATAGTGTCCAAAGTTAATATATATCCTATTAGTGAAACCAACAAATATGTGCAAAACAAAAGCAAATCTCATCGATGGTGCACAGAAGAAAGTGCTCAAACACAGCAATGGATGACGGTGAAGTGATGGTATGCAAAAAAAACACTCTGTGTCCTCTTCGTGCAGCATGCGCTAGTGTAGGTAATGGCCCCTTACCTAGCGGTGCTAGGTCAACCGCATATAAGTTGTTTAATCATAGGATCCTGGGTCTCTACTGCGTCTTTGTGTCCACGCTTGCCGACTCTGCGGGATCCTATTGGTGGCTGGGTCTGTCTGGCTATGGTCCTAGCTGGAGTCCTGGGACAGTGCGGCTCCTAGCTCCTCCTCCACAACTCAAATGTATATAAAATATAGGACAAGGTACCCAAATAGTGAAGTATTTACTATTTGGGTACCTTTAAATCCAACTCTCCCCTTTTTTTCTTGTCGAAGAATCTTTTATTATCTTTCTGTGCTTTAGAGATAGTTTCTTTAAGCAACTGATTGTTTGCAGCAAAGAAATTGAGTCTGTCCTGGACAGCAGGTACAGGAGAGTCCGGTACGAGTACTGGCAAAAAGGAAGGGTGAAAACCGTATTTGGAGAAGAATGGTGACTGGTTTGTGGTAGAGTGCGTAGCATTGTTGAATGCAAATTCCGCCAAGGGTAGCAATGAGGCCCAATCTTCCTGAGAAAAAGAAGAGAAGCAGCGTAGTTACTGTTCCAATGTTTGGTTGGTGCGTTCAGTCTGCCCGTTGGTCTGGGGGTGATATGCTGAAGAAATGCTCAGTTTGATGCCTAGTGCCTCACACAATGACTTCCAAAATTTAGATGTGAATTGCACTCCACGATCAGAAACAATGTCACTGGGAATTCCGTGGAGTCTAACAATCTCCTTAATAAAAATTCTGGCAGTCTCGGTTGCCGACGGAGTCCCTTTCATAGGGATAAAATGTGCCATCCTGGAAAAACGGTCAACTACCACAAAGACAGATGAAAATCCATCAGAAGGAGGAAGCTCGACAATGAAGTCCATTGCAATTTTATCCCAAGGTCTTTCAGGGATGGGCAGTGGTCATTATAGTCCCCATGCTTTGTTCTTGCTACTTTTATTCCTAAGGCAGGTCAAGCAAGAGTTTACATAATTCCTACAGTCCTTTGCAAGGTTGGGCCACCAAAAATGCCTTTGAATTAAGTCCATGGTCTTGTGACCCCCAAAATGGCGCGCTAAGGGATAATCATGACAGACCTGTAGAATGGTGGTACGTAGATCTTGGGGAACAAAAATCTTATTTCCTTGCCAGAAGAGCCCATCTTTTTCCTGGAGGTTAGGTTCCTGGGGGTATCGTTGTCCCTAAAGATGCCTGACAGATCTGTGATATAACACTGGATTGGGTTAGTAAGAAATTTCCAGCTTGCAGGATCGTATCTGGCGGTGAAGAACCCGCAGTCTCCATGAACATGCGGGATAGCGCATCGGGTTTGATGTTTTTAGACCCTGGCCGGTAGGTAAGATGAAAATTGAAACGGGAAAAGAAGAGAGCCCATCTTGCCTGTCTGGGTCTGAGGCGCTTGGCAGTCCTGACATACTCAAGATTTTTATGATCTGTGAAGATCAAGATGGGATGTGCTGCTCCCTCTAGGAGATACCGCCATTCTTCCAAGGCTGCTTTTATCGCCAAGAGCTCTCGGTCCCCAACGTCATAATTTTTCTCAGAGGCACCTAATTTCTTGGAGAAGAAAGCCACAGGGTGCATTAAAGATTTTGGCCCTTGGCGCTGGGACAGGATGGCCCCCACAGCGCTCTCTGACGCATCCACTTTCAGGGTATAAGGTAAGGCAGGATCAGGGTGTTTCAACACCGGGGCAGAGGTAAATAGCTCCTTTAATTTGTCGAACGCAGCTTTGTAAGATGTGTGATGGGTGCTATAATACTGGAAAAATTTTTAATAAATTTTCTGTAAAAGTTAGAGAATCCAATAAAACGTTGCACTACTTTCTTATCGGTTGGGGGTGGCCAGGACATGATGGCTGAGACCTTCTGGGGATCCATTGCCACACCCCCAGTTGATATTACCAAGCCGAGAAAGTGAATGGTCTGGCGTTCAAACTCACATTTCTCAGCTTTGGCAAAGAGTCCGTTTTGTCTCAATCTCTGAAGAACTTGTCTCACATGGTCACGATGTGTTCCTAAGGAGTTTGAGAATATCAGGATATCATCCAATTAGACAATTACGAATGAGTCCAGAAAATCTCTAAAAATGTTGTTCACGAAATGTTGGAAGGTAGCTGGTGCATTGCAGAGTCCAAATGGCATAACTAGATACTCGAAGTGGCCGAAGCGTGTCCGGAAAGCTGTCTTCCACTCATCCCCCTCACGGATTAGAATCAAATTATAGGCACCTCGCAAATCCAATTTTGTGAATATCCGGGCCGAGCGAAGTCTCTGAAGCAGTTCTGGGATCAAGGGAAGAGGATAGCGATTCTTAATTGTTATTTTATTTAAGTCTCTGTAGTCCACACATGGGCGGAGGGAATGATCTTTCTTCTCGACGAAGAATATTCCAGCACCAGCTGGAGAAGAGGAATGTCTGATGAAACCTTTTTTGAGGTTTTCGTCAATGTACTCCTTAAGGACCCAGAGTTCGGGTTCCGACTGGGGAAAGATTCTTCCAAATGGAATTTCTGCCCCTGGTAACAGTTCAATTGGGCAATCATAAACCCGGTGGGGAGGAAGAGTATCTGCTTTCTGCTTATCAAACACATCCAGGAAACTATGGTACACAGATGGAACCAGTTCTTGGGATTCTGACGTAGATTTTAAACAGCCGAGGACTGGGGTTACATGGTGGAGGACCTTAAGGCCGTTCTGGAGACAATAGCTGGACTGGAACACTACTTTGCCCGTAACCCAACTGATTTGAGGATTATGGGCTTGTAGTCGCGGCATTCCCAGAATAATTGGAAACAATGGGGATGAGATGACGTCCAGGCACAACAGTTCCTGATGGTTGGGTAATATGCTGGCGGGCAGTCGTTGGGTTTCATGAGTAATAGGCCCGGATTTAATACTTGACCCATCTGCTAGTCGTATGGAAAGTTGTTGTTGCTTGGGTGTTAACGGAATGTCATGTTGCAGGGCAAAGGCACGATCTATGAAGCAGCTGCAGGCGCCAGAGTCAATTATGGCCCGGACCCGGAGTGTTCCTTCTAGAAGCTGCAAGGAAACAGGAACAGCAATGTGAGCAGATCTTGCTACAGTTAGTGTTCTAGGTTCATGAGGCAGATAGTTAAACTTACGAGTTTTATTTGGGCACATATTTGCGTAGTGGCCAGCTTCCCCACAATAGAGGCAGAGGTTGTTCTGACATCGACGCTGTTTTTCTTCGCGTGGCAGTGGTGAGCGGAGCAGCCCTATCTGGATTGGCTCCGGAGCTTCGGAGGTGGCAGCAGGTACATGGGAGGTGGACATAGGAGGGTTGCTAGGAACTTTGGGCAACATCCAGGTGGGTCGCATCTGACTGGTTCTTTCAGATCTCCGTTCTCGTAGGCGACGGTCTATCTGGATGGACAATTGGATTAGGTCCTCCAAAGAGTCTGGAAGTCCAACTCGAGCCAACTCATCTTTCAGTGCCTCAGAGAGTCCTATGCGGAACTGATAGCAAAGGGCGTCGTCGTTCCACTGAGTATCGGAACTCCATTGCCTAAAGTCCGTTACGTAATCTTCCGCTGGCCTACCTCCTTGCTGGAGAGCATGAAGACTGGCCTCTGCAGTGGTAGCACGTTGAGGGTCGTCATACAATTTGGCCATCTCATTCAGGAAAGAGTCCATAGTGTCTAATAATGGACTGGCTTGCTCCAATAAGCGGTGAGCCCAGATTTGAGGTTCCCCCTGGAGTAGTGAGACGATGAACCCCACCTTGGTGCTCTCCAAAGAGAAGGTACGGGGCTGTAGTAGGAAGTATAGCTGGCAGGCATTTTTAAAGGCACGGAACTTGCTACGATCTCCGAAAAACCTCTCTGGAGTAGGGACTTGAGGCTCTGGGGGTGGCACCATTATTGCAGATGCTGCTGCTGAGGCCGCTGGACCGGAAGACCGAGATGCTGTAGCCGCCTGGTGAGTTGAGGGATTTGGAGACAATGACTCCACTCTTTGCTCAAGTTGCCGGTAGCCATCTTGTAGGCCCTGGACTGCCTGGGTAAGGGCCGAAATCTGTTGGCACAGAGTGTCTAGAGGTGAGGTCCCCTTTTCAGACTCCATCTTGGCTGGATCGTACTGTCACGTACTTTACAGCAGAGTCTGAATGTTGAGGGAGGCCTCTCGCACGGTTCCGGTCCTGACACCCCTAGTAGTGAGGACAGAGAGTGCCAGGGCACAGAAGGGTGCAGGTGCCTGCGGCTGGAGAACTGGAACTCAGAGAATCGGGATCCTCTGGAGACTGATGGAAGATAGGTCACCAGAACTGTTAGTAGGAGCCGGGCAGGTGTGGATTCAGGAACAACTGCAACGTCAGGTCAGGCAAAGGTTGGCAACTGGCTGGCAGCGAGGTATCCAAAACAGAAGGCAAGTTTGTGGTCAAGGTCAGGCAGAGGTCGGCAACGGGCAGGCAGCGAGGTACAAAGTCAGGAGGCAGAGCCGTAGTCGATAGTCCAAGCCAGAGTCGGTATAATCAGCAAGGTAGGTAGCAGACAAGGGAGATCCGAGAGAGTAGTCAGGAAGCCAGGTAGTCAGGAGCAAGGTAACAGGTCACACAGATATCAGGAAATCAGGAACTAGCTGAAGACGATCCAGCACTAGTGTCAGGCAAGGACCTTGTTTATATGTGGCGCCGAACGCCAGGATTGGTGGACGTGAACGTGCGTGCGTGAGAACGTACACCCGCTCGTATGGCTGTGCGGGTGCGTGCACACGTTCGTACGGATGTGCGGTTGTGCACGTTTGATCCGGAACTCGCTCGTATCTGTCGGGGACACCGCGCATGGCCGTTAGACGCTGCTGCATGGAGACGGAAGCTAGTGCTGTGAGTTCTCTGACAGGCTCATTTTGTTCGTCTTCCTGGTCTCCCTTCTGCCTCTGCCTTGGTTCCCATTTTTGTACAAGAGATTTTCCGCCTTCATGGTGTTCCTTCCCATGTCATTTTCGGACAGGGGTGTTCAGTTTACGTTCCGTTTTTGGAGAGCCTTTTGCAAATCCCTCAACATTACCTTGGATTTTACCTCTTCTTACCATCCCCAATCCAATGGCCAGACTGAGAGGGTTAATCAGGAGTTGGAGGTCTTTCTCCATACCTTGGTCTCGGCTCATCACGATGATTGGGCATCACTACTCCCGTGGGCAGAGTTCTCCCACAATAATCATGTTAACATCAGTTCTCAGAAAAGACCCTTTATCACTGTTTATGGAAAACATCCTCAACTCAGCACGGCTCCACCCCAGCTTCTATCAGAGAACTCTATATTAACCTCTGCACTGCAGGCCAGCCCTGCTGATCAACCTTTGTGTGTTTGGCTTCCTGTTCCTGCCTGCCGTTTGCTCTATGTTTGTTTCTGTTACCGACCTTGGCGTGTTCTCTACTATTCCTGTCTGCTCGTGACCCTGACCTCTGGCGTGCCCTTGACTATCCCTGTTTGCCTGTGACCCTGAACCTTGGCATGAACTCTGTTGTCCTTGTCTGCTTGTGGCCCTGATCTTGGCTTATTCCTTTACTATCCCTAGCCTCCTGTTGCCTACTGTGGGTGTGAGCTGGGGGACCCTGGGGGTCGCGACCTGGAGCCAGTTGCAGCCCAGTCCATCCACACCACTAGAGGCTCTGGTGAACAGTTGCTGGCTCTTAGACTCTGGAAACACATACGATCTCTCCGCGATCTTGCTCATCTGCCTCATGGTGTCTGCTAGCAGGGAACGCTTTGTCTCCTCTAGGGCATGGCACCACCCCCTCGCTTCCAGACAGGCTGGCGTCTGTGAAACTGATAGGAAAGCCCCTCCCCAGGTGCGCGGCTGTATCCCTTTGCTAGACGAACTGAAGTTTGCAGGCATACTGTAACTAGCAGGACTTGTCCAAGTATGTCGCCCGACACCGCCTGTGTCCGGGCTACAGATATCAGATGACCGCTGACCCCTCCGGTGGTTGCCAGTAGCAACAACAAAGTTTGTAACCCATGTATCACTGAAAAGAACACTTTTAGCACAGTGCCACCCGTAGGCACCCGCAGGCTTACCCTGATCACCCCGGGCAACAGTAGACATCACCAGGCACACTTTACTGTTCAATACAGGAATTTGGAGCAAAAGTTCAAGATGTCCAGCATTAGCAGATCACTAGACATATTTGTAATCAAACTCAAGACATCCAGCATTAGCAGATTGCTGGATGTATTTGTAATCCATGGGCGCGATTGCCCGCCGTGGTTGCCACGGGTGACAACACATGGTAAAACAGTTCCTGAGTTGCAGGTTTTTGCACAAGTGTCCATCCCAGCTGCGGTTGGGGCAACTGGGCAAGCAGGGCAGCAATAATTTAAACTTGAAGGCAGCTTCTGCTGGTTGCTATGGACAACGGCACTTGTTGCTGTAATACTGGACAGCAGGCAAAGCACAAATCCTTTGCTGGTTCAATCTCTCAATGGTGGTGGAACAAAGTACAGTTCCCCGGCTTGGTCAACTCCAGTTGCTAGGGGCAACGACTGACAGGTTACCTGTGAACAGACGTCCCAGACGAGCCCCCAAATGTGGCGGTACCCCCGTAGGGGCTGCTGAGCATTATGGTCCATCTGTCACCCTGCCCAGCCAGGCATTCAATTCTCAAGCACTCAGAGTCATTGAACAGTCCATGTACTTGTTTTTTTTTGTATTTTTATTTTGGGGAATTAACTTGGATGGGGATAGGGGAATTATGAGATGCCCAGTTGATTGTAGAACATTGCATGGGACAAACTATATACGCTCTCTATATATCCAACTCCCATCTTCTCTCCAGCACTAAACTTGCTTGCAGACTATTCCTCCTGACACCTCCAGCACAACACTTACTTGTACCTCTCAGACCAGCTAGTAGTGAATTGATAGGCCTTACACTGGCTCAGCCAGACCTTAGAAACCACCCTTTGCAGGCAGGGACCGCGGGCCCCTTTAGTGTAGAAAAATTGGAGAGTTCTAGTACTAGCTGTCCTCGTGGCTACTGAGCCCAGTACCACATCTTCAGGCCCTGCCAGCCCTCCTGGCTGCAGCTGCCTCTCTCTCCACTGCCTGTGCCACCACATTCCACTCCTCTGGTTGTGCACCCATTCCAGATTGCAGTCTCCCAGGCCTCTCAGGCGTGCCTCCCTAGTCCTCTCCCAACTGTGTGTCACTCACCAGCCCTCCGTGCTGTGACCTGTTCTTCCCCCCTGGAGATATGCCCAGCAGTACTCTCTCCTACTGTCCTCTCTTGCTCTTTCTGGCCAGGATACCTCCACATTTTCTTAGAGGGTCCCGTCCACCCCTGAGCCCAGGCCCAAGGTCACTCCCCCAAACTGGGGAGCTCCCTCAAAGTCACAACAGCCTAGCACTCCATCTCCAGCTCTTCCACCCCAACAACTCCTCCTCAGCTGGGGATTGGTCAGGGCTCCTCAAAATACCCCAGGCAGCTTCACCTCTCCTCTCCTCCTCTCTTTCCAGAATCTTCTAGAAAACTCTGGAAAGAAAAGGAAGGTCTTGATAATGCTGCCTGTGAGTCACCAGCTCTACACTAAGCCACTTCCAGCCCAGATTATACCAAAACAAACAGGCCTGGCTATCAGCCAGGCCTGCCTAAATGTTTCTACTTTAACAACCCCCACTCTAGCTCCTATACCACTAGAGTGTGCTACACAGGCATTTTTTGGGGAACTTGGATACACAGGAAGGGTTCACAGTCCACAGAGTCGCAATAAGTGCTTGAACCTTCCTGCTTGAATCTTCCTGTATTGCCCTATGTTGTGCCTAACTCTGAGTTATGCTGACCCCTTAGGAGTCCCCTTCACTGGAACTAAGGGGCCAAGCCCAACCCCTGAAAAACAACCCCACACCATAACCCCCCTCCATCAAATGATTTGGACCAGTGCACAAAGCAAGGTCCATAAAGACATGGATAAGCGAGTTTGGGGTGGAGGAATTTGATTGGTCTGCACAGAGTCCTGACCTCAACCTGATAGAATACCTTTGGGATGAAATAAAGTGGAGACTGCGGGCCAGGCCTTCTCGTCCAACATCAGTGCCTGACCTCACAATTGCACTTCTGGAAGAATGGTCAAACACTCCTAAACCTTTTGGACCGCCTTCCCAGAAGAGTTGAAGCTGTTATAGCCTCAAAGGGTGGGCCAACTCAATATTGAACCCTACGGACAAAGATTGGGATGCCATTAAAGTTCATGTGTGTAAAGGCAGGCGTCACAAAACTTTTGACAATATAGTATATATATTTATATTTTGGGAAGTATATCCTGAAAATAAAAAAAATTCTGAATTGCTGAAAGTGTACTGAATGTGAAATATAAGAATAAACTAACTTTATTTGATCAGTTACACTGCCTGATATAGATATTATATTTTCAGATTGAAGTTTCTATTATTGCGTTCTTTGTTCTGTAGTGTCAGTCGGTCTCAGCCGATGTGTATAAAGTTCCAGTGATTGCATCTACTTCTGAGCAGACCTGCTGGTGACTGAGAGGATCTCCTGTGTGACATGAAATGTTCTCCGGTCTTCTATGTCTGTTTCCTGCCGATACTCCTCATTCCCATCACATCCTATGGAGAAGTATTGACCCGGAGCTCAGCGTCTGCTTGTAGAACTAAGAGATTAAGGCCATGGTTTGAGTATGAATATCACCAGAAAGGAGATTTCATCATTGGAGGGTTAATCTCTGCTCACTTGCACACCCTACTCACTGCAGAAATTCATGAACTAAAAAGAGGTTGGGATGGTTTTAAACACATTTCTGTGTGTCACAAGTAAGTTTCTATTTCTCATCTCACTCTCTCTGTATAACCCAACAAAGATACATATAATGTTTTGTCTTCATTATCACCGTATTGTTTTATGAAAATGTACAAATGTATCTGCTGATGCTTTATATATGGTCTCCTTATTAGAATCCAGTCTGTGTTTCTCCAATATACATTTAATACATGGGGCTTCCATAATATTGTGTCTTCAGGCCATGCTGGGATTTCTGATAAATATTCATGTCATGTCCTTATAGACGGATCCTGCAGATGGTTCCATCTCTTTCAGGAGGGAGGGAGGGAGGTGTGCTGACTTTCTATAACTTGTGTGTATGATCTCCTACTATTCAGGGATGTTCACAATAAAGCATAGCAGTAAGTCAGCCTGGTGAAATCAATTACTGAATATCAATTACTCAGGTATGCAACACGGTACCCAAATTCAAATTCATATCATTTTGTGAGACAGATAGAGCTTTCTTTTGGTGATATTTTATCACGACTGGGTTTTTTTATTGTTTGCTATATAAATAAAAAAAAATACCGAAATTAAAAAATCAAAAATTGTTTTCTTAGTTTATTTTATACAATTTTGCTAATAAATAATCATTCTTCATAAATGTAGACCAACATGTATTCTGCTACCTTTACTTGGTAGAAAATAACCCAAATCAGTATATATTATTTAGTATTTGTGGAAGTTATAGAGTCTGCAAACTATGGCATATATATTTGAAAATTGATCAGTCCCAATGAAATGACTACCTATATCATTTCTTAAAGGCCTTAAAATGTTGGGATAGAACAAATACCCCCCAAATGACCCCTTTTTGGAAAGTAGACAGTCTGAGGTAATTAGTAAGAGATGTAGTGAGTTTTTTGAAGTTGTAATTTTTACCAACATTTCTGGGAAAATTATGAAAGTAAATAAAATGTGTTTTTCCATAACGATGGCATTTTAAGTTCTCACACACAGCATAGGTATATATAAAATTACACCCCAAAATATATTCTTCTACTCCTGGGTATGGTGATACCACATGTGAGACTTTTTTTTACAGCTTAGCCACATAGACAGGCCCAAAATCAAATGAGCAACTAAATAATATAAAATAATATAAAAATAAATAAAATACCAGCATTTATTAAGAATAAAATATTCCATCTTTGAGGTCTTACCTATCAGTAAGTGGCTTGTGAGTGTTGTGCGCACTCGGGTGTGAAGGGGTGTATACACACACAGGATCATTGGATTTGGGGGTCACATACATTCATTTATGGACTGTCTGCACTGAGAATATATTGATGGATTGCTTTGCACTGTGCTCTTCTCCTATATAAATTTTCCTTGGATGTTTCTGAGTCAATTTTTGCACATATTCATGTTTGTTTAAACATTTTATTTGCTTTATTATTTGATTGAAGTATTGATGCACTAGCACTTTATATTGATAACACAACACGTTTTATTCATAGTATTTGTTAGCTCTATGCATGTGGATATACAGTGAGTGCAGCTGTCACTGTTTTAGTTTTTAGTTGCTCAGATTATTGCAGTTTTTACACTTCACACAACCATTTTTGTTTTAAGGCTTGTATAAAAGTTGTCCACATAGAGGTGGTACCCCTGCTTGAAGAGTGGTTATACAAGGTCCGGACAATTCTTCTGCTGGTCCCCATATAGTTTGAGCAATCAGGGGGATCCAGCTGGCTGTCCTTTCCTCCATAAACCTGGAAATTGTACAAATACCCATGTGACCCTTTCACAGAGTTTGTATATCGTCACTCCGTATCTGGTCCGTTTACTTGGGATGTATTGTTTTATGACCAGCCTCCAGGTAAAATGGACAAAGGACTCATCGACACATATGTTTGTCAGGACAATATATTTCAGAAAATGTTGGGTTAAAATAATTGATGATTAGTGACCTAATTTTATAAAGTTTGTCATACCCGGGGCGATTTCTTGGCGGCCACAGGGATAGTCGTTGAAGTGAAGAAATGGCAAGTATTTTATAACGGGTTCTGGACATAGTGGCAGAATAGATTGGCATATGGTTATTGGGATTGTGGACCAATAAGCCTGCAGTTCATTTATTTATTTATTTTAGTGCCATGTTTAGTCTGAGGCCAAGAAACACTTTAAATTCTTGAATTGTCAGGGGTTTCCACTCAAATGTATGGGCATAAACCGAGCTGGGATTTTTGGTGACATACTGCTGGGCATAAAGGTTGCATTGGTCCACAACTGAATTTAAAAAAAAAAGCTTCTGTGAAAAATAAATTAAAAGTCAATGGCAGTAAAATTGTAGGTTTCTGCCTGAATTTCTGGCTGCACTATGAATATGGGGATTGTAGGTGCTCCTGAATTTGAAGATAGTCACACAGGGTTAAAAAGTGCCTGTGGGACAGCAATATGGACCATAATTCTTGGTGGCCTTTCACTTGGGTGAATTGCACTGCTAGTCCTAGCCATGTCACAGGGAGGTATTGCTCACCTCTGCACCTCCTGCACCCCTCTTCCAGCACTGCTCACCTCTGCACCCCTCTTCCAGCCCTGCTCACCTCTGTACCTCCTGCACCCCTCTTCCAGCACTGCTCACCTCTGCACCCCTCTTCCAGCACTGCTCACCTCTGCACCTCCTGCACCCCTCACCTCTGCACCCCTCTTCCAGCACTGCTCACCTCTGCACCTCCTGCACCCCTCTTATAGCACTGCTCACCACTCTACCTCCTGCACCCCTCTTCCAGCACTGCTCACCTCTGCACCTCCTGCACCCCTCTTCCAGCACTGCTCACCTCTACACCTCCTGCACCCCTCTTCCAGCACTGCTCACCTCTGCACCCCTCTTCCAGCACTGCTCACCTCTGCACCTCCTGCACCCCTCTTCCAGCACTGCTCACCTCTGCACCTCCTGCACCCCTCTTCCAGCACTGCTCACCTCTGCACCTCCTGCACCCCTCTTCCAGCACTGCTCACCTCTGCACCTCCTGCACCCCTCTTCCAGCACTGCTCACCTCTGCACCCCTCCTGCACCCCTCTTCCAGCACTGCTCACCTCTGCACCTCCTGCACCCCTCTTCCAGCACTGCTCACCTCTACACCTCCTGCACCCCTCTTCCAGCAATGCTCACCTCTGCACCCCGCTTCCGGCACTGCTCAGCTCTGCACCTCCTGCATCCCTCTTCCAGCACTGTTCATCCCTGCATCCCCTGCGCCCCTCTTCCAGCACTGCTCACCTCTGCACCTCTTGCACCCCTCTTCCAGCACTGTTCATCCCTGCATCCCCTGCACCCCTCTTCCAGCACTGCTCACCTCTGCACCTCCTGCACCCCTCTTCCAGCACTGCTCACCTCTTCACCCCTCTTCCAGTACTGCTCGCCTCTACACCTCCTGCACCCCTCTTCCAGCACTGCTCACCTCTGCACCCCTCTTCCAGCACTGCTCACCTCTACACCTCCTGCACCCCTCTTCCAGCAATGCTCACCTCTGCACCCCGCTTCCGGCACTGCTCAGCTCTGCACCTCCTGCATCCCTCTTCCAGCACTGTTCATCCCTGCATCCCCTGCGCCCCTCTTCCAGCACTGCTCACCTCTGCACCTCTTGCACCCCTCTTCCAGCACTGTTCATCCCTGCATCCCCTGCACCCCTCTTCCAGCACTGCTCACCTCTGCACCTCTTGCACCCCTCTTCCAGCACTGTTCATCCCTGCATCCCCTGCACCCCTCTTCCAGCACTGCTCACCTCTGCACCTCCTGCACCCCTCTTCCAGCACTGCTCACCTCTTCACCCCTCTTCCAGTACTGCTCGCCTCTACACCTCCTGCACCCCTCTTCCAGCACTGCTCACCTCTGCACCCCTCTTCCAGCACTGCTCACCTCTACACCTCCTGCACCCCTCTTCCAGCAATGCTCACCTCTGTACCCCGCTTCCGGCACTGCTCAGCTCTGCACCTCCTGCATCCCTCTTCCAGCACTGTTCATCCCTGCATCCCCTGCGCCCCTCTTCCAGCACTGCTCACCTCTGCACCTCTTGCACCCCTCTTCCAGCACTGTTCATCCCTGCATCCCCTGCACCCCTCTTCCAGCACTGCTCACCTCTGCACCTCCTGCACCCCTCTTCCAGCACTGCTCACCTCTTCACCCCTCTTCCAGTACTGCTCGCCTCTACACCTCCTGCACCCCTCTTCCAGCACTGCTCACCTCTGCACCCCTCTTCCAGCACTGCTCACCTCTGCACCTCCTGCACCCCTCTTCCAGCACTGCTCACCTCTACACCCCCTGCACCCCTCTTCCAGCACTGCTCACCTCTGCACCCCTCTTCCAGCACTGCTCACCTCTGCACCTCCTGCACCCCTCTTCCAGCACTGTTCACCTCTACACCCCTCTTCCAGTACTGCTCACCTCTACACCCCCTGCACCCCTCTTCCAGCACTGCTCACCTCTGCACCCCTCTTCCAGCACTGCTCACCTCTGCACCTCCTGCACCCCTCTTCCCGCACTGCTCACCTTTGCACCTGCTGCACCCCTCTTCCAGCACTGCTCACCTCTACACCCCTCTTCCAGTACTGCTCACCTCTACACCCCCTGCACCCCTCTTCCAGCACTGCTCACCTCTGCACCCCTCTTCCAGCACTGCTCACCTCTGCACCTCCTGCACCCCTCTTCCCACACTGCTCACCTCTACACCTCCTGCACCCCTCTTCCAGCACTGCTCACCTTTGCACCCCTCTTCCAGCACTGCTCACCTCTGCACCTCCTGCACCCTTCTTCCAGCACTGCTCACATCTGCACCCCTCACCTCTGCACCTCCTGCACCCCTCTTTCAGCACTGCTCACCTCTGCACCCCTCTTCCAGTACTGCTCACCTCTACACCTCCTGCACCCCTCTTCCAGCACTGCTCACCTCTGCACCCCTCTTCCAGCACTGCTCAGCTCTGCACCTCCTGCACCCCTCTTCCAACACTGTTCATCCCTGCACACCTCTTCCAGCACTGCTCACCTCTGCACCTCCTGCACCCCTCTTCCAGCACTGTTCATCCCTGCATCCCCTGCACCCCTCTTCCAGCACTGCTCACCTCTGCACCTCCTGCACCCCTCTTCCAGCACTGCTCACCTCTGTACCTCCTGCACCCCTCTTCCAGCACTGCTCACCTCTGCACCTCCTGCACCCCTCTTCCAGCACTGCTCACCTCTACACCTCTGCACCCCTCTTCCAGCACTGCTCACCTCTGCACCCCTTTTCCAGTACTGCTCACCTCTACACCTCCTGCACCCCTCTTCCAGCACTGCTCACCTCTGCACCCCTCTTCCAGCACTGCTCAGATCTGCACCTCCTGCACCCCTCTTCCAGCACTGCTCACCTCTGCACCTCCTGCACCCCTCTTCCAGCACTGCTCACCTCTGCACCTCCTGCACCCCTCTTCCAGCACTGCTCACCTCTGCACCCCTCTTCCAGCCCTGCTCACCTCTGCACCTCCTGCACCCCTTTTCCAGCACTGCTCACCTCTGCACCCCTCTTCCAGCACTGCTCACCTCTGCACCCCTCACCTCTGCACCCCTCTTCCAGCACTGCTCACCTCTGCACCTCCTGCACCCCTCTTATAGCACTGCTCACCTCTCTACCTCCTGCACCCCTCTTATAGCAATGCTCACCTCTCTACCTCCTGCACCCCTCTTCCAGCACTGTGCACCTCCTGCACCCCTCTTCCAGCACTGCTCACCTCTACACCTCCTGCACCCCTCTTCCAGCACTGCTCACCTCTGCACCTCCTGCACCCCTCTTCCAGCACTGCTCACCTCTGCACCTCCTGCACCCCTCTTCCAGCACTGCTCACCTCTGCACCCCTCTTGCAGCCCTGCTCACCTCTACACCTCCTGCACCCCTCTTCCAGCACTGATCACCTCTGCACCTCCTGCACCCCTCTTCCAGCACTGCTCAGCTCTGCACCTCCTGCACCCCTCTTCCAGCACTGTTCCTCCCTGCATCCCCTGCACCCCTCTTCCAGCACTGCTCACCTCTGCACCTCCTGCACCCCTCTTCCAGCACTGTTCATCCCTGCATCCCCTGCACCCCTCTTCCAGCACTGCTCACCTCTGCACCTCCTGCACCCCTCTTCCAGCACTGCTCACCTCTCTACCTCCTGCACCCCTCTTCCAGCACTGCTCACCTCTGCACCTCCTGCACCCCTCTTCCAGCACTGCTCACCTCTGCACCCCTCTTCCAGTACTGCTCACCTCTACACCTCCTGCACCCCTCTTCCAGCACTGCTCACCTCTGCACCTCCTGCACCCCTCTTCCAGCACTGCTCACCTCTGCACCTCCTGCACCCCTCTTCCAGCACTGCTCAGCTCTGCACCTCCTGCACCCCTCTTCCAGCACTGTTCCTCCCTGCATCCACTGCACCCCTCTTCCAGTACTGCTCACCTCTACACCTCCTGCACCCCTCTTCCAGCACTGCTCACCTCTGCACCTCCTGCACCCCTCTTCCAGCACTGCTCACCTCTGCACCCCTCTTGCAGCCCTGCTCACCTCTACACCTCCTGCACCCCTCTTCCAGAACTGCTCACCTCTACACCTCCTGCACCCCTCTTCCAGCACTGCTCACCTCTGCACCCCTCTTCCAGTACTGCTCACCTCTACACCTCCTGCACCCCTCTTCCAGCACTGCTCACCTCTGCACCCCTCTTCAAGCACTGCTCACCTCTGCACCTCCTGCACCCCTCTTCCAGTACTGCTCACCTCTGCACCCCTCACCTCTGCACCTCCTGCACCCCTCTTCCAGCACTGCTCACCTCTGCACCCCTCTTCCAGCACTGCTCACCTCTGCACCTCCTGCACCCCTCTTCCCGCACTGCTCACCTTTGCACCTGCTGCACCCCTCTTCCAGCACTGCTCACCTCTACACCCCTCTTCCAGTACTGCTCACCTCTACACCCCCTGCACCCCTCTTCCAGCACTGCTCACCTCTGCACCCCTCTTCCAGCACTGCTCACCTCTGCACCTCCTGCACCCCTCTTCCCACACTGCTCACCTCTACACCTCCTGCACCCCTCTTCCAGCACTGCTCACCTTTGCACCCCTCTTCCAGCACTGCTCACCTCTGCACCTCCTGCACCCTTCTTCCAGCACTGCTCACATCTGCACCCCTCACCTCTGCACCTCCTGCACCCCTCTTTCAGCACTGCTCACCTCTGCACCCCTCTTCCAGTACTGCTCACCTCTACACCTCCTGCACCCCTCTTCCAGCACTGCTCACCTCTGCACCCCTCTTCCAGCACTGCTCAGCTCTGCACCTCCTGCACCCCTCTTCCAACACTGTTCATCCCTGCACACCTCTTCCAGCACTGCTCACCTCTGCACCTCCTGCACCCCTCTTCCAGCACTGTTCATCCCTGCATCCCCTGCACCCCTCTTCCAGCACTGCTCACCTCTGCACCTCCTGCACCCCTCTTCCAGCACTGCTCACCTCTGTACCTCCTGCACCCCTCTTCCAGCACTGCTCACCTCTGCACCTCCTGCACCCCTCTTCCAGCACTGCTCACCTCTACACCTCTGCACCCCTCTTCCAGCACTGCTCACCTCTGCACCCCTTTTCCAGTACTGCTCACCTCTACACCTCCTGCACCCCTCTTCCAGCACTGCTCACCTCTGCACCCCTCTTCCAGCACTGCTCAGATCTGCACCTCCTGCACCCCTCTTCCAGCACTGCTCACCTCTGCACCTCCTGCACCCCTCTTCCAGCACTGCTCACCTCTGCACCTCCTGCACCCCTCTTCCAGCACTGCTCACCTCTGCACCCCTCTTCCAGCCCTGCTCACCTCTGCACCTCCTGCACCCCTTTTCCAGCACTGCTCACCTCTGCACCCCTCTTCCAGCACTGCTCACCTCTGCACCCCTCACCTCTGCACCCCTCTTCCAGCACTGCTCACCTCTGCACCTCCTGCACCCCTCTTATAGCACTGCTCACCTCTCTACCTCCTGCACCCCTCTTATAGCAATGCTCACCTCTCTACCTCCTGCACCCCTCTTCCAGCACTGTGCACCTCCTGCACCCCTCTTCCAGCACTGCTCACCTCTACACCTCCTGCACCCCTCTTCCAGCACTGCTCACCTCTGCACCTCCTGCACCCCTCTTCCAGCACTGCTCACCTCTGCACCTCCTGCACCCCTCTTCCAGCACTGCTCACCTCTGCACCCCTCTTGCAGCCCTGCTCACCTCTACACCTCCTGCACCCCTCTTCCAGCACTGATCACCTCTGCACCTCCTGCACCCCTCTTCCAGCACTGCTCAGCTCTGCACCTCCTGCACCCCTCTTCCAGCACTGTTCCTCCCTGCATCCCCTGCACCCCTCTTCCAGCACTGCTCACCTCTGCACCTCCTGCACCCCTCTTCCAGCACTGTTCATCCCTGCATCCCCTGCACCCCTCTTCCAGCACTGCTCACCTCTGCACCTCCTGCACCCCTCTTCCAGCACTGCTCACCTCTCTACCTCCTGCACCCCTCTTCCAGCACTGCTCACCTCTGCACCTCCTGCACCCCTCTTCCAGCACTGCTCACCTCTGCACCCCTCTTCCAGTACTGCTCACCTCTACACCTCCTGCACCCCTCTTCCAGCACTGCTCACCTCTGCACCTCCTGCACCCCTCTTCCAGCACTGCTCACCTCTGCACCTCCTGCACCCCTCTTCCAGCACTGCTCAGCTCTGCACCTCCTGCACCCCTCTTCCAGCACTGTTCCTCCCTGCATCCACTGCACCCCTCTTCCAGTACTGCTCACCTCTACACCTCCTGCACCCCTCTTCCAGCACTGCTCACCTCTGCACCTCCTGCACCCCTCTTCCAGCACTGCTCACCTCTGCACCCCTCTTGCAGCCCTGCTCACCTCTACACCTCCTGCACCCCTCTTCCAGAACTGCTCACCTCTACACCTCCTGCACCCCTCTTCCAGCACTGCTCACCTCTGCACCCCTCTTCCAGTACTGCTCACCTCTACACCTCCTGCACCCCTCTTCCAGCACTGCTCACCTCTGCACCCCTCTTCAAGCACTGCTCACCTCTGCACCTCCTGCACCCCTCTTCCAGTACTGCTCACCTCTGCACCCCTCACCTCTGCACCTCCTGCACCCCTCTTCCAGCACTGCTCACCTCTGCATCCCTCTTCCAGTACTGCTCACCTCTACACCTCCTGCACCCCTCTTCCAGCACTGCTCAGCTCTGCACCTCCTGCACCCCTCTTCCAGCACTGTTCATCCCTGCATCCCCTGCACCCCTCTTCCAGCACTGCTCACCTCTGCACCTCCTGCACCCCTCATCCAGCACTGTTCATCCCTGATTCCCCTGCACCCCTCTTCCAGCACTGCTCACCTCTGCACCTCCTGCACCCCTCTTCCAGCACTGCTCACCTCTGTACCTCCTGCACCCCTCTTCCAGCACTGCTCATCTCTGCACCTCCTGCACCCCTCTTCCAGCACTGCTCACCTCTGCACCCCTCTTCCAGTACTGCTCACCTCTACACCTCCTGCACCCCTCTTCCAGCACTGCTCACATCTGCACCCCTCTTCCAGCACTGTTCACCTCTGCACCTCCTGCACCCCTCTTCCAGCACTGCTCACCTCTGCATCCCTCTTTCAGTACTGCTCACCTCTACACCTCCTGCACTCCTCTTCCAGCACTGCTCACCTCTGCACCCCTCTTCCAGCACTGCTCACCTCTGCACCTCCTGCACCCCTCTTCCAGCACTGCTCACCTCTGCACCTCCTGCACCCCTCTTCCAGCACTGCTCACCTCTGCACCTCCTGCACCCCTCTTCCAGCACTGCTCACCTCTGCACCCCTCTTCCAGCCCTGCTCACCTCTACACCTCCTGTACCCCTCTTCCAGCACTGCTCACCTCTGCACCCCTCTTCCAGCACTGCTCACCTCTGCACCCCTCTTCCAGCACTGCTCACCTCTGCACCCCTCTTCCAGCACTGCTCACCTCTGCACCCCTCATCTCTGCACCTCCTGCACCCCTCTTCCAGCACTGCTCACCTCTGCACCCCTCTTCCAGCACTGCTCACCTCTCTACCTCCTGCACCCCTCTTCCAGCACTGCTCACCTCTGCACCTCCTGCACCCGTCTTCCAGCACTGCTCACCTCTGCACCCCTCTTCCAGTACTGCTCACCTCTACACCCCTCTTCCAGCACTGCTCACCTCTGCACCCCTCTTCCAGCACTGTTCACCTCTGCATCTCCTGCACCCCTCTTCCAGCACTGCTCACCTCTGCACCCCTCTTCCAGTACTGCTCACCTATACAGGTGTGCACCCCTCTTCCAGCACTGCTCACCTCAGCACCCCTCTTCCAGCACTGCTCAGCTCTGCACCTCCTGCACCCCTCTTCCAGCACTGCTCACCTCAGCACCTCCTGCACCCCTCTTCCAGCACTAATCACCTCTGCACCCCTCTTCCAGCCCTTCTCACCTCTACACCTCCTGCACCCCTCTTCCAGCACTGATCACCTCTGCACCCCTCTTCCAGCACTGCTCACCTCTGCACCTCCTGCACCCCTCTTCTAGCACTGCTCATCCCCGCACCCCCAGGACACTGAGCAATAGAAATTTCCAAATTTTGAAAAGTTACCATGTTTACCAGATATCATTAGCAGTTTTTTGTTTGTAATTTAAGTTGTCTGCAATTGCCTTTTAACTTTTAATTATTATTGTTTGTAAACCTCTCAATATCCTACAGTGTTGACCTTGAAGAGTACAGAAGCATTTTGGTGATGATCTTACTTGTCAATCAAATTAACAATGACCCCAATTTTCTGCCCAATATTACCCTGGGCTATCATATATTTAGTACATGTAATGATCCAATGAAAACTTTGGGATATGCCATAAGAATATTGTCTGGAGAAAAGGAAGCTCCTAACTATTACTGTAAAGGACGTGATGAAGTGGCTGGTTTTATTGGTGACAGCTCTTTACATACAAATCAGGCGTTGGCCCAATTACTCAGTCTGTATCGGTATACACAGGTAAGTGATCACTTACATAGTTACATAGTAGGTGAGGTTGAAAAAAGACACAAGTCCATCAAGTCCAACCTATGTGTGTGATTATATGTCAGTATTACATTGTATATCCCTGTATGTTGTGGTCGTTCAGGTGCTTATCTAATAGTTTCTTGAAATTATCAATGCTCCCCGCTGAGACCACCACCTGTGGAAGGGAATTCCACATCCTTGTCGCTCTTACAGTAAAGAACCCTCTACATAGTTTAAGGTTAAACCTCTTTTCTTTTCTTCAGTATATTATGTATATGTAAAAAGAAGTGCAGCGCTGGATAAATGTATCATAAACAAACTTAATTGTGAATATTACCAAAAATGCAAATGATAATACAGTAAAACTGATAATAAACCGCGATCAAAAAATTGTGAATAAAAAAAAAAAATATATATATATATATCAAAAACCTAGTGTCCATAAATTATAAACAATAAAGGATGAAGAAAGTTACTTCGCTGCAGAGATATGTATGTGACTTCCACCGCAAGAAACGCCCGTCACCTTGAAAAGATTGAAGGCTTACCAGACAGCCTTTTTAAAAGGCATGATGACACCAACACAGAAATCCTAGGTGCTTCCTCTTAGCAGGCAGTCATGAAAAGGAAGGCTCCCTCACAGATGTCCGGGTAACACTCCAAACTGCTTACCTCCAGATTAGTGGGTACGTGTTGGCAGAGTGCTTCATGTGAACCATGTGCATCCACTAACGATCTTGTCAGGAGACCACTGAGATGGATCTCAAAAGGTCAGATATGCATTTTCACCATTATCTCCAGAGCTCTCATTTTTAAGTTCTCTAAGGGTCAATGGCGATAGATTGAGAAAAAAAAAAACATCAACCATCAACCGTTAGAGAACTTTAAAATGAGAGCTCTGGAGATAATGGTGAAAATGCATATCTGACCTTTTGAGATCCATCTCAGCGGTCTCCTGACTGGATCGTTAGTGGATGCACATGGTTCACATGAAGCACTCTGCCAACACGTACCCACTAATCTGGAGGTGAGCAGTTTGGAGTGTTACCCGGACATCTGTGAGGGAGCCTTCCTTTTCATGACGGATGAAGTTTGCCTGCTAAGAGGAAGCACCTAGGATTTCTGTGTTGGTGTCATCATGCCTTTTAAAAAGGCTGTCTGGTAAGCCTTCAATCTTTTCAAGGTGACGGGCGTTTCTTGCGGTGGAAGTCACAAACAGATCTCTGCAGCTAAGTCACTTTCATCATCCTTTATTGTTTATAATTTATGGACACTAGGTTTTTGATATATATATTTTTTTTTTATTCACAATTTTTTGATCGCGGTTTATTATCAGTTTTACTGTATTATCATTTGCATTTTTGGTAATATTCACAATTAAGTTTGTTTATGATACATTTATCCAGCGCTGCACTTCTTTTTACATATATTTATCGTGCCCCCTATCAGGGTTATAGTGTTCAGCTGCAGGATACCTTTTCACAGGTTGTTTCACTCATTTATCACTCAAACACTTGTTCACCTACCGCAAATTTTTTCTTAGAAGTATATTATGTATGGAACATGGAGGGTCCAATAGATGGCTTAGTACAGTCTAGGTGGGTTTTTTGTAGCTTTCCTGTTCTAGAATGTGTGCAGGTCAAAATGAACAGAAAGTTGTGCCATTTGTTTAAAGAATATGTTACCCCAACATTTCATATTCCTGATATGTGCCTGCTGTACCATGTACAGGTATGAAAAATGTACCCTGTTCTCTCTGTATTGCTTCCTTTGTGTGAAATCCCTGGTGTTCCAGTCAGTCCCTCTGCTTTCCTATTGAACTGACCATAATGTTAAATGGTACACCCATATTGAAGCTTGTAAAGGTTGAGTAACACTGTCAGTAGCTAGGTGGTGCTGTTGCAGAGTTTGTTTGGCGTGGAAGTCAGTTGCTGGGACAGCGTGGCGTGAGAGGGAGTGTGAGAGCGGAGGACCGCCCCCCCCAACCGAGATCGGAAGCGGGTGACCTGGGGACCTACACTGGTGACAGAGCGAGACATTGTGGTGGTGGAGCGGGAGTAACCAGGGACAGTAATCGCCCCACAGACGCGGACAGAGGAGGAAGAAGAACATCCAGCGGGACGGGGAGGTGGAAGGCTGACAGGGAGAGGCGGCGGGTAAGTGAAGGGCAGACCGGAGGCAGAGTGTGAGGCTGATCATGGAAGCGGTGGCACTGAAGGTGACTGACTGCTAGTGTCAGATTATAGGGGAGGCTGTGCAGAGCGACACAGAGACACAAACTACAAAACCCGACTTACAGTGTATGTGAGTACCTGAGTATTGTGAGTACCTGAGTATTGTGTGTGTATGGTGAGTACCTGAGTATTGTGAGTACCTGAGTATTGTGTGTGTATTGTGAGTTAGATAGTAGGTGAGGTTGAAAAAACACACAAGTCCATCAAGTCCAACCTATGTGTGTGATTATATGTCAGTATTACATTGTATATCCCTGTCTGTTGCGGTTGTTCTGGGGCTTATCTAATAGTTTCTTAAAAACTATCAATGCCCCGCCCCCCCCCCCCCCCCGTTGAGACCAAGGCCTGTGGAAGGGAATTCCACATCCTTGCCGCTCTTACAGTAAAGAACCCTCTACGTAGTTTAAGGTTAAACCTCTTTTCTTCTAATTTTAATGAGTGGCCACGTGTCTTGTTAAACTCCCTTCCGCAAAAAAGTTTTATCCCTATTGTGAGGTCACCAGTACGGTATTTTTAAACTGAAATCATATCCCCCCTCAAGTGTCTCCTCTCCAGAGAGAATAAGTTTAGTGCTCACAACCTTTCCTCATAACTAATATCATCCAGTCCCTTTATTAGCTTTGTTGCCCTTCTTTGTTCTCGCTCCATTTCCAGTACATCCTTCCTGAGTACTTGTGCCCAGAACTGGACAGCATACTCTAGGTGCAGCCGGACCAGAGTCTTGTAGGGTGGGAGAATTATCATTTTATCTCTGTAATTAATCCCCTTTTTAATACATTCCAATATTCTGTTTTCCTTGTTAGCAGCATCTTGGCATTGCATGCCATTGCTGAGCCTATCATCTACAAGGACCTCAGGTCCTTTTCCATCCTAGATTCCCCCAGAGTTCCCCCTCCCCCCCCAGTGTATAGATTGCATTCATATTTTTGCCACCCAAATGCATTATTTTACATTTTTCTACATTAAACCTCATTTGCCATGTAGTTGCCCACCCCATTAATTTTTTCAGATCTTCTTGCAAGGTTTCCACATCCTGTGGAGAAGTTATTGCCCTGCTTAGCTTAGTATCATCCGCAAATACAGAGATTGAACTGTTTACCCATTCTCCGGGTCGTTTATGAACAAATTAAATAGGATTGGTCCCAGCACAGAACCCTGGGGTACACCACTTTCCACCCCTTACCATTCCGAGTACTGGATGGCTTAACTCCAATGTAAAAATGCATATGAAAGCAAAGGAGAAGGCCATCAAAAAATACAAGGTTGAGGGATCATCATCAGCATTCAGACTTTATAAAGAATGCAAAAAGAAATGTAAGTGTGCAATTAGGATGGCTACGATAGGACATGAAAGACACATAGTGGAGGAGAGCAAAAAAAATCCCATATCACAGGAAGTACCTCCATGGTTAACAGAGGACAGAATTAAAATTAGACTTGAGAAACGTAATATTAACAAATCGCCGGGACCAGATGTCTTGCATCTGTGGGTGTTAATGGAAGGAACACAGAACACCCACAAGTGGGACAAAAACAAGTCCTTGGGCCTTGCTTTTCTGACTGGATATAACAGACAATACAGATCAATAGAATCAATTGTCAAAAAACACTGGCCCATTTTACAGTCAGACCAAGTTTTAAAAACAGTGTTACCAAAAAAACCCATCTTCATTTATAGGAAGGCTGCAACCCTTAGAAATAAACTAGTGCACAATGCACTTGATCCCCCGAAACAAAGTTAAAAAAGGCAACAATTTAAAAGGCTTTTATAAATGTGGAAAATGTTTACCGTGTAGAGAAACCAAAAAAACAAACAAAAAAATTATGAAGTTCAAGTCCACAACAAACGCAAAGAGTACACAATTAGGGACCTAATAACGTGTAACAATACACACGTTACTTATGTGCTAGAATGCCCGTGCCGTAAACAGTATGTGGGACGCACTATCAGAAAACTGCACATTAGAATTAGAGAACACGTCACAAGCAACGGTTTTAAAAAACATAGCGTATCCAGACATTTTAGAGATCATCACAATAGGGACCCCAGTGGTATGCTTTTTTATGGAATTGACAAAATTAAAGGACACTGGAGGGGTGACAACAAGAAAACAAAGGTGTCACAAAATGAGACCAGATGGATCTTCCAGCTAGACACACTTCAACCGTCTGGAATGAACATAGATGTGGATCTCAATTGTTTTCTTACCAATTACTGAGTGCCTTTATAAGAAACCCCCCTTTTCTGATGATAAACGCTCCTTATCTTTTTTAATGATAATGCTCCTCTCTTTGATGATAATGCTCCCCTTATTGGCTAACAAGTTATTCAAAATACTTTTAGTATTCTAACCTACACCTACTACCTGTCTGATATAACTGGTACATGATTTTCTTGTCTCACTTTTTCACATAATTTTAAACATATTTTTATCTATTTTTACATATATCTTCATAATAAAATATTTTTAAAATTTTTAGCATTTTTTAGCATTTTAAATATAACTATTTGCCTGTTTGTATATCGTATTGCTAGGATATATGTCATGTCATTAATTTTTTAGAACCACAATTTTAATATTTTTAATATGGTTTAGTATATTACTGTTGTCTATATTACTATTGTCTAGGTTTCCTAAGTAAGGGCAAACCATTTACTACACATCTATATTCTGTGCGGTAGAATTGTGCATACATAACGTAACAGTTACTACTGTGACACACATGCAATGGACCCATATATTAGTAAGGTGTCACCAGGAAATCAGCGCTGTATCAGGCCGTTCCACGGGGATTTAATCACTTCATTGGGGCTGCGGGCTTCGGTCTGCATTGTCCCAGGGAAAATGGCCGCCGACACACAAAAACATGGTCGCTGGCATGGGGCTGCGGGCTTCGGTCTGCATTGTCCCAGGGAAAATGGCCGCCGACACACAAAAACATGGCCACTGGAACACAAACACATACCAAATATGGCTGCTGGAACACAGGTGCACTACGGACCGCACAGCATATAAAGATAGGGGAGACGATGCAGGGACCACGCTCCCGTAGAAGTCCGTGTGACGAAACGTACGTAGGGCGTGGCCTTTGACTGAACGCCTTGCTGACATCTCCCTGCAAAGCTGACGCTTAGGAACATCTTTGTAAGCATTGTACACCGCTCATTTTTTCCATTACAATGTGAGTACCCTTTTTATCTAACCTAATAAATAGTGGTTTTAAACGGTTTCACACTATGGAATCCTTTCTTCTTATGTCCTTATGATATCATCCTGGTCCTGGTCTTGCCAAGTACTGCTGCACAGTGGCACATACTGTGACTACTCGTTACCCCTGCAGGGGATATACAGCTGGTGAGTCTCTGCACAATCACAACGCGAGACACCAGCACTGGATTAACACCTGTTGTATGCTTTGAGGAATCCCACAACGGACGCCTTTTTTCACTTATAGTGCACCGGGCACATACCCATCTGAACTGTTTATTGTCATAGAACCATTTGCATGGCACGTGTGTTTAGTACTTTTCAGAGTGACCTCTTCATAGGGCACTTGTCACTTTGTCATTTGCAACGTTTGTAGAGCAATATTTTAATATTTATTTATTTAACACTAGACACTTTTGAATTTTTTGCATGTCACGTGTGATGTATTTATTGCAACTTTGTGTTTTCTAGTGTTTAGACATAGACCACTTCATGCTCTTAGCAGTGGTTAATACTGTTTTTTTCCTTTTGAGGGTATATAGCACTAGACACCTTGGATGCGATTTATTGCACTCATTATGCTTCTTATGTTTAAATCACCAGTCACTTTAACTCACAGGAGTGGTAATAACTGCCATACATATTTCACTTAAGGGAATACACACGTGACACTTTGGATAAAATTGGATATATGCAGACATTTCTTTTGCAACTTTGGGACAGCGCCACACTCACACACTTTTCTTTTTTCACTTGAATCTGAGGGTACTTAGGGAACTCAGTCAAGTGATTGCCAGACCGTTGTTAATAATTTTTACAGTCTACTGACTGGAATGGTACCAGCTGATTGGAGAAAAGCCAATGTAGCACCAATATTTAAAAAGGGCCCAAAATACATCCTTGGGAATTACAGACCAGTTAGCCTAACACCAATAGTATGTAAACTCTTGGAGGGGAAGATAAGGGACTATATACAAGATTTTAGTAATGAGAACGGTATCATTAGCAGTAATCAGCATGGATTCATGAAGAATAGTTCTTGCCAAACCAATCTACTAACCTTCTATGAGGAGGTGAGTTGCCAGCTAGATAAAGAAGGCCCGTAGACGTGGCATATCTAGATTTTGCAAAAGCATTTGACACAGTTCCCCATAAACGTTTACTGTACAAAATAAGGTCCGTTGGCATGGACCATAGGGTGAGTACATGGATTGAAAACTGGCTACGGGGCGAGTTCAGAGGGTAGTGATAAATGGGGAGTACTCGGAATGGTCAGGGTGGGTAGTGGGGTCCCCCAGGGTTCTTTGCTGGGACCAATCCTATTTAAATTTGTTCATAAAGGACCTGGAGGATGGGATAAAAAGTTCAATCTCTGTATTTGCAGACGATACTAAGCTAAGCAGGACAATAACTTCTCAGCACAATGTGGAAACCTTGCAAAAAGATCTGAACAAATTAATGGGGTGGGCAACTACATGGCAAATGAGGTTCAATGTAGAAAAATGTAAAATAATGCATTTGGGTGGCAAAAATATGAATGCAATCTATACACTGGGGGGAGAACCTCTGGGGGAATCTAGGATGGAAAAGGACCTAGGGGGTCCTAGTAGATGATAGGCTCAGCAATGGCATGCAATGCCAAGCTGCTGGTAACAAAGCAAACAGAATATTAGCATGTATTAAAAAGGGGATCAACTCCAGAGATAAAACGAGAATTCTCACGCTCTTCAAGAATCTGATCTGGCTGCACCTAGAGTATGCTGTCCAGTTCTGGGCACCAGTCCTCAGGAAGGATGTACTGGAAATGGAGCGAGTACAAAGAAGGGCAACAAAGCTAATAAAGGGTCTGGAGGATCTTAGTTATGAGGAAAGGTTGCGAGCACTGAACTTATTCCCTCTGGAGAAAAGACGCTTAAGAGGGGATATGATTTTAATATACAAATACTGTACTGGTGACCCCACAATAGGAATTAAAATTTTTTCGCAGAAGAGAGTTTAACAAGACTCGTGGCCACTCATTAAAATTAGAAGAAAAGAGGTTTAACTTTAAACTATGTAGAGAGTTCTTTACTGTAACTGCGGCAAGTATGTGGAATTCCCTTCCACAGGCGGTGGTCTCAGCGGGGAGCATCGATAGCTTCAAGAAACTATTAGATAATCACCTGAATGACCGCAACATACAGGGATATACAATGTAATACTGACACATAATCACACATAGGCTGGACTTGATGGACTTGTGTCTTTTTTCAACCTCACCTACTATGTAACTATGTAACTATCACCACCCTCTGAACTCGCCCTTGTAGACAGTTTTCAATCCATGTACCCACCCAATGGTCCATGCCAACGGACCTTATTTTGTACAGTAAACGTTTATGGGGAACTGTGTCAAATGCTTTTGCAAAATCCAGATACACGTCTACGGGCCTAGATGGCAACTCACCTCCTCATAGAAGATTAATAGATTGGTTTGGCAAGAACAATTCTTCATGAACCCATGCTGATTACTGCTAATGATACCATTCTCATTACTAAAATCGTGTATATAGTCCCTTATCATCCCCTCCAAGAGCTTGCATAAAGCCATTCACAACATCGCCCCCATCTACAATACCAACCTTATCTGCAGATTTCGCCCAAATCGACCCCTCTGCTCCTCCCAGAACCCCCTGCTCTCTAGCTCCCTTGTTACCTCTTCCCATGCTCGCCTTCAGGACTTCTCCAGAGCCTCTCCCATCCTCTGGAACTCCCTGCCCCAGTATGTCCAAACACAGCCCCTACCCTGTCCATCTTTAGGAGATCCCTGAAAACGTATTTATTCAGGGAAGCCTATCCCACGCCCACATAACTGTCCCTGAGCCACCCCCATCAAATCATTCTCTGCAGCTATTACCTTTTGTACCACCACCCCCTCCCTTTAGAATGTAAGCTCTACGAGCAGGGCCCTCCAGTACCTTTTGTATTGAACTGCACTGTAATTGTGTTGTCCCCCTTATACATTGTAAAGTGCTGCGTAAACAGTTGGTGCTATATAAATTGTGAATAATAATAATAATATTGATGTTAGGCTAACTGGTCTGTAATGCCCAGGGATGTATTTTGGGCCCTTTTTAAATATTGGTGCTACATTGGCTTTTCTCCAATCCGCTGGTACTATTCCAGTCAGTAGACTGTCAGCAAAAATTAATAACGATGGTCAGGCAATTACTTGACTGAGTTCCCTAAGTACCTTCGGGTGCAAGCCATCTGGTCCAGGTGATTTATTAATGTTAAGTTTCCCAAGTCTAATTATAATTCTGGGGCAAATTCAAAAGCTGCCGGAACACCATTAAAGTCTATGGGACACGAACATGAAAAATCAAAAGTGCTAATTTTAAAGGCTTATATGCAAGTTGTTGTCATAAAAAGTGTTTGGAGACCCGGGTCCTGCTCCAGGGAACATGTATCAATGCAAAAAAAGTTTTAAAAACTGACGTTTTTTTTCAGGAGCAGTGATTATAATAATGCTTAAAGTGAAACAATAAAAGTGAAATATTCCTTTAAATATCGTGCCTGGGGGTGTCTATAGTATGCCTGTAAAGTGGCGCATTTTTCCCGTGTTTAGAACAATACCACAGCAAAATGACATTTCTTCAGGAAAAAAGTATTTTAAAAGTGATTGCGGCTGTAATGAATTGTCGGGTCCTGGCAATATAGATAAAACTCATTGAAAAAAACGGCATGGGTTCCCCCCCAGTCCATTACCAGGCCCTTTGGGTCTGGTATGAATATAAAGGGGAACCCCGAACCAAAAATTACAAAAGAAATTGCGTGGGGGTCCCCCCAAAATCCACAACAGGCCCTTCAGGTCTGGTATGGATTTTAAGGGGAACCCTGCACCAAATTTTTTAAAAAAATGGCATAGGGGTCCCCCCAAAATCCATACCAGACCCTTATCCGAGCACGCAACCTGGCAGGCTGCAGGAAAAGAGGGGGGGATGAGAGCACCCCCCTCCTAAACCGTACCAGGCCACATGCCCTCAAAATGGAGAGGGTACTTTGGGTCTGACTGGAACACCAGGGTATTCAGGGCCTCATCCCCACAACCCCTGCCCGGTAGTTGTGGGGGTATGCGGGCGGGGGGCTTATAGGAATCTGGAAGCCCCCTTTAATAAGGGGACCCCCGCATCCCGGCCCCCCCTATGTGAATTGGTAACGAGGTACATTGTACCCCTACCAATTTACAAGAAAAGTGTCAAAAATGGTAAAAAAGACAAGAGACAGCTTGCGAAAAGTCCTTTTTTAAAAGATAAAAAAGTAAAAATGTCCAGCGATGTCCATTCATTTTCTTCTATCACGCCGCCGACGAGCTAAAAAAAGAAACAAAAAAAACATGCAACACCTCCGCCTCCATGGGTGGCTTCCGCCAAGTGACACCTTCCATTGGTGACAGTTCTTATATAGCTGAGGGCGGGGCCACTCAATGACGTAAATGGGTGACCCCGCCCCCCTCTGATGCCATGTGGGCTTCCCCATGGCTTCCACGTGGCGTCAGTGGGTGGCAGTGTCACCCGTTTACGTCACCGGGTGGCCCCACCCTCAGCTATTTAAGAACTGTCACAAATGGGAAGCGTCACTCATCGGGAGTCTCCCATGGAGGCGGAGGTGTTGCGTTTTTTTTTTTCTTTTTTCGACTCGTCTGTGGCATGATAGAAGAAGATGAATGGGCATCGCTGGACATTTTTATTTTTTTATCTTTTAACTTGTTCAGATCCACGCTATAGCCGAATGACGGCTACGGTGCTGACCTGCTTTGCCGGGAGGACGTCTATTGACATCCTTCTGTGCCCGAGCGGCCTGCGCACCTCCTGCAGGGCGCGCACAGTGCGCTCTGTGATCAGCGAGTCTATGAGATCCGGACTAGGGATGAGCTTCGTGTTCGAGTCGAACACATGTTCGACTCGAACATCGGCTGTTCGGTCGTTCGCCGAATTGCGAACGATATGGGCCGTTTGCGCCAAATTCGTGTGGCGCGTCACGGCCCATAATTCACTGCGGCATCGCAGTGCATTGCTTGCTGATGATTGGCCAAGCATGCACTATGACCCACATGCTTGGCCAATCACAGCGCCGCCTGAACAGAGAGCCGTAATTGGCCAAAGCCAAGGAGGCTTTGGCCAATTATGGCTCAGGGGATTTAGTACACGCCCCACACTATATAAGGCCGCCTGCACGGCGGCCCTGTGTAGTGTGTGTTCCGGCGTTGAAAAAGAGATAGACAGAGAGACAGTGTCATTTGATTTGAGTTAGATAGATTAGGCAGAACAGTCAGTCAGTTAGCTGCACTTACAGTGTATTTTGTATATATATGCATCCCAGGTGTTG